>JAZHFQ010000288.1:1470112-2940225 GCA_038387885.1 Spodoptera picta
GCCAATGTAAACACGCGCAAAGTAAATCCATTTACGAATTGCATAAGACATTGTTGACTGAACCACTGATCTTGTCATATGGCCTTAACATTTGACCCTAGATAATCGGTGTGCCCAGTGATAAACTGATTTATACATAGTGATCGACCTCCGCTTCGTGTGGGTGCTATTTCTTTTTCATATAAACCTTGTTTGATGTGTGGTTGGTCACTTGCTTATAATTTTAAAGCTGCGAATGTTTCTCCAAAGTTGTTATATGGTCGAAGTATGCATTAGTGCTCTTTCAATTTAGACAGAACACAGTGATGTTCAATGAATTCTATTTGTGTAATAATATAATCATGTTGCTTAAATATTTGTACCTCTATAGTTTAAAACGTTGCACAATTTATTGTAAATGTGAGAGCCCTGTAATTAATTAAATCAAATTAGACTAGTAGATTGCATTTATGTCAGCTTGGAGTTGTCATGCTCACTCAAAGATCTCGTTGGCAGTGGCACGTGCATTGGATCGCTCGATTCCCTACAAAATGGTTGAGTTGGGCGGTGCTAGGTTTCGCCAAATGTTCGTGAACGGGCACCATCGATTGGAACTGGTCAGCTCCAGACTGTATCATTTTATTTTATTATCCTCAAGGCTATTTTCTTTTTCAGTCTTTCTGACTGGATTTAGGTGTTGCATTGTTCTCACATAATCGAACCAATAAAACTATGTAACTAGAGAATTGTATTGTAAACCTGATTGAAAAAGAGTAACCTATGGAGTTTCTTGCTCGTTCTTCTCCACAGGAATATACGCCTTGGAATGAGCAACTAGCTTCACTTATAAATTTTTGTTGTTTGACGTTCAGAAGTGCCATCCTGGTCTAATTGAAATAAATGATTTTGACTTTGTTTTGACTTAGACGTTTCGTGTTTTACGACTACCGTACGTTTACCGGCACGGGTGTAATACAGTCAAAGTGCCGATTTTATTAACTATTTTTAAACCAAAATGTCTAGTTTTTTATAGGATAAGCCCGTAAACGAGCAGACAGATCACCTGATGGTAAGCAATAGGAGCTGCCCATGGACATCTGAAACACCACAGGAGTTACAAGTGCGTTACCGGCCTTTTGGGGATTGGAAATTTGAGGATTGTTGGGGATTCGGGTATTGGAGAGACTGGGGAGAGGGGTAATTGGGTTTCCGGTAACAATACATGACGAAACACAACGCAAGCGTTGTTTCACTTCTGTTTTCTGTAAGCCGTGGTATCGCTCCGGTCGAGCCGGCCCATTCGTGCCGATGCACGGCTCTCCCACATTAAAAAATATTTTATCGTGATTTTTATAGAAATTCTATAGAACTCAAAAATAGATCTTAATCTAAATATTTTTGATTAAAAGCGCTTATTGAGATTAGCAGTTACACTGTATTACTAGTACGTCACAACATAAGTGCAGTCGGTCTCAAAATCAACGCATATCAACACACCAATGCCAATGGTACGCTTCACCATATTTCATGCCGTACAATGTAGTTTTGTATAGTATTCTCCTTGATAATCGCAGATAATGTACCTTTGCATGCACCTTACTGTATATTAATCAAATAAGGTAATCTTATCTTTTATGGCATTTTAAATACTATATTTTATGATATAATAAAACACTAAACACGTTTGTCTGCCACAAGAATAATGACTTATGAATTTCCTGGTCATCAACCTAAGAAATTAATTGTCATCAATTTCACAGTACACCAATAACAATAAAAAGAAATTATTGTAGGATAAGGACAAAAGAAATCGGGATTGAAAGTATAAAGCTAAATATAATAATAAAAAGCAAAGAATATAATACAAAGTACGACCATTATAGAACCAAATGTTCGATAAATAATAGTTTGAATTGTCTATACCTCTAGGCAAACGCAATATAGGCCGACCTCCAGCTAAATGACGATATCTGCAATGTGGCTGGCAGAGTTTGGATGAGACCAAGTCCTTACTCTTGAATCCAATACCGATCAATCGATATTGGTATTGTAAAATTTCGTACTCTTAAGTTGTAATACAAGCGCCCATTGCGACTGTATTGCGTGGATATTTAATAAACTAAATGGTATTCAGTTTAGCTTTATATTTCGTACTCTGAATGCTATTTTAATAGCTACGATAAGGGTTGTATAGTTTTGACATTGAATAATTATTGAGATTTTATTAGAATAATTATTAAAACTTTATTGGATTAATTGAAATTGTATTGATATTGAGATTGGTTTCAAGAGTAAGCACCCTGAGCAGAAGACCGGCCTCAGTGGCTTGCCATATTGGAGAGGTCTATGTCCAGCAGTGGACGAACACTAGCTGACGATGAGGATGATGACGATGTCTTTATCTGAACAATTAACATTATTGAAATATGAACTTACTTCACAGTGTCCATGCAATAAAGAAAGTCGAACAATACGTTTTTCATTAATTCCTTTTCATATCGCCATTGTTTTTTTCCAAAGCAACTGAATTATATGCAGTAAAACTGAGATACAATAGGTACTATGTTTACAAGAGAATTTATACAATTAGCCACGTTTGTACAATTGACATAAAATGAATCACTTTTCTTTATCTTCCCTGACTTTGTTGCAAATGAAGATGTTTTATTTTATTTACTTTCTTAATAGACGTTAGTTACATATCATTAAGTTGTTTAATATTTACACCTGTGGCGTACCAAAGGATCATAATTGTAGTCAAAGCCGATAAATCCTGACTGACTGAAAAGACTGCCTCATTGGCCGAGTGGTCGCAAATGCGACTGCCGGGCAAGGGGTCTCGGGTTTGATTCCCGGGTCGGGTAAAGTACTACTGGGTTTTTTAAAAAATCTCAAATTATATGGGACTCAGAACATAAATAGTGAAAAGTGGGTGTTGCATTGTACAGTGGCATTAAGCGCCGTAATGTGCACCTCTGCCTATCTCTTCGGAGACAAAATGCGTAATAATGTGGAAATATAGTAGCCGATAAATCACCCAAATGTGATCATGATAATTCCTTCATTAAAGTCGGTTTTTTATGTAGCTCTTACTTGTCCCCATTTAAGCTATAATACCCATGTAATATATGGACTTAATTGGAATGACATCTGAGTCCCATTTGACACTCAACCAACGAGGCAGTTTGAAGTTTGAAATTGTGGATTTTACAAACCATCTATGAACAATTTTTTTTGCCCCACACTACAATTTCATCCTGTGTCGTGGGTGCGTTTACAAACATACAAGTTCTCATACACATAACATCCAGACCTGAAACAACTATTTGTGGATCACACAAAGAGCTGCTCCGTGCGGGAACTATAAGAACGTGGGCTGGATTATGGTAAGTCTAAGATTGTGGGATGAACTCATTTCCATTGCATAAATAATAAAAATTATTCATCTACCTACGGGACATCAAGTATCAAGTATCAAGAGGTCACGGTTACAGAGCCCTAAGGCAATTTGAATATTTCTTCGACAACCAAAACAGGTTTGACTTACACCCACTGATAAATGAAATTCGACCTTAATGCACAGTTATCATAGTTCCATTGTAGTACTATCGTATTATTTCTATTTTAGAGACTAGAAGGTCTCATGCCTATGGAAGATTTAGGCCAAAGCCAATTCTCAGAGGCCCTTCAGATATTTTTTTCTGAATGAAATAGGGTACAAATTAGTGCTTACCACGATCATTATGCACATGTGAATAATAATAGATGCTGCGGTCCCGTGAATGGTAAAGACATACATAATAATGATAAAACCTGCGGAGCACCTTGAGGCTAGGTGACGAGCGATCCCTCGGGCTACCACCATGCTACAGGGAGAAGTCACTGTTCATTATTCTCCGGCTTGCCTTAATTGGCTGGCTGGAGTGAAAGATGTCAAGGAACAGGTCTCCCACCTCTGGCTTGCCTTCATTGGCCGTCCAGAGTGGAGTCGCTAGAGCAGTAATCCTGCTCGGAGGGTAAGAAACTATTCGTAAGTCGCGAGTGGGCCAGGGATGCAGGAAGCTTTGGCTGGAGCAGATGATTTGAGTAGAAAGCGATGGTAGTATCTTAACCCTTCAGCCACTCACATTCTCATTGTCCGTCCGTGTGTCTATTGCTATATCCGGACACTTGAGTATGAATCAGTTAGTCAGGTAGTAAATATAACTGGTTTCCAATATGGCAACAAGTCCTTTCTAAGTTGTGTTAAACCCGCCAATCCATTTACGCGGCAATTCTATTAAGCGAAAATTCAAATAGAAAGAAATAAATATAATAATTTTATTATTTATCTATTGATCGATATAAAATGTTACTCTGTTTAATGGAAGTAATTAATTCTATAAATATTTTCATAGACTATAAGTAAACAAGCATTGTTCGAAATTCAAAATTCAAACTTCAAAATTCTTTTATTCACGTTTAAATAATTGTTACATTTGATGGTTTTTATGTTACATTCTTTGTTCTGGTACCTAATATAAAAAAATAAACTAACATAACATAACATCACACCTACCCCTCCGGGGATTTTTATCCCCGAAGGGGTAGGCAGAGATGCACATTATGCCACTGTACAATGTAACACCCACTTTTCACTATTTATATTATGAGTCCCATGTAATAAGGGGTGAGCCTATTGCCATTTACCGGGTACAATTCCAGAATCTGTGTTACTACTGAGATTAATAAAAAAACTACTAAAATATTATTCCTATTTAATAAAAACTATAAAACTATAAAGGTCAGTAGGCATCAAGGTCTATTTTAATGTTATTATAGCTCAGTCAACTGTTGTAAAAACTTGTATCGTTCATCCATGAAGTTGAATGCAAGAAAAATAACAAAAATATATATTGTATAGACTTTTAACTTTGAGCACATTTTTTTATCAAAATGTAAAAAAATATGACATTAACTGCATCAATAAATGTTGATGCAGGGAATTTTTATTATTTTGTTTTTGTATTTGTATTTGTGACTGATAAGAGGCATAATGAAAATGGCTGGAATTATTTAAAAACAAAAAGAGCTTAACCCAAATTGTGGAACGAATCCAATTGCCCCACACTAGGATTGTCTCGTGTGTCGTGGGTGCGTTTACAAACATACAACTTTACATACACGTGACATCCAGACCCGAAACAACAATCTGTGGATCACACAAAGAGTTGTTCCGTGCGGGAATCGAACCCGCGATGCGTTACGCGGCAGCCAGTTGCTCAACGACCGCACCAACCGTGGAGTCACAATTTTACAGCAGTTACAATTTTAGTACAATAACAGTTTTAGACTGCCCCGTTGGCCAAGTGGTCGTAAGTGCAACTGCCGGGCAAGGGGCCTCGCGTTCAATTGCAGCGTCGGGCAAAGTATTACTGGTTTTTTTTATTCTCAGTAGTAGCACGGAGTCTGAAATTGTGGCCGGTATTTGTCAATAGGCTCATCGTCAATTACATGGGACTGATAACATAAATAGTGAAACGTGGGTGTTACATTGTATAGTGCAATTAAATGCCGTTATGTGCACCTTTGCCTATCCCTTCGGGGATAAAAGGCGTGATGTAATGTTATGTTACGTAATAGTTTTAGTAGGTTGAAAAAACATTTGTTCCCGAAGTTAAGATAAGTTCAAGTTTCAGGTTATTTATAGTTGTCGCGGAGAACACAACGGGTAACCGGGGCTCCGGCTCGACGTGCAGGAGAAGGAACGGGGTGGTTTTTAGTCAGTAAGAGTCTGACACTCCCTCCCGCCTCACCTAGGCGGGAGCAGTCATTCGATGATTTTCCCCACTTAAAAAAAAAGTTATTTATAGTTAAGATAAAATACACATGAATTCCTTCATAGTATATCATTGCTGATTTAAAAGGTTAATGCACAGTATCTAATGGTTTTCCAATTACTTCTGACTGCTAGTGACGTCGCGCATAAGTGAATGGCAGTCATTATTTTTAGCAAGGACGTGACTTTTAACAATTCATTAAAGACTTTATTATTGCATTCACTATGCGATTTATTTGTCGTGACTTAATAGCAAATAAGTCTGCTTTTTTAGTTGAGTGGTCGCAAGTGTAACTGTCGAGTCTCTGGTTCGATTTCATTCCAAAGTATTCGCGGTTTTTTCTAAGTAATGGTGCGGAGAATTAATTGCTTTGACTGATAACATAATTGGTGAAAAGTGGGTATTCCGTTTTGTTGGTATTACATAAAGGCGTAACGTTATGTACATCATCATTATGACATCACGCCCTATATCCCCGAAGGGGTAGGCAGAGGTGCATACAAAGGTAACACCCATTTTTCACTATTAATGTTATGAGTCCCATGTAATAGAGGGTGAGCCTATTGCCATATACCGGGCACATTCTTAGACTTCGTGCTACTACTTAGATTTTTTTAAACCCAGTAACACTTTGCACGACCCGATATCCTTTGCCCGATAGTCGTACTTACGACTATTCGACCAACGAGGTAGTTATGTATATATAATTGAAAAATATATATAGTTATTTACAACGAAAAATTTTTAAGCATGGAAATTCACTAGGGAGTTTAATATAATATTTTATTTTGAGTATTACCTACTCAAAGAATTCCGTTGTAACCAATAAAGAGTAGTAGTACATCAACTACTTGTATTGAACTTCATCTAACGTTATTCTCTTTTGTGACGTGATAAAAAAGAGATCTAACCCTATACGAATACTACTAACTCTAAATACTAACTCTAAACGATGTCTAAATAACAAATACAATGGAAAATTAATAATAATTAAGGTTTTCATAAAATAATTGAAGAACCCAGAATGACTGCACGGTTGGCGCGATGGTTGGGCAACTGGCTCCCGCACGGAACAACTCTTTGTGTGATCCACAGATTGTTGTTCAGAGTCTGGGTGTCATGTGTTTGTGAACTTGTATGTTTGTAAACGCACCCACGACACAGGAGAAAATCCTAGTGTGGGGCAAAAAAAACCCTAATTTAACGCGTGCCCTTCGAGCAATAAAGGGCGTGATGCGTGATGTTATACTGTATCTGTTTCAAAAGACAAGAAAGTGCAATAACAAGATATATGTATATCTGTATCCGTCAATTTAGTCGTCACGCGTATTAGAAGCGGATGTACGATTACAGTCGCGCCGTGAATGGGAGTCGTTACGACAAACGAGTTACAATGCATTTGTTCGTTGGCCGAACTGTACCTTGTCCTACAAATTGTGATTTACATTCATTATTGAGACTTAGTCCCGCGCAACGGGCCAGTGAAAATGCACACGGCATTTTAGTTGTTTTTCTTCTCACTGTTTGATAAACATGGCGGCAATGAAACCGCGTGCAAAATAACACGCGAGTGTTCGATTTTTAAACTCATGTTTTTTTAATTGTTAGTGGCCTGTGGGTTTAGTGCGAGTGTAGTGCTGTGCAAATAATAAAAAAAAAAGAATTTATATTGATATAAAATAATATTAAAAGAAAATAGTAAAGTGATCATGAGAAATATTTAATTATAAAAAATATTTAAAATAATATTAGTACAGTGCCATGGCTTCCGAAGAGAAATCGATAAAAACTCATTTGGACGATGTGCTGGGAAAGTTTACGATGTTTGGACCCTACCATGGGCAGTTGATGTTGTTTATAGGTCTGGCCTATGCCTCCAACTCAGCTTATAGTTCTAATTATGTATTTGCAGTAGAAGAAGTCGCATATAGGTAAGTGTATTTTCTTTTCATGAGTAGGTATACCTAGTGCACGAAGTATTTCGATGTGACTTAATCACATTTATTAGTTCGGAGTTATATCACTTTTCGTTCTTGGCTTTTTTTTTAATTTATTTGTCCTCAATGTTGTTTTCTTGTTTTTCTCCTTGACTGAGTATTGGTGTTACATTGTTCTCACATAATTGAAGCAGTATAGCCAAGAATTTTATTAAGAGTAGCCAAAGTTTCTTTCTCGTTCTTCTTCATAGGAATCTACACTTTGGGACGAGCAAATAGCTTTACTAGAGGAGTGACTGACAGACTGACATTTATTTAATATTTCTATGTTTGGTTTTGACGTTCAAAAAGACCTTCCTAGTCTAATTGAAATAAATTATTTTGACTTTGACTTTGGTGTGAAGATGAACCAATATAATTTTTTTACCGATATTAAATATTTTTGACTATCCCAGTGTGATATCGTTTGAATTTTTTTCTGTAATTAATGAAAAACACCAGATATTTACTAACGTCGATCAGTTACGTTGTAAATTTTTTGGAAGGATCAATGTCATGACAATGTCAATCAATTATAACAACTGCGGATAGAAGGACCATTTCGGATGAATGACACTATAGTACCAAATAAGGTCACCATTCTATTGTTTACTACCTAGTCGACCATATCGTTACGCCATTCTACATGAACTTGACCATGGCTTGCGTAGATGCGTGATAGATCATTGTTAGCTGCCATGACAAAATGCGGAAAGAATTGCTATTTAATCTTGGGGATACTAAGATTTTCTTCTATGTCGTGGGTGTGTTTCCAAAGATAGAAATTCACACCCAGATCGAAAAACAATTTGTGGATCACATAAAATTGTTCTGTACCGGAATCCAACTCACATGGCGCAGCAACCGGTAGCCCAGCCACTGCACCAAATGTGCAGACATTCTTATTAAGACCCAACACGATGATTTTTAACCGTCTTCAAAAAAGAAGGTTGTTCTCAGATTGACCTCTATGTATTGTAAGTGCGCGATCTTTCTTTTCTTTCTTTATTTAAACAAGAGTTTATTAATTTAATTTTTTCTTGTATAGAAGCACTATTTTACATGGATTGTCAGTATACCTCTACATATGTGAGGACCATGTTAGACTTAAGATATTTGTTTTCTCTTGGTTTTGTTTTTTTTTTATTTTAGTACGTTCTGTTATTTATATGTTGCGTCAGGTATGTCTTTACATTATTCTCACATGTGTGTACAATATTGGAATATGTATCAGACGCATTGTAGAATATAGTTTTTTTAAAAGAGTACCGAATAGAGTTTCTTCTACATTCTGGAATGAGCACCTAGCTTCACTTAGTTTCACTGACGGGCTGACTGGCAGACTATTTATTTTGTATTTGTTGACGTTTCAAAAGTACGAAATTATGGTTTAATTGAAATAAATGCTTTTGAGTTTTGAGTTTGATCATCTCGCGATTGTCTGAACCGATTTTGATGATGTTTTCAGTAAAGTGTTTGTTACACATAAGATAATGTTTTAGTAAATCAATTAACATAGTTTGAAAAAGAGGAGGAGATTGAAGTCGGTTTTTTTAAACGTAGTTTGTACAAATATTATTATATTACTTGTTTTGTTAATAATGATGGATTCAACAACAGTCACTCCAAAAAGACTGCTACTATAATGCGTATTGTGTTTAGTATTATCAATAATATTAACATAGTCGTGTGATTACTGTTATAATATTATTATGTGATAGTTATTAGTCATATTATATCAATTATATTAATTGTCAATATTATTGTATACACAATATGTTGTAAGGTTAACAATCATGATCCATAAAGGTCAAGACGTAAGGTGTGATGAGAGTAAACATTGTTTGGGAAAATAACAAAACATACATTCATACATGACCTGACGCCATTCTCCCATGGGGGGGGGGGGTAGGCCGGTGACTATGGAAAGCAAAGGAATAACAAAACAAATTACATTTTAACAAATTTATTTGCAAGATTACTGATTAGTGTATGTTCGTATTGTAAATCTGACATTTTTAAAAAAACCCAATACTTTGCCCTACCCGGAAATCGAACCCGAGACCCATGCCCGGCAGTCGCACTTGCCATAACTCGGTCAACGAGGCAGTCAGTGATATTATACACTTAAAGCAAACACAGTTTTACTATATTTTTTTTTAATCACCAACCAATACCATATATGGTATAATGGGAAACAAGTAGAGCTTTTCTCGGTATATTCACGTGAGTAACCAACGATTTTTAATTAATTTCATTTAATGGGAGTCAAAATACATAAAGTAGGTAGGTACTATGAACAAATAAAATATTTTCTTTTAACAATTTTGAGTGCAGTACATAAATAAGGCATACTTTATACATTTTCCTACATACTGTTCAACAAAACATAACATCACGCCTTTTATCCCCTAAGGGGTAGGCTGAGGCACATTACGGCACTTAATAACTCTACAATTTAACACCCATTATTCACTATTTTATGTTATGAGTCCCATGTAATAGGGGGTGAGCCTATTGCCATAAACCGGGCACAATTTTAGACTCCGCCGACCCGGGAATCGAACCCCTTGACCGATAGTCGCATACTACATAATGTTAAAATATAAAGGTTTAATTATTATTTATGAGTGCCGTTTAGTAACACTAAGTAATTACAATAATATAAACCTATAACACTTTCTCTTTGCAGTAATATAATCGGTTTCATGTAATAGGTTGCGAGTCATAGAATATAGAGGTACATACGATGTGTTGGGTGCAGTTATAGATACACATCACTATTACTATAAGATAATTTCTAAATGAAGGAATCTAATCAAATTAACGTTATGCCTATCATAGTGCAAATGCAATTATCTGAGTAGTTTAAGGCTGCGTCCACATCTGACGAATGTGCCGCAAATGTGCAGATCGCGAGCCGTTTGCGAACTGCCCGCAATGGTTTGGTGCGTCTCTAAAGTGTTACTCATGCTAGACTCGTATACATAATAATTTTAAATGCACGCGTGAAGCCCGCAAACGGCTGTCGGGGATCGCGAGACATTTCCGACCACCGTAAGCACGGGACTGCGGACGGCGAGCACGGGTCACTCGCCGCCCGACCGGCACGGGACAGCGTACGGCGCGGCACGTTCCGCGCGCGCTTCAAGGAGCCATCAGACCACCACTGATAGAACCCAACAGGGCTGATACGGATACGGAGCCGCGGAAGACTTAATGGGTTGCCAGGGCTTCAGTTCGAAATGCAGGAGTAGGAACGGGGTGGTTTTTAGTCAGTAAGAGTCTGACACTCCTTCTCGCCTCACCCGGGCGGGAGATGGCATTGAATATTTTGTTAATGCGACTATTTTAATTTCTGTAATCAATTTAATAAGTACATTGCATAATATTGATTTTATTTTATATAATTTTATTATTTTAATAATCACCTAAACACCACATATTGTATTACCCATATTTGCAAATAAACTATCTTTATCTTTATCTTTAATGATTTTTAGTCAGTAAGAGTCTGACACTCCCTCTCGCCTCACTAGGGCGGGAGAAGGCATTGAATGATTTTTCCCCCTCAAAAAAGGTCACAAACGGCTCGCGAACAGCGCATTCGGGCAACATTCAGTAGATATAAACGCACCTTTAGACAGCTAGGTAAGATGATATCAGAATGAGCACAACCTTCATGTTAAGGTCACGGAAAAAGAAGGAAATTGCTTTATTTTTATTATATAAATAAAACAATAAAAATGTCAAACCTGTCTTTATTCTATAAGGTAATAAAAAAATATGAGAAGACTAACTGTGGTAGTACCACACGGTTTCACCCGCTGCCTGGCTCCTTTTCGATACGATCGTGTCGTGACGTTTCATAGCCTATGTCACTCTCCAACTCTTCAGAGTGTTTAAGTTGGGTTCAATAATGTAAGAAAGTATTTTGTTATCTGAATAAAAATGCTTATTATTACCACCTCTTCAACGATCTCCAAATAAATTAAATAATCACGTCAATATGTTGCTCCAATTTGGCGTAAAAGAAAGACAAATGAACATGCAGACACACATTTCCGCGTTGACAACATCACTATGGATTAAAAATAAATTATTCATAATATTAGTTTCATCAAATACTCGTATTAGAATTAAGTAGATAATATGTTATCATTATGTACCTGTAATGTAATTAGTTTTATACCTAATAAAGTGAATAAATAAATAGTTGGATCTTTCCATTATACTATATTTGCACTATACTATATAGTCTTTGCTTACCCCCATGGGGTCACTCATGCGTGAAGTTATGTATGTATGTAGAGGTATACTTGCACTTCTGGAAAATAATATACAAAAATAGTCTAAAGGCAAATGTAACATCAAGCGCCATCTTGCAACATGCTACATATCATTGCAGATGCTCAAGTTTCTAAACGACGTTCCTTAACACTATGATCCAAGATCCTCGAGTGTATAAGTAGTTGCTTCTATATAACAAAACAAATTATTATAACATAAAAAGCCTGGGAAGTATCTTCGTGCAAAGGAAATGTTATGCATAGCTGCAATCTCATTGAAATGTAATTGTTTGAAGATGTGTTGCATTGTTATCGTGTGAACTTGATGGTAGACACTGTTATAGAAAAATAAATATATCAGTCATTGTCAGTTGTAATGAATGATAATAGAAATGTCTGAGATAGTGTTCAATATTATCAAAGTGCATCAGACCACTGTAAATTATTTATGAATTACTTATCGTGGTATTGATACTTGTGATAGTACAGAGCAATATTGTGTACTATGAAATTAAAGACAAGGTACAGATTTCAACAAGCCATTATATATACATTTCTATGTCAAACATGGAACAAAAGAGTATCATAAATAAAAAGTGATCAATGTCATCACCTTATCATCACGCTTTTTATCCTCGAAGGGTTAGGCAGAGGTTCATATTACAGCACTTAATGCTACTATATAAAGTAACACCCAGTATTACTAATTATGTTATGAGTCTCATGTAATAGAGGGTGAGGTTATTACCATATATCAGGCACAATCCCAGGCTCCGTGCTACTACTGAGATTTATTTAAAAACTCAGCAATACTTTGCCCGACCCGGGCCGAGTCGAACCCGAAACCCCTTGCTCGGCAGTTGCATTTGCGACCACACCACCAACGACGCGGTAAACAATGTCTTTGGTAATAAGGGAACCAATTGTAGCAAAAAGTGAAGTTACCTACTAATACGTCAGAGTAGTAAGACTACAATTTGATATACCTCTAGTGTCTGCGAATTGTAGTGTCTTTCAAGTTTTAAGTAACCGAAAATAAAACGTGTATTTTCTTTGTTACAGGTGTAAAGATGAAACTTTCGCAGACAATATGTGTGGTACTATCAATGGGACGTCGTGTACCGAATGGGTGTATGACAAACCTGAGAGTTTTGTGGCTGACGTAAGTTTAAAGATTTCTATTCCCTGATTTGTTAAAGGCATAGCTGCAATCGCACGTCATACTGATTCGATGCCTGTCAGTTATGTTAAAATTCTTATGGATCTGGGTGATGATTCTCATGTACTGGCTGATGAGCCTCATGCCACATGTAAGAATACCTACAAGATTTACAACCAAATTCCGAGACAGTAATATTGAAATTGAATCCAAGACTTTGAAAATATCTCTTATTCGATAATCACATTTGCCACTGCGTGATTAACGAGATAAATCTTTTAACTACCTACTTCTTCTCGTGTACTGAACAAGATATCTCATAATTCATCGAAGATAAAAAATAATAAAACGTAATTGACTGCACGATTGGTGCGGTGGCTGGGCAACCGGCTGCCGTGCAACGTGTCGCGGGTTCGATTCCCGCACGGAACAACTCTTTGTGTGATCCACAAATTGTTGTTTCGGGTCTGGGTGTCATTGTGTATGTGAACTTGTATGTTTGTAAACGCACCCACGACACAGGAGACCATCCTAGTGTGGGGCAACGTTTTTTTAAAAGAAAGAAAGAAAGAAGAAGAATTGGCATCATTGAAGCGACCTCAATTCACAATCCATTGTTAATTCATTTTTTTATGTCATAAGTCGGTAAACGAGCAGACGAATTACCTGATGGTAAGCAATCGGCGCCGCCCATGGACACCCGAAACACCAGAGGCGTTACAAGGAATTTAAGGATTGTTGTGTATTCGGGGATTGGGGTAATTGGCCCTCCGATAATCACACTCACACGATGAAACACATGGCTTTAGTTGTTTCACGTCGGTTTTCTAAAAAGCCATGGTATCACTCAGTTCGAGCTGGCGAATTCGTACCGAAGCATGGCTCTGGCATAAATTATGATGATTCGATAGCAATATCATCTTCGTATCAGAACTTGTTAGAGGTAATGTAATAAGATTGAGACGGAGGCCGGTACATCAGACTTGTCTTATATTTTTTTTTATACATCAATGAGAACATAGTATTTATAGACACTGCTATTTGTTGTAATTGTGTGCCTTGCCTTCTTGTCCTCGTCCTGTTAAACAGTAAACCGGTCCTTTTGCTAATTTGCTATAGAATTTCTTTTTTCATTAGTTTCAGCTCGCCTGCCAGGATTGGAAGAGGACCCTAGTGGGAACGGTCCACAGCTTAGCTTATATGGTTGGGCTACTTTTTGTTGGTCCTTTATCAGACAGGTAAATATTTTGGTACACTTAGTTATTCGTTTACTATCTGAAATAATGCTTCAGCAATTTTAAACTTGTTGTTGATTTTATTTATTTAGAGACCATAAATAGCTACAGTGTAAATGTTACAATATATGATAATAAACAAGAAATATTGTTGTGGTTTAATGATTCACCGATTAACATTATATTGTTTGAAATTAGATGTCACTATTGTGACGATGTTTAATCTTTTATGCTTTGGTCACTGATTGTATTATTTTATCCTATAAAAGTAGCTGTTTAATAACTTTTTCTTATTTTAAAGAGATACTAAATACAGACCAACCATTTAAATTTACTTTCAAAGTCAAAGTCAAAATCGTTTATTTCAATGAAGCCAGAATGGTACTTTTGAACGACAACAAAAAAAAATTGAAAGTGAAGCTATTTGCTTTGAAAGCTTGGCTCCATTCGATGAATTCAAGTATTCCTTTCTTTGAATTATTATTCCATTAATAAAACAACAGTTTCTTTGTTTCTTCACATTACAATACAACAATAATTTCAATTACCAATGAAGTATTTCGATATGCGCTCTTCACACTTAATTAAGCGTGTACTTGTCGATTTATTACTGCAACGTGAGTAAAGATAAAATTGTATTTCATCTGTTAAAATGCTAATTGGCAATTTTAACAATGCAAATGTAGATTTATGCGTGGATGATAAATAACGTATTGAAATGTAGTATCGGTATTTAGTAGCAGAATATAAATAAATAGGCACTAATATTTTAGTTACCGCGAAAATTTAAGTAGATCCTTCAGATGACGTGAAGAAAATTTGGTCCTTTTGGTGACGGTATTGTGGTCCTTACTCCAACATCATTTTTATTCTCAGAATAGGAAGAAAAGCCTTGATAATAGCGACAGGCGTGTTGGGTGGAGTACTTGGTATCGCCAGGAGTTTTGTCACCTCTTATTGGCTGTATATAGTCTTGGAGTTTCTGGAGTCAGCCATTGGAGACATATGCTCACCAGCTTACATACTGAGTAAGTCATTCAATTCGTATTTCATAATATTATTGTGCTTTTTGTAACTTACGAGTTTATTCGTTACAGATATAGAGATTATAGCAACTACCAAACGTGTCCCCTACTACATGCTATGCTCCATTGGATACAGCATAGGCGGAATATTAAAAGCCCTCGTAGCTTGGATGGTTCCTGACTGGAGAAACTTCCTACGAGTCTTATACGCTCCAGCATTACTCTTCTTCTCATACATATACTTGATAGATGAAAGTCCAAGATGGCTCCTAATAAAGGGCAAGAAGAAAGAAGCAGTAGCTATTGTAGAGAAAATGGCAAAAAAGAATGATATTACATTAGACCAGAAGGTGCTAGATAATCTAGTAAGCGATACTAAACAAGAAGAGAATGTAGAATTTGGAACTGTGTTGAAGAGTACGTTTACTTCTGGGGCCTTGTTTAAGAGGTTCCTAGTCTGTGTTATATGGTGGACGACTTCTACGTTTGTGAATTATGGGATGACCATAACATCTGTGTCTTTGCAAGGGAACATATATTTGAACTTTGCCTTAGTGTCTATGACTGATGTCCCTGGAAGTTTTATAGCAATGTATGTGCTGATGAAGTATAAAAGGAAGATACCGTTGATTGTTAGCTTCTTGTTGGCTGGTGTATTTTGTGTTGGACAACCGTTCTTGCCTACAAGTGAGTAGAAGCTACATAACCATAATTACGTTTTGCAACAGATTTTTGTCAATAATTTTTTGTTACCTGACAAAACTAACTTTAATTTGAAATTACAGAAAATGTTTTCTTGGATAATGCATTCGTATATTTATATACCTCTATACTCCTAGTGTCAATTCAGCAAATTCTTAGTCATCACGCGTACAGTACTCAAATAAAATGTTTAATTTACTTTGCAGATTATGAATGGCTGTCAATAACAATGTTCTTGATCAGTAAGTTGATGGTGACTCTGTACTTCGGCATCACCTACATGTATACGTCGGAATTATTCCCTACATATACGCGAAACTCCATGCATGCGTTATGCTCATCTTTGGGTAGAGTGGGTTCTATAGTGGCACCACAGACACCGCTTTTGGTAAGTAGTTTTTTTTCACTGTAAACACTAATTTGAAGTGCATTCAATATTATTTTTTTACTTATGAATCACAAAATATTATTCATTAACTTTCATCATCTGCTGGAAGAATCCTTTGAATTAATTTTTATATGATGTATCTGAAGTTAGCTGAATAGCTCTTAAGTTTTCTAAAGAGAATTTCTGAGCTTCAAATGCAACTATAAACTTATTATATAACTTTTGTGAGACATACTAAATTAGTTATTACATTTGTCGGCTGACTCACGTAATTATTTGACAAGAATTAGGCTAGTTGCAAGCCAAGCTAGAGGCTCATATTCATGAGCAGTATTCCGCGACCCGCGACGCGGTGACAGTCGCGCTGCTATTGTGTTCTAGCAGCATAACAATTAACTATAACCTTTTTGTTTCAGACCATGTACTGGCATGGACTCCCATCACTAGTATTTGGAATCTCATCGCTTGTAGCAGGGTTTGCAACGTTCCTCGTTCCTGACATCGCCAATGATGCATTACCTGATACTGTGAAGGAAGCTGAGGCGATAGGCCATAAAGACAAACCGGTGCTACCTAGTGAAAAAACACCCAAACTAAATCATGACGTAGTAAATAAAAGTTTTGACTGGAAGGAGTAGATGTATAGGTGAATGTGAAATGAAATTGTGTATTAAATTGTGTTTGCTTGTTCGCACGTTTATACAACGAATTGACACGAATTTATTAGAAGTCTATAGAATAATAACTAAGCAATTATTTAATAAAGACGTAAATGTAATAAATAAGTTATGGACAAAATATATCTAGTAAAGCATAGTGATGATATTATAACATTATATTTATTAGTGAATTTAAGATACAGTTTGCCTAAACTAAGGTTTTAGTATAACTTTTTTAAGCGTTTTATGGATCATCTGGTAAATGCATCTGCTTGTGGAACCATGAATGATCTATTTAGTTTCGAAATTTTTATTTGAAAATTAATTTCATAATTACATTACAGTACAAATTACGTTAGTTTAAAAAGTATATTTAATAGAGTATGTTTTATAGTGTTGTGTTTTATTTTTATAAACATTCCAGATCCCTATATTTTTGAGTTTAGAGATTTCGACTGTGAGAAATATTATTGGGCATTTTTAGTTTCCCAAATATCTCAATTATAGCACGAAAACTGCTAGTAAGTGCATAACCAACGCAACAATGCAACCAAGAATATTATATTGTGAACCTGAGTCAAAAAGAGTAACCCTACGGAGATTCTTCCTCGTTCTTCTCCATAGAAATCTACACTTTGGAACGAGCAAATAGCTTCACTGTAGTCCTACAGTCGGTTAGTCCTAACCGACTGCCATTTTGTTTCGACGTTCAAAAGTGCCTTCCTGGTCTAATTAAAATAAATGACTTTATTAACTAAAATCGCGGGTTACTCACGTGAATATACCGAGAAAAGCTCTACTAGTTTCGAACCACAGAGGGGTTCTTCCTCATGAGCATTGGGTGCTGCGAGCGTTGGGATCGCAGAGCAAGCAGCAACACCGAGGCGGGCGCCAACGCCAGCCAGTGAGCTGCGCGACGTCGCCGCGACCGCCATTTTTAGTTGATTTTGACTTTGACTTTATGAAATTGAGATGATGTTTTACAATAATCTATATAGGGTACCTACTTCATTTTAAAATAAATAATCATACCTCTAACCTCTGAGTCCCTGATTGCATGTTTCTATTCGTAATCTCCGCAAATTACCCTCTGCTATATCTAAACAAAACAAATGAATTTGTTCATTAGTTCGGGTGCAGATTGAGCGTGTATAATTGCGAGTGGCGTCGCGGCGCCGATGCGAGCAATTTTCAATTTGGCCGCATGCGCCACCTGCGAGTGTTCGTGCAATATTAATACTGGGACGATGTGCAGTGCGATGTGTAGGCCAGGAGGTAGTAGACAATTCAATTCTGATGATGGCGTTACAAGAAAATTTTTGTTTTTTCTTTTGTTATGTGACCTGCTTTGTACAATTTGAATTATAAGGCTTTCGAAATTGGAATAACCACATTGATTGTCCTGATTCGTTAAAAATAGTCTATTAGTTTTTCCTCTTTATAACATTACACATAGCATTATAGTATCTATGAATACAAAATTTCATGTATTATATATAAATAGAAAAGAAAAATTCTGGAATGCATTTCTAGTAATTGTCTTAATTTAATTTATAATTGGAAATGAAATCTCAATTTGACATTAGTAAGACATCAGTATCTGGCATACAAGATGAATAATTATTCTTGTATTCTCCAGCTCTTAGACTAGGAAGCGTGAATGGAATTCCTACATAGGGAATTGCCACCACAAGTTGTTACGATACAGGCGATATTATATGTTACAAGCGACTAATGTTTTATCATTCTGTTACATTGTATCTATTGATTTTGGATTGAATATAGCATTTACAATATCAATTGGAATATTTGAATTGGCATATACAAGTAATTACGGATGTATATTAGCCATAAGGTTCAAATTAGGGTTGTAACATTTGACAAAAACCATTGAAACTTTTAGGCAGATCGTAAAGAATAGATTATTTACACAATTAGACAATATTAATGTAGCCCATTACTTAAAAAATACTCTAACTGTAAACTTCTTTATATTCAAAAGCAGCAGTAGATCTAACTGTATAAAATCGTTTAAAAAACACGAAGATTTAAACTTCTACTAGACGAGTAAACTAATTAAAGGTTTTCCTTGAATAAAAAGAATTTCTTGAACATTTCTCAAAGCCTGTATGTAGGATAAGACTTGAGGTAACCGACAAACTTCTTACAGTGAATAAAAAATATTGAGACGGACCGAAGCAGGCGATATTAAGTTGGTGATACAACGAGAGATATGGTTACGTTTTATAATTAAAGCTTGACTGACTGACCGATTGCCGTGTCGGTAAAAGTATAGGTAAAAAGGGTTTTTTTTAAATCTCAGTAGTAGCACGGAGTCTGGAATTGTGCTCGGTATATGGCAATAGGTTCACCACCATGGGACTCATAACATAAATAGTGAAAAGTCGGTGTTACATTGTACAGTGTGGCAATGTGCACCTCTGCCTCTTCGGGGATAAAAGGCGTTATGTTATGTTCCAATTAAAATTTTATTAACAGCTGATACTAAGATTTTAGGCGTATTTGTTTTTTAGGGAACAGTAAGTAGAGTTCCCTAATATCGGAAAAGGAGGATTCTCCGACCAGGCAAGGTGTTCGTGTCTGGCAGGCTTTCTGCTCAACGGGTTGGGATTTCCTATCCGTGTTAATTCTCATGTAAACATCACATGTGTGATGTAGTATTTTGTGACGTCATCCGTTGATTTCTTTTCACTTGTGGTCTATGTGCGCGAGCTGTCATTTGACTTGTGTCATTGGTCTCCACAGTTTCAAGAATATGTCAGGATCTTTTTTGTGGGGAAAATCATCAAAGACTTCTCTTACTTACAAAAGTAATGACTGGCGAGAGAGAATGTTAAACTTACTGACCATAGACCATCCCGTTTTTCCTGCTTCGACCCGGTAACCAAGAAGGTACCAAAAGTAAAGTCTGGCGAGAGAAAGTGTTAGACTTACTGATCTTCTTCCTTCTTCGACCCGGTAACCCGGAAGGTACCAACCGCCAAGAAAAAATTATTGTGAGGCCCGTATTGATGACGCTGCTATGTTTTTTTGTTTTTGTTTTTTGTTTTTTTTTAAAAAACGTTGCCCCACACTAGGATTTTCTCCTGTTTCGTGGGTGACACCCAGACCCGAAACAACACTTTGTGGATCACACAGTGTTGTCCCGTGCGGGAATCGAACCCGCGACACGTTGCACGGCAGCCGGTTGCCCAGCCACCGCACCAACCGTGCAGTCATGTACCTCTATATTGTTACGGTATAAGTAGATTCATTCAGTGTTACTAAAAAACCTTTACCATGAAAAAACAAAAAAGGTTTTCAATCTATCAATAACAAATTGTAAACGAAATTCATGCTTTTATTACCTTGGTCGGAACTTCAAAAATGCAAAAAAAAATCCTGGAAGCTGGTTTGGCAAAACAAAATGGTATGATTTTTTTTAACGAATTGCAAAACTGAACATTGAGTTTTGAAATTCGTGTACTGAATGCACATCGATGTATATTTTAATCAATAAATTATTATGTTTTCGGCATACTCACGTAGTTATTTCACTTACTATTATTATAATAAAGGTATTATATAAGGAACAAACAAACAAACTCACTTTCCAATTTATAATATTAGTAAGGACTAATAATATTATAAATTGGAAAGTGAGTTTGTTTGTTTGTTCCGCTTTCACGTCGTAACTACTCAACCGATTGTTTTAAATTTTTGCAGACGTAAAGTTAGAAGTCTGGATTAAATAATAGGATACTTTTTATCCCGGAAAAAATTTGATATTCCCAAAGGAAAATAAAAGTATTGGTATAGATGGCGCTGTGTGTATTGGCATATGCCACATAGGCTACTTTTTATCCTTTAGTGACGCGAGCGAAGCAGCGGGTAAAAGCTAGTCTTAAATTAAAAATATGACGAAACTAGTCGGGTGTCGAGTTCGTCGTCAAATAATTAGGTACGTAAGTAAGCCGAAAACATAATAATTTACTCAATATATATCATAAATACATATTCTAATCGTTATATTTTCAAAAAACATTTGAATAATTTACAAACACTTAAATTTATACTCGAAAGAATTTTTTCAGTAACGAACAGTTTTACCATCTCACAGAAAATTTGTTTTGTATGGAAAATAAAACCGCAACACGTAGCGCCGAAGCTAATTGCTATGCCAATGTGAAGAATCACAGACATTATTGGTTTATAATTCCCAGTAGGTTTCAAGATCATTTCTATGTAGAATGTAATTTGTATTCTTTATTATTTAAACAAGAGTTTATTTTTTATTTTTTTCTTGTATAGAAGCACTATTTTATATGGATTGTCAGTATACATATGTGAGGACCATGTCAGACTTAAGATATTTGTTTTCTCTTGGTTTTGTTTTTTTCTATTTTAGTATGTTCTGTTATTTGTATGTTGCGTCAGGTATGTCTTTACATTATTCTCACATGTGTGTACAATATTGGAATATGTATCAGAGCAATGTAAAACAGACTTTTTTTAAAAGAGTAACGAATGGAGTTTCTTGCTCGTTCTTCTCCACTCGAATCGACATTTTGGAACGAGCGCCTAGCTTCACTGACGGACAGACTGACAGACTATTATATATCTCATATTTGTTGACGTTTCAAAAGTACCAAATTATGGTTTAATTGAAATAAATGCTTTTGAGTTTGAGTTTGAGTTTGAGTAACGCCATTCACATAAAAACAAAAAGGCAAAAAGTCATATTTTCACAAAAAACGTACTCAGTGTCCCACCAGCTTAGTACTTAATAATTTATTTAAAAACATTTCCAATGTTGTCTTTTTATTATCTAGTCTGGCTCAGTACTCCCAGTTATAATGCCTCGTGCTTGGGAATAAGCCCCGTTATGGGTTATGGCAACCAAGTCCGGGGCATCCAGTAACGAAGGTTTTCGAGAAATTATTAAAGGCTTTCTTTTACAAGTTCTGCCCTCATTCCAGGGGAGATTTACGGGTTTCTGTGAATATTTTAGTTGGGTACACTCCTTTATAGTAATGTAGGTTATCATGTTAGTTTTGCTACTGTTAGTTATAATCAACTGCTTTGGTTCGTTGTTCCGTAGAGTTGACCTTTTGTGCGGTTGAACGAAGTTTGTATTTAAGTGAGAATTTTGTTGAGTATTTTTTTGAGAGTTATGCTTGATTGGTCTATCAGCTTCATTATCACTAGTCTTTGTAACTAATTGTACCTATATGCAATATTGATCACTAAAATACTCGTACAGTAACATAACATAACATCACGCCTTTTATCCCCTAAAGGGTAGGCAGAGGTGCACTTTATACCACTGTACAATGTAACACTTACTTTTCACTATTTATGTTATAAGTCCCATGTAATAGGAGGTGAGCCTATTGCCATATACCGGGTACCATTCTACACTCCGTGCTACTACTGAGAATATTTAAAAGACACGAGACCCCTTGCCCGGCAGTCGTACTTACGACCACTCGGTCCACGAGGCAGTCAACCGTACAGTCAAAGTACCCGTACAGTACTTTGATAAATATTTAAAAAATCACTCTGAGCAAGACGTAATAATCGGAAACTTATTGGTACATACAGAGTATAAGAACTACAGAGCATTTCTCATCTTTCTTTTATTTTTGTTGTACTCGTTTTAAATGTTAAACAACAAAATAATAACGAGAAAAACAATGTAAATAAAATTGAACAACAATTTTCCATCGGTATTTTTGCAATTATTTTACACAGAAAACATTTTAAAAGCACATAATTTATCAGGATCACTATCAACAAGGTGTACTCTCAAATTTAATACCCCAATCAAAATTCAGAAAGAGTTTTTCTTTTAGAAAAAATTACACATTCCGTGTCGTTGCCAAAGTTGCTGTAAAGTCGAGGATTATTTAAATTTTTCAGGATTATCGCTTCTTTGCCATTTATAAATGGCGTCTTATCTGATCCCGGTTCAGTGATGAACTTGCTCCAAAAGGTGGACTGGATAAAACTTTGGGCATGACGTGAATGAACTGCCAAATACTTTTTTCTTTATTGTTGCTTGAAGTTCCTGTTTTTTGAGTTCTGAGTTTATTATATGTAGTATGTCTATGTAAAGTTATATTAAAATTTGCGTTATAAACAGTTGGTGCAAGACAATAGAAATCACGATAAAAGATAATTTTGAGATTACTCAGACGGTCAGCAAAGTTGATAGACAACACATACATAACATCACTCCTCCATTTATCTCCGAAGGGGTAGGCTGAGGTGCCACTGTACAATATAACACCCATTTTTCACTGTTTATGATGAGTCCCATGTAATAGGAGGAGAGCTTAATGTCATATATTAGGCACATTTCCAGACTCCGTGCTACTACTGAGGTTTTTTAAAAACTCAGTACTACTTTGTCCGATCCGGGAATTGAACCCTAAACTCCTTGCTCGGCAGTCGCAATTGCGACCACTCGGCCAACGAGGTAGGCAGATAGAATACACAGGGAAAAATATATAACAGATTAAAACCAAGAATGATGTGGAGATTTAGAGAGAAATAATAAGGACACAGTGGCGTGCACAGGTTTTCGAGACAGGGTAGGCAACTAAATATCGTATGATTAAACCCCTCCCCCCCCGCTGGTCATACAATCATGCTCACACAAGACAGGTACATGTACATAATACATTTCTAAAAGTGCGTTCAAGGATATTGTGGTGTATTCTTTCGCCAAATTACATACACTGACATCTCGCGTATTTTTTGTGAAGTACTTCATCAGCTATTGAATAAGCCAACAAAACTTACAAATAATGAAGGATCTATTATTTATTTTAATAATGAAGCATAAATTTGATGAACCAAATTTCATTATGGAATTGTTAAGTTTAATCAATCTGTTCAAAATTATAATATATTACGAATTTAAGAGCGTAGGTACCTACATTATGTCAACAAACAAAATAATAACAAGCGCGGCCGGCTGTGGCCGAGCCGGCCAAGTCTATGCGGTACATTTGTTATTACTACATTACATAATTATTAATAATACATTAATATCTGAATCAGTACAGTCTAAGTTGATATGTTTAAGAATTATCAAACAATAAACAAGAAAATCAAATAAAATATCTATTATAGTAAATATTTACATTACCTACCTTTTACTTGGGTCAATTCTCGTAACTAGAGTACACCTCTGCCTATGGTCATTACCTGAATCTAGTCCGATAAAGGACATTTTCTTGCGAAATCTTACTGTTTTTACTTTCAAAAAACACATAAAATTACCTATTATTTACACAAACTTCACAATCGAATAATATAGGTACCTACTTGTACTAGAAACTGATAAACAGATACACTATTTGAAAAACCTACACATATATTTAACTACTACTACACATTTATGCAACTTTATGTTTAAAACTAATTCCTAATAATTTAAACGAAAACATAAACAAAGCGATCGCACATCACATGAAAACAATATGGCCGAAAACATTGGAAATGAATTGAAGTCATTACCAAAGTCAATTGAGTGTTTATTATAAAAAAAATGTAGCTTAAAAATTAAGGTAATGCAGCGTTTAATTTCAAAAAAACAAAGGTTAATTTAGTAAGACAAATGAAATTGCATCATCGTCTTAAACCAATATTTCATACTAAAAAACATTCATTCATATAATTTGAAACGTTGTAAATGGCGCCATCTTGACGTTTCAATAACTTACTTTTAACTTTTATAATAATAAAGTCAATTCCTCGTTTAAAATTTCTATAAACCGACAACGCGTAAAAATGTTAAACTTTAATTAAAACTCTTGAAACATATTTGTTAAATACGCATTTATAAAAATACATTCGCATTATATCGAACGAGTTCAGAAGTTTCAACAAAAAATTCAATAGATGGCGCTGGTGTACTCCATTCATCAGTACTTTACGATATACAGATTTTATCAATTTCAAACCTTTTATGATTGAATTGTTTTTAAAAATACAATAACTTGTTGCTGTTTTATTGTTTTAGAATTTTTAATAAAATACGATCGTTTTCCAAGTGATGAACGAACGGTCCTCTAATTTTTTAGTTGCTAACATTTTGTCAAGCAACAGGAATCGTGTAATATAATTATGAATGGTTATTCTGTACCGTGACTATGGTCGTGAACTTCACGCATGCGCGGTGCATACTATTGGTACATTTCTTTTGTGACGTCACGACTAGCGACCAAGATTTAAGGAATAGTGGCGCGTGCGTGGTGCGTGCGGGGCGCATTCATTGCTTTACAAAGGCGCGTATTTATGTTAGCCGTATTTTTACAAACTTTTATTATATTATTGGATTTTAATAAACGCGTTTGTACATTTTATGTATGTTATATATTCACGATATTTATAGGTAGGCAAAGCCTTTTCGTCTATATGGACTGCACGCCACTGTAAGGACAAGAGTGCTCAAAACGGTAACGTTTTGAGCACTCTAATATCTAATATCTAATAGGTAACTATTAAAAACACAAATTAATATAAAAGCACTAATCTTTTGCCTCTTTAGACAGACGTGTGTAAAAAGATAGAATTAAAATTACACTAACCCTAATAACATTAAACAATTACGTTACCATTCTCAAATAATATAAATGTTCAACATTTAAATTCAAATTCAAATTTCGAATCAAAAACTGCAATGTTAATAGCCGTTTAATCCTAAAAAGATAATCTAAATCGGCTAAAGGATAAGATAGAGAGTGTTGTTAATGTGCACAATATATTTTGATTTAAATTTACATAAAACATTGTGGATCATAGCGAGAATTAATCAGTTAAATGTTCTCATTCACAAGTCGAAAATGATTATGGTGTTGACAATAAAGTTTATTGTCGTATAAATTTAACTACCAAAGTTATTTGTGTAGCCAAATGTTTGGGTGTAATTTGTGTATTTTTATTTTTTTGTTTGAGAAAATTTTCGAATGTTTTAGAAGACGTTTTGGTTAGTTCTGATAGACTTTCAGATACTTAATTATATTTCTAATGCAAGAGCTGCATAGTAAATGATCCGATAATGTATTATTCATTGTCATCATCAACAGCTTATAAATGCCCACTGCTGAGCAAAGCCTCTTCTCACATAGAAAAGTTTAGAGCATTAATCACCATGCTTGCTCAATGCGGGTTGGCGATTTTAAATTTGTAATTAGAAATTATAAGCCCAGGTTTCCTTGTGATGTTTTCCTTTACCGTTGGTCAGTGGTGTTTAAGTAATCTTAGAAAGTACTTATAACTCGGAAAAAGTCACATTGGTACTTGCCGTTGGTAGGATTCGAACCTGCACCCTCGTGCAAGAGAAGCAGGCGTCTTCAACCTCGCCATGCCATCACATGTATAATGTATTAATAAGGCTGTAAAAACAATTTATTTAACAGAGTAACGATGTAGTTTCACACTTTGGAACGAACGCCTAGCTTCACTGACAGACAGACGGACGGGCTATTCAATGTTTAACGTTTCAAAAGTGTCTAATTAAGGATTAATTGAAATAAATACTTTGACTTTGACTTTAATATTACAAATAGATAAAGTACCAAGTTTTAAAAAATCATTCTAGTAAAATATTGATGTCAGAATACAAGTTTCGATCCACGCACTCAAAAGTATAGAATACAGAATCTCTGATTTTCTACTTCAAAAACAGCATATAAACAGAAACCACAGTTACCTACAAAAATCTATTATATAATATCGCTTTGTGTACACAATACCAACTCAATATGGTCAGCAAAATACAACATCGGTGCCATATAAAAATACAATTAAATACGTAAACGTTTCAAATATGGCGGCTTCGGCCGTGACCGACCGGAAGCGGCCGCCACATCTGGCCGGTGACGTCACATACCGGACACACCGCCACTCCTCACATCCGGCCTACGTTCGAGTTTAGAAATGTTTTTTTTTTAGTTTTATTTCGACTGCTTTTTAATAAAAATAATTTAGGAATAGTATGTTGGATGGAAGTTGGAAAGTGCTGCTAATTTTTGGGTTGCGGATCGATATTAATTTTGTGAATCCGGCCTTCATCTAGTAATTTAAAGATTGACGTGTAAATGTATTACTTTGTAACCCATTTGCAGAAATAAATATCATTTCAAATACAAAATATTACACGTGGTGTAATGTAAGAAACCTCTGTCTACCATTTAGAAGATTAAAAAAAAAAACAGTTTAACATACCTTGCTTAATGATGAGTATCTCGTGAAAGCGAAGTTTTTTGCTCGTCCTCCTCCATTCGAATCTATATTTTGAAACGAACACCTAGCTTCACGGACGGACAGACTGACACACATTTTTTTTTGTCCACGTTGCAAAAGTGCCAATTTATAGTTCAATTGAAATAAATGCTTTGACTTTGTATTCGACTTGCTGAAAAAGATAAAGCAAGTATATATCTTGATTTAGCTCATGAGATTGTCGAGATATGGGATGTAAATTCAGCAGTCATTGTGCCGATAGTCGTATCTGCCAATGGTCTCATTGCTAAAGGCCTCGACCAACACCTGAGTAGGCTAGCGTTAGATGATTGGGTCAAAATCCTGTTGAAAGTAATACTTCTGGACACGGCACGTATTGTCCGGAAATTCCCTTTTATGGAGCACTGACCACCGCCATTTGGGATACTATGAGACTCATCACCATCATTAACAGCCTAATCTCGTCTACTGCTGGACATAGGCCTCTCCAATGGCACGATGACCGTTGGGCTAGACGTGTTCTGGAGCGGAGACCGCGTCTAGGCAAATGTAGTGTATGGCGCCCTCCAGCTACATGGAGTAACTATAAAAATAAATAAAGGGAATATTTACTTAAACAATTTTACTAACAAACACACAATCCACACTAAAAACCCTCCAACAGAACATTCAACTAATATAACCAATAAATCCACCACAAAGTTTTCAGCAGGCGCTTCTTAAAAATGATAAAGGATCGATATATTATCGAAGAATGGGCATTCAGCTCACGTTTGTGAAGTGGGATCAAACGCTGTGATTGTAAACGAGACTCGCCCTCTTATCACTTCAGGGACCTACATGTGCCATCAAACGGTTTATTTATTTAGAATTAATATTGCTTTCAGATATTGATACTTTTTTTTGGGTGATCAAAGAATGTTGAAAAAGTTGTGTAAAGTATACACAGGCTATAAAAAGTACTGCTTAATTCAATGATTTTTGTTTTGGTGATTCAATATTTTCGTTTCAGTGGAGGGTTTAAATTATTGAATGCGTATTATTAATTTAATCGCCAGGTACAAAAATTAATTATGATGAAAATACTTTTACGTTACGAGTAGGTACTCCAACTCCACTAAACGAGTTACCGGGGCTCCGGCTCGACGTGCAGGAGAAGGAACGGGGTGGTTTTTTGTCAGCAAGAGTCTAACACTCCCTCACCCAGGCGGCAGCAGTCATTAGATGATTTTTCCCCCTTAAAAAAATAAAACCTCCACTAGTCAGTGAAGTGTTAATTGTGGTCAATTTATAAAAGGCAGTGCATTAAAAAGATATTCGCATTATTTTCAACACCACTAAAAACTCTACCTATAAAGAATAATTATCATAATCATAACATCCGTTCAACAACGTTCCGAAGGGGTAAGCAGGGGTACATTTTATGGTCCTTATACCGGAATACTGAAACGATACTCAATTTTAAGTCGCGATAAAGTATAGTTCTGTCTCTATAAATTCTTTGTTAAATGACAGAGATGGCACGATATTTGAGCACGACTTAAAATTGAGTAACGTTTCAGTATTCCGGCATTAATGCCACTGTACAATGTAACACCCACTTTTCACTATTTATGTTATGAGTCCCATTTAACACGGAGTGAGCCTATTGCTATGACTAAATAAAAAATTTCTACTAACCCTGAATGTTGTTTTAAATTGATGAACCTAAGCTGTAAAAAAATCTCCTTGTCAATTTCTTGACTATCAATGGTTTCGTTCTTATAGTCTTAATAAAATAAAATTAAACCCTTTACAATACATCCCATCTACGCTTCCATTCAACAAATACTTGACACCAGGTACAATAAAGCGCACAACTCCTAATTAGTCCAAAGAAACAGAAACATCAAAAGCATATCTGTAATCCAATTATAGGCAATTAAGATCTTGATTCAGTTTCTCATTTGAAACGGCAGCGGTTTCAATCAGGAGGGAGGAAGAGGGAGGGGGGTAGTAATTAGTGGCTTCGTTAATTAGCTCTCATTATACTGATTGCCTCAATTTGAAGGCAATCTTAGCGCCACATTGAGAGGCATTAAGTCATAACCTGTGAAGTCATCATTGGCATTGAGAAGTCATTGGTTTTGATGCCAATTGATTTTGGTAATAGTTTTGTCTATGTGATTCTTGGAAGGTGTAATGATTGGTAATCTATTAGTTTAATGATAATTAAAAGGATTAGTGTCAAAGTGTTTCTGGTTTCTATTTTATCTATAGACGCATATATGAAAGCACACAGTACTGTATCAGTGGGTGTTGATGATCGCTGATGCTCATTTCTTATTTGTTCTGCAAAATCCTAAGACAGAAATAACCAGAATGGTGTTTCTACCTCTAATTTTCTTTTTTATGGGTTTATTTGTGTTTTGAATTTGCTTTTTTTTTTTTGTAATCTTTTTTTATGTTATCAATTTTCTGTTTGTTTTTATATTATGTAAATACTTATATTAAGTTATATTATATAAATAAATATTTTTATTAGTAATAGGTACTGGGTTTTAAAAAAAATCTCAGTAGTAATATATGGTAATAGGCTCAATTTATATGGGACTCGTAAAATTCATAGTGTAAAGTAGGTGTTAGATTGTACAGTAGAATAAGTGCCATAATGTGCACCTCCACCTGCCCCTTTGGAGATAAAAAGGCATGATGTTATATTATGTCATATTCTGATTCTGATTCAAAGAACATGTATTTAGTTATATCACATTTGCAACACGCTGTAATCTCAAACCAAAATTATATTAAAACTCAACACTACCTCACATCAAGCTTAAAAACGATTAAAAGTTTAGACGTAACTAGAGTAATGAAATAAAGTGCTTAATACCCTTTAGAGTCATATAAAAATTTCCGAATACAGCAAATTTATCCCCACACGTTTTTAATTAACAAATCCTTCAGTTATTTAAAGCAAAATTCACAAAAAGTACTTAACCTGATTCGATTGAATTGGAAGAAAACCCAATATTTCACAGCAATAATAACAGCTTTGTACAAAGAAGCGCTTCGATCGCTTATCTCGAGCGCTCTTCTGTTACAAGCCGTTCCTCTGTTAAACTAATATCGCTGAATGTAGCGCTGCTTTGTGCACCACAAAGGCGTGTGTCGTTCAGTCTTTGTTATTTTACACCGCCTCGTGGTAAAGAAAACGTCAGATGTATTTGATAAATGGGTACGCTCTCGTGAGAGGTCTACTTAGGTAAGATTTTAGGTAATAGCTATTTTCGCAGAAGAATTTAATGAGTTCAACACTTAGATGCTTCACTATATGCAGATTTTGTGACTGATTTCTGGATTATTTTGACGCAGGATTAACTTGTATTTAGTTTCTTGTAAGTATTTTGGAAACAAATCTAAGTCAAATATAAGCAGGATATTTTCTGCCTACTCTACTTGCCGGGTCGGGCAAAGAATTACTGGGTTTTATAAAATTCTCAGTAGTAGCACGGAGTCTGGTATTGTACCCGGTATATGGCAATAGGCTCACCCCCTATTACATGGGACTCATAACATAGATAGTGAAAAGTGGGTGTTACATTGTACAGTGGTATAATTTGCACCTCTGCCTACCCTTTCGGGGATAAAAGGCGTGATGTTATGCATGTTACGGATTTGCTTCACAAATATTTTATATAACTTGTTTATTACCAAAATTACGTATTTCTATAGCTCGGCGGGACACCTGGTTTATTAAGGAACCCTTTGTGTTATATCGTTAATACTAATTTATATTCCGTCAACTCCGAACCGATGGCTATGGTCGAAAATATTTTCAGTAAACAAAATTTCAATTTTATTCTTAGTGGAATATTGATTTTGACGAAATTGTTTTTCGTTTTTCTTCAAAATAGTTTATATTTTGTAATATGGATTTAGTATCATAGTTTTTCCTGGTATAATGGAAATTGGGGCAACCCGAGCAATCCGATCCTGAACAATTAATAGATCAGATAAACAATTGTTTCGTGTGGGATCTAGCTCGTGACTCGAGACACAACTGTCGTTTACCAAACCACCACACCAATCGTTCATTATTTCTATTCTATTCTATCTATTCGTACAAACCAGACCAAATAGACTATTTTTAGTACTTATAAACCAGTATCACAAAAACAACAAAAACTTCCTAAAACAAAACAAAACTTAAACAGTTTCACCGCAGATTTCTGATACAAATAAAAACATTCAATAGAAGTTCCACAGAAAATAATATGGAACAAATTCGCTTCACTAATACCAAGGACCTATTGTCCCGTTCCCGTTTGAAGGAAAAGGATTAAAAAATATTTCTTCTAAAGTAAAAACATTGCACTTAAAGACCAATAGTTTCTGCCTCGAGGACTATTTCTAGCCAGTACCTGTTTATCGGCGCCATCTTTTTCTACTTCCCACTTATTGTCTAGCTTTCTACAAATGTAGTGATTTCTTTTGCTAAGGTATAAGGCTTATGGCGCAAAGGATTTATTATTTTGTTTTTCAAAATTTGTTCTATTTGACTGCCTCGTTGGCCGAGTAGTCGCAAGTGCGACTGGCGGGCAAGGGGTCTCGGCGTCAATTCCCGAGTCGGGCAAAGTATTATTGGGGTTTTAAAAATCCTCAATAGTAGCACGGAGATTGGAATTGTGCCCGGTATATGGCAATAAGCTCACCCCTATTACATGGGACTCATAACATAAATAGTGAAACGTGGGTGTTACATTGTATAGTGCATTAAGTGCCGTAACGTGGACCTCTGCCTACTCCTTCGGGATAAAAGTCGTGATGTTATGTTATGTCGTCTATTTGGTATTGATTGTTAAGTTTAATCTTTAATATTCATTTTATTAATGTAGGTACTTTTACATCAACTTTTTTATCCTTATTTGGTTCTTAAAAAGTCCGGGTAATGCCTGGATAACCATGATGTACGAGATGAATTTGAATTAAGACTATTTAAATTGTTTTGGGGTACTTTACTTTTTTACATAAATATTTAATTTTAAGCTCGGTGTACACCTAGCCTTAAAACTACAAGTCTATGTATATCTGTGGAGTCAGTAGCGACAATGTTCGCGCCATTATTGCGACCGGACTCGGCTGCAGAGCGCGGGAAATGTATCTGTAACAGACAATCAAAGAAAAAATACACCATCGCTGTTATAATCTGTGCCAGATGAACGGAGATTATTTGAAGCTTTGATAGCAAGCGTTGATTGGTGGAGTAAACAATAGTTCTTTTTTTGTTCGAATGTTGGTTTTGAAGTAATTTTAGTTTGAATTTCAAACATCGAACTGTTAGTTGGTTGTTTAATTCTAGAATAAGAAATGGATAAGAAATAGTCGTATTTATCTAATCTGCATAAAGGTTTAGATAATCTGGTAGATACAGCTTTTATCTGTCAAAAATATATGAAGGCATCATCACCGCATTAGGTAGCCATTCGATAGTGATTTATTAAATACCAACATGGATTCATAAGCCAAAATCAACACGTATAAACCAAAATAGCATCTATTTTAACAGTACTTACAAAGTTGAAAATCAATAGCAATTTGTACCTTCTTATTGCAGAAGGCTGAGTTTTTTTTCTTTATCTCCTGAACATGTGTAGACACCCCCCCTCGAGTGCATCTCTACATCGAGTGCATGGGGTAATACGATTTCCTTCTGTCTGCGCCGTTCTTAGGTACAAAGGTTGCGTATGCGACAGACGTAACCCGCCCTATTCCACTAGATTACCGGTAGTCTGGAGTCTGGCTGATCGAATTGAAAATTCAATTAGAAAAAAATTGTTTTTTTTTTTATGGCATAAGCCGATAAACGAGCACACGGATTACCTGATGGTAAGGAATCGGCGTCGCCCATGGACACCTAGAACACCAGAGGCGTTACAAGTGCGTTACCGGCCTTTTGGGGATTAGGAGTTTGAGGATCGTTGGGGATTCAGGGATTGGGGAGATTGGGGAAGGGAAGGGTAATTGGGCCTCCGGTAACCTCACTCACACGACGAAACATAACGCAAGCGTTGCTTCACGTCGGTTTTCTGTGAGGACGTGGTATCACTCCGGTTGAGCCGGCCCATTCGTGCCGAATGCATGGCTCTCCCACACTTAAAAGTTGGTTTTGAATAAATCGTGTGTTTGAATAAAAAGTGTGATTTTTTATCTGTCTTGTTAGTAATAAGATTAAGAATATGTGGTGTGTTTCATCTTTAATGGCTAATGTACTGTTCATTCATTTTTTAACCTCCAATAATTTGATTAGCGTACGTGAAAAAGGGAAAAGGGAGTTATTTAACTAAGAGAAGATTATAAAACTACTTATTGTTTAATAAAATGTAAAAAAAAAACACAGAACACACACAGTTTTGTTTTTTATTAGGTATTAGGTACCTATTACCAATTGTTTACCATTTTGAAATGTTCAATTGAATTTTAGGTTCACCTCTTCTATAACACAACCGTTTAAGATCAACAGGATTAATCTGCTGCCATGGAGAGATCGACCGGTTTATCCCAGTCCTTGATAAGTACCAAAGAAGAAGATTACATTAATAAATCCCAGTTTACGTACGCACGCGTCGACTTCTAAGTTATAATGCAACGCAGACCTTTGAGTAATTCGGTAGGAACATAGATTATGGGATTATTGTGGAGATAGGTCAAGTAATTTTATATGTGTACATTAACTAAAAATCGCGGGGTACTCGCGTGAAAATATTGAGAAAACCTCTATTAGTTTCGAACTATAAAGGTTCTTCCTTATAAGCAACCTTTTTTTAAGAGCTTTTCTCAGTATGTTCAGTGAGTAACCCGCGAGTTTTAGTCAATTTAGTGTGTCTCACGATAGTTATTGTAATTGTAAACAATATATATGTAGAAGACAATTCACCCATTGGGGGTACTTTGTCATCGGATTCTTCGTAAACGCGGTAATTTCGTTACGGGCTGGCAGAACAACCGCTCACCCTCGTATCCAACTCAAAAGTGACGCCTTTCAAATGCCAACATGCCACGCCCCGTACCGACCATCACCCAAGCACACTGCTTGACGTTTCCGACAAATGATAACAGATGGCGTTGTTCTAAAATGACGATACTCGATAGTTGTGCATCTTTGTTGATTCTGCGACATATATTTACAATTGCATGCATTACATTTACCATGCAGTATCTTTAATGCAATTACCATAATTACCATGGAACTAGAATTTTTACAGAAACCTTTAGAATATCTTAAACCATTTCAACGACGATCTCAAACTTGTCTGCCAAGCGCTGAGATTATGGTATAAGATAATATAACATCACGCCTTATTATAGTAGGCAGAGGTGCATATTACGGCACTTAATGCCACAATGCCACACCCACTTTTCACTATTTATGTTATGACCCCATGTAATAGGGGGGGGGGGTTAAGTCTATTGCTATATACCGGATACAATTCCAGACTGAGAATTTTTTAAAAACCCATTAAAACTTCGCCCGATGCGGGAATAGAAACCGAGACCCCCTTGCCTGGCATCCGCACCTACAACCACTCGGCCAACGAGGCAGTCTAGTTAGTCACAGAATATGGTATACTTATCTATCTTATGTAGAGGAGGCCCAGAGGGCAGCAGTGTACTGTAACGGGATGTTAATAAGAATGATGTTAATCTGGTTTCACGGGTGGCGCGGTGGCTGACTAACTGGCTATCGCGCAACATATTGCGGGAACGATTTCCGCACATAATAACTCTTTTTGTTATCCACTGATTGCTGTTCCGGCTCTGGGTGTCATGTGTATGTGAAATTTGATATTTGTAAACGCACCCATGGTACAGGAGAAAATCCTAGTGTGGAGCAATGATAAAAACATCTTTTTTCTTCAACGTCCTTCATCCATAAAATGATCGTGGTGTGTTTTACTTTTAAATTAAGGTTTTTATTAGACTAGCATTTTTTGCGTTTGACAAATGTAACATTATAATACATTTCTTTTATTTCTTGAAGCATTTCAAAGTATAATCTTATTGATGCTAGATTACAAGTTGTATTTCTTTTTTGAGCCCCATCTTTATAAACAGACATAAAACGGAATTCTATCACTTTACTATCTCCTATTTCCTAATCTTTGCCGTCTGTCACGTGCCATATTGGCTGAATGGGCGTCACGTCGCCTGACGTCGTCTACGGCCAACTTTCTTGATTATCAACACGTGGTGCGCATTCTGAGCCCGCTAATCATGAGCCACCTTATCGTTGCTCATTGGACTTGACTTACTCTTCAGATATCATCGTTTAGTGCTAGTCTGGAGACATTTGTGGTTATGTAACTTAACGAAAGCGGTTTTGTGCAATCGTTTTTCTCATACATATCGTTTATTTCACCCGATCCTTGGATTAAACAGTTTGTACACAATTACAGAACAAAAGTAATTACACAGGAAATTACAATAAACATCACGAACAAATGGTTTTTATGGAGTAACAATTATTGTAATCTTTTGAAACTTTAGCTCCGTAAGACGTGTTCCTAACCACATTCAAACAATCATTAGCATTATTTCCTACGTTTGGTATAAGAACAAAAAACAATACTAAAATGCAGGAGAGCTCCGTCCGTATATAAATCAAAAAGTATTTAGTGAACAATTTGAATTACTAATTTCCAAGAGGTTTCTTGCTGACTGCTCAGATTGAGATGGGGTGAGTATGCACTGTGATATATTGTTGCTCATTTCGTTTTAGAGGATGTATTATAATATTATATTCTAAGGCCACAAAACAAAACTTAATTTATTGAGCATTCAGAAAAAGTTAAAACTGCAACTTAAAACTTTTTTATATTATTTGTAAGTAGTTTTTAAGTTTCATTGTTTTAAATCTATTTGTTAGTAACCAGCGACCCGCACGCACGGGTGCAATATGCATATAAACCTTCCTTAAGAATCACTCTAATTATTAAAAAAACCGCATCATAATCTGCTGCATAGTTTTAAAGATCTAAGCATACAAAGGGACAGACAGACGGCGGATAGCGACTTTGTTTTATACTATGTAGTGACATGGATTACAATAAAGAAATTTATATAAAGTTAAAGCTGATTTTTATAATAACTATCTTGAGACATACTACTAATACTACTGAAAATTAACTAAAATCGCGGGTTACTCAAGTGCGCGCGCAGCTCACTGCGACGTCGCCGCGACCGCGCATACTGCTCATGAGGAAGAACCCCTCTGTGGTTTGAAACTAGTAGAGCTTTTCTCAGTATATTCACGTGAGTAATAGTTAATTTAAAACTTATCAACTGAAAATAGGACAAATCTTAGTTTGTAGTTAAAAATTAAGTCACTAACTAGTTCGGTTCCTACAAAAGTATGCATAAGTCCTTATTTAGCCGAACAAAATTTAATCACAGACTCGACTCAAAATGCAGGGACGCAATCAATATTCAATTTAAAAAGTTACACTTATCTACAATTTACTGTCATTAATTTCCCACTGCATGCCTCGATGGCCGAGTGGTCGCAAGTGCGACTGCCGAGCACGGGGTCTGGGGTTCGATTCCCGGGTAGGGCAAAGTATTACTAGGTTTAAAAAAATGTCAGTAGTAGCACGAAGTCTGGAATTGTACCCGGTATATGGCAATAGGCTCACCCCCTATTACATGGGACCCATAACGTAAATAGTGAAAAGTGGGTGTTACATTGTACAGTGGCATAATGTGCACATCTGCCTACCCCTTCGGGGATAAAAGGCGTGATGTTATGTTATGTAATTTCCCATCTAGACATAACTAATATATTCACAAAAGCAACTAACACTAATTCATTCGCCTCATTCCATGGATGCAGTCCAAAAAATTAGCGATCTACAGTGAGTACGTACCCTAAGTAAAGTGAAGTTGTGAAAAACATCTTCGCGAGTTGCTCCGTTCATTAGTGATGTAAATTTTCGCCGTGGTGGTAGACAGAGCCTGATACAATTATTGCTAGCCCTTGTAATATGCTAACCGGCGAGTGTAGGGGATGGTCTTTGTTTTGCAATTTAAATCGGCCCCCGACTTGAACAAAGTGCGATCTTTTTAATTAAGTTGCACTTAGAAATTGTAATTTCTTCGTTGAAGTGTCTTCTTACGTTTTGGTGGAACGAGTTGGTTCTTATTTTTTTGAGGGAAATAAATATGTATAATGTTGTTGTTCTTTCTCAAGTCGTTGTGAAGTAAATCGGTGAGGTAGAAGTCCCTACTTATTTTAATTGGATTTATATGAAGCTACTAACTTTTACCTGCGGTTTTACATGAATTTAATCACCTAAGTCAGCCCATACCCTGCCCGTATTCCAAATTGCATCAAAATCCGTTCAGTAGTTTTAGCGTGATTGATAGACGAACATCCAAACAAACAAACTCACACAGCGATTACTTATGGCACTCAACAATTTGCATTCAATGCCTTTTCACACATGGCCAAGGATGGACCATTTGTTTCCATTCTCGTTAGAAATAGATTACTCATATTTCTGCTGTGCTGCTGTGCTGTGTCATAATAAGACTGCCTCGTTGGCGAGTGGTCTCAAGTGCTACTACCGAATAAGAGGTTTCGGGTTCGATTTCCGGGTCGGGCAAAGTATTACTGAGTTTTTCAGTAGTAGGACGGAGTCTGGAAATGTGCCCGGTATATGGCAATAGCCTTACCCGATATTACATGGAACTCGTAACATAAATAGTGAAAAGTGAGTGCTACATTGTACAGTGATATTAAGTGTCGTAATGTGTTTCATAATAAGACTACGTTACCTAACAATGCTGTCTCTCCAACGATATCTGAATTATTGACAGATTATTAACTTACAAGCTTACTTATCATAACAATATCGGTAAAAATATTTCATAGCATTTATAATCAGGTTTCACACAATAACCAAGATTACAAGCAAGTTCATTAAAACAAAACAAAGTCAAACAAAACATGATTCAGAAATTCCTTAATCTATTAAACCCGTCTGTTCCTACAATCTTCAACAATTAGTGCTGGGACGTTTATTGAAATTCTTCCAAACAGCGCCTAACAGCTCCGGAGTTTTCGAACTGGCTTTTAAATAATATGAATGTAATTAGGCAACCAGCTGATTAAAAGTAGACTTTAAGATGTAAACGGGATGATCTATAATTGTATTATTGGAATCATTTTTTGTGTTAACCATGTGTGTACAGAACGTTATGTTGCATATATGTATATTTAAAAGTACTCTATAAAAACGAATGAACGTGGCGACGGTACGACAACGCCGGCGCTCGGACGCGCGACGTGTTGCCCGTCGACGCCATCGTCACGTTCGAGGTAGACTAAGTTGATGATAGGTCGTTGCACATCTAATAAGCACGCCTCCAACCCAGTAATTAGTCGCGGAGAACCTAACGGGTTACCGGGGCTCCGGCTCGACGTGCGGGAGAAGAAACGGGGTGGTTTTTGGTCAGTAAGTCAGACACTCCTTCCCGCCTCACCCAGGCGGGAGCAGTCATTAGAGGATTTCCCCCCTTAAAAAATCCAGAAATTAGGTTATCATTTAAATCGACTGCCTCGTTGGCCGAGTATTCGCAAGTGCGACTGCCGGGCAAGGGGTCTCGGGTTCGATTCCCGGGTCGGGCAAAGTATTACTGGGTTTTTAAAAAATTCTCAGTAGTAGCACGGAGTCTGGAAATGTGCCCGGCGGTATATGGCAATAGGCTCACCCCCTATTACATGGGACTCGTAACATAAATAGTGAAAACTGGGTGTTACATTGTACAGTGGCATTAAGTGCCGTAATGCCACTGTACAATGCCTACCCCTTCGGGGATAAAAAGGCGTGATGTTATGTTATGTTATTTAAATCGTATGTTGTATGACATATTTCGTAACGGCAATACAAAAAGCCATCGGCGGCTGGTAAGTGCGCGGTCCACTCGGGTTGTAGATGAGGCGCTCGCGTGCTGACGGCGCGCTACCCGCAAGTTGTTGATATTTGTTTTCTCTTGGTTTTTTTATTTTTTTTTCATTTTAGTACGTTCTTTTATTTGTATGTTGCGTCAGGTATGTCTTTACATTATTCTCACATGTGTATACAATATTGGAATTTGTATCAGAGCAATGTAAAACTGACTTTTTTTTAAACTAAAAACTCTTTTAAAAAAAAGAGTAACGAATGGAGTTTCTTGCTCGTTCTTCTCCACTCGAATCGACATTTTGGAACGAGCGCCTAGCTTCACTGACGGACAGACTTACAGACTATTATATATCTCATATTTGTTGACGTTTCAAAAGTACCAAATTATGGTTTAATTGAAATAAATGCTTTTGAGTTTGAGTTTGAGTTAAGCGCACCGACGATGTCGGCGAATTGAATTGAAACAACGTAACAACAAGCATCGTAAGCAGGTGATGACTTTACTTGTGGTGACAGAAAGCTGGCCGGCGCGACGCAAGCACGCTGGTAGTTTGCGATAGGCAAAGTCGAAACAGGAGTCGCGCGTTTTAGATGTGGGTATAATATTCTAAAAAAGGTTGCTTTAACTCGTCGAGTACCGTCATTATAGACACAATTATAGAACAATAGGTTGCGGTCACCGGTGAACGCTTGGTGTTTGACAGTTTAATTCGATTTTCGTGTTACGTAAATCTGTTTTTGCTATCACACAATTTTGATCTGACCTTAATTTGATCAAATACATTATGCATATTTACAAACATAAAAATAAATGTACACACATAAACATTTTATACAAATAGCAAGATCAGCCAAATCCAAATTACAAAAATGTATAAAAATCGTATGTCCACAAAAATGTAGGTTTTATATCAGATTTTAATCAACTGTGCAAATATATCGCTTGTGTTACGTGACTCGTGGGAGGCGATAGTATATGGATATATATACGAGACATATGTTCATTTATGAAATGTGCGTGTGTATGTATGTGTGTATTTAGATATTATTTATTTCATTTCGTAACTCTATTGACAGAAAGGTTTAATGTTTTTTTTTTTTAAGTTTATACTTAAATACATTTGAGGTAAATATACAACAAACGTTTTCTGTTAAGTCATACTAACTTATCCAAGTGTTTATGTGTTTATATTACACGTAAGTATAAGGTATTTTGTCTGTAGAGCAACTCTGCTTACACCAAAGCAAACTTAATAGTTTCATTACAAAACTAATGGATTACAACAATACACAAACAAGATCTCCTAATCGTCTCCTAAATAATGTTCCAACATTAATTAAAATCTAGCATATACATATTTGCTCTGAGTGATGAGAACATGTAGATTCAACTAAGACGTAAAGGTTTTTCTAGAACATTATGTTTACTTTACATCTATTGATCCTGGACCCTTCACAAATCATGAAACTTGAAACTACGAACACAATCAACGTTCAGTAAAGACAGTACTTAGAATATGTACACCAAGTTTGCCTAAATAAATACACGGTAACTTCGACATACGACAGTTTAGACACAAGACAAACTGTAAGTTAAAACTTGGGTTAAATCAATTTAATATACGAGATAAGGGAGGGGTGACATACTAGAGAAGTTTGGTTGAGGTTGGTGTGCGATCGACAGTTATTTAGGTGGGTAAACAGTAGTGTTTCATTTCCTCCAATGTACAAGGAAATTGTTGATAGTTTAGTTATGTGTTAAATGTGAAGTCCAACAACACACCTGTGACTCCTCAGGTGTTGCGGATGTACAAAGGAGGCGCGGATCGATCGATCGATCGGAGAAAACGAGCAGATGGTAAGCGATCAGCTAGCTCATAGACACCCGCAACACCAGAGAAGTCACAGGTGTATCGTCGGCCTTTTAAAAAGGGATATGCTCTATTTTTTAAGGTTTGAAGGTCGTATCGGTTCGGAAATACCGCCGACGAAAAATTTGTTTATCACCATATTTTCAGTCTCTGGACGTTTGTATCTTCCATCATACCACCACAGATAGGGCCCGATAGAACTTAACGGGATGCCGAAGCTCTGGCTCGAAGCGCAGGAGTACGAACGGGGTGGTGAATAAAGTCAGTAAGAGTCTGACACTCCCTATCGCCTCACCCGGGCGGGAGAAGCCATTAGCTGATTTTCCCCCTCAAAAAAAAAAGGTTTTTGTTTGAAAGTTGGGAATGACCTGCAGCATCCAGCAGTTTCTATTCAGGTCGTCTATTAATCTTGCTAAAAATGTGTTTAAAGAAGTATAATTATTTATTGTACCTAAAAAGTATTTAAAAATTTTTTCAAAAGGTTACTAACCGTTATTAGTCAAGGACAGTAAAATTAATATCGTACTTTATTGAATGTCATATCCATAAAACGGTTTAAAACGAACCTAAAGACATTATTGATTACAATTCGACAGTAATAACAGAGATAACAATAGTTTAAAGCAACCTCAAATTGAACCTTAAACATGAAATTTAAAAACCCATCCACGAAAGAAATTCAGGGCTATAAAAAATCACAAATTAACAATAAATCGAGAAACCTTCAAAGTACGATGACTCGGATTGCATGAAAAGTGGATCGTTTTAATATTTTCCATTCTTTTAGCCTGAAAATAATGACTCGATGGAAATGCACTAGGTATAATAATGTAGTTACCGTAATTTGAGAAACTTAACGTTATTTCCGATAAAATATTAAAGTGATTTTTGCTGGTGCACAATTTATGTTTTGGTTTAAGTTGTTAGCGTGTAGCGTTTTGTATTTCAATTTATTTTTATCTATATAGATAAATAAAATTGGAGTGTCTGCTTGTGCACATGCATATGAATATACATACGATACGTATACCAAAATAACACTTTACAATTTTTATTTGTTTGCACTGGATAATCTCTGAATTGGCTGGACCGATTGTGACCAAACTATTATTGGCACGTAGCTAACATTAGCTAACGTTAGCTTGGTACATACCAAGGAATAAAATAAGCTACTTTTATTTTAGAAAAATGCAGACGAAGTTGCGGGTTTAGCTAGTGTTGATAAAAATGTAAATTAAAGCGGTTAATAACTATTTTTGAGAACATTTTTTTGTCATTCATAAAGCTTTACATAGACACGAGTGGAAAGAGTGTAGGGAGGCATTTGCTCTGCAGTGGAACGATAATGGGTGAAAATAAAAATAAATAAATATGTTATGAATCCCATCAATTCCTATATAATACGTGATAACATTGTTTTTTTGTTAGAACCGATTCTAAATTTATTAATAATTATTGAAGAACCAAAGACTGAACAATATTATTTTATCCGACCCGAGAACGAAATCAAGCATTGCACTTGACTCACCCACCAATAGAGATCGTTTCTTACAGTCGTGAAATCAAATATAACTAATTACACGACAATAATAACTATCTCTTATAATTTTCAAATAAAATTAATTGGAGTATTATATTATAATAATGAATACGCTTAAATGACCCACTTTGGCCCACACCGCCAACAACAGCTGATACAGTATGCCCCCAGTGGTGTCGTTTGCCCGTCTGATGACATTTATAGCAGCGGCACCCTGAATCGAATATAAACATAATTTATGATTCGCAGGCCTTTTTAAAATAAACATATATTCGCCCCATGCAAGGGTTTTCCGAAAAATATTGGAAAATTGTCGATAATCTTTGTCGGCGTTGCAAATATGCTACAGAATTGTATTTTACAAAAATACAAGAAGTCGTATAGTTGTATCATTTTTCTTCTGAGTTTGAATAGTGCCAATCGTTACAGTCAGTGTAGTCAATTCGTTAAGTCGCGACCACGAACAGACGATACGCTATTATACGTTTTCTATATTGCTTTGATATTTTCCTTGAAAATGCCTCAAAGAAAAAAAACAACAACCTTTTTGTATATGGACCAGGTAATTCCACCGTTATTATAGTATATAGGGAAGCATTAACGTAATCAACTATCTAGTTGATTACGTTAATGCCAATATTACCAAATAAAAATATACTACAGTCAGGATCTTTATTGACAAAAAAAAATATTATATCGCCTTCTAGAGTGGAGTTTTTGTATACAGCCTACTGTGATCTAAACGATGTTGCTTTGTTTTCGACAACCACGCGAATGTAGTCGCGGGCACAGCTAGTCTCTAATAAATTGGTAAAATAACATGAAATTAATCTTAACACTAAAATATTCATGATCCCGAATCTTGTAAACCTCATCTTAGATGCATTAGCAGTACTTGAGCTCACGTGCAACACGTGCGCCTAACTTATCAAGCAGCACCACCTCATATATTGAACAAGTTACTGATTTCCTCACATATTAAGGAAGTAAATGCTGTTACTCTACCATCACTAAAATAACTTATAATGTTCACTAAAACTTTTAAAAGAACTTGTCGTACAGCAGATTAGTTACGTGATACGACGTAGCTGTCTTCGTAGTCAGCGTAGCAAGATCTACGCCGTAGCAAAGCTACATTTTTGTCAGATATTTCGTTTCTATATTTTTGTTTTATTTACTTTTATGAATAATTAGCTTGGTTTTGTATTGATGATAAGTTAAAGATAAAATATGTACAATGCACAGTACCATGGCACGCCAATCTTTAAGGTTACCTATCGAAGTCAAAGTCAAAGTCAAAGTCAAAGCATTTATTTCAATTAAACCATAGTTTGGTACTTTTGAAACGTCAACAAATACAATTCGATTTATAGTAACTGAAAGGGATCAAAGACTTTCAGTCACTTCATTCTAAATAATGGATGGGAGAGATCACAAACATAGAAACGATAGATATAGAGGTACATATAGAAAGTTCTTTAGATATTGAAGCATTGCTATTCGTAGACAAATTCTGTATTAACGACAAAAGACAACAATATATAAAGATGTCATAACTTAAAATAAAGGAAATGTAGTAACACGGCGAGACTTAAACGTTCATTTATACGTATATATGAAATAAGAATTTAGTGGGTCAGAAAATGAAATTTGAAAACTTTACGCGACATTTCAGTGAGGAAACAGCGGAAATGAGTTTTGGACTCATTCTCGCGTTTGGACATATGTTTCCTTTATATTTTTTTTGCTTTCAACTGTTTCACATTAGAACGAGTAAGAAGTTAATGAAAGTGTATTAGCCGTCATGCAAACGATATTACTTCTTACTTTGTAACGAATTCACGATCATTTTTTGTTGATTATTTTATATGTTCACCAAGTTTCAAAAAGTTATTGATCATAACTACTTTATATCATTATATTATAAGTACATCATTATTACTGGGTTTATTAAAAAAAAAAACTCGGTAGTAACACGGAGACTAGAATTGTGCCCGGTACATGGCAATATGCTCACCCGATATTACATGCGACTCATAAAATAAATAATGAAAAGTGGGTGTTACATTGTACAGTGGCATTAAATTCCGTAGTGAGCACTTCTGCCTACATTATGGCATCTATATATCTAAGAAGGTCAAATAATTAAATTCTTCAGTCCTGATGTATTATACACAATTGGGTAGTTTCCAAGATATCAAAATTAAAAATCTAATTAGTCCGTCAGTTATATAATGAAAAAAAATTAGACATGAATTTTTTATTTTCTTGTATTAAGTTGCAATACTTAGATAAAAATAAAATAAATGGCGCTACGTTTAGTAGCGGGATGTTGTTATGTCATAACGTGCTGCAAAATGTAGCACTCTGTGACGTCACACGATATTTCAAATTAATATATCATCGACAGTATCTAATTTTGTGAGAAAATAAAAAATATGTACGTGTCTAAAGTTTTAATTTAATGTACCAGACGGACATTAAAATAAACTTTAGGCAACTATCCTATTATTAGAGAATAATTTGTATAGCATACTTGAAGTACAATAATTTTAAAGCTGATTTGATTGATTTTCAATCTTGCTTTGAACATCTGCAAGACCATCATCAGCCTATAAGTGCCCACTGCTGAGCAAAGCCTCTTCTCACACGGAAAAGGTTTGAGCACTAATTAACACACTTGCTCAATGCGGCAGCGATTTCAAACTTATAATTAGAAATTATAATTATTATTAGATATTATATAAATTATAAGATCAACCTTTATACTATTTTAATTTTAAATTTTTAATAATTAAATGTTTCTACACACAATCGCTATTAATGTGATTGTATTTTAGAATTATTTTATTGAATATAGCGACCACAGACCGCGACCCACAGTAACCGCGGACTAACTAAAATGAGAGTGATCACTGAATGACGTTTATTTGTTGTGGTTCCATTGTTTTAACTACGGTTTACTGGTGGATATGACGGTCAGATTTTGTTTAAATTGTGGAACCGATGTTGGTTGCTTTAAGTATTTAATTTGTTGGTCTCTTTTATTAAAATTGTGTAATGTTAGGTAATTGTCCTCGTCAGACAATTATTGATATCATTTTTATGTATGTGTATGTGTACGTCTCTACGTGAGGAAATTCATTACTCTTACTTAATGCAGGTTGTCGCAGCTGCCGCGTAACGTGTAGTGGGTTCGATTCACGCGTGGAGCAACTTTTTGTTTGATCCACTAATTGTTATTCCGTGTCTGGGTGTCATGTGTATGTGAATTTGTATGTTTGTATACGCACCCACGACATAAGAGAAAAACCAAGTATGGAAAATCATCTCCATGCTTGGTAGACGGGTAAAATTAAAGGTCAGGCAGTTGTGGAGTAAATCCACAGTATATTCAGACTCCAAGTATCTTTAGACAAACAGATACAGATGTTAGGTTAGGTTACACCTGTATACGGATTTTATTATAATGACTAGCTTCTGCCGGCGTCTTAGTATGTGCAATCCCGTTTTCTCCCGTTCCCGTAGGATTTTCAGGAATTTTTTCTATCATAAGAACCTTCTTCTGACAATAACAAACACAACAAAAAATATCATCCAAATCGGTCTAGCCGTTCTCAAGTTATGGCGTGACAACGGTAAACGGGATTCATTTAATGTATATAGATATGTATATCCCTCTATATGTATATAGATAGAAATAATAGAATAGATGTGTCAAAATGGAATCAAAAATCAACTATAACTTGCCTTGTAATAATTCACATTGACTGCATGTTTGGTGCGGTGGCTGGGCAACCGGCTGCCGTGCAACGTGTCGCGGGTTCGATTCTCGCACGGAACAACACTTTGTGTGATCCACAAATTGTTGTTTCGGGTCTGGGTGTGATGTGTATGTGAATTTGTATGTTTGTAAAGGTACCCACGACACAGGAGAAAATCCTAAAGTTGGACAACGTTTTTTAAAAAAAGAAAAAACAAGAAAACATTTAACAATTCACTCCTTGAGTTCAGCATAAAGAGCAACAGAATAATTAAAGATTCATGTAATCATCTGTCTGGCTGAATAATTTTGGTACCCTTTAAAAGTTTAACCGATTGGAGTCCGATAATAAATCTAAGGTTAGTAAATAAATCATCTCATCGAAAAAATATAAATCATTTTATAAAATATCGTGTGTAAAACCGCTCGCTTTAAAATTAGTTGCCATTAATTTCGAACAAATTGGATGTTAAATTACGTGTCACAAGCAACTGCGACGTCCATACGTTTTCGCACAGATCTCCAATAAAAGATTTGGAAATTAGTTTTTTATGCGACTGCAGACTTCCACGGGTTGGGAATGGAGGTGTGAGGTTGAACATTTTTTTTATGGCATAAGCCGGTAAACTAGTAGACGGATCACCTGATGGTAAGCAATCGGCGTCGCCCATGGACACCTGGAACACCAGAGGCATTACAAGTGCGTCACCGGCTTTTTGGGGATTAGGAGTTTGAGGATTGTTGGGGATTCAGGGATTGGGGAGATTGGGGAAGGGGAAGGTAATTGGGCCTCCGGTAACCTCACTCACACGACGAAACACAACGCAAGCGTTGCTTCACGTCGGTTTTCTGTGAGGCCGTGGTATTACTCCGGTCGAGCCGGCCCATTCGTGCCGAAGCATGGCTCTCACACAATTAAGTTATCGTTCCTTGAAAATAGAGGAGATAAAGTTAACCACCAATTTTTATAAACTTATGTTTTCCTTTAATCACTATGTGATAATTAGTAGTATTTATATCTTTCAAAATAATAAGAAACGTTATCTCATTTACTCGCCTCGTTGGCCGAGTGTTTACAAGTTTGACTGCCGGGCTAGCGGTCTCGGGTACGATTCCTGGGTCGGGGAAAATACTACGTTTAAAAAAAATATTCTCAGTGGTAGCACGGAGTCTGAAACTGTGCCCGGTATATGGCAATAGGTTGGGACTGATTAAATTAAATAGTGAAAAGTGGATGCTATATTGTACAGTGGTATTAAGTGCCGTAATATGCACCTCTGCCTACCCCTTCGGGGATAAGAGGCGTGATGTGATGTTATGTTATCTGTTTCATTCCATAAAAATTAGTTGATACTTACTTTTAAATTCTAGCTAAACATAACAGTTTTTATAAGTTTTTTTATATTTTATTACGCACTATCCTCTGTAGAGTAACCATAACGAAAACAGAAATACTAAACTAATTTGTCTAGTAGTGTTAAGCTTTATATATACTTTACACTAAGTAATTAAAGGTTAGACGGTAACTAAAAGGCCACAAGCAAAATAAAAACGGGTCCAATCGACCCCCGTAATGAGAGCTAGCTACTCGAGACTAGGTGGTGTTGTAAAATAATCAGAAGTATTACTTGGAACTAAAGTGAGACAGTAAGACAATAACAATGTTTTAAAATCTCCAGTGACGTACATGCCTAATTGAGATGAATTTATAGAGACTGGAAACAGGAATACAGAAAAAAAAATACAGGAATACAATACAATTGACTGCACGGTTGCCGCGGTGTTTGGGCAACTGGCTGCCGCGCAACGTGCTGCGGGTTCGATTCCCGCATGGAATAACTCTTTGTGTGATTCACAAATTGTTGTTCTGGGTCTGGGTATCATGTGTATGTGAACTTGTATATTTGTAAACGCACTCACGACACAGGAGACATGATTAGAGTGGGGCAAAGTATTTCTAAAAAAAAAAAAATCGCTTTATTGTCATTACACTACAAAGATATAGTTTTTCACAGTAACTTAAAATTCTTACATTTCATAATAATATGTAAGTAATAATATGTAATAATTAAAAGGTATCAGGACATGCTCTAAGCGAAAGAGGCAACTATTGTGGAAGTATCGACTAAGTTCAAATCCGAAAGATAAAAAGTACTTTAAAGAATATACAAAGAGACTAAGAAAAATTATTAAACAAACCCAAACGGCACAAAACAATAACTATATAACCACATCCACTAACAAGAGCAAAGCGATATGGAAAGTTATAAACAATTATAAGACCGTGACCCCAAAATAGTACATCAGCCAAATAAAAGTAAATAATAGAATAATAACAACGCCGGAAGAAATAGTACAAGCTTTTAATAATTATTTCATTGACGATATTAAGCCGACTCAAAGGGATAGAAATAGTCTTCTAAACACACTGACATATAACAATTGCAAATCAATATTTTTAAAACCGACAAACCTACACGAAGTAAATCAAATAATAAAAATGCTAAATAACACTAACAGTACAGGCTATGACGATATCAACACAAAAATAATTAAAAGAGTATCACATCTAATTGCTCCTGTACTTAGCCATATTATAAATCTTTGTCTTGAACAGGGAGTGTTCCCCTCCAAGCTCAAAATTACAGTTATAAATCCAATATTTAAAAAAGAAAAAAGAGATGAGATGAAATATTACAGACCGATCGCGTTAATACCAGTTGTTGCCAAAATTTTTGAAAGGGTTATTTATAATAACTTATACAAATATTTTGAGGTCAATAACATTTTTACTAACCAACAATTTGGGTTTAGGAAAGGTAGATCGACTGGTGACGCATTAATGAATTTTCTTAAGACAATTCTGACAGGACTGGACGGTAAACAACATTTGACCGCAATTTTTATGGGCATGTCCAAAGCTTTTGATCATGTGGATCATCAGATATTAATGACTAAATTAGAGAGATATGGAGTAAGAGGAAATGCACTAAATCTCATCAGATCATACCTAAGTAACAGATTCCAAATAACAGAAATAACTCGAATGAAAATTAATACAAGTTTTGAGCAGACTTATATGTCAAAACCAAAAACAGTCCAATTTGGAGTGCCCCAGGGAAGTATCCTAGGACCTCTTTTGTTTATTATTTATATAAATGATCTCCCAAAAGTAATTAATCAGCAATTTATATTATTCGCGGATGATAGCACTGCCATTTTTACTGACGATGGAAAAGATGCGTATGAGGAAAATATAAACAAATCATTAGGAAATATTATTAATTGGCTTAACTGAAATAATCTAAAAATAAATCTTCATAAAACAAACTACATGACATTTACAAACAAAAATACAAAACCAAAAACGTTGCAGATAAGCTATAATGGCGAAACTATTAAAGAAGTCACCGCTACAAAATTTTTAGGTATGCATATAGACAATGAACTTAACTGGAAACTCCATGTTGATCAAATTTGTGTAAAAATAAATCAACATTCCTATGCCCTTTACATGCTCAAGAAAGTGGTAAACGAGAATGCACTGTTAAACGCTTATCATGCATATGTGGGTTCCATACTAAAATATGGTATACTATTCTGGGGAAATTCTACTGATAAAGAAAAAGCTTTTAAAGCACAAAAAAAGTGTCTGAGAAGTATGACGGGACTTAAACAGACTGAGTCATGCAAAGACATGTTCAGGACATTAAAAATTTTAACTCTGCCTTCATTATTTATCTATGAAGCCGCAATAATGGTAAAAAGTGATATCAAAAAATATGAAATGCTTAGAAGTACACGACATAAAAATGAATTATCAGAAATTAAATGTAGGACAATTAAATTTAAATCTAGTATATTTGGAATTGGAGTGAAAATTTATAATAAGATACCAAATAGTATTAAGAATATTTCAGCTATCAATCTCTTTAAACTTAAACTAAAGCAGTTCTTGATAAATAAAGCATATTACACAATAAAGGACTATTTAAATGACAAGACACTGAGATAGCTGCGATCTGACAAACTGATAGTAAATGTATATTCAATATTCAACGTACAACAATTTTATGTATAATTTTGACTTACATTCACGAATTTTAATTTTTAATTTCTTTATTTAAGGACTTCATCATTAGGCATTTGACAAATGTTAATATTTGGACCAATGTGGTACAACCTGACCACTGACTAATTACCCGATTAATATTGTCTATCAAATTAAAGTTGACGAAAATAAATTTAATATAATAATTTGACCAAGGTTTAATAAATTAATGTAATAATTCAGTTATATTCTATAATGTAAGGTAATGACTTGTCATATTTTTATTGTAATGATTTAACTGATGCAACAAAAAATTTCGTAATATTTTGAGACTAGTAGAATAATCCAAATAACATAAACTATTGTACACCTTATAGGTATGTTACTATGCTACTATTATAATATATATAACATCTATTGTCAACATGTAATAAACAATAAATGAATTTGAATTTGAATTTGAATTTGAATTTGAATTTGAATTATTTTTAAGGCTTTTTTCATGATACATTCAATTCGAAATTTCGAAAACAAAAGTAGTAACTTTCAACATTATAATCAAGAAAATTCGAGTTCTAAATTACTTACTTTTTGTCATATCAGTTACATTTTATTTGTATTACTGAAATTGTATTCTCAGTGGCTTTGTAAACAGATTCTAAAATCAGTTTACCACCTTTCTGTTTTAAGTTTCTTTAAAGGTAGCGAGTGGGTGTAAATTGAATGTATTGTAATAAGATTAAAAGCATCTGAGAAACAAAGCTGATGACTTAAGTACACCCTGTATTTAAAGTTCAACGACTCTTATCCTTAAATGCATTTGTTTTGCTTGATAATTATAAGTTCTGGTCGAAAGAAAGGTGGATACTCCAGGCACTTGAGAGTCCATGATAGACGCCAGTAGTCAAGTTCTGTACATTATATAAGTTCTGTTCTAAGGTTAGCGTAGTGACTGGGATATTGACTCTTGCGCAATAATATGTTGCAGGTTGAATTCTTGCACGGGGTCATTTGCGATTCATAAATTGTTATGCCGGATAAAGACCATAGTGCGGATGGTAGCCACCGGGGTGGTTTTAGTGAGGTAAAAATCCCACATTCTCTAGTCTTTTTCCCCAAAAAGCTAGGCGCCTTTGGAAGTTTCCCCCGTTAAAAGAAAAAAGTATGGTGTGCATGTGTATAGGAAATTGTGAGGACCTACAATAGGAAAAAACGTAGTGTGTAACAAGTAAATAAATAATACTTTCCCGTTGTTTTTATTTTCAGCATAGTAAATCAAGTTTTCATTTTTCACGAAGAAAACAGATACCTGAAAGTTTCAGATTATTTTTATGCCGTCAAAGTTTTGCACGAGGAGTCTCGGTTATTAAATGTTGCATTCAACGGACAGTAAGTAAAGTTGCTGAAAGTTAATTACAGTCAAAGTAACTGAAGAACTCATTTTTGCTTTGTTGCCAAGTTTTTTTTTTTTTTAAACTTTGCCCCACATTAGGATTTTCTCCTGTGTCGTGGGTGCGTTTACAAACATACAAGTTCACATACACAATGACATCCAGACCCGAAACAACAATTTGTGGATCACACAAAGTGTTGTTCCGTGCGGGAATCGAACCCGCGACACGTTGCTCGGCAGCCGGTTGCCCAGCCACCGCACCAACCGTGCAGTCTGTCGGCAGCTGAAAGCAAAATTGTTTGGAATCAACAATTTTGCTTTCAGCTTTCAGTGGTTGCTGTATATGATAATTTTACTTCAGAGCGTTTAAGTAAATAAACCTTTTGAATGCGTCATTGGTTTTGTGGTCCTAAATTCAATTATCAGGAACGGTGTAGATTTAAATTTCGTCTTCACAAAATAATTGTTATGAATACAACTGGGATTGTACCCTTATTGCCTTGATCAATTCAAAGCTGCGGACAACCTAACGGGCTCCTGGAGTTTCAGTTCGAAGTAGAAGTAGGAATGGGATGACTTTGACGTTCAAAAGCGCCTTCCAGGTCTAATTGAAATAAATGATTTTGACTTTGATGGCTTTTAGTCAGGAAAAGTCTGACTCGACTGCCTCATTGGCCGAGTGGTCGCAAGTGCGACTGCCGGGCAGGGGGCCCCGGGTTCGATTCCCGGATCGGGCAAAGTATTACTGGATTTTTCAAAAAAGCACGGAGTCTGGAATTGTGCCCGGTATATGGCAATAGGCTCACCCCCTATTACATGGGACTCATAACATAAATAGTGAAAAGTGGGTGTTACATTGTACAGTGGCATAATGTACACCTCTGCCTACCCTTTCGGGGATAAAAGGCTTGATGTTATGTATGTATGTATGTATGAGTCTGACACCCCCTTTCGTTTCACTCAAGACAGCAAATTTTTGGATGAATTCCCCATCTCAAAAAATTGTCTTGACTTTTACTTACATTGATACTGTTAACACGTGAAACTTGAATGTTCAGAAAGTACACCTTTACTTACCCCTTCTACGGATCAAAAGCCAAAAAAGAATATCCGTTTTTATTCCTCCTTACATACTCACGTAGTTTTTATTGTGTCGGTAACAGTTATTGCAACTATCAGCAGGTATTTCAAAGCCAAAGTGTTGTTGCATCTCATACGTGCTCCCTTGCATGAATGTTATGCTTTTTTTTAACTTAAACTTAGTCTACACTGCTGTTGAAAGACACAATGATTTTGTGTTATGTGCAATGCATAAATATCTTGGTTATTGTCAAAAATCTTATGTAAATTATTTACAAGGCACGGTACTAGATTTGTATTTATTTATATAACTGATACGATAAACTTCGTGCCGCCTAAAAATTTTTTTCTCACTTTTTAAACCTTTCATGAACCAAGACTACAATTAGCCAAATCGGTTCAGCAGTTATCGAGTTTTAGCGAGACTAACGAATGGATATTCATTTTTATTTATATAGATAATAGATAATTTATGTACACACACTCAAACTCAAAAACATTTATTTCAATTAAACCATAATTTGGTACTTTTGAAACGTCAATAAATAATAGTCCGTCAGTCTGTCCGTCAGTGAAGCTAGGCGCTCGTTCCAAAATGCCGATTCGAGTGGAGAAGAACGAGCAAGAAACTCCATTCGTTACTCTTTAAAAAAAAAAGTCTGTTTTACACTAGGCGGCATATGAAAGATATAAGATAATGGCTTAATTAAAGTACGGCAACGAGAATGTATGAAAATACTGATGAATGTTGATGAAGTGAAAAAGGTATGTAAAAATAGTAATAATTGGCGTTCCATAGTCTCTGCCTACCTCCAAACTAGGCACCAATAACAAGTCTGTCTCATAGATTACTAAGATGCTTCTAAAATTACTAATTCATTTACAAAATCATCAAGCATGTTTGTTACTCAACATATAATTAATAAATTAGGCGTTACATTAATTACTTAATTGTAATGGATTACTTTAAACGAGGCTAATTAATGTAAATTCAGTTTAAGTTGAGAAACAGAATTATGTTAAACAAATCTCATTTATGCGACAGCGTCGAGTTATTTCGGAATAACTTAAAGTTATGGTAATCTGTTAACGTTATCATGTTGACTTCAAACTGTGGTTTTGTTTTATGAACATTTTAGCATTATTTATTGAAAATTTAATTCGATTGTAATAGTTTTAAATTGAATATTTATGATGAAGATTAGAAAATGATTTTAATAGGATGAAGGATGCCTTCTTAAACTGGCATTATCAGTCATAATGTGTCTTGATTATAATTGTAGTATCTATACCAGTCGTTTACATTTAATTTAGGCGCGCAATAGGTACACCTTCGCAAAATGTATCGCTTTCACAGTTCTTTTTCTCAGTTCAAATTATATTATTAAACAGTTAAAAAATTAAAAAAATATTCTCAGTGGTAGCATGGAGTCTGGAATTGTGCTCAGTATATGGCACAACATAAATAGTGAAAGTGGGTGGTACATTGTACAGTGAAATTAAGTGCCGTAATGTGCATCACTGCCTTCCCCTTCGAGGATAAAAGGCGTGATGTTATGTTATATGTTTTTTTTTACTAAAATTACCATCAAAGTTGGTTGCCAAAGATGAAAAAAAAAACATTAAAGCACTGATACAATAACGTCTCAATCTGCACCTACCTTAACCCTGCACTGGTACACCGTGGCGTATTGTACCCGCTGAATATTGTATGTCACGTGTTGTTTTAATATTCAGTTGTAGAAAGGAGCGGTAGTGGGAGCCGCCGACTGCCGATAGCATCCGAATGACTGCATTTTCAACTGAACTACATAATATTTATTTATTTATGTAAATGGCGCGGCCAGCTAACAATTACTCGTAGCCTTTTAGTGTTAGTTGTGCGTTTCATCAGGTGTATATGAGTATTGAGCTGTGGAGGGTTGTATGGCGTGTTTGGTTATTGCGTATTGTACCTAGTGTTGCGAGGTTAAATAGTGATTGTGTCTGCATTTTGTTGGCAATAAAATCTGGTTTGTAGAAATCTAATACGTATCTACTGCTCTAGTTTATATAATTAATAGCGTTGTTGAAATAATTTGACTTTTATGTGGACTAATAGAGACTCACATGGAAATCGAATAAGGCAGGGATGAAGATATTTACATTTACAAAACTAACTTAACCAATTTTAACATCAAATTAACAATACTATATCAACTTAACACTAAAACTATATCTACTACTCTATCCTATAACACAATATATAATTATAAAATAATCTTTGTGAATTCACTGAACTGACACGTAAATATATCTATTACAGTCTGGATTTGGTTAATCGTACGAATTGCTCGCGTCAGAGGCATTTGGCCAGTAGGTTGGTCCTGGCAGATGACCAGCGGAGGGCGCCGGCGCCTCCACACATAGCCGGTCCGGAACACAAAAGCTCAAGAGCTGCAGCACTCCGGGATTATGTTGCATGAATGCGTACTATTCTCTCTCCTTGCGTAGAATAAATGTCAATATAAAACAAGTCCAGTCCAGGGCGGGAAAAGTCATTGTAGGATTTTCCCCCAAAAAAAGTGCTATTACTATATATATTAACAGTTTACAAGAAACTATAACAAACCTTGGACTTCTCCCACCCGTCGATGTAACCACAAACTTAGTATCTTGGGACCGCAGCTTGTCACCGACTTCGGCACCCTTGGTTATTGATAGGGTCAATTTGTAAACACTAATTTATAGTATGGATGTACTCCATCTTAGATAAATCGGTGTCATAATTTGTGGGTATATTAAAGGCCTACTAAAAGTTAGATTTGTTGCTAGACTTGTGTCATTGAAGATAATTTTGTAATTAATTTTAATTCAAAATTGTAGCAATGTCTACTAATGCCTATTAAAAATTAGTACCTTCTAATCTTACTCAGAAACGAACCGGCGTTCTTTTTTTTTTTGGCATAAGCCGATAAACGAGCCGACGGATCACCTGATAGTAAGCAATCGGCGTCGTCCATGGACACCTGGAACACCAGAGGCGTTACAAGTGCCTTACCAGCCTTTTGGGGATTAGGAGTTTGAGGATCGTTGGGGATTCAGGAATTGGGGAGATTGGGGAAGGGGAGGGTAATTGGGCCTTCGGTAACCTCACTCACACGACGAAACACAACGCAAGCGTTGCTTCACGTCGGTTTTCTGTGAGGCTGTGGTATCACTCCGGTCGAGGTGGCCCATTCGTGCCGAAGCATGGCTCTCCCACGCGTTTACGTCGAGTGAGAATTGTGTGAATGTCGTTCTATAATAGAACATCGGACAAAAAACGGCTAACACAATTATTAATACTTTAAAACGAATTTATTTTAATGAATGACAGTTTAATGGTCCATTCACCGAGCTAATAATTTATTAAGCTAAAATAGTATAAGCTGGTCCTTGTGGTAATAACATTCATATAAAATGTACATCAGTTCAGTTAGAGTGCTCAACTATTCTATAACGTTCCTAGAATTTCCTACTTTGTAGCTAAGCGGGTTTTTTTAAATATATATTGGTACTTTGAAGCAAAGAGTCGGCGAGGGCCATCGTATTAATATTACATGAGGCCGCTCCCACTAGGAAATGCTGCTAGATAGCTAGAATAACCAATTTTTGAAACGTCCAACTCAGGTGAGGACGAATTTTATTTTTGATGTCTGTGTCGGAAGTCTGAAGGCGTTTTCTTTAAAATATCCAGTTGGATATTCGTGACATTTTTAAAGAGGAACTCGTGTCTCGCTTGTTTTTAATGTTACCGAGTTTTACGTTTCATGTGTTTGTTTGTGTGAATTTAAATGCGCTTTGGTCACACTTTTGAGAGTATGATACATTAAAACAGTAGGTTTTTTATTTTTATCACATTATTATTCTAAAGTAAAAAGCTACTTTTACTTCAAAAATATGAAGACTACAAAAATACAGAAATTAACATGTTATATGCTATGGGGGTCACCGGTGACCGGCATTAGCGGAGGATTTACCTTCAACAGATTTTTATCGGCCGTCAAAGTCTTAACCATTATTACATGCAAAAAGTAAATACATAGTATAGCTATCTACTTACAATTGATACGCCAATACAGCACATCGAAACCATCTCCCCAATTACCTACCAACAGTATACGTTGAACCAATCACCCAAAACTTGGTTTAGAACAAAACAGCTAAAACTTCAGGCTTCAAACTAATTTGGTAGCCGAGGGCAGCTTGTAAAGAAATCGAACACGTTTGTGTGGAGATTTGAACGGCGATTTTGAATCAATTCCCTTTCGATCCGAAGTAACGGACGCGGTGCGAATAATACCCTCATATGTGCCAGTTCTATTATTTAACTCGCCTTTGTGGTAACTTCTTTATCTTCGAGTTGGAATAAATTGATGATTTTGTATTATAGTCTATAGTACCTATGTAGACTTTATAGTTTAAAATTGTGACCTGTACGGCCATGGACTCACCCCCTATAATATAGGACTCATAACATAGCTGCTAAAAATGGGTTGTGTATTACATTGTACCTGTGTGCTGCTTACCCCTTTTGGGATTTCAAATGTTCACAACAGACATTACAAGTCTGCCCGCATTCTTCTCCAAAATTGTTCCAGGTGAGATGTCTGCGCATGTGGCATTTGTTTTTTTTTTCAAAACACAGACGATACAGAATAATTGTAGAAAATAACATTGGAAGTCTAATAGTATTTTAATTCCAAATGTTGCTTGGCTGACTCTTAACGTATTTCGTGTTCGATTCCCGAACGAAACAACTCTTTGTATGATCCACAAATTGTTGTGTCGGATCTGGGTGTCATGTGTATGTGAACCTGTATACAAGGTGTAGTTTTGAAGCCGTGTCATTTCTCGGGGGCATGTCACAGAAGTCATAAAGGATCAATGTAAGAGAAAATTTCGGGCCAATAGTTAAAAATACGGCTATAATAAGTCGTTTAAATATGACAGTATTTCAGAATAAGCGACAGCAATGTTTCTTATTGGAGTTTTATGGAATTAGAAATAATATGAATGAGTTCACAAGAGCCACAATACTATAGGTATTGTTAGTATTGAAAACTTTAGTAATGTTATTTTTTTTGTGATATTATGTTTAGATTTCGTATGTAAATGTAACTTTCGTATGAATAATGTAATTTTGAATTTTGAAATTTTATATTATGTAACTAATTTTGTCGTATTAGGCTAAGTACCTGTGAAGATTAAATTAGCTGTTTTTTGATATAAATAAATAAAAAATATTAATTACATGTTTGAGTTTGTGTGTGTTAAGCCGTGTTATAAAGCTGTTACAAGACGGCGGCGTAGGTTCGCACTTACGGATTTCCGTATTTTAAAAAAAATGAAAAATATGTACCTGCAATTTTTCTTTATTGATTCGGTCTCAGAATCGATAGCCAAGTTACCTCTTAGAAAATGACGCGGCTTTAAAACAACATCTTGTATGTTTGTAAACGCACCCACGACCTAAGAGACAAGCCATAAAATAAATAAAAAGAAAGTATTTATCACATAATAATTTCATTCATATAATATTTAAAGTCAAAAACTTAAACTAAATACTTTATTTATAATAGAGGTACACACACATGATTCCTCAACAATACCCCAATCTCTCATCTCAATATTAATCCTGCAAATATTAATTACCTGCGATCTCCTATTAATTAGTTCGGAACATGATTGCGGTTGCGACGTTGCACGAAATTTCAACTATCTCCAGTGTACAAAACCGCAGAGAATGTTAGACATTCTGTCAACCGCTCGCGTCGGGATAGTGGGAGGTATTCAACTTAGACTGAGGTTCGACGGTAGATCGAACTACCATCGGAATCTCAGATATTGTGCTGACTAGAACGGTAGATGCACTTCTGTTCTGGATTTAGTTTTAGAATTAGTATTTCTATCTACCGACTGCCTCGTTCACCGAGAGGTCGCAAGTACGACTGCGATCCCTCGGTCGGATCGGTCTCGGGTTCGATTCCCGAGTCACACAAAGCACTATAGGGTTTTTTTAAAAATTCTCAGTGGTAGCACGTAGTCTGGAATTGTGCCCGGGACTCATATTTTTTTTTTTTTATGGAATAGGAGGCAAACGAGCAGACGGATCACCTGATGGTAAGCGATCAGCGCCGCCCATGGACACCCGCAACACCAGAAGAGTCACAGGTGCGTTGCCGGCCCTTTAAAAAGGAGTACGCTCTTCTCTTGAAGGTTTGAAGGTCGTATCGGTTCGGAAATACCGCCGACGACAGATCATTCCACAGTTTTGCTGTGCGAGGCAGGAAGCTACGTGAGAACCGCACAGTTGTGGCCTGCCAACCATCTATATGATGGGCATGCATATGCTGTCGTGAGGGTCGATGGCGAAAAGATGCGGCAGGTATCAGGTCAAACAATTCCTCAGAGCACTCCCCGTGGTATAAGCGGTAAAAAATGCACAATGAAGCTACATCTCTACGCATTGCCAAAGTGTCGAGCCGGTTTGAAACATCCGGACATCCAACAATCCGAACGGCACGCCGCTGAATGCGGTCCAGAGGAAGAAGCTGGTACTGGGGTGCCCCCGCCCAAAGATGAGAACAGTATTCCATGTGGGGCCGCACCTGTGCCTTATATAGAAGCAGGCGGTGGGTCGGGGTGAAATACTGCCTCGATCTATTGAGCACACCAAGCTTCCTCGAGGCTAATTTGGCCTTATCCTCTAAATGACCGCAAAACTGGACGTCGCTCGAAATGTTGACACCAAGTATTCCAATACCGGCTTAGGCAGTTAGGGGGGTGCTTTGAAACTGAGGAGAGACGACCAACGGCAGTTTCTTAGCGGTAAACACGCAGACTTGTGTCTTAGTGGGGTTAAATTGGACCAAATTAAGTCCACCCCAATCAGAGATTCTCCCTAAAGAGGTCTCGATTTCAGACACGAGTCTGTTTCGGCTCTCTATGACGTTTTCCCGAGAAATGTTAGCGCGGCCGATGTAGTAGGCATCGCCTGTGCTGTCATCCGCATAACAATGAATGCCGCTGATTTGCAGCATGTCATTGATATGGAGGAGGAACAATGTAGGCGATAGCACGCAGCCTGCATTTACAGACATCAAGTCAGAGCATTCACCGTCGACGACGACTTTAATGCTTCTGTCTGCAAGGAAGTAGGAGACCCATTTGCATAATTTCTCGGGAAGTCCGTAAGAAGGAAGCTTCGAAAGAAGCGCTCTATGCCAAACCCGATCGAAGGCCTTCGCCACATCTAAACTTACTGCCAACGCTTCCCCCTTAGACTCGATCGCCTGTGCCCACCGATGCGTTAGGTAAACAAGGAGATCACCAGCAGACCGACCTTTACGAAAACCGTATTGCTGGTCACTGAGCAGCTGATGATCCTCTAAGTAACGCAGGAGCTGGCAGTTAATAATGGACTCCATTATTTTCGAGAAGAGGGAAGTTATGGCTATCGGTCTGTAGTTAGACGGGTTAGATCGATCACCTTTTTTAGGGATTGGGTGGACTAAAGCTGTCTTCCAGGACGTCGGAACTACGCCTGAGGAATAAGAGAGCCGAAAAAGACGTGTTAGAACTGGGGCCAACTCGGGGGCGCACATTTTCAAAACAATGGGATCCCATCAGGCCCGCTCGACTTATGGACGTCAAGGGATAAAAGCGCCAAACGTACCGTGCGCTGGTGGAACCGCACATCCGGCATATACCTTCCGCACCAAGGCACAACAGGAGGCTCGCGCCCACCGTCATCCAGTGTCGAGTTGGACGCAAAGATTTTCGCCAAAAGTTGAGCCTTATCCCTTGCGTTATGAGCCAACGAATCCTCACCCATGTGCAGAGGTGGATATGACGGCCTGCAGAAATTGCCCTCGATAGCTTTATAGCTCCATCCCCTGCAGCACCACATCAGCAACAGAATTGGCAGCGGCGTTGGGATCATCCTGCAAGAAGCAAGCCCGCCTCCAAGGGTAGGATGCAAAAAAGGACCGCATCCCATCCCAATCTGCCGACCTATAGTGCCATACACGGCGACCGCGCAACTCTTGTAGTCGCGGTGTGCACGTCCAAGATACAGAGCTCCGGACAAGGCAATGATCCGATGAGCCAAGAGGGGCTTCGACGGATACGCTGTAGCCGTCCGGGTGAGAGGTCAGCAGAAGGTCCAACAGTGAAGACCTCTGGCCTTCCACATCCGGGATTCGCGTGGGCACGGTCACCAGTTGTGTTAGGCCAGAAGCAATAGCCAAGTCGTGGATAGATCTCCCCGCGTGGTCAGTCTTACTGGAGCAGAGCCAGTCGGCGTGATGGGCGTTGAAGTCGCCAAGCAAGACCACTTCCGCTGAGGATATCTGCCCCTGCACAAGATCTACAGCCGTCTGGATGTGGTCCATGAGTCGGTCAGTCTCGCTATCACCGCTATGGGACCTATATAGGCACGCGTAGACACGGGGGTGGTCGTCGTTATCTACACGCAGCCATAAGGTGGACAGGTCCCTACCTTCAAGATTACTGTGGCGACGTGAGCTGATATCGTCCCTGATGTTCACGCGCACCCCGGCCCTAGGCAGGAAGGAATGTTCCAGTCCATACCCAGGGTAGGTGAGGTAGAATGTGTCCAACGGAGACGATATCTGCGTCTCAGTCAAAAAGAGCAAGGCCGGCTTTGCTGTCTCTAGGTGGTGATGGACAGCATTGAGGTTGGTGTGTAATCCCCTTATGTTGCAGAAGTCCACATTCAGCGTGGCAAGGGGTGCCATAGTTATTCTGCTCTTGCCTCCAGCTTTACGATGCGCAGTTTTGCCCCCCCCAGAGTACGATGTGGGGCGGCCTGGACGTCCACGCTCAGGGTAGTTGAGTTCTGAAAATGGACGTCCAGAGAGGGATTCTCCAACGCAGTTGGTACCCTCCTGGGGTAGAAACTCTTGTATCAACTGCGACATTATGAAGGGGGGGGCCTCCGGTCTGGCTCCGGACAGAGCCACATACAATTGACCGAGCGAAAGACAGCTGATACTTAGATCTATACCCACAACTTTTAGAGTCTGACCTTGAGCTTTATTAATTGTCATGGCGAAACATAGACTCACTGGAAACTGAATTCGTTTAAAATTAAACGGAAAATTTTTTGGAATGAGAGGAATCTGCGGAATAAAACCACTATCACCTTTTCCGCACCCAGTTAAATGTATATATATATTTATAAGCCATTTCTGAGATTAGCGTGAACAGACAAACAGACAAACAGACAAAAAAAAAGTTAGTTACATTTTTGGGTTCGAAATCGACATAACAATGGCCCCTGCTATTTTTTTATTTTTATTTTCAATGTACAGACAGCACTTTTCTACAATTTTATTATATGTATAGATATAGATAGATAGTGTTCGACGTGATTCTTTAATTTGACGTAACTTTTTTATTTATGAACCGATTGACATGAAACAAACACTAAAGCATAACTGAAGCATACCACAATATATTCGTGAAAACCGCATCCAACTCGGATAAGCCATTTCTGAGATTAGCGTGAACAGACAAACAGACAAACAGACAAAAAAAAAGTTAGTTACATTTTTGGGTTCGACATCGACATAACAATAGCCCCTGCTATTTTTTTTATTTTTATTTTCAATGTACAGACAGCACTTTTCTACAATTTTATTATATGTATAGATAGATAGATAGATATAGATAGATATAGATATAGATAGCTGTGCCCGCGACTTCGTTCGCGTAGAATAGTGACTATGAGCAGCGTTTTTTTTTTTAAATATATACTTATTTTTATTTTAGATTTGGATCATAATCACAGTCATTTTGGGTAGTTAAAAAACCTACTTTACTGTAATGCTTCTCTATATACAATATTAGACGTATGGCCATCGGGGGTGAAAGCATACAGGCTGCTGGGATTGCTAACACGGGACAGAGCCACATACAATTGACCGAGCGAAAGACAGCTGATACTTAGATCTATACCCACAACTTTTAGAGTCTGACCTTGAGCTTTATTAATTGTCATGGCGAAACATAGACTCACTGGAAACTGAATTCGTTTAAAATTAAACGGAAAATTTTTTGGAATGAGAGGAATCTGAGGAATAAAACCACTATCACCTTTTCAGCACCCTGTTAAATATATATATATATTTATAAGCCATTTCTGAGATTAGCGTGAACAGACAAACAGACAAACAGACAAAAAAAAGTTAGTTACATTTTTGGGTTCGAAATCGACATAACAATAGCCCCTACTATTTTTTTTATTTTTATTTTCAATGTACAGACAGCACTTTTCTACAATTTTATTATATGTATAGATATAGATAGATAGTGTTCGACGTGATTCTTTAATTTCACGTAACTTTTTTATTTATGAACCGATTGACATGAAACAAACACTAAAGCATAACTGAAGCATACCACAATATATTCGTGAAAACCGCATCCAACTCGGATAAGCCGTTTCTGAGATTAGCGTGAACAGACAAACAGACAAACAGACAAACAAAAAGTTAGTTACATTTTTGGGTTCGACATCGACATAACAATAGACCCTGCTATTTTTTTTATTTTTATTTTTAATGTACAGACAGCACTTTTCTACAATTTTATTATATGTATAGATATAGATAGATAGAAGGTAGGTAGATACCTACCTAAGGGAATTAAAAATATAATCCTTTATTAATGTAATTTGTGTACACCGTCTGAATCAATAAAACAGAAAATAAATTCATGATGAAGGCAATGATGTTAATGAAGGCTGATTTTTCAATCATAAATTAATTTTTAACTGTAGATTTATATTTGACAGTTTTTAGTATTGAAGAATTGTCAAATATTCAAAGTTATTCCTCACTTAAAAAGTATCTGATGATTGGAAAATCAGCCCTTAGTGGCTTAATATGAGTTTGATAGAAATAAGAGTCTTCGACTATGATTTTGATTATCCCTTTTAAAAATTATAGTTAGGTTATAAACAGAAAGGTAACAAGTAACTCGTAAAACTTGGGGCAGAAAAGACTGATCATTTCATTTAGGCTAATAAGGGTTCTTATGAGAAAATGTATCAAGAATTCGCCGTAGGTATTCCTAGAACAAGTAACTTTATATACAGAAAAACGGTATGAAATAAATGAGTATTTATTCATCGAGTAATTAATAACCTTATAATAAAAGTTCCTTCGCCAACGAATCCATCAATTACTATAATTAGTTCGTTTACTAAGAGAAAATGAGACGAATACAAACTTAAGTATTTATAGTAATTAGCAAGGATTCTTGTTTCGAAGCAAGAGCACCAACTCCATTGAAGTGAAAACGAAATCAAAACTTGACAGAGTGTCGGAAATTTCATTGTCGTTTTAAACCGACCCTTTATCCAAAATTAGGTCCAATAAACAAATCTAATTATAAAAGAACGAATTTGGATTTAACTTTTGTTGAATTATTATCTAAAAAGTTGACTTTATTAAACAAATGTTCATTCCTTGATACTTGTTCGTATCCTCATTAGAAATTCGTGAAGTTTGTAAGTGAAGTATTTATTGAATGCTCGTTATACAGTGTGTTCTAAACGATAACAACGTATTTTGTTTTGTATTAATGTTTTTGAGTGAATTGTTGTTAATAGAATCAGTACTAGGAGGCTTTTCTTGGCTATTGTTGTGTGCCATATGTTTGGAGTAGGCGATAATGGAACAGGGTTGTAATAAAATTGATATAATTAATTATATTTTTACTATGATTTTCAGTGCGGATCATTGATATGGTCGTTATTACAGCTTTATTCTATGCAAATAGTTTTAAATTCCGGGTCGGGCAAAAAATTTCTGGGTTTTTTGAAAAATTCTCAGTAGTAGCACGGAGTCTGGAATTGTGCCCGATATATGACAGTAGGCTCACCCCCTATTACATGGGGCTCATAACATAAATAGTGAAAAGTGGGTGTTACATTGTACAGTGGTATAATGTGCACCTCTGCCTACTCCTTCGGGGATAAATGGCGTGATGTTATGTTATGTAGTTTTAAGTTTCAATTCTGCAACATGCAACATACCTTCCCAAATTTTAGTAAAACACTCCATAGCAAAAAAACTGCAATTGAAAGTACCGAAAGAAAAGTTTGTGTTTTATTAAACTAATTACCGTTCTGCGATTAACAGACTTCTTTCACTCCTGAAGTTAATATAAATGCTATTAATCTTTCATTAACTTTATGAATAGCATTTCAAACAAACCGTCACTGAGTATCATCTAAACAAAGCCGGGGTCCTGCCAGTATTAGATCGTTAAACAAACAACTGATATTGTTATTTATTTTTTAGAGTTGACTGGTTCTATGAAAACAGTGGATGTATTTTTCCGAGGACGCGTCTAGTCCGAAGTAAGCAATATAGGTTTAATTAACGGAGAACAAACATTTGTTCAGCTCTTCTGCACGTCACCCGATCGGGTAAGACAGTGGTGCTCAAAGTTATGTCACTCCACTTTTTAGAATTAATATTTTGCAATGTAACAAATATAGCTCAGTGGCGTGCCATTGGAGAGGCTTATGTCCAGCAGTGGACGAAAAAAGGCTGTTGATGAGATGAATGTGACAAATGTGTGGTCTAAGTTCAGTATTGAATGTTTTTGTGAACTGCTACGATTACCTATCAGTAGTGCTGCCCTAGGCAGGGTCAAGTAAGAGTATGAAGAGCCAAGAAGTTTCAGTTCACCCTACCCATTTGAGTAATAACAGACTTAATTTTATATTATTATGGAAAAACTAACCTGATATAATTAAGATTTTCATAAGACTTAAATAACAGTAAGTAACAATAATTTATGAAAATATTTTTTTTAATAAACAATTGTTAGATCATTTTCATTTCATTAGAACAAGTTTTTCTTTAAGTAAACATCTATTTTTGAAAGTCTTCAAGAATAGAAACTAGTTTATGGTGAGAGGAGTAAGATCTCAGGAGTTATTAACCTTATAATGGACCTATTGCGTAGTAATAAAATATATTTTTGCATAAATTTTTTGTTCTAGGAATTGTTTTGAAATTGTAATATCTTAACTAAATTAAAATAATTAACTAAATTATATTTGAAATTTAAACAAATACATACTTATTTCAAGTACAAACATGTATATTGTGATCTTATCCTACATTTTCCACTTAAATGATTTTCCTTGATTACTATTTTCACTTACATTTGAACTAGCGCACTTACTCGTTTCATCTTTAACTTCAGTGAAGTTGAAGACAATTTTAAGTGTAATTTCTCGGCCCGAGCGCTCAGTGCGGGGGCGGGGTAGCCAAAAACTTTGAGTACCGCTGCACTAAATGAAATCGCCGGCAGTCTTCCTGTCACATTACTGTGGACACTGTCGTTGGATTTCGTACGTTATTCGTTCCAAGATTCATTGTCGGGTTTTTTTTAAGTTAATTGTTTTTAACGTTTTTCTTAGTGTTTAGATTACTTTTTACTATCCTTTGTATTTCGTTTGTGGTTTACGATACTGTGGAAGAGAATATTACAATTAAACTGTGATAATAATAAATGACATAAATCTCGGAGTAACAATAATACAAAGTAATATTTGTTATAATTTTCATAGGTTATTAAACGTAAAACCAAGATACAACCTGTGGCATTTTAACGTTTATAAACACTCAAATAACTTAAAAAAATCATAGGGATCAATAAAAAAGACAAGAAAAATTCTAATTATTTATAAAATAGTTATAAAGCAAATAGATTCACTAGAGGTCTGACCTACAGACTGAAATTTTTTCCTATCAATTATTTATTATGGTCTAATTGAAATAAATGATTTTGACTTTGACTTTAACTTTGAATTTCATGTAAAAGTGCATCTCTTTCTACACTGTTTACAAAACTGAAATAGTCCTACCATTTGATATCACAGGACTGACAGACAGCCACTCTATGGGAATATCCGTATATATGTATTATATCAATCAGGATTATGTTTCAATTAGAAACACTAAAATATATTTCGATGTCGTCTATTTTAAGTGCCCAGAGGATAGACTAAACCTAGCCTTCTCTTGGGAATATAAAATTAGTTGATACATACTGCGAGGCTGGTTTATCTGACTATTTATACGATAAGGGAAGTTTGTTTGTATGTATGTAAATATATTTTTTTCTAAAAAGTATATGCTTTATTGTTGTCCTGTTGACAATGAAATAAAACTTCTTTGCTCAATTGCGAATTACGATATTACGATTCATATTACGATTAATAGACGCACATGAAATAAAATAAGACATATTTAATATGTATTGGTTAAAATAACCTTGGCCGTGTGGTGTGGTTGCCAGGTCAGGCAAATCATGGGTTTTGGAAAAGTGGTTTTGGTGAAAAGTGTAGGCATATAAATATGTCCATCTCTACTTACAGCTACACCTTCAACAAAAGGTATCACGATTATGTCATGTAGGTTGTAAAATGCTCGATAACTATTGCCTCAGTGTGTCATAGAAACTGACTCGAGTGGGTAATTAGGCAAATCTCGCCGCCGACTGCGACCTAACAATGCCTTTGATTAGTGGATTACTAGCCGAAGCGCTTTTGGGCTGGTTCCTATTGCCGGCACATTCTTGCCACCAGCTATTGTTTGCCCAAAATTCAGCAGTAAATTAGCTAGTCTTATTGTTTTTGATATGAACTTGGACGATAGGGGACTTAGGGAGTGGTCTAGAGAAAGGCTATCGGTACACTGTGTGCTGTTCAAACGGTACTATGGCACCACTGTAATTGATAGTAACCCTGTTTTATGTCCAATCTTTACGTTTTAAATTGCAGATTCTCAATAAGACCATAATGAGCCTGTATCTAATTGTGAATGTTGTTTGGATATTATATCTAATAATAAATGCAATTGAACTATTTCGTATGTAATAAGTAAAACTGAACCTTACAAATATTTGCGTAACTACATCACATTTTTTAAATTTAGAAATGAAGAGGCTTTAATAGTTTTTTACCTGGAAATCGCAAGTTGAGATTATTTGTTTGTAGAAAATAAAATAGGGCTCGGTACAAATTGTCAGGGTAACGAAACATGGTAAGCACTGAACGGATCTATTACTCGTCGTGAACTTCACTTTAAAGCTCAAAAGATAATTTCGTTTGTTTATGCTGCGCCTATAATGACACTGGTAAGTGATAAGCAAAAGGATAAGTGTATTTTTTCTAATATGATTATGCTATATTAAAAATAAATAACATAGTAAGAAAAGATGTTGATTTTACGTTAAATTCTATAACTAAATATTATAAATTTGAAAGTTTCCTTGCTTGAATGTTAAACTACGGAACGGATTTTGATGAAATTTGGTATACAGGCAGGGTATGGGCTGACGTAGGTGATATAATACTTTTTACGTTGATCAAAATACTCCTATAGGATAAAACAGGAATAATATTCTACGCAGAAGAAGTCGACAGTCAACAGTCCGTTATAGCATAAATATTCTATCTTTTTAATGTTGTCTTCACCCTCTATTACAATTCTTATCTCACAAAACCAGTGGTTCATTTATGTATAAAACTTTACAAACCCTTCTTACATGTGCATTGATTGATTGATAGACTGCAGGGAAACACATTGTAATCAATTCCCAAAGGAAATAAGATTTTTTTGGGGTTATTGAGAGAATGTTGTCATTGGGTTGCTTCATGAGATTCTCAGTGAATTTGTATTTTTTTATCATTTGTTATATGTACATGAAAGAGTTCTTTTCGTGAATTAACCAGGTGTAGTAATTTGAGAGTTATGCATGAATGTATGTACCTACATTTCCGAGATTCATATTTGTTAATGCAAGATACGGTGAATAAACGCTTTGACTTTGACGGTAAATGTTACAAGACATTAGTACGAAGTTAGTATACTGTAATTCCTGCCTTCTAACCCAAAGGTACCCTCTCCACGTTCATTTAACTGTACGTCTTGATGAGAAACAAGATGGCCGACCATTCATTTTAAATGACTATTTCTCTCCATTAAAACAGGGAAGACATGGCGTATACAAAATAATTAATTATAACAAGAAGATTACGAATTTTGCTGATATTTTGAACTTCATTTGGCTTTTCAGTCACCCCTTATTTCGAAAATAGCCGTATTATTGTAATTTTTAGTTTAGGGATTACAAATGAACCTATTTGTACAATTTTGGAAAAGTATTATGGAGCATAGTTTTTATATATTAGATCGAAATTTTGTGATGTGATATAAACATTACTGATTTATACAGACTCAGTATTAGTATAATAAATAAAAATAAAAAACCTTTTATTCAATGCATAAATAAACAGCGATTACATTGAAAACAGATTTATATATTAAACAGTACTTATATAACATTATAATTCTGGTTTTGACACCTAAAGAACAAAAAAAAAATCTTCAAAGCAATCTCCATAACCAATTTAAAATTTGTAGAACTGTAAAAAATACTTATTCGCCTACCAGCATTGCACCATTCACATTCACGCTATTCCAACTCGAATCAATAAGCAGATCGAGGCACCCGTTATGAATATAACATTAATGCAACTCGTTTAATAATTCAGTATTAATCTGAAATCTGTACTACCACTGGCAAGTTTTCCCCCTTAGTACAAATAAATTGAAAACGGACCTTGTAGAGTTGACGATATCCGAGTAGATTGTGAATATTTAATGGCCATGTAACTTTATGGATTTGTATCTAGTCTCCTCCCTGGGGCTGCAAGACTTTTGGCTACAGACAGACTTAAGTATGATTTATAGTGCGCCCTCAGGTACACTGGTACGATGTTGAGTTCGTATTGCCTTTAAGTATTTCGTTTTCTATGTAAGCTTGGCGAATTTGTTGTTGGAATTGTATGGAGTTGATTTGAGGTGAAGTGATTTTCGCTAGTTATACTTGCAACGTATGTGTGTAACGTACACATAGGTGTGTAAAGGAGAATCTTTCAACAACATTTTAAAGCACTGCTGCACTGCATACTAAACTGACTGCACGGTTGGCGCGGTGTTAACCGGCTGCCGCGCAACGTGTAGCAGGTTCAATTCCCGCACGGAGCAATTCCTTGTGTGATCCACATATTGTTGTTTCTGAGTCTGAGTGTCATGTGTATATGATATTGTATATTTGTGAACAGGAGAAGATCCTAGTGTAGGGCAACGTTACAAAAAAAGAGATTTCTTTAATCGATTGTTCTGAAATTTGTATACACGTTTAGTTTGCATTACTATACATACATACATGCCAAATATAAGAGCTTGCATTTAAAAACAATATAACTTTGTTTCATTGTAGGTACTGTGTGTTTTTGTGTGTGAAAGTGAACTAGAGTATAAATTGTCACTATTTTTTACTCTTCCCACTGGTGTCATTGTGAACTTTGTAAGAGTGTTCCATAAAGGCGTTTCTACATTTTATTATCTGGATATTAACATTTTTTTTACCTTACCACACTTGGATTTTCCCCTGTTTACAAACATACAAATTCACATACACGTGACACTCAAACCCGAAACAACAATTTGTGGATCGCACAAAGAGTTGTTCCGTGCGGGAATCGAACCCTCTACATGTTGCACGACGCAGCCGGTTGCCCAGCCACCGCGCCAACGGTGCAGTCAAAATTCATCACCTCACCGCTTGTTTACTTTTTAATTCGTTTATATAAACTTTGAATTCATAGACAAAAGAAGAATAATGAACGAACAAAACTATTGTTCAGAAAATTAAAAATAAAAACATAAACTCAACAAACAAACTTGGGGAAGAGAAAACGTAATTAATATAACAGACTTTGGACGATCATTAATTCACTTTTTGCATCATATTTTATCTCACGAGCATTCGTGTTTGACGGCATAGAAGCCTCGCATTTGGATAAAAAGCACTTTATGACAATCTATTCATCTTAAGGAATTACATTGACATGTCTTTGTGTTTCGGCTTTTACACCAACCTCGTTGACAGAGGGAAGCGAAATAAATATAAAAGTTTACAAGTCATTCTTTATCGTTACAAGCACTAGTACAAGGGTCAAAAATATTGAAACCCAATTACCCTTCCCTTCCCCAATCTCCCCAATCCCTGAATCCCCAACGATCCTCAAACTTCTAATCCCCAAAAGGCCGGTAACGCACTTGTAACGCCTCCGGTGTTCCAGGTGTCCATGGGCGACGCCGATTGCTTACCATCAGGTGATCCGCAAGCTCGTTTATATGCCATAAAAAACATTCGACTTTATTGTTGTCTATCAAATTGGTCCAAAGGTATTTTTAGTTTTTCAAATTATTCTCAGTAATGGTCAAAAGCATGAAATTAGGTATGCTTTGAAGTTCTCGTAAATTAACAGTTTAAATTTCGTGTTTTAATACATCTATGTTATAATCATTTCTTTATCTCCCCTATCCTTGAATCCCAACAAATCTCAAATTCGTTATTCCCAAAATGCCAGTAACGCACTTGTAACTGCTCTGATATTCCAGGTGTCCATGGTAACCTGATGATAAGAAATCGGTTCTTACCAACAGGTGATCCGTCAGCTTGTTTACGGGCTTATCCGATAAAAACACACTTCGTCGACCCCTTCCCTCCCCTAACGTGTGACGTAATTTTTGGATAGCCCCTTACATAATCAATCTACCAATTAATTTTATCATAGCAACAAACACATATCTTTTCTCTTCTATTTTACAATAAACTATAGATCTATGCGTTTATTTTGGTATCTTAGTATCTTAAGATTGTGAAAGGAAATCCGTATTTAGATTTCTTTACTGATTAATTATTGTATTGAAGATTTATGATAACTTATTTATTTTATATTACAACGATTATACCACGTTACTATGCTTATATCAAGGTGAATCTGAAACAAACAAAACGTATGATACACATAACATAACGTGGTAACCAATTACGACGTATAATTTAGGTATATACAATAGGTAATAGTATTTTGTTTATTTATGTAATCATTTTAATATTTATACCATAACATCATAGCATCACGCTTTTTATCCCCGAAGTTGTATCCCCGGGGTAGGTAGAGGTGTACATTACGGCACTTAATGCCACTGCACAATGTAACACCCACATTTCATTATGCTACTACCTCTCATAACCTTTATGCAGCTTGCTACCTACCACATACATTACTGGATGTCATTTCTGATTTCAAAGGATGACTGGCAGAGAATGCTGTTAGCATTAAGTCCTCTTTATATGACAGTGTAAAACATGTGTGTCAAATTTTAAGGATCAAATTGAATTGTACCAAGTAATTTCCGAAAAATCTCTAAATCACGTTCCCAGTTGACCTTTGAATCCTTACTTAACTTCGTTTTAACCCTCAATTCTTTCTTCAAAGCTAATTAATTGCTAACGAAATGGAATATCGCACGGTCGATTCGACCCTCTAGAGGTAATGACGTGTAAAATTAACGTTCTTCAGTTTTTGACAGTTTTCTATTAGCGCGGGAAATTAATAACACCCAACGGCGGCCATATTGATTTGTAAAAATCGGTCTGTGTGTAAGATTTATTATCTATGTTTGAACTGATTGTGGTTATGTTTTGTTGTGTATGATCTAAGTTTATTATTAAATTGAGTTTATAATATTTACAACTTAAAATTGACTACAACTAAACTATTAAATAAAACGAAAGTAAAAAAAAGAATACAACAAAAATTTTACACTTAATTTAGGCGTCAAAGTATTCGTCCCCATCACTATCACAGGGGAACGTTCCCAGAAGACTGGCAGCATTGCCACGTTGAATGGCAATGCTTATTTTCTGTCCGAAGAAAAAGCCAGCCCTCTGGTCACGCGTAGAGTCGATTAGCCTACGGGCGATATCTTTAAACACAGAGTGTGCACTGGAACCCCATGGCCCAAGTGTTTCGACCCCAAACGGCTCAAAACAGTAGTTACCCACTAGATTTGAATATTTATGCCGTTTGAGGGCCTCTGCCGCAGAAGCAGCTGCACCAACGCATGCAGCGGTGCTTAAAAGATGTGATGGCGCAAGGGTGTCTACACACGTCGCGTCCCACACCAAAGGCCTACCCATCTTCCAAGGCAGCAACGACATACCATCTGGTCTTTTGCCGTCATCACGTACCAAACCATTAGGTTCTAATACGACTGGTACACCGGCTGAGGCAAAAGCACGACGAATGATGTCGTTGATGCTGGCATGGCGAGCTATGCGGCCTGAACTTCTGCAACAAGAAAGACCATGGTGTCCCAAGCCATCGACTCTTTCTCCACAGTGACAATAATGCGGAGAAACACAAGGAGCACCTAAACGTAAGCATACAGCTAGGCGGAACGTTATGTCATCCAGCATAGTACCTATGACGGAAGTGCCTGAAGCCACAATCCTGACTCCCATTCTCCCACAGCCAATAAGCGAGCTCGCTCTGCAGTAAATATTTATGTAGTTATTTGTCCACGAAATAAGCGATCTTTCAAACTTATGAAACAGGCCTATTTTTACTCGACAAAATAGTTATTTCATATAAATTTGCTGGAAAAATTAAGTTTATAATGTTATTTTTCTTTAAATCTGTAGTAGTAGGTATATAATTTTTAAATCTGTACTTAAAACTTTTTAACCGACTTCCCAAAAAGGAGGAGGTTCTCTACTCGGTCGGTATCTTTTACCATTTTCTTTCTTTCCAATGTCTTACATAAATACGAAAGTAAGTTTGTTTATCTGTTTTAGATCTGAGAGTGGTCCTGCTTCTGCTTGATCTCTGGTTTTTAATGTGTAGTCCCTTAGTCGGGGTTTGCGATACCCACGAGTAGAGTAACGGGGTGAGTGGTAACAAATGCAGTGTACTCTGTCTCCACATGGTACACAGTAAACCTTATTTGTCTGTAACCATGATAAAATTGTTTAAATTCGCATATAAACAAGTCACTTCTTTCGTGAAAAGTCCAATAAAGGAAATGCGATAGTCTTAATTAACACATAAATGCCGTGTCAATCTGTCGGACAGTGGTGACCGACAGTTTAATTTTCCGAACTCGAAATAAGGAAGGTAATATTGGAAATGAAGAATTAAATACAATCACAAAGTATCATCGAGTAAAAATCTAATTAACTTTCGGAAGCTGAAAATAGAGGTAGTCTCAAACATTCTTTGCCCAACTTATAAATCAAATTAATACTATTATTGGTTACCAAGTTAGCAATTGAGAATTTTGTTATCGGAATAATAAGATGATATTTTCCAATTTTTTAGGATTAGTTGCACTGTAGAAAGTGTGGGAGAGCCATGCTACATAAATAAGAACTTGAAACAACGCTTGCAATATGTCTTATGTTGTGAGTGAGATTGCCGGAGGCTTAATTAGTTCCAATTGCCAATCTTCCTAATCCCTAATAATCCTCAAATTCCTCAAAAGGTTGGTAACGCACTTGTAGCGGGCTCTGGTGTATCAGGTGTCCATGGGCGATGCTGATTGCTTACTATCAGATGATCCGTCTGTTCGTTTACCGGATAATGCCATAAAAAATCTTAAAAATACACAAATACGAACACATTGTTTGTAAAAAAATACCATACATCACACAATAAAAGTCGCACTTGTGATTATCTTTCTAGACACATGTACCGGTCAATGTCTTCAAAACAAATATTTGATACATAGATAGTGCTACATGTTTTACTGTTTTATCTCCAAGATCGCAAGAAAATCATTGTCACAATCAGGGATTAATAAATCATTGTTATGTATCTGTTACCTTAATTACCATCTATCTTGATATATTTAATGTCAATAAAATACAGAAAGAATAAAATTCATCGGTTTGCTAAAATACGTAGAAACATCCTTGAATACCTACACTTCAACTTTATGTAATGAAGTGAAGGATGACAATTGCATAATACCTACAATATTCTGTTTACTCTGTCTATACCTTTCCGAGAAAGGTTTTAGTCAAAAGTTGTATCAATTTTGTATTTTTTTTTATTTAAAACTTATTCTAATAATACTTTAAGATCGTGACACTTATTTTATTAAAATTGTAACTTATATTTTATGTTTGTCTCCATTTAGTTTGTAGAACAGGTCCCAGTAAGCCATCCTGTCATGAGCTGGTCTTCTACCCAGAGAAAGTTCTGAGCCAATGTCCATATAAGTGAAAGACTCTTTTGTCAGCGGCTCCCATTTTACTGGAAGTAAGTCCGATGTCTGCGGTGTAGGGTCACTGAAAGAGAATATTTGATTGTTAATTTGTTATGGAGAAACTATTACTTTCACTATAATATTCTGGCTTTGTCCAATTACAATTAGACAATAATTTAAAGACTGCTTCGTTGGCCCAGAGTGCCGGGCAAGGGGTCTCAGGTTTGTATACCGGGTCTGGTAAAGTATAACTGGGTTTTTAAAAAAATCTCAGTGAGCACACAGTGTGAAATTGTGCTCGGTTTATGGTAATAGGCTCATCCGCTATTAAATGCGAGTTATAACATAAATAATGAAAAGTGGGTGTTGCATTGTACATTGCATTAGGTACCGTAATGTGGCCCTCTGCCCACCCTTTCGGGGATAAACGGCGTGATGTTATGTTATGTTAGATTTAGAGAATCAAATCCAGATACAGAAACAATAAAGAAGAAAAATACAAACCCATATTTAGCAAAATTGGTCCACATTGTAGTCATACGCTCAATAACAACTTCATCGTGTTCTGTTGGTGGTGGTTTGTTAACCATTTTAAACAAATACGGTATTTCATCAGCATGAGCAGCACAGCAGACATTACTGTTGTTATCTTCAACACCACCATTATCCAGAATGGCATTCCTTCCTCCCAAATATGAGAAAACGTAGTAATAAACGTTTCTTGCTCTCGCTTCTAGGTATTTCTGGATACTTCGCTGTATAGGATGAATGTAAGTAAAATCAGAATCCATATAAATTAAAGCCATTTTTACGCCTGAACTTATCGCTTCATCTCCAAAGTAAAAATGTGCAATCGAATCACTCATCTCCTGTAATTCTTCTTCTTCAAAGTTAAATATTCTTTTCATATAATTTGATATTATATTCAAGTTTTTAAAATACTCCTCATCCTTGTTATAATGAAAGGAAGCCAGTTCGTGTTCATTGTATCCAGTAAGCACTGGCATGTTCCTAACTTTTGGTGTTCCAGCATGTATCCAAGAACTGTTTAAAAACGGTTCCACTCCTTCAAAACTGTTTTCTACACATGGTTTGAAAATAATACCTAGGTCAAGAGTAGCAGCAATCACTAAATTTGAATCAGATTTAGCTAAGAATGAAATTGCTTCATTTGTATCCGTAGTTTCAAAGCCTAAATGCTGAGCTAGTTTAATGTGAGCTAATTTGTCAGGTTCATACAAAACTGTAGCGGCCAACGAACTTCCACTTTGCATTATAACTTTGTTGTAAATTACTTCTCTTTGTGATAGCAGATGTAGGTCTATAGAATGTCCACCAGCACTTAAACCGAACAATGTAATCTGGTTTGCATCACCTCCAAAAGCCTCTATGTTATCTTTGACCCACTGCAGTCCCAAATGTTGGTCTTTTAGACCTTGGTTACCTGGTATCTCAGGCGTGTCAAGACACATGAATCCGTAAGGACCAACTCGGTAATTTATTGCTACCATTATGACATCATGCTTCACTAAATAAGTTGGTCCATACAACTTTTGACTAAATTCTCCCCTTTCAAAAGCGCCTCCGTAGATCCAGACCATTACTGGAAGTCGATTGTTGGAATTAGCAGTATCAGGAACATAGACATTTAGTTGCAGGCAGTCGGGATTCCCATCAATCTCGCCGGTCCACCAATACCATTGAGGGCACACCGCTGATTCATCGTACGCCTCAAATGTTTCTTCAAACTTGGGCTGTGGTGTTGATTCCTGTAGAAATACAATACTTATAATGGTTCGAAATTGAATAATGATTAACAAATCAGGCTGAATTTGATTACACGCATACACACAACACACTTACTCCAAATGGATTGTCAGGGTTCACTTGAGCGTACGGTATTCCCAAAAACTTGGAATAGTTTCCATCATCAGCCCTCAGCCCTCGAATGAGGCCGACCTTAGTATCAACTAATGGATCCACTCTCGGCAAACATTGTGTATGATGGAACAACACTAATAATGCAACACTTATTCTTCCTAGACTTGTCATGTTGAATGTCACAGCAGTTGTTATGAGAATTCGAAATGTAGTAAAATATTTATACTGCAGATAGTCAAAGATAGTGTTGAGATAAACCGGGAGATAAAATATAAGGAGATATTATTATAGTTGAATTACCAAAGTGCAATGACAATTTAGCAATTAAATACTCCAATCTGCTTGATACAATCTTTGAACTGGTAGATTAATTCACATAGTCGGAAATTGAATTATTTTTATATAAATATTTAATGCATAAAAAGTAGTAAACTCTGATAAATGTAATTATAATGAAGATTAATGTTCAAATGAGTATAAAAATATTTCATGAATTGATATACATTCAACATCGCACATCACTGCAGACGTTTTGGTGAAGTTTAATGACATATAGATATGTAGGTACAGAAGAATTATCTTATATCTATTCTGGTCTATTGACTTACCGCATTGTTGCGAACCTAGATAAAAATCAAAGATTAGACCTAAGTTAGAACGTATCGGCTTTTGTTTGAACATTTTCCTTTTTTTTACAATAAGTTTATTGATAATTTTTATCATTACAGCTCCTCTGTGTTTGTAACATTAATCCTACATTTCTTTCTAACACAATACTAACTTCTTCAACTGAGTTTCGCATCATTGAAACTTTGTTTTATGGCGCACTTTTCAATCATCAGGTAATTCTTATACGTTGATATATCGCAGTGAAAATCCACAAAGATTGTTCATACAAAAGTAGTCTCTAACCATTGGAAATAAGGTATATTGGCTATGTGCACGACGGTGGCGACGCGTAGCGTTTACATTTGCGGAAGCTGTCAAATAATAACAATGTAAACATTATAATTTTCTTTGCAAATATAAATAAAACCAAAGATTAAAATAGTATTGTTGACATTATTTAAGTGCAATTTATTCAATAGTTTTACTGTACAATGAATATAATAATAAAAACCGGGTTTGAAACTATTACACATAATATTAGTTTCCAACCACAAACTGAGACAAAAGGCAATAAATTAGTATTAGCCGAGCATGTAAGAAATGTGGAAGAACTGCGACATAACGGCCAGAGCTACTTAATACGAGCCATGGTCCATTTCTTTGCTTTGATTATGTATTGCAATCTACACATTTGGCAGCTGATCATCCCCATTTGTTTCCAATTTCTGTCGTGTTGTGCGCTGCGTTATCTGTCCGCCACTACTCGCTTTGCACATAGCCAATAATGAAGTTAGTGGAGACCGGTCACCGGTGGCCGCTAGAAGAGTTAAAAATTGTCCAAATGATAACACTATTAAACATAGCTATAGTACAAACTTTAAAGACAAGAATTCCAATAAAGTACGGTCCAAAGAGATGAATAATTTGTGGAATAAAATTGATATTTGACAGTTCACGGTTTTTAGTTTGAAGACTATCCTTAATCAAAAATAAGTTATTTTGACTGTTCAATACAATAAAATATAAAAAATATAATCACACTTTCATTAATTGGTTTTATGACTGACATAATTTTAGTATGTTTCCAGCAAAAAAAAAACGTGACGTCATAATTCACGATTTCATATAAAATTCATAGAAATGTGTCGTTTTTGACAGTTCGAAAAAAGTGTTGATTTTGACTAAATGTCAAATACCATATTGTCAAATCTTCAAAGTTTTCCTCATTTAAAATTAATCTGGCATTAGAAAAACCATTCAGTGAGACGTCGTAAACAATAGAAGGCTGAATAATGATCTTATAACGAAATAACTTAAGTTATTTAAGTACCTTAAGTACAAAGGTTTGGCAGTAAAACAAAAGCATTTGTGAATACATACTTTTCGACTTGTTACTGGTACAATAGCCTTATTCAATGGAAACAATTGTTTTTGCGACTGAACGACTCTTCTGTCAATATTGTTTTCAATATCTGTCGATTCAACAAAATGTAAGTGTTCTTATACAAGTACAATTATTATGAAAATTTTTAAAGTTGGTATTATTTGAAGTCATTTCAACGTAATATACATTTTATTTTTACTAACGTATCTTGTATTGTTCCGTGGTTAATTGCCTTGTAGACGAAATTGTTACTGCATCTTTTTTGTTGAGGAAGAAGAGGTTACATTTGTGTCCTGCAAACAGTGAATTATCTAGTATCTTGGGTCCAACAACTAAAAAAACAGCATAAGATAGTATCAGCAAATTTAACAAGATTTTTCGAATCACCGACAAATTACCACTACCTTCATTCAGATTAAAATATTTAGCGTGTCATAGTAAAAAAATCTGATGTTCATTAAGATTAAGAAGTAACTTTTAAATTTTTTTTCCCATTGACATTAATCTAGTCATAATTATCTTTCAAGTAACATTTGTATGGTCCTGAAACTGACATTACTTACTAAATGAAATGGATACAGTTAACAACGTTTTATTTATTCAACCAAATTTTAAAGCCGACGAATATAGTTGTTAAATAATATTTTGTCTTTTCCGTAGCCGCGATACTTTAGCTCGGCCTCGTGAATAATGAAAACTAATTATTCGCAAAGACATTATGAATATGAATCACCCTCGGCCGGATATCTACTTATTTTTCTCGGACGACAAACTGTTCTCTCGCAAAATGATCTTGAACAATATCGTTCTCAAGTATAATGAAAATGGATCTTCTTTTGCGACGTTCTTATAATTTTTTTTTTAGTAGTGAGCCGGCCATAATTGTGTGTCAAGCTCGTTATAGAACGCCAAATAGTTCGTATACAATTTTCAGTTTTTATTAAGTTAGATACTTATTACGATATCAAGCTTCTTTATTTTAGGAACTGAAATTTTATTTTTATTTATAACATGTACGACTGTAATAGCCAAATGTCCACACACATAATATTTTTATCCGTGTGCGTACGCGTGCTTGTGTTTATGCGTACGCACGCGTTTTTATGCACATTAATGTGAAATCACTTACGCATTGCCGTGTAAACATCACTCACGGTGGCAGTGGACTTTTGACTTTGACTGTACATATACTTACGCCATTTGTCGTGCAGATGGTACGTCATCACTTAACTCCAAAATATTTTTATTGGTATCTGTGTTATCTATTACTGTCACCTTCTTGTTGATAAACAAGAATGATATTGATAACTTAAGCTATGCAAGAAGTGGCTAGATATAGTACTAGGTAGTATTAGCTAGGTAGAAAGATAAATAACTTAATATCTTATTTTATTAAGCACATTTAAATTCCATGGTATTAATGCCTTAGTAATTTTGATCAACGTTAGTATAAAAAGTTAGGTAGTTAGGTATAAAAACTGGGCATATTTTTATGATTTTTATACAATCACATTTTAAACCTATCTTAGGCTATTATAGTTGATTCAAATGTGTATAGTATAACCTGTCGATTCAGAAATTATTAACGTGTTTTAAGGGACTTGTTTTTTAAGGGGGGAAAATCATCAAATGAATGCTCCCGCCTGGGTGAGGCGGGAGGGAGTGTCAGACTCTTACTGACTAAAACCAACCCGTTCCTTCTCCTACACGTCGAGTCGGAGCCCCGGTTACCCGTTAGGTTCTCCGCGACACCCGGTAGTTTCTCCGCGACGTTTTAGAGGACTTAACGAGAGCGTTTCCTTTAGAAGTTGTCAAAACTGCAATATATATTGGAGTGCCAAATATTATCTCATTCGCACTTGAGAACAAACGTCTTGTAATAATATATGTTGCTATCAATCATTGATTAAAGAAATACCAGGTTGACCTTGATACGCAATGAAGAGTGACACAGTGACTGCTTGACAGTTGCGATTACTTGGCCTATTCAGATTCAGACATCCTAAATGGGCCTAGATATTAACCCATTAAACATTTATTTTTATGATATAAGGGCAAAATTGGACCAAATAACAAGTGATCGATTTTAGGCGGTGCCCATGAACACGAATCTAATAGAAAAATATCCATGGAGTTTCTTATTCGTTCTTCTTCATAGGAATCTACCTACCTTGAAACGAGAAAATAGCTTCACTAGAGGACCGGCTTACCGAAACCGTACCTCACACACCTAATTTAGTACTACTTCTTTAATCGGGTAGTTTCCAGGGTGTCAAAATTAAAAATCTAATTAGTCCGTCAGTAAGATGATGAAAAAATATTAGACACGTATTTTTTTATTTTCTCGTATTAAGTTGCAAGTTGTTTAGAAGTGGGAGGTGGTTACGTCATAACGTGCCACAAAATGTGACACGCTGTGACGTCACACGATATTTAAAATTAATATATCGTCGAAAGTATTTAATTTTGTGAGAAAAGAAAAAATACGTGTCTAAAGTTTTAAAGTAATTTACCAGACGGACATTAAAATAAAATTTAGGAAACTATCCTATTACACGGATAATCTTACTCAGTCTACAAGATAGGGTCGCCAGTGTCATCATGGCGTTTAACGAGTGAACAAATGAAGATACGGAAAATAAAATGTCCAAGGTGTGTGTAACTCAAAAGTGGATTTTTGATAAAAATGTCAATATAATCATTTTATCAACGGACGCTGATAAAAACTTATCTTTTTTCCTTTTGATTTCTAGAAATAGTACTTAAGTTACGTGACCTTGTTTAAAATGTGTACACAAAACACCGCTAATTAGTTAGCAGCGCCACACATCGACACTACTATCTTTTACACAGTGAACATGTGTGGGTAATTTCATATTACTGTGTATAAAAATATTCGTCCACCACATTCACATTGGTATTTTCATTCTTGTGTCGGTATATGTATTTTTATAATTTAATTCACGGGTAAGGTTAAAACTATTTACAATCATTGATATGGCCCAACATTTTGATGGATATTAACGTAGCGTTCGTGGTCGACTGGTTAATGAGCACGCTTTTCTCATCTATCAATGATCAATGATGATGTGAGTTCTATTCCAGCTAAAAGATTCTTTTTTATTTTACGATTTAGTTTTTCTTATTTTTTTCTTTGTTTTTTGAAATATTAAATCAGGCTATAAAAGAAGCAAATAAGTCGGTAAATAAAACAATACTATCTTTTATTACAATTAATTTATATATTATACAAATAAGTGGTTTTATATTCAATATTTATAATAATTAATTATCATACCACAGTTAAGTTCTTAAAGTTCTTTAAATAATAATTAATAAATATGCCAATAAACCTTATAGTCGAATTGGGAAATATCATGCGATAAAGTATATACTTTTAAAATTAACATAAGAAGATTTAGAAAAATAGGATAGAAAATAAAGAAAAGATTAAAACATTATTTCCAATTTTAAATATTTGATGAATGAATTCTTGAAACAACTTGTGTATGCTGGAATCGATCCGGCGGCACTTTACTGGAGGTGATAACCATTACGCCAAACGCGCTGTGAATGAGATCATCGAAATATTGTATACCATTCAGTAACATAAAAATACGATGAGAAAACACTATATTTATATGGGTATTGTATAGCTCGATTGCTCATTATTTGATTTCGATTTATTTAAAGTTTGTTATAAGTTATTTTTATCTTTACCCTCGTTTTTATTTAACCCTCTGCAACTGACGTGGTTAAATTGTTACAATTCAACTGAGGTGTATATTATACCAGACACCATTTCAACAGCAAATATTTTTGTAGAATTAAAGTATAGCGAACACTATACAGTAAGGTACTCGCAGCAGTGATGCTCGTATTTGAAAAATGACGGTATACACGTGATTTTGTATTTCGCGGTGTCTGTGGGACTACACGTCAGCTGCAGACGGTTAAACTTATTTACTAAATAATTACGTATAGGTACCGACACAAAAATGATATTTAAATACCAAGATGTGTGTGATATCTAGACGAATGTTTCTATATATAGATATGTATCTATTAATATGAAATTACCCACACATGTATATTGTGTAGTCATACTAGTGTCGATGTGTAGCGCTGCGAACTAATTAACGGTGTTTTGTGTACATGTCATAGGGATTTACATGGTTGCTAGGAATCTTTAAAATGAGTTTAGGTGTAAAGTAGAAAAATGACTGCCTCGTTGGCCGAGTGGTCGCAAGTGCGACTGCCGGGCAAGGGGTCTCGGGTTCGATTCCCGGGTCGGGCAAAGTATTACTGGGTTTTAAAAAATCGCAGTAGTAGCGCGGAGTCTGGAATTGTGCCCGGTATATGGCAATAGGCTCACCCCCTATTACACGGGACTCATAACATAAATAGTGAAAAGTGGGTGTTACATTGTACAGTGGCATAATGTGCACCTCTGCCTACCCCTTCGGAGATAAAAGGTATGATGTTATGGAGTATTTAAATGAAAATGTTTTTTTAAGTTAGTACTGGAGTTAAAAAATGTGTTCTTTTTTTATTTAATTATGTTTTTTTTGGCTTATTTGTTTTTAATTGTAAAATGTTATTCAATACATTTCACAATGTATACATTTTGCATGTTCAAATGTTAAAATATGGCTGCACCTGTATTTTTATGTCACCTGTAACTGTTACCCATATTTGCAAAATAAAAGTATCTTTATTTTAGACCCTTTGGTAGGTTTACCTACATTATCAAAAATCCTATTACAAAAACAAACCCAATAAAACGAAAATAACGTACGACTTAAAAAGTAACAGTCCAATTTTCACCCGAAATTGCACCGAAATCGGTATCCAAAGTACTTACTTGTGCGGGAGGCAGCCGAGGTGTATTAATAACTTATAATAGGGGAACAAGGTACAGGTGTTCGAATAACGAACTCGACCCAACAGTCGTCTGTTACAAGGGATTTTGGGGCTTATTGTCTCCTTACAAATTAATAAAACAGTACACTTTTTGTATGCTTCTTAATAACTACGAAACTTAAATTTATGTGTCTTGTTTTCAAAGTATTTGCGGTTTAGAATTATGTTTATTTGAAGTTTGTGAGAATATTTTTTCTTTAATTTCATTGGTGGAAAGGGATTGTTATTTTTATTTATTTGGGTTTTTATTTTCTACTAGCTGACCCGGCAAACTTCGTACCGCCTATAAATGCTTTTATCACATTTTAAACCTTTCCTGGACTTCAGCGAACATTTAAAGACAGAAATCGGCCAAATCGGTTCAGCCATTCTCGAGTTTTAGCGAGACTAACGAACAGAAATTCATTTTTTATTTATATAGATTGTAGTAGCTTGACTAAGAAAATAAACAATAGACGGCCTATAAATGGTAAAAATATCTTGGTTAGAAACAATGATAAATGTTCACGAAGCGGCGACAATAAATCCGCCTATCGTCATTTGACACGTGCTTGCAAAAGAAAACTATAAGACAGTTTTAAAAAACTATACTTAAAGTGGTCTTGTTATTATAGTGTTAAAATTTAAACATTGTTTCTTATAGCTTATTTCTCTATAGCAGTGAGACAGTCGACTGCCTCGTTGGCCGAGTGGTCGCAAGTGCGACTATTGACGTGTAAAAGTGCTGCCTTGTAGCCTATTTGCAGAAATAAATTCACTTGTTTCACTTGTTTCACTTGACTGGGCAAGGGGTCTCAGGTTCGATTCCAGAGTCGGGCAAAGTAGTACTGAGTTTGTAAAAAAATCTCAGTGGTAGCACGGAGTCTGGAATTGTGCCCGATATATGGCAATAGGCTCACCTCGAGTATTACATGGGACTCATGACATAATCAGTGAAAAGTGGGTGTTACATTGTACAGTGGCATAATGTGCACCTCTTCGGGGATAAAAGGCGTGAAGTTATGTTATGTTATGTAATGTAAAATTTAAACAATCTATGTTCCCAAAATGTTATCAATTTTAACGAACTAAACTTTCCATTCAAATAGTTCTGAAAGTATTTCAAACAATACGTCGTCATAATAAAACGCATTTAATGTTGCCAGCGTAGATTTTACAACTATTTTATAAGCTCCTAGGGGCCTGGTGTTGCCATAAATTAATACCTAAGTCTTAGCTTTCTAATGAGTAGCTAGTGGTGTAGGTTGCAGTCATAATTTCTGCTAGTCACATAAAACTTGTTTTATATGCTTGATGATATTGAGAATTTATGTTTACGTTAATTTTATGAGGTTTTAACTAAGTTTTCATTTTGTTACTTTACTGTAATTAGTGGATGCAATTGATATTGTGTATGTGATGTAAAATACTACATTGTTTTAAAATACATAGAAATAAAAACATATCAAAACACTAGATACTCAATACTCAAGATGCTATTGCATTCCATAATGTATTTTATAACATTTGGCATTATTACCTACAAGGTACAGAAATAATTATGGACCCTGTCGGGCACAGCAAAAGTAGTTTTTGTAGAGAAGAGGATGACGACCACTTTTCTAAAATTTAAAATATTGAATACGAGAAGAAAATTATGGTTATGAGTTTAATTACAGTTATTGGTATTCAATACATTTTTGTTTGTCTCTATTTATTATAATATATATTTATTTATGTTATTTATTAAATTTACAATAAAAACTTGTTTAAAATAATATATACAATTAATATTAACTATAACTAAATGAAAATATATACAACTTAAAATATAAATAACTATGAACTAAAATATTTACATCTTAAAAAAAGGTAATAATAAATAAATAAGCTATAATAAGGCATCAAAAAAAAAATTTTCCTCATCATTATCGTGAGGTAGGGTGCCCAAAAGACTGGCAGCATTACCACGTTGAATGGCAATGCTTAACCTTTGTCCAAGGTAGAAGCCAGCCCTTCGATCACCTGAAGTGTCAACCATCCTTTTTACAATATCTTTGTAAAGAAGATGTGCACTTGGGCCCCACGGCCCTAAAGTTTCAACCCCAAACGGTTCGAAAGCATAATTGCCAATCAGGCTATCATACTTTCGCCGTTTGAGGTTCTCGGCAGCAGCAGCGGCAGCACCGGCTCGACACGCTGAGTTTGGAAGATGGGATGGCGCCTGAGTATCAACGCAAGTGGCGTCCCATACTAAAGGCCTACCCATCTTCCAAGGGAATAATGACATACCGTCGGGTCTCTTGCCATCGTTGCGTACCAAGCCATTAATTAGGTTCTAAAGTAGCTGGCACGCCAACGGAGACAAGAGCTCGACGAATTATGTCATTAATACTCGCGTGTCGAGCAAAACGACCCGCACTACGGCTACACGACAAGCCGTGGTGTCCAAGGCTGTTGACATCTTCACCACAACGACAACGATGAGGTGAACAAAATGAAGCTCCAAGCCTTAAACAAATTGCAGCGCGGAATGTGGTGTCGTCCAACAAAGTACCTAAGTTGGACGAAGGCAAAGCAAGAAGCCATAACCCTGACTCCCACTCACCCACAGCCAAAAGGCGAGCTCGCTCTGCAGTTGAACAAGCGGAGTTCAATAGATTTTCGCTCACTTTCCTGCAGAGCGGCTCGTCCCATTGTCTCTGGGAGAGTGATTTGACGGGGGGGTCAATATTTGGGCAAGCGATTTTCCAAGCTTTCACAGCTTCCACTAAAAATGGTACATCAAAATTAACCAGTGATTGAGAAAGAATTTTCCTGGTTAATTCTTCAGTACCATGGGCGGAAGATATGAAAGCTTGTAGGCTGGTACACTGGAAATTTTACGGATTTTATTTATGTTCATTACTTTTATTTATGTCAATAATATTTATTTATATTCATTATATTGGTTTACATTCATCATAATTATTATCTAAGTGGTATCATATTTATTTTACGGCTTACTTTTATTCATGTTTATTATAGTACAACTTTGATTTTGAAATATTCGTCAATAGTATAGTAGCTTTTATTTCCGAGAAACGTGTTAATTTATTATGGGTTCGCCGCGATCATGCGGAAGAGATGCGCCTCAATGTTGGCGCGCCTGCGTTGTCCTATAATGGCATCCTGAGTGTGTTCATTGACCGGTGGGACTCTCCCCTGTTACGTTATCCACCTAATAAGTGTCCAGACTTACTTATCCAAATATACATATAATTATTATAATTTACTAACATTAGGCTAAGTTGTACTACTACTAACATAAATATGGATGTTTTATCTGAAATAAAAATTTTGAATTTGAATTTGATTTTGAATTAATAAAAATATTAATGGGTAGTTATGTTTTTAATATATTCAGGTAGTTAATTGTATATTTTGATGGAGGCGACAAGCGTACTAGAGGAAGAGATACAGCTATGTACTTGAAATTAGAAATAAGGTAAAAACTTACTCGTATTCAAAATTATACTTAAGTTAAATCACAGAACACGCCGGCAACGCACGTTATTGGCGGCGTCGATTGCTTAGCACAGAAAATCACTTGGATTTTACTGCTCCTTTGTACTTTAAAACCACAAGCCAATGCCGAGTATATTTCTGAACCCTAAACTAAACTAAACAGACTTTTTCCAATTTCTTATTTAAGAACAAAGCAGATAAAGATAACTAAAGATACAAATAAATTACCTAACAATCCCCGTTATAATACTAATTAGTAGACTCCAGTGCAGTTCTTGTTATAATGTGTTTTAGATACTTTTACAGGGTGAGCCTATTGCCATATACCGGGCATAATAAATTCCAGACTCCGTACTACTACTGAGATTTTTTTTTAAACCCAATAATACTTTGCCCGACCCGGGAATCGAACCCGAGACCCCTTGCCCGGCAGTCGAACTTGCGGCCACTCGGCCAACGAGCAGTCAGAGAAAAATATATCTTATTGAAATAATTATAGAGGTAATTTTAAAAAAGCTTTCATCTGGAGTCACAGGACAAAGAATTTTGATAACAAGTCTTAGATAACAGTTCTGATTACTTGACTATAGAGCAATACATGAGTTAGTAGAATAAGTTACCTACAATAACTCTTGCAACTATGTAGATCAAGAAATCTTATAAAATTATATTTAACCTTATAATTTTTATTTCTCTTTTTACACTTAATAAAGCTCGACATTAATTTTCTACTTTCCCCATATCTTGAATCTCATTCATTAATTGTTAATTTTAGTTAATTATAGTTCTCATTTCATTAATTAGATGTCTCAAGTTCATTAATGTAGCTATTCGTATCAATCGCAAAATATAATTAGCATTGATGCTTCAAATAGATCTGCCTAATTTTTCATTTCCGAATAATATTCGTTCTTTTCGCTAATTTTATAAATCTCTTTTCTCAGAATTAATTTTAAGCGAAATTAATATAGTTCAATTAACGAATAAGGCTGTACCTACGTACAAAATTAATGTGTCTTGATTTTGTAAATAATTGGTAGCTAAAATTCTGAGAAGAAGTAATTGAATTTTCTTACCTTGTTGGTCGATTGCTCGTAAGTTTTATGCTTGAGTATAAAGTAAAAGAGATTTGATAGTTCAATTACCGAGTCGTGTAGGTAATACTGGATCTACGTAAGGTCCAACTATCTTTGTGGCTACCAAGCACGAAGTCTAGACTTCGTACAAATTGGTCTACCACTTTGTTCTAATCGGATAAAGAACAAGAATCAAATCAATCATTAATCTTGTGAAATATTTTTATTCTACAGAAAGTATACGGTACTTCTGAATATTTTTACAGACGAAACCGATTAAAAGTAGTAATAAAACAGCTAACGTGTTGCTATATACTCGAGTACTCTAGTAAATTCGCCATTATGATCTTAGTACTTACAGTTAATAGTAATTTTTATCGCCTCACTCCGTCTTAGTATTCTGCCGTGCTCAGTAACTTGTATTTTGTCTTTGTGAATATGGTTTTTACGGCAAATAGCGACTGCTGAAGAAGAGATCTCGGGTTCAACGTAAGCAAAGTTTAGTTAGGTTTTTAAATATTTTGGATTAGATCATTAACAGCAAAAAGAGGTTGAATTTTGATTGGCATATGACAATAAGCTCACAAAAACAATTGGTAATTTAACAAATGTATTGTGATGTGCTGACCTCTTAGGAGAATAGTTCTGTTCTCTGGAGATATCGGAAAAATATTAAGTTTGAAATCGCTTTCACAGGGAAGATTCCTACGAAAAATAAACAGACAACAACATAAATCCACTTTCCTCTCGGAGACAAACTAGGCGTACTTGTACACAGTTATATTTCATAGTTATAAAATATTTAAAAAGGTAAACAAAACCGTACCATGGCACAATGTGTTCTGTGAATGTGCCCCAGGACGCATGGGGCCGATTCGTCCCCGCTCGTTTCATTTCCCATTCCTTTTACACCCGGTACGGGGCACAAACCTGCACGAATAACATAGGTCTGTTAGACCCCGCCTTGTCGACTCAGGGATTTCCCTCCTAATCCCACGATCATAGCAAGGATTTCAGACTTAGAGAAAACTTGTTTCGGGATATTTTTATGATACTCCATTGGCTAGTTTGTATAAATTTGAAATTACATAGGCAGAAAAAGTGCCTGAATGTACGCGGTAAAATTTTATTCCAGCGTTGCTTAGTGTTGGACTGGGATGTAGAGGTATAAAAGTGTGTCGATTTAGTTTTTCGTTTTGCCTATGTCGCCTATATTTACTATAGAGTAGGTTTTGATTTGTCTACCTCTAGATGACAAAAGTAAAATAGTTTTACTTTTAAATTTATGACAGATTTTCCATTCAAATACTGTGGCTGTTAATTTTGATCTATGAATAAAAAATATCTGTTGATTGAAAATCAGGTTAATTAATAGCAATAATGTAAGAACTGATATGATTTGAAAACAAGTTTTTTGAGAAAATTAAACATATTACTGCGTACATGTATTTTTTTGTCTCTGTAAACTACAGACCAATACCCTAAAATCTAAATACATTAAAAAACACACTCTATAACTAAAATAATAATTACCAAAATAGCCTAAAACTACCCTATTGTCTATATCAATGAGGTGTATAATTAAGCACATTTTCCATTAGCATTGTTCTTACCCCGACTTTAGTTTTAGGGGCAAGTAATAGATGGAGCCTTTTGACGTTTACACCTTTTTTAGTTGCGGTGTTAATGGAAGGCTAAACGTTTTGTGTTCCTACCTTAGTTTTTTGGTAATTATGTGGTGAGTGACAGTGCAAAATGAACTGTGTTTTGTGCGAAGTAAGGTTGATTTTTTTGGTGGTATTGGTGTTGATATAAAATATTGTATTTCTTTAGTTTTTACGATCAGATTTAATAAAATCAATAATGCATAGGTAATTATGTATTTATTTCTGTATCTATTTGCCTTATTGATTTAATACTCGTAAGTCGATTAAAAATCGCTCAGCAAGAATTTGTTTACTTTTAATAAAACACATTTTTTTCTCTTCTTTGGCAAACGAGTCTCCTAAAACGATCTTGTCGACTATACAGCCAGTGTCGAGTGGTGACGGCAGTTTAATGAACCGTCGAAATTAACTTTGTGGTAGTTTTTAGTTCTTAGTAGCTGAAAGTACAAAAAGCTTGGGTTAGTGAACATATAATGGGGTAGACGACTAATTTTTATTTTAATGTCCGTCTGGTAGATTATTTAAAAACATTAGACACGTATTTTTTATTTTCTTACGGAAACGAATAGTTTCGAAGATATATTGATTTGAAATGTCGCGTGACGTCACTTCTCAGTACATTTTATACTAAGAAATGACGTTTTAGCCCCCACTCCTAAACTTTGATTCGTTTTATCTAAGTATTGTTTTATTATACAACAAAATAAAAAAATACGTGTCTAATATTTTTTTATTACCTAAGTTACGGACTAATTATATTTTTAATTTTCATACCCTGTCATCATCCCCATTATTATCAACTATTTTACTGTATATATACAGAGGTGTAGAAAATAGTTGAGGAGACACACACAATACAGACAGATAAATAATACATATTTATACAAAGAAATGACAACAATAAGCCTCATACTTATGAGTATGAAGCGAACAGTCAACATCATAGCAGTTTTTCAAAACCTCATATTTACACGAGAGTCCTGAGAGGGAATAAGTTACATAATAAAATTACTTAGTACTTTTTCAACAGTTTTTTCTAACATCGTATTATGCTAGCGACACGTCAGTCCTAGCTCAGCAATGGAGCAGCAAATTTAATCTTAGCTGAGAACAAACAACACACCTTCGTAAACCACTGGAATTCCGAGACCCGGCCGCAGGAACATTATTCTGAAGGTATCGCGGTAATATCGCTATAACATAGCATCATGTCACCTATTTAGCATCGAAAGGGTAGGGTAGAGGTAGAAATTTACCAATTATAGTCATACTGGCTATTACCCGCATAGAATATGATTCCTGTTTTATCTCATTTGAAAGCTAAATATCGGGGAATCCTATAACCTAAGTCAGCCCATACCCTGCCTGTATACCAAATTTCATCAAAATCCGCCCAGTAGTTTCAGCGTGATTGATAGTCAAACAACCAAACAAACAAACTTTCACATACAATATTTATGTGAATAAAAACTGTAAATTATGTACACAAAAAACATACTTATTTGTGCGACGCGCTCTCTAGACAGAGTTACTGTACCAAACGCAAATATGAGTTTGTCGAATCTTAGTTTGCCCGTAGTGGACTTTACGCTGTAACTGTAGGGTCGATGATTGAAATTAACTTAAACCGATATTATAAATGCGATAATATATAAGATTTTGTGTATGTTTGTTAGTCAGTCACATCAAATAGCTAAAGGTACGGGGATGAATACGATACATAGGCTTTTTGACTATAGGGAACGCGGGCGAGACCGCTGGCAGAACCTAGTTTACATTATTAGTGAGATGTAACTAAGGTTCAGCCTCATTTTTAGTTTACGTTTAAGGTCCTTTACATTATGACTTCTGTACAGCAAAAGGTCAAAAGTCAAAAGTGCCATCGTGAGTGATGTTCACACGGCAATGCGTAAGTAATTTCATATTAATGTGCATAAAAACACACGCACGCGTATGCACACGGATAAAAATATGCGTGTTCATGTGTGTATAAGCGCTGCAACCGATAGTAGAGGTAGTTTACCGGTGGCAGTGGACTTTTGATCTTTGACCGTACAATTTCAGACCTCATCATTACTGAGAATCTTCCGAAGAACCAAACATTTTCTAAATCTCAATTTGCTTTAACTTGCTGAAAACAATTTTATATCTTGACAAAATCAAAACTGTTGCAAGTTTCAGAATAGTCCTTCCAATAACTAAAAGGCTCTCACCTCCGGGAACTGCTAAACCCTTGTCAAGGTGACCAGCAATCAATTTTCGTGGGAACACTAAACAAATATTAACTCCTTAACGTCGGCGGTACAGAAGTGGGTATACTGGACATCACTTTGATTATCTTTTGTTTTGTATGTATTTATTTAAAAAATTAAATGGATGATTTGAGTTTTTCGTCTAAAGAAAAAAAAGTTGACTATGAAGTGCGATTATCATCATTATCATCAGCCCGTATTCGTCTTCTGCTGGACATGGGTCTCACCAATGTTCTACATTAAATCACAAGATAGAACACGAATTGTTAGGCGTATCAATTTTTGAATTATGTCCTGTTGATGTTGATGTGATGTTTTAAAATCTTGGAAAATGATCTAGACAGTATTTTACATGCATTTAATACATCGTATACGCAATTTATATAATTCGTCACATTTATTTGTCTATCGATACTTACATTTACCTAACAATTCTGCCACGCCTCTTTAATTTCATTTGTCTTGGTAATTTTGTGATACATCCTCAGTCATTCATTAAATTACCAATTTCGTCAGTTAACTAAAGAGTTCTTCAGTCCAAAAAGCTTATCTTTTAAAAGGATATAAAACTCGTAGCTCATTCAATATCTTGTCCAATATATGCAATTTATTGGCATGTAATCTGTTCGAAATAAAATTACGATAGAAGCAATCAAATCAAGGCTTCTAGAGTTATTAGGCGACAGACGGACGCCTGCCGTCTTGTGACGTCATATTGCATGTCTACCAGCGCCACCAGTAGTCACTTGATGACAACTAGGGTTTGAGATGTGCTAATTAGTTTGTTGTACCTATCTACATGTACATACATACTGTATACAGAACATTTTGTAGTAATACAATTTTTAAGCCTTATTGTTGATGGGACAGAAATCCTTTTTGTGTGCATTTTTGTCATTTGAATTTTTTAGTAGATAACCGAATCAATTTTCAGTTTTGATTCAACTAAGTGTAGACGCAGCTAAATAGCTGGTGCTACAAATTATAAATGGGTGCTACAAAGAGAAATGGAATCTGAATCTCAACCGTTCTAGATTAGACAATGAAACTCAAACTATTAACTTCTAAGGTAGGTGCATAATTACTACAATCATTTTACCATCTCAGGATAAACAAACAAGCATATTAACGTCATATTATCTCGCTCCAAACTAAGCCTCGTCAAGTATACAAGCAAGCACCAGGCTGAATAGAAATCACTTCAAGTGATAGTGCTTCAGAATTGATTTCGATTTCCATACACAAACTAACGCAAGACTGCACAGTTCCCGAAATAGGCACGGGATTAGTGCATGTGCAGTACAATGCATGTCGTGATCCTTGTACTTAGATTGGAATATAGTATGTTAGGATAGGACTTATATGTAGAAGCCTTGCGGGATTGGGAATATGTTAAAACATATAACACACTATTACTACACTATTACTACAAACACCTTTACGACAAACATAAAATATTTTAAAAGTCTTTTTCTTTTAATGGCATAAGCCGGTAAACGAGCAGACGGATCACCTGATGGTAAGCAATCGGCGTCGCCCATGGACACCTGGAACGCCAGAGGCGTTACAAGTGCGTTACCGGCTTTTTGGGTATAAGGAGTTTGAGGAATTTTAGGGTTTTAGGAATTGGGGAGATTGGAAGGGGAAGGTAATTGGGCCTCCGGAAACTTTACTCACACGACGAAACACAACGCAAGCGTTGCTTCACGTCGGTTTTCTGTGAGGCCGTGGTATCACTCCGGTCGAGCCGGCCCGAAGCATGGCTCTCCCACACACACAAGTATGTGACAGTATTGATGTTTTTTAAACGTTTCTCCGTACTAGGATTTACTCCTGTGCGTATACAGACATAAAAGTTCACATATTCATAACACTCAGACCCAAAACAACAATTTGTGGATCACATAATTTGGTTGATTGGTTTTAGATTATTTTTGTCATATATTCGGACTAAGCTATGAATGGGGTTTTCTAGAATGAATCGAATCGATAACTTTGAATTGAAATATAACGTTTTATCCAGTATTGTTTAGCATGTTAAACACTATGATGACAAGTGCCTCACGGGGCTCAAAGGTGAGTAGTTGATAGTGCTTTTAAACTTTCTGTCGGCAGTTAACTCGTCGAGCACCGTCAATATAGACACAATTAAAGAACAATAGGTTGCGGTCACCGGTGACCGCTTGGTGTTTGACAGTTTAATATATTATTAGACCGTACTTAAGTAATACATATGACTGAAATCCCTATAACGTAGACTAAATACACCTAAATATATAGATATTATTATATTCAGACCTATTTGAACTTCTATTCAATCTTAGAAACTCCTAATAATACTGGAAATCTATCTAGAACAGTTACAATGACGGCCTTCTAATTCTGACCACACCGTATATCAAGAGCCAGCACTTTGCTATGCAACACGTACAATTGAATACAGTGGCGACGGATCGCATCTGTTGAATAGTTCACACTTACTCTACTATAGCGTAGGTGGCGCTAGTGGGTCCACGGCTATTATGCGCCGATTGTATCTATTAAGAGATAGCTTTGATTTTGTAGGGACTATTCTGCGGAGTGGTGTGCAATTATTGAATGCTAAAAGGCAAATTGCACGATGTGAGTTGTTGGAAAATGGGTGTTAAAAACTATTTTGTCATAAAGTAATACCTAATTAATGATGACCCATAAATAATTGAATGCAACTTTTAGAACTTCTTAAAATTATATTCCATCTTCTAATAAACATATAGATCAAAATTAACTTGAATTTGTTACTGATTGATTAATTTAATGATTATAATAGTAATTAGTATAATTAGTCGTGCTTAATTAATACATGCTGAGTTTAGATTTCGGTAAATAGTAAGATTTTAATTCGAAATTTTCTTAACAAACAAAGTGTAGATTAAAACTAGATACTTATTTGTTTATACGGAACTAATGACATAAGTAACTAGCGAGAAGCGAGGCGAGAAGCGAGAGAAGATAATGATTAACACACTTCCGCGACCTTCTGAGAATAATAAAATTGATATAACATTATGCTATATGATGTACGTAATTCATTAGGGATAATTCCTTTACGGTTCACTGAAGGAATTCTAAGAACATTTCTGATTGCGTAAATGTACTCGTTCTATGTGGTTTATTGTCGAAAGAAAATCTGTGTTACATAATAATATCAGTTTTAGCTTAGCATGTAGAGTAAAATACATTTGTACGAATGGGCCGGCTCGACCGGAGTTATACCACGGCCTCACAGAAAACCAACGTGACACAACGCTTGCGTTGTATTTCGTCGTGTGATTCAGTGTACCGAAGGCCCGACTACCTCCCCCCCTCTCCCCTTCCCAATCTCCCCAATGCCTAAATAATCAACAATTCTCAAATTCTTAACATCCAAAAGACCGGTACCGCATTTTTTGTTCCATAACGACTTTGGTGTTCCAGTTGTCTATAGGCGGCGCTGATTGCTTACCATCAGGTGATCCGTCTGCTCGTTTATCAGCTTATTCTATAAAAAAAAAAAATACAGAGATTAAGCAGCAGCGTTCTCCGATAAACCTGATCCTTCAGCTGTTGTCTCCAACCCTTTTGTAAATGAATTTTATGGCTAACTCTTCTTTTGTAGAGGAGAGCCGATATGGCTATGAGCAGTGTATTCTCACAACTTGTTGACAACTAATAACATTTGAGTTTTAACCAAGTAAAGGTGAGTTTAGAGTAGGAAGGAAGCCTATCAACCCTACACTGCTATCCGGTAGCTAAAGTAGTCTCCCGATGAAGTAAGTGCATAATAGCTGAGCGGTCAATCGAATTAAGATGCACTTCGCGTCTTCCTGCAAGGACCAGTCCACTTTGAAATTTCACTCTAATTTATCATGCTAATTGCAGAGAAAATTGAATTTTAATTGAAGTCGCTCCAAAGTTGTGAATTAGTTTTTTGTTGGATTGTAAGTGGATGCGGGCTATGCATTTCTTGGGCTTTTGTTTAGCACTTTAGCATAATGCAAGAAGCATTGAGTCATTTTGTTTTTGATGTTGAGATGTAAACTAAATATTGATTTTGGATTTAACGATTTTAGGTTCGCCAGAAAATTTTGAACCCTTCATCCGTTTCACCATATTGCACAGAACTTTCACACAAACTTTATACTTAGAATAAAATATACATTAAGATAATCACAGCAATGTCCTGTTTACCAATATATATTTCTTTTTCTATCTTGTACTATAAAAAATTTAAACTTATTATACGCAAAAACCAAGAGCCTTAGTACGAATTTGTTTTACGTTTAAAGTATTCGAAACGATACCGCGTCCGGCTGATTGGCTGGTTCATTATCGCCGTCCAATCAGAGCGTCAAACACGGTCTCGTACAGACTCGTACTAAGGCCTTTGTTACAATTATTGCAGTAACTCAAAAATATTCCAAGAATCAAACGTATGAAGTAACTAAGTCTCTTTAATTCACTTGGTTATAAGGAACTTCATCGAAGTGAGTGAGGACTGAAGAGTATTCGCTAATAATTCGTAGTATCTGCTTCTAATGGATTCCTGCAATCTAAAGCCATTTGATGACTGTTCACGCATCTAACGTGTGGACCACAGCGGCGGGAGACGCGGCGGGCGGGAGACGCACACAGCTGATCGGGCGCACCGCCGCCGCGCCCCGATCGGCTCGCCTACAGATTTGGTCAGCGACAGACGTGTCGTGCGCTAAGAAATATTACTTATATATTTTAATCGATCTGTATTAAAGTAATTATTTATCTAAAGCGAGTCGTTCATCATTAAAATCCTGAACATTGTGGCGACCGTTGAAAATAGCGAGTCAAAGCTGTAATCTTCGGATATCCATCGAAGAATAACGGAAAACCGTTTGGAATTTGAAATTGCGGAACAAGGAGATTAGGTTGGATTCCTGCCTTATACCCTGGTGGAGTGAAAACTTTGCTGAGGACTGCTGGAGGACGTCTGGCGGAATACCCAAGGGAAGTTGGCCTTTTATTCTATCCACTATTCCTTATTTTCCTTTTCGATTTGCGTACGGCTTGCCGCTCCGATAGCGTTACAAGATAGTACTCTAGGTCCACTATTACTATTCTTCTTTGTAATTTACGCTTCGGCTATTGCGAAAGCTTGCCTATAAATAAATACCTATCGCTTTATCATTTTCATTCCTATTAAAATTGTTTAACCTATTGTTCTATAATTGTGTCTACAAAGACTACCGTCTTTGTCGTCTCAACGAGTTAATTTTGTGTTAAAAGAAAAAAAAAAATTTAGAAACCCCATTCGATGATGGTTTTAGCTTAAAATCATATTGCCAGTTGCGCTACTTACTTCCTAGCTAAATATTTAAAATCTGGATGTGGCTGTTTGTTCAATTATTTTTCCAATAATTTTGTTCCACCTACCCTTCACAAAAATTTTGTCACATACTTAAATATTAACGTGACACATTTATGTAAATTCCAGGTTACCTTTGCGTAGTGCTTGGCTTGTGGGTTTGTGAATCCATCCAGCATCCGAGTAGTAACTACGGCGGGGCGGTTGGATCTCCCGGCGATGGAACCGTTATAACTGGTTTGATCATTTCAATATTTTGCCTAGTTCGTTGTTCGATTTCTTTTATTGAGTTGTCATGGAAGGAAGAAAATCTTTAAAGGAGCTTGTCAAAAAGCGTAGCATAGTCAAAGGTAGATTAACAAAATTTAAAGACTATGTGAATGTTTTAACCCAGATAGGCGCGAAAAAGATAACTAGCATTCAAGTCAAAAAAATATCTTTGCGGGTAGATAAGTTTCAAGAATTGCTGTCGGATTTTAACATCATACAATCAGATATTGAATTACTCTCTTCAAATGACGATGAACAGTTAAATGAGCGGGATTCTATTGAATAGCAATTCTTTTCCCTTCTTTCCACGGCTAAGGAATTGATTGAATGTGCGAATTCTGAGAAGAGATCATTACATGATGAAAATATGTCCAATCAATATTCACATTCCATGAATTCCATAAAGTTACCTACTATAAATTTGCCAAAGTTTGACGGGAACTATTTAAAGTGGCTTGAGTTCAGGGACACTTTTGATTCCCTCGTTAATAAAAACAATTCTATTCCATTAATTAATGAGGAGAGGAGACACTTTTGATTCCCTCGTTAATAAAAACAATTCTATTCCATTAATTAATGAGGAGAGGAGACAAATCTGACATAAATAATTACCGCCCTATAACTTTAATACCTGTGATATCTAAACTCTATGAAAAATGTATGTATAAAAGATTAATTGATTACTGCAATAAATTTGAAATAATAAACAAAGAACAATACGGTTTTCAAAAAAATAAGTCTACCACTTTAGCCATTTTCTCTCTTATGAAAGATGTGCTCTCCAATGTTAACAATAGGTACTTAACTACTGGCCTCTTTTTTGACTTGTCGAAAGCATTCGACTTAGTGTCACACGATATCCTACTTAAAAAGATTGAGATTTACGGAATCAGAGGTCCTACGCTTTCATGGATAAGTTCCTACTTACACGATAGACAACAATGTGTCATTGTCAATAGACTTAACAAGAAAAAAGATATTGTCTCTTACTCCTCGGAGTACAAACATAATAAATTTGGCGTTCCCCAAGGCAGCGTACTTGGCCCAATACTATTCTTACTGTACATAAATGACATAATCAGCATTACAAAACATAAATGTATATTGTTTGCAGATGATATATCTTTTATAGTATCATCTGATAAAAAACACTACACCATCACAGATCATGAGATAGAAATTAATAATACAATCAGCAAGTTATTAAACTGGCTTGACGCAAATCGTTTAAAAATAAATCTGGATAAATCTGTTTATATTCAATTCCATCAATTAAATAATATTAATAACACAAATAACCTCAATGTAAACAAAATTATAGAAGTATCACATACTAAATTCTTAGGTGTAACAATAGATAAAGATACCAATTGGAAAGAACACGTCGATAATATAAGTAAAAAAATTAATAAATTTGTTTATGCACTAAAACACGTAAAAGACATAACCAACCAAAAAACTGCGATTATCTGTTATCATGCGTATGTAGAATCACTGTTACGATATGGTCTCGTAGTGTGGGGTAATAGCACCGATGTAAGTCGAGCATTTATAGCCCAAAAGAAATGCATTCGTGCAATTTGTGGACTCCAACCTGAAGTCTCATGTCAACCAGCGTTTAAGAGACTTGGTTTGTTACCTTTACCGGCTCTCTATATTTATGAAATATGTGTATTCACTGCCAAAAATAAACATTTATTTAAAACGGCGAATGACTTATGCCAAAGAAATAGACGTGATGTTCATAGGCTAGTTGTGAATGATTTCCTGCGGCTAACAAAATACAACAAAAACTGCCTCGCAATGTGTGTAAAATTGTACAATCACTTGCCAACTGAGTTTAAAATGTTAAATATAAGATTATTGAAAATTAAACTATATAAATGGCTGATTGAACATAACTTTTATAGTGTAAAGAATTTTATGGAAAAAAGAACATAGTTATTAGTTATTAGTAGAACATAGTTAGAGATTTGTCGGCAATTATATTAAAATGATGGTTAAATATGAATAAGTGATAATAATAAATAGTCCTAGTACTTAATATGTGTAATAATTTTTTGTAAATAAAGTGTCGGTACTTATAAGTCAGTAACTAGAACACTGACAAAGTAACTGTCCAATTAATATATTTTGTAGCTCCTAATATTTAATTTTTGCATGCTGTTTTATTAGCTGAACATGTGTGTGCCTATTGTAAACCTAAGACCTTTTTATACCATGTTTACTGCAAATAAATGTTTTTATTTTATTATTTTTATTATTATTATTAATAAATATCACTATCTTAGATCAAGCTTTGAGAATAGTGCCGCGGTCGTTATAAGATCAATTGATTTTACCGCTGACAATTACGAAAAGGCATGGCAAATTTTATGTAACCGTTATAATAGAGGTAGTTAGAATATCTTATTAAATAACCACATTAAGTCGTTACTAAGTATTGAGCTAATCGTGAAGGACTCATTTAAAGCATTGCGATATTTAATTGATCATTTATCTAAAAACTTGAGTTCTTTGCACACTCTTGGGCTTCCTACTGATCAGTGGGATGTCTTGTTGATATTCATAGTTTCAGCAAAGTTGGACTCCACCACTAGTATAAAATGGGAAGAATATAAGAATAGTCTATCGGATTTACCAACGTTAGATCAATTTTATTCATTCTTACGTAACCGTGCAGACATCTTGGAAACAACGCATTATAATAGATCCGATAGACAGGAACATAATAATATTATGCATTCTCAAAATAAAAGACAGGTGAAATCTTTTTTGGCTGCCTCGGATTCAACGGGGAAATATCAATGTGTTGTTTGTAGCCATAATCATTTTGTGTATGAATGTCCGAAGTTCAAACAAGTGAACTATGATGATAGAATGGGCGAAGTAAAAAGGTTGAAATTGTGCACTAAGTGCTTACGTAGTAGGCATAATAGTTATCAGTGTCGTTTGAAGGGTTCTTGCAAAATATGTAAAGGTAAACACAATACTTTGATTCATAAAGATAACTTGAATACTTCTTCACTACAAAATGCAAATAGTCAACAGAATGAACCGGTTGCGTTATCAGCTACGACGATGACTCATACGTTATTGTGTACGGCGCAGGTAGAAATCCTTAATGAGTCGAACAATAAAAAGGTTAAGGCGCGAGCATTATTGGACACTGGTAGTCAATCATCATTTTTAACCGAAGCTATGCGAGAGAAATTAGGGTTCAATAAGAATTATAGTGAAATCTTAAAGGTTAGCGGTCTAAATAATATCAAAACTAACATTTTAGGAAAGTGTATCGTGACGATTAAATCTTGTTCATCTACGTTTAGCACCCCAGTCTCTTGTTTGTTAGTGCCGACGATAACAGGTATTTTACCCAGGGTTGAAATAGACGTTTGCGAGTTAAATATTCCGTGCGGTATACAACTAGCTGATCCAAGGTTCTTCCAGCCTTCCACTATAGGTATGCTTTTGGGGGCTGACGTTTTTTGGAACATTATTGGGACAGATCAAATTAAGTTAGGGTCAAATAAACCTACTTTACAAGAATCACAATTAGGGTGGTTAATAACCGGCCCGCTCGGTAACAGTCAATCCAAGTCTGAGGTCTATTGTTATTTCAATCAGTTTTCAAATATTGATAATTCTCTGAAGAAGTTTTGGGAGATTGAAGAACTACCTGCAGAGACAAAAACATACTCATTAGAGGAGCAGTTTTGTGAAATTGAGTTTATAGAAAACACAACTCGCTTATCCGACGGTCGGTTTTGTGTGCCCTTAAAGGAACCTGAAACTAGTCTTGGTGATTCATACTAGAGGTACATGGCAAAGAAACGTTTCTTAAATTTAGAATTAAAATTAAATAAAAATCCGAAACCTAAGGAGTCATACACTAGATTCATAGAAGAATATAAAGAATTAGGTCACTTAAGTGAGGTAGATCGCCCAAGATTTGGTAATTACCTTCCACATCACTGTGTACTTCGCGAGAACAGTGAAACGACGAAATTGAGAGTAGTGTTTGATGCCTCAGCTAAAACATCATCTGGGAAGTCATTAAATGACATACAGGCGGTAGGCCCAGTAGTGCAGTCCGATTTATTCTCTATTTTGTTACGATTTCGCGGAGATATTGAGAAAATGTACAGACAAACTGCCTTGCATGAATCTCAACGTCACCTTCAGTTAATTTTATAGAGGGATTCATCCGTTAGTACGGAACCAAATAATAATGGAAATTTAAAGGTTCTACAATTAAACACAGTAACGTATGGGATGGCCAGCGCTCCGTTTTTGAGCACCAGATGTCTATTACAATTGGCTAAGGAGTGTAATGATGACGTTAGTGCGAAAATAATAAAATATGATTTTTACATTGACGACTTAAATACGGGTGCGAATAGTGAAAGTGAATTACAGAATATATATGTGAATGTTAAGAAAATTTTAGATTCAGCATGTTATCCCTTAAGAAAAAATCGTACTAACTGTTTGCAAGCACTTGATTGTGATGATAGTGTATTCGACCCGGTAAATTTTACTAAAGAATCCAGCGTGCTAGGTTTGAATTATTCTCCAAAACTCGATATCATTCAATTTCCCTCGAAGGTGGAATCGCCACCGCAAATTGTTACAAAAAAAGTCGTAATAGCTACTATTTGTAAAATATTGATCCCTTGGGATTAATTTGTGCATGCACTATTAAAACTAAAATATTTTTACAACAATTATGGGTCATAAAATTAAATTGGGACGACCCCATACCACAAAATCTATTGGATACGTGGTTAATTTGCATTACATTTCTAATATTAAAATTAATAGATATGTTCTTTGCGATAACCCCGTGTCAATAGAATTGCATTGTTTTGTTGATGCGTCACAGAAAGCATATGCCTCATGTGTATATTTACGGTCAATAAATGAAAAAAATGAGGTCACTGTTAGACTTTTGTGCGCAAAGGCACGAGTTGCACCCTTAAAACCTATTACTATACCGAAATTGGAATTACTTGGTACTTTGTTGGGAGCTAGATTATGTGATAAAATTATACAGTCATTACGATTTAATATAACTAACGAAACTATTTGGACAGATTCGACAGTTGTCTTAGGTTGGCTAAGAACTGATGTAAGAAATCTTAAAATGTTTGTCTGCAATCGGGTTAATGAAATTAACGAGCTGACAAGTGGTTTTGAACACAGACATGTACCTACGAATATGAACCCAGCTGACTTGGCCTCAAGAGGAGTTGAACTCCAGGACCTTTTATCTTCTTCATTGTGGTGGGAAGGTACTTCTTTCCTACAGAAGGAGCGTTCAGAGTGGCCACAGAATTCTTTCGTAGTTCAAAACTTACCTGAGTTAAAGGTACATTCTTTGATAGCTGCATTGGACAATTCTGATGACGGTAGTCTATTTATAGATTTTAAAAGGTACTCGAGTTTCAATAAAATAAGTAGAATATTTGCCTATGTGTTACGTTTTATTAACAATTGCAATAAAAACAAACATAAATATTCAGGCCCTATAAGTTCAGACGAAATAAATAATTCAGTGATATTACTAATAAAAAAATGTCAAGTACAATCGTTTCCTTTTGAAATTGGGTTACTCAGGCAAGGAAAACAATTACCACAAGTAAATTACTACAGTTGACTCCATTTGTGGATTCAAACGATATAGTTCGAGTGGGTGGTCGTTTGGGAAACTCAACTTACATCATTTTACCAAGCTATTAATGATTAATGAACATATACGTTTGTTCCACGCAGGTCAACAGCTGCTGTTAGCGTCAGTGCGTGATAAATACTGGCCTATTGGTGGAAGATGTTTAGCGCGGCAAGTAGTTAGACAATGTATTATTTGCGTTCGTGTAAGAGCGGATACGATGCAGCCAATAATGGGTCATTTACCTGAAGCGCGTACAAATGCTTGTTTTCCTTTCTACTCGTGTGGAGTTCACTTTGCTGGACCGTTCATGATTAGTAACCGGAAAGGTCGTGGTAATCGTATCACTAAATGTTTTTAAGTTTATTTGTTTGCCTCAGTACAAAGGCAATACATTTAGAGCTGGTGAGTGAATTAAGTACTCAAGCTTTTATTTTATGCCTAAGACGGTTCATATCACGTAGAGGAAAATGTGATGAGATTTTTTGCGACAACGGCAGGAATTTTGTGGGTGCGAACAATGAACTGGGTAGGTTGCTTAGATCCAGCCGTCAGTCTGTTAGTGATTATGCTACTTCTGAAGGAATCAAATTTGTATTTAGCCCCGCATATTCTCCCCACTTTGGTGGTATATTTGAAGCTGGAATTAAATCAGTAAAATTTCACTTAAAACGTGTAGCTGGAAATGCTGCTTAGACGTTTGAGGAGCTAGCAACGCTATTTGCGCAAATCGAAGCTATCCTTAATTCACGTCCGCTGACTCCTCTCTCGTCCAATGTTACTGATCCTCCTCCTCTGACCCCAGGCCACTTCTTAATTGGGAGACCACTTACGTCTATTGCGACGAAGCCCATCACTGCTACTAGACCAAACAGATACGAGCTTATTGAGAAAATAAGGCAGCACTTCTGGCTGGCAAACACGGTCTCGTACAGACTCGTACTTAGGCCTTTGTTACAATTATTGCAGTAACTCAAAAATATTCCAAGAATCAAACGTATGAAGCAACTAAGTCTCTTTAATTCACTTGGTTATAAGGAACTTCATCGCAGTGAGTGAGGACTGAAGAGTATTCGCTAATAATTCGTAGTATCTGCTTCTAATGGATTCCTGCAATCTAAAGCCACTTGATGACAATAGGGTAGATAGGTACTGGAATCGGATTATGCTCCGTTCAAACTAAAAAAGATACGAGTTAACACTTGTGTTCTTTTCTTTTCACGTTGTTGAATTGATATTTTTTAAGCACTATTGCTTTGTTTGTGGTTTTGCTATTTTCCATGTTTTGTATTTTTAGCTATTAGTTTATTTTAATGTAAAGTTAAGGAAGGTTTTGATTCATCAAACAGATAGAAGGTGTCACGGAGAACCTAACGAGTAACCGGGGCTCCGGCTCGACGTGCAGGAGAAGGAACGGGGTGGTTTTTAGTCAGTAAGAGTCTGATACTCCCTCCCGGCTTACCCAGGCGGGAGCAGACATTCGATGATTTTTCTCCCTTAAAAAAAAACATATTGATAGGCATGTATGTTATTAAAACTATGCTTTAGATAGGATTGCAATTCAAAGCTTAATTGTTGTGATTTTTCAATATAAAATAGTACGCTTTATCCCACACCTATACGCAGTCCTACCCTAACTTTCATAATTGAGGAAAATTTTGATGTACGCGAGAGAGTTTTACAAACAAATAATTGTACCTTATTTCCTGCGTCATAGGAAGTCCCCTTATTTAACGGTGTCAATCACCATGGTGGATGGATACGCAAGTACTAGCTGGTACATTACACGCTCAAATCATGCGAAACGTGACACACGCTAATGACGCCACATCAATTTCCAATTTTGTACCTACATCGCAAATGTGAATGTTTTGCTTGGAAACCGTCTAAAGTTGGTAGGACGTAATGAAGGTAGTGAGTAACATGTTTTTATCAAAAAGTCAAAAGTCAAAAGTAATAATCATTTATTTCAATTAGACCAGGAAGGCACTTTTGAACGTCAAAACTAAATATTTAAATATTAAATATTAAGAAAAAATGTCAGTCTGTAGGTCAGTCCTCTAGTAAAGCTATTTGCTCGTTCCAAAGTGTAGATTCCTATGGAGAAGAACGAGCAAGAAACTCCATAGGTTACTCTTTTTCAATCAGGTTTACAATACAATATCCTCAATGTATATCTGTTTTTTTTTAAATGCCGAGTTTTTAACTTCTCTATACTGTTCTCAGCTTCAAGTATGACAGCTGTTTCAGTTTGGACATGATTTTCGGTACTTACTTTTTTATTTATTAACTCGTCGAGTACCGGTTTAGCAGACACAATTATAGAACAATAGGTTGCGGTCACCGGTGACCGCTTGGTATTTGACAGTTTAAATAGATCTAATTCTTTTAAAACGGTTCTTCATTCTTCTGGTGAGTTCGATGAAGAAAGATTGGAGTACTGAGGCCCAGTCATGGATATTCCAAGCATAAATATTAGACGTGGTAAATTAATAAGATTCATCATCATCTTCATCAACACCCAACAAGCGGCCACTGCGGACCAAAGCCTCTTCTTACACGGAGAAGGTTTGAGCATTAATCACCACGGTTATTGCTCAATCAGGAAGATTAGATGCATTGAATACAAATTCACCTTTATATCGAATACGAGTACCACTGTATTTTTAATAGAGGTACTATTGATATCATATATCTTCAATAGCTTAAAGAAAATAGACGCCCGCTTCTTATGCATGCGTGTTGGTTCGAAACCTACCAACCAATGTGACTATTTCCGAGTTATATGTACCTTCTAAGATGATTACACCACTTACAAACGGTTAAGGAAAACATCGAGAGGAAACCTTGGCTTCTAATTTCTAATTATAAGTTTGAAATTGCCAACCCGCATTGAGCAAGCGTTGTGATTAATGCTCAAACCTTTTACCTTTTTTTAAACTTATAGACTAATGTTGATGATGATAAAAATTAAATAGCTTTAATCAAATAGATAGTAGATAAGTACAACACTACAATGAATCTGACCCTCTATTGTAGCAGATCAGTGTCCGCTGTTGTATCGAAGGATATTAAATTACCGACCAGATCCTAATTAGCAGATTACGTAATGCCAATTACCATTGACATTGTGCAGTTATCGTTATCATCGTAACATTAACTCATTGGTTTAACAGATCAGTATAGTTACTGTTGGTGATAATTATAGGCTAATGAAGTAGGTACTTATCTATTTTGATGGCTATTTTTAAATCAATGATATTTTTTTTGTTAAGGGTCATGCAAAACTTATAGTAGGAAATGAGTCATGAATAAGAATCTCGCTATGACTTGACACTGGTAGAGTTTTTCTCAATTAGTTTACGTCAGCGAGACGGTATTTGCGATTCTTTTATATATTTTAAAACTTTAATTCAAATGAAAATGAGTATGTTACATAGGTAATACAGAGTTAGAATTTTGAATAAAATCTAAGCTTGCCATTGAAATTAGTCGAGTAACTCGACCAACTAAGAGATCAGTTTCGTCGCGGCACTCGTGCGAACGAGTCGTGTTGTAATTGTTTACGTCGATTTGACGCACTAATCGTCTGACCATTGATAAGCAAGTACCTAAGAGTTTAGAAAGGTCCCGCGCGGGGCAAACCGGTTTGCCACCGGCGCGCTATAGATGCAACGTGTCTGCGAATACAATGAGTGATACAAATGAGAATTACGATGAAATAAATGATGAGAATATGAATGAAGTTACAAACGAAATTTCAACTTCAAATGAAAATTTAGACAATTTAGATAATCCAACCAAGAAGAGAATGAGGGGAAGCAGCGATGAAGAATGGACAGAAGTAACACGAAAAAGCAAAAAACTTAAGGATATAAACAAAATAGAAGTATACATATCCAGTAAAGAAAAACTACCAAAACAATTTAATTTAGCCAAGATATTTAGAGACCAGAATATTAAAGATATTATGAGAGTAAAGTTTACCAATCCATACCGAGTTCGTATAGAACTGGGTAATGAAATTAGTGCGGAGAAATTAGAAACATGCAAATACTTTCTTGATCAAGGATGGAATATTCACAGAGCAATGGAGAATAGTATGTCGTACGGAGTGATACGAGATGTTGACTTGGACATGTCAGAAGAAAACATTTTGGAGAATATTTTTTGTCCTGAACCAGCTAAGCTAATTTCAGTTCTTCGTCTGAATCGCAAGAATTTTGGGGAAGATGGATGGTCACCTAGTGAAGCTGTGCGCCTTGCCTTTAAAGGTTCCTTTCTACCACCATATGTGTACACTCATGATTTGAGAATAAAAGTCGAACCTTATGTATTTCCGGTTTCACAGTGCTCACGTTGTTGGAGATTTGGCCATGTACATAAAAAATGTCCTAGTAGCAAGGTGATTTGTCCCAAATGCGGAAAAAATCACGAAAATTGTGAAACTTCTGATATGAGATGTGTTAACTGTGGAGGGAATCACATTTCTCTCTCAAAAGTATGTCCAAGCTTTCAAAGGGAAAAAAGATTGAGAGAACTCATGGCTGAGTTTAATTGCACATATCGAAAGGCCCTAACTATATATGCACCAAAAGAACCTATTAAGGAAATCAACATTGAGAGATTAAGTAGTGAGATACATCCCACATTGGAAGAAGAGAACTTTACGTTTCCCAGAAATATTAGTAGTCCAGTTTTTAAAATAACCACTAAAGCACAGATACATAAAAAGAAAGGGAAATCATCAACTAAACATAAACTGAACGAGGAAGATAAAACAGATATTAGTTATATGGAGTGGATAGAAGAAGGACAACATAATAATACTGAAAGGAAAAACTCCGTTGAATCAGAAGCAAAACAAAGAGATGTTACTTTCAAGGAGTTATTAATGAGGTTACGAGAGATAATATTCATGAAGGGAAGCACTATACACACAATTTTTAAAGAAGTTATCAAGACGTGTATTGAGTGGGTAATATTAGTATTAGCTGATAATGTTGCGGACTGGCCTATACTCAAATTAATTATGAACCTTCTATCAAATGGCAGATAAGTACTCAAAAATTATTAAACTTAATATTATACAATGGAATACACAAAGCATTCGTCCAAAGTTATGTGATTTTGAGAATTTTTTATTACAGGACAAGATTCACATTGCTGTCTTAAGCGAGACCTGGTTAGAACCAGATAGTAATTTTAAAGTGAAAAATTTTAATATATTCCGTAAAGATAGATACGACGCATACGGTGGTGTAGCAATTCTTACGCATAAATCAATTAAGTCACAGATTTGTCATAATTTTCAACACTCTAATCCAGGAATAGAAATTATACACGTTAAAGTGTACAACTGCAATCAAATTGAAAATATTATTTCTATTTACTGCCCACCTTCAATAAATACTAGCCAGTCTGATTGGGATCAATTATTTTTACAGGTAAATACCAAAACTTTACTCTTAGGTGACTTTAACGGACACCACACCAATTGGTCCAATAAAGTCGACAGAAGAGGTAATCAAATCTTTGATGCAATTATTAGTAGTAACCTTGTGTCATTAAATACCGGGGCTCATACTCGTATTAAGCTGGTTAACAATGTTCTTCAACAATCTTCCCCTGATATTTCATTAGTCTCGACCGACATAAGTCTTAATTTAAATTGGAATGTACTGAATGAGACGTTAGGTAGTGATCATTACATTATTAAAATTACGACATACTTCAAAGCCAGCGATTACTATATGTCCCGTCGAAACTACAAAAAGGCTAATTGGGAAGGATACCGAAAAATTTTGAATGAATTGTTTAATGATACTATTTTAACCAATGATTTCCAAAAAAATTACGACTTATTTACAGATTATTTAGATATAGCGGCAGATCTTTTTATACCATCTATTAAAATCAATATAAATCCAGAAGTTAAGTTTACACCAAAACCTTATTGGAGTCCTTATCTTTCTAAGGTTGTTGCAGAACGCCGCTTAGCACTTTCGAAATTTAGACGTAACCCATCACCACACAATCTCGGAATTCTTCAAAGTAAAATCTCCGAAGCTCAAAAACAAATACGTCGGGCTAGAAATAAGTCTTTTCAAGAATTTTGTTCTAGTCTTGACCAATCTACAACCCATAGTGAACTATGGCGTAGAATGAGATGGGTAAAGGGATATTTCCCTCCAAGATCCCATATCGACGACACTAAAGTCAATGAACTACTTTGTAGTTTAGCCCCGGATTTCGTACCATGTGAGAAACCTTTACTTTTTTCAAATAACCCAACACTAGAAGTACCTATAACAATCCAAGAACTGATTAAATGTTTAAAAAATAAAGATACAGCCCCCGGTTGCGATAAGATCTCATATTCTATGATAACTCAATTACCTGACAACGGAAAACAAATGTTACTCGATTTATTTAATTCGTTTCTCAAAAACTCATTTGTACCTAAACAATGGCGCGATATAGTAGTTATACCAATCCCTAAACCAGGCCGCGACCCTTCTTTAGTTTCATCTCTGCGGCCGATATCTATGATCTCGTGTGTATGCAAATCTTTCCATAACATTCTACTCAACAGATTAGAGTGGTATATAGAAAAGAATCGTATGCTACATCAAAATACGACTGGGTTTAGAAAATGCCGATCGACAGTAAACAATCTCACCAGTTTAGTTTCAAGAATACAAACAGGTTTTTCTAAAAAACAAAGTACAGTATGTTGTTTTATTGACTTAGATAATGCATACAATAATGTGGATATTTATAGTTTATTAAGAATCATGGATTACTTAGGAGTAGGACAAAGAATATCTGATTATGTTTGGAACTTTTTACAATCTAGAAATTTAAAAATTAACACAGACAATTATTCACTGTGTAGAACTACTGCTCGCGGCCTGGCACAAGGAGATCCTTTTTCTCCTTTGCTGTTTAATATAGCTACAATCAATATTTGTAAAAAGATAAATAATGTTAGTATTTCTCAGTTCGCAGACGATTTTGTATTATATTTTACTACCAATAATATTTTAGAAGCAAAACATGAACTACAAATAGCTTTGGATCAATTTAACAAATTAGTGGAAAACATCGGTTTAAATATTTCATCAAGTAAAAGTAAAATATGTATATTTAAAAACGGATTTAAGAAAGATATTATTAAAATTAATATAAATAAAAGTACTCTTGAAGTAGTTGACACATATAAATATTTAGGATTATGGCTGGATCGTTCTCTAAGATGGTCCAAACATATAAATGAGCTGAGAGATAAGATGTCGAAATTTCTTAATGTGTTTAAAATACTAGCTGGCCCAGGATGGGGATTACACCCGACTCATTTGCGACGGTTATATATTGCCATTATACGTAGCAGATTAGATTACGCGAGTTTTTTATACCACAACAGTTGTCAAACTAATCTTCATAAATTATCTAAAATACAGAATCAATGTCTGAGGGTCATTGGGGGTTTCATCAAAAGTACACCCATACATGTGATGGAATGCGAACTTCATATACAGCCGTTGCATATTCGCAGATATTACTTAGCTGGCAAATGGTATTTGAAACTAAAGTCTTTTATAGGTGATAACACCTGTGAAATTATCAACACCCTATACAATAACTGCCAAGGTACTCAGTGGAGACGCAAAAAAATACCACTCTTAGTTCACATATCTGATATATTTAGTAACACAGTTGTCGATGTTGATTGTCATAACGAATTGGGATTATTCTCGCTGAACACGTGGGTAAGCAGTGTGAACTTGTTCTGTATGATTAACCCGCATATTGAAGAGATTACAGAAGCTAAAAAATTATACAATATTAATCATCTTCGAAGTATTTGCTATGAACATTTTAACACAAATTACTCGGGATATTATACTTTATATACAGATGGATCTAGAATAGAAGATGCGGTTGGTGCGGCATTTTATGATCCTCAAAATAACATAACTTGTAAATTTCAACTTAACCCAAAAATATCGACCATGCACTCGGAATTAGTCGCAATTTGCGAAGCTGTCTCATATCTTGATTCTATTAATTTTAATAATTGTGTTATATATTCGGACTGTAAAAGCGCACTCCAACATTTACTTAAATGTATAAAGAGTAACGGTTATCCTGTAGCATACAAAATTATAGATAGTATGGTTAAGCTTAGGAACAGGGACAAACACATTGTATTACAGTGGTTGCCCTCCCATATCGGCATTAAAGCAAATGAGAGGGTAGATAGTCTGGCTAAAGAAGCTTGTTTTGACGGTATCCCAATGACACATAAACCGCATTGGACGGATGTTTTAAGAGAAGTTAAATTAAAATGTTATGATAATTGGAATGAATATTTTGACGAAAAGTCGTTGACCAAAGGCATTTGGTATCGCACGATGCGACCGACTGTATATACGTTCCCGTGGTTTGATAATGCCAATATGAGCAGGCAAGAAATTGTGACGAGTTTGAGACTTCGCTCCGGACACATTCCATTAAATAGTTTTGCTGCAATGATGGGTAAAGTAGTGTCACCAAATTGTACGGAATGCGATATTGTTGAGGACGTGTATCATATTATAGTGGAGTGTGTCCGGAATGATGCAGATAGATGTCGGATACAAAGAGAATGTAACATAGATTTTCGTGAATTTGGAATATGTAATTCAAGTCTAGCCTTTCCAACATCTAATTCTGCTAAGATAATTTACAAGTTAGTTCATTTAGGAATTAAACGTAGATTGTAAGTTTCCAATGTTAATATTTCTAGTGTTCCTATGAGGATGACATGTTCGTAATATGAACAAATCCTCAATAATCAATAAAGAATTAATAAAAATAATAAATAATAACTAAGAGATCATAAGAAATCGTTCAAACGAAGCATCATTGGTTATAACGATTGCGGGCATCGGCCGGTAAATGGTAAATAATTGCATTCGGATACGAGAACAGCATGGGCTTCAATTAAATCGAAACACTTAGAAATCGATTCAATTCGAAACGTTTCAATGCGATCCTCGTAATCGAATTAAATCGGATCTCACTCGGTTCTGAACGGACATTTTATTTTTCCTACACCAATGTATATCCCTCGGTGCCGCATTTGTAATTATTTTTCTAATTGGATACAAATTAGTTTCGTATAGAAAATTCGTTTTGTAATATAAAATTGTTGGTTTGAAAACCTTCAATTTGATTTGAATAATATTAATTTATCGTGAATATTATTTGTCGAGGTATTTATTTGAATAATTATGGTTATTTCTTTGCCGTGTTTTTATTAGCTTCCTTAAATGTAGATAAATTTTAATCATAATACCATTGGCAAAAATAAATTACGATATAGTATTAAAAACCAGTGGTAGCCTGCCTCGTTGGCCGAGTGGTCGCAATTGCGACTGCCGGGCAAGGGGTCTCGGTTTCGATTCCCGTGTCGGGCAAAATATTACTTGGCTTTTTCAAAAATTCTCAGTAGTAGCACGAAGTCTGGTATTGTGCCCGGTATATGGCAATAGGCTCACCCCCTATTACATGGGACTCATAACACAAATAGTGAAAAGTGGGTGTTACGTTGTACAGTGGTGTTAAGTGCCGTAATGTACACCTCTGCGTACCCCTTCGGGGATAAAAGGCGTGATGATGTTATATTAAAAAAACACAATCTGTTGCCGTATCATCAATCAATTCAACCTTAAAAATGAGCTGCGAACTTCTTCTGACTCTTTACTCTTTACAAAATAACGAAGTTTATCCATTAACATTCTTTTATTCCAAATGAGCATTGATGCTGGCCACAGCTGAGGTTTAAAGCATTGTTGGGCTTTAGGCGTCCCAAACAAAAGGGATAGAACTAGTTCAAGGTCATCTTAAGAAATGAAGGCTTTTGTTGCAAAGACCCCAACCCTTGAGATTTGGACAAAGTTAAAGACATTTAAACTGTAATGGGATAATGAAGATTTAATTCGTGATGTATTTTGAATAAGGGTTAATTGAAATATTATGTAAGAACTTCATCGGATCATCTAATGTTTTAACAGGGATATTGTGAAGCGATTATTGAGTAGCTGTTGACTGTTTAGTTGAACTTAGTTTTTGGTGCAGTCTTGAGATAAAGTATTACTTTACGAAAACCTTTATATATATATTAATACATGATATCCTACTAATACCTATTATAAATGCGAAAGTTTGTTAGAATGATGTGTATGTGCGTGTAGTATGTGTTTGTGTGTGTGTGTGTGTGTGTGTGTGTGTGTGTGTGTTTGTTACTTTATCACGTCATAATGGCTGAAGAGATCAAAATGAAATTTGGAACACAGATAGATTGCAGTCTAAAATAATAAACCTAAAAAAGTAACCTATGTATTAACATAGGTTACTTTTTATGCCACGGGAATACGCGGCGAAGACGCTGGTACAAGCTAGTATTTTTTTAAATCATAAATACTACATAAGTTTTAAGGCGCATTATTTTTATTCCTTTGACCGTAGCCCAATACAAACTGAATCAACGAAACAAAACAAAAACAACGCTTCATTCGAAATCTCTCTTCCTCGAAGCTGGAACGGCACTCAAATCGAAAAATTCACAGAAAAAACCTTTTGTAGTAATAATGAAACGAAAAACAAAAGCATTGAGCACATGTAACAAATCAATCCAGAGTCACTTATTGCGAGAAATCCGCGGCACCCCGTGTAAATTGAAAAAGTAATTGAATTTAAAATGTGTACGCATCGGACGGGATGAAAAAGCAACCGTGGACGGTGCACGGTGATAATTTAATAGTGACCTGTTATCTGCTGGGGGAGGGTTGTCCAAATGTATGCTGGATTACTTAGCCTTTGTCCAGATTGGAGGGTCAACGTTTGTGAAAAGACTAATTGAATGGTTCACGGGTCCTAGTTGGTAGTTGGTATTTAAGTGCTAGGAAAAACGAAACTTTGATTTTTGAGTGACGTTGTCCCTATTCTGTAAATCATGTAATCGAGTTTTTAGTGTATTGATATTCTATGTACTCTTGTTAAAGGTGCAAATAGAGTCATTTTTACAAATTACAAACTATGTCAAATATAGTATATTATGGTCCTAAAATTAAGATTTATCCGTAATGACAGTAAGCAGAATTTAAAATGAATACAAAATTAAATATCTGCAGCAGCAATTCTACAGAATCCTGAAACACCAACAAAAACAAATTAACACACCATTATCGAACCTAAATCGTATACAAATAGAACCTAATCTTGTATAAACATTCGTCGTTTTGTGTTCGCAAACAAAAAGCGAAGCGCGCGAAAAAGTAACAATGTACTAACAAAAGATATTGCAAACAAACTTAACACGCCGAGGACTGAACAAATATTGCATTGTATCCGAAAACAATTATTATAAGAAAACAACACAACGGCTCGTGTATTGTTGGAGGGAAATGTCGGAATTTCTATGGGAATTCATATATGAATTATAGGAAGATATGCTACCAATTTTATGAGCAATAAGTTATAGATCTACTTTTTTTTTTTTTTTTTTTTTTTTTTTAAGGGGGGAAAATCATCGAATGACTGCTCGCGCCTGGGTGAGGCGGGAGGGAGTGTCAGACTCTTACTGACTAAAAACCACCCCGTTCCTTCTCCTGCACGTCGAGCCGGAGCCCCGGTTACCCGTTAGGTTCTCCGCGACTCCGAATCGGCATCGGCCCTATTGGGCCCCATCTGTGGTGGTCTGATGGCTCTTTGAGGCGCGCGCGGAACGCGACGCGCCGTACGCTCGGGTCTGTTTCTGGTCGGACGGGGAGCCACCCATGCTCGCCGTCCGCAGGCCCGCGCTTACGGTGGCCGGAGATCGTCCCGCGATCCCCGACGCCCGGTGTGCCCTTCGTGATGGCTGGGTTGCGAGGAGGCAGCGCTTCGCTGCCTCACGCGTCCCGCCTCCTCCTTAGCTAGCATGACTGCTTCGCAAAAGGAGGAGACGGCTTCCCAGTCCCCCTCGCTCCGCATCATGGCCTGCACTAGGCCCGGACGCGAGAGGTCGCCATCGCCGATCACTTCCCTGAGGACACGGCGGTGCTCAGCCCACGCAGGGCATTCCGCGACAGTGTGTTCCACCGTGTCCTCAGGGCGGTCCTCGCAGTGATGACACCCGGACGTTTCCTCCCGCCCCATCAGACACAGGTACCTCCCGAAACTTCCATGTCCGGTGAGGACCTGCGTCAGGCGGTAGGTGAGGACGCCGTAGCGTCTCTCAAGCCACTCCTCAAAGAGGGGACTTACCGCTGCGATGGCAGCGAGCCCAGCCCTCGGTTGCGACAGTCGCTGCTGCCATTCCGCCATGAGATCGCGCCGGAGCTCATCCCGCCACGCACCTATCTGGCGCGGCAGCGGGGTTTCGCCCCGGCGACGTGCCTCCGCGCGCATGCTGTACACGCGCGCGAGCACCTTCGCCTCCAGATCCCACGGCGGTAATCCGGCAAGGAGGTTCGCCGACTCCCCAGAGATCGTGCGGTATCCGCGGATCATTCGGATCGCCATGACCCTCTGTGCCATGAGCAGCGTCCGAGCGGGACGCCGCAACAGGTTTGGCGCCCAAACAGGGGCGCCGTAGAGGGCCATGGACCGCACGACCCCGGCGTATAACCTCCGGCAGGAGGCGTTTGGCCCCCGAGGTTGGGGAGGATGCGTTTAAACGCAGCCCCCGTCCTCTCCAACTTTGGAGCCAAACGTCGGAAGTGCTCAATGAAGTTCCACCGACTGTCGAGGACGAGTCCTAGGTACTTCATCGTCGTCTCGACGCCGATGGTAACTCCTCCCGCCGTTATTTGGGACCCACCCGGAGGTGGCGCGTTCCCGCGGCCATGAAAACACATGGCCTCGGACTTGTGGAGCGCCACCTCGAGTCCCAACTGCCGGATTCTCTCAACGACTGTCGCAACCGCTGTCGCCATTAGATCGGCCGCCGCCTGGTGCGACCTCCCGTGCGCTAGCACCAGCGTATCGTCGGCGTAGCATATTGTGCTAACGCCGTTCGGGAGGTCGGTGCGCAGCACCCAGTCATAACCGATGTTCCACAGGAGCGGCCCCAGAACCGAACCCTGCGGAACACCGCGTGACATCTCTCGCCGATTCCACTCGCCCCGATGACCGGGGTAAATGACGGACCTGTCCGTCAGGTATGCCTCGATTACACGACGGAGGTAGGTAGGCACCCGATGATATCGGAGTGCCTCCAAGATGCAGCTCCAGGGCAGGGAGTTGAAGGCGTTGGCGATGTCCAGAGACACCGCCACTACGACCTTACCCCTGGACACTGCAGTCCCCGTCGTCCGGTCCCTAACGCGCATGATGGCGTCCACCGTGGAGCGCCCTCTGCGGAAGCCGAACTGGCCGTCCGATAGGTCCGGCCCAATGTCCGTCAAGTGCGCGACGAGGCGGTTCGAAATGATTCTTTCGAAGACTTTCCCCACCTCGTCGAGCAGCACTATGGGCCGGTATGCGGACGGAGAGTCCGCAGGGCGCCCCGTCTTCCGCACGAGGACCAGTTTGCCCGCTTTCCAGAGAAGCGGGAACTGGCCTCTCTCCAAGCATGCGCTGTAGAGACCGATTAATCGAGGCCCGAGAGCCTCTGAGGCCAGGACCCATGCTTTGCCATGCAAGCCGTCGGGTCCTGGGGCGGTGTTCTTGGCGCCCATCCGGCGCACCGCCGCTCTCAGTTCGGCCTCGGTCACCTCTGGGACGATGTCGTCGTCGTCGTCGCTGTAGCCCGCGTCGGGCACCGCAGGGGGCGGAGTCATATACGGAGGGGTGAAGCCCCTCCACAGTCAGGGGAACAGGGCGCCAATCACCTCCTCTAAGACCTCTGGCCGGAGACTCTGGGTGAGCGGGGGAGCCCAAGCGCGGAGCTTGTCGCGTACCATGCGGTACGGGCGTCCCCACGGATCTCTGTCCAGAGTCCCCAGCATCTCTCGGCGGGCCTCCTCCTTGGCCCGCAGGATTTCCGCCTTGAGGACGGCTTTCGCCGCCCTGTATCCCTCATACAACTCCGCCTCTCTCGCATCCGCATTCGGAGGACGGATACGGCGCCTGCGGTACCTAGTGTACTGGCGTCGCGCAGTAGTGCACGCCTTGCGCAGAGCTGCCAGCTCCTGCGACCACCAGTACACCTGGCGCTTTTGTTGGCTCGACCGGATCCGGGGCATCGCCACGTCACAAATCCTGGACATGGCGTCCTGGAGCCACTTAGCCTCCTCGTCTATGTCGGCAGGCCTGACCGGTGGTAACACCCAGGCCTGCACGATGGCGGCTTCCAGGAGCAGCTCCCGGTCCAGCTGTTTCAGCGCCCAACGCGGGCCACATGGGGCCTGTCTGACCGGCGGGTCCGCGGACTCGGCGGAGACGTCGAACCGGATATACCGGTGGTCGGAGTACGTCTCCACCTCCTCCATGACGCGCCAGCCAACTATACGTGGTGCCAGAGCAGGGCTGGCGAACGAAATGTCCACCACCGACTCGCCCTGCATCCGCACGCACGTGGGGACAGAACCCCGGTTCAGGACGACTAGGCCTGTCTCAAGGGCCCAGTCTTCCACCATCCTACCCCGGACGTCGGTGAACCGGGAACCCCAAGCCAAGTTTTTGGCATTGAAGTCCCCGAGGACGAGCACGGGGAGGGAACGAAACCCGACGACGACTGTGACCAACTCCCTCAAGGAGTTGTGGAACTCGGCGAGAGTTCGGTTCGGAGAGAAGTACACGCCCACCACAGCGAGCTCTCCGAACCGTGCTGCGACACAACCCCGGCCTCTTTGAGCAGCCTCAAGAGTCAGGGTACCGGCGGCGGCCGACGAGATGATGGTCACCGAGCCGTCCAGGTCCGCCACCCAGTGATCCCTGGGCGGGACAAAATACGGCTCGGAGACCACGGCGACATTGATCGACCACTGCGCCATGCTCTGGAGCAGGAGATCCTGAGCAGCGGCGCAGTGGTTGATATTCGCCTGGAGGAGGCGGAATGGAGCCATTATTGGCAGTCCATTCCGATCTCCTCAGAGGCGGCAGCGGCGACTGCGGTGGCAGTGGCGGCGGCGGCGGAAACGGCAGGGGCGGCGGAGGGCCTACCTTTGCCCTTGGGTTTGGCAGGAGGGGAGCAGCCCTTGCTCCCGACCCGGTGATTGGCCGGCTTGCCAGCCGCCGCACATGCGTTGCAGTGCAGCGGGGCATTGCAGGAGCCGGCCCTGTGACCGGGCCGACCGCAGCGGAAGCAACAGTCGCTGCGGTCCACCTCCGAGGTGCATTTGGCGCTCACGTGCTCCCCCACGTGACAACGGTAGCACCTCAGAGGCCGGGCCTCGAGCAGCTTTATCTGCGCCGAGACCCATCCCACCAAGAGCCTTTTGCCCTCCTTTAGCTTTTTGGCCGCTGTGACGGGGCAGCTGACCACCACCGTGCGCAGCCCCGAGTTATCCGGACGGATGGCGCCCACCCTGACCTGGTCAGCAGGGCACCCTCCCGTCCTGGCCACAGCGGCCACCACCTCACTCTCCGTTACGGAGTCGTCCAGGCCCAAGATCCTGACATCCAGGCATTTGGTGGGCCTGGACACGCGGGCCTCGTCTGCACCGAGGCACGCCCTAAGCCTCTCGGCCAGGGCGTCGGCCGATGGGCCACTGGCCGCGCCGGGGACCTCCAAAAGACGGGCTCCGGTAGCGGTCACCTTGACCGCGAACCCGTTTGGCGCCCCGAACTCCGCAGGAGTTACCGCCCCCTTCAGTTTGGCGAGGACGTCGCCATATGTTACGCCCCTATTGACCGCTTCAGGCTGTAGGGTGATGACCACAGCCGCGGTCTTAGGGGCGAGGAGCAGGGCAGCAGCGCGTTTCTCTCTGCGCTGCTGCTGCCGTCGCTGCCGCTGCGCCTTTTTGCGGCGCTTTCGGCCCTCCCTGGCGACTCTCCTCGCCTCGCCGGCGATCTGCCAACCGCCGCCGTCCTCCACTCGCGGGGCGGATTCCGCCGCCGCTGTTGCAACTCCAGCTTGCTGGGCTGGAGTGCCCCTCCTCTTTTGCACCTCGCGGGCGCAGGCGCTGTCGCCGCAGCCGGGGTCTGCGCCGGCGGGGGCACCGAGGGCCTCGCGGAAGGAGGCGCTCGTACTTTTGCCGGCGATTGGGGGCCGCGGCCAGCCTGACCAGTGGAGGTCGGCGGCTTGGCCGCAGCAGCCGCGTATGAGCCCGACGTCGCGGGCGGGGAGGCCCGGCTCGATGCAAGCGGGGGCGCAAAAGCCTGCCCTCCAGCACGTCAAAACGTCGCTGGAAGGCGGCCATCTCCCTTCGCAACATCCCGACTACGTCGGTATCCACTGAGGGCTGGGGCTGGGGATGACTACTCCGGGCCGCGGCGAGCTCGGCCCTGGCCGACCGCAGTTCAGCCTCCAGAGCGGCGTTGGAGGCCGTCAAGCGCGCCAACTCCCGCCGCATCTCAGCCAGCTCCTCGTGTACCCCGCCAGCGGTGGGCAGCGTGCACTGCTCCAAGGCCGCCGACAAGATGCTGGCCCCCGCTTTTTTCATGAGGGCTTGCCTGGCCTGCTGGGACTTCTTCCCAGCCACCCTGCGAAGCTCCTCCTGAACGGTCTGGCGAAGGCCTTCGGAGCCGCGCTCACTCTCGGAGCCGTGCTCGCCCTCCGACACCTCAACGCCGGACATCTCTGCTGCAGAGGACTCTGAACGGGCAGCGCTCGAAAGGGCCCTGCCCTCCGCAGCCAGTTGTCCGGCTGGCTCCGCGCAGGCAGCGGTCCCCGCTTTTCGGCGACCTCTGCCCCTGCCGCCCCTACCCCGCGCCGCCGTGGGGACTTTAGGGGAGGCGCCTCCTGCGCGCCGGAGGATGGGGACAAAGTGTCCTCCTCCAGCCTGGGACGCTTAAACGTCCCCGTCGCGCGGCGGCGTGAGCCTTTCGAGCTCACGCTCAACCGCTCCGCTAATGACGTGTCGGACTCGGAGTCCGACCCCGTCTGAACTGATGCCCGTGTGTGGGGCTCGCTGGACAACTCCAGCGTCTCCCCACGGGCGCCAGAGCCCCTTGGGCTCTCTCCTACCGCCTCTGCAGGTGAGCCAAGCTCACCCGCACTCTTCTCCTCCGTCTCTGTGGTTTTTTTTTTTGTTTTTTAAATTTGACAACTCCATACAGTTCCCACGAGTATGGGGGAAATATTCGGTCCACCCAGGCAGTGCCCCCTGTACCTGGGTAAGTGTTCATTTGTTTCCCAACTAGAGGTTCCACTGGTCCCCTAGCTGGGGGTGCGCTCGCGACTGACACCACTCCTCAGCCATGCATACTCTCGCCGCGCACCAGAACTTAGTATTGGAGGAATTTTTTATAGAGGTTATCTTCCTCGCGGTCCGGGCGACCAAGCCAAGACCCTCGTCCCGTTCAGAGTCACAAAACGTGACCGTGACCTCCTTACGGATTACGATATCGACGGCTGCAATCGGGGACAGCTTGTGTCCCGATGCTGCTCGCTGGCAGGGTGAGTGCACAACGAGCACCGCCCTTGCCTCTCCGCCACGCTCTCTGCTACGTTCAGAGAGACAGGCGGAGAAACGCCCCACGGAAGCGCGGGCCATGAGCACACAGCCCGCCGCCTCCAGAACCCTATCGGGTTCGCCCGCCCAGTCCAGAAGTCTGCTGCGGGCGACAGTCACTCCAACCCTATCACCCCCGCTAGGGAGACTGTCGCCCGCACCCAGGGTGCACCACGGGGAGGTCTTCTGGCACCGCACCCCAAGTTATAGATCTACTAATGCTTTGCTGACTAAAAGAGACTGGGCCTCACGACACAAGGAATCCTAGTTTTTTATTTTTTTTTATACTTTATAGTTTTGACCACCATCTCACCGTTCGTCTGGTGGTACGGTGGTGAAGTGGACTAGAGGGAATAAGTTTGTGCAATTCCCACGCACACTCACCGAAATGGGATAGTGTGGGATCTAGGACCATACAAAAATGTAATGTTAAGCTTTTTGCCAATAAACATAACATAACATAACATCACGCCTTTTATTCCCGAAGGGGTAGGCAGAGGTGCACATTACGGCACTTAATGCCACTGTACAGTGTAACACCCACTTTTCACTATTCATGTTATGAGTCCCATAATAGGGGGTGAGCCTATTGCCATATACCGGGCACAATTCCAAACTCCGTGCTACTACTGAGAATTTTTAAAAATCCAGTAATATTTTGCCCGACCCGGGAATCGAACCTGAGACCCTTTGCCCGGTAGTCGCAGTTGTGACCACTCGGTCAACGAGGCAATTGATTTTGTCGCAGACGTTTGAGTGTGATCTCTAAGGTGGTTTTTCCGAGCTGGACAAAGAATTGAGTTTGAAAGTGAACTATTTCTCTGGTATATTACCTACCTACCTACTAGTACCTACTGATAGTACAAATGAGAAAGTTTGTAGGTTTATTCGTTTCTAATTCACGTCTAAACGGCTGAAGGGAGGATGCGATTTGTAACAGAAGTAGATTATGGTCTGAACTATCACACACTTATCGCTACTTCTTATTCCACAGAAACGCGGGCGATGACACTGGCAGAGGCTAGAAGGAAATAATTTTTAATGTGTTTCTATACCTTAAACTATTTAACACCCAGCGGTCAACGGTGACAGCAACCTATAATTGTGTCTATAATGACGGTACTCGACGTAATCTGGCTGGCTGGTTGGAAGTTGGGTATCCTATGGAGGGTGAGACGGTACGTCACGCCAAAACAATTGCTGAGCCTGTACCAAGCACAGGTTCGGTCCTGTATGGAGTACTGGTCTCATCTTTGGGACGGCTCGGCCAAATATCAGCTGGACGCGTTAGAGTACATTGAGAGGTGTGCCAAGAGGCTCATCGACGATGGTGCGCTTGTGAAGGCTCGGCTTCAAAGCCTCGAACACAGGCGTAAGATTGCAAGTCTTTCGGTTTTCTACCGCATACATTTCGGTGAGTGTCCGGGGGAATTGCACAACTTGATTTCCCCTAGTCCTTTCCATCATCGTACCACAAGACAATCGGCGAAGCGTTACCGATTCATGGTAGATGTTCCGCCCACACGCACGAAGCGCTTCGCTTCAAGCTTCCTTGTGCGTACTGCTAAAGAGTGGAATTCTTTGCCAGAGTCTGTATTTCCTGAAGGGTATAACCTGGGAGTCTTCAAGGCCCGAGTGAATAAGTTACTTATGGGACGACGTGCTCCATCGCAGACCTCATCATCACTTACCACCAGACGAGATAGTGGTCAAACGTCGCCCCATCAAATATATATTACCTCTATATAAAAAAAAATCTTTATTTCTCTCCATGAAGTGATTTTTATTGGTAATTAGTATATTTTTATTAACACAATTACATACACAACATACAAATAAGTGCTCGATTTGTATTGTTAACGATTGTACTTAGCTATTGGTTGTGAATTAAACTTTGGTTATAATATTTGATTTGCACAGTCAATTTTAAATGTACAATAACTGAATTAAACAAGGTACATCTCTTTATCTGAGAACAGAAGATTGTGTTGTTACGATAGAGCAAAGGTAAGTTCGACAGGTCTATTGAATTTCCATTAAGTATTGATGATACTCATAAATAATTGGTTTGCTGTCTATACAAAACATAACAGGAATATTGGACAATTATTTTCCTTACCAATCTTTTGTAAGATAAAGCTTTGTCTGTTATTTTGCTATGAAGTATAGCAATATTGTCTCAACACAAATATAAATATCCTTATGTAAGATGTATCCAAGAAAGTAAGTTTTAATATACCTGTCGTATTCCTAATTCTTTCACAAATTATCAACCTTAAAAAATATGACCTTGTAAATAAGGTCATATTTCTATTCTGAACTTTTCTGAGAAAATCAATCATTTCTTGTAACAATATTTTTATCTTTTTATCCAAATAGATTAAAAACACAAATTTAATATTCATGGCCAGCGTGCCTTTTGTAAATAATAATATTTTATTATTTAAAACAAAACTCAACAAAATAACAAAAAAACGATTTCACAAAATATGTAAAATAAAAGAATCGAATAAAAACTTTTTTCTAATAAAACTTCTATATATCACCTCCATGCACCCCAAAGAGATTACAAGTGTAGCAGAGATAGCACGGACTGGCACGAAACACAACACTGACGTTCGAATTTCGAACGGCATCAGTGCGGTCGTGGCTGCCAATCGTATCCTACTAAAATGGCGGCTAGAACAGGTGACAGGTCGAAATGGAGACGAAGAAAATGCTCCAAAAGTCCTACAGAAGACGACAATGATTGTGCGAGCCTGGCATGGCTATTGAACTTCAGATTGGACGATTTCGTGAATATCAAAGTGCCAGATGATGAGCCTGTGGTGAAAGAGCCGAAGGTAGACATTCCTGATACACCGCCCGCACTGAAGAAACCTCCGTACACATACCCAGAGCTGATAGAAAAAGCTTTGCGAGAGAATGGGGAGCTGACGGTGTCTGCTATATATCAATGGATTTCGTAAGTAAACTTTTTTTATGATTCCACTGCATTTAAACTATTGATACGTCATCATAATATGAAAAGGTAGGTATGTTTTATTTTAATAAAGGACTCGGCGTAGTTGATGTAGAAATTATTGATGTTATATTTTTTGCAGTTCATCGGTACTTTCATTATTTTTTTATCTTTGTGATATTAATACACATATGTATTTACATACAAATAAACACGAATTGCATTTGTAATTCGTGTTTATTTTTATGCAATTTGTATGTAGCCTTTGTACGAATACGACATTATGACCTAATGTGGCGTAATATTTTGTCTTACCTTCACCATAATAATGCTATTGCTATAGTATGCTTCTACTTACACTGTTAGAAAATAAAAGGTGAGATGTCATGTTTTATTTGTAGATCTACGACGAAAAATTATGAGCAGGATAATTCTTAATGTTTTGTTTTTTCAAATCTTTAATGATTTCATGGCCGTTTCTGTGAACTGATTGCTATACCTATCGTGACAAAAACTTACTAACCCAATTGAAAACCTCTTTTTTTTAAGTCAGTTAAAAAAGGTAGATTTGCTCAACTGTCTTACCATTTATACGTAGTTTACGTATTCGTGGAACTTGTACGCAGTATTGTTACATAATAAATGCTGCGTCAAATGGATACACGTAAGTCTATAAACTTTGATCTATATATCGTTTTTATAGTTTTATTCAACGGTAATAAGTATCATCGGTGTCCGATATTAATATTATACTACTAACAGTTTTCTATAATAATGATGTGCTTCGCCCGACTCGTAAACCGAACCTGTGACCATTGCTTGGCAGTCAAACGTGGAAATATTTAACTGAAGAATGAGTTTTTGTTTACAGTTACAGTTTTTTTAAGGGACGAAAATCATCGAATGACTTTCGCCCCTTAGGAGTGTCACTCTTACTGACTAAAAACCACCCCGTTCCTACTCCTGCAATTCGCGCTGGAGCCCCGGTGACCCATTGGCTTCGTATCGGCATCAGCCCTGTTGGGCCCCAGCCGAGGCGGTCTGATGGCTCTTTGAGGCGCGCGCGGAACGCGACGCACCGTACGCTCATAGTTACAGTAGGCCACTTTTTTCCTTTGACCATGCGAGCAAAGGATTCAGGTGACAAGTTGTAGTTCGACGTGGAGGACTAATGGGAGGTCTTTGTCCAGCAGAAGACAGATCTGTCAGTCCAACGTTGATAATCAGGATGGTAATGAAATGAAAATAATGACGATGAAGTTGATGATGCGAGTAAAGCCGCGGGTAACAGCTAGCCATTTCATTCATTGATCCATTTGATATCAAATTGCCTGTTTGTATTCCAATTAATCAATTTTTACCCAACAATAGCTTTTATACCAACTATTATAAATACAAAAGAAATTGTGCCTCTGTTACCTGATGGTACTATTGTGTATGGTGTTATTTCTATTTGTTCGTGTTATAATACAATTTTGTTTTCTTTGTTCAGCTATTAAGTAAAATATAGGGGAAAATTAGTAGGTTTTATTTGACGGTAGTTTGTCTGCCTCATTACTTGAGTGAATACATATTAAGCAAATGATGTCTGGACATCGTTTAGCACTCTTCAATCAAGAACATCAGAGTTCTAGTTCTAACTTAACCTATGAAGTTTCTTGCTCGTTTTTCTCCATAGAAACCTTGCTTCACTTTTATTTTTTTTGTTGACGTTCAAAATGGTATTAAGTGACTTTGACTTTGACTTTGATTTTGACTTAGTTTGGATATTAATCTGGTGTATTATTGCATAATTATTCACTTCAGCACTTTTCATGAAAATAGCAACCACTCTATGGTATTCTTGTATGAATAATCTCAAATGTATAGGCTGCGCGATGTCGTCGCGACCGTACACGCTGCTCTCTATAAATCGGAAACTACTTGAGCTATTCTCAGTATATTTAAACGAGTAAACAATTATCTTTAGTCAAAAGCCTCAAAGTTCAATTATTCTAAACCGGTAAGGTTACACAGGGGTGTCACATTTAAATCAACTATAATGAGATTTCTACACAAAACATCTAGGCTCCGGTTCGAAGCGCTGGAGAAGGAACGCGATAGATTTAGTCTGCAAGAGTCTGACTCCCGCCACACCCAGACGGATGCAGTCAATCGATGATTTTCACCCCTTAAATAAAAAACTCCAAAAATCTAGGATGGCTTAACCTGTTACAACTGTGTTCAAGAGATAGCCAGATAAAAGTGTCACAGGTACACAATAATTACATTTTTCACACGAACTTATTTGTCGGGTACAACCTACCCCCTCTTATCATAACTGTACCGATTAAATAAACAACGCTAATCGAACAGATTACCACGAATCACAAAGCTCCCCTCTAAACGGTAGTGAACATTATCGCGATAATAAATTAATAACATTCCCCCTCGGTAACGCTCCGATAAACATCGCAATCCTGCTGTTAACCATGTCAACGGATTGCTGATAGCGTAATTATATCGCCGCGATTACTAGATATAGGCCACGGAGCCTTATTGAATGTTTGTGGCGTTTTCACTAAGCGTTACTGTTTCATAACATTTTACCAGAGGAATACCCACACACTAGCGGTGTATAGTAATACACCGCTACACCACCGATAGAATCTTTGTTATCATTATTTTTGAAAACATCCTAATTACCAAACCGCACTGTGATCAATCAGGAATCGAACTTGACACCTACTTTCCTCGGTGACCCCACTAGCCGACCATTCGACTTGAACAATAAGATAAAGATACAATTTTACCTGTACAAAAAGTGGGTAAAATATAGATGGGTTCAAATCTAGATGGTTAAGGTCGTCGGGCATACTTTCTTTTTAAAAATAAAGAAAACACAAAAATACACTTCTATTCATATATTAACATAGACGTGTGTAAATTAATATTAAAAAAAAGATTTATCACATAAACTAACAACAACGTTTTTCACAAGATCAATGAAAAATTTTACATGTATCAAAAAGTACAACGCCTATAAACATTGTTGATCAGATTGTCATTTCCCACCCTATTATAAAAAAGCTTTTAAAACCTTAGATAAAAGAAAAAAAACACGTAACATATCGCTTCCACGTAGGCTCTCCCTTTTCACGTTTAATCCCCATACCAATTAATAGGCAGGTGCAACACAATATTTATCAAAATTTGACCCGGGCTTTATTTTTAAACCATCAATAACGATATTGAAAGCTTTAAAGAATAACCGACCTTGGTGACCTTTAAACATGATATAAAATTATCTGTGCTATTGGTTGTTGTTTTTAATTCGATAAATAAAAACAGGTGCATAGGCCTGATACAGTATTAGATAATTCTGATGTCGTACATCGGTCGGTCGCGGTTCGCAGAGCAATCGATCTCGGTGCCAGGCGGAGACGGGACGCGCGCCCTAGCTACGAGGTCACGTGCCCCGATGTCTCTTGTAAACATAATACAATTTAGCGTTAAGCAGGTGGTGTTATATTAGATTTTGGGCCTCAGGAACGTTTACCGGTGCTTGATGAGAAGATTATTTGAAGTCTTTTTTTCTCAGAACTTACATTTTGGTTAATTTTAATAATATTTTGTTTGCTGACTATAATCTAGTAGGCCGCCCAGTTTATTACAAAATGAAAAATATTTTTAATATAAAGTAGTAACCATAATATCAGCTCCATCGTAGCTTGTACAAGAGTATTGAATAATAATAATAGGTATGACAACTCGCTTGTCTTGAAGTCCTGAGTGAACAGGTAGCTCATAGGCGTGCTCCATCGTCGGCTGGCTAAACGTCGACCTATCGAGTATAAAAAAAAACAAAGTCTATGGAATAATTATAAAAGCATGAGACACCTGGTTGACTAAACAAAACGTTTTAGTTTTTTAAACCAAAATGCATGGTTTCGTTTGAGAATAGGATAGATGACTAATTTTTATTGTAATGTCCGTCTTGCAGATTATTTTAAAACATTACACACGTATATTTTATTTTCTTATAGAAATGAATACTTTCGACGATATATTGATTTGAAATGTCGCGTGACGTCACTTCTATGTACGTTTTATACGTAGAAATGACGTTTTAGGCGCCACTCCTAAACTTTGAATTGTTATATATAAGAATTGTTTTAATTAAAAAATAAAAAATACGTGTCCCAAAACATTTTTTCAGTACCTAACTGACGGACTAATTAGATTTTTAATTTCCATACCCTGTCATCATCCCTATTAATAATAACGCCATTATCGAAATTAAACTTCTGACTCCTTATTTCCAGGGACCGTTTCCCATTCTACAAAGCTAATGATGAACGCTGGAAGAACTCAGTAAGACACAACTTATCCATCAACCCGCACTTTCGGAAGGGTGCCAGAGCTCCACAAGGCGCTGGTCATCTTTGGTCTTTGGCTGCCAATGCGATAGACCTGCTGCCACTTAGGAACCCCATGCTTGAAGAGAAGAAGACTGCTGATGTTATCGAAAAGACCAGGATTTATGGGTTCCCTAAGGTAAGAACTGATTGTAACGACTCTATTATATATGTCTGATTTATTTTTAATGATTTCTTCATATTTTGTTGTTGACGGTAAAAAGTATTTTTTGTTGCCAGGCCTTTTATTAATTCAGAAAGAAATATAATTCAAGTATTTGTCAAAATTCCTCGTAAAACCGAAGCACTTTTCATCCTCAATATTATGTGAAGACATGATCTCGTTAGCATACAGCTACAGTTAGATAGAAATTTTATCTCCAATTTTTGTTTAAGTAAAGAATATATTTTTAAAAATGTTTGTCAATTTGTTATCTAGGATAAAATAAAATAAGTAAGTTTTTGAGTATTACTGAACTTCAGTTTCGAAGATAGCATTTATAATAAACTAGCTTTTACCCGCGGCTTCGCTCGCGTCACAAAAGGATAAAAGTAGCCTATGTGACATATATCAATACACACAGCGCCATCTATACCAATTCTTTTGTTTTCCCTCGGGAATATCAAAATTTTCCGGGATAAAAAGTACCCTATTATTTACTCCGGACTTCTAACTTTACGCCTGCAAAAATTCAAAGCAATCGATTTAGAAGTTACGGCGTGAAAGCGGAACAAACAAACAAACTCACTTTCCCATTTATAATAGTAAGGAAGTAAGGATAAGGATGCTGACGACAGTTTAAACAAAGATTTTTAAACTATTTCTTTTATAACATCTCGCTTTTCATCCCCAAAGGGCAGAGGTACACATTACTTAATGCCACATTACAATGTAACACCTACTTTTCACTGTTTACGTTATTAGTCTCATGTAATAGGGAGTGAGCCTATTGCCATATACCGGGCACAATTTTAGATTCTGTGCTACTACTGGGATTTTTTTAAAAAACCCTATAAGTACTTTGCCCGTCCGGCAGTCGCACTTGCGACCACTCGGCTAACGAAGCAGTTGCACTCAAACATACATAGATACATATGTAAAACTGAGAACCTTCATTATTTTGAAGTCGGTTAAAAACAATAACAAAAGCTCGTGACGGTCCTCTACTAGATTATGAACCTTCTTTAAATTAGAGGGTTTTTTGTATCTGCTTCTGGAGTTTAAAAGGTTCAGGTTTATCAAAAAACGTTATGTTGTCCCAGTGTCTGTCTATCAAATTAATGCTCGTCCATATAGCGCGGAAAATCGATTCAATACTTAAATGTTGTATGTAGAACATTGTGAGTGCATGTATTTATTACGGTTTCAATGGGTTCCAGGTGATCGTGTTGGATGAAGCAGCCATCGCAGCTGCCAGCATCATACCGGACCAAGACTTATTTACAGGTAGCACAAGTGAGTATGGTTTTGTATGTCTACTCCTTTTTGTTAAAGATATCTGGTTGCTCGCTTATTATTATAATCTGTAAACAATTTTTCAATCGTAGATTATGCCTTTGAAATTAATTATGCTGAATACAACTTCGGTAATATTTCGGTAAAGTGATAAATAAATAGACTAATGAAACCTTTATTATTTGCGTCTTATTTTATACAATAGTTTTTATACTTTATTTGTACGTACCTATACATTAACAGGATCCCACCTTAAACGGGTAGGGCAATATATCCATTGAGTTCGTTTACAAACATCAGCTGATCAGTTTCTAAATGTTATGATTTTATAAATTCGTTCATTCATCAATAGCTTACAAATTTCCACTGCTGATCAAAGCCTCTTCTCACACGGAGAAGGTTTGAGCATTAATCATCACGCTTGCTCAATGCGGGTAGACAATTTCAAACTTATAATTAGAAATTATAAGCCCAGGTTTCCTCACAATGTTTTCCTTCACCGTTTGTTAGTGGTGTCTAAATAATCTTAGAAAGTACGTATAATACGGAAAAGTCACATTGATGCTGCTGTTGGTAGGTTTCGAACTCGGACTCTCGATCATGCATGAGAAGCGGGCGTCCTAAACCTACGGGCCACCACGACGTTTTTATGATTGTATTATTTAACTTCATTTATCTCTTTCTTTCCAGTGTTCCTAAACCCTGTGTCGACGGAGCAAGTGGTCAGGGAAAGTGGGCTCATCACAGTGGATTAGAAGATAATGTTTGTGTCAATTTAATATTATTATAATATAATATAATATTACACCAGACTCGTCTTGTTGATTATCATGTTGGGCCAAATTCATTACCTATGCAAAATTACCTATGAAATAGATAGGTATCTTTGAACTTCGTCTGTCGTAAAACTTCCTTGACTTAGTCATAACCTAAACGGTATTTAGGTATTTTAAGTACATAACATTTGGTCTGTTTGTCGGCAGCTGAGCTCAGTTCTAGGAAATAGGAAATTGGCTTAGCTAAAATATACTCTTCATGAACTTCTTCCTTTATTGCTGACCCAGATGGTGATTCCTTATTTTTTGGTGGTGTGCTGTAGATAATACAATTGATTGAATACAATAAAACCCACTATTATAATGTTATCTTGCATAATATATAAACAGTTTTTTCCAAAATATTTCCTAAATCCCTTGACGAGTCATCATGATTATCGGCAAACTACAACATAATGTCAACAAAACGAGTCGAATAAATTGTTAAATATAAATTAGTAATTAATAAACAACGGAATGCGTTAGAGTAATTCGGCGATCTCATACAGCTAGTGCGTATTGTAAGGCTATGTATTTGATAGTAATTGGTTTTAATAAAATATTGAAAACTAATAATAACGTTTTTTAAATCTAAGACTACCTATAGATATGGGATGGCGTTGATGACAAAATATGATAAATGAAATAGTGTAAACACATTATAAGCTCACAGCAAGCGGTACGTTAAAATGTGGTTAACTGGCTACAATTGACCTCAGTGCAGTGTTGCATCGTCTATATTCATGTGTGCGTTGGTGTGTCGTTTTTAAGATAGATTTTTTTGCGACAGGTATGTCGCAAAAAAAGTGCGACCAGTAGGTCGCACTATGTGATAAGTGCGACCAGTATGTCGAAATTAAAAATCGACATAACATCACACCTTTTATCCCCGAAGGGGTAGGCAGATTTATGGCACTTAATGCTACTGTACAATGTAACACCATCTTTTCACTATTAATGTTATGAGTCCCATGTAAGAGCCGCACTTATCATTGCATCTTTTTCAACCATTGCGTATATTCAACCATTGCTTTATATCCACACGTCAGATGTTCTCATTTACCAGTAGTGCCATTCGCTCGACACTTCTTCTCTAGATTATGTTAGTAGCTCTCAAAAATAATTTGGTACGCCTAACAAAAGCTGTAGACGTCACAATAATACTTAACGTGTACTTAAAGAAGATTTACAACGAACAAAGGGTCTATTTGAATATTACATTCCTGGGTGACACTTACTAGACCAAAAAGATAAAGAACAGAAGTTCTACAGTGATGAATGTCATAGCAGTTAGTAAAAGAACGTTGTCTGTTTTGAGAATGACAAAAAATTATTTAAATATACATAGTGGCAGTCCCGTCTTCAAAAGAGGACAAGTTGTAGATTTTATGATGTCTATTTTTTAGGTTTATATTTCTTTAGCGCTTCTCTTCATCTCCTAATAATATACATAGGTGCGTCTTCGTACTGAATGACTGATACGCATTGTTTATTAGATACTCAATAACCAAAGAGATATTAAAATTAATAAAACAATAAAACCAAAACACAAATCTATTCTGTTGGTCAACATGAACATCATTCGAGATATGTCTCCATCATCAATTTCTGGACTTATCACGCAGTATGTACTAGAGGTTTTTAAGATGCAAATTGTGTTTTTTTATATCTTTCTTTACTGACGCATAAAAATCATTGCAAATAGACCTTCTTTTCTACTTTCCCTACATGTAGTCGAGAGGGTCTGGCCTGACATTGGTCTGACATGACGTCAGTTAGGACCATATGTCGCGGTTTCATAATAATAGTACATCAGCCACCTTACCACGTTTATCTTGGTTCTAGTAAAATGTCTGCAGTAGTTGAAATCTGTTTCTCAACACAGAAATTATTTAGAAGGGTATTATTATTGTCGAACTTGTTATTTTCAGCAGAGTAATACTTGTGTAAATTAATAGAAGTAAATAGAGTTATGTAATGAAGAATTAATTATTTATTGGTCAGAAGCTGAACCCAAAATCACTGATTTAGTTTATGTGATTGCTACAACCTGGATGAACACTTTTCTATTTTTAATATGTTTTTTTTTCTATACTTACCGTAGTAAAATGCATGATATCAGAATTTAGTCAAAGCATTTTTAATGGGCATGTGTAACGAAAAGCAGAAGTCTAAATATATTCAGTTACATCAAAACTAGCTTACTACAAATTATGTGCTGTGGTTTATGTCTAAAGAATGTCGGCTACAGCGCGGTATACCTTTCTGACATGCGTCTTTGCACTACATTTCATACAACAATAATTATGAACCAGTGTCTTTGTTTATATTACGAGTGTGTTTTTTTTTTTTTTTTAAGGGGGGAAAATCATCGAATGACTGCTCCCGCCTGGGTGAGGCGGGAGGGAGTGTCAGACTCTTACTGACTAAAAACCACCCCGTTCCTTCTCCTGCACGTCGAGCCGGAGCCCCGGTTACCCGTTAGGTTCTCCGCGACTCCGAATCGGCATCGGCCGTATTGGGCCCCATCTGTGGTGGTCTGATGGCTCTTTGAGGCGCGCGCGGAACGCGACGCGCCATACGCTCGGGTCTGTTTCTGGTCGGACGGGGAGCCACCCATGCTCGCCGTCCGCAGGCCCGCGCTTACGGTGGCCGGAGATCGTCTCGCGATCCCCGACGCCCGGTGTGTCCTTCGCGATGGCTGGGTTGCGAGGAGGCAGCGCTTCGCTGCCTCACGCGTCCCGCCTCCTCCTTAGCTAGCATGACTGCTTCGCAAAAGGAGGAGACGGCATCCCAGTCCTCCTCGCTCCGCATCATGGCCCGCACTAGGCCCGGACGCGAGAGGTCGCCATCGCCGATCACTTCATATTACGAGTATGTAGAGGTGTCCGGTTATGCCAGTGGGCACGCGAAGCCTTGTTTCTTTCAAAGTGAGTAGGTACATAACACAATTATGTTCCTTTTTTTGAAGGAAGAAAATCATCTAATTACTTTTTCCGCCTAAGCTGAGGCGAGGGGGAGTGTTAGACTCTACTGACTAAAAACCACTCCGTTCCTACTCCTGCTCTTCGAGCCAGAGCTCCAGCAACTCGATAAGTCTGTATCTACTTGTGTCTTTTTAACCATCAACGTATCGTATTGATAATGGTGGTGCCATTATCAATGTATAGTTAATTATTGGGACTTTGGACATCTCTATACATACGAAGGTACATTATTTTTTCACTACAGAAATATAGGTGTGACTTACAATTATTTACTTCAATTTTAACTATACGGGTCTCAAAAGAAGTCTTGAAAATTGCAAATTGAATAAAAATTCTGTCAGACTATTTCTTCTAGTGAAGTGACCCAATTTCTGTAAGTTGACCCGTGAGACAATGTGGGACGAAGCAATCTGCGCTCTCTTTCCATTTATAGTCCAGAAGATTCGATAAAAATACTTTCGCATTCATTTGACTAGTTCACCCCACGGCCATACTTGGGTAAAAAAGTGTAAACTTGGTTAAAAAAATATGTTAATAGAACTTGAGTTTACTTTAGAAAAAAATAATTTACGTTTACTGTAAAGTGCTTACGAAAACTAAGATCTTATCCCTTGATAATAGGGTTGATTTTTTGTAAATCTATTTTGTTGTTCAAACTTTACAAAGTATTATAGTTTATATTAGTATTATAGTTAATAAAGTGTACAGTAAATTTTCCATGTATCTACTGATATTGTTAGGTCTACCATATATTCACACTTAAGTTCAATGAATAACAATATAGGATACCGATACTCAAATGATTTAAAATTCCAGTCGCGCATAAGAATCTCGTAATGACCAAGTAATTTTGTCTAAAGAGGTTACTTTAAAAAACTAAATAAATTTCTTAAACAATACGTGACTGAACTTGGTTATTGAGGATCTCGATTTTATTTTCCATTGTAAATTGTTATTGTTGTATTAAACGAAAAAAAAAGTTTACTTTGATAGCTGAAGAAGCAGAATCTGTTAAAGATATTGTTCCAAGGTACATTATAACACATTTCTTGTCATCTTATCAACGATTCTCCTACAAATAGAACACTAGAAAACAACTTGTACCTAAGTCGTATGGTCGTAACAACGATCTGAACTTAACAGACCCATGGCCCGCAATCCCAAAAACAAAGGCGGCAACACATAGAAACTATCACAAAATGCCCAAATTCACTGCAGCTAATGTTCCCAGAGGCGTGGTCTACAGTCGTACGTTACCACTCCGGGTCATCTCTGCTAATTTACAGCCTACCCCCAGGCTACCCGTAATACTCTCATACGGGATTATGGCTCATCCACCGCCTATTATAATGGACCAAATTGATTTACAATAGCACGGGTTAAGATTTACTAGGCTTAAGTGTTAAGCTGATCAAAGGTCAGTGATTTGGGTAATACGTATTGGACAATTGGTATTGTGAGATTATTATCTGATCTGATGTGGATTGGTAACGTTGTTTGGTTTGGATTTAATTCATTCATCTATTTTGGCTCGATGCTAGTTGAATTGTTTGATTGTGTTGTTGGTACATACGTGCTATATTTTACGTCAAATAATTAGTTGGAATGTGAAATTAATATGTAGTTGTATTTGTTAAATTACACTTTTAATTAGAAGTAGAAGATTTTTCAATCTATAGTATCAGGTGATATTAGAGGGGTAGGCCTAAGGCTATTTGCTAAATGATTGCTAGAAAGGAGTTATTTTGATTTAACTCGTCGATTACCGTCATTAGAGGTATAGACACAATTATAGAATAATAGGTTGCGGTAACCGGTGACCGCTTGGTGTTTGACAGTTTAAATAAAATTAACTGCACGGTTGGATCGGTGGCTGGGCAACTGGCTGCCGCGCAACATGTCGCAGGTTCGATTCCCGCTTGGGGCAACTCTTTGTGTAATCCACAGATTGTTGTTTCGGGTTTAGGTGTCATGAGTGTGTGAACTTGTATGTTTGTAAACGCACCCACACTGGAGAAAATCCTAGTGTGAGGCAACGTTATTTTTTTTAAACAAATGTATTTCTTGTGCGTCAATTTGTAAACTTGTTATAATTTACTGATAATATACAGTGTAATATTACAGAAAGGGACATACAATTACAACTGTAAAAATACTCTTAACATATAGGATAAGTTAAAAACATCATACTTTATACCAGTTATCCGCTTCGCATTGTGGGATATAAAAACTTTTTTCATTATGCCGCATATAGGGAGCTGATTGAAAATAAGTGTCGCGTCCTTCTATTGTTTTATTGTGAATGGAAACTGTATGTCCTTAAATCTCTTGATACGTACTTATGTAATTACACTGTTAAAAAAATATATATACCTACCTAGTACACATAATAGACCTTTGTTCTACAGTATACAAATGAAAATATAAAAGTTCTTCTGAAATTTTTATTAATACAATTGACAAGATACTAGAGGTATAAAAAGTATTTTATACAATCAAAATTATGTAAAATCACAACAACATAAAATTTTAGCTAAAACTGGTTGAATTTTTTATTGCAAAATTCCTAAAATACTTGGTAATAAGGATAAATTTCTGTATCTTTCCTGATTATTGCCCTAAATTCCTCGTTTCTTCTAAGGTTGAAGGCAGTTCTATGTTCTTCGTCTCAGGTAGAAATATACACAGAAATCCGCCTATTATCGCCAATACTCCGAATGTGCATCCTGAAACCAGCGGCGGCAGAGAATTCATGGGCGGTGCAACTATCTGGCCGACCCTCGACATTACAGATAAAATGCCTAACACAGAATTCCTAATAGCAGTAGGAAACAACTCAACACCATATAGGAAAACAATTATAAAAGACATGAAAAAGAAAGTGCAACCTGCACACGCAGTCAATACTTTAGCCACATTTGCAGAATCTGGAATAAGAATGACTATTATCATGAATGACCCTGATAGAAAATTCGTCACCATTAGGAAAGATCTTCGCCCGAACTTCTGAAGTAAGTATGAAGCAATGAGTGTGCCTGGTATCAGAAGGGCTCCTGACAAGGCTACATTGGCATGGATGTTGCCACTCATGTGGCCTATGTACTGCGACACTCCATAGTATCCCATACCACACACAAAGTATATAAAGGCCATACATAAAAAGTTAATGGTCAATCGTCTGTAGTGGAAGATGTGCCAGAAACTTGCTTTTTCTAATTTTAACGAAGCTTGTGTAGCTGCATATTGTTCCAAGTCATGTCTGATATTCTCAGAGGGAGCGTTATTGCTGAAAAACAATAGTCAGAAAATATTTTTTTTTTCAAAATGGCTCGCCATCAGTAACTATGGATTTGTTTGAGATAAGATAATATAATATCACGCCTTTTATCTCCGAAGGGGTAGGCAGAGGTGTACATTATACCACTGTACAATGTAACACCCACTTTTCACTATTTATGTTATGAGTCCCATGTAATAGGGGGTGAGCCTATTGCCATATACCGGGCACAATTCCAGACTCCGTGCTACTACTGAGATTTTTTTGAAAAACCCAGTAATACTTTGCCCGACCCGAGACCCCCTGCCCGGCAGTCGCACTTGCGACCACTCGGCCAGCGAGGCAGCCTTTGATTTGTTTGAGATGTAATGATTATTACTATACACATCAATATTGACTAGCTTTGAGAGCTATTACAGTAATAATTGTTTTTTAATACTCACTATTTAGCGATCTTGATCAAGATTTCAGACGCCCTGTCCACTTTATTTTCATCTAGCAACCACTTTGGGGATTCCATGGTCATACACCATAGAAAAAGGCAGAGGAACGCTGGTATGGATATAACCAATTGGAATATATCACTGTTTCTAAAGAGGTATGATACACCAGCCAGGGTCATGTGACTAACGTTTATGGGCACGTGGTAGAGAGCAGTCACCATTTCCCTGTAACCGAGTCCACAGTACTCAACCAATAGCACGTAGCTGGTGACTATGGCTCCTCCAATGCCTGCTCCTTCAATGCATCGCATTAGAATAAAGGTAGGAGCTGTGGGCATGTAAGCAGTTAGGACGCCGGCCACGGAGATAATCAGACAAGTCACCATGAACATAAACAGTCGCCCGTACCTGAAATACAGGAGCAATATTTAATTCTATATTCTTATCTCTTTATTTACAGAGGATAAAGTTTTCGCAGATTTTCTACTTAAACCCTAAGGTTGACTGGTAGAGAATGCCATATGGCATTAAGTTCGCCTTATGTGCCATAAACAAATTATGTACATTAAAGAATAAATAAATAAAGATTTTATGAAATATGGTAGGTATTGAAGTAAGACAACCTTTTCGAAAAAATAAATAAAATTAACAAAAACAATTAATCAAACCTTTTAAGGTCCAAAGGGGCAGACAGCGCTGTAAAATATTAACGTAAGTAATACCCATTTTTTACCAGTTACATTTCCAGTTCCATCTAAAAGACATATTCTCCTGAAATAATTCAAATCTACGCGGTCATTAGGACAAAATGAAATAACACAGATTAGTAAAAAAATGAGTACAAAATAAGAGTACATAGTAAAAACCATCGACCAAAAGAAAAACTAAAAAGAAAAAAGTAGAGAGAACGATAAACACAATGGAAAAGAAATCTGCTAACAACTTAATGCTAATTTTATTATACTTAGATTAAATGGTACATATTTTAGCCATGATTTTGATGATAGTGTGTATTACCCTTATTATTAAATTGTCACTTACACCTTGGAGTGTGTTATTTATCTCCAGTAGTAGGTTTATGAATTTTTAGTTAGCAGAGCACAGGCAGAGCTTTCATATGCCACCTATCAATATAATGAACAATTTCGAACTGCCAACAGAATAAAATTTTTCATCATTTCCAGTAGAATGTAAACTCTCAGACGGGTGCTTAACTTAATTAATTGGAAACGTGTGTCAACGTTCATCAGTGCTTTAAAATTCATTTTGAATGACGACACTCAATCTCTGATAGGAATTTCGATGACAATTGAAGTGCTAAAATTATCGTGTTATTGGTAAAAATAAATTATTTGGTACAGATTGTTCAAAAAGATAAAATGTGATTAAAACTTATTATTAAAGTATACTTATATTAATCAATAACATTTCTTAGATAGACTGACTTTTTTGGCTTAGTCTATGGTCAAAAAAAGGGACTGCCCAAGCAGTGCTGACAGTTCCTGATCATCTAGAGTATTGTATGTATTTACCTTTTTGGCTTTGCCATAATATGAAATGTTTTTTTTTGTATTATAGAAAAAATAATTTAATAAGCCAATGCAAAGCGCATTGAGTTGAAATACTCTTTCATAATTGCACTACCAGATAAATGGCAAGGCCACACCGGTATAATAATATGGTGGGTATTCCACCTATGAATGAAACGTACTGCTTCAAGTTTTATAATAAGAACCATCAAGGAGTGGTACTTTGATAGAGTCTGTGTATCCTCAGTGTCTTCAGGGTTGCGTATGGGCAGGTGTACTCCATCGTTGACGACATACATAGTGCAGGTGCAGGCAAAATAGTGGCCTACTAACAATAAAAAATTAAATAATAAAAATAAGGAACAAAGAAAAATATTTAGCAAATTATGATTTTTATAGAAGATTCCTACTAAAAATTTAAAGTACATACTTGTCAGCTAAGATCCCGAATGTCAGAGCTCCGATCAGGGATCCGACGTAGAGCATACTTTGCGTGAAGCTCAGCATCCATTGGTTGCCACAGTAGATCCCGTATTTTGTCTGAATGGTTTTAGTGAACACACTAAAATCCCATTTAGGGTGTTCACAAGGGCATGCATTAGTTCCATTTCGGCCTCCGCAGTCATAATTCATTGGTGGAGACATGAATATCAAACTCAGTATGTGCCAGAAGATAGGTATTTTCGTCAAGAAGAGAAGAGTAAAGAAGTAGTAGTGATATCTTGTGATTTTGTGGAAAAATCTCTCTACTGGATGTTTTGACTCTATCATTTTGTCTGATCTTGTTGGTCCGGTTTGTTATTTTCCTATGTCAAGTATATTGTATCATAATATTAGTGAAAAACTAACTACCTCGTTACATTAATTTGTTAAGTACGTTTTGCTATTAAGTATTTGCTACACTTCACTATTAAATTTTAGCAACAAAATCTAACAAAAAATGTGTAAATAATATCATGTAATAACAAGAAAATTACTTTGTTTTCATTTGTATTGTCATATTGGCATTATACTGAAGTATTTTTTTATTTAATGCCATTGTTAAAATATAGAGGCATGATAATTCAAGAAGGTTTAATATATAGATTTAATGAAACTAGATTTATTTATATTTGTCTATTTTTATTATCTATGGCCTTCTCTTCGGCCTTAGCTTCTCACAACATTTGTGCAGGACGATGCCTTTTTATCTCAGTGAGGCGAGAGGGGGTATGACTGCACTTCCAGCCGGAGCACCAGCAACGTGTCAAGTCCTACGCGACGTACACTCGGGTCTGGTTCTGGTCGGGCGGTGAGTCACCCTTGCTCGCCGTCCGCAAGCAGCACGGTGGCTGGATACGTGTCGTGGCGTCAGTTCGATTTATTTGAGTGTATAATAATAATATGAGCATTTGTATGTTAACTTACTCGTAACAGGGAAAATCCTACGGTTAACAAAATAGAATAAAGTTATTTATATTATTTTTGTTCACGTCATTTTGTTCGGATTTATTTGTCATCTCCCTGTATTCGACTATAACTAACGAACCTAATAAACTATACCTAGTATCATTAGTTCGTAAATAATGTGCGTACATAAGCTTCAAATGTATCCTGGTAACAATGTAAGTGGCATAGATTGGTTGTCTAATAATTAAATTATGGACGTAATTACTCCACTCAATTTACTGGCAGAATTGAGACATTGTGGCTAGGCTTGCTTATGTTAGGCAATTTGTTATAATAGTGAGTAGGTAGCTGAACTAAATATGTGGAGGGAAATGGGTTCCCGAGTAATATTTGTGAGTGTAATAATTTATGAATAGTTAGGTTATTTTGAAAATTGGTTTGTCTCGTATTCGGTTTGGTTTACATGTTTTACACTTTTTTTAAGGGGAGAAAATCATCGAATGGCTTCTCCCATCTGGGTGAGGCGGGAGGGAGTGTCAGACTCTTACTGACTAAAATCCACCCCATTCCTACTTCTGCACTACACTTTTTACACTAGTTTGTTTATAGAATCGGTGAATCAACAGAATAGCTAATTAATAACTCCAACTTTTTTTAGTGACTGCCATTCATGTAATTTTATACTAATATCCAAAGCTGAAGACTTTGTTTGTTTATTTAATCGCGTTAATATCAGGAACTACTGGTCCGATTTGAACAAGTATTTTAATGTTAGATAGTCCATTTATCGAGGAAGGGTATAGGCCATTAAACATTACGCTATGATCCATAGGTGCCGAGCAGAGTTGTTGAAACCACATGAACGAAGCTAGTATTCTATAATCGAAAATTCGATCCATTGGTTTTCACACGCATTATGTGTATGGTAAAACCAAAAACTTCAATCACAGTTCCTTATATTTTTGTTTGATTCTTTTCGTCTGCGACGAATATAATCACGAATTTATTTAGCGCCTGAAATATGTTAAAGACAAAGCATTTATTTCAATAAACCATAATTTGGTACTTTTGAAACGTCAACAAATACAAAATAAATAATAGTCTGTCAGTCTGTCCGTCAGTCAGTGAAGCTAGGTAAAGCTAGGTTATGATAAATGAAATATTTCTAACGTAAATTCTCCAAAACCCATTAAATCTAATCCTAATTACCTTAAAGCCTTCAACACAAGGTAGATAATAAAAGATTAAAGTCAGGAACGAAGATGTTAGGCTGCGAGCACACCGAGCCAACTGTATCAGGAGCGTGCAAGTGATTTATGCACTGTGAACAGAGAACGCCTCGATAAGACCCGACGTGCAAGCCACCGACGTAATTTAAGCTCGCGTGGACCCAGCTTTGCGATATTCGTCAGTCGAATTTATAGCGTATGTGAGAAATTGGTAGGTTATTTTTATGTTTTTACGGAATTTTCTATTATTAGGTTTTGTTATTGAAATCTGGTTCTAAATTAAAATATTGTCCTGTAGCTGGGGTGCCTTGAGGAACATGTCTGACGAACACGAAATCTTGTCGTGTTCGTCAGACATGTTCCTCAGCAGCCAGCTACCTAGCTGATTCGCCAGCTGTGTAGTCGGTTTACTAACTCAGTTGTCACATGTTCTTTAAATTTTATTGCAATTGCAACGATTTCATTAGGTTTTTATCACTATTTGCCTTTCACCTTGAGGCTTTTTTAATTTTACATAACATAGCATCATGCATTTTATACCCGAAAAGGTAGGCAGAGGTGCATGTTACGGCACTTTGTGTCATTGTACAATGTAACACCCACTTTTCACAATTTAATAGGGGGTGAGCCTATTGCCATATACCGGGCACATTTCCGGACTCCGTACTACCACTAAGATTAAAAAAAACAGTAATTCTTTGCCCTACCCGGGAATCGAACCCGAGACCCCTTGTTCGGCAGTCGCACTTGCGACCACTCTGCCAACGAGGCAGTCTTTTGGTTTTATGTGCTACTTAATTCCTGTATTTCATGACGTGGCATCTTTTCAATGTGATTATATTATTTGTTTATTTTGCAAGTCCTAGTTCTATTCTTTTATCAATAAAATCTTCAAGTTGCGTCTTATAATAAAACTATTTTCATGAATTTATTTCTTTCTAAAGTGACTTATTAGTTTAGTAGAATTTTCTTTATTACTTTTAGTGTATCTTGAGTTGTACCTACATATTATTTTTTTTCATTTCCTTATATTATTTAACCTACAACACCTTGTACAAAATATATTGTAATCATACTCATCTATGCTAATATTATAAAGAGGAAAGATTTGTACCTATTTTTGTATGTTTGTAATGAATAGGCTCAAAAAGTACTGGGCCGATTTAAAACATTCTTTCACCAATAGAATGCTACATTCTTCCAAATTTACATTTCATTTTGAAAAAAATTAGGGATCCTTGGTAAAACTTGAACCATGTAACCGAAGGTGTAGAAAAATAAGTCTTAAAATGTCTTTCGTTGAATGCGCTGCCGAAACTATTAGCGATAGAACAAAATAATGTACAACAATATTGAAGAACATCATAATGTCTACAAAAAACTCCGCGGTAGCATATGTCCAACTATTGTAGTTATGTCACTACTACAATCAAAATTTCCAAAAATAAATAATTGTCTACCCCGTGCGAAGCTGGGACGGGCTGCTAGTATGTAATAAAATAATACAAAAATATGAACCCAAGAACAATAGACAGTATCAGGAACAAAAAAGTAGTCCAACTAGCAAGTAGAATGCTAAATTCATAGACGTAATGTTTGCAGTTGGAATTTCAGCTGTCTACGTCAAAATTTCTGAGAGTGCACTGGACAGACGTACGTTTATGACAGGAACAGGCCCTTTGTATCATGTTATGCATCTCCAAGTGCATTGTTTCAACCAAAAAACAAATATGAACTAGAGTTTTTGATTACGAAATTAAAGGATTTTTAAAAGGTATTAAGCTTTTTAGTTGTTGAACACAAGTATGGCTGGTTGAGATGAACTAACTTTGATTAATATGGTTACTGTTTCGACTACATGTTGGGGCGGTGGTTGGTTAACCGGCTGCCGCGCAACATGTAGCGGGTTCAATCCTCGCACGGAACAACTCTTTGTGTGACGCACAAATTGTTGTTTCGAATTTGGGTGTCATGTGTATATGAACTTATAGAGGTATATTTGCAAACGCACCCATACTAAATAATTTGTGATGAAAACTACAATCGACGTTCAAAATGTTATCCAGAACTTGAGTATTTATTATAGTGACATCATTTATTACATTATATTTATTACAAAGTTACATTTGTTTTACTTAGCCGTTCATTTCAGTGGATACTATGCAACTTTTTTGATTCATTTTAATCGAGTATTAGAAGAATGTATACATTTTTTTTAAGGGGGAAAATCATCGAATGACTGCTCCCGCCTGGGTGAGGCGGGAGGGAGTGTCCGACTCTTACTGACTAGAAACCACCCCGTTCCTTCTCCTGCAAGTCGAGCCGGAGCCCCGGTTACCCGTTAGGTTCCGCGACAAGAATGTATGCATAGAATGTTAACTTGCATAGTTTGTGAATGAGAGGATATCACTCTGTTCTGTGAAACGTGTGAACAAGACACAAGTTAAAGGTGGAAAGCGTTTATACACACACACACACGAAGAAAAAAGTAAAAAATTGTACCATGCATGACTTTAAAAGAATCATGATGTTCATGATATAACGATTGTGTTAATATATTATTAATTACATTAATAACACTACCCTATGAAATGTAATTTTGCTACAGTGTTGTATCGACTGCCAAATATTTGAATATGACTAGATCAAATCATATACGTATCAAATATTTCAAATAGAAACATCTTACCGACAAGTTAAATAATTTACATTACTTTCGCTAACTCTCACACTTGCACCACACCTACATCTGTATTGAAAGTGTAGCAGTCACTACAAAGATCCGCAGACAATAGCCGCCGCCAGTGTGACCACGTCTCACTCGTCACCTAGTTCTATATTACTTTGGATACCATCACTGCACAGACTCTTTGGACAAATAATTGATTTTGACTTTAACTTTGACTTTGAAAAATAACTTAATTTTCAATATTTCCCTCTAAAGGTTGGCCCTTGTGACTCCTTTGATATCGTGAGTGCCGCTGACGGTGATCCGACCGTTAGATGTCGACTATACCATGAAAAAAAATTGGGATTATTTTAAAAATTAACCCTGCACAAACATACATTTACATCTCTAAAACAACAATTTCTTAACACAAATAATAATAGTACCATATAAAAAACAGAAACGAACGTCTAGACCATCTAGATGCCGCGGAGAACCTAACGGGTTACCAGGGCTGCGACTCGAAGTGCATGTGTAGGAACAGGGTGGGTTTTAGTCAGTAAGAGTCTGACACTCCCTCCCGCCTTACCCAGGCAGTCATTCGATTATTTGGGAACCTTAAAAAAAAAGACCACCTAGATATGCATTATCAACGAACATGTTTATATATATGTTCAAATGTTCATAATAGGTACTCACAATTACAGCACAATTTTAAAAAAGTTATTAATTTTACGTCTCTCCGCACAACGATACCTTTTTCGATGCCAAATAAAAATTGCGAACAAAAACGTCAATATGCCGAGAGATCTTCAATTTATGGCTGGTTGAGAATAATTGAAACTGAATTTCATTTTGCAAAAAATATGTTTGCAAGAACTGCCGACGTCAGCGATGGGACGGATTTACTGTATTTTTAATTATCATTTTGCTGTGATTCAATCTTTCAAAAAATATAAAAGAACTTTATGTTGCATAGTTTTAAAACTTTGGAAAAATAATATCAGATTGGAAACATTTACATACATGTATACCCCACCCAACCTACCTATATATTTGAACGAATAACTTGAAAATAAAATAACTTATAAGTAGTTAAGAATAACTTTTTGCGTCTCAAAGAAATAGCTTAATGTCTCATGTCAATTTCAATCGGGAATTTTAGAAAGATTACGTTTCATCATCGGTCGTGGTGGCCCGGAGGTTTAAGACGCCCGATTCTCATGCATGAGGGTTCGAAACCTACCAACGTCAAGTACCACCGTGACTTTTTCATAGTTTTTATGTATGTACTTTCTAAGATTATCTAGACACCACTGACAAACGGTGAAGGAAAACATCGTGAGGAAACTTGGGCTTATAATTTCTAATTATAAGTTTGTAATCGCCAACACAAATTGAGCAAGCGTGGTCATTAATGCTCAAACCTTCCCCGTGTGAAAAGAGGCTTTGCTCAGCAGTGGGCATTTATAGGCTGTTGATGATGATGATTGATTGATGTTTCATCATTATAATTTATTCACTATTATAACAAATACTGCTGCTGGACTTATTTTATTTATTTAATTATACTTATTTTTAGCCATAGTATTTGTAGTCCCACTGCAGAGCATAGGCCTCCCTACCCTCCTTCTACTCGTCTCTTCTTATAGCTTTCTGTGGCCAATCCTTTTCATAGGCGTCATGTTTATCCCGCCATCTTGTTCTGCTGCTGCTGGATATAAAATAATAATTTTAATTTCAATGATAAAGTACATACATGACTTAATAAATTAGTATTCACTCGAGTTGCCACTAATTTAAAACGTAACCAACCTAATCTTTAAAATAATATCGTTAATTCTATTTAAATCAAACTGAATTAAATGCAAATAAAACGATTAAAGTGAAGTTATGAATACAAATTTAAATGTTTGAATTTTTTTGTTTAACCATTCGAAGCAATTTGTGGGTTGGACTTCATGTGACAGATGTCAACGAAATTGTTTATTTTACGAAATGAATTAATAAAAATTAAAGTTACAATGATTTTCATTCATGATTTTTAAGTGCATTTATTTTGTGTCATATAAAATTAAAGACGCAGCAATTAAAAGGCTTAACAAGGAATAATGGGACAAGAAGTCATAACATAACATAACATAACATCACGCCTTTTATCCCCGAAGGGGTAGGCAGAGGTACACATTATGCCACTGTACAATGTAACATCCACTTTTAACTATTTATCTTACGAGTCCATGTAATAGGGGGTGAGTCTATTGCCATATACCAGGCACAATTCCAGACTCCGTGACTACTGACATTTAAAAAGATTTTTTAAAAAACCCAATAATACTTTGCCCGACCCGGGAACCGAACCCGAGACCCCTTGCCCGGCAGTCGCACTTGCGACCACTCGACCAAGGGGGCAGTCAGGACAAGAAGGCAATATTGTAGAAAGAAAATTATTACCATTATTTTACAGATTAACACGTAAAACGCCATGTGAGTAAACAGTGACAGACGTTAGCAGAGGATTTGTTTTCAAGTTTTCTATTGATAGTCAAAGCCTTAAAAAAGAAAGAATAAAAAAGAAGTACCTATAACAAAATAATAATACCATGTGTTGTGTTTTTACCATATTAATGCTTTGTAGTACATAATTTAACAAAGTATTTAACATACAATTATACAGAGATCAAAGTCTCTTTAAAAGTCCAGACAGTAATTAACCTGTATCACAATGAATACGATGCACTGCAAGCAAAATAAATAAAATTTTAATGAATGTCCAATTCCAGACCGCATTCGAAATTGAATTTTACTTATTTTCTGTACAAATAAAAGAAAGATCTGTCTGAATATTTTTACTGCAGCTATTGACTGTAAAGATGCATAATCATATTTATTTATTAATGGTACACTCTTGGTCTATATAAGGTGTAGTTTTGAAACCGTGTCATTTCTCGGGGGCATGTAAGAGAAGTCATAAAAGTTCAATGTAAGGCAAAATTTCGGGCCAATAGTTAAAAATACGGATATAATAAATCGTTTAAGTTCGACAGTATTTCAGAATAAGCGACAGCAATGTTTCTTATTGGAGTTTTATGGAATTAGGAATAATATCAATTACGTGTTTGAATTTGTGTGTTTTAAGCCGCGTTATAAAGCTAGTTACAAGACGGCGGCGTGTACTTCGCCCTTACGGATTTCCGTAATTTCAGAAAAATAAAAAATATTTACCTACAATTTTTTTATTGATTCGGACTCAGAATCGATATTTATTTATTTAAGTTTTATACAATTGCATAAGGAGGACTTAATGCTAACCGCATTCTCTGCCAGTCATCCTTTCGGTAGTGCTGAAATGTATGTGGTAGGTGGTAAGCTGCAAAACTGTTATGAGAAATAGTGGTAATTATCCAAATTAATAAAAGGGTATCAAAAGCATACATAAAATAAGTAAATATAATCGTATAGATATATATAATTATATATAATATAAATATCATTATACATATAAATATATTTGTGACTGGTATATGAATTTGTCCTATGTTACAACAAGATGAAAAATTATGAAAGATGTTATGAAACTGCCAGCTTTCCGCTAATGTACTCACGCGCCCTCCGCTTGAAACCTGAGTTACCCCCTAGAAAATGACGCGGCTTTAAAACAACACCTTCTATAGTTCTATAGTAGGGTAGATTTGGTTGTTTGTATCAAACTAGCTCTGAAACTCCTACACCAATTTTGATAATTCTTTCAAAATTGGAAAGATAACTAAACATTTTTTGACTTTATTTCTAACGTGTATTTTATTATGTGAAGGTAAAGAGAATCAATTGTCACAAATTATGAGTATTATAAGTCCCTTGAAGGTGAGTTTATTGCCAAATCTAGTAACAGACGTTCATTCTATATTTATATATTCTACCTTATGTATATTTTATGTGAAAAAAGATTCAATACAAAAACATTAATAGTTCCATATTTAAAATGAATACACTAAAATGACATAATATGTCGGAGGTAGATTATATAATATCAGGTCGCATTACAATGGTCACATGAGTGCACATAATCCTACAGTGTAAGCTGAGCCTAAACTTGACACGCTATTGTGTACTGATTATTGAGTTCACCTGTTTGTAGTACACGGTTCAAGTTGGTGGTTAGTGGTATCTAAGTGGGAGGTAGTTATGATATGAGAGCTCAAATGATTCATCATCATCAACAGTCTATAAGTTGCCACTGCTGACTAAAGGCCTATTCACGGACGGATAATGTTTGATCATTACATGGAACTCGAACAAAGTCCCTTTGGTACTTTCCGTTGATAAGTTTCGAACCTTTGCATGAGAAGCGGGCGTCCTTAACCTCCAGCCCACTACGTCATCAAGTGAGTCAATTACTTTAAATTATAAGTCTCAATCAATCTTATATTTTGGTGTAAAGAAAAAGAAAAGTGCAATGGACTACTGTTTTGTGGACTATTTGTGACTTTATCGAAGTTACTCTTTGTAAAGGGTGAATTTATTCACATATTATTGACACCTAAAATTCTGAATAGGGTAGTTTCCTAAATTTTATTTTAATGTCCGTCTGGTAAATTACTTTAAAACTTTAGACACGTATTTTTTCTTTTGTCACAAAATTAAATACTTTCGACGATATATTAATTTGAAATATCGTGTGACGTCACAGCGTGCCACATTTTGTAGCACGTTATGACGTAACGACCTCCCGCTATATATCTAAGTATTACAAGTTAATACGAGAAAATAAAAAAATACGTATCTAATATTTTTTCATTATCTAACTGACGGACTAATTAGATTTTTAATTTAACTTACCTTTTAAATTTAACTACCCAATTTTGTACATTTAGTTCAACAGTCGAAACAGCCACCTTCGTTTAACCTCCAAAGTAGCTTCACAATTCTAATTGGTTATCATGATAAAGAAATTTGATCAGACTGTTGTCAGCATGTTCACAGTACCTATAGGAAAAACTTGTCCCTTTCATATAGGTTTAATAACACAGCAAAAAAAAGTTTCATGAACGAAAGAACACACACAATCGATCCGACATCCAACCCACACAGTAATACCACAAATGACACCAGTCTGAATGCATTTAATCTTCGGAACCGCAACGAGGCGCAATATCGTCATGATGAGCAGCACACAATGGACCCTCAATCTCCACTGGATATTAAGTTTCCGTTAGTGCCACAATGAAAGGCCTAGGATGCCTGGAATAGGCTCTGCGTGTATGAATTAGTTCAGTCTATTCATGTCAGTATTATTCATTGTTATCTATGTAACCGTTCCGTTCTAGAGAAACGGTTGCAATCTTGATCCGAGATTGGGAGAGGTTTGGGCTGTGAAGGGAGGGGGGATTGGTTTTGGGGTTAAAGATAACCTCACTAGATATTGTTACAGTATGATTTTGTTTAGTTTTATATAATGGCTTTTGTACGGTATCAGTTTATTATTAGTTGAATTGTAATAGGGGAAGTCTCTAGAAGATGGCACCTAACGCCGGACACTTTTATTATCTCGATAACTCATAATGCGAGCGATTCAATTTTTAGGGGGAAGTCACCCAGTGTCAGACCTAAGATTTTTAGTAAAAATTGAATCGCTCGTTTCGTTGTCGAGTTATCGAGAAAATACAAGTGTCCGGAATTAGATGCCGTCCGGCGTTACGGGACTTCTACCGACAGGGGATACTCACTTTTAACATTACAAACTAACTATCAATAATACAATCTTTCTTGTCTAAGCAAACATAGAAAGTAACCACAATCAAGTGTCTGTTGTAAAAAATACTTAAATAGGGATATGAAATATCCGCCTTCAGATAGATTTTCTATAAGAGATTTATTTATTTTCTAGAAATAAGGAATCGTACTTCCTCCTTCATGGTAGCACGCAGGAACGGGAGATGAATTCTTCCAACTTAATTTACTATTGCAAATATTTCCAAAACATGGTTTTGTTTTTAAAAAACTGAAAGAATAAGGCGTTTTGTATGCTGTTTTTTGTCTCTCAGTGGCTAGTTATGTGGCTACTGCTGACCAAAGGTATCTTCTCATATGGAGAAGGTTTGAGCATTGTCTACTGCTAAACGATTTTATAATTTAGTCTGAGTTTGAAAAAAAGTACGGTTTTCCATTTAACTACGCTTCCATAGATCAGTTCAAGGAATGAAAAATACATCTCGTAGATGCTCTGCCTCTAATTTAAGTACTTATAAAAAGGGTTGCTATAAATATATATCATTATGTGTTACATTAATTCAATTTTCAGTCAGATGATTCACACATTTAAATAGTACCTTTCATTACCTTCAAAATATAATTCACAAACAGCAAATATGTATGTGTATGAATGTATGTAGAGGTATGTATGAAGATAAAAGGAGATTTCAGTTAATTAGTAGGCTTTGCTGCTCCGTACAGAAGCTCATCAAGGGAAAGTACTTTGTAGGATTTCTTATTTATATGTTGTTCAATAATTGTGTGTTAAATAATTAAAATGTAATGGGTTTTATCCGTGGCTTATCAACCATGATGGGTCATGAACATAAACGATGATGCGCTTTTGGAGGCCTGGCTTCAAAGATTCGAACCCAGACATAAGGCTGCAAGCCTCTCGGTTTTTTCCGTATGAATTTCAGTAAGTGTGCTGGGGAATTGCACAACTTGATTTCACTAATCCTTTCCATGATTGTACCACAAGACAATCGGCGAAGCGTCACTGATTCATGGTGTATTTCCCATCCACAGGCACAAAGCACTTCGCGTCAAGCTTTCTTTTGCGTACTGTTAGGGAGTGGAATTATTTGCGTATGTTTTCCAAAGGATACCTAACCTAACCTGGATGTCTTCAAGGCCCAAGGGAATAGGCTGCTTATGGGCAGACCTGCTCCATCGTAGGCAGCATCATCACTTACCGCCAGACGAGATGGTGGCCCGTTTTATTTGACAAGTATTTAAAACTGATTACAGACACATACATAAAATATTATATTCAGTCATAACATTTTCCATCGACTTTAAAAAAGAGATATGTCGGAACGGTCATTAGTACGGGATTTCGATTTACTACAAAACGAAGGAATAACAACAAAATGAATAAAGATGGCGCGCTTCAAGAGTTAATTATGACGTCATGTCCGCCTAAGAGTGGGGGAGATTGAGTGACTTTCAACATCGCACAACAGCAGTCACTCTTGGCTGGGACTCCGAACGAACAGCGGCGCGCTGGGAGTGCTGTCGGCCGGGTGGTGATTGCAATCATCGGAGTCAGTGCTGTGAAATTGTCATTGACATTATATTGTTTGAGATTATAACGGTGAATATTATTGCAATGTAAGTGGACTAAACTTTGATGTATTTTGACCATTTCTAAACTGTGAAAGGGACTGAGTTTGAAGACCTCAGAGTTTGTTTCGGCGTTTCTTCTCGGAATAGTCCGTAGGAAATGCCGACTTAATTGGGGTGCGAACAGGTAAAGGTGCACTGTTGGGGGTGAACGTTGCTTTATTTACGAAGATTTAATTGTTTTATTACTGTATAAACATACCTCTACCGATGTATGTCACGAAGAGGGCTCTCGCCTGACATCGCCCACACCATCCTCCGACAGATACTTAGTTTTAAATAAAAAGGGACCGTTAAATATTTACCTTAAGTCAGCAAAGTATACATAGCCATATTATATTTTCTGGAGCAGCGAGAAGCGAGTTCATAATGTAAGAAAAGAGTAATATAGTGTCAAATTTCCATAAAAATATTCAGTCTAGAATTTTTGCTATCAATCACATTTTGATAAAATATTTTGTTAAAATGTGTAAATTACGAACACGATCGGTTACTTAGGCTGCTAGGCATGATACGGTTCAAAAATATTTGCCTTTTTTTTTATAATATTTAATACAGAATATTTTGTAAAAGTATTTGATTTTTACGTGGTTTTATTTTAACACTTGGTTTGGTATGTTATTATGAGTGATTTTTTTAGTAAAACGATGGAAAAAATTACATATTTTTGGCATTCTACTTTCCGTAATTTTTTTCCGTTATCCTATATAACTAATTTTATTACCATTTTTGTTCGCTTTAAAATTCTTTACACCATTCTTTAGTTTTCTACATACAGATATAGAAATCATGATTGTGAATAAAACGCCCTAATTTTATTTCTCATTGTACCAAGATAATGTACTGTACAATAGGCGTGTCGACAGGGTAAAAAAATCAAAAAAGTAATTAGTCCGTCATTAAGATCGCACGAAAATATCAGACACGTATTTTTTGTTTTATCAAATTAACAGAAGAATACGTAGTTATTCCGCATTAAAGTTAGGGAGTGGGGGGTGTTGACGTCACACTTACGGAGAAATCGTACCTAATTGTGACGTCACGCGTCATTTTAACTCAAAATATCTACATGTTTTTTGGATACGAGAAAAAAGAAAAAATACGTATCGATGATTTTTAAAATATCTAAAAGACGGACAAAAAATTAAAAAATAGTCGCCATGCCTATTGTCAGCAAATAAGTACATTGACCGATCTTCCAAAAGTACTTGGTCCAAGATTATTTACTTAGGCATCAAGATAAAGCTAAAACATCTGGACTTCAAGATAAAGTTCGACACTTCATCTTCCTTATTGCTAAACGTTCTTTATACACTTGAACTCAAAACCAATAATTGCCCCCAAGAAGTTTGGACATAAAACTTTAGTAATATCGACTTTACGAATTATTGGGGAAAGTTACAAATCGTAAGCAGAAACAAAAGAGGCTAACTGTACAGTAAGTTGCAAACAAGAGTGTTAAGTTGCCGCTGTGTGGCGCGACAATAAAATACCAGCGACAGTTTAACACTTACTGTGTGGCTAGGAGAAATCCGATTATTTACAAGTACGAAAATAAAAGTAACTATAGCATGGAGTATTATGTCACCTTGCTGGGTAAATCCAACAGAAAATAACATAACATAACCTCACACTTTATCCTTTATCCACGAAGAGTTGCACATTACGGCGCTTAATGCCACTGTACAATGTAACACCCACTTTTCACTATTTGTGTTATGAGTCCCATGTAATAGGGGGTGAACCTATTGCCATATACTGGGCACATTTCCAGACTCCGTGCTACTACTGAGATTTTATAAAAGCCCAGTAATACTTTGCCCGACCCGGCAGTCGTTCTTGCGACCAGTCGGTCAATGAGGCAGTCAATAGAAAATTAGAATAATCTTTATTAAGAACAAAACGGTCAGAATACTAAAAAACAATACCTCTATATTAATTACTCAAGTTCTCGGGGTAAAGTTACATATATGCTTGTTTTAGAATATTTCTGTACCACTAGCGAGATTAGGTTTTCCTTTATGACTTCCCAATCTGCCGGTCAGAATCAACCTAAACTCAGCTCCTCATCTAATGGATGCAATATACATCGCGTTTGCCGGTACGTGGCCACCATTCTTTTTGATAGTCCTCGGTTCTCTGCCCCATTGGCTCCTCTATAATATGACGATATTGTAATCCATAGGAAAAGAAGAAAAAAATCCAGAATGTAAGGTTGTAAAGTCGCGCGTCTCTTGGCCACCGGAGGTTGCGTAGGTAATGAAAAAAGTAGTATCGTTTCGGACCGCGGGCGCGGCTAACGGCCATTCTGTTGTTATTTCACACTTCTACTCTTAGCTTACTGCTGTTACATACTCTGGAATTGTTTGGGTAACAACCAAGATTTTCATGGCGTTTAGTCTCTAGTACACAAGAAGTTATTTCACTTCTGCTTCGTTCAATAAGAATATAGACTTCTCAACGATTTGAAGAATATGTTCGAAAGTGTTTGTGTAGGTACAATGTGAAACTAATTATTTAAATAAATAACTGAATGTTATAATTATATCCCCTAAAATAACATCATACTTACTATATAGAAGATAGACAGACCCTTACTCTGCCGTAATCATTAAATGCATCTTAATTCATTACAATAGAATTGAAAATAGCAAGAAAAAAATGTTATGAGAACTGTAAGAACTGACTATGTAATACACATAAAAACCAAAATACTATCACAAGCTAACATCGACATACGGAGGCACATTTGCTTTCTATACAGAAACAAAAAAATTGGCCGTTCCTCCGAACAGTATGTTGGCTTCCAGAATTTGTCCAAAGTTAAACTTACAAGGAACGTTAGGCACAAATAATGTGTGCTCGTTTCCAAGCCATTGAATATTTTATTTCGTTATTTAGACACTAACGGTTTTCTTCTCTTTATTGCGTCTGTGATACATTGCAGCCGTTTATTGGTATGTTAGTTTGCCGCTTATCGAATATTTCTGGCTCATATTTTTCTTTGATAGCTTCAGATTGGAGAAAGTTGGACCAATATCTGTTGGGACGTAAATGATAACTCTAGTTTCTAGGTGGTTTTGTATGTATTAGGTTTTGTGTTGTGGTTGCCAATTGTTTTGTAATCTTGCCGAGTTTTTAGGTGTATATTGAGTTTAAAGTTTGATTATCGGATCAGACAAATTTTAGGACAAACGACGGTAAGTTTAGGAAAAATGGGTAGATGTCCTATTAATATTATAAATGCGAAAAGTATGTGTGTTTGTTTGCTACCTCCTTCACTTAAAAACAGCTGAAGGTATCGAGATGAAACCTGGAACAGGAGTAAATTAAGGTTTGGAATAAAAGATTGACAAAACCTCTGACACAAGTTAGTATCAAATATTTCCAAAACACCCCATTCAAATATTTACATCCAGTTCCAGTCTAAAACTACGCACTATGAAATAAAATTAACACACGGCTCTCTGTACACAGGATCAACATGGAATCCGTTCTGCATTTCATTTTATAAAATAGTTTTCATAATTATAGTCCAAACTGAATATTTAGGTGCCCAATACCCATTTAGTAAACCACAAAACGGTACAATAGGTAGTGTGGTTTCCATAATACCTACATCATATTTTGTTTCTAAATTATTCAAGAGCTTTATTAGTTTATAATTACCATCCCTTGGTACAGTTTATTTCGGGTTTTCGGTTTATTGAATAACTTTTAGGTAATTAATATTATATTAGAGGTATTATTTGATCGGTATTTGTGGTTATGTGACGCCCGATACTCATTACGCTTTGAAACAGTATTTATTAGGTGAGCATTAACAATGCTGGGATAGCCCAGTATTGTTAATACAAAATGTTATACATCACTGTTATAGCTTTAGAGATGTGGATTTATTTTATACTAACCTCTATAAAAAAAAAAAATTTCCGTTCGTTAATCTCACTAAAACTCAAGAATGGCTGAATCGATTTGGCTAATTTTTGTATAGAAATGTTCGTGTAAGTTCAGGGAAGGTTTAAAAGATGAGAAAGAAAATTTTTTTAGCTGTACTTAGTTTGACGGGTTAGCTAGTTTGTTATTCAAAATATGGCAAATTTTTTATGGATTCCTTCAACTTCTAGCCAGGATTACCTGGGATTCTGAATTATTGATATCTTTTAGTAAATTCTATCTTTATGAGTACTTTAAATTACTATTGTAAGTCGGCAGATAACGATAGGTATAAAGCATTTTGTTTTTAAATAGTGACTATATCAGTTTATATACTATAATCGTAAACAAATTAATTAATATTATTCTCTATATAATCTGTGAGTAAACATTTGATTAATTGTATAAATAATAATATATCTGATCACAATTAATTTACCACATAAATATGTCATTCTTGGAATGAAATTCAGGTAATTATTATGAAAATTATTTGTAGAGAGACTTTTCCAAAAAGATGCATTCTGGGCGATTTTAAAGTTGATATTTTTATATTTTTGCTGACTTTTCATTTTTGTAGCAAAATTTCGAATAGAGAATCTATAAGTACATACGTACATACTTTACTTTGGTCGACTCAAGGTCTAACAACATTCTGTCTATCTTTGAATTAATATTTTAAGTAATAGTTTTCACACAAGGTCAATTTATACAAATGCTACTTGAAAAAAAACTATAAACAGAAATATGTTTTCCACGTGCAATATTTTAGTTCGTTAGTCGGATTTGTTTGTAAAATTCATCTGATGCAGATTTTTGATTTGTTTAGATAGCTACACGAATACGTGACGCAAATTGAATAACTGACTGACAGACTGTACGTCTACGGAAAAAATGCTAACCAGAAAATTAAAAATACTATTTATTTTTCGCTATAAATTTACTGAATTTAAGGTTTGTGCTGAATCAGTTTAGAAAAAAGTTTACAAATCAACCAATACTTTCAACAATCCAATCTGTAAGTTATTAGAGGATGGGGTAGACCTACATTCAATAGTGAACGTCTTGTGACTGACATAAAAGTGTACACTTATCATAATTAGATTAACCTCGATATTGTTCACATCTATCAACCAAATTAGAAACTAGCCAAGACGTAGAAACACAAAAAAAATTGCTGTTTTCAAAACTAACATAGTGTCACTGTACAATGTAACACCCAATTTTCACTATGTAGAGGTATGTTTTGAATGCCATGTAATAAGGGGTAAGCTTATTGCCATATACCGGGCACATTTCCAGACTCCGTGCTACTACTAAGAATTATTTAAAAATATTATCAATGTCAATTTTGAAAACTGTTTATGGCCACGTATGAAAATTTTGTGCCATCGCCCTCTACGGGCGTCAGTTGGACGTTTTTCAGTAGCCGACCGTTGTGACGGACACGACATGTGATGTGACGGGACACTCGAGGAACAAAGTGCACCTCACTGAATTTTGTGGTAGCCCCATTTAGCCTGTTGTTCTGGCTTGTCTGTCTGCATAGTTTGACGTTGCTATAGAACGTTTACGCAACATATGGCAGCCAGAGATTGTGGGTGAGATGATTATTTAAAGTTGACGTCATTTGCATAACATCATAACATCACGCCTTTTATCCTCGAAGGGGTAGGCAGAGGTGCACATTATACGACTGTACAATGTAACACCCACTTTTCACTATTTATGTTATGAGTCCCATGTAATAGGGGGTGAGCCTATTGCCATATACCGGGCACAGTTCCAGACTCCGTGCTACTACTGAGAATTTTTTTTAAAAACCCAGTAATACTTTGCCCGACCCGGGAATCGAACCCGAGACCCCTTGCTCGGCAGTCGCAATTGCGACCACTCGGCCAACGAGGCAGTCACGACAAGTTGACGTCATTTACTATTTTAATAATATCTTCTGTTTATCATATGAAGATGACTAGAATTTTGTCACTACTATCCCAATTTTCTTGCAGATGTCGTTAGAGCTAACTAACTATAGGACACTTTAACAAAGACCGCACAGCAGTACTTTGTTATAGCAAACTGATTTTTGCAGTTTGCACGTTAGTCTTTCAAGTGTGAATATTATGGAGACCCTCTTTCTTTTCCCACAGATGTTGGAGCTGACTTAAGTGAGTATACATTTGACAAATACTGGGCAACAGGACTTTCTGATAAGTTTTAGTATCCAGCCCGTCTGTACTGTGGAGATATTGTGATAATCCTTTGTAGAGAGGCCCTTAGTCTAGCAGTAAAATATCACAGGTTCTTGATAATAATGATGCGTATATAATAAATTTGAGGTCATTATTTTAAGTCCAAATCGGAAACCATTTATTAATCTTCAAAGCTGTTTTTTGCTTTCAATAAAATATAAAATCTATAGACATCGTTGTACGCATTCAATATATTACATTCTCTATCTAACAAAGGCTAGGGCATCTAGTAAAAAACCTGAGTCTGTCTTCCTTTCTACACAAAAGATGGTACGATGAGAATGCACTTTAGGAATGTTTCCTCCGCAGCCTTATTCTGAATCCCCGTGAAATTATGCTACTTTAGTTTGTTATTTATTGTTGAAGGAAAAGAGTATTCTGGAGGTAACAGAGGTTTTGTGTAGAATGATTTTTCCATTAAATTGTGCTCCACACTTTATACGTACTCTATCGTATGCTATTTGGGAGGCCTAAATATGGTACTGATTTTTATTCACTTTTGTCAATTCTATGTTTGCTTTTGTGACGTAATATAGTAACTTTAATGATACCATTTCACAATTAACTCATTTTGCGACTCAAATCACTATGAAAAATGTACCTGACATATTTCTTAGAGTTTAAATTCCAGTCCTTTCTAAGAAAGATTTCATAATGTTTCAAATTGTTTAAAACATGAACAAATAGAATAACAGTAAATGTAGAAAAAAAATACATTTCAGAATAAGGCTCTGGATACTAGACCGCTCCATTCCGCGAAAAGTTGATGCAAAGTGTAATAGGAACACTTAGGTCTCAAGTTGGAATGATGTGATGTAACGGATATTATTGCACCTTCTTGCACTCTTGCTGTCTCTTTCTATTGCCTAGTTGAAGTATCTATAGTATACTCGCATGTTATTGTTCCGAGACTCGCATCATGCTATCCTTATCTTTTGCTATAGACTTTTTTATTATCAGATTTTAGTAATGGAATTACGTAATAGTTCCTTGGGACTTTTGTTCCTCCAAGGGTTAAGCAGAGACGTGTTTTTAGATGTAGCTTAGCACATAATGTTGATCAGTTATGTTATAAAGTATACATAGATACATAATATACCTAATTGTAAGTCGTAGGGCTATATGTTGTTAAAAGGTGATTTGCTATACTAGTTTGGCATTTGTTGATTTTATGTCTTAGACTGCACGGTTGGTGCAGTGGCTAGGCAACCGGCTGCCGCGCAACGTGTTGCGGGTTCCCGCACGGAGCAACTCTTTGTGTGATCCACAAATTGTTGCTTCGGGTCTGGGTGTCATGTGTATGTGAACTTGTATGTTTGTAAACGCACCCACGACGCAGGACAAAATCCTAGTGTGGGGAACCGTTTTCTTTTTTTAAATCTCTATGCTTATTTTAAATATCAAAGTTCAGCATTTCAGCTAGCAATCTTTCATAATTATAAAGAATATCAAGTGTACTTAAATGTAATCTACGTGGGTGAGCGACCAATCACTTTAAAGGTTGTGTAGGCTTCTAACATCTGACACCCACAGCAACTCCTACACTTAATGCAATCATTATATTAAATCAATATTGTCAACCAAAACTTTGGGTATAATGCGTTTACTTACGAACCCTGCTTTGGGACCTTTCAATCATCTAAAACGCACAACCAATATACATTGACCTCTCTGAAGTTAGCCATTAACTGCAAGACTGAGATACCAAGATGTAGATGTAAGGCGAGTGAAAGAGACAGTGATACACTTGTTGAGAACTTTGGACGGGTCAAGTTATATTGTTTGTAATGTACTACTAGTAAATTACTGTAATCTCTGGGTTTTGTTTACATCTTCTAGATGCTAATCTTCATGGTCCTTTATAATGGAATTACTGGCTACTCTTATCATAGTTTGTTACTTTAAAGCATCTGATGACTCGCACGACTGTTTCTACTTCATTGGCCAAGTTGGTGTTAATGTAACAGCTGATAAATTAAGAATAACTAGTAGGGATTTGTTAAGAATTTTACGATAGAGTGTCTGTCGAGTAAATAAGCTACTATAATCACTCATTAGCACCGTACGAATGGTATATATTGAGTTGTGCGGGTGAGTATACTCACTAAATCTCTACCTATACTTATAATTAATACAAAACAACATGACCTAAAGTGTTCTAAAGAACTTTTCAATATCAATTTCAATTCAGAATTCAAAACAATATTCCTTTATCACAGTCTACATACAACTAACAAAAAATAATTTCAATACAATTTTTTGCCTAACTCTGAACCAGTTTGTTTTCGATATTCGAGCATTATGTTGGTACAACATTGTCGTGTGTGTTCGTGTATTGATGTCAAATATTTGTTTATAGTTACCGACTGCTGATAGTTCGCTGTTTGTACACCAAATAGGCGGGAGTACCGGATAACTTGTGTTTGAAGGTATCTTTGGATATTTTCAGACGGGTTTGTCTTGGTCGAATAGGAATTGAAGGATTTGTAGTGAAATTACTTTTTGGAGAGAATCAATAATCTTGGTGTGGAGGAGACAATACCTGGTTATTCTATGAATAATGTTGTTTATTATTTTAAAATAACTATCGTGAAAATAAAAATCGCGGGTTACTCACTCGAATAATCTAAGAAAAGCTCTACTAGTTTTGAGCCACAGAGGGGCTCTTCCTCATGAGCATCGTGAGCGGTCGCGGCGGCGTCGCGCCCCTACTGGTAGATCTTTTCTCAGTATATTCACGTGAGTAACTCGCGATTTTTAGTTAATGTTGTTCATGAGTCTAAAGCCTAACAATTCTAAAGTTTACCAATGTAACACAATGCCAAACCTTTTAATACCTGAAGGGGTAGACAGAGAAACTCAGTACATTAATTAGCTCATAATATTGTGTGCATTTTAAAAACAAACCTTCACCGTAAGTAGATCTCTATTCTTTCTCGCTCTAAAATGTGCATGAGTATTAATAAGTGTAGGAATGCCGACTATGTCTCATATTAAAACATAGACAGCTCTACAGTCGCGGAGAACCTAATGGGTAACCGGGGCTCCGGCTCGACGTGCAGGAGAAGGAACAGGGTGGTTTTTAGTCAGTAAGAGTCTGACACTCCCTCCCGCCTCACCCAGGCGGGAGCAATCGTTGGATGATTTTCCCCCCTTAAAAAAAGGCAGCTCTACTAAGAACTGAAAAAAGATTCCATGACTCGTAACAAATTAAAATGATCAGATAATATTTTACAATTCAGCATGGAACGTAAATGGTCGAACGCGGTGATAAACGGGCCCCGAATGTTCACGAAATATGCCGAGTGGCCGATGCAAATGGATTCGGATGCGCTTCTAAAACCAACGATGTATAGAAATTACTAGAAGAGACTTGGCCAGCTAACTGTTTCGGTATGTTCTGTGATTCCAAATTCAAGTGGTAAGCAAGAGGTTTCGATTACATTCCACGATGATATAATATTAAGACTGTTCAATTTAACATTGAAAATAGAAGGTGAATGAGAGTTTCTATTTTTACCGTAACGTCTTGTTTATCCAATAGAGAGTTTGTTGATTTGAAATCACAGGATATACAATACAAAAAAAATGTCCGACTGCCTCATTGGCCGAGTGGTCGCAAGTAGGACTGCCGGGCAAGGGCAACGGGTCTCGGGTTCGATTCCCGGGTCGGGTGCAAAGGTTTACTGGGTTTTTTAAAAAATCCGTGGGTGTTAAGTGCCGTAATGTGCACCTCTGCCTATCTCTTTGGGGAAGACAGGCGTGATGTTATGTTATGTTATCAAAAAAATAAGGTTATTTCAAAACACCGACACCATGTTCTGGTCAAAGAATTTGGCCTATTCCATTATTGGAAATAGCGCCTATAAGGAAAACTATGCCATGTTGTGTCATGGCATTTTCACATAATTGTCTATTTTACATCCGTGTAGAGAGTGCACGCGATAAATTTATGGCCACTCATAATAGCCGTTTTAAAAGTTAAAAGCCGTTAACATAAAACCCGTTGTAAATTAATAGTTTTGTGAATTTGCAATTATGATTTGTGTACTTGTCTTTTGTTTTAAGTTCTAGCAGTTAAGAGTAATTCTGTTTTTATTGCTTTCACCATCGGCTGTATTTTATTTTGTTAAATGCTGCTTTAATTTCTTTCGTGAATTAGAGACATAACATAACATAACATCACGCCTTTTATCCTCGAAGGGGTAGGCAGAGGTGCACATATTGCTACTGTACAATGTAACACCTACTTTTCACTATTTATGTTATGAGTCCCATGTAATAGGGGGTGAGCCCATTGCGATATACCGGGCACAGTTCTAGACTCCGTGCTACTACTGAGATTTTTTTAAACCCAGTAATACTTTGCCCGACCCGGGAATCGAAACCGAGACCCCTTGCCCGGCAGTCGCACTTGCGACCACTCGACCAACGAGGCAGGCAGTGAATTAGAGCTTTAGGAATATTTCAAACGTTCAGTAAGTTTAGTTTATTAGACTTGATTGGTAAGTGCCTAGTAGTGGTTTTAAACTATCTTAACGTACCTATATAACGTATCACCAAAGATATGTAAGTATATGGGTAGTTATTTGAACCTTGCGGTTATTATATTTCATTTAAGTTTAACATTAAGAATTAATTGTCAACAATGCAATGCAATGTTAAAAGAAATCACGTTGTAAAACAATGAATATTTATTTTTATTCTGTAGACAATAACCACATAACACAGTCCACGGAATTTTATAATTTTCACAAACTTTTATGTCATGAATTCTTGATATGTTTTACCTATCAGAAAATAATATTAAAATTTATGAACAAAAGTTACGACAATATAATGAAAAAATCCTGTAGACAGAATAAAAAAACTTCATGAAAAAGTAATATTGTTGTGTAAATAATTGTATTTATCGAAGAAAATGTTTCAGAAGCTATAAATCTTTGGTTGACTTCAGACAACGCTCATACATACACAAAGGGGATGAGAGAATCACATTTAATAAATCTTATGAGCAGAATGTTTTAGTATAAAGCCAGTCCCTAACTTACGCGCATCCATGAACACAAGCGGACTGGTACACAACTTACGTACTCGTATTTTTTGTTACTATTCTTGTATTTATGTACCTCTATATGTCGTACAGAATATATTATTCTTATTCTTATCTAATAAAATTGTCTACTCATTTATTTGCTCTAAGGCTGAACTGATTAGTTAGAAATAAGTCTGTTGTAGTTGAGGATATGCAACATTTGCTGATGGATTGTGTCCGGAATGAGCGGGAACGTGAGTTACTCATTAGAGAAATAAAACTTAATAAACTGGATGTAGGCTTAATACAGTCAATTCTGTCTTCACCATGTTCAGAAACCACAAAAAAATTTTGTAATTTAGTCACAGTAGGTACTTGATGAGTAACTCAATTTCCTTTCTTTTTATTGTAAGCAAAAATTTTGTATATATTTGATAGGTTACATTTTGTTAAAAGGTATGATGGGGTTGGCATATCAAAGATAAAAACCCCTTAAATAAAAAACAGATTAAAAAAAAAAGTCTGTTGTAGTCGTTATTTACATTTTCTGATAGTAGGGAATCTTATGTTATCGCATAAATGTTAAAATTACTGTTTTAATAGGAACACGTATTTTATACGTGCTAAAAGTGGCACATAAAATAATGTGACCTTATCATGTATTTTGTATACCTAACTTGGCTTAACTTACAAAAAAATACATAAAGTTACAAAGGCCAATTACCCTAACCCTCCTTTCCCAATCTCCCCAATCCCAGAATCCCCAACGATCCTTAAACTCCTAATCTCCAAAAGGCCGGTAACGCACTTGTAACGTGGTGGTCCTCTGGTGTTCCATGTGTCTATGGGCGACGCCGATTGCTTACCCATACCATCAGGTGATCCGTCTGCTCGTATATCGCGGCTTATAGCATAAAAAAAACAAAAATATGTAGGTAAATGCTTTATTAAACAATATCTTTTGTTATTCCTAATTTTATGAGATTTTCGTTAATACTTTGTATCACAAGCATAGGAGACTGATAAAATTTTTAAATTTACTTTTAGTGACTGCTGAAATATGTATATACAATTTAATTTAATTCCTTGGAGGTTAAGCCCTTCTTATTGTAAAACTTCCAATGTAATTCGTCTTCTTCGAAGAGTTTTATAAACTAAAATTTAAAGTTAAATATTTTAAGAAATTTGTTTTAAAGTGCTCTGCTGTTTTTCAATTTCTTTTGGAATAAATAAATATAAATTTTATAGTATTGCTTTCAGTTTTTTATTGTTTTATAAATAATTTAGGAGCCATGTGCTACTTTCTTATTTGTTTGAGTTTGGATCAGTTAAAAATTTAGAAAAAGTTTTTGGCTCGCCAATTACCATTTTTTATTCCAATGGATTACCCTCAATATCGGATAGATATTTTTACACTTTAATTGACAGCATAATATGGATAATAATATAAAGTCAATAAAATAATTAAAACATACAAGAAGACTAGAGTCGAATAAGAATTAATATCAATAATTTGCATAGCAATACTAGCAACAAATTGACATGATTTGGTTTGCAAAACACAGTTCATTAACATCTTATATTTTAAAAAGTTACAATCTTATTACAAAAACAGAGACTATTATGATATTGAAAATGATTCAAGTCCTTCAATGCTTTTGTAAAATTACTTTTTTTTATACCACAACAGTGGCAAAAAAGCACACGGCCCACCTGATGGTCAGTGGTTACCGTGGCTTATAAACGCATGCGACACTTGGGATGTTACCTCTACATGCGCCTTGCCGACCCTAAACCAACAGTATGCCGAAATATTTTCTTGTTTTTATTTAGTTAGAACTAGTTTTTACCCGCGGCTTCGCTCGCGTTACAAAAGGATAAAAAGTAGCCTATGTGACATATACCAATACATACAGCGCCATCTATACCAATACTTTTGTTTTCCCTTGGGAATATCAATTTTTCCGGGATAAAAAGTAACCTATTATTTAATCCGGACTTCTAACTTTACGTCTCCAAAAATTCAAAGCAATCGGTTTAGTAGTTACGGCGTGAAAGCGGTACAAACAAACAAACTCACTTTCCGATTTATAATATTATATATAATATATATAATATGTAGTATATATATATATATATATAGGTATATATAGTAAGGATAATCGTCAGACGGAAGAAATAGAAGGCACTAGGCAACAGTAGGTACTCATTTGGCACGATCTTGTGTTGCCAAACGAATACAGTGGGGTAAGTCAGTGTTATAAGTTCTCCCCATTTTTGAAATACTGTGCTTCGTTTAGTTAGCGATTTTTTTTGTTGGATAGACTTGTAAGTGGTTTTGTGAATTGTGTTGTTTATTTTATTTGATTTTATTTGTAGTGGACGAGTACGTTGTTTTATTTCGTGTTTTACTTATTAATTAACCCACTTTTTGATTTAGTAGCTTTAAATAGTTTAAAAAAATAAATTATATTATTATTTTTCTAAACTTTTGATAGGAGTATTATATAATAGACAAACATTGTAATCATCACACGTTCACTCTTCGCTTTTATTTATTGGAATATTATGTACACCCACTAGTTTAATAAACATGACAAAATCCCACTAATACAAAATAATTTCTTCTATAATAGAGGTAAAAAAACATAATTTCATTGATCTAACAAACATTTTACATAAAAAAAATCATAACAAAGATTCATCATCACCGTCGTATACGCATGGATTGTGTGATCCCGTTTACTGCGAGCTGCGTCAAATCTCCACGAACATTCCATCGCAATCCATCACTTTAACCTATTAAGTTATCTTAAAGTCCAAACAATTTTCGGTTCAAATCTTTCATATTATATCCCCAAACAAGTTTTGTTGTTTTAATACTTCGTCAGCGTCGACATGATAGATGATCATATGTAGACAATTAAAATTTATGTTTTCATCTATATATTAAGGATTATTTAAACTTTATTTAAATGATGCATATGCTTATTTTATTCAATTAATTATTACTACATAATAAATATTATTAAAGTTTTTTAACCATTATTTTGTGTTACATTAATGATAGGTTTCATAATTTTAGTTCCCAATTCGTTTCAATCACTACTAATGAGAAAAGTAACCGATAAAATACGCACTCTCTTTAATCACTATCCCACACTACTTGCCCAAAATCATCACACTCAAGTACGCTATCCATTTCAAACGCAGCACAAAATACGAGCACTGCGTTTACATACTATTTCCTCTGCTTTGCCCTCACTCTCACCGGAGACTCAACAATTTCACATTTAAAACTGCAGAGTTTAGTTTAACGTCTGGAGAACTTGTTATAATAAAACTTTATTGGCTTGTACGTGGTCTATCTTACATCGGTCGGTTTTGAACTTTATATTGTGACTTAGGACTCAAGAGTACCTGTCGTTTTTATGTGTCTAGATTGCTTTTGTTTGTTGATATAATTTTGTTATTGTATGTTGCAGATATTTGAGTGGGTATGTTTATAGTCAAGTGGAATGTAACTCAATCTGTTGTTACGATACGAGTGGGTAGGTTATGTTAAGTTTCCACTGGCACTGCAAAAAATTTTTTTTAAGAAGTTGAAACGTGTTATTAAAAACTTTTGGCAAAAAGTTTAGACAGTAATTGTATTCAGTAAAAAATATAAGAAATAGGGACTTAAAGAAAACAGACACAAGAGTTTGATATGTGATAGTATAGTATTATTTGAGATTTAAGTTTCAGTACTTTAGATAAGGCATATGGCATATGGCAATTTTTTTTTTGTTTAAGTGGGGAAAATCATCGAATGACTTCTCCCGCCTGGGTGAGGCGGGAGGGAGTGTCAGACTCTTACTGACTAAAAACCACCCCGTTCCTTCTCCTGCACGTCGAGCCGGAGCCCCGGTTACCCGTTAGGTTCTCCGCGACATGGCATATGGCAATAGGCTCATTCCCCGTAACATGGGACATGAGACATAAATAGTGAAAGTGGGTATTACATAACACTGTACTGTGGCATTAAGTGCGGTAATGTGCACCTCTGCCTAACCCTTCGGGGATAAAAGGCGATTATGTACTTTATATAAGGAAAAATCTTATCTAATTCCATAATAGAGGGAGGTTGCTTAGTGAATGAAATAGCAGACAGAGATAATATGTGATTAAAAATCTTAATAAAACATCATAATTATTAGAAAAAAGCAGACACAAAAATATAGACAGTAACAAGCCGAGACATGTAAAAAGCCTTTAACAAATGTAACACAAAACAAAACCAAAAAGGTCGTTACGCATATCGTGTCTTCGTGTGACAAGGAAAATTTGAATCATTCGCTCTCCGATCAGTAATACATTCAATATTGCGAATGATATTGAGGTCAGAAATGTTTTATTCAACGAATAGGTCACGTGGCGCAAAAAATACAAGATCGTTGTTCGATGGCAGATGCGTCGACATATGGTGCTCAACGGCTGTCGATTGCTCATCCGTCATTGTCTGGCGTTTCGGAGATGTGGTGGTTTCTTAATTGCGTTGTATCGTGTTTTGTAAAGAGATGATCTTATGGAAATTAGTTGGTCGTTTGATAATAGTAAACAAGACACAAAGTATTCTTCGATTGGAAGTGAAACTATAGATGACTTTATTACTAATTTTTTACTACTTTTGGTTCAGTTTTGCTAAATACTTATAGGAAATTATAGTATTAATTGAGCTGATTGTAAACCGACATATGCGTACTGCCTTCAGAATGGGTCTGCTCAAACTGTTGTGGTTCTTTCCTCAAAAGGCCACTACAGAAATAACCAGTTCTCACACATAATCTTTTATACATATTTGCCTGGATTTTAAAAGAGACAGATCCTTCTGAGTAGTTAGTTTCGGCAATGGTAACTTCATCGGTAGCTAGATCAGATTGACGTGAAATGTGCAACCTCATCGTTCGCTATTTGCAGAAATAAATTCACTTGTTTCACTTGTATACCCTTATAACCTGGGTGTCTTCAAGGCCCGATTGAATAGGTTGCTTATGGGATGACGTGCTCTATCGTAGACCACGTCATCGCTTACCACCAGCCGAGATAGTTAAACGTCGGCACACCAAATATTTAAAAAAAATAAGCAAAGAAAAATATTCTTAAGCGAATCGAAGCTTTAATTCCTACATTGATCAGTACGCTTACTACACTTGCATATGGTAAAAGTAAAAGCAGGAACAATAATACAAAGCATAAAAATATTTCACATAATATAAAATAACAAAACTTATTTTATACCCAACGGTTGCGTCGCCAAACTCCATAATATTTAACGGTCTTTATGTCCTCTGTATCGAAAACCGAGTTCCCTCCAGAGAGTTTAAGCCCCACGAAGAGGTATCACTGCACCGCACATTTGTGTTTAACTTTCGCGAAATATTCGCAAAGTTTACTGCATACTTGTATGAATATCGTAACTTGCAACTGCAACCAAGTGTGATGACTTTTATGTCTTTATATCTTTATTTCGCCAGTAATAAGACTAACTAACTAAGTTTTTGATTCTTTAATAAAAAATATATGACAATCTTTTATTTTCAGGCGTCGATGGCCCATAGAGTGTTAGTAAACAGTAGGTACAAACTTAAAAAACTATGTTAAAAGTCACACAAGAGTCCAAAAATAAAATAAAACAAAATAATAGATACACTGCTCGTTGGCCGAGTAGTCGCAAGTGCGACTGCCGGGCAAGGGGTCTCGGGTTCGATTCCCGGGTCGGGCAAAGTATTACTGGGTTTTTTAAAATTCTCAGTAGTAGCACGGAGTCTGGAAATGTGCCCGGTATATGGCAATAGGCTCACCCCCTATTACATGGGACTCATAACAACTAGTGAAAAGTGGGTGTTACATTGTACTGTGGTAGAATGTGCACCTCTGCCTACCCCTTCGGGGATAAAAGGCGTGATGATGTTATGTTAATAGATACACAAATATAGAGGTAAATACAGAACAGATTATTATTAGAAGCTTTATCAAGCCCCACGTCTGACATGCAGCTTGATAAATCTATCTATTGTAGGCCCTTCTAGCCTTTCCGCAAACACCTACACTTACGTAACTTAAAATATAATAAAACTTATATAGTCTTTAAGAAATTATAGACAAGTTCACAGTATAATTACCAACATCTTCTTTTTATTTCTAGTAGATTCGTTGTTTCTTGCTTCGTTTTCTGATTAGGCCAAGTATTGTTGTTCTTTATCTATTTTTAGACTGAATTTACTATTTAAAATAGTCTCATTGGCCGAGTGGTCGCAAGCGCGACTGCCGGGCAAGGGGGGTCTCGGATTCGATTCCCAAGTCGGGCAAGTATTACAGCGTTTTAAAAAAAATCTCAGCAGTAGCACGGAGTCTGGAAATGTGCCCGTACATGGTAATATACTCACCCCCTATTACATGGGACTCATAACATAAAATAGTGAAAAGTGGGTGTTACATTGTAGAGGTACAGTCGCATTAAGTGCTGTATGTGCACCTCTGCCTTACCCTTTGGGGATAAAAGGCGTGAAGTTATGTATGTATGTAATAGTAACTAGAAAATAGGTAAGTAAACTTGGACTCTGTAATCAATGCACGGTATAAAACTCAGTGCTAATGATAAAAAAGATCTCAACTGTGACATTGTTAAAACTTTGATAAAATGTTCTAAAACCAATGCTATAAAATTCACAAGCTTAATTCATTAAACAAAAACGAATAAGCATAACCACAGTCGCTAACTCGTCGCGAAATGGTTGCATTTCACAAAATGCTTTACTATTGCGAATTTTATTCAAAACGACGGGACTCGCTTAGCCGACTTTCGCAAACAGCCGTAGGGGTCCGCAGGGCAAATTTACAAACTGCACGTCTGACTTGAGATGTACCCGAGTTCCGTAGATTGTGTGGAACTTGAGACAATGCTATCTAAAGTATATCAGTATCACCTAGCTGTTTTATGATGTGGAGGAAAAGTTTGAATGCAAATTGAAAGTGGAATTTTAAGAGGGGATTTCAAATGGCAACCCTTCTGCCTCAACGCTTGAAGTTTATTGAAAATACATATTCGTCAAACTATCCTTGTATTCAATTTATTATCATCATAGTAATTTTACGTTTCGAGTTATGTTTAAGACGACCGCTTCTCATGAATGAGGGTGTCGGTTCGAAACCTACCAACGGCTAGTACCAATGTGACTTTTTCCGAGTTATATGTACTTTTTAAGATTATTTAGACACCACTGACAAACGGTGAAGGAAAACATCGTGAAGAAACCTGGACTTGTAATTTCCAATTATAAGTTTGAAATCGCCAACCCGCTTTGAGCAAGCGTGGTGATTAATGCTCAAACATTTTCCGTGTGAGAAGAAGCTTTGCTCAACAGTGGGCATTTATAGGCTGTTGATAATGATGATGAGTAATTTTCTAATTAAAACAAACATTTTTAACTAGAAAAAACAACGAATTAGATAATTTATACCTGTGCCCTTCTCTTCAAGTGCGTGTGTCCTAAGATTCTGAAGGAACTACACTTTTAATACAGTCTACAGTCTGCTGTATAAGTCTTGTTGTAAATTGTCACGAACTAACGGTAATGGTAATCCTAATATTCCATATATTTTTTTAACAAAATACCCAAAAATACTATCTTTTATATGAAAGTATAACAAAGAGCATCAATGCATCTCTGCTTCAACAAAGGCTATTGAAAAGTCTTCGTCTACTATTTTCGTTTTAGTCCGTGCGTATTGCAGTCACGGTCGGTATGTCAACCGATCGAACTCAGCCTTATATTGCTACGAGATGCTTTCGAAAAGAAATCCTTGGGGATGTTTATTTTGTATTAAATGTTATTGAATTTAATGTAAAAATATTATTGTTACTTGTACTTATATGCTTGTCTTGGTCTTGTTTAAATTTATTAAATTTATTAAAAAATTAATAAATTTAAACCGTGAAAATCTCTCACTGAATGAACTGAAAACTTTTCGTGGAAGAGCTACAATACAACGTAATATTTATTACTGACAATTGTTTATAGAGGTAGATAAATCTATTATTTGTATGCAAGAATTGTAGCAAAGCGCCGAACGTACTATATCTATGTATGCACTTAAGTTTATTGTAAAGATTTCAAAATCATATCTACATTAACCTAGAAACGTTTAATCTCAGCAGTAATAACAAGATTAGTACCAAAGCCATATTTTGGAAAACAATTAAGACCCTGGTTTTATATGAAGTAGTAATAATAGTAATTTGGATCATTAATTTCTCGTTACCACTAAATTCGAATACGTGCCGAATAAACGATTAAGGATTTAGCATAATAACAATTAAAACTAACCATTAACGTAGTATGGGTTAATGTTTTATATTTCGAATTATATGTTCTTAGTCTTTTTTATGGGATAAGCCCGTATACGAGTCGACGGATCCACCTCATGGTTATTGTGAGTTGGCGTTGCCCATGGACACTCGAAATACCAGAAGCGTTACAAGTGCGTTACCGACCTTTTGGGGATTATGAGGATTTTTGGGGATTTTGAGGATTTTTGGGGATTCAATGATTGGGATATAGGGGAATGGGGGGGGGGGGTTATTGGGTCTCCGGTAACCTCACTCACACGTCGAAATACAACGCAAGCGTTGCTCTGGCCGAACCATGGTTCTCCCACACATAAAATGTTTGCTGTTAATTCCTCTATGACATGGTTTGGATATGTTTACATTATTGTAATTCGTTGACTAAGTAATTAAGTAACTATAGTTTTGGTAATGAATATGCAGTAGCGCTCTCTGATAAACCTTTTGAAATTCGATTTCCATAAATTTGGTGGGACTAGGACTCAATGACTTTATTTTATAACTTTAAAATCTTTGTAGATCAACTCACTTTTCCTACAGTTCTTCCTAACATTCAATAAGTGAAGACTATCGTTTTTTTCTTCTCTATTAATATCTTTTGATTTATTGTGGGAGACTGGGATCCATGACAATTATACATGTCCCTGAGACGCATCGGAGTTCAGTGTCCCGGTGTTTTCATGGTTGTATCTATTGTAGATACTAGCTTACAGGAGTTGCAGTAGTTTTGGGAGATTGAGGCGGGCTTGTCTCATAAAAAAGTCAACGAAGCACGAAATCATCAACTTGATCTGTTGGTTATTCAAAGATTTTATTCAAGTTATTCTTTATAATATCATAAAGTATAGTACTAAACTTAATACCCAATAAACATTCTTTGATCAATTATTAGAACGATTACCCTCACCATGATGTACCTACACTGCCATTATAAGTGCAGATTAAGGGCAAGGCCGTCGCTAGGGCCTTTGGGTATGCAATAATTCGAGGCCCTTTTGGACTGCATTTTGTCTTTTAACGTTGCCCCGCACTAGGATTATCTTCTGTATCGTGGGTGCGTTTAAAAATATACAGATAATAATATGACACCCAAACTTGGAACGATAATTTGTGGAACACACAAAGAGTTACTCCGTACGGCAGCTGGTTGCCTAGCCAATACGCCAACCGTGCAGTCAAAGTCATGGTAATATCATGAACCCCAGTACCTAATACCTTAATAAACTTTCTTCAACTAATTGTTAGGACAGCCACCATCACGAAGGACTTACCTCTACACTGCCGTAACAAGTGCAGATCAAGGGACCAAGTAATTCCCCTAAATAACGTTTCTCATAAGTGTTAAACTCACTTATCAGGGGTCCCAAGTGTAGCACTATGAAAATTAATATCGTAGTTTCTTAGGATTTCGTCTCAATTCAGCATTAGTCTAGTAAAATTATTATGTTGTAAGTAAATGTGTACGAACGTTGATGTGATCGGATTATGATGTTAAATTAAGACTTGGGGTGTATGTTTAGTTATTTTGAGAGCGTGGAGAAAAATGCTGTGAGAATTTCGTAGTAATACTTATTTGATAGAATTAATGTCCTTTTTATTGAAATTTATCAGTCTTAGCTATTTTTTTATTACATATTGTCACATCACAGAACATAATATACCTAAAATAATACAATAAATCTACATGTAAATTATTTTTGAAATTTATTACTAGTCAAGAATATCAATATCAGTACGAATGTAAAAAATACATACAATAACCACACGCCTTTCTCACATGGGGATGGAGGCAGAGACTATGGAACGCCAATTGCTACAATTCCTATGTATCTCTTTCGTCTCATCAACAGTCTTCATGATAAAAATATTTATTTTTTTCGAATATATAAATTTATCTAAACGTATATAAATCTAATCTTAAAAAAGAAAGTCTATATTCAATTACCATTTGCACAATGGCGCCATCTAACTTCTGTACCTTCTGGCAGTCTTAGTGACAACATAGTTTGAAATCCTCATCAGTAGGCCCCTCTAATACTCGTTCATTCGGCGGGTCGTTTGTCACATTAAGACACTAGCAGAAACGGCTCAAATGGCACGTAGTGTATATTTTATTACAATATTATACATTTTGTTAATGTTTGTCTTGATTAATTTGATTATCCAACTTCCTTATACAGATGAGGAGAAATCTGAATATAGTAAGAAAAGCAAACTTATACGTAGATATATTTATTTTCTTCTGTTGGTAAAAATGGGAATGGTATTTAATTATCATACAATAATTATATAACAACTTATTATTTTCATATCTTTTAAAAAAAAAAGAAACGTACAAATATACAAGTTCACTTACACATGACATCCAGACCCGAAACAATAATTTGTAGATCACACAAAGTGTTGTTCTGTGCGGGAATCGAACCCGCGATACGTTGCACGGCAGCCGGTTGCCCAGCCACCGCACCAACCGTTCAGTCTATTATCTATTAGTATGTTACGTACAGATAGAATATTTCTATCGCAATTTCCCGAACCACAATTCATAGAGGAGTCTCTCAGAACCAAGCAATTAGTACAACTTCGTAAGTTGCAATTCAGAACTCGACTAGACATCATTGCGTAACAGTGTACACAAGACACATCGCCATTAAACACATTTACACAAACTTAATGAACTGTACTGAACTCTAGGCGACTCAATTTGTCGTAAAGTCCCTTTGATTAAGCCTAATCATATAAGCAAATAGTACCTAAGCGTAAGCGAGGTGTGACCCTATTCCTAGGGCTCCTAAAGCTAGGTTAAAGTGTTAGCGGTTACGACTGACGATAACTATGTTAGACTCGCCTAAGTCTAGTCTAAGTTAGCTTTATCTACTGTTTATAGGCAAAATCTCAGGCTATAATCGTAAGGAGTGAAATATTTTAAACGCTTTGTCGGAGTTTTGTGACTATAAACATATTTTTTATGAGTCAGTACCACAGTGATAACGGTGATGGAATCTTTAGAGGTCCTTGAGTAAAGTTTTTTGGAATATTTCTAGAAGATTTTCCATTTTAAGAGAGTCTCAAACAGTCTTCATTGATTCACAACTTTCATGGATATTAAGATGGAATTAAGTTACCTTTGAACTGAATTTGAACCTTATGTGTCTACGTATCACAAAATATGGGCTATTACCCACTTTTTTTTTCTCATGTAATACTTACCTAACCGAACTGTACAATGACACACTACAATTAAATTAACAAACCAGAAATCGTGAAACATACTAAATTAACTGAAAATCGCGGGTTACTCACGTCAATATATTAAGAAAAGTTCTATTAGTTTCGATCGACATAGAGAGTATTCGTCGCGGTGAAGTCGTGCAGCCTACTGACAGTATAAATAGTGGCAATCTTGAGGAAGAGCCCTTCTGTGGCCCGAAACTAGTCGAGCTTTTCTCAATATTTTCACGTGAGTAACCCGCGATTTTTAGTTAAACCAGTCATCGCCATCATTGCCGTGACTAAAACATTCACAGCTATACTTCAAACTGTAGCACTCTCTGAACTTTAGCTCGACACAGGACACCCTAATCAATAGTCTCGCTTGCAACCACTAACCCGACAAGGCAGTAATTACATTAACTGCTTACTTCCTAGTGTCGACAGCGTTAAGGTAACTTAATCAGCTTCAGAGTAAAGTGCGAGTGACTTAAATGTGCTTGCGTGGGTCATGATGCTCGTTTAAAGTGTATTTTGAATGCTCCGTTGGCACTTTGTATGGTGGTTGGGTTACTGGATACCCAGAGATGGGTGGTGGGTAGGATTTCCCGGAGTTTTAAGACACGCTCTTCTCATGCATGAGGATGCGGGTTCGAAAACTACCAACGGCAAGTACCAATGTGACTTTTTTCGAGTTATATGTACTTTCTAAGATTATCTAGACACCACTGACAAACGGCGAAGGAAAACATTAAGAGGAAACCTGGGCTTATAATTTCTAATTATAAGTTTGTAATCGCCAACCCGCATTGAGCAAGCGTGGTGATTAATGCTCAAACCTTCTCCATGTAAGAAGAGACTTTGCTCAGCAGTGAACATTTATAGGCTGTTGATGATGATGTCAAGTTTTAGGCCTGTGTGATGTGGGCATACAGGATGTTTTGCGCATTGCCCAACAACAGTATACAGTTTTTCAGGAATTTAAGAGGTCATTCCATGTCATAAATCCTTCGTTTGAAATGCCACAGCAACTGTGGCACACATATGATTTTTTTATAGAAATGAAAAAATATAACAAAAACATTTTTTAACTCAAAATAACTTTTTTCTTTTCGAAATGGTTCGAAACTAGTGGTTCGAAATAAATTTTGTTGTGTAGTCCGAAGTCTATTTAAAGTCAAAGTCAAAATCATTTATTTCGACTAGACCAGAAAGGCATTGGCGTCAAAAAAAAAGTGAAGCTTTTCGTTCATTCCAAGGTGTAGATTCCTATGGAAAAGAACGAGCAAAAAACTCCATAGGTTATGCTTTTTCAATCAGATTCACAATACTATTGTTTAATTAAACGAGATATATCTTTGTTTGATACAATTGGTTTCAAACATAAATATTTTCTACAAGTACACAGAAAATATTCATTACAATTATTGTAAAAATATACTTCTGGACTACTGCTATTACATATGAGGGCTATGAATATATCCACCAGAAAAATTCAGGAGCAGTCAATCGCTTCAGAAAACACGCTAGAAAATGAAATGCTTCGTGAAAAATCTGGTTTTTACTAGATTTTAAAAATTATATGACGTGATTTCTTCTTCCGCCTTTTGCCGTGAACATGTGATTTTATTGTTTTAATAAGAAAAAAATCAATATGAATATAAAATAACCTTTTAGAATAATTGTATTCAAAAATCATAATTACTTTAGGATAACCCACTTCGCTAATGTTAATTACGTTTTAGTTTTCGGCAAATGTTTTCGAGATTGCATTTTGTAATTACATTTTTGGCTAACTACTAGTACTGCAGTACCAAAGCTGGCTTGTTGACAAAAACGACTAACTGAAATATAATAACTAACAAAATGCTTTAAACATTTTTCAGTTTTGTCTCAGAAATTTTATTTATTTCGTACAAATCTTTGTGTAATACTCTGACAAGGTATTTATAATAATTGTGATCTTTCTTGGATTTAAGTGGAATAATTTGCATCAGAGTATTCTTTTGTATGATGCAGATTCATTATTATATACTTATTTTTGTTATAATCGCAGCTGGAGAAAATGTTAGTTAAACCAAGTTCCAGTTGATTATTCGATGATTTTTGTAAAATATCTATCTCGTTGGCTGAGTGGTCATAAATTGCGACCTCCGGGCAAGGGGTCTCGAGTCAGACAAAGTATTACTGGGCTTTTAAAATCTTAGTAGTAGCACAGAGTCTGGGAATGACCCCAGAATATGGCAATAGGCTCACCTCCATGTGGATACACAGTACAATGGCCTTAAGTGTTGTAATGTGTACCATTCCCTACCCCTTCGGAGATAAAAGGCGTGATGTTATGTTCTGTAAAATTCAATGCTGAAACGTATCCTTATTTCCAAACACGTCCAAATGTGTAATTGATTTCGCAATGATCATCATGAACATCAACTGCCCTTGTCTTTGTGTAGTCGGTTCTTATGAAGGCCGTAAGAAGAAAAGGGATAACAAATGTTTCTTAGCAAAACCTGTCCCAAACTAAACACCAGGCAGGATACTCTTCATGTATGCCTCCCATAAATCCATTGCAATCCATACCATACAATTTACAAAGACGTAAGGACCATTAAACAAATCTTGCGACCATTAGCGGTTGAAACGGCAGTAAAGTGCCATTCTGTCCACAATAATTGTAGTTAGGTTGGTGCGGTGTCATTTCGGCCCCTAAGCGATTTGTACTAATTTGAATCGAGTGCCGCTAATGGTACATTGTTGTCCGTGTTGTTTGTTCAACCGTTTAATGGGTTACGGGTTTAAAATGTAATGTTTTTGTACTTGTTGCGGATTTTTTGTGTGTTTTAAGGGTTGTATGTGTAGACAGAATAATAAATGGTTGAATTATATATACGTTATTTAAAGTTTCACCGTATTCATCGTCCGTTGACAATTATAGTTATGTAAATCGAAAGACAGTACGTGAATTGGAAAAGGGGAAGATAGATGCTCCAGAGATGTGGTGCTGGAGGAAGATGCTTGGCGTAACGTGGACTGAGTTCCGCACCTACGTATCCATAGTCCGAAAACTCGGCATCACAAAACGTCTATCAACCAAAGTACAGATGCGCATATTGCAGTACTTTGGCCATGTCTCCCGTCGTGATAACAACTCTATAGAGCGGCTGGTCGTTCAGAGGAAAGTAGAGGGAACCAGATCACAAAGCAGATCACTTATGCGCTGCACTGATCAAATCAAATCGGCAACAGGAAACTCAGTGTTAGACTGCGCTAGACAATCTACAAACAGGAAGAGATGGCGGGAGATCGTGAGAAAAGCAGTCTTGGCCTCCAACAAAAATATAACCGCCTCAACGTGACCACGACCGCTCTGCCAAGAGCGAAACAACAGAGGAGAAGAAATCGAAAGAATGAATCTTTAGTGAAACAATTGCACGAGGTCAACATTGCAATATTCGTGTCTACTTCGCCAACTTACTATCACAGTTCCTGATTTCTTCTGAATCTATTTTGTTCCGATATGTTGAGAAAAAACGATAAGTTTCTTAGTTTTCTTACACAAATGAACTAAACGTATAAATCAGCAATTCAAAGGATAACGAGGAGAAAAGTTCTCGTTACAATGGTGTACAGAACTACCGATGAAATATTGTGACGCATCCCTAATCACTAGGGGAACTATCTTAATGAAATTATTGGAGACATTTACTGGCTAAAGTCTAATGTGTAACTTAAAGTAGAGTATCTTATTAAGTTCCTATTATCATCTTCTTGATTAATAGAGCATGGTCACCATTGACATTAAATACCAAAGTTATTTAGAAGACAAAACAAACGAGCCCGATCTCAATAATTCATAAGGCCACTTTATTTTTGTTGACGGGGTGAAACCTTCAAAAGGCGCCTAGCTTTTTGGGGAAAAAGACTAAGAAGTGTAGGATTTTTAACTCACAAAACCTTCCCGGTGGCCACCATCCGCACCTGAAGGAGGCACCGGGTCTTCTTAGTAGACCAACCCCGGAGCCCCCACGGTGCAACGCCTGTTACGGCACCTCCCTTTGGAGACCTATATGACTCATCATAAGGCCACCTAATGATTCTATCAACAGATCAATTCTATTATCATCTGAAAATGCACGCTAAATTTTAGTTCATTTGAAAACTGAATAAATAAATATTAACTTTAAGATTTACTAAGAGCCATCGGGACAGACGTACCTAAATAAATACTAGTTTGTACTGAAAATACAAAAAAGAAATAACATATTCCATATGTCTAGAATTTAATAAAGACAAACGAATAAAAAATGTCCAGACAACAGAACAACGTCTGGTAGACATACATTCTCAATAATCGACACACTAAAGTATGGAACTAGGTCGGTCGGTATTCATACTCGCATCAATATGTAAGATGTTCTGTGAATCCATTCGTGTCTGCTCATGTTTGTGGTAACTACGTTAGGCTTAGAATATTGTCGAATGTCAATACGTGGAGCTAAAAATAGTAGAAGTATAAATTATTTTGTGAATTGGAAGTGGTTGTGCTATTTTAAGATTGAATAGTAGTAGTTACATAACGTAAAATGATGGCATGCCTTTTAGTCCCAAATCCCTGACAGAGGGGAATTGTACATACCTCTACAATGTTACACAAACTTTTTAACAATTGAACAATTGAGGGGCTCAAAGTCAAAGCATTTATTTCAATTTATCCATAATTTGGTACTTTTGAAACGTCAACAAATACAAAATTAAAAATAGTCTGTCAGTCAGTCCGTCAGTGAAGTTAGCTCATTCCAGAATGTAGATTCAAATGGAGAACAACGAGCAAGAAACTCCGTTCGTTACTCTTTTAAATAAGTATGTTCTACAATGCGTCTAATACATATTCCAATATTGTACGTATATGTGAGAACAATGCAAAGACACGCTTGACGCATTATACAAATTACAAAACTTATTAAATTAAAAAAAATCTTATACCTCTAGTATAACATGGTGCTCATGCATAGTGACAATCTATAAAAATATTGCTTTTATACAAGAAGAAGGAAACTCTTTGTTACAATAAAGAAAGAAATGCTCAATGCCATAAGGACACTAATAGCTAGTCTATTACTAATAGTTAAGCTACCGCCCAAATACTGAAATGCTAGACAATCACACCTAAGTATAATGTAGTTCTGTCACTACAAATTCTTTGTAAAAGAACAGAGACGGCACGATATTTCAGTACAACTTCAAATTGAGTAACTTTCTAGTATTCGGGGAGTAAGTCTTTATCCTAGGAGTGAATCTAATTTAGACTCTGTGTCATTATATTTTTTTTTAAATTGAAAAAAAAGCCAATGTCTCTAAGTGAGCGAGCGTAAAAATATGTATTATTAGAGACAACTAAAGAAAAAGTTTGAAGAAAAATATTAATATTGTAGCTAAAAAAAGAACGTTGATTTCCGAGTTATTTTTACTACATAATTCCTTCCTGATTAGGACGACAGTTTTGTATAGAATCAGGATCTGATTGAGTAAAAATAGATCTTACAAAGGTAGTTAGTTATCTCAAATTTTCATTACTAATAAATAAATGTAACGGTGTGTCTGTAAAGAAAGAAAAGAAAGATTATTATAAATAATAATTTATTTATAATAATAAATAGATAATAATTTATTTGCCATTAGGCATGATGCACCAAATACGCAAATATTAAATAACAACAAAAAAAAAATAGGCTCACACCCTATTACATGGGACTCATAACAACTAGTGAAAAGTGGGTGTTACATTGTACTGTGGTAGAATGTGCACCTCTGCCTACCCCTTCGGGGATAAAAGGCGTGATGTTATGGATGGAACAAAAAAAACTAAACAATCTTCTCTTCAAGTCACTTTTATGGTACGATTTTTGTGGTCAAAGTCGAAAGTCAAAAGTCAAAAGTCTGGAGATAGTTAAGAGGTTTGATAGTGATATAGCTAATTTTTTCAAGTAAGCAAAACCGCGTGCTGTATAGCTATTAAGTAGTATATGTTGTAAGCCTTTTATCTTATACAAGTGTTATACAACAAATATTTAGATCAAAACAATTCCAAAAAGATTTAGTTTTAATCAAATCGAATCTTATACATACCTTGAATGAAATCCTCAAACCTTATAAAACTGTATTTCTTGATAACCAATTCATCGTTGAGGACTTTATCTTAGAGATTATTATAGTTGATTTCTCAGTTAATTGTTATAAAGCTTTCATTAGAACCAATCACCGTTTCTGTATGATTAGATATGAATGAATAGATTCATTTAGACCTGATGTCTTTGAGAAAGCATGTTATCATGCATCGTCGGTAGGTACAATTTATTTTGTTCTACGTTTATACTAATCAGAGTACCTATACTTAGTAATTCATACATTACATTAAAGTGACGTTGTAATTTGTAGTTAAAAATGTAAGGCTACTAGTTTTCCTTGTGTATTAGTTGAACTTTGGATTTAAAATGATGTTTGACAGTAGTTGTATGAAGGATTTAGCTTCGATTGGTACAGAGATTTTAGATTGAGATCAGTTAAGGAATTTTTAAGTAAATCCAAATTTTTGTAAAACTGGTATCCAAGATTGACTGCCTCGTTGGCCGAGTGGTCACAAGTGCGACTGCCGGGCAAGGGGTATCGGGTTCGATTCCCGGGTCGGGCAAAGTACTACTGGGTATTTTAAAAATTCTCAGTAGTAGCACGGAGTCTAGAACTGTGCCCGGTATATCGCAATGGGCTCACCCCCTATTACATGGGACTCATAACATAAATAGTGAAAAGTAGGTGTTACATTGTACAGTAGCAAAATGTGCACCTCTCACCTCTCTTGGTAACCAAGAAATTCGTGTTTGCTTTTAAACCTAGCACATAATCAAGGCCACAATATTAAAATATTACACATAAAACATGCTTCCACAGAACGCTTACAATATATCTCAAACATTTTATTTCTTTATTTTTGTTCAAAACACGACCCGTTGAATTTTAAAGCGCATTCCTGTTGCAATGGAATTCTTTTAGGGAGCGACCGAATACCGGCCTTCAGCGGGGAACGGACGGTATAAGTAGGGGATATCTATAGTGTACGGGAATTTGAAGGGAGAAACAAGAATTGAAATGGGAAAAATTTTGAGTGAATGCATGAATTATATGAAATTGTTGTTTGAATTATATTAGGTATGGTTAGTATGTTAAAAATATAAAATGAACGAATTTAATTATATATTATTAAACTTGCAATTATTTGAATACAAAATGTCTGTTTATCCTACAGAACCTAAAAGCTTATTCTTATACACTAGGCACAAACACACAAGTCTCCATGCTAAATAGTATGGAGACTTGGTAGGTTGATAGGTAAATACCTATTATTGCTTGATATAAGTTTTGTAAACCCGAATTAAGCCCAATAATATTGTAGCAAACTTGGGTAACAATACCAGTATAATATTGGGTTTGGTCTCGACTAATTTGACGGAACATTTTTACCCAACCATTTTAAAAGGACTCAAAAGACAATAGACAGATCAATGAAATTATTCGAAGTACTTTAAAGACACTTAAAGTTTACAACTAAATGTAATATATTCACCCAAACATCCACTTACCATGTGGACGACTACAAAACTGTGATTTATCATCTCTATGATCAAACTTGCAGTGCACAAGTATCGCCAAGTTCTGGATTCAATTTCCGTGTAAAGCCATATTCGGCTACATTACGGTATAACTTTGTTACTCGCCCAGGTTTCGAACCACCAACGTTACCTACCTAGTTTTATTGCTGCTTGTAGGAAGTTTCAAAATATATTCTTTATGTGAGTTCTGTTTTCATATTTTTGTATTTTTTTTCTGTGGACTTTTTAATTAATGGTGTAGACTTCTTTTAGTTGAAGTTTTTGGTTCAATATTAATTTTTAATTATAGAGGTATGTGACTGTAATACCTTAAATCTCGACTCGTGAGAGTCGGTATTGTGCAATCCTCCCGCCCTGAGACCCTCAAGGAAAAGGAGGTTCGCGTTCCCTGTTTACATAGATACTATTCCCCGAGACTTTACTGAGGATGGTGGTTGTGTGAATAGCTGCCTGTTTTTGCATGACGTGGATGTTAATGTAAATATCTTTTTATAGACTCTTAACTGACCGCCTGTCTCATACTACTTATTTAACATTTCAATCAAGCGTTCACATCCAATATTTTGAAAAAAATAATACCTGTGACTATCACTTTATAGACATATAGACACGATGTGTCTTTTTTTAAGGGGTAAAATCATCAAATGACTGCTCCCGCCTAGGTGAGGCGGGAGGGAGTGACTGACTAAAAACCACCCCGTTCCTTCTCCTGCACGTCGACTCGGAGCCCCGGTTACCCGTTAGGTTCTCCGCGACAGACACAATGTGATTATAGACATCTAGATAATAATCTAAGACATAGAAAACGTCAAAATGTATTGCAACAAACAAAAATTTTCTTTCCAAAAATATATATATAACCGACCTGTAAAACATCGAATCCACTACTGAAACCTCCAAAGTGCATACAAATGAGGAGTTTCCTTTGCCCACTGGTTTTCCTTGATAAATATTTTTTTACTGTGCAAGGCACGGTGTATTAGAGCCAAAGCGAGAGGCTGAGGTGGAAATACAGCGGCCATTAAAAATAGTTAAGTTCTTGAAGAATAAATTAATGGGTTCCGTGCCAGGTGTAAATAGTAGAGGGAATTCATAGTTTTGTTGTTTTTTTTTGAGGCTTGGTTTTGTTTCATTTGGATGTTCGGGCTTTTAAAGTTAGTACTTGGATTTGTTCGGTTGTAATTTGATTGTTAAAATGCGTTTGGTGAATGGGTATAGTTAATTTGATAAGAATATTTTTTATGCCTAGTCCATTTAAATGTGTGATTATGAAATGAGATTATGATTCGGTAGAAATATTGGTAACTAAATGTTTTTAAAGTATTGAAATCAACCTTCTAACCTTCAAGAAAAGAACGTATTCCTTTTTAAAAGGCCGGCGACGTACCTGTGACCGCTGGTATTGTGGATGTCCATGGGCGGCGCTGATCGTTTACTATCAGGTGATCCGTCTGTTCATTAGCCTTCTATTCCACAAAACCATAAAAAAAATTGAGAATTTTGGTGTGGAAATATTCGAGTACAAAGACTCAAACTCAAACTCAAAAGCATTTATTTCAATTAAACCATAATTTGGTACTTTTGAAACGTCAACAAATATGAGATATATAATAGTCTGTCAGTCTGTCCGTCAGTGAAGCTAGGCGCTCGTTCCAAAATGTCGATTCGAGTGGAGAAGAACGAGCAAGAAACTCCATTCGTTACTCTTTTAAAAAAAGTCTGTTTTACATTGCTCTGATACATATTCCAATATTGTACACACATGTGAGAATAATGTAAAGACATACCTGACGCAACATACAAATAACAGAACATACTAAAATATAAAGAAAAAACAAAACCAAGAGAAAACAAATATCTTAAGTCTGACATGGTCCTCACATATGTATACTGACAATCCATATAAAATAGTGCTTCTATACAAGAAAAAAATAAAAAATATACTCTTGTTTAACTCTTAATTATTATTATTTTTTATTTTTTAAACGTTGCCCACTCTAGGATTTTCCTCTGTGTCGTGGGTGCGTTTACAAACATACAAGTTCTGTGAATCACACAAAGAATTGTTCCGTGCGGGAATCGATCCCGCAACACGTTGCGCGGCAGCCAGTTGCCCAGCCACCGCGCCAACCGTACAGTCAGCAATTTAGCTAATAATTTACTGCTCAAAACGTATCACAAAAGAACTTTAAACTATCGGAGTACAAAGAGGTCTATCATAAAATTCTATAAGTATGATGAAACTGAAAAGTGCTTCGTATGATGTCATCATGTTTATAGGAACTAGGCTAAGTGCGTTCTTGAATTATAGTGTTGTGTGGGGTGCAAATTGCTACTTGTATTAATTTGCGCATTATAGTGAATTTAATAGTAAAAGCGTTGGAATACCTACATGTAAATCGGTTAGGTAAATGTTAATACTTTCTATATATCTTTGATTTCACGGTGAAAACCAATGATTAAGTTATATTGAAAATTAATTTCTTAACAATATGATACATTAAAACGGAGTCATCTTTTATTTTAAATATATATTAAATTCTCAATAGTAGCTCAGAGTCTGGAAATTTGGCAATAGGCTCACGCCCTATTACATGGGACTCATAACATAAATAGTGAAAAGTGAGTGTTACATTGTACAGTGCCGTAACGTGCAACTCCGCCTATCCCTTGGGGGATGAAAGGCGTGATTTTATGTTACTTAGGTATCTTATCTCCTATATTACAAATGACTTATTTTTATTAATACCGCTATGTGGACAAAACCTTGACTATCACTAATTACTAATAATGTTCTGTATAGAAGTTGACATAGACACAGTAAAGCTTTAACTTACCTAATAACAAATCTACACGGAACCCAAAACACTGATGAAAGCAACCGTTTACACGGCAATGATTCCTACATTAAGCACACACATGCCATATTATAATAGACACATTGCAAACTCACCTTTATTTCCTTTAACATAAGGTTTAATTGTAAGCACTTTACATGCACACTTAAAGAAATTAAAAAGTTTATAGCAAAGATTTTTCAGAGACTGTAAGCGAGGTTTCTAATGAATGACCCCCTCTATATTATATGTTTGCTTATGTTTATATTTATACTAGTTTTCCACCCGCGGATTTGTTCACGCTTTTTTTTAAAGGGTTGGGTACAGATATACAAAAAAATGCAGGACTTTTTGTTACTCACGAATAGTCTGCATACCACTTTTTAGCATTTACGGAAGAAATACGGAATTACGGAATGCCGTGGTCAGTGACGGCGACCTCTCGCATTCTCTGATTCTCTCTCTGGTTCAGGCGGTCATAGTTGGCGCAGGGCGAGGGGCACTGTGATACCGTCTCTTCCTTCCGTTAAGCCGCCATAGAAGCCAAGAAGAAGGTGGGGTGCGTCAAGGGGACCATAAATAAAACACAACGTTTTTATTTAGATATTATCTATATTTACTTACCGAAAAGTACATGAACTTACTCACGCCCCACCGTCGTGGGAGACACTCCAGGCGTCGAATATAAAAGGTAGCCTATGTCACTCTACATTCCTTCAACCACCTTCACATAAAAAATCAAATAAAATCGCCGTTCCTTGTTGCCCTGTTGCTGTGAAAGACGGACGAATAAACAGACGCACACTTTCGCATTTATAATATTAGTATGGGTGTATATTTCACTCTTTGATGGCTTTAAGAATGGTTTGGCTTTTAATCTGATGACGTTTGAAGTAAAGTTAGCTTTGATATTACTTCTAAGTATGTTTTAGCTGGCGCCTTTATGAAAGTAAACTGTGGTCCTTTTAAATGTACAAGGTAAGTATTTTTGCAGTAATTTTATGTTTGGGGTTTCCACCCAAATTGTAGTAAAAATTATGCTATAATACTACTTTGTATCTTGTGTCTAGGACAAACGTAAAATTAGTATGTTGTTACCAATCAGCACGATTTCTTTTAAGAGCTAACCTGCATAAAGGCATTTGGTATAAAAGTATCCAAGATCAACCTTCTCGAGTGCCCTGGTTTCATAATACTGTTTTTAGTAAATACAATGTTAAATTAGTCTTGAGACTTCGTTCCGGACACTACCCATCGGCTAAGTTTGCATTCCTTATGAAGAAGAACAATTCTCCAAATTGCACAGTTTGCAATAAAGTTGAGGATATGCAACATTTGCTGATGGATTGTGTCCGGAATGAGCGGGAACGTGAGTTACTCATTAGAGAAATAAAACTTAATAAACTGGATGTAGGCTTAATACAGTCAATTCTGTCTTCACCATGTTCAGAAACCACAAAAAAGTTTTGTAATTTAGTCACAATAGGTACTTGATGAGTAACTCAATTTCCTTTCTTTTTATTGTAAGCAAGAATTTTGTATGTATTTGATAGGTTACATTTTGTTAAAAGGTATGATGGGGTTGGCATATCAAAGATAAAAACCCCTTAAATAAAAAACAGATTAAAAAAAAAACCTGCGTATTTTATATTTATTGTGGTTAGTACCTACATAAAAACTTTACTCCTAAAACTGCTACTAAACCCACTACAGGTCTAAAGATCGACCTCAAAGAGAACTAAATAAAAATAATGATCCGAAAAGACCCAACTTAAGCAAACACATAAATTGTTGTGCTACTTCAATCCTTTGGTACTAACATACCAATAACTTTTGCTTCAAACAAAAATACGCTTTGTTACTTGTTACTTAACTCTCTTTTCCGTTGGCACTTGACTTGTAACGTCTTCAGTTTGATATGTGCTTTCACAAAGTTTAATTTGCGGTTGGCGACAACTCTATTGTATTAACGTTAGTGTTGAATTTTGATTGTGTTTTGTAGCGTTTTGTAAGGACATGTTAACGCCTGTAGAAGCGACGAGATAATTTATTAAGGGTTTGTGACCACTTTTTTCCACCCTTTCACCATTTGTTCTTAAGTTTTGTTTGTTTCTAGTGATTTTCAAGAGACGTCTTGTCTTCTTAAAGTTATGTTGACATAGTTATTTTAGGACTAAGTTTAATTTATAACCTCATATATGTTTAAGATAATCCGTCGTTTTATATCTTTCTCTTTTCTTCCTTTCATTATGAAATAGTAAGCAGGCAAGCAGTACTCTAGTCACTCTAGATTTTTCATTAAACATAAAAATACATTTACATTTTGGAAAACATAATTTAAAAAGAATCATCATCATCATCATCAACAGCCTATAAATGCCCACTGCTGAGCAAAGCCTCTTCTCACACGGAGAAGGTTAGAGCGTTAATCACCACGCTTGCTCAATGCGGGTTGGCGATTTCAAACTTATAATTAGAAATTATAAGTCCAGGTTTCCTCACGATGTTTTTCCTTCACCGTTTGTCAGTGGTGTCTAAATAATCTTAGAAAGTACATATAACTCGGAAAAAGTCACATTGGTACTTAAAAAGAATACTACTAATAAAATACTTATGTACATCTACCAAATATTTAAATTTAACTAGCCATCGGAAAAAACAATTAAAATTTTTATTTGCTTCAATTAATTAGTCGCAAAAAACAGACTAACCCCCGAACATATAAATCTAGCATGCCGAAGTAAATTAAAAACCTGACAGGTCGTAAGTACGGGGCGAGGGACGGGGTAAAATATAGCGTTTAGTATAGGTACCAACAGCCCGTGGCGTAGTGCCAATACGGTACTTTTTGCGTTCAGCGACCGGGTCTTATAGATTTATAATTTAATCGAGTGATACGTGCACTCGAAACTTTTGGCAGATAAAGTTTTACGTGAACATTTTTAAACTAAGTTGATAGTGGAGCTGGTGCATCGGTTAGGAGTGAATGTTATATTTTGTCGCATACATTTTAAATGAATTTGCACAAAATAACTATGCATTTGCATCGAACGGACCGATACCACGGCCTCACAGAAAACCGAAGTGAAACAACTGTGAGGTTACGGGAGGCTCAATTACTCTTCCGGTTCCCCAGTCTCCCCAATCCCTGAATCCCTAACAGTCCTCAAATTCCTAATCCTCAAAAGGCCGGTTATGCACTTGTAATGCCTCTGGTGTTCCAGGTGTCCATTGGCGACGCCGATAGCTCACCATCATCTGCTCGTTTACCTAAGTCGGTCCCATAAAAAAATAAACATTCTTGATACGTTTATCAACCACTCTTTTTTTTTTTTTTTTTTATATTTAATGGGGCGACGTTTGACCACTATCTCACCTGGTGGTAAGCGATGATGCGGCCTACGATGTAGCACGTCGTCCCATAAGCAACCTATTCACTCGGGCCTTGAAGACTCCCAGGTTGTACCCTTCAGGAAATACAGATTCTGGCAAAGAATTCCACTCTTTAGCAGTACGCACAAGGAAGCTTGAAGCGAAGCGCTTCGTGCGTGTGGGCGGAACATCTACCATGAATCGGTAACGCTTCGCCGATTGTCTTGTGGTACGATGATGGAAATCATCTCTTAACTACGAGTTACATATTTTGAGGGAGCACCTAAACTAACCCTTTACTTGTAACGTTACGTGTCACTTATACCTCTAGTTTAGCGAAAACCAAAAATGTTGTTAAATGACAACAATCTTAGTTCTTCTTAAAATTTAAGATGGGTTATTGTAAACGGGCATTACAATATTTTTATAGTACAAGTTTAATTTTATCTGCCAACTTAATTGAACCGAAGAGAACTCCAAAAACTTCATTCTAAATCCAACTTAACTACAGCACCGATCAATTAATAACAAAAGTTTCGGAAACGCTGTAACAAAAGTTCCCAAAAAAGAAGTCAGCTATGAGATAATCCGCAGAACGGGTTCTCAACAAAAGTTGGTCCTGGGGTTCGGACCTTTTTGTCCGGTTTTTGTACTTGTATCGTAATTCGGTATGCAACAGACGGTGTGCTAAGGCTAATTGTTGCCGGCTGAGGTTGGCATAGTGCCAACTAATTCCTGGCAGGTACTATGACAATATTAAGGACCAGCTTACATGGTCACAACGCCTCGATTCGTAACGCCTGACTCTAAATAGTGCATGGGCTTTTTTGGTTGAAATATCAAGTGGATTACGTGTGATCCCAATTTAGTTTTCTGTTGCTAATTTTTAGGGTTCCGTACCTCAAAAGGAAAAAACGGAACCCTTATAGGATCACTTTGTTGTCAGTCTGTCCGTCCGTCCGTCTGTCTGTCAAGACTATTTTTCTCAGGAACTCGTGGAGGTATGAAGCTAAAATTTATATCAATTACTCAGGTCTACTGTCCCTTGAAGCTGTGAAAAAATCAAACTTCTAAGCCAACGCAATCAAAAGATACAGCCGTTTATGCCGCAAATTTTCGACACTTGCAAGGGAATCAAAACCTACAGGGTGCTTCCCGTGAACTCAGAATCTTGAAATTTGGTACGAAGCAACGTCTTATAGCATAGATAAAGGAAAAATTACTAAAACCATACATTTTTAGTTACATCACATAATATATATTTTTTTAATAATTTTAAACTTACTACCCATTTCCTCATAAACGCGTAGAGGTATTAAATTGAAATTCATACCAAATACTCAGGTCTATAATACCTTTAAGCTGTAATAAAATCAAACTTCTATGTCAACGCAATCAAAAGAAACAGCAATTTAAGCTGCATATTTTGAAACTGGCAAGTACTCGCAAGGGAATCAAAACCTAAAGGGTACTTCCAGTCGACCTAGAGGTAGAATCTTGAAATTTGGCATGAAGCAACGTTTTATAGCACACATAAAGGAAAAATTCCGAAAACCTTAAATTTTTAGTTACATTACAAAATATATATTTTTTTAATAAATATAAACTTATTACTTTTTTCCTCATGAATGCGTAGAGCTATCAAGTTGAAATTCATATCAAATACTTAGATCTAATTGCCTTTAACCCGTGAAAAAAAAATTCTAAGTCAACGCAAAAACGCAAAAGTACAAAATAACAAAATACAAAACGGTTTGTACGGAACCCTCGGTGCGCGAGTCCGACTCGCACTTGGCCGGTTTTTATTTAAAGTTATCTCTTTGTCACTAGAAATGGTGTTCTAGTATGTACTGAAATTATAAGTGTTCTAGATCATTTATTTCAATAATAATTTAAATAAAATTAATACTTGTAACTTATGACATATAATTAATTTAATAATAGTTAGTTAGTTATTTAATAATAAAAATTATTTAAAATAAAACTAAAAACAACTATTTACATAAAGCATCAAAAAATTCGTCCGCATCGACGTCAGTGGGAAAAGTCCTCAGAAGGCTGGCAACATTGCCAAGCAAAGACCAGCCCTCTGGTCACGAGATGCATCGACCAGGCGTTTCGAAATGTAACTGAAATTATTAACTAATTTTCCTAAAAAGTGATATCATCATCGAATGGAAACCTACATTAATGAAATACATATTTATTCGATTTGTCTCAAAAACTGAATGAGTATTTAATTTATTTATGATTGATTAAAGTGTCTACTTATCATTCACTAGCAACAAATTATTTATTACGTTTTCTACAAAGTATTTTAATTCATAATGTATATGTCGCAGAATCAACAAAGATGCACAGCTATCGAGTATCGTTATTTTAGAACAACGCCATCTGTTATCATTTCTCGGAAACGTCAAGCAGTGTGCTTGGGTGATGGTCGGTACGGGGCGTGGCATGTTGGCATTTTGAAAGGCGTCACTTTTGAGTTGGACACGAGGGTGAGCGGTTGTTCTGCCAGCCCGTACCGAACTTACCGCGTTTACGAAGAATCCGATGACGAAGTACCCCCAATGGGTGCATTTTCTCCGACATCAGAATTGGGATGCAACTCAAACGCCCCACGTAGGGAAGGTGCCTGTGCTATTCAAGAAAAGTGTAAAGACAATGCGCACGTGTTTGGAGGTGACGCAGAGACGGAAAAATGGCGTTTCCTGCTTGAGCAACAAAACAAAATTATGGCTATCGTACAAGCCATGAAAACCCCTTCTACGATTGTGGATGTACGCCTACCTGACTTTGAACCTGAAAAATGAGACGTTGACAATTTTGACGATAAAGACTTAGACTTGGACTGTAGCAAAACCGATGTGACGGAACTAGATGATAACGGAGGGGATGGACCTTCATGTCACTAGTTGTCACCTAGTATGCAAGTCGCTCAGATGGTATGCATCTCCATGCCGGTCGTAGCGTAGGCGTAAAATCGGGCACCATTTCCCGTCGCAGTGCGGCCACGAATGTGAGTGGCGTGCGTCTTGTTTGGAGATGTAGACTATCGTTGTGTTGCCGGATGGAGGCAATGTGTGTGTTGAGATCGGGTACCGGATGGAGGTCCCGTTGGATTGCCGGATGGAGGCAATGTGTGTGTTGAGGTCGGGTACCGGATGGAGGTCCCGTTGGATTGCCGGATGGAGGCAATGTGTTGTTTGTGACGAGGTTGGGTACCAAACAGAGCATTGCATACTAGATTTGGTCGGAATGTTTCATGAATTGACTTAAAATTGATGTTTATTGAAACTGATGTTGAGTTATGACTTAAATGTCGAGATTTCCTTTATGAGGTTTGTTGAGAATATGTGAATCAGAATAAAATTGTGTTGATTGGATTGCGTGAGTTTATCTCCCGATATCTTGGTCAGGAAGGCCGAGCAAGAAACGTTTCACTTTCGGTAAATTCTTGTTCCAGATGCTTCACACGAGGACGTGTGAAATTGTCAAGATGGCCGTGTCGCAGAATCAACAAAGATGCACAGCTATCGAGTATCGTTATTTTAGAACAACGCCATCTGTTATCATTTGTCGGAAACGTCAAGCAGTGTGCTTGGGTGATGGTCGGTACGGGGTGTGGCATGTTGGCATTTTGAAAGGCGTCACTTTTGAGTTGGACACGAGGGTGAGCGGTTGTTCTGCCAGCCCGTACCGAACTTACCGCGTTTACGAAGAATCCGATGACGAAGTACCCCCAATGGGTGCATTTTCTCCGACATATATTTCAATTTTAATTGAAAATTACTTTATTGAAGCAAAATAAACAAGAAACCTTCAGATTCATCACTTTAAATTCACTTAGTTTAAAAGTATTTTAAATATTCATAACAACAGATTAAAATAAGTTTGCTATTAAAATAAAATCATACGTGAAATATATTTAATAAAATCTTAGGAGGTATTATTCATATATTCGCATTACCACTTTGGTTAAACACATTTGTATCGGCCGTATTCTGAATAACAAATAACATTTACGTACATTATGTACTTTGAATACGAAATTATTTATCATGAAAGGCATATGAAATAATACTCAGGTCCCAGACGGCTTAGAAGGTCATGCTAGTCAAGCCAGTGTGACATTTCCATAAAAATATAGTACGGACATTATCATTTCTTATTACGTTTAATTTTTTTTTTATTTTTATTAAATAAATAGAAGTTAATTACACATAACAAAGTCATATAGTGTATCACATGTAATTGAACAAGCAACACTTGATACGCTCGCTACGCCGTAGCTCGTAGCCAGCGTCTACGCCGTAGCAGATCTGGACATTAAGTCCATTACTCTTGAACTTTGTGGCCCATTGGACGTGTATTTTGTCTTAGAATAGTTAATTAAGTTTTGTCAGAGTGCTTTAATTAAGACAATCTTGTCTTCCTGGAAACCAGATGGTGCAAGCCACCTCGATCTTATTAGAAAAACACATTTCATTTTGTTGTTACCGTCAAGACTGCTTCTGTAATGCAGTAATGAAAACCTGCATAGGTGCATAAATAAGTGATAAAAATATCTCTATCATATGTATGTATGAAATTTAGAGGTATGAGAGTGAACCAACGTAGCTACGTAGTCCGTTTGTCTATAAGACAGATTGTAACCACCATCAATCGATCAGTTGGACATCATAGTGATCTATAAAAAATCTGTCGCAAAAAGCGTGAAAAGTCATAGTATTAAATATTCTCTATGCACCCTGACCTCACAAACCTCAACAAACCGATACACTGCGCTAAAACAACTCTCAATGGCAGTCCACGATCTGCATCACAAACGACCGAGCAATTCTTCCGTCGAGCCGAGACCGACGCACAGCGTTGCATACATTTTCATCAAGTTTTGCATTTTTGATGAACTAAAAAAAGATAGCGATGCACTCTCGAAATCTCTGTTTATTTCTTTCTTTTTTTAGTACAAATTTCCGCGTTGCCGTTTTTTAAGTGTGCTGAATTTTTCTAGTTTAAATATTTTTCGTGAATTGGTAATGTTGTGAAAGTTTTTTTTTGAAAAATTTAAGTTTTATTTATAAGTAAAATACTAAATGCTGGTTGGTCGTTAAATAGCTATTTAAGCGCTGGAAGAAATTGACTTCATTTTTGAACTCTTGAAAATATTTTATTTTAAAGACTACAGTTAAGTAATAATTTGTAACACCAGTGGAACTGTTTCTAATATTTCATTTACTATTGCATCTTTTTTGTTTACACAAATACTTTTGCGTTTGTTTTACAGTTACCACAAGACTATTAAATTGAATTTAGTTTGTCGAAAGTGAATTTTCATGACACTAAATTGACCATAAAATTTACTGTGACACCAAAACCTTTCTGAATAACGCGACTGGTCAAATCATGATAACAAAGGCACTCTGTCACTGACTAATGAATCCCAACATTTCTACGTCTGTTATCTCAAAGTATCAAATCATTTGAAACAAAAGAGCGAAACAGTAATTTCCTACAATGCTTTGAAATATAACGCCTGTTAGTAAGGTGATTAGTTAACTATGACGTCGATTAATGGATGAAATGTACGAAAAATATTAGACTTTAATGCAGAGTTTTGATGTTTTTGTTTAGAACATTATGTGCACTAAGGACAAGGTAGCACTGGTTTAATTTATAAATCTAACTAATATTGTGAAGTAACTAAACCTAATTGTGATGCCTGATAGAAGACGAGGATCTTTTTTTATCCAGCCATTGAAATGAAAAATTTGATAATACCATTGCAATATTGTATTCCCGGTATGTATCTCTATCTCTATCAGCTGTTTCCAGTTGCTTTCATTTGACTGATCTACAAATCTTAGGGTTTAACTTTGACCTTGAAGAAATATTTGCAAATGAATGCAGTGCAAACCTTTTTTTTGGGTTCATGGATTATAATCCATGAACCCAAAAAAAAGGAACCCAATTTTTCGTGACGGTATATATACCGTTACGAAAAATAAAAATAGAAGAATGATTACATTGAACATTTTTTCAAATAAAATAATTATGTAAAACAAAATTAAAGTTTCAGTGAGAAGTGTTTCATAAAAAATCCGCTCAAGACCTTTTTCGTTACGATTTACGTAATCAAAAATGCAAATCTTACGTCCGAATTACGTTGATTTTTCTCGCGCAACCGTACGACTCGGCCGACCGTATTTTTTTACAATTTCCCGAAACTTCGCTGCGTTTCACACGAAGTTATTTGAGATTTTTTTTGAAGCTTATTTATTTATTCATAAGTTTCCTACCGTGGTTCTGCATACGTGATTTTGGATTTTATTTTGATTTTTAAACTCTTCTTATAATAGAGCGTTTTTTTAATTATATTACTCGCCATCTTTTGACATTATTTGACTGCTTAAATACTACGGATAATATAGAAAAGAAAAGTGAACCGCAACTTATCTTAAAAGATAAAATTACTTGTACTATTTTAATAAAAACACAGTACTCCAACAAATCGCAACCTCCTATTGCAGCATGTCTGATGGAGAAACTTTTTGCCACATTTCCTATTATAATGCACGCATATGGAGCCCACAAAAGAAAAGTTCGACTACCGAGAACTTCCCACGAGGCACAAGCAAAAGTGTTGAGAATAAATCTAACTTTCCATTATATAACATCACCGAAAATAAAGTTGTGTCTCTTTGAAATTCAAGCGCTTTAAAAAGCTAGAGTTTAAACTATAAATCCCGCTTTTTTCCAGCTCAAAAATGATGCAGTGTAAAAAAGGCGCTAAAGAGCGCTTTCCCGCTGATAAATCAAGTCGAGATCTCTTGAAATGCACGCTTGTAGTGTTTCACAAAATTGTGCATATGACACAAGTGGAAATATTTTGCATACTACAATATTAATTGTCGTGTAGGATGACTTTGCTGTTTAGTGTTTGGGATTTACGTGCTCTCATTTTATTATCATATGTTTTGATTCTCATAATTACTGAAAATTATATCCACAATTATAACATTCTGCATGTGATCCACCAATTGTTGGTTCAATGTTTCAAAAAATGTTTGCGAAAATGGCGTTTGTTGATGCACTCAAAAAATCCTTGTGTATGGCAAAATCTTGTTTAAATATTCCTAGTCTCGTTCATAAGCATCATAGAAGCACATCTGATTCTACGAAATTTAGCTGTTTGCTAGTGTTGAATTAGTATGAAAATTCATTGCAATCGAACATTCCATATCACAGCTTGCCACTACATAAATGAATTTAATTCATATAAACGTCTTAGCAAAGTTTTTTAATTAAAAAGAAACGTACACGCGTATTTAATAAAACTTTTTACCTAAGTTGTTTAAATGCATTAGAAAGTTTAATTTGCATTCAGTGCACGTTAACAAAGGTTATATTTTCGTGTGACGTATAAAATTTAATGAAAAGTGGTGTTCTCATGCCACCAAGTCCTCATTAGTAACTGACAGGTTGTTCCCAGCTACCGCCGTGCAGTACCTTGAGAACTGATTACACCGAAGTGATGTGGACTGAATTAAATTGTTGGTAGTAGTTTTATTTAGAAATTTTATTATGGTTTTAAATTTGTTCGTTTGTTGATCAAATTATCTGTGTTAATAATAGTTATAAAGTCTCGGGTTCGATTTAAGGGTAGGGCAAAGTATTATTGGGATATAAAAAAAATAAAATTCTCAGTAGCACGGAGTCTAAAATTGTGCCCTGTACATGGCACTAGGCTCATCATTACATGGGACTCATAACAAAAATAGTGAAAAGTGGGTGTTACATTGTACCTCTACAGTGACATTAAGTGCCGTAATGTGCACCTCTGCCTATCCCTTCGGGGATAAAAGGCATGATTTTACGCATGTTATGACATGTTATGTAAACACATGATTAATTTTTAACTTGATTTTATGGTAAAAAATGGTCATAATATTTAATTTCTCCTACCGTATTTGCAGGAAAACAAAACAATTCCAAAATATAACAAGAAGTAAAAACATATAACAAAACTCAACAGTTACACTGCGGTGTGACATACGGCTCACACTGGGCGTACCCGCTGGATAATTTGATTACGTATGCATTAAGTGCATTTCCATTTCCCCATACTGAGTGGATCCCAGATCTCTTTTAAACCCACCGATGTAACCTTTAATGACGCGGCGCTGACTTCGCCTTAAGGGATTTGCACATTAGGGCGTGTTGACGTTGTTTTATGTCTACGACGCGAGTTAATCTCGGTGGAGGGCGGAACGTACTGTTTGAAGATGCAGTTCTAGCGTTTTTTTAATCATAATAGTAGAATATAGGTTTCTCTAAAGTCGATACTACAAAACTCAATATTTTTAAGGTTTCACGTACGTACGTTTTTTTCTTTTTTGTACAAAACGTATGTACGTATCATGTTTTGTTAACATTGCTAAGCTAACATAATAATATTTTCTGATTTACATCTCAAGCAAAATTTATTTTTATTAAAACCGTTTTCATATTTACAGAGAACACAAAAAGTACACCTAGAGCGAATCATAAAACAAAAGCTTTATCTTAAAACAAAACCTCACACGCACTCGATTCGTATCCCCGATTTCATAAACCTAATGTAAATATGTACTTTGGCTTCAGAAAACCGTTCGTTCACCGCATTACATCGCGTCGCATACACACTCATCAAGCTACACATAACCAGTATAATGTGGCCGTGGAATGTGCGAAAGGATCATAAAAGACAAGCCTATGATATACTGGTTGCGTATAGGTTGAACTGAAGCTGTGTGTACAATGCCTTGTGTGTAATGTGCCTTACAAATAGGGTTGTGATCGTAGCGAATCGTAATCGTCTGCTTAACCGGTATGTAAGCTCGCTTCGATGTCGGTTATAGAATGTAATGTATATTGCCGACTTGATAACATCTGTCTGCCTGGTTAAAAAGGTAATACAAGTTCGTTTTTGAATATGTCCTTTGTGTATGATACCTCAGTTGTTTCTACCCAGTCATTTTTAAATAATGTTACTTACTAACATATTAACTGAAATTGTTGTAATAAACTCTAACATACATATGATTAAAAATTTGAAACTGTTAGCGGGGAAAACCTACAAGTTAAGTCACTTTCATTTTTGTTACAACGTCAACAGTACACCACGCATAAGTAAGAAAACAAACTTTGTAAAGTTACAGAACCCTTTACCATAATAATATGAAGATGGAACCCAAACAAATATATGGAAATATGAAACAAATCTCAGTGAGATGTAGTTATTTTTCAACGAAGGAGCTGCAACACGTAATGCATTGCTAATTTTCTTGTTAACTTCACAGGCATGTAATTTCAGTGTATGTCTGTGCAAGAATAAGAAATTCATCATTTTGTGTAGATGACATTTTTATGTGGGTTTTTAGTGATATGATTTTGAAATCATATACTTCGAATTACATGGCTGAACACAAACCTTTATTTTTATAGGGGGTACTTGGAAGGTTACCATGCACTCGCTGTCATTGCAGCGGTATGTCGTCTTTGAGGAGTAGCTTGAGAGACGCTACGGCGTACTCACCTACCCGCCTGATGCAGGTGCTAACCGCGAGACGATCTCCGGTCACAAGGCCTGCGGACGGCAAGCACGGGTGACTCGCCGCCCGACCAGAACCAGACCCGAGCGTACGGCGCATTGCGTTCCACGTGCGCCTCAATGAGCCATCAGACCACCACAGATGGGGCCCAATAGGGCTGATGCCGATACGCAGCCGCGGAGGGCTCAACGGGTTGCCGGGGCTCCGGCTTGAAGTGCAGGAATAGGAACGGAGTGTTCTTTAGTCAGTAAGAGTCTGACACTCCCTCTCGCCTCACCCGGGAGGGAGAAATCATTCGATGATTTTCCCCTGTCAAAAAAAGTTAAGTTAGCTTTATCTTTAGAATTTGCAGATGACACGACAGTTAAGTCACTTAAAGGTTTGACTGACAATAGAAAACTGTTGAAGGTAATTCCTCCGCTTACGTCGGTCACCGGTGCCATGGCGTTTTTAACGTTGTATACTCTAAAGAATGCTGCAGTTCATTGACCAGTCCAGATCACTGTTTTAAGACTTACTCGGGTTCAATTTTAAACATAGCTCTGAAATGCAATACCAAGTTAGGGAAGGCGATTTAAAAAAAAATAAGTAACGTTTTCATTGATGCATGTCATCGTATATTTTACCATCGATACCAGAACAAAAATAAACCAAAATATACCTATTTGCCCTTTCAGAATTATGTCATCATCATCATCATCAACAGCCTATAAATGCCCACTGCTGAGCAAAGCCTCTTCTCACACGGAGAAGGTTAGAGCATTAATCACCACGCTTGCTCAATGCGGGTTGGCGATTTCAAACTTATAATTAGAAATTATAAATCCAGGTTTCCTCACGATGTTTTTCCTTCACCGTTTGTCAGTGGTGTCTAAATAATCTCAGAAAGTACATATAACTCGGAAAAAGTCACATTGGTACTTGCCGTTGGTAGGTTTCGAACCCGCACCCTCATGCATGAGAAGTGGGCGTCTTAAACCTCCGGGCCACCACGACGTTTACGAATTATGTCAAAACAAGTAATACTATCCCAAATATTAATTATAAGATATCTTATGAATCTAAAGAGATTCTAATCTCGTTTATGAGCTGCTTTCTGTCTTCGGGGACATTCCCGATGTTCATGCAAAGCGGCCATGATAGGTCACGCAAACAAAGATCGGTTATTCAAAGGAGAACCAAGGACAATATTAAGATTGTTGACGTTGGTGTAGGCTTGTACTACGGTAGTGAGTATTTGTGGTTGTGCTTGTAATTTTTGGATTACAATATTTGCAGTTACTTCTACAATATATTGGGATCTTAACATTAAAAAATAATTGTTTCTTCTCAAATTGGTTTAACGTGTTTTCATCCCTAAGCAGTTAAACTTTTTTTGTCTAGTTGCCTGAACCTAGGAACTAGGGTTTTTATTTCAGACTTGATACTATTTTGAGTTACTGAAGCTTAACAACAAACTGAAGATTGAAAAAGATTATTAACAACCATGAATTAAAAAATCATTTCAAATAATCTAACAAAATCGTGACAGCGAACAAACATGAATCAAAAGGTTCACTAATTAACGTAATTAGCTTAAATTGTGATACAAATCATTATACAAAGATTGTAATCAGCATTATGGCCTGAAATCGCCTGAAATCCGTTTGGAGACGTCCCTGCCGTTCATGCAGGTTCCCACGCTTCGTCACGCAAACGTACAGCCTTAAATAAAATCGGCCATTTTGACGGGAAATTATTATAATAAATCGCATCCGTTTATTGCGAAGACAGTGGCGCCCTCTCAGTAATGGCTATTAAACATGCAACAGTATCGTTTTAAATTTTGGCAGGTGTATTCTGGAATTTGCCGGTGAAATTCTGTTGAGCAAAGAGGTGAAATTATAGTTGGTATAGTGTTTTGTTTTAGTTTGAAACTTTGTGTATGTTAGGTTCATTTGGTCGTGCTGATCAAGTGAAGTCATTATTTGTTCGAACCTCAAAACTTTTTTATGTTAATGACCAGTAGATAGCCGAGGTGTACATTACGGCACTGCGCACTGCACCAGCTGCTGTGCATCGTGTCGTTGAATGGTTTATTTTCTGCACAGAGCCTCTTTTTGAGTGACCAAAAATAGTTGTGCAAATCGGATTGTGACGTGGAAGTACCTATGACCAATGACGCAATTGGCAAAGTACCCAGAAGGCTGGCAGCATTGCCACGTTGTATGGTAATGCTTAACCTCTGACCGAGAAACAGACCAGCTGGAGATCCAATATCTCCTAGAATTGAGCCAAAAAACATCTCTTTAAGGTCATTATCATGAAAGCTCACCTGTCACTAAAAACCCTTTAACCATAGGAACTACCAAATAATTCTATCAAATTCTAATTCAAAGAATACGTTCCGTTCTCCCTTAATTCCGTACATCCTTACCGTTGTGATGTCGAGACGCCCAACTACCCGTAGAGGTAACTGTTTACTAACCATTTTATTAACTTCTCTCTTGCTATAAAGACTTACAGTTAACTGCGAACACGATATACTTGTTAATTTGAAAATTAGTCCCGTTCATAAGATTTATTTAAATTAATGTCAGATACAAAGGATTCTGTATGCACCTCTGTCTACCCCTTCGGAGATAAAAGGCGTGATATTATTATTACGTTACATAGAATGTTTTTTATTGTAAGATATAACATAACATCACGTTTTTTATCCCTGAATAGGTAGTCTTATGTAATAGCGGGTGAGCCTATTGCAATACATTGGACACATACATACATAGTTACTGATTTTTTTTAAATTCTCAGTAGTAGTAAAAACCAGTAATACTTTGCCCGACCCGGGAATCGAATCCGTTAGTCGCACTCGCAAATACTCGGCCAACTTGACTGCACGGTTGGTGCGGTGGCTGGGCAACCGTCTGCCGTGCAACGTATCACGGGTTCGATTCCCGCACGGAACAACACTTTGTGTGATCCACAAATTGTTGTTTCGGGTCTGGGTGTCATGTGTATGTGAAATTGTATGTTTGTAAACGCACCCACGACAAAGTAAAAAATCCCCGTTAAATAAAAATTAAAAAACTGCCGACTAAATAAGTAACAAATGAGAACCTATGTTCTCAGTTTTTAATTTAAAAATACGAGCATAACTTACTTAACTTGGGTACCTAAGTTGAAACTTAAGATAGCATAAACCAAGAGCAGGGCAATGACTAAAGACAAAAGTGGTTATTTTTGAAATTTGATACACTTCCAGAATTATTATTACAAATAACTTAGATTTGCAAATAATAACATAGAATCATATATTTAATAACTGGACTCATACACAAAAGCTGCACACATCCATTCACCGATGCCATTCAGTAGATCTCAAAGAATTCAACAAACATTTCAATGCATTGCTGGCCTGGAACGCAGTCGTACTTCTGAACGTTGAATAAAACCAGCAATGTTTGCTTAAGGCGATTGTCGGGCGGCCTTGGACTCGGCTCGTATTTTCTAAGAAGCTGCATCGCTTCCATTCCTTAAGGAATTAGGTGAGCGTTGATGTGCGAATATTTGTATGTTCTTGTGTTCAAAATACGTTTTCTTTAAAAAAAAAACTTTGCCTCACACTAGGATTTTCTCCTGTGTCGTGAGTGCGTTTACAAACATACAAGTTCACATGACACCTTTTTTTTTTTTTGTGGGGGGAAAATCATCCAATGACTTCTCCCGCCCGGGTGAGGCGGGAGGGAGTGTCAGACTCTTACTGACTAAAAACCACCCCGTTCCTACTCCTGCACTTCGAGCCGGAGCCCCGGCAACCCGTTAAGTCTTCCGCGGCTCCGTAAGTTCACATGACACCTAGACCCGAAACAACAACTTGTGGATCACAGAAAAAAGTGCTCCACAGATACAGAAAAAAATGCTCCGTGTGGGAATCGAACCCGCTACATGTTGCGCAGCCATTTTCCCAGCCACCGCACCAACTGTGCAATAATAATTGAAGAAAAATAGTAGAATAGTATAGTCACAGTATCCTGTAAGTTATTACTGGTTAAATAACCAGTAATATTCCTAGTCTTTCATATTATTAGGACAAATCTAATTAAAGTTATGAGTCAAATATCCTAAGACATACTGTTAACTCATAAAACTAGTGTGGGATAGCCACGCTTCGGCACGAATGAGCCGGCTCGACCGGAGTGATACCACGGCCTCATAGAAAACTGTCGTGAAACAACGCTTGCGTTGTATTTCATCATGTGAGAGATTCCCCCCTTCCCCAATCCCTGAATCTCCAACAATCCTCATTTCTGTCTCGTCTGCTCGTTTACCAGCTTATACCATTAAAAAAACTAGACTAAAATTAGTTCCCAATAACCCGGTTTAGATACAGTTATAACAGAATTTTAATAGAACAAATAAATTAATCGCGAATTTAAACAAATTACACTTAACAGCACCATGAATCCTTTACAGCTTCTCACATCTCCAGCAGACGGGAGCTCGTGTTTATTGCCAACACGTGCTCTGCATCACACCGGCACTAATATTCCTACACCATTACCAGCACTGCAGTTACATCTTTATGGATATTAGGAGAATGTGTTAATGGGTACTTTAGTAAGAGTTTTGCATGCGAAATTAGTATTGTTTTTCATGAGGTTGTTGACCTTGGAAGAAATAGGATAGAATAATACAATATGAACTGATTTACGATTTACGGTATAAAAAAATACTAAATTACCATTATCTATCCAGCTACAATAATTATAATTCAACGTAAAAATGTAGATATTAAGTTGAAAACTTAATAATAGGCTTATTTATTTGGAAATAAATAATTTATCTGAGTAATGGCATGATGGCAAACCTTGCAGGTTTGTTTTTATTAGTCTGGTAAACTCTAAAATATGCCTTGTTTTCTAAAAATTAAAATAATAAACTACAAAACTTCAAGAAAAGAGCGTATTCCTTTTTAAAAGGCCGGCAACGCACCTGTGACCCCTCTGGTGTTGCGGGTGTCCATGGGCGGCGCTGATCGCTCACCATCAGGTGATCCGTCTGCTCGTTTGCCTCCTATTCCATAAAAAAACATTTCATTTGTCTACCTATAAAAGAACACAAAAAATATGAATATCTTTATTTTTGTTAACTACAACTAATAAATAACGCTGTATGTATATGTAGTTTTGGAGATTATGAAACTCACCTCTATTACACATAAGTCCTTATACTCGTACGTGCCGCGACGTGGTGGTCTGAGCTAGTGCATTCATATAATATGTGCATTATAAATGTTTGTATGTATGTATCACAATACACACAGAAACTCATTAAAGTATACATCGAAGTTTACATTATTTTGTACACAGCTCGACATATTAGAACAAATTTTCAATTAGAGTGTGGGGTAAAAGTGGTGATTGACAGGGATTAGTCACCAGCATGCCGCTGTGGTAGACATGCATCAAACTACGTAATACCAATATAAATTGGCCGTCGAATGTACGGCAAGATGATACAATGCTAGATAATGATAAACTGGTTGGTCTTCTCGATGTGTCGTTGTGTAGCCGTGGGTAAGTGTAACTATTCAGTTCAATTTAAACTTTGATCCCGGCACCGCTGTTCGTGAAGTGTTTGATGACTTCAATGTTCATTTAATTTTTTTGGTTTTACTTTTTTTGTGCGAAGAGGATAACGTTTTGTTTTCTTTTGTGGAGTGATTTTTTGAGTGAGTTTTTCTATGATATATGAGTTTTTGAACTCAAGATTACTTTGTGTACGAATAAAATTTAAAAATTGTGTTCATTATAGGTCCAAAATCAAAGCTTTTAGGTAAATATTATATAGCGGTATTTCCGAACCGATACCATCTTCAAACCCTCAAGAGAAGAGCGTATTCCTTTTTAAAAGCCCGGCAACGCATCTATGACTCCTCTGGTGTTGGGTATCCATGAGCGGCGCTGATCACTTACCATCATGTGATCCCTCTGCCTTTGGTTCCCTTTCCACAAAAAAAATTGGAATAGTAATATTTGGGTACTCATTTCAACTAGAATTAACCTTAAATCAGTTGTAGTCTCTTGTTGTACATTATTAAAAAGCGTATATTTTTAGGACGAAGAACCAACGAAACTCAACAGCGTCTCTAAAAGCAGCTTTGAAACAACTTCAGAGTACACGCTAAACCTAACCAATACAAGTTTAATCTAGAAGAGCCGCTGAATGTTTAAACAGGCGAACTAAATTCAGTCCACACTGTTTGCAACTAAGTATAACCTCCAGCGTATCATCCTACTCATTTCTCTCTATCTCAATTTCAGCTTAACAATTTTTGGTATAGAGTTGTAAATTCGTTGAAATAAAATGGCAGATTGGGATAGATTGACCTGCTGTTCTACGTTTGCTTCCTTGTTTTATATCGAACACACGTTCACAGTTGAAAGTTTGCACAAGAATGTTGGACTATCAAGGTGAATACCTCGGGGACAGTTTAAATAGACTGTTTAACTTACACGTACGGTGTTTGAATTTGTTGCTTATAAAGCGTTGTTGCTGTAATGTATTCTGATCTTAAAGGTATAGGCAAAAAGGTCGATATTTATTATAATGAATTTTATCAGTAAAGTGTTTCTATGATGAGCAGCAAATCACAAGAACAGGTGGTCGTACCTACTTCGGACCAACTGTCACCTGTCAACTGTCAACTGTTGTAATATTTTAGAGATTCATTTTAATCGATATTTTTAAGCCCCATGAAAGTAGACACAAATACTGCAGATTATACGATTCTAATATATTATTTTATCTACTCACTTCCTTAAGTAACTGTTGACGAGGAACTTAAAACGAAATAAAGTTCGATTGGACCGATGACAGCTAGCCTAGTTTCACTTAGCTTCACTGACGGACTGACTGACAGACTAGTTATTATTTATTTTGTATTTGTTGACGTTTCAAAAGTACTAGATTATGTTTTAATTGAAGTAAATGCTTTGTCTTTGACTTTGACACTAATTTATTAAATAAAACACTAATATGGCTATAATGTTGAGAAAGCGAAAGAAGCATGTGAAAGTCGTAGCAATTGGCGTTCCATAGTCTCTGCCTACCCCATGGGAGATATACGTGAGGTTATTCATATATGTAATACAACTACAATAAGAAATTCCAATAAAAGCCCTCAAGCACCTTTCAACTAAAATCTTGAACGATTGCATAAAACCGTTCCTTCTCCACATCGTAAACTCAGCCCTAAATCACGGATATAAAGTTTAGTTTCCATCTATGTACAAAGCGCCACTTGTTGCCAACCGCTGTTCTATTGTAGTGTGATTGAATCTGAAGGATTAGCAGTATTGTTCGAGGGCGTTAGTGGAACACCTGAGAGGTGAAAACATTCGGAGACGGCGCTGAGATATATACACTGGTTTTATCTTAAGTTCAATATTTATTCTTGAAGTTTCTGTTGTTTATTGACCATTGGTTAGGGAGTGACTGCCTCGTTGGCCAAGTGGTCGCAAGTGCAACTGCTGGGAAAGGAGTCTCGGTTTCGATTCTTGAGTCGGGCAAAATATTACTGGGCTTTTAAAAATTCTCAGTAGTAGCACGGAGTCTGGAATAGTGCCCGGTATATGGCAATAGGCTCACTCCCTATTGCATGGGACTCATAACAGAAACAGTGAAAAGGGGATGTGACATTGTAAAATTGGATTAAGAGAGTGCCGTGATGTGCACCTCTACCTGAATCTGGAATAAAAGGCGTGATGTTATGTTATATTTTTATTTTGCTTAGTATGAAAATGTCAGTTACTAAAAAAGTGCGGCTTGAAGCCCTATGATTATGGTAAATAGAATATAGGTTACTTATGTTCAGACAACAGGTTGTATAACACTCATCTGTACTACATAATCGTAGATCACATCATTGCTTACCACCAGGCGAGATAGAGGTAAAACGTCGGCCCATTATTACATAAAAAAATTGAGACTTACTTATAGAATTCATATACGAATTGAACCCTTTGTGACACTGAATCTACATAGAATGGTTTGATATATCAGTAAGCTCATAGCTTCGAGGACCGCCCTGAGGACACGGTGGAACACACTGTAGCGGAATGCCCTGCGTGGGCTGAGCACCGCCGTGCCCTTAGGGAAGTGATCGGCGATGGCGACCTCTCGCGTCCGGGCCTAGTGCGGGCCATGATGCGGAGCGAGGAGGACTGGGGTGCCGTCTCCTCCTTTTGCGAAGCAGTCATGCTAGCTAAGGAGGAGGCGGGACGCGTGAGGCAGCGAAGCGCTGCCTCCCCGCAACCCAGCCATCGCGAAGGACACACCGGGCGTCGGGGATCGCAGGACGATCTCCGGCCACCGTAAGCGCGGGCCTGCGGACGGCGAGCATGAGTGGCTCCCCGTCCGACCAGAAACAGACCCGAGCGTACGGCGCGTCGCGTTCCGCGCGCGCCTCAAAGAGCCATCAGACCAACACAGATGGGGCCCAATAGGGCCGATGCCGATTCGGAGTCGCGGAGAACCTAACGGGTAACCGGGGCTCCGGCTCGACGGGCAGGAGAAGGAACGGAGTGGTTTTTAGTCAGTAAGAGTCTGACACTCCCTCCCGCCTCACCCAGGCGGGAGCAGTCATTCGATGATTTTCCCCCCTTTAAAAAAAACTGACTGCGTGGCTCAGTCATAGCTGGTACAAAGTTTTTTATAGGAATAAAATGTCAGTTTCATTTAAAGACAACAACAAGGACAACATGGTTTGTGCAGTGGTTGGGCAACCGGCTGCCGCGCAACGTTTCGCGGGTTCGATTCCCGCATGGAGCAACTCTTTGTGTCATCCACAAATTGTTGTTTCGGGTCTGGGTGTCATGTGTATGTGAACTTGTATGTTTGTAAACGCACCCACGACACAGGAAAAAATCCTAATAAGGGGCAAAGTTTAGTAAAAAAAAGTAGAAAAAATAAAACGACATAAAAATATCATTCAAATTGTTTATTCTCAGTACATTCAAAGCATTGTCACGTGCCAAAGTCTATACTTATACATATTATTTACATCTTAGTTTTATATTGGGATCGCCTTTTATTATTCTGTTGTTGACAGCAATCATTATATTACTTGCTCATGTATTATTCTGAACATGTGTCGAAATGTCGTTAGTATCAACAAAAATGTTGATATAAATTCTATTTTATTGCGGCGGTGTAGCGGAGTTTTAGTTTCTTAGATTGTTGATTAGACATGAATTAAATTTAGTAATAAAATTGAAATTAATAATAAAACAAAACAAGTAGTATCTATTTTCGAAATAACAAAGCAGGAGCACTAAAAAAAAATTCGCTGACTTCTATTTTCAAATACGACTAAAAAAGAAAGAAAATAAAATTAAATTTCAAGAGTTACATTCTAAAAATAATTACCATTTTTATATAATAATTCAGATTTTGTATCTATAGATCAGAACATCACGGGTAATTTACAGAAACATTTTAATTTTCGTAGCTATCAACAACAAAATAAATAACCGCTATATCGTTTGTGTGTTTTTACAATAAAGTTAATGACTTATTGTTCAATCATCTGCGGTACATACCGACCGGTAAGGCCAAGCGCATTCTCTTTACTAGCTGTGGCACAATCCTTAGCCTTTATATCAACAATAGTAGGATTAAATAAATAATGTACAAAAAACATCATTCTAACCATTTTACCAAAACATTGTGTCCATATTAAAAGGGTACAATAAAATAATACTTTTGAAACAAACATCATTGGAACCTTACAAAAGACTAATGCTAGCGTAAAAATTTTGTGCATTTTCATATAAATCACCCTCCATACATTCTGACAAAAATAGATTGTTTCTCTTATTATTATCACTAAACATCGTTTTAAATTAGTTTTCTATCTAAACACAACGAATTTGGAAACTCCATTACAGTCTGGAACTTTCCAAACACGAAGTTTCTCATCTTAACTACATTTTGCGATATTGTCGGCGTATCTAGAACTAACCTTTTGTTAAAAAAAATCTGCCAAGCGCTTCCTATGCCAAAAGAAACATTCACGCTCAAAATATCACACTCCAAAATTGATGGACATAGTGAACTGGTTTCATTCATTGTTTTGTCACTTAAATCACTTGAGGTAACTTGTTGACAAGCAAGCCAAAAGACTTTCAAGTAAAAAGTCTAAATCTTCACGAAAGACTTTGTTATTTTTGTTTCAATCTGATCTTTATGGACATTAACAATTGCAACAATTGTTAGGTTGAAATAATTTTGGATACGATACTTTGATACCTTTTTTTACTACTAAACCAGTCAGGATTGCTTGTCTCACATGGTGTAAAAGCCATCAAATTAATACGTCTTCATAAGTATGTGTTCAGCCAATGGCGCACCTATGTTCGCTATAACGCCATTATTCTTTTTCTTATCTTTTCTATGCAAGGTACACTTTTTGTCTTTTAATCCGATCTCAGATTTATTGTGTGTTGTCTTTATTTGTGACGAAACAGATAAGTTACGTTTTTTGGTCCCGCACGATCTATTGTCACTGTCTTTTTTATCACTTGAGATTTTGATAGCACTTTTTGTGTCCACAGTTTTATTTTTTTCTTCTTTTTGTGGTATTCGTTCTTCTTTTGATCCGACCGCTAGCTGTGTATGGTCGAAGCATTTTGTTGATTTCTGCGGAAGAAAAACAAATTTTAGATTTTTTAAATTACGAACTTATCCATATTTGAGTAAAAATAATTTAGTCTAATTACAAAAACTTCCCTAAGCAATATTTTGTTCTAACCTATCATTTTTCATATAAAGTTTCCCGATTATTCCTGATAGACATTTCGGGTATCAGCACTTTGCTAGCACAATAACAGTATCTTAGACAATAGACACCTGTATCGTTTACTATCGAGTCTAGGACGTCGTCTGTTGATTTAACAGCTTCATTGGGAGCGACATAGTTTACTGTATCACTTGTATCCAGATCAACAATGTAGAGGTACACTGCAGACGTCTTATCGTAAACTGTACTCAATATATCTAACCTAGTATTGCAGTTAAATTGTAATATAATTCATCTTAGAAAGGATTTTTTTATAAAGTTAAATGAGTCTATATCAACGATCAATTGTACACAGCAAAATTTTGCCTTTATCCCTAAAACCCAAGGGTTAAAGACAATTATTTGAATAAAGAAGAGTTCTAAAACTTACTGTAGGACTGACAGCCTTAGAATATATTTGTGCTCGACCTTCCAACTCCATTTTGAGTCGCCAGTCTCTTAGGTACATGTGAGCTGCTGCTGCACTCGGCCAACCTCGTCTCCACGTGTGCCACCTATTATAAATTAAAAATATTTAAATCACTTACTGAGATATTTAAATTTTCCGACAGATTGGGTTTCCAAGAAATTTCGACGTATTAAAATTATAAAGCAAAAGTAAAAATGTACACTAAATGGAATCTGAACAACAATTTTGCTCAAAACAAATTGTTGGACGTCTGAATAAAAGTTCTGTTAATTATTGAACAGGTTTGAAACCCGCACGGAACAATTCTTTGTGTGATTCACAAATTATACATAACATACATAACATCACGCCTTTTATCCCCGAAGGGGTAGGAAGAGGTGCACATTCTACCACAGTACAATGTAACACCTACTTTTCACTAGTTGTTATGAGTCCCATGTAATAGGGGGTGAGCCTATTGCCATATACCGGGCACATTTCCAGACTCCGTGCTACTACTGAGAATTTTAAAAAACCCAGTAATACTTTGCCCGACCCGGGAATCGAACCCGAGACCCCTTGCCCGGCAGTCGCACTTGCAACTACTCGGCCAACGAGGCAGTCACAAATTATATTTTCGTGTATTATTATATATGTATGTGAAATTATTAAAGACACAAACAGGACTGGAGAAAGTCATAGTTTCTATTTTTTAACCATACACCCACAACACTGGAGTCGTAATTACTTTTCTCTACAAACCTTGTTAGTAACTGCAATGTCCTAGACTTCTGTCCCAGTGACCGGTACATGAGCGCAGTATACCTGAAGGTGATCAGGTCTGCTCTAACGTTCCTCTCAGCCCCTCGATACCTAAAACTCAGTCTTGTTGCTTCTAGGTAGTATTTTGCAGCTGGTGCTGGCAACCCTGCAAAGTTCGTTACGTTTAAATCTCCAAAAAATAATTAACTGCATATTTAAAAATAGAATGTGAGTTAGATTTAAAACTTGTTTTAAATGGGTTTAATTTCAAATGCTATTTGCGTGATCATGTTTTTTAGTGTAATTTATTATTAAACTTTAACTCAAAGAATAAAAAGTTTTAATATCTAAAAAGTAATTGTAGAAGGTTTTTTGAAATATTTTTAAACAATTGTATAACTTCGCTAGCTACACCTGTGCTTAATTTAAATTTAAAAAATGTTAACGATTTATATTAGATAAATTATGTTAAGCGGCTTTTTCGTGAAATATTTGACGCCGTAACTCGAGTATTTTATCTATCTAGTCATGATAGGGACTCATTGTCGCTAACCGCTACTAACATAGGGTTAAGTTTACTTAATAACATCAAATGTATATTAAATTATTAAATTTATGTTAGTCTGTAAGGTATGTTCTTGTATCTATGGGCCATAGTTGCCTAAAAATTAAGTTTAAATAAATGAATAAAATAAAAAAAAATGTCAAGGCGAGCGTCGCAGAGCAAACTGAATGCTTGATTTCGGTTGCTTTGTACGACATCAAATAGATACGTGAGTAAGCTGTGTAACTTAAAATTACATAAAAATGCTATTTTTGAGCATTATTGATAAACTTACCCCTACTTCTCAACCAATCACCATACAGCACATAATGTTCCCAGTTACTCGGTTCCAGGTCAATCAGTCTCTTCAGAATCCTTTGCTTCTCATTCTCTGTCTTCAAGGACAATAGTTCGACATGCGCCTGCACGAATCTAGGCTGTAGCCATATGCATTTTTCTAACATTGTTACTGCTTGCTGCATTCTACCACTTTTTCTACAAAATATTAATAGAGTTAGATTGATCTGACGATTAGATAAAGTATATTTTGTAAAGAAATATGTTTAACCTGCGGTCAATATTATACATTGTACCTCTATTGAAGTCGTGAAACACTAACAACATAAAAAGTGTTTCAGAAACGATGTGTATACTTTGATATGTAAATACTTTATAACAACTTTATGTTGTTACAGCCTTAAAACAAAACTTGAATATTATAATGCATTACAAAAAATGTAATATCGTTAGTTCCAAAATCTCTTAACAGCTAAACTTTGAGAAAACGTCCAGGATACTAAACTGTGTCTATTCTAGACTTCACAGTGATAACTGGCGTCACTATTATATAACCTAGAATGTGTGTGTTTATTAACACGACTTACTTATAAAGCTTGCCGAGGTTGTAGTGTGCATTCACGTGGTACTTATTAAACTTTATCGCTTGTAAGAAATGATGTTCAGCGTTATCCATACCCGACACCAGAGTGCCTATGTTGTTGTGAGCACTCGCGTAACTTGGCCATAATCTGAAACATTAATATTTTGAGAACCAGAGGGAAATGTTAATAAATTTTTACCTATGTTAATAACAGAATGTGATAAGTTATGGTACATTTTATTTTGTTATTAATGGAGCTACTTTTATTAAAAAATGTCCCAAAATTACGTACAAAATACATAATGCGACAGCATAGAAGACTTAACAATGAACAGTATTATACAAGTATCATTGTACTTGTACGGCCATAGTATCCGATGTTCGTTTGCGACGTATCAGCACGAATACAATGTTCATTCAATTGCATCAGGCCCCGTCTTTAGCTCCCCACAATTCCTCGGCACCTATCACATGGTAAAGCTACTTCGAGGCAATCTAAGGCGATTGGCACGCAATTTGATTGCGCTCTAACAGCTGTAAGAGGCCAACATTCATTAGACTGCACATTCGGAGCACAATCGAAACTACGCGCTTGAGATACGGTGCGGTCTGCTGTATTGCACTGTACGTGCTAACTGTAGGTATCTATCCGAACTGAAACTAGTAACTACGTTCAACCCCAAAATACTTGTATTATTTCAACGAAAATTTGCTTTAGTTAAAGTTAGCTTTGCATCAAGCTCAACTCTGGGGTTAAATATCTCGCATACATGACGAATAGCTTAATAAACTTTCTGAACTCGACCTACAATAGTTCGCGTTAAGGCAAACGGCTTTGTTACCTCAAAGCTTCTTTGTAATGTTTGATGGCGCTGTCTTGTTGTTCTGTCTCGCGTAGAAAGTTTGCCAAGTTGTAGTGCAGTTTAGCGTTCTGCGGCAAAGTCACTAAATCCGCCCTGCAACAAACAAAACACATTTAGAGGTAATTTACGCCCGAATGCGGCGACCGTACAGCGAATATTGCAAGACTTGTAAATCGTGGTTACCATTTTATGTCATATTTAATACATTTCTCTTTAATGTTTTTGGAAATGAAAATTCCGAGGTGTTTCCTTACGAAAGTTATTAGTGTTTAGGGAAAACGATTTGTGGCACAAATTGCGTTTGTTTTGCTAATTATGGTACAGAGTTTTGGCTGTTGGGGATCGAAATTGACCTCATTTATTATGAAACTTTAAAAACGTTGAAATCTCAATATACATTGTTTACATAACTGAAACACAAAGCAGAGGTAATTGGTTGAAGCAGTCGCCTGAATACAAATCCCAACAGAGGTGACCTGTTTCGGCTAGATAGGAGATTAAATAAACATTAAAAGACGTCAATTTTAATAAAGCATTCTGGAACATTCTCTGGAGTCTCTATTCAGAATCTACAAGGACTTTATAGGTTAATTTCGAATTTACCTTTGAATCTATGGGATCAATTTGAACAAAAGCCAGTACTAAAGCGTTCGGCTTTGAAGGAGTCGTTATAGAAGTTTATCTTGCACTCGGAATGCATTCAGTTTTCGGGGCCGAAAACTTTGTCTGATAACGACTGGCTACCCTATAAAGTTGGTGGAACGCGCACCTCACTTCACACAAGTACTCGAATAGAAACTATTTAAAACAGCTTCAGTTTAGAGTATGAAGATACTTCTGTGTGAAGTGTTATCCAAGCGAGCGAATGGGAAAACTGATACTCTTGATAGTGGTAGCTGTAATAAAGAGAGGGAAGTTTTGGTTTAATAGAATTTTGTACTTTAGACGCACACTAGATCATCATAAACGACGAAAGGGTCTTGTAGCGTGAATAAAGAAATATCCATGAATGTTTATATGACCTAAACCTGACCAGACATGAACAAAACACTAGTAGTGAATATTACTGTAAAAGATAAACATAAAACCATCTGAAACTCATAACGTTCCATTGGTATTTCTATTAAATAAACCTCTTCAAGCAACGCAGCCCGAACACATTCGTTCTTCCATAAACAAGTTCTAAAACTGCTTCTATAGAAAATTGAATAGACTCGTAAACCGGTAACAGAATTTAATATAACCAATATTTCATTACGGCGTATTTTATGAAGTTGCCATCTTGAAAGAGATCTGAGTTTCTCGGGTTGATATCAAATGCATTCAATGTGGTTTGAGGGGAATTTGTTGGGGTTAGACTCGGTGTGAGGTAAAAAGGAACTGTATAGCATTACCTATATTATGAGATAGGGTATTTTAAATTAATTTTACAATTTGAATGTGTATAATATTCAAGACGATGATGATTTACTCTTTATTATGGGATGAGCCGGTAAACGAGCAGACAGATCATCTGATGGTAAGCAATCGGCGTCGCGCATGGACACTCGCAATACCAGAGTCATTACAAGTGCGTTACCGGCCTTTGTAGAATGGGGAATTGGAGGATTGTGGGGGATTCGGAGATTGGGGAGACTGGAGAAGAGGGAGTAGTTGGCCTCTAGTAACTTCACTCACACGACGAAACACAACGCAAGCGTTGTTTCACGTCGATGTCTGTGAGGTGTGAGGCCATGGTATTGCTCCGGTCGATTTTCTTAGTAAAATAACCATTTATTAACCCGGAGTCAGGAAGTTCGGCGGTGTTTCTATCCCTGTACCTCAGAAGACATGCAAAGCCGTTGGTCTAACGCCTGACCCCTCTCTGGTCGTGTTGGTCTGCCGCCCCATTGGGTTCAGAGAGTAAGGGAATAGAGAGTGCACTTGTGTTTGCGCACATACTGGTGCACTGTAATATTGCCTGCGTAGCGGACTAGCCCTGTTAGTGAGACGGGCCACCATGATCGACATCCGATTGGACGGATTTATTTTATTCTACAGTGGAGAAAGTACTAGTGTTATGTTTTTATTAACCTGTATTCGCACTACCAACCTATGAAACCTTGAAAGTCTGAAACTTAGTTTAACTAAATATTAATTTTGTTGAACGTTGAACAAGTTATAAATCATGTTGTAGTTAAAGTTAAGATATTACAATTTATGGACGAGTTATTATTGCTTTTGTTATTGTTTGAATATTTATAATTTATTTAGTTTATAATTTATGGTTAATTATATATAAAAAAACATTCAGTTTTCTTTTTGAACTTTGCTCCGTGCGGAAATCGAACCCGCGACACGTGGCACGGCAGTTAGTTGCCCAGCAACAACGCGCAGTCAGCCTTTGCGATTAGATTATTAAAATGGAAAAAAATGTGAGTGTTGACTATGTTAATACATCCATCACTTGTAATAAAAATCCGTAACGTGTTTGATTTATTATTTTTTTATACCTGTATATGTATATAGTAATAACTTGGATTGCAGATGCGTGGGATAGGTATTGGCGCGAAACAGAGATGAAAGAAAACGAACGAACTTTATAATTATTACGAGTCTGTGTATTGACGTCAGGATATTATAGACACTTAACATACTATACAATACTAGGACATAAAATGCTAGAACAAACACGATAACGGGAGCGAGCGAGAGCCGCGGTGGACGAAAGTATAACGCATGTGTTCCGAGTTGCGGCGTCCGCGCGACTGTCGAGTTCGCGCGCCTACGTGACCGGCGGCCGGCGCTGGAGCTCAGCGGAGCCCCGCGCTCGTAACGGCTTTTAACCGTGCGGCCGCGCACGTATATTGTATCCACTCCTTTAACCCACCTAACGACCGCGCGCTACACTTATTAATTATCCAAAATAATATTATTATTTGTACAGCGTACCATGTTAAGGTATTGTACTAGGTACAATAATAATTATTAGGTATGATCCACGGTTAAGTAGGTAATTTCAATTACGAAGGTCTTTGACCTTTAACAGGCACATCGCTCTACCTCTAGAGAAATGTACAAATAATATTTTCACGTAAATGAGAATTTCAAGAAGAAAATATTGTATTTTTATTTACAGACCATTATTATAACTGCCTAGGCCCTGCCTCAGGTCGAGCAAAGTAATACTGTTTTTTTTTTATATCTGTGGTAGCATTCTCAGGCTCACTCCCTATTACATGGGACTCATAACATAAATAGAGAAAAGTGGGTGTTACACTGTATAGTGGCATTAAGTGCCGTTATGTGCATCTCTGCATACCCTTTCGATGTATGGGATGCGTGATGTTATGTTATTATAAGATTAGCTTTTTTATATTTTCGAAATTCTTTCAACAGTAGCTATTAATTGCTATAATAATTCGGTCAGAATTAAGAAAAATAAAAATAATTTAGTATTCAAGATTCGACTGTCAACTGCCATATTGGTCGAATTGTCGTCAGTATCTAGTATCTAGTGTGCAAACTGCTTTTGTTTCAATATTCTGACTATTTTTTGTAGTACCTAATTATGGGTTGGAATTCCAACCACAAAACAAAAAGATCACATTTTTAACACAATAAAGTCTAGACCATTGAAATCTCCACCTAAATAACAACACAGACTAATTATCATCATTACTAACTAAACTATTGAAATATCGCAAAGTTTTCAAAACAATTTGCCACCAATCAAATACATAGTTTTGAAACTCAAAACTAGACCAAACTGAAAATACTATCTAGTATTAAGGTTTCAAAATATCAATGGAAACTTCGAATGTCATAGTTAGGTAAAACATGGAAAAGAATTTCTAAATTTATGTCATCAATGATAACGACCGATAGTATCTGTATAGTAGAGTGCACAGAGGTTTGACCTATACCTATCATAGTTACAGTAATGTTAATTCTTTTACCACTAAGTTTAATAGCAACAGACTCCTTAATCAATGAGCACTCTGCACCAGAATCATAATAAAATGAAAACTGCTCACCACTATGACGTAGCCGTCCAACAGGCGTACTGACAGAGCACAGGTCGACACGTTTCTGCTTGGCTGCATCAGATCCGGCCTCGCTGCTGCTCCCCTGGCTGCGTTGCTTAGTGCCGTTTGATGCATAGTGGCCCTGGCCTTGGCAACGAAAGCAGGTGATCGCAGGCTTCGTGGCAGATGACTGCGGCTTCGAGGAGTAGTTCTTGGCTTGCTGAGAACTCGAACGGTCATCTGGTCTTCTCATATCTCGTCTCTTTGATAGGCAGACTGTAGACTTGTGACCCAACTTCCCACAGTAAAAACACTTTAATGGAGTTTTTTTTTTTTAAGGGGGGAAAATCATCGAATGACTTCTCCCGCCTGGGTGAGGCGGGAGGGAGTGTCAGACTCTTACTGACTAAAAACCACCCCGTTCCTTCTCCTGCACGTCGAGCCGGAGCCCCGGTTACCCGTTAGGTTCTCCGCGACTCCGAATCGGCATCGGCCGTATTGGGCCCCATCTGTGGTGGTCTGATGGCTCTTTGAGGCGCGCGCGGAACGCGACGCGCCGTACGCTCGGGTCTGTTTCTGGTCGGACGGGGAGCCACCCATGCTCGCCGTCCGCAGGCCCGCGCTTACGGTGGCCGGAGATCGTCCCGCGATCCCCGACGCCCGGTGTGTCCTTCGCGATGGCTGGGTTGCGAGGAGGCAGCGCTTCGCTGCCTCACGCGTCCCGCCTCCTCCTTAGCTAGCATGACTGCTTCGCAAAAGGAGGAGACGGCATCCCAATCCCCCTCGCTCCGCATCATGGCCTGCACTAGGCCCGGACGCGAGAGGTCGCCATCGCCGATCACTTCCCTGAGGACACGGCGGTGCTCAGCCCACGAAGGGCATTCTCCCACCGTGTGTTCCACCGTGTCCTCAGGGCGGTCCTCGCAGTGATGACACCCGGGCGTTTCCTCCCGCCCCATCAGACACAGGTACCTCCCGAAACTTCCATGTCCGGTGAGGACCTGCGTCAGGCGGTAGGTGAGGACGCCGTAGCGTCTCTCAAGCCACTCCTCAAAGAGGGGACTTACCGCTGCGATGGCAGCGAGCCCAACTTTAATGGAGTAGAAGTGTGGCCGGCGCGTGTCTTCTTCGGATCCACCATGTCATAATCACTACCAGCTTTTCGTTTGAGGAACGAGACAGCCTTGAGCTCTTGTTGTAGCTGATTGCGGGTAGTTACTTCGGTCGTAAATGATAGTCGCTGAACACGTCTATCGAAGCGGAAAACATGTGCCAAAACTGTAGCGATAGCAAGATGTTCTGTCGTCAAATCTTTCCATCTTGACATAATGGAAGTCATTAACGAGGCGGCGTAGGTAGCTAAGCATTCGTTTTCTTTGGGCTTACGTTCATTCAAATTTATCAAAAACGAGGCAACAGTTTCAGGACAATCGTACCTTTGAATGAATAGCTCCTTGAAGTTGCTCCAAGTCATTCCCGGAAACGACACTGTTGACAGCCACGTGGAGGCTTGGCCCTTCAAGGTACGGCTCAAAGCAACCATTAACTGCGTACCCTGGCGATATTCATCGTTAATACACAGGCTAGCGGTTGAAATCCATGCACGTGCATCCACATCCGATTTATCGGGGTCAAAATCGGGTAATCGCAACTCCATAGGTAACGATGGCGTCTTGATGGCACGAACAAGCATCTCAAAGTTCTTATTCTGCTGCATTAGTAGTTGCTGCCACTTTTCATCACTATTCACATCAGTGAAATCACTATTACGAGCACGTGGGCTGGCGTTTTCTAATCCCAATTCTGATATCGGGACCTGATGGGTCGCCTCGTTATCAGACGGGTCAGCCATCGTTAATTGTCCGTAAATACAATTATGTAGACACAGTAAAACACCTTATTAGTCTTTAGATTTAATTTAAGATTCAAAATAACAACGGATGGCACAGATACAGGCGGATTATCAAGACGGAAAACGCGGCAAGTTCGATAGCACGTGGCAACGACCGTTGACGCTTGCGTTTCCAACTCGAATGCCCGTGACACTGTCCCCTCTCTACCGCAAGCCTCCACTGACGTTTTGAAAGGTCAAACGTCATGTGTCAATCGGTAATCATACAACCAGTGTTGCCACGTGAATCGACCTTACCCAAGTGTAGTACTTGACGTTTCCGTTACAAATTATTTGGAAGAATAATAATCAAATAAACTGGTCACACTAATTGATTAACTGACGTCATGATGCAAGGTTCCGACATGTAAATAAATAAATAAATAAATAAATGTGAAATTATATGTTTGTAAACGCACCTACGACACAGGAGAAAATCCTAGTGTGGGGCAACGTTCTTTAAAAAAAATAAAATTTACTCGGAAATAGTAGACTACCTCATAAAATAATAATGTCAGGATCACACATTAATCTGATCACCCCATCAAGATGAGTTACAAGTACATATTAAATTACAATCATTTGTCGTATCATAAATTTATATTGATCTGCCTACCTCAATAAAGTAGCTCGATCCCTCCACTCAGCATTCCTACGATGTGTCCTGGCGACTCCACTGGCAGCGAGGACCGCCAGACCAATCGCCAGGTACACCTTCGTGCCAGGCTTCGAACACCACATCAGTTGTACACCGTACGCTGTTATTATTACACTACCCACGCTGAAAAAAAGAGTCTGGTTTGAAATTTCATTGCCAACAGCTGAGGAAGTCCACTGCTGGGGTACGTGGAACTGTGATCTCCACGCTTAGCAAACAAATTGGAGATCGCAGCTTAATCTAACACATGTCATGTTATGTGTTACGTACGCATAACTTGATCGAGTACTATTTACTGAGTAAAGTGGTAGCGTACAAATGGAAAGTCGATACGATGTTAAATAATTATACTAAGAAAATTCGTTTTGCCAACTTGCAAATATACGCGTAAGTAGCTTGTTATCAATAAAAACATGTGCATCGAAAATTCATTTATATCAATGAAAGTAGAATAGCATAAAATAGAAATAGTTAAGTTAAATACCATTTCATTTTTAAACAACGCAATAAATTAGTACAATATTTGTAAAGTTAGCAATCAACTCAAATTGTTTGTTTACAATTCAAATAATTGGATACTCCATAGCATGATATCAAAAACCGAATTAGTATTTAAAACGAAGCGTTTTTACGATATGACCTTTATTTTAATGCAAATATAGTTTCAGTATTGACCAATAGGGAACAGTACAAAACGTACCAACATTTCATAGTTACCTCTATACTAATTCATAAACAAAGTATCTAATTGGAAACTTTTTCATTGAAAATTCGAAACTAAAATTGGAACAAAACTAATCAAACAGTGATATTGTTGGAGTAGAATATTCATTTGAATATATTTTACCTTGGTATATAAAGCACTCTCTCGGCAATTACAAATCCCACTGTTACCAATAAATTGCTGGCAGGCACAAAGGGTAGAACCATTAGGAGGACGCCGATCACTGCCGGCGTGTGCTTCTGTACCTGTCAACACAAAAATGTCAAAGAAATTCTTTAGTTTTTTTGTATTTTGATAAAAAATTTAATTGCTATCGTGTTCATAAAATACAATGATTTGCTATGTTAGTGTAGTTAATTGCGATCATAATATAATTAATTGTATTATATTGAACGTACCTAAATTGCTGGTCTGTCTGATCTCTAGGTTTAGCTAAGGATAGACAGGTTAGACCATTTTGGTTGTAAAATGAAACTCAGTACTAATCAAAATAACAATACGAATCAATCGATGATTCAAATTAAGTAATGCCTGTATGATCTTCAAACTAATTGTTCTATTGGATATTTTTTCGAATTATGTAAAAATAAAAAACTACTCATAATCAGTATATGAATATATCTACTAAATCAATAATAAAAACTTAAAATTACCTCTAAATCGGCAATAAACCGATAGCACAGTACCAGCAGTGCCCCAAAAGCGGCACAAGTGAGCAAGTTCCTGGGGTCCCAACCGCTGGTGATCAGTGGCACTGATCCCATCTGCCAGTCGTGGCTGAGAGTCCACGGACATAGGAGCAACCACCAGTTGAATGCCGCTAGGTAGCAGAACGTCATCAATCTAAAAGAAATAATGGAACATGTGATAAACGCCCGAATACTGAAAGGATTCGTAATTATATGAAAGTCTTTAAAAAGTTAACTGTGTTTTTACTTGTCATTACATGTTTCCTCGACTACTGTGTATTTATGTCAATTCCACATAATTTGGTTTTCTATTCTACGAGTAGACAAGACACTCCTTCTAGCCTAACCTAAGGCGGGAGAAGTCATTCGATGATTTTCCCCCTCAAAAAAAGGCTCATCATGGCAAATAAAAGACTATACAAAAGACAAAAATATGTGTTGAGGAACATGCATAATGATGATATTTAAATATGTAACAGTACATTTAGAATAGCTCCATATGAATACTATACCTGACAAAAAAACTAGGATGAAAGGCAGCTGGATTATCTTGTGGTGAGAATGAGGGCCACGTCCCTTGTAATAGTGCTAGTCTCAGACAGACCAGCAAGGCTAAAGAGACTACCACTTTTATAGTCCTTAGTGATAGCCCTGTACATTTCTTCTCAATTTTTAAGGAACATATTGATCTGAAAATTAAAATTGTATTAAGCAAGTTTACTTAAGCTGTCAAACACCGAGCGGTCACTAGTGACCGCAACCTATTGTTCTATAATTGTATCTATAACGGTACTCAACGAGTTGAAGACCTAGTTCAAACACACGGATTCTCGTTTGTAGTAATATTTGTTCATCTTTCATAGTAGTTACTGAGTAAAAATCTCGGCGAGCTCTCCAACAAATGAGAAGCAAATAAAAGCTACAAGTGTCCGACAAGTACTATGAACTAGAAGGTCGCGGGTTCATTACGAAACTCGTTGAAATATTGTGGGGCACCCAGTTCTAACTGATGCATACTTTGTAGAACAAAAAAATTGTTTGAAACTAGGTCCAATTAGCATTACGTTTTTATATTTTCTGCTGCCTCAACTTCACTAATTACGTTTTTATCCTAGAACTATCTAGATCAACTTGATGCTTTTACAAATTAAGCCCGTTGTTATTGTAACCTTTTTCTTACATGAACATAAACAACGTCGATTTATCTTCGCCTCTTACAATGGAAGACATCGTCAAGATAAAACAGATTTTCCAAAACATAAACTCAAGTCCATCAAGGTAAAGAATTTCATAAAAGATTAAAATCTATTACAATACCTTTTAACAAACGGCCAACATCTATAAAAGTCGAAGGCTAGATTGAGTATAAATATCATGATGCCAGTTTCTTTGGCCAGCATACTGAGAGCTCCGAGCACGACGCTGAGCCAAACACACTTCTTGTTGCTCGGAGGCCTAAAAGAGATGGACGATGTTTTATATGGTATATTTATTAGGATAGGGCTTTGAAGGGAGTGTAGCGGAAATGAGGAGGTTGATTATATTTTCTCTTATGTTTCAATTTGGATGCTGATAGAGAATTAAGTTAATAGCGTATGTACAGCTGGTTTTAATGGACCATGTGGCAATATACCAAATATTAAATCCCTTCATCGTAAAAATGATAGCTCTATGAAATGGTTTCCAAATGGAAAGATATAAAAGAGTTTAGTCAGAGAGAGGTTGGCAATCGCTCGATATAAAGCTTCTATTTAATAGCTACGCCACTTGTGAGAGTATTACAGTACTTCACTATTACCATGGGATTAAGCGAATGGTTCTCGTTTTCCAAAAAAACTTAAGAGGCTTTGCCTGTCACAAAATATACGAAACGTTCAATTGAAATACATTCGCAAAGTATTTGTGAAATAAATCTTCTGTAGATAAAATATTCGAGAATCTAAGTACTTAATGTGAAGATCTCTTTTTATTTTTATCACAATTTCAATGTGGAAAGAATGGAATGGTAATGCATATTTAATGATTTAAATTGCATTGTAAATATAATAAAGTTAAATGGAACAGAGTAACTGTGACTGCGATATTATTCACAATGTACTTTACGTTATATGTATGAATAGAGTTTTCCTTTGTGAATATATTTTGTTTAATGCACGTTGAGAGTACAAACAGGAAAGAGGTCAAACAATTCCTCACTGCCTTATATTTTACGAATAAATTAATAAGTAGATGCTCATTTCAAAATGACAATTAATTACATAAAGTAATGTTGTTTTTGGAAAAATAACAAGTTTATTAAATCAAAAATGGAAGGCAAGTGACTGACATTATGCTTTAAATTGATAATAAGAATGAATTATCAAATGATAAAAAAAACTTCAAGAGTGTACTCACCTGTGATAAACTAGAAGTGATGATAGAAAAAAAATACAAGCTAACACATCAGCTCTGCCTACTACTCCAGCTACCTGCCGACAATAGACACATATTTTAACTACACACATAAATAAAGCAATAACTATTAAAATCATAATGGTCCACGGTATTAAGCTGAGCTCCAGCCTTTTGCGCTGCGACGTACCACAGGCCTTTTTGTGTGTTCCTGAATTCTTGTTGTGTGTCGTAGCAAAATAAATGTTTTTTCTTTCTTTCTTTATAATTATATCTATAACATAACATAACATCACGCCTTTATCCCGGAAGGGGTAGGCAGAGGTGCACACAGAAGTAACACCCACTTTTCACTATTTATGTTATGAGTCCCATGTAATAGGGGGTGAGCCTATTGCCACATACCGGGCACATTTCCAGACTCCGTGCTACTATTGAGAAATTTTTAAAAACCCAGTAATACTTTTATCTTACTTTAGTTGTTATTTTAATATATTTATTAGGTATATTATAGTATATTTTATATGAGGATTAGTTTTATATATACGTATGTATATTAAAATAATCATATTGTTTTCTGTTGTATAATGTTAAGTATATGGCTCTGTAAAAATAAAATGTGTTACTGTAAGAATTATATTTAGAACTCCTCTCGTCTGCGATACAGGATTGTCCTAGTGCAGGCATTTAACATTGTGAGGACAATTGTTCGTATTTACGATATGTTTTGTATTTTGCATTTTTTGAATATTGAATAAATTTATTATTATTATTATTTCGGTCACTTTGCCCGACCCGGGAATCGAACCCGAGACCCCTTGCCCGGCAGTCGCACTTGCGACCACTCGGTCAACGAAGCAGTCTATAAGTTGTCAAAAATAGTTTATTGATTGACATATTTGACTCATATACCAAATTATGTAGAGGTATATTATATGTAAATATAAATATGTGTGTATGAAATCTCTAGTCAACAGTTGGTTTACTGCAGATGCTAATATGACGATTACATGTGTCATGGTTTCAACGAGTATCATGTTAACTATTTGACTATTATGGCCTGTTTTTTGATCATAACTTAATTCTTAACAGTAGAATATAATTGACATTTGACAGTTTTTAGTATGGAAGAATGGTCAAATATTTAAAGTTATTCCTGAGTTAGAATTTATCTGGTATTGGAAAAATTAAGCCCTAAACTGAAAAAAATATTTGTGTAAGTTCAACCTGTTCAACCATATTCAAATCAAACAGATCTATTTGATTAAATTCATTTTTATAATGTATGAGACAATAAAAATATACTAATCTAATCAAAGATCATATTATCTATAGTTTAATCAAACTTAGTATGTTGGTTGTTGTTCGTCCCTACCAGCATTACCTGATTGTACGAGATATAAATAAGTCACCGTACTAAACCTGAATAACCTTATTGTATTTTCTTTTTTCGGCATTGACATTTACCTTTTACTAAAGATCCAAGTCACTGATCTTTGTAATTTTCATAAAATACTGCTAAATTTGTTTATGACCGGATTTAGAAGTTAATTATAGGCAGCTCGACATCGTTAGCGGTGTTTCTTCCATTGTGTAGATTTTTAATAAGAATAGACGTCTCGGCAATTTTTATAAGACCTGATGGTAAAATATTATTTTGAAAGAATCTATAGGAAAAAGCTACTAATATCTCTTACTCACAACAATACTCCTCAACTATATAAGTATATAATTATAATTACAAAACCTAGTAATAGCCTAACAACTTCTGTTGTAATCATATACTTTCACCTCAAAGAGTCAAAACCTTAATACAAATGAAAAACAATATATTGTGTAAAATATCTACTCACCGCCTCAGTGTGTACAGGATGCACGGCAAACAACAGTGCCGCTAGTGCAGCGAACGGACGCTGCAGTCGCGCGATAGTGACGCAAGCTCGCGCCACTAACGCGCAACATGCAGCGTGTAGCGCAACGTTGCACGCATGCCACCACCACGGCCTCAGCCCTGCTAGAGCGTGATTTAATCTGTAACAAAAGAAACATTGTTTTTTTAAAAGACTTCAAATAAACATGTGTCCCATACTTTGATTGCCAATGAGCACCTTTCTTCACCTAACTTCACTGACTGACTGACTGACAAACTATTATTTATTTTGTATTAGTTGACGTTTCAAAAGTACCAAATTATGGTTTAATTGAAATAAATGCTTTGACTTAGACGTTGAGTTTGGTTTTTTGCTGATATTAGGCAAAAGAATAAACGTTCGTTGTCGAAGTCAAATATTTTGATTTAAACCAACCCAATAATGTCATCATCATATCACAGAACGTTCACTACTGTACATAGCTTATATTCGACCAGTTACCCGTAATAATATACTATATACAGTGTAATATAGCATGTGCCAGAACCTTATATAAAGAGCAAAATTAGTGCAAGTTCATTAAAGAAATTATGCATTAAACACTACACTGATATATGAACAGATTACCGACTCATCTATTAAAACAATCCACGATTCAGCATAAAAAATAAATAGTCCCGAATAAAAACTAAAGCCAGCTATTAGAAGGAAACTTGTTTAGAATTCTATTCAATAATTAAGTGTGCAGAACCCACGGGTCTTAGTTTTATGATTAATGGCCCTTGTTTGTTTGTTCTAAAAGCTGCGGCTATTCTCAACTCGTTAATTTAACTTTAACTTCGCCTTAGTTGACGAAAACCTGCGAATCAATTGTGAACCTTTATAAAAGGGAGACTGAAAAATGATGGTGATTTCGAAAAAGTTACAGATATTTTTTAACAATAATGGTGAAATTATAACATAACATCACGCCTTTTATCCCGAAGGGGTAGGCAGAGGTGCACATTATGCCACTGTACAATGTAACACCCACTTTTCACTATTTATGTTATGAGTATCACCATGTAATAGGGGGTGAGCCTATTGCCATATACCTGGCACAGTTCCAGACTCCGTGCTACTACTGAGAATTTTTAAAAACCCAGTAATACGTTGCCCGACCCGGGAATCGAACCCGAGACCTCTTACCCGACAGTCGCAATTGCGACCACTCGGCCAACGAGGCAGATAAAATGATATAAGTGAAAATATCAGTTGAATGTGCTTATCGATATCCACTGAAAATTAGCTAATTTTAAAGTAATATACTTATGAAGCTGTATTTTATATATTATGATTATTGACTGAAATGGAATGGATTACAACAACAACAAATAGTATCAAAAAGAACTAACATTCCCGGCAACTATGGAAATACATAAATATCCATTTTCGGACATTCACGTACTTTTAAGACAACAATACAACCAGGCGCACACGAAACTTCCTAGCGAAGCCAATCAATGAAAAACATCAACTCATCCAATATCCTACAAAAAGAAAACAACGAAAGCTGACCAATTTTTTATATCCAGCCATTTTGGGCATAGGGACATGAAACTGATACGTCTTAGAAAAAACGAAACTTCATAGTTATCCAACTGATAGGAATGATATTTTTATTACCATTATAATACAATACAATCAACTTTTATTGCCACAGACTGCCACGTTGATCGTGTGGTTCATGCCAGCGCGATTTCTGAGCAAGAAGATTCAAGTTCGATTCTTGGATCTTTCAAAGAATACCGATCACAATTTCAGACTCCGTTTTAATAATGAATATTGTTCAAAATGCTTAACATGCAATTGGGCAACTGGCTGTCGAAAAAATGTACTGTGGCTTCGATTTCTGAGCAATTGTTTGTGTGACCCACAAATTCTTGTTCCAAGTCTAGCTATCGTGTGTATGTAATATTGTATATTTTTAACGCACTCACGATACAGGAGAAAACCCAGTGTGAGGCAAAGTTTCTACGAACTCAGTTATAATGCTCTAAACAGGTATTAGACCTGAATTCGTTTGCTCGGCTGCCGTACTTGCAGCCAACTAAGCAGTCGTCTGATAGCTGATGTTATTTTTATTGCCATCACGATACGATACAATCAACTTTTACTGCTTCAGATTATGGAGTAATCGTAATGTGGAACAATTACGTAACGCAACTGGTGACATAAAGATTCCTATCGTGCGAGCGTATATTTTGTTGATGTAAGCAATAACTGAGGAAATTTTATTGCGTCTGCGTTATTATATTGGTTTCGTGTGTTATGATATTATAGTAAAATGTTTAATCGATATTTACTAAATGATTTTCTTTGAATGAAGAAAATCACTTTCAGTAACACTGAAGTGTAAATGCACAACTTCAAACTCCTTATTAATACAAAAAAAATCGGAGTACATGACATCAAGGAGCCCAATTTAGAAATTCAGCTAAACTCTAAAGTCGTTCCATAGCTATCTATTGAAAATACATACAAACATATTTTCACCCTTACCTCCTATTGAGATAGATAGAATAGATTCTACAACTCCACCAATCATCAATTTGTTCATGCAATAGTAACATTTTTATATAAAAAAATCTAGTAAAAAACCTGATACTTCTCTATTGCCAACATACTCGTATCACTGCATTATTGCATAACCCAGTGAGTGACACATATATACATAATTAAGTTTTCTCCCCCACTTCGCGGAAGTGAGCTCGATACCAGTACAACGGTGCGTTACTTATGCACGTCCATAATTCGCCGTAAGTAAACTACGTGGCGGAACCTTTTTCCCTACAATTTACTCTGAGACGTGCGGCCCTTATAAAATGGGTAAAATATACCTTCCTGCTATACCAACACGTCTATGGAAGATAAACGAGCTATTTTTTTGATGCAGTTCACCTGCGTAGAACAGGTTTAAAAGCTTATACTTGTTTATTTTTTTCCTTAAATTATTATTTGAAGCTTATAGCTTAGAATAACTAATTTGGTTCTTCTCAAATCAACCGCGCATATCGGCTACGTCGTAGTAGTACTACGCCGTAGCAGTACTACGTCGTAGCAAGAAATTTTGTACTATCTTACTATGATTTATTGGTCTTTACTAGTTTGTGAAACAACGTATTTAGGTTATTATTAAATCACTACAATAACAGTATTTGCTTGTCTAATTAGTCGTATAAACATGGGTGTTATTACAACTAGCTTTTCTTAATCAATGGTTTATAATATATTAGTTATAGGCTGTTTAGTGTCCATAAGATACCTCGTTCCGGGTGCTAACTAACACAATGCTTTACCTCTATAATAATCAAAATAAATAACCACTCTTTAAATCCTGATAAAACAATAGCGAATCAAAACATTCGGCTTCGATATTTAAATATAACATTAATGGCTGATAAACATCAGGAGTGCTCTCCATCGCGGGTGAGTATCCCTGTATAGTCAAACATCAAAATACTACCTTTGTGCCTGTGATTTAATTAATTTACCTATTAATTGTATTACTCTTGATCCCTACTTGAGTTTAGGTTTGTGTAGAATGTTTACAAGCTGAAATGGAGTGTGTGCAGAATCAATCTAAAATATATATTCAATTTACATCACTGTACAAATTAATATAGTTATAACTATAAACATATATATTAGGCATATGTACTCCTTTATCAATTATACATTTCAGCATCAATACCGTCAGTGTAACTAGTCAGTAAAAAGTAGAAATGCCACATATTTTCCACGTTTTTCATGATTTTGGATACAAAATAACAATAAAAAATGAGTTGTAACCAGATATTTTCATAGAATCGCATAGGGAATATATTCTCCATATCTTATTTCACAATTCAAGTCACTGCTAGCTTAAGAAGCATACATAAACCATTATTTTGTCAGTCTAGTGTCTTGTTTGTGCAAACTAATGTTTGATTCATGTATATTGTATACCCTCCTTAAGGATTCAGTTAAGGTACAATAAATAGAGGATTATAGCTACGATTTTCCAAACGGGTAGACTTAATAATAACACGTACCTTCATATTTATACTTCGATTTCAGCAATTAGTTATCCAGTACCACGAAAATAGGAACCTACCCCGGGGATATTGATCCCCAAATGATGGGTGTGTTCATTTACATTCACATTACACCCGGACCCGGAACAACAATTTGTAGATAACACAAAAAGTCGCTCCGTGCGGTGATCGCACCCAGCACAGGTAGCGCGGTATCCGGTTATCCAGCCACCGCACCAATCGTGCAGTCGACCATCAAAATAGAGGTAATGTCACTAAATGTGCAATAAAATATATCTAAACAACAGCAACATACCTGGAATTCTATACGAATTTTTAAAATAAAGGCATTCTCAAGCAAGAACAAAAGACGGTAGTAAAGACGAAAAAAAAATTGAAACTCAAAAAACGGTTCAAAAGAAGACCTTCAGCTATAGGATTGTAGATAATAATCTGGAAGTCTGAAAGTCTTTGAAAAGCCTGTCATACTAAAATCTTTGTTTCTTTTTCTCTATGTTAGCGGCCTACTTCCGAAGTCTGTCTTTAACAAGGACTGTTAGTCTCAAAGAAATGCCTCGTCACTTTTGTGCCATAAGTCGTTGTACAGTCACGTGCGATGATAATGCTAGGTTAGGAATTTTAATACTTATCTAGCTATATGTTTATAGATTAAGCTGTGTTAAAATGTATCTGTAGTAAGTTGAATATGCAAATAAGTGCGTGAAATTAGATATAGGTTTTGTTTGAAAGTCAAGTCGTTTATCAATCTTATGTTTTCTGTAATTTTCTATTACAAATAATGATTTACATTTACGAGAATTGAAATTGCTACAATTAATTTTTTATTACTAACAATGACGAACTAACAATATACTGATTTTTTGTGAACCCACTTTCATAAAATATACTTTACGGGGTCGAATTGATTTATATTCAAAATTACAAAAATACAGTTCCAACACGCACACAAATATTACAATCTCCCACCATATTGCTGACGAGACTACAGACACTCTCATGCACTCTCTCCAGTGCTTCCATATTGGCAAGACTGAGAATTGAAGTGACCGCAACTTATATTCCGATGCCAATATTCAAAGAGCGAACGACTGGCAAATGCGAAGAGATCGAATGTCACAAGAGCCGATACTTGAACATTTAATGAGCTTGCTGCTTGACTTTTAAATATTGTTGATTTTATTCAGGCATTATAGAAAACTGCGACTCAAGGGAAGGCAAGGGGTCTCGGGTTCGATTCCCGGGTAAGGCAAAGTAGTACTGGGTTTTTTAAAAAATGCTCAGTAGTAGCACGGAGTCTGGAATAGGCTCACCTCCTATTACATGGGACTCATAACATAAATAGTGAAAAGTGGGTGTTACATTGTACAGTGGCATAATGTGCACGTCTGTCTATCCGTTCGGGGATAAAAGGCGTGATGTTATGTTATGTTTATGATAATAGATTATTATGCTATTAAGTTTGCAAGCTATGTGTTTGTAAAATTGTGTAACTGATTGTAAAAGAGAAAACATATAGAATCTTGCTCTTTATCTTTTGGACAAACACTATAGCTTCACTCGGAAACCAGTCAACACAGACATTTAGTTTATTTGGCTTTAAAACTGGGTACTTGACAAAGTTAAGTGTTTGTTATTATTTAATAGATATTAGTAAGAAGGTTAACATTCTCTAGAACACCACATACGGCGCCCAGTAGAGCTGATGCCCGATGTGGAGCTTAAAAAGGAACTGGTGGTTTCAGTCAATAAGAGTCTGATACTACCCATCGCCTCACCCAGGCGGGAGACATGTTTGAATGATTTTCACCCTCAAAAAATTTCGTAATGCATGAGCTACACGTTTTCTTAAAAAGTTCTAGGTAAAATAATATACATAACGTCACGCCTTTCTTGTCCCCGAAGGGGTAGGCAGAGGTGCACATTACGGCACTTAATGCAACTGTACAATGTAACACCCACTTTTCACTATTTATGTTACGAGTCCCATGTAATAGGGGGTGAGCCTATTGCCATATACCAGGCACATTTCCAGACTCCGTGCTACTACTGAGATTTTTAAAAACCCAATAATACTTTGCCCTACCCGGGAATCGAACCCGAGACCCCTTGCCCGGCAGTCGCACTTGTGACCACTCGGCCAACGAGGCAGAGGTAACATAAGACACTACAAATTCCTTACAATTCTCTAAATCACCACAATTCAACAGCATTCAAGTTCATGAAAGTTTAGTAGACGGCAAAGGCTTGCGTGATGCTCGAGGTATTAATATTTCCTATTCGCTGACACCGAGCTAGCTCACTCTTTCATTGTGCCAAGCAATTAAGTCGGTTCGTTCAAAATTTACGAACGTTGTACTGCGTTGCGCCAAAATTACTTTAAGTCGTGTGATCTCCGTTTGTTAGTTAAAATCTTGTATATATGAATGTGTATGTGGGTGGAAATTGGTTGAATCTCTCCTGAAATTCCTACTTAAGTTTTCTATTTTGGTTTCTGATTGGGTTTAGAGTTTAGCAGTTCTATTTCTTTTAATTATTTTATTTTTCGGCTTAATAACGTAACTATTTACGAGGAACTCGATGGTGTAAGCCGAAAAACTAATTTAGTATGCCTCGCGAATACTATCTCTTTTAAAATTATATACGCATATTTTTAATACCTAATGAGATAATACTTGTCGCGAAGAACCTAACGGGTAACCGGGGCTCCGGCTCGACGTGCATGAGAAGGAACGGGGTGGTTTTTAGTCAGTAAGAGTCTGACACTCTCTCCCGCCTCACCCAGGCGGGAGCAGTCATTCGATGAAATTCCCCCTTTAAAAAAAATTGAGTTAATACAAATTGGTATATATTTGTCATTTTAATCCTGATGTAATGAGACTACGCCCCTAAACGCCAGGCAATATTCAGCAGACTAAACAGAAAACAGTTTCATACTCACTCATCATCATATTACGAAACATCAGGAAAAAAACAAATGAAACGAGCTAGTACGATAACGCGATAAAATCGAGCTCCTATATCTAAAACATGATAAAAACAAAAAAGAGAAGAGCAATATTCTAGCAATTTAAAAACGGGTAATAGAAAGGTATCCATCCTAGGTACCAACAGGAAGGTTAGAGTACGAAGCGACCCTTGATTGCTTTTTAATAGGTACTGCTATCATCCTAGTCCGGGACTCCGGGCCGATAGGTGGTCCTACTCGTTTTTTGATACGTGATCTCCAGTTTGTATTACATTTTAACGAGCTGTATGCGTTTGGACTTATGAACAATTGAGAATTTGCTATAAGAAAATATGTTTGTTTTCTTTCTTTAAATATTGACGGATACTAAACAATGTAAAGAGTATTTTTTAATTGTACTTTGGACTTAACGTAGGTCCTGGACATTGATAATAGACAAAAATTGTGCATTGATTTGATTGAGATTAAAATGAGTTGATTAAGTTTTTAGTATTCAAAAATACTAACGGAAAACATAACTGTAAAATAAAAAAACATGATCTCTTTAAGATTTTCCCCCGAGATGTTTCAATTTAGTCTGATTTTATCAGATATAATGCTTTCATTTCTTTCAAACAATAGTGCAATAATCTCAACACACACGGAACCCATAACCACAACTCACTACGGCTTCGAGGTTGTCAGCCGTTTTTCTATGACGTCACACGATGACCCTTTTTACGTACAATTAATTGTCTGTTCCCACCACGTTCCTAGTTTTTTGTATCTTGTTCTACTTAATTTACAGAGGCTTACTTCGTGCCTATTACTTCGAAACTGAATATAATCATAGAACTTTGGTAAAATTATAATTTCATCCAACATAAATGATTTTGGTTAGTAAACACCACAGACAAAGCGAGGGTTCATAAACTTTGCCTAAGTTTATTCTCCAATATTTGAAATCGTTTTACTAGCTTTGGTATTGACAGCAATAATATCAGGGGCAAACAAACAAATAATCAATTTAGGTTACAAAGCAGGTCGAAGTGATGTAACAGTTTGAGTTTAATTACATCAATGGTGAACAAAGCGAACAATTAATTAATTACAAGCGAAAAATAGCAACATACAGTCGAATTGATAACCCCCAATCACTATAAGTGATAAGACCGCCTTTGTGCCCATTATCATTTTTTCTTTATGTTTGTCATTTCCTTTTCTGTATGTACTATATAATTAATGGTGTATAATAAAGTTTATTCTATTCTCGTCCGTTTTGAGAAGTCGGTTAAAAATCAACATCACCCAATCACCGCAAACCAGAGACCATTAGTGTCCGTTTTTAGCAACCACTCTTAAATTTTAAGTAACTCCTAAAGTAAGATTAACACTTAACGACATTTTCGTTTCCACCAACCTATAAGTAACACTTAACCATACAAATAAGTAACTCTTGCACACGAATACTGAAAGGCTACTCAATTTGAAGTTGTACTTAAATATCATGCCATCTCTGTCATTCTACGAAGAATTTTCGTAGTTACACAAATATACTTAAACGCGATTTAATATTAAGTACCGTTTCAGTATTCGGGAATTAGTTCATGTATAGTTGGTACGAATTTTCGTAGTTACAGAAATACACTTAAACGCGATTTAAAATTGAGTACCGTTTCAGTATTCCGACTTTATTTATTAGATCGTTAACACAAACGGTCATAAGTACAATCAAAATATACAGTGAAAACAGACAAAAATGTACTTTAAACAAAACTATTATGGTGGACCACGCAATACCATTCCATTACCATCCCTACGACTAGTGTCCAACATGGCGACCACAAAGAGGTACAAACAAAACAGTTTAAACGCCAGTGTCATTATAAAACATTTAGCGGCACGGAATATTACAATTTCAACGGAAATGATGTGCAACTTACACATTCATGTGTAATCATGATGTTATTTTGTCTGTTTTGGGAGTTCGATGCGTTTGATTTACACAATAATGCCTCTACGAAGGTAGTTCACCACGAAATATTGACAATTTATGGGTGTATAGAATAGTTTTAAGTGTGCCTGTCTAACGTATCGTAATTCTATCGTATCTCTCATTAATAAGAAACATTAGAAAGTTATTGAAATGGCTTACAATCATGACTGCAAACTTATTTAGAGCTGATCGTAATTAAGACACCGTTACAACTAACTTCAATACTAACTAACTCATAGGTTTCATGTAATGAGATAACAATCATTATTCACCATAAAACTCAACGAATTCCCAGCAACCCTTCTCAATCGTCAATATCTAACCTTTCAGCGTTCACGACAGAGATATAGCTGACAGTCGCATCTATAAGTCGGCTGAATGTTGCCAACAATAAAACGCCCGGCCACTCGAACTCGGGCCTCAATACTCAATAGCGAATCGCGATAGATTGGGACTTGACAATTATAATGGCGGAGGCGGAGAATTTTTACGAGTTTAGCAATATTTAACATTTCGAAAGGTTTCGTAACGTCTTTTTTAGCTGATGGAAGATTTTTGTTCCGAGGAATAAATTGAAAAACGTTGTCTTCCTTTTGTATGCATTGATTTTATATTGTTGTGTTCGATTTGTGTGGTTTTAGCTTAGTTTTATTAATTTAATGGAATATTGTAACTTGCTAACGTTGCTAGTTTGATAAATACATATAATGGTGAACAAAATTATAATTCCTTTATTATAACATTAACATAACCCAGTTCATTTAATTGATGTAAAAATTGTTCGATATCATATAGATGTCATATGTCTTTGACTGCCAATAGAAAATTATTGAAGTCAAATCCTCCGATAATGACGGTCAGCGGTTACCCCCACGGCGTTTATTGTGTTAATGTTGCTGAGATTCCTCAAAGTCTAGGAAAAGAAGAACAACTAAACTCAAATATCTACGTGGAAGTTTACCAGACAGTGATAACTCTCCATGGCTCACTTTTGCATAAAGCTAGAAGTTTTGTTTGTGCCCTAGGGAATCAAGATTGTCAAGACACACGTGAGTTCCTTATTTATATGACATTCATATGGCAGGGAAATATTGTATTAAGTTTAATGTTCTAGGGATTTAAATAAAATACTTGAGCCAAACTTTAAACGCCTTTGAGATAGAGATTTTCTTAGGAAAGTAGTTGTATATGTGAGATGCATATAAGTTGAAAAAACTGTAAAGTATTATGACAAGGAAGGCTTTATATTGACGACAAATATAATTATTATACGTAGATATTGTTATCTGCAGAGGGTGTAGTTTTCAACAAATAAATGTATTATCTGCTACATTCAGCCTTCTTCAGTTTCCCAAAAAACATATTATTGCAAAATATCTCACAGTTTCGTTTCCACCAGCGGGTGTAAGACAGCGGTCATATTTACGAGGACTTTAAGACTAGGCCCGTCTTATAAAATAGCTGAAGTACGGCATTCATGTCTTTGGACGCCAAACTGATGGGTAGGCGGGTAGGTGATCATGAAAACTGTTTGGATATTACTTACATGTTTGTTTTGTTTGAGAATGGAAGAAAATCGGAGTCCCGTATTTGGCAATTCTTTGTCTTCTGTAACATAACATCACGCTTTTTATCCCCGAAGGGGTAGGCAGAGGTATACATTATGACACTGTACAATGTAACACCCACTTTTCACTATTTATATTATGAGTCCCATGTAATAGAGGGTGAGCCTATTGCCATATACCGGGCACATTTCCAGACTCCATGCTACTACTGAGAATTTTTTAAATACCCAGTAATATTTTACCCGACCCAGAAATCGAACCCGAGCTCCCATGCTCGGCAGTCGCACTTGCGACCACTCGGTCAACGAGGCAGTCCTTTGTCTTCTGTCTTTGTTAAAGACAACGTTGCCCCCACACTAGGATTTACTCCTGTATCGTGGTTGCGTTTACAAACATACGAGTTCACGTACACATGACACCCAGACTCGGAACAATAACCTGCGTGGATCACACAAAGAGTTGTTCCGTGCTGGAATCGAACCCGCGACACGTTGCACGGCAGCCGGTTACCCAACCTGTTTTCGTGTTTTACTTATTTGAATTTGGAGTTTTTTTATAATCATATTATCATTTTAGAGTGTGACCGTGTACTCTCACAAGGCCCAGATAGTAATCAGTGCCAGTAAGTACTACAAAATAAGTAGTGAGAGGGCGCTGATCAAGTAATCACAGAATTCTTGTCGTTCTCGTTTTTAAATTCTAAATAATTAAACTAAGTACGTACAGTGAGTAAAAAGTAGTTATATAAATGGACAATGGTGGCTGACATATAGTCAGATGAAGTGATCAAACAAACACTACTGAGAAATGAGATAAATAGACTTTAAACACAGGACCGTCACCGTTAAGGATAAACAGTGTTAAAAAGTGAATCTCCAAAATAGTGGAAAAATAAACCCTCCAAAGAACAGTATTGAGTGTCAGTGCCATAAACATTAATGTGTGACATCGAATAGTATTCATATTATAAACTTTTTCACTACCTCAAGAAACGAAAAAGTGCAAATCACTCTTGTACATACAACAATCAACGCCACCTGTCTTCACAAAGTGGTACCTTTTAGTTCAACGAACTTAATTACGCTACTCGCCGCTAGAGGTCACTTGTAGTATTCTAAAAATCGTTAATACTAACAGCACCATCTATTCACATAAAGTTGTACCTCAAGGTTCAATAACATAAACTAAACTACGCTACTCGCCGGTAGAGGTAGACAGCAGCGTAATCATGGATGAAATAATGAAAATATTGGAAAATATCCAAGGAGATATACTCAAACAAAAACAAGACATGAAGGAAATGGAGACAAATATCAAAGATTCAATTAATAGGAATATAGATGAAAAATTCAACAAAATGGAGTCCAAAACTAAAGAGCTGGAATGTAAAATTGAACAACAGCAGAAAACCATTGACTACTTAGAAAGACAGAGGAGAAAGAGAAACTTGGTGTTTTTTGGTGTCGAAGAGAAAGAAAAGAGCTATGAAGGTTTATGTTCCCTGATACTTAATATCGTTAACAATAAGATGGAAATAAAATGTACCAAGTGGGAAATCGAATCTGTAAACAGATTAGGGAAAAAGGCAGACAAAATCAGACCTATAGTAGTGACACTTACAACAACAGGTATGAAAATAGAAATGCTTAAGAGAAAGAAATGTTTAGAAAATACTGGAATGTACATTAAAGAAGACTACCCTATGAATGTTCTGCAAAAACGGAAAGAACTCCAGGAAACTTTAAAATTGGAACGGGAAGCAGGAAATTTGGTTGCTTTACATTACGACAAGATAGTTACGCTTAGGAAACAATCGGAAGTCCTCTCAACATCTTCAGGAAAAAAATCTAGTAAGAGATTCATGTCGGCATCGCCCGAGAATACGGTCACTAACCCTACCAACATGGAAGAAGGAGTAAAACAAATGCAGAAAAAGAACAAAACACAAACGGCAACAATATCTAGCTTCTTACGACCCTCGCAACAAAAACCTATAAACCAGGGTACAAGACATGATACTGAAGAAATACAAAAAAACTAACAAGCACGCCTCCACCACCTCCTCCAAGCCGACTGGTCGTCGTGGAGGAGCCAGACCAAAACCCCCTAAATGTAACCAATAATAAATGTACGGAAATACCTATAAATAAGCCTAATCCTAATTATCTCTATGTGGCAAGCATTAACGTAAGAACTCTGATGTCGGACTGCCGACTTACAGAACTGAATCTGGCATTAACAGCAATTAAATGGGATATCTTGGGTCTATGTGAAACTAGAAGGGCTAATGAGAATATCGAAGAGTTTCCTGATTTTATATTTTACCACGCATCTGGCGTCTTGGGAAGAAACGGAGTGGGATTTCTTATTAAAAAACGCTTGAAAAATAATATTATTAGTCTCAAGTCTTTTTCAGATAGAGTAGCGACACTGGAAATTCAAACGTCAAACGACACGATTTGGTCGTTCATTCAAGTATACGCTCCCACAGAATCATATAAGAAGGAAGACATAGACCTGTTCTACCAGACAATAGACTCCGCAATGGATTTCGTAAGCTCCAAAAATGTTGTGCTATTGGGGGATTTCAATGCAAAAATTGGGAAAAAACAAAAAGAAGAGGATGCAGTAGTCGGAAACTTCTCTTGCGGAAATCGATCTTTGCACGGACAAAAGTTGGTAGATTATGCTCTCGAAAATAACTGCAAAATAGTAAACACTATGTTCAATCTCAAACCACACAAAAGATGGACATGGCAATCACCAGACGGAAGATACTACAACGAAATAGATTTCATACTCACGAACAAGCCTAAAAATATACACGATTTTGATATAATACGTAATTTTAATTTCAACACAGATCACAGAATGATAAGATGCAAACTCTACGTAAAACTGAAACATAAAAGACCAAATATAAAACCTATCAACTATACCAGAAACCTACCGTTGGTGTCTGGAGAAAGTGCAATATCTTGGGAAAATAAATTCATGGAAGCATTATGTACAAGAATAGAAATACAGGAACAATATAACCAATTTGAAACTGTTATGAAGAACCTATTGCAACTTTTGCCGGAGAAAGAAAAACATAAAAAAGACTATATAAGTCAAGAAACAAAACTCTTATTGGAACAAAGAAAAATATTGTATACAGAGAAACGCACAAGAGAAATAGCGTCCAGAATCACTGAAATTAGCAAGAAAATTAATAGAAACATATCGCGCGAGAAGAAGAAATATAGGCAAAACACGTTAGAAAAGCTAATACAACGAACTGGGGCTTACAAAAAGATGTCAATACACACAAGAAAGCTGGAATTTCTACCTTACTCGATACGGAAAAATTTCTCACATCTGAAATTGAATACGCAATAATAACACAAAAGAACGACAAGACTCCTGGTAGTGATAATATCGCGAACGAGGTCCTGAAATCTCTATGCATACCGTTGTTGAAACCTTTACAATTGCTGTTCAATGGAATACTTAGAGAAGGAAAAACACCTGAGCAATGGTCCAAGTCTACAATCACACTGCTTCACAAAAAGGGAGACCGGAGCGACCTAGGAAATTATAGACCTATCAGCCTCATGACAAACCTGTACAAAGTATTCTCTAAGGTCATTTTGAATAGAGTCACTAAAATCCTGGATGAAAATCAGCCACGCGAACAGGCAGGGTTTCGTAAGGGGTATTCTACGACGGATCATATACAGGTGGTTACACAAGTAATAGAGAAAGCTAACGAGTACGGGAAAACTATTTATATGTGCTTTATCGATTACCAGAAAGCTTTTGACTCTCTGCACCATGATGCAATCTGGTCAGCAATTTCACATCAGGGAATGGAAATAAAATACATTGAACTAATTAAAAGCGTTTACTCTAAATGTTGGGCTAAAGTAAAACTCGAGAGGGAAGGAGTAGAGTTTCCCGTACAAAAAGGAGTTCGACAGGGTGACCCATTATCGCCGAAATTATTTTCGGCCGCACTTGAGTCGATTTTTAGAAACCTAGAGTGGGATAAGAAAGGCATAAAAGTGAATGGAGAATTTCTCAGTCACCTGCGCTTCGCTGATGATATTGTAATATTTGCTGAGACATCAACCGAATTGGAATATCTGATAACCGAATTGGCAAGAGAAAGTAGAAAGGCTGGTCTGTCATTGAACGCTTCTAAAACAAAAATAATAACGAATGGAGTTATTCAGGATGTTGTAATAGAGAATATGAAAATTGAATACGTCAGTGAATATGTGTATCTGGGACAACTGGTGTCATTCGAAAACTATACAGAAAAGGAAATACAAAGAAGAATAGGTTTAGCATGGAAAAAGTACTGGGGTCTAAAGGAAATAATGAAGAATAGAGAAGTTAGTTCACACATAAAAAAGAAAGTTTACGAAACAGCGATATTGCCCTGCCTTATATACGGATGCCAAACATGGTCATTGAGGAAAGAAGACGAGGAAAAGATTGCCATATGTCAAAGAAAAATGGAAAGGTGCTCCTTTCCATTTTTCTTTGACATATGGCAACATGCTTGTTGGGCATAAAAAGGTCAGATAAAATAAAAAACGAATTAATACGAGGGAAAACAAAGCTAATGGATGTAAACCAAAGAATAAGATTGCTGAAGTGGAACTGGGCAGGACATCTGTGCAGATTAGAGTGTACGAGATGGACAAAGCTGGTGACGGAATGGATTCCATTAGACGGTAAAAGAAAGCAAGGGAGGCAAAGAAAGAGATGGCGAGATATTTTTACCCAACATTGTGGACCAGACTGGATGCACAAAGCGCGCAACAGGAAAGAGTGGAGTGATTTAGGGGAGGCCTACGCCGTAGAGGCGACCGCTATGAATAGAGAAGATAAACCAGAGTAGAAGAAACAGGTTAAAAGGAACGGATTTACATAAACAGCTTAAGAGAAAGAACACAACATTATTATCATTTGTTTACTTTGAAATGATTTAAATCTAAATAAGTTTTGTCTAAAACATTGTAATTAGTGGAATAAAGGGCATTTTTATTTTATTTATTTTATTTAATATTTTACCCGACCCAGAAATCGAACCCGAGCTCCCATGCTCGGCAGTCGCACTTGTGACCACTCGGCCAACGAGGCAGTCCTTTGTCTTCTGTCTTTGTTAAAGACAACGTTGCCCCCACACTAGGATTTACTCCTGTATCGTGGTTGCGTTTACAAACATACGAGTTCACGTACACATGACACCCAGACCCGGAACAATAACCTGCGTGGATCACACAAAGAGTTGTTCCGTGCTGGAATCGAACCCGCGACACGTTGCACGGCAGCCGGTTACCCAACCACCTGTTTTCGTGTTTTACTTATTTGAATTTGGAGTTTTTTTATAATCATATTATCATTTTAGAGTGTGACCGTGTACTCTCACAAGGCCCAGATAGTAATCAGTGCCAGTAAGTACTACAAAATAAGTAGTAGATTAAATATTCTCCAGTGTCGTACGAGCTATCCTCGTGACCGGACGTTTTACTAATTAGTTATTCCATTTAAGCGCTTATCGCATATTTTGTTTACGCGCGGCCCAACCGGTTTCCCCGGTCGGGCTTGCAGCTGTTGTTTGTGCATATGAGTGAGTCGAACGTAAATGAATCAAATATAATAAATTCGTTATCGAGCGCTGACGAGTTAGAGGACGGTACAAACATGGATATTGAGGACAATACACAACAGGTTGTAACGGAGTTGATAGGAGGGAAAAGGATAAGGGATGAAAACTCTTCAGAGGATGGATGGAGTGTAGTTAATAGAGGGAGAAGCAAACTTATATGTAGTAGGGAACAGCACGATGAGAGAATAAGTGAAGAGAGAACACAGGTATGCGTCACGTGTAAAGAACCTTTGCCGAAACAATTCGCTTTGGCACGCCTATTTAAGACACGCAATATTCCCAGCGGCAAGATCTATAAGATTAAATACGTACATCAGTATAAAATGCTGGTTACGTTTGATAATGATATGGGTGCAGAGGAATTTATAAAGTGTTCGGTGTTTACTGACATGGGTTGGTCTTGCCAAAAGACTTCGGAAGTAGGTTTATCATACGGACTCATTAGAGCAATGGAACTTGACATTTCTGATGAAGATCTTAAAAGTAATTTATCAAGCAGTGCTGAAATAACATCGATTAAAAGATTAAATAAACGTTGCTCGGATGACCCCGAAGGTAACGGCTGGTCTCCGAGCGAAACAATTCGGCTAGGGTTCAAAGGGCCCTCCTTACCAGCTTATGTTTATATTTACAACTTGAGGATTCCAGTGGAGCGGTTTGTATTTCCGGTTACTCAATGTGCTAACTGCTGGAAATTTGGCCATTTAAAGATAAGATGTCCATCCAAGCAGCCTGTTTGCCCCAAATGCTCATTAAAACACTTCAATTGCACAACCACTTCATTCACTTGTGTAAATTGTTCAGGCTGTCATATGGCTCTCGATAAAGTATGTCCATCTTATAAGAAGGAAAAGAAGCTACGCGATATTATGTCAGAATTTAACTGCACTTATAGGAAGGCGCTCACCCTATACGTTCCGCCTTCCCCCGTCCAAATTCCTCAAGTGGTTGCTCCAACGCTCGACGGCAGCCTGACTTATGCAGAAATTACCAAATCCAAACCACTAACAGCAGAGGCAAATGTTGGTACAACCTTGGAAATAAATGACCCAGATACAGCGACTACAAATATACGAGCTAAACCAAAACGGACTCTGAAGAAGCATCGCCGACCAGTGACCCCCACGCCTTCTGAGAACATACTATGGCATCATAATCCCGAGTCTTCAGATTCTTCCGAAAAATTGGACAATCCTTTGGCAAATAAGAATGAACATCTCGATAAGACTTTACATAATTTGAGTTTTTGGCATATGATAAGAAAAATTAGTAATATTATAAAAAGTAAGGAATCTCTTCAAATTAAAATCAAACAATCACTTTCCATATTTACAGAGTGGCTGACACAAAAAATTGTAAGTAGTTTATCTATTGATTCGATATTTGATTTATTTGTCGGAAATGGCTAATGATAATGTTTATACAAACTTAAATATTATGCAATGGAATTGCCAGAGCATACGACCCAAATCTCATTCACTCGAATTACACCTAAATCAGGAAAAAATGCATATTGCCGTGTTAAGCGAGACTTGTTTGGAACCCGAAAGTTCTTTTAGAATTAACGACTACAATACTTATAGGTTAGATAGAGAAGATCGTTACGGTGGTGTCGCCGTTATGACTCATCGCTCTGTAAGGTCTATTGTTTGCCCAACACAAAGTCGTAATCCTGGTATTGAACTATTGCATATTAAAATTTTAAATTGTCAGCATATTGAGAATGTAATCTCCATTTATTGCCCGTCGACGGTACACACCACTCCAAGTGATTGTGACGCAATCTTTTCTATTGCTAACAGAAAAACTCTCATCTTAGGCGATTTTAATGCTCACCACTCAAATTGGTCTGTAAGAACTGATCGACGCGGTTCCGAAATATTTGACTCCATGTTGGATTATAATTTCATTCATTTAAACGATGGTAGCTTCACTAGAATTCGAATGGTTGATGGTGTTCTCCAGAAGTCTAGCCCTGACATCTCATTCGTTTCTGTAGATTTATCCCTGTTATTTACATGGAAGCCAACAAACGAATCGCTCGGTAGTGATCATTTAATAATTAAATTGATCTGCTCGATTAATATTAGCACAGACTATCAACATAAAAGAAATTTTAAAAAATCTGACTGGACTTCTTACGCCGCATTTATAGATGAACAATTACAAAACTGTTTTATATCCCAGGATCCTCAGAGTTCATATGACCAATTATATAATATAATTCAAAAAGCCGCTGACAAGTATATTCCAAATATAAGAATTCCTCAAAACATTTCTAGCTCATTTAAGCCAAAACCATATTGGTCCCCAGATCTGTCCAAGGCGGTTGCGGAGCGGCGTTTGGCTTTGGCGAAGCTGAGAAGTTACCCCTCTCCGCGTAATTTAGATATCCTCAAGGAGAAAATAAGCACTGCTCAGAGGCTTATTCGCAAGGCTCGGTGTAAATCTTTTCAACAGTTTTGTACATCTATTGACGAGACCACTTCTGCATCCGAAATGTGGCGTAAGATGAGGTGGTTGAAAAGTCGGCAAGTGCCTAACACCAGTGTAGACAAAGAGAAAGCCCAGCGCCTACTTAAAGATCTCACTCCAGATTTTGTAAGTCCTCCGCAGCCTTCTTTTAGTTCCAATAATGCCATGCTAGAGTCTCCAATCTTAATGTCTGAATTAATCAACTGCATCAAGAATTGCGATACAACTCCTGGGGCAGACCAAATTTCCTTTTCCATGATTAAACACCTTCCGCCTTCCTGTAAACAAATGTTGCTTCAAATATATAATCAATGTTTCTCTGTGGGTTTTGTTCCTCATCAATGGCGTCAAATTAAAGTCGTCCCAATCCCAAAGCATAGTTCAGCCTCATCTTTGCGCCCTATCTCCTTAATATCATGCATCTGTAAAATTTTTCATGCCACTTTGGCCAAGCGTATAGAATAGTTCTTTGAAAAACAGGGTTTATTTTCTGAGGACATGGTAGGTTTTCGTAAGGCACGATCTTCTCTCGACAATCTCTCTAGATTAGTGTCGGAAATACAACTAGGATTTTCAAAGAATTGGGTGACAGCGGCATGTTTCATTGACATTGAAAGTGCCTACAACAATGTTGATGTCTCCTGCCTGGTACGTATTTTGGATCAGTTTGAGGTTGGGTCAAAAGTCTGTACCTACTTGTGGTCATTTTTATCAAACAGGCATCTGCATGTGGTTACGCCCGATTGCGAAATTGTCAGATCTACTGGCCGTGGGCTAGCCCAAGGAGACCCGCTGGCTCCACTTTTATTTAATATTCTTACATCGCACATATGTCATAATATTACTCAGGTTAGTATCTCTCAATATGCTGATGATTTTGTGTTGTATTCGAACAAAAATAATTTAGATTTAGCATTTGAAGATCTTCGGTCTGCTTTACGATACACTATAATGTTAATTGATAAATTAGGTTTAACGATTTCTCCAAATAAAACTAAGATAAGTGTTTTTAAAAAAGGATGTTTTAGGAAATCAATTAATTTTGGTTTAGATGATGATATTTCAATTGATGTTGTTAGTAATATAAAATATTTAGGTCTTTGGCTGGATAGTTCGTTAAGATGGGGTAAGCATATTAATGAAACCTCCCAGAAACTACTAAAATTCATTAATCTACTTAAAGTTTTATCAGGTCCGGGATGGGGAGTCCACCAAAAACATATAAGACGTCTATATATTTCCATAATTCGAAGCAGAATTGATTATGCCAGTTTCTTATATGACAATAGCTGCAACTCTAAATTAATTAAATTAGATCGTATTCAAAATCAGGCATTGCGCGTTATTGGAGGATTTATACGCAGCACCCCAATACATGTTATGGAAAGCGAGTTATGTATTCCACCACTTTTTATACGTCGTAAATACTTAGCCAGTAAATTCATTTTAAAATCAAAATCTCTTCTCAATAATAAAACTATACAATTACTAGAAAAACTTTCACTAGTCACAGGTTCCAGTTATTGGCACAATAAAAAGTTGCCGTTACTAATTAACATCCTTTCACAGTATGACTCTTCTCCTGTACACTCTTGTGCTCAACTTGGAATGTTTTCCCTCGATAAGTGGATCAGTAGCATAGATTTGTCCCATATCGTCATTGATAAAATTCCTAGTATCAGTAAAGCTAAACGTCATTACAATGTCATACAGTTAAAACAATTATGTATTTCATATATACAAGATCAATATTCAGACTATCATAAAATTTTTACTGACGGTTCCAAAGACAAACTTTCGGGAGGGGCAGCCTTTTGGGACCCAGTTCTGATAAGCTATTTGAAGTTTAAAATTGATTCAGATATTTCCATTATGCACATTGAGCTGATTGGTATATTGGAAGCCTTATCCTATATTCTGTCGGTCAATGGCGATAAATTTGTGATTCTGACAGACTCCAAAAGTTCGCTGCAACATTTGGCTCGGAACACTTCTCACATGCGAGGTATTCCGACAGCCTTTGCCATATATGAATCAATCTTAAAACTTCAATCCAGTGGTAGAACAGTTCGTCTCCAATGGATTCCGTCACACGTACAGTATGAGGAGAATGATGTGGTGGATATGCTTGCCAAGCAAGCATGCGTTGATGGTGTTGCCATGAATGTTACCCCACTGTTTTCGGACTATTTTAGAAAAGCAAAAAATAAGTGTTTTGATCTTTGGCAGGAGTATTTTGACGAAAGGTCAAAAGAAAAGGGTATTTGGTATCGGACTATCCAGTCAGAGATTCCTCGGGTTCCATGGATTGATTGTGATCTCAATAAAATTTTAGTCACTATTGCTTTAAGGCTTCGCTCCGGACATATTCCATCAAATAAGTTTAACTATTTAATGAAAAAAGTTCCGTCGCCATGTTGTGATTCATGTGGAGTGGTCGAGGATGTCTTCCATATCTTGATGGAATGTGCCCGGAATGAAAATGTTAGGATCCACATTTTGGGATGGCAAAGAACGAATGATATCGGTTTCTGTAACGCTGTTCTTGCTCATCCAACATCTGACGGAGCGAAACATTTATATCAATTAGTTATAAGTAGGTAGATCGTAAGCTAATGATAAGTACTAATCATTGTTTATCTCGAACTGGGCGATGTGGTCGACAAAGCCCTTTAAAAAAAAAAAAAAATCTCCAGAGTTTCTTTTTTAATTTCCATTTAAAAAACCTTAATCTAGATAAACCAGTTTGTTGTTCAACACAAAGCCTGTAAGTAGAAATATCTACTACAAAGTAACTTTAAATTCCTAGAGTAAGATAACAATGGAAAGTAGATACTACAGTATCTATAAAATCGATAAAGTCTACAGTTTACGCAACGACCTCCCTCGGCCGGTTGTCATCGCTGATTGGTTTTTCAATTAAATTTCTGTGCAATACATCGATGGTAACAATCGGTGTAAGATGAAATTGGATACCAAATCTCATTGTTTTGAGATTCCAGAGGTCTTAATACGAGTTTATTTTACGATTAAAGTAATCGAAACTAGTACGCGTTCGGCGCTCTGATTGGTTCTTTCATTGGAACCGGCCAATCAGAGCAGTGAACGCGTACTCGTTACAATTACTTTAAACGTAAGACAAACTTGTACTAAGGCCTCAGTTCCTATATTTTGTAACTATATAAGATTTAACGGAATTGTAAGATGTTTTGAGGACTGTCTTTTAAAGTATTTATGTTCATTATATTTATAGTACGCAAGTAATGCAAGTTTAAAATCGAATTTTTCAATGATTGCTTTAAATGTGGTGGTAAAGGCTCGTCACTTAGGACCAATTATTTATTTCTCAAAATAAGGACCTGTAAACGATTCATTATTCTGGAACACAAAACACCATGTAATATTCATTTACTTACTCAAAATTAAACATGTATTATTAAATAATAATAAATTAAATAACAACTGATATGTGCAAATCAGTTGTTGATATGCACCATCAATGATTCAGTTCACATTGTGATGCAGCATCAGTTTATTTATTTATGCATCAATACAACCGGTGTAGTCCATAATAAACGACGTTTGTTGATGCCGCGATAATTATTGTTGTGCTGAATGTGTTAATATATTAATTGATACGGTGTGTGTGACTTTATTAAGCGTAGATGTCGCCCCTTAAAAAAAAAAATGCGTAGATGTATTGGTTTGTATAAATATGTATACGAAAGTGGTGTATAATTATTTTATGTATAAATATTGTATATTGCACATTAATTAAACTTTGTCTACTTTGTATTTAATCAAGCAGATGAAGCATTACTTTTGTAATAATTATCATCATCAACGTCCAGTCGTAGACCACTGTGGTCGATGCCAAATGCGGATTCGATTTCGCAATAAAATAGTTTCAGGTTTGTGGCAGAGTACCTGATATCTGACATATGTGCTGTCACTTAGTTACAATTGTTACGAAACCCGCGAGTTAAGGGTACATTAGTGCCTTTAACTCGTCGAGTACCGGTTTTGTAGACACAATTATAGAGGTAGAACAATAGGTTGCGGTCACCGGTGACCGCTTGGTGTTTGACAGTTTAATGACATACAAAGCCGAAACGTGTACACTAACAGTGCTACTGGTCCACCAATTTAAGGTAAAACGAGCTATGGAGAGGGCTACGCTCGGAGTCTCTCTGCAGGATAGGATCCGTAACGAGGTGATCCGACAGAGAACTAAAGTTACCGACGTAACCCAAAAAATTTACTGAAATGGCAGTGGGCCGATCACAATTGTCGAAGAACCGATGACCGCTGGGGTAGACGTGTTCTGGAGTGGAGACCGCGTCTAGGCAAACATATTGTAGAGCGCCCTCCAGCTAGGTGTCGCCATCCGCAAAGTGGCTGCCAGTGGTTGGATGCGTCGAACTGAAGATCGAGGTCAGTGGCGTAGCCATTGGAGGGGCCTTTGTCTAGCAGTGGACAAGAACATGCTGTTTATGAAAGAGTGCATTACATGTGTATAGGATACCCCAAACTGGCAAACCTCTATAAAGACTCATTTAAACATATCTTTATAAAGCATCAAGCATCTGTACACTAACAAAAATAAAACCAGACAACACATCACCTCATCTTATCTTATATCTTATTCTTATACTTTTTATTATATAAAGCGGAAGAGTTTGTTTTTTTGTTTGTTTGTTTAAACGCGCTAATCTCCGTAACTACAAGTCTAATTTGAATCATTCTTTTTGAGTTGGATAGCGCATTTATCGATGATGGCTATAGGCTATAAAACATCACGCTACGACCAATAGAAACCGCGCGGAAGTAGCTGGTAAAAAATAACATCAAACAACTCTAAAGACTAAAGCTCCAGGTTTAATCAAAGAAACTTGTCTAGTAACAAGTATTAGTAAAACAATATTGTTTTATTCCTTCAATAAAAGGATTAAATTCAATATAAGTCGAGGTACAACTATCTGCTACTCAACGAATGTCGCTTGTAAGACAGTTTCATTTGTCAAAGACGTCGTGTTCTAACGGCTGGGTGAAGTTGATGACTCAATAGTATTCTTTATAATGAAAAGACTTCTACTTTTAACTGTGAGAGTCAAGTGACGTTGTATATAAGATGCGTCGATGCAGTATTTTTTAAAGATTGTAGATGGTTAAGCGTTGGTGGTATTTTTTTATCAAGGGATAGTACTGCGAATCTTAACGATTTGTATTTTTCGGACAAAATTGAACAAATGATAATTGATGTAGCATAAGAGGTTAAGGTTAAGTCATAGTAATTATTCAAACAATAAGAAGAATAAGAATAACATTTATTGTAGGAAGAAGATTATAATTTCGTTGTGTCGTGGTTATGTTCTTCGTATGCAAAACAATAACATAACAACAAGCCTTTCATACCTGAAGGGGTAATAAGAATACCTGTAGGTAAAAATTACAAATGTAATGGAGCAAATTACGGCACTTAATGCCACTGTACAATATAACATCCAGTTTTCACTATTTATGTTATGAGTCCGATGAAATAGGGGGTGAGTGTATTGCCATATACTGGGCACATTTTCAGACTCCATGTTACTATTGAGATTTTTTTAAAAACTCGAATCGAACTCGAGACTCCTTACTCGGCAGTCACACTTGCGACCACTCGGCCAACCAGGCAGTCGGTACAAAACAATACTTCAATATAAAACCCATAATATGTCCAAAAATACTCGGTTCATTTCACCCCAAAATGCAAGAGCCTCAAAAATCATATATCAAAAGTTAACCACACAAAAAGTACCCAATAACATATTATATAATCATAATAAACCCCTGACACTGCGTTGTAACCGCTGACACTGCGCTAGAAACCCAGTGAAAACGTAAACAAACATTTATTTACTGACAAAACAATTTTTCAAACGCTCAAAGTAAGCAAGGCGGACTCAACAAATGTAGCCACCGAACCACTGCGATACTAAACAGGTGATTAGCAGAAGCTCAAATTGGGATAATGACAGGGTATGAAAATTAAAAATGTAACTAGTCCGTCAATTAGGTAATGAAAAATTATTAGACACGTATTTTTTATTTTGTCGTATAATAAAACAATACTTAGATAAAACGAATCAAAGTTTAGGAGTGGGGGTTAAAACGTCATTTCTACGTATAAAATGTACATAGAAGTGACGTCACGCCACATTTTTCTAAATCAATATATCGTCGAAAATACTCGTTTCTGTAAGCAAATAAAAAATACGTGTCTAATGATTTAAAATAATTTACCAAACGGGCATTAAAATTAAAATTAGGCATCTACCCTATTGGAATATGTAATAAGGAAATAATAATTTAGACTCAAGTGAAAATTTAAATGAATGATATCCATTTAAACCTAATATTTAAACATAGCATCACGCCCGTTTAATTTACCTAACTGAAAATTCGTTTGTTATTGCTTTGTAAAAAGGATAGATATAGACGTGTTATTGGAGAAGCCTATATCTTCACCATCACTAATCCTTACTATAATATTATAAATCAGAAAGTGAGTTTGTTTGTTTGTTCCGCTTTCACGTCGTAACTACTGATCCGATTGCTTTGAATTTTTGCAGACGTAACGTTAGAAGTCCGAATAAAATAATAGGGTACTTTTTATTATAGAAAAATTTGATATTCCCGGGGAAAACAAAAGTATTGGTATAGATGGCGCTGTGTGTACTGGTATATGTCACATAGGCTACTTTTTATCCTTTTGTGACGCGAGCGAAGCCGCGTGTAAAAGCTAGTATTATATATGTGACAGTTTCTTTCTTTGGATATTTGTCCGTCAACCACGCTGAAACTACTGAACGGATTTTGATGAAATTTAGTATGTACAGGTAGGGTATGGAATGACTTAGGTGATAGGATATTTTTATCCCGATTAAATACTTCGTTGGTATAAAACAAGAATCATATTCTACGCGGACGAATTTAGTTAATAATATGTTCCTAGTCCATTTTGACATTTTTAGGCAAAATAAGATAAAAAGATCTTACGGAAATATCCTTATGTTTTCACCTGACTACAGCCAAAATAAACGACCCAACTTGTATTACTGAGTCACCTGCCTCATCAACATGTCAAGCCATGTTTTTTCCCCAAGCACGGCAGTTCGGTTGATAAACGAGCTTTGATTTCACGTGTCACTACAGGCCCGAGTGACAGAAAAGATCGCGTCTTTCACGAAGATAGTATATTTTATATTTAATGTACTTTTTTTAGTGATTTCGCTGAGTAAAGTGTATTGATCAACCTGTTTGTTATGTTACGTTGCTAAACGAATTGATGCCGTCTCTTTGATATGTTTCATGTGTCGCAGATCATCCATTGTGTTCTTTTGATATTATGTTTAAGGAGTAGTCAATAAATATCTAGGCTTTGTCCTTGTTATCGTGAAATAATAAGGCTATTTATTGATTGTTCTTTTATCTTGAAAGTATTATATTCAATAAATAATAAATATTGTACATGAAACATCTACCTATTTGTTTAAACATTCTCAGTATGGAGATGAAATGTAAAATTAAGCCTGATATATAAAAGGCTTGCCAATTATACGGCACAAAATAATCACCAAAATTGATTGCTGCATCAAATATGTGCATCACTTGCCCGCCACAATTCAGAAAATAAAAGATTTGATATTATGTTATAATATGAAAAAGCTGTATAACATTGTCTCAAAATAAAAAAAAACACATGTTATCTGATTCCTTCCTTTAATAAAAATGTTCTATAACACCAACAAACCGTAAACTACAAGTACATAAGACAGAGTCATTATCCAGTAAGTAAACGCGAGTGCCGCGTGCAGGAGCACGCATAATTACGCATACAATGGCGACATAACTAGCAGCCAGCGCTTATTAAAAAGAACAAAGATTTTACACTATGGTACTGAGATTCTGTTCAAATGAGTCAGGGATATTCTTTTTGTAATTCTTTTGTTTATGTCGTTTTTCGGTAGTTGACTTTTATATTGTCAGTACTATCTGTAGCAGCGCGACAGCCGCCGCGTGTCGCAGTATGCTGCTCATCAATATGAGCCTCTAGCATGGCTTGAAACTAGTCGAGTTCTTTGACAAACAGGTACACGAGTAAGCCAAAATGATAATAATTAATTTAATTGTTAGATAGAGGATGTCCTGTGGGGTGATTTTGTAACTTATTTTAGTTTTGTTTCAGTTTTAAGTTCTTTGACAGTCTTGTTGGTTCAGTAGGCGTTGCTAGTGCTACTGTCAAGCAAGGAGATTTCGGCTTTCTTTACAGTCGCACCAAATGTCAAGTCAACTTAATCCTCAATTTGGCTTTTGGTTAAAAACTGACATAACAATAATAGGATTACTCATTGTAGAGTATAATTTTCATATTTTCCTTACGTCTTTTTTAAATAGGTATTAGTTTTTCTTACGTTACTTATTTTACGAAATAATACTCTCTATACTCTATGTGAACAAAACTCTTACAGTGTACTCATAAAATTATTATTTTTAACATCCGACCTGAATACAGCAATGCTTGGTTGAAACCTCGTGGGAAAAGAGCGTGTCTTTTTATACTTGTTACTGTATTCTATTGAAAATTCTTGTATTTTAACTAAAAATTCTAGTAGCTAGAAGACATAAAAGGCGTTGCACATTGATTTTATTTACTTTGATTTTATTATTATGGCAATAGGCTCACCCCCTATTACATGGGACTCATAACATAAATAGTGAAAAGTGGGTGTTCATTACATTGTACAGTCGTATAATGCGCACCTCTGCCACCCCTTCGAGGATAAAAGGCGTGATGTTATGTATGTATGTATGATTTTATTATATGCCTATTAGGTACAATTATTTCTTCATTTGATAACTTTGTCGTGTGGTAACAACAGATTGAAATTCATTTTGTGCTCTATTTATTCTATCCGCGGGTATTTTAAGATTTCAAAATGACTGCTGTAACTAAAACTAATAAAATATGAAAATGTAAACTATTTTACAGATAATAAAGTAGACTTATATTACTGCATGCCTGCATTTCTTATCTTAAGAGTTAGCAATCAAACTTAAAAGTATAGTTAGGTCCACATTATTATGTGTGGGAGAACCATGCTTCGGCACGAAGGCACGAATGGGCCGGCTCGACCGGAGTGATACCACGGCCTCACAGAAAACCGACGTGAAACAACGCTTGCGTTGTGTTTCGTCGTGTGAATGTGTTTGTCGGAGGCCCAATTTGTTAAATAATTGGCCCAAATAAAGTGACGAGTGCTCAATGGAGGCTAACCTTTTTTTGATCGTCAAATAGCGCTAATGTAGGAAGGGTTTTGTCCAATCACAGCAGCTATTAAATATTGAATTTCGAATGGTGTGACACTGGCTAATTCCCTATTGGACGGGTAACAAAAGGATCACACTTACATGAAAATACGGCATGCCCTATTGAAGCATGCTTTCGTGCTTGATATTAACATGTGTAACAGTACCTTAAAGCTACTAGTTTATCATCAGGACATTCACATTTCCTGTACCTAAGACAAAAGAATACCATCCTGAATAATTCCCAGCGTAAAATGAACCGTAATAAAATATGCTTACTGTTCAGTGTCGTTAGTCATTAGTGTCGGGTTTCCTCCTTAACTTCTCCGGTTTGGCCACAGGACACCCCACTTGTGGCCTTGAGTTTTTGTAAATAAAGATTGATGGCCGTGCCCAAAAGAATTGTGTCTGCTAAATTTCATTGTTTACTAGAAAATTTTGAGAAAACAAGTTTTTACTATTAATGAGACTTCTTTTGTGATTGTGTTATTGTAGACATTAATTTTTAGACTAGTATCTATCTAACAAGATATGTCTTTATTACATACCTCATACAATAACTTAATCTTAAATTTCCTGACTTTAAAAAATGCTTTTGAAAAGAATAAAATAAACTAAATAAGCCGGTAGGTTTACTGTATCTTATTACCTAACATATTGCAAGCCCTGATATTATAGGATACCCTGTCCTAATGTGAATCCTCAAGGATTTGTGATAAAGTATTGTTAGAGAATATTTAGGTAAAGACCTAGTAGTTATGTTAAAACAAAAAAAAAATACTTAAAGGAGAAATAGCAATGAAAATTAGACAAGTCTCATTCCCTATTTCTCCGGTCTCATGGCCCAACCACGTTCTCGGAGGTCGTGCCCGGTCCGATGTTCGGCCGATGATTGTGCCGTTCCCCGCCGGTTATTATTGCGATTGCTCGGAAATTTAACGTTTTCGTATATTTTTTTATTGGCGTCGTTTGTCATAACTGTAGTTTAGTTGAAAGTTGAAACAATAGCTCATGGCCTGAAATGTATCAATAGTTCGCGAGCGAAAATATTTTATTTGTTTGTCTACTATAGTTGATGGTCTAGAGTAATATTTCGAAGGATAATAACACAGCATTGTAAAACTCAATATACTCACTAAATAAAACTGAGTATTCAAATATACAATAGTTTAAACACTATGATTATAACTGCTCTCTAATAAAACCGCATTTCATTTTACTAACTTACTTAAGCGGAAATGACAAACAGCGTTCAGTTCACATTATTTTATGTTTGTATATATTTATGCTCTTTCCACATAATTCAATATGCCAAAATGAATCTCCTTCCTCTGTTTTCCACTTTTGACAATTACATTTCAAATTGTTTCAGACTAGAATAGAAAATTCATTGCACACAATAATGGATATTATTTTAATGTGCTTAAAACATAATTTAGATTGCGACGTGATTTGAAGTGATTCAGTAAATAACATACCATAGCATCACGCCTTTTATCCCCGAAGGGGTAGGCAGAGGTGCACATTATGCCATTGTACAATGTAACACCCACTTTTCACTATTTATGTTATGAGTCCCATGTAATAGGAGGTGAGCCTATTGACATATACCGGGCACAATTCCAGACTCCGTGCTATTACTGAGAATTAAAAAAAGAAAACCAATAATACTTTGCCCGACCCGGGAATCGAACCCGAGACCTAGAGAAAACCAGAAAATAGCATGTTTAGATTTTTTATGGCATAAGCCGGTTAATGAGCAGACGGATCACCTGATGGTAAGCAATCGGCGTCACCCATGGACACCTGGAACACCAGAGGCGTTACAAGTGCGTTACCGGCGTTTTGGGATTAGGTGTTTGAGGATGGTTGGGGATTCGGGGATTGGCGAGGGGGGGGGAGTAATTGGGAATCCGGTGTCCTCATTCATACGACGAAACACAACGCAAGCGTTTCTCGTTGGTCTTCTGTGAAGCTGCGGTATCACTCCAGTCGAGCCGGCCCATTCGTGCCGAAGTATGGCTCTCCCACACTTATTAAATCATATTAAAATAAGAACAATAACTAGCCATCTAATTTCCGTTTTGCAAGTGATTGGACAGTGATTGTTCGGAAACGTCTCGGACATCTTGATGACGTCGATGGAGGCGGCACTGGCGGTGGCATCAGAGGGGGGACAGCGCTGCGCGGGGATCAACATATACGAGGACGAGGATCGCGGCCCGTTCTTTTCCACTCGATTAGCTGTGAGCACTGTACGCGTTGCGCGCCGTATATTTGTAAAGGCACACCTACCTTCCGTCGAATAAACCAGTACCTTTAATCAGCATCATCATTTATACAGTCCAAAAACTCTCCCCAACATATTGGTCCTTCGCAAGAAAGAAGCAAACAACGGAGGCAGACGTGCAATACCACGGGCGTGGGCGTTTTGCAGTGCATGAAAAGGCCAACGTGGCGCACACATCTCCGAGAAAGAAAAAATCGGCGAGAACGAACGGCTAACGGTGGCTACTGATCGGTAAATAGTGTGTCGTTCCAATTAAACATTTCTGTCCCTTTTTTATAGTTTCGTTAATTCTCCCTGCTTTGTTGGCCATTTAAATCTGTTCCATTTTTTCCCATATTTATTAGTCATAGCATTCATCTCGATTCATATTTTTCTGGCGTGCTTATCGCTCAATTAATTGTAGATGCATCGCTGCATAAATATTTAGTAGCAAGCAAAAAAAAACAAGAAACCCGTTTTGCACGGACACGTGGTAGCTTGACCGCTCATTTACTTAAAGTGGACACCTGTCGATTTGCAATTTATTTACTTTCATAATGGAGACTAAACTTAAAGAATTAGTTAAGAAACGTGCCAGCTGTAAAGCTAAGCTTACGCTTTTCAGTAACTATTTAAATGTAGTCCTTTCTTGTTCACGATTAAGTGATTTACAAGTAACAGAGCTAGAAACCCGAATTGATAAAATGGATTTATTATACAATGACTATGATAAAATACAGGGGGATATCGAGCTTCTGATGGAGGACTCCACCGAGGCATTGAGTGATCGTGAAGCTTTTCAAAACCAATACTTCTCCTTGGTGTCATCGGCCCGCGAGGTGCGACGTCAGCATGGCGAGCGAAGAGCCAGCGTGTTGGTGAGTTCTGTACAAGCTTCAGATATTAATGACGTCACACAGTCTAAACACAGTGTTGTGAAATTACCTCAGATTAGTTTGCCACATTTTGATGGAAACTATCAGCATTGGCTCGAGTTTAGAGACACATTTGATTCTCTAATACACAAGAACACGTTGTTGGACGATATAAGTAAATTCCACTATCTTAGGTCCTCGTTAAAGGGTGCTGCTGCCTTAATTATTAGAAGTTTGGATTTTAATTCTGGTAACTATAGCATCGCCTGGGATCTATTGACGAAGCGGTATAACAATAATCGTCTTTTGGTAAATAATCATGTTCAATCGTTATATAATGTCGACCAAATAGAAAAGGAGTCTAGCAAAGCGGTACGTCATTTAGTCGATAGTACCACGAAGAATCTGAGGGCTTTAACAATTTTAGGACAACCCACGCAACACTGGGACACCTTAATTATTCATATAATGGCTAACAAATTAGATACTAAAACTTACATTCATTGGGAAGAATTTAGAAATACACTATCCGAGGCACCTACGTTGTCTCAATTTTTAACATTTTTAAATAACAGGGCAGACCTGTTGGAATCAGTTGAGGACTCTGAAGCTAATAAAAACAAAATTTCAACCAATAAATTAAATAAACAAAAAAGCTTTGCCGTAACATCAACTGATTGCAATAATGGTTCAAATAAAGGTTCGAGCTCAAATTGTCCTATGTGCAAACAAAGTCATGTTTTATTTAAGTGTGATATTTTTCGAAAACTGACTTCAGACGTTCGTAATCAGAAGACTAAAGAATATAAAGTTTGTCTTAACTGTTTAAACCCGGGCCATTCCGAAAATAAATGTAAATTGTGGGCTCGGTGCAAGTATTGTAAGGCAAAACATAACACACTGTTACACTCGGACAAAGACAGTGAGCCGCCTATCAGTAATCAAATAACAGATAATGTTACTTTAACTGCCAAAGCCATACAGAATACTACTTCGTCCACCGTATTGCTTTCCACAGCGAGGGTGAAGGTGCGAGATAGCAGCGGCCGCAGCCACGCAGCGAGGGTGCTGCTGGACAACGGCAGTACTGCAAACTTTATAACTGAGGAGTTGTGTGGTAAGCTGGGTTCACTTAAACGTAACGTAAACTCCAGAATAACGGGTATTAACCAGCAAACTTGTAAAATCACACAGTCTTGTTCCTTAACCGTTGAATCTTACTCGGGTATTTTTAAAACAACTATTGATTGTTTAGTATTACCAGAGATAACTAAATCATTACCGTCTACATTAATTGACATTAGTACTATTCCACTGCCATCAGGCATCTGTCTAGCTGACCCTCACTATTATAAACCGTCAAGCGTAGACATATTACTAGGTGCTGAACAGTTCTGGAATATTTTAGGTACTAAAACAATACATTTAGGAAAGTATCAACCTAGATTATACGAATCTAAATTAGGATGGCTTATTTCTGGGTATATTGTGCAACCTAGTCCATTCCGTGACCAACCAGTGTGTAATTTCATGCAGGAAATAAAACCTGAACTCACTCGGTTCTGGGAACTAGATTCAATATTAGAAAAACATTCATTGTCTGCCGAAGAACGTGCATGTGAGGCACATTTTTTACGCACTACTACTCGTGGCGAAGACGGGCGTTTTATTGTAACAATGCCATTTAAACAGTCACCTGAAGTCTTAGGTGACTCATTCCAAATGGCGAAAGCTCGATTTCTTTCGCTCGAACGTAGATTTGAACGTGATCCCTTATTTAAATGTAGGTACATCGATTTTATGCGCGAATACCTGCAACTAGGGCATATGTCTGTAGTTAATAATTCAAATGATAACATAAGTTATTATTTACCACATCACGGTGTTATGCGCGAGCAAAGTACTACAACTAAATTAAGAGTTGTCTTTGACGCGTCAGCTGTGACATCTTCAGGCATCTCTTTAAATCACCTACAAATGATCGGTCCGACCGTACAGGATGATCTTTATTCCATTTTGCTACGTTTTCGACAACATAGATACATAGTATCAGCGGATGTTGAGAAAATGTACAGAGCTATAGAATTGAATAAATCTCAACGCTCTTTACAAAAAATCTTATTTAGATTTAACCAACATGAACCGCTTAAAACCTATGTTCTTAATACAGTTACTTATGGTACAGCTTCGGCACCATATTTAGCGACTAAAGCACTCGTAAGTCTCGCTTCACAAGCGTCAAATGATGACGTAAAACAAGCTATACAACGAGACATGTACGTTGATGATTATCTTGGGGGCAGTGACACCGAGTCCGCCACCATACAGTTATGCAAGGAGGTGAGTTCGATTCTAGCATCAGCTCAATTCAAATTAAGGAAATAGCAATCTAACAGCCCACAAGTGATAAAAGCTATAATATCATCCCTTGATCAGTATGATAATAACATTCTCGATTTAAATCGTAATCAATTTCATAACACTTCTAAAGTATTGGGCTTAAACTGGGTTTGCGATGTAGATCAGTTAACTTTTTCTATAAATCTACCTCCAACCAATGAAATAACTAAACGTTACATTTTATCTTGCATTAGTCAAATCTTTGACCCATTAGGTCTAGTAGGACCATGTGTGGTATTGGCAAAAATGACAATGCAAAAATTATGGTTAGAAAAATGTTCGTGGGACGAACCGGTTTCTCGTGAGACTCAAGAATGTTGGTCGTCATTCGTCACTACGTTATCGTATTTGAATAATTTAAATATACAACGGCATGCATTTCATTTTAATTATAAATCAATTGAGTTGCATACTTTCACAGATGCATCCGAGCGCGCCTATGGGGCATGTGTGTATGTTCGTTGCCTAAATAATGATGGGACAACGACAGTTCACCTTTTAACTTCCAAAAATAAGATCGCTCCCATTAAACATATAACCATACCTCGTCTTGAACTGTGCGGGGCCTTGTTGGGAGCAAGACTGTGTGCAAAGGTAGTAGCCTCATTAACTATTAAAATAAATAAGTTTTATTATTGGTGTGATTCAACGATAGTTCTCTGTTGGTTATCTACATCACCGAATAAATTAAAGCCTTTTGTCCGTAACCGTGTCAGTGCGATACAAGAAAGTACCGGGGAAAATTCTTGGAGATACGTGTCGTCTAAAGAGAACCCGGCGGACTTAGTATCTCGCGGGCTGAGGGCCGATCAAATCGGCACCTGTAAATTGTGGTGGTCGGGCCCAGACTTTTTAAAATTAGGTGAAGTACATTGGCCTAAAATACCAAATACAGGTTCTAATCCCGACATATCTGAAATTAAAGTTCACCTAGTGGACAGTTGTCAATTAACTCAATCAGCTATTAGTAGTTTGATTAGTAATAAATCTAACTTAAACATATTAACACGTATAATCGCTTATATACTTAGGTTCGTTTTTAATTTAAAAAATTCTAAAGTCAAGCGGTGTGGTCATTTATCTTGTGATGAATTAAATGAGGCATTTACTGTCATGTTACGTATCAGTCAAATGGAAATGTTTCCTGACGAATACAAAACACTTAGTTTAAAACGGCCATTATCTAGAAAAAATAGGCTTGTTTCTTTGTCTCCGTTTTTGGATGATCGAGGTGTAATTCGCGTGGGTGGCAGGTTAGATAACGCTAATTATAGTTACGACACAAAACATCCAATATTGCTAGATAGTAAACATCATATCACAAAAATATTATTTCATCGTGAACATATTAAGCTTATGCACGCAGGGCCACAACTTCTTTTATCGCACATTCGTCAAACTTACTGGCCTTTAGGAGGTAGAAATCTATCTAAAGGTACATTCAGAGAATGTGTCAAATGTTTCCGATTTAGATCTCAGGCGGTGCAACCAATCATGGGTCAACTACCACCCACGAGGACACAGCTTGAATTTCCGTTTTATAATTGTAGTGTAGACTACGCCGGACCAATGCTGATAGCTGACCGTAAAGGCAGAGGTACCAGACTCATTAAGTCTTATATCTGTGTATTTGTCTGTTTGGCAGTAAAGGCCGTCCATCTGGAGCTTGTGACGGATCTCACCAAAGACGCTTATCTTGCTGCGTTAAAGAGATTCGTTGCTCGTCGGGGTAAACCACACAGCATCCTCTCTGATAACGGCACAGCGTTTGTGGGCGTATTTAATGAGCTTGCACAATTCTTAACTAATTCAAATTTAGGAACCGATCTTGCACAAGAAGGAATAAAGTTTAGTTTTACTCCTCCTTATAGTCCGCACTTCAATGGTATAACAGAGGCCGCCGTTAAGTCTACTAAAAGGCATTTAAAAACTATTGTTCATTCTTCTCATTTAACATATGAAGAGATGAACACATACTTAGTCCAAATTGAGGCTATATTGAATTCCCGCCCCCTTGTTGCTCTTTCTTCGTCTCCTGACGACCTTACCGCTCTAACTCCTTCGCATTTCTTAATTGGACGACCGCTAATATCCGTTTCTCAGCCGCAGGTACATTCTGTGAACATCACTCGATTGGACCGCTACAAAAGAATTGAACATTTACGGCAACACTTTTGGAACCGATTCAGTCATGAATATGTTGTCATGTTGCAGCAGAGAACTAGATGGCATGCGTCCACAGGCGAACTTAAAGTGAATCAGTTGGTTCTGATTAAAGAGAAAACGCAACAACCACTGCATTGGCTATTAGGTCGTATCGTCAAGGTGTTTCCTGGTGCTGATGGCGTCACGAGAGTAGCGGAAATTAAAACCAAGAAGGGCGACATCACCAGGGCTTTCAACAACATATGTCCTTTACCTATTGAAGACGATGTTTCAACCCGGGCAGGATGTTCGGAAACGTCTCGGACATCTTGATGACGTCGATGGAGGCGGCACTGGCGGTGGCATCAGAGGGGGGACAGCGCTGCGCGGGGATCAACATATACGAGGACGAGGATCGCGGCCCGTTCTTTTCCACTCGATTAGCTGTGAGCACTGTACGCGTTGCGCGCCGTATATTTGTAAAGGCACACCTACCTTCCGTCGAATAAACCAGTACCTTTAATCAGCATCATCATTTATACAGTCCAAAAACTCTCCCCAACAGTGATGATACGAAAATATATTTAGCAAACATCATAATGAAGCTTTGTACATTATTATACAACTGATAGATGTTTGAAAATTAATTAGTTTGGTTTATAAACACTATGCAGTATAATTAAAAGCTAATTAGTTTGGTTTATAAACACTATGCAGTATAATTAAAAGCTAATTAGTTTGGTTTATAAACACTATGCAGTATAATTAAAAGCTAATTAGTTTGGTTTATAAACACTATGCAGTATAATTAAAAGCTAATTAGTTTGGTTTATAAACACTATGCAGTATAATTAAAAGCTAATTAGTTTGGTTTATAAACACTATGCAGTATAATTAAAAGCTAATTAGTTTGGTTTATAAACACTATGCAGTATAATTAAAAGCTAATTAGTTTGTCATTCACAAGCACCACTTTGACATTTGTTTGCGAACAGATTTATGTGTTAGTAATAGTTTTAATCTATTTATTGATAGTATTATTTGATTGACAAAATTTTAATTTTAAGTCTTTGTTATCTGGAGACACAAGTTATTATATTACTTGTTCGGGGTTGGATCGAGATAAAGTTAAAGGAGATAAAAGATAGAGTCAGTTTAGGATAAATTCACTGTATTGTCTGTTTCCACAAATATAAGATTAAGATTTATTTAACTAGGATGAAAGGTGAACGATATAGGATTATGAGTCACGCGCACGGTATGTCACCAAATTACGGACTGGCTTATTGCGGTGTAAGTGCAATAATATAAACGATGGAGACATATAGAGCGAGTGGCGCAATAATGCTGACCCAGGTAAACTTACTGTACGGTGGTTGACTCGTACATGCTCCCGGGGCAAAGATGGGGGTTAGTAGGGTAGAAATGGAGATGAGATTGACAAGATGATGAACAATATTCAACTTAACAACTATATGATAGGGTTGATGATTAGTAGCGATAGATTAAACATATTTTGAACAATTAGAAGTCATTGCTAGAGCTTAGATCGGGGAGGGAAAATACGCGGAAAATAGGAGACGAAGCCTTATCATTTGTTTGTAAGCACTCACTAGATTTAATACGATTTTTGCGGTCACTTTGCACAGGTTGACTAAATTGACTTTTTTCCCTACGATCACAACACTCACTCACTGCACTTTTCAATTTGACTGATTTTGATTGCCTTTGTTCCGTAACCTCACTACACTCACTTGTAACTTTAACACTTTCTCTCACATTTCTGGGATATGAGGGGATCGAAGTAGATGCCTCTCCAGCAGGCTCCGGAGACTCTCGACATGCTGACCTCCTGTGACGTCGCCAACAGTATACTGCCGCCATTATCAGGATTCCAACGATTAGAACATATAAGACACTATAATGATGTACGTCGTGATATGATATTTTATCACTCAAAGGTTCAGTTTGCTTCATAATCTCAATTTGTTTCTGTATTTCTTCAAATTGTCGTATTATTTCAGAATTATTAGGATTAATTTCAGGGGATTCAGGGATAGATATGTTAAATATATGATTAATAGGTGAAATTTGTGGTGCAACAATTCTTGCACCAATACTCATTTTGCTAGACAACCTTTTAGTAGACTGGACAACGAACTGGTTCGTCTTTATCATACAGCCTTCTTCCACATTCAACAGACCTGCATTTGTCAATTTAACGGCGGTAGTTTCGCCATCACAGAGAAGTTTAAAGTTGCATTCATTGCAACAAAAATAGTAATATTTATGGTCCGCTGTCAATTCCTTCCAAATGTTTTTACATGGGGTTCCAGTAATTTCACAGGTTCTCGTATGTGGGATCGTTTCACACAAACTGTGATCATCCTTTAAAATATTTATAGGGTTTTTAGTATGACATAAGACCATGCCAGGACTTTGTTTTATACAGGACTGGAGCTCAGCCTCAGAAAAGGTTACGTATGAATCCTTTCTGAGGTTAATGGCAGCAAAACTTGAGATAACCTTCACATGTATCATATCGTGATTCAAAATTCGTGGAACTGGAATCAGATTAAAGATTTCATAAAGGTCTCTTTCGATAAGCGGTATTCTTATTTCAATAATTAAGTACTTACTATAGTATTTAGTCCGCACTTTTATTAGGGTGTAGAGATCTTTGAGATTCAAATGGTTGACAGGAAGTGCCATGTCTTTAGGGATATGTGCTGCTATAGAACTTAATTCCGTCTTCAGCTGTTTAGGAGATATCAGATGGAAGTCCAATTTTCCATTATAAATATTAGTTACCGTATCAAGAATGGAGTCTTGTATTTTCCTAAGGCTATACAGTAAATTATTCGCCGTCATGGCGGATGCTAAGAAGTCGGTAACTAGAGTCATGTTTTGGACGTGGCGATGAAGATCTTGATAGGATTCTTTGAGATAAATAAACTTTTGATTTATTGATTTGTGATGTTTGCTCGCAGCTATTTCCATTCTTTTCATCAGATTAAATTCAGCTTCTACGATTGAGGTTTGGTTTTTCCAGAGGTTGTACAAATGTTTATCATTTTCCTTCAGAAGGTCGATATCTTGTGCGTATTTCTCCGCAAAACGCTGATCTAGCACGCCAAACAAGCTATTAGCGACGTAGCCTACTCCGTCTATTAATCCGCGACGCCGGCGCCGCCGCTCGTCTCCAGTTACAAATGATTCATTCATTGTCAACATACTATCATAGTGTTTAATTTCATCGAACTCGTGCCTGAGTTGTAAGATGATACCGTCGCAAGGTGTGTGTTCTTTGATAGTGGAGCATAAGGTGTCAAGATAGGTAATATACTTCTCGAGTGCTGACGTGCCTTCTTTGTAGGGATATGTGTCATAATAAACAATTAAATGCCAATCGTCTCGTATTAGATGCATATTTGAGATTTTATCGAAATAAACGCTGTTGTTGCTCAAAGGGGTGAAACTATAAGTGGCTTGAGATACATTTATTAGTGTCAAGAAGAACAGCGTTAGTGATAGAGCTATAGTCGAGAATGAGATCCGTTTTGTACTTTTCTGCCTTGGTTCCTCATCCTTAATCTTCGTATCACTAATAGGATCACTGTCTCTGTCAGCTGGTAATATACATAGTTTAACAACAGGCCGCTTTATTAAACCATTTTTGGTTTTAAGGGTAACAACTCTGACGTGTCCGTCCGAACCAGGATGAAGTTCAACTACCCGCCCTAGAGCCCACTTCCCAGGCGGGAGGTTTTCATCTTTGATGATAACAATATCGTTGAGACTGAGATTTTTCTGAGATTGCCGCCATTTAGATCTAGTGGATAGCTGCGTGAGATATTCGTTCTTCCACTGGACCCAGATATCTTTATAGATTTTTTGTACCATGTGCCACCGAGTTCTAAGATCATTTTCAGTTTCAAAGATTGTTAAGGTGGGCCCACTTGCGAGGAAGTGTGCCGGGGTTAAAAAGTCTATGTCTTCAGCATCCTCCCTCAAAGGACAAAGTGGTCGAGAGTTTAGGCAGCCCTCGAGTTGAGATAAGAGCGTACTATACTCTTCGAAGGTGAGTTTTTGCTCCCCAACAACACGCCTAAGATGATGTTTTAAACTTTTCACCGCGGCTTCCCAAAGCCCGCCAGCGGAAGGCCATGACGGAGCATTAAAATGCCACTCAATGTTCATTTCTGCAACGTTCGACAAAGTTTCTTGACTTGATAAAATTTCTGAGATATCTGCGTATTCTTGTTTTAGGATTTTGTTGGCTCCAATGAAGTTAGTCCCTTGATCACTGTAGATGTGCCCGGGAACTCCTCTTCTGGCTGACATACGCCTGAGCGCTGCAATGAAAGCGACGCTGTGAGATCAGATACAAGTTCTAAATGTATGGCCTTTGTAACCATACATATAAATACTGCCACGTATCCTTTATCAGTTTTGATGCCACGACCTTTGTTCACTTTTACCAGAACGTGCCCCGTATAGTCAATACCGGTATGATAAAAGGGTCGACTAGGATTCAACCTGGATGAAGGTAAGTCCCCCATGAGTTGATGTTTCAGAATGGGATCATGTCTCCTACACTTTACGCATGTTCTTAATCGTCTTTTTGTAGCACGATTCCCTCCAATTATCCAATATTTCTGTCTGATGAATCCACTTGTCATTTTCAATCCACCATGAAATACTAACTTATGGGATTCGTCTACTATGAGATCAGCTAATTTAGTTTGACTTGGGATAATAATGGGATGTTTCATTTCGGGGTCTAAACTTGAATGTTTTATTCGTCCACCAACGCGAAGTACTCCGTGGCTGTCCAAGATAGGATTGAGACTCAATATCAGGCTTTTTTTTCTTAAAGGTTCACCTTTTTCAAGTTGAGATATTTCTTTGAAAAAGTGTTCTTGTTGCACATGTTTTATTATCATTTCAGTCGCTCGTTTGAGGTCATATAAGGAAAGGTAGTTTTCACGCTTCTTCTTGTTAATCAATATGTCATTGAATTTGTTTACATAAGCTAAAACTCGAATGATTTTCTTGTAACTATTGTACTTCTGCAATAATTGTTTTATAACTGAATTGTTAGAATCAGCAGTAATAGTGTTTACTAAATGTTTCTTTCTGAGATCTTCAGTCGTTTCATACGAGATAGGTTCAGGATTCTTTTCGGAATTGTATTGAGGTAACCAATCGGGTCCATGCCACCAAAGTGAATGATTTGCTAATCGGGATGCAGTCAGACTGCGGCGCAATCTGCGGGATTTTCTTGGGATTTCACATACCGCCATTTGTCTTTTGGGATAGTTTCGCAAATTATTTTCACTCGATTGGCAACAAAGGGTTTCCATTTTTCTGGTTCTCCATTTATCCATCCTAGTACTGCCATAGAATCTACCCAGCCGTAAACTTGGATTTTGAGATCAGATAAGGATGAGATTATTTTGGCCATAAGTTTTGATAGTAACAGAGCTCCACTAAGCTCTAAGCGGGGTATAGATTGAGATTTTTTCAGAGGTACCACTTTAGATTTTCCAGCAATAAGGGTTACGTGTGTCTTGTGGTTTCGTGTAATTTTACAATAAACAACACAAGCGTATGCTTTTGTGCTGGCATCGCAAAATCCGTGAAGCTCAATTATATCATTTTCCGTGGTTTTTATCCATCGAGGTATTTTAAATTGAGATATATAAGGTAAGTCGGCCTTTAATTTATTCCATTCCAGGGCTGTTTCTTGTGGAATCGGTTGCTCCCAACTCAATTCCGTTTTCCATGTCTCTTGAAATAGGATTTTGAATTTTATCGTGACTGGTGACACCCAGCCTAAGGGGTCAAAAATTCTTGAGATTTCAGACAAGAATTGTCGTTTTGTTGGGATGTTATCAGATGAAATTTCTATGGGATGAAATGTAAAATAGTCTTCTTTTGGATTCCAGCGAAGACCTAAAGCCTTTGTGGATTCTGGCTGTTTAAAATGAAATTCTTCGTCTTGAGGATTAATATGATCGTCTAAAAGTTCTGGCAGATTAGAGCGCCATTTTCTAAGATTGAATCTGCCTGACTTTAGAAGATGAATCATCTCAGCTTTGAGATGTTTAGCAGCTGTCACAACTATTAGGATAGTTTGGCCTTTCATCGATGGCAAGTTGTTTAAGTGTCATCATGGCCAGGAAAGGTGCGGCCTTTGTACCGTAGGTGACAGTCGCTAGCTGATATTCTCGCAAAGGCTCGGATTGATGATTTCGCCAAATAATTTTCTGGTACTTTTGATAGTCAGGATGTATCCAAATATTACGAAACATTTTTTCAATATCGGCCGTAAATGCATATTTAAACTTTCTCCATTTCAGGATGAGATTTAAGAGATCGTGCTGCAGATTCGGCCCCCTGCACATAAGATCGTTGAGACTGTGACCTGTAGAGGTTTTCGCAGAGGCATTAAAAACAACTCGTAATTTTGTAGTTGATGACTCAGCTCGAAGTACACCATGATGTGAAAGGTAGCAATCTTTGTTTACGTTGACCTGTGTCGTAGCGGGGATCATATGACCGAGCTCTAAATACTCGGACATGAACAACTTGTAATCACGCGCCAATTCGGGTTGCTTAATTAGTTTTCTTTCTATTTGAAAGAATTGCGCAATGGATTTATTTTTAGATTCACCCAACTTCTCTTCAAAATTTTCTTTAAAGGGTATTTTCACGACGTAGCTGCCGTCTTCGCGCCTTGAGGTGGAACTTTGAAAGAAGTCGATGCAAGCCTGATCCTCTTGCGATATTGATGAGGTTTCGCGAATATCCTCCATTTCCCAGAACTGTTGGATATCGGTGAGATTGTTTAGGATCATATTGCACTGAAATGTTTTACAGTTACCGCTTAGGATCCATCTCAGCTGTGTCTGTTGGGCAATGGGTAGCGTTCCCTCAGAACGGCAGACACCATCCAAAAGGATTTGGGAATAAACATCAGCGCCTAATAAGATGTCAACTGGCTTACTTTTGTAAAATTCTGGATCAGCTAGGGTTATTTGATTAAGTATTGGCCAGTTAGGTTTGGTGTAGGTATGACTAGGTAAATTCTTGACTAGTCTTTTCATTATAAATGCGTCACTTTCGAAAGTGAAGTCATTAATTAACGACATGCACTTAATAGTCATCATGCCCTTACAGCTATTTTCATTGTTTCCAATTCCAGAGATAAGTCCAGTACATTTTTGACGACGCAACTTCAAAAGCTGTGCGGCCCGTTCTGTGATGATTGAGACCTAAGATCCCTGATCTAGAAGAGCTCTCATTTTTTCGTAAGATCCGTCAGCTGCTTGAACCTTGATAATTGCTGTCGCGAGGAGTATTTCCGTAGGATCATTTTGCATAGATACTAAGGTGTTTATATCTTGTTGAGGTTGCAATTTCGTAATAGTGGCTGTGCTCGGCCCCAATCGCGACGCATCCGATGTAGCATTTCTTGACGTAAAACAGTCGTGTAGAATCGTATTGTGCTCTTTATTGCACTCCTTACACTTTAACTCCGAAAGGCATTTTCTACCTTCGTGATAGTGCAGACAGTTGATGCAAAGGTTTAAATTTGCAATTGCGTTTCTACGAGCCGTCGGATGCATTTTTGCCAACTTTTGGCAATTATAAATGCGGTGATCGCTTGCATTGCAAATAGCACATGGCTTACGTCTTTCGTAGTTTTTCCAATTGGACTTTGCCGATTGCGAAATGACCTGGTTTGTTGAATAGGTATGATTTGAGGTATTGTTATTATGTTTGGAACGAAAATTAACTCCTTTTGAATTAGATTGTTGGTAATTGAGATAGCCTTTGAATGACGATGAAGATGCGTGTTGGGGTTGATAAGACGCCTTTTGCATAAACGGTTCTTGTTTCTTCCGTGAAGTTTCCAGTGACGTAAACTTATTCTCCAAAAACAGGAGAAATTCTTCCAATACTGGCAATTCCTTTGGAGATTTCAATGCATCTATGTAGTCGTCATTGGTTTCAGGGTCTAATTTATCCGCTAGGATACATACAAGGAATGGATCCCACGTAGATACATCTATTCCGAGATTTCTTATAGCGTTCACGCTTTCGTATGTTGTGTCGTGGATCCGCTTCAGATAACTTACTGATTTTTGCTGAGATGTCGGAATATTTAGAAGGTTTTTGAGATGCGATATAAAAATACGACGCTTATTGTCGTAGCGATGTGTCAAAATATTCCAAGAGACGAGGTAGTTATCTGAACTTATTTGAAGATGTTGAATTAATTTCTCCGGCTCGCCTTTGATCTTACTTTTCAGAAACTGCATTTTTTGGGCGCTTGATAAGGAAGGATTATTATGTATAGTTTCCGTAAAAAGATCTTTAAAAGAGATCCAAGTGGTATAGTTCCCTTCAAAGGTAGTTATTTCCATTTTTGGAGTCGATTTCTCAATATGAGCTACCGACCACATCTTCCGGTTAATTTCCCTTTTCAGTGTTTTATAATATTTCTCGTAGTTAGAGAATTGCTCTTCGTACTGTGCGTTAGAGCCGTTGAGCTCGTTGTCCAGTTCCCAGTGTTTTTTTTTTTTTTTTTTAAGGGGGAAAATCATCGAATGACTTCTCCCGCCTGGGTGAGGCGGGAGGGAGTGTCAGACTCTTACTGACTAAAAACCACCCCGTTCCTTCTCCTGCACGTCGAGCTGGAGCCCCGGTTACCCGTTAGGTTCTCCGCGACTCCGAATCGGCATCGGCCGTATTGGGCCCCATCTGTGGTGGTCTGATGGCTCTTTGAGGCGCGCGCGGAACGCGACGCGCCGTACGCTCGGGTCTGTTTCTGGTCGGACGGGGAGCCACCCATGCTCGCCGTCCGCAGGCCCGCGCTTACGGTGGCCGGAGATCGTCTCGCGATCCCCGACGCCCGGTGTGTCCTTCGCGATGGCTGGGTTGCGAGGAGGCAGCGCTTCGCTGCCTCACGCGTCCCGCCTCCTCCTTAGCTAGCATCACTGCTTCGCAAAAGGAGGAGACGGCATCCCAGTCCCCCTCGCTCCGCATCATGGCCTGCACTAGGCCCGGACGCGAGAGGTCGCCATCGCCGATCACTTCCCTGAGGACACGGCGGTGCTCAGCCCACGAAGGGCATTCTCCCACCGTGTGTTCCACCGTGTCCTCAGGGCGGTCCTCGCAGTGATGACACCCGGGCGTTTCCTCCCGCCCCATCAGACACAGGTACCTCCCGAAACTTCCATGTCCGGTGAGGACCTGCGTCAGGCGGTAGGTGAGGACGCCGTAGCGTCTCTCAAGCCACTCCTCAAAGAGGGGACTTACCGCTGCGATGGCAGCGAGCCCAGCCCTCGGTTGCGACAGTCGCTGCTGCCATTCCGCCATGAGATCGCGCCGGAGCTCATCCCGCCACGCACCTATTTGGCGCGGCAGCGGGGTTTCGCCCCGGCGACGTGCCTCCGCGCGCATGCCGTACACGCGCGCGAGCACCTTCGCCTCCAGATCCCACGGCGGTAATCCGGCAAGGAGGTTCGCCGACTCCCCAGAGATCGTGCGGTATCCGCGGATCATTCGGATCGCCATGACCCTCTGTGCCATGAGCAGCGTCCGAGCGGGACGCCGCAACAGGTTTGGCGCCCAAACAGGGGCGCCGTAGAGGGCCATGGACCGCACGACCCCGGCGTACAACCTCCGACAGGAGGCGTTTGGCCCCCTGACGTTGGGGAGGATGCGTTTGAACGCAGCCCCCGTCCTCTCCAACTTTGGAGCCAAACGTCGGAAATGCTCAATGAAGTTCCACCGACTGTCGAGGACGAGTCCTAGGTACTTCATCGTCGTCTCGACGCCGATGGTAACTCCTCCCGCCGTTATTTGGGACCCACCCGGAGGTGGCGCGTTCCCGCGGCCATGAAAACACATGGCCTCGGACTTGTGGAGCGCCACCTCGAGTCCCAACTGCCGGATTCTCTCAACGACTGTCGCAACCGCTGTCGCCATTAAGCCGGCCGCCGCCTGGTGTGACCTCCCGTGCGCTAGCACCAGCGTATCGTCGGCGTAGCATATTGTGCTAACGCCGTTCGGGAGGTCGGTGCGCAGCACCCAGTCATAACCGATGTTCCACAGGAGCGGCCCCAGAACCGAACCCTGTGGAACACCACGTGACATCTCTCGCCGGTTCCACTCGAGCGTACGGCGCGTCGCGTTCCGCGCGCGCCTCAAAGAGCCATCAGACCACCACAGATGGGGCCCAACAAGGACAACATGGTTGGTGCAGTGGTTGGGCAACCAATACGGCCGATGCCGATTCGGAGTCGCGGAGAACCTAACGGGTAACCGGGGCTCCGACTCGACGTGCAGGAGAAAGAACGGGGTGGTTTTTAGTCAGTAAGAGTCTGACACTCCCTCCCGCCTCACCCAGGCGGAAGCAGTCATTCGATGATTTCCCCCCCTTAAAAAAAAATCCCCCCTCATTTACACCATCGAAAGGTACTGTTAATGCTGATGTCAAATAAAACTCGAACTCGCTGAGCCCTAGTTTACTTAGACAAAGTTTGAATCAAACTTCCAACAGAAATGCCAATACACTATGCTAATAAAAGCGCCGGTATTGAATTAGTTAAACAGTTCAAAGTCTCGGTAACCGCCGCCTCAGACGATGCCTGAGTAAATTTGTTTAGGCTTTTTATTTCTTTGTAATTAAATGTTAGGTTGGTTGGTTCGAAAGGGAGATTATTGTAGAGATATATTAATGTAGAGGTAAATGCAATATATTCTTCGGTTCACATGGATTTATATCTAATAAATCAATTAATCAATTTATTTTATTAGACTATTTATTGTAGATTACGTCACCAGACGTTGGTACTACTATATAGAGGTAGTAATGATTTTTAAATGAATAACTCAACAACACTTCACTTGACTTCATAATTGTTGATTTAAAAAACTAATACGGTTCGGAATTTCGATTCTTGCAAGCAGTTAAAGCATTAGTATCTAAGGTAGTATAGGTACCATTATGCATCACGTGCCTACTCTTACCACGTCAATTCTATAATCTAAGCGCATCACCAGACACAGAATGCAGTGACAAAGCGATCCGTAAATTATTACATACAATACGCAGTATGCACTCAACCCGTCTGATATAGCTCTAAATTTCGCCCCGACACAGAGCAGTGCCGTAAAACATTCCCTATCTTATGCGGTGCGAAACCGGCGAAACGCTGTGGAATATTTTATTACTATACGTTTGAATTTTTGAAAATATCAAAGTCGTAAGGATTTTTGATGATTTTTTCGTGATTTGTGTTTGATCATAGCATCAGCACATGAAGAGTTTTCGGTTTAAATTTTATGTGGTGAATAATTATAACCGTATTGACAGCTAAAGTAAGTTTAAGGATGGAGCTGGGGACAGCCTAATCAGTTACTGGGCCTCAAAGCAGAACAAGAAACGGGGTCAATTCACTTCTTATTATTTTTTTGTTGACGTTCAAAAGTGCCATTCTGGCCTAATTGAAATAAATGATTTTGGCTTTGACTTTGACTTTGGGTGGTGTTTCGTCTGTTAGAGTTTGACAATCTCTCACGTCCCACCCAAGGTGGGAAAAGTCATAGGTGGCTTTTCCTCTCAAAAAAATGACATGATTCCTGTATCGGAAAATAAACATATTATGGGAATTTTAACATACTTAAATGGTACAGAACCTTCATTTTATACGGTTTCATGGAACTCATAACTTATTAATACATGGACCTGGTTAGTTTCTTTTGAAACGTCTTAAACTTCTTAGAAACAAAGACATTATGTTCCATTATGATATGCTAAAGGAACATACGTAAACACAAATTATCGAAGATTTTTCCTGGAAGTCAAGGAAATGTGTATAGCAAAGCCATTTGTCGACATTTGTATGTTATTAGTCTCATGCAACACGCGTGCTTATTGATTTTTAAATATTCCCCTTGTTTGTGTTCGCCCAGGTACTTGGAAACAAAAGGAAATATATACAAAGAGACGGACAGACGGATTTGTAACTTCTCTGGTGTTCCGGGTGTCTGATGGCGCCGATCACTTACTATCGAATGTCTGTTCGGTTGCCACCACTATATTAAAACAAACGCATAGACGAAGTGCGTATAATTTTATTTATTGGAAAGAAATGTTGACAAACTAATAATTATGGAATATGAAAGGATACTATGATGCAGAAATGTTGTGACACATAACTAATTAATTTCAAAAACGAGCTAAAATTAGTTTATTCGGAATTTTTCACACCCGATGAGGAGCTACAATAGTTCTGAAGATGACAGAGATGTATGTATAAGTTACTTAAACTTGTACATTGCCTTTTGCTTATTATACTTGGTGTAAAAAGAACGCTCCCGAAACGCTGACAAACTGACTTTTTGTTTTCGTGTTATTCATGCAACATTTTTATAACATAACTCGGTAAACGAGCAGACGGATCACCTGATGGTAAGCAGTCGGCGCCGCCCATGGACACCTGAAACACCGGCGTTACCAGCCCTTTGGGAATTGGGAATTTAAGGATTGTGGAGGATTTGGGGATTGGGGAGACTGGGGAGGGGGGTAATTGGGCCTCCGATAACCTCATTTAATACAACGCGAGCGTTGTTTCACGCCAGTTCTCTTTGAAGCCGTGGTATTACACCGGTCGAGCCCGCTCCTACGTGCGGAAGCATGGCTCTCGCACACTTAGTTTTCGGAAGCGTTCAGTTTACACCCTGTATTGTTAATCCCATTGTAAAATAAAAGTCAAGATGGGTGAAAAATCTCAAAATAATTGATAGACTATGCGCGATTGATAGACTACTGTTCGTAAAATTTGACATTAATTGTTGATTTGTTAGTAAAATTACATGAGTGAACTTCCTAAAATTCATCAGTAGAAGGACACATTTTTTGATTTCCTGTTCTGATTATGAGGAAATAAAGTCCCTACCAGTTTATTTATCAATTACCAGACTTCATTAACAGTAGAGGAGCCCGTTAAAATTTACATAGATACATTTATAAAATGAAGTGCGGTTTAATACAATCATACATTACCGCCTTTAAATGGTTAATGTGAATAATGGTTCAATGTGGATGATAAATATTTGATGACAATTCGAAGCGGTTGTAATTATGACAGTTACGGGTACATACAACCTTTTTATATTGCTTTATTTATTTCAATTTACGAAATAATTCCATTAAAATAAAGTAGGTAGCCAAAAGTAGCGTTTGAATTGTTCAATTTATTGACTTACTTCAAACTAAATACATTATTCTTACACAAGTACATTATACTAAACCGGTATCGTAATCATCTGGTTGGCCACAATCGTGAACCATCCATTTCCTCTCCATATACTCATAATTCTTTACTATTTCTTACACAAAAGAAAAAGCATTTAGGTACTAATTTATAACACAATATATCCATACTAAGAAACTAACTAAACTAGACTAAAAAGTGAAGCTCCGCTACCAGAGTTTCGTGTTTTAACTTCCGAATAAGATGCGAACAAACTACATAGTAGTGTATAGTTCGGTGCGAATAGATAAGAAGACCGGAATATAATATTTTAAACTACCAAAAACTTGCAACACGAGAACATTACAGCTCATAATACTAACGATAAACAAGTCCAAATTCCCTACAGAGTAGTCCACACTTTGGTCGCTAGGGAGCGCAGTTCCCCGTACAGTTTCGCCACCACAAATGTACCGCAAAATTGTACGAAACTACCGTTTGAACAATAGACATTATAGTAGTTTAGCTAACGAGTAAATCCCACTTAAATAATGCTTCAAATATTTTGTAGAAACGTTTGAATTTTGGGATTTTATTGTAGCCATTGTGTTTCGGAGGACGCTTTGTTTTGCCTTGCTATTCCTGATTTTAATGGTACTGTAGGTAATACTTTGAATGAGAATTTCAAGAAAACAACAGTTTTACGTGGCTTACGAATTTAAAACTAATTGTATTACGTTTACGTGTGGCAATAAAGAATTTTTTTAACTGATTCCAAAAAAAGAAATATGTATGTATGATTGCTTACGACTTAGCTAGCTTAGGACAAGATTTAAGTACCTATATTAACTGACTTTAAAAAGAGGGAATTAAAGTCGGTTTTCGTTAAACATAGTTTATAAAAGAATTATTGACCATACACTTCCTTGTTTACCATTCTTTGTTATAAATAATAAATTATTTGTATTATTCATCACAATACGAAGTATCTATCGGAGTCGAATCTAACCCACAAGTCAAGGAGAATTTATTAAAATTCCTTTAGTATAACAAAATTGCTATCGACGACAGGGCTTACCTCCTACGCTAGGCCACATCATTACACCAACCCTACCTGCTTCGAATTCAACGACAACTCGTTCCCGCGTCTTTACCTACAGATTTACTGGAGCTCACGTGAGTCACTTACACAGTTCTCCACGATAAGGGATCCGAATGAAAAGTGAGCTAAGGCTTCATGACGAATGTACACCTCTTCACGAACGAAAATGACTGTAGTTTATCACCCGACTTGTTTTATTTGTATGACATACGGAACATATTGCCTAACGTTCATGTTCGATCGTGTTCGCACGAAATCGGATGAAAAATGGCCGCCGTTACGCTGAGGTAGCATTTGGCGTAAATGGGGCGTTTGAATACTTTTTTTTTCGGCGTGAGGTGAATTGTGTGTATGAGTGTATTGCTTACAGTATTGGGTTATGAAAGATATTGAATGCTGCGTTTTCTGGCGTGGTTTCAACGAATAAGCGTGACAATTCTAATAGATGAGTCGACGATATCAAAATGTTGAGTCTGACACTCCCTCCCGCCTCACCCAGGCGGGAGCAGTAATTCGATGATTTTCCCCCTTAAAAAAAAATCCTTAACCCTTCTACAATTTTGATACCTAAACGCTTTTGGTTCAAAGTACAGTAAGTACCAGTTTTGAAAATACGGAATTACCTAACATCACGCCTTTTTATCCCCGAAGGGCTACCCCTTGCAGAGGTGCACACAGAAGTAACACCCACTTTTCAATATTTATGTTACGAGTCCCCATGTAAAGGGGGTGAGCCTATTGCCATATACCGGGCACATTTCCAGACTCCGTTTTACTACTGAGTTTTTTTTTTAAATACCCAGTTATGTTACCCCGACCCGGGAATCGAACCCGAGACCCCTTGTTTGGCAGTCGCACTTGCGACCACTCGACCAGCGAGGCAGCCTATTATAAAAACTGTCAACTAGACCATATCAACATCGTAAAAGAATATTGTATCTGCTATACGTATTCGAGTGCGCGTTCAAAGACATTTTAATTTAAAAAGGCTGGGAGCTAATAAAACATCAATGGATGCTGTTTAACATTCTATGCATAATACGGAGTGACTACATTCCCTGGATGCATTATATATTATCAGGAGAACGGATGCATCAATTTTTCACTATACATATTTTAAATTCTTTAGAGAGTTGAAACCTCTTTGTTATGCTGATGCCTTTGAAAGACAATCGAGTGTACGGAAATTTCATTGCATTTTAATACTACGCTGTTGCTACTTAGAGTTTATTTATGGTTGGTAATTATTTTGCTCGATATTCAAAGAAGTTAGAGATGTTTATGTGAAGTTTTTGCTAGATATAAGATAACATGATCTAATTGATTTGCATTTAGTCAAACTATTCCCAAATTGTAATCACTGAAAATGCAAATACCGTCTGGCAACTACTGAACCAAAAAAGTAAAACCCTATCATCTAAAAAAGACAATTAAGTTTGTTCTGCCTCATGGACAGATTCCGGCAACGAAATTAATTTTGAACTAAAATACTAGTTTTTGTAATACCTACGCCCATTTAAGCACAGAATAAAAATAACGTTTAAATTTGACGTTTTACCCGAATGTCAGTTTTAGGCAGATGGTGCTTGCTGTTTATGTTTTTAGGTATTATTTTTAAATTATTTCTATTTATAGCGCTGTGTTCGTTTATCCTCGATTATTTAGAATAATTATATAAACATAACATAACATAACAAAACGCCTTTTGTCCCCGAAGGGGTAGGCAAACTTTTCCACTTTTCACTATTTATGGTACGACTCCCATATAATAGGGGGTGAGCCTATTACCATAATTTACCGTTATTATAGAGGTATATATATATATACCATATATAGATAGATATAGATAATTATATATTCTTTACTATCATGAATGGTTTTAACATTGAAAACATTTGTGTCAGTAACAATAGAGGTATTATAACGGGATGGCTTACATGAATGGCTAGATGCGTGAGTGAGGAAAAAGTAATATTCAACCAAAAACTAATTGATATAACTTCAAAACTCTATAACCAACAAACCACAACCTCTATCACACCAAAAAACAACCTATCAAAAATAAAACACCCTCGGTAACCTGCTTTAAAAATAAACAGCGTCACTTACTCATCCCCTATTACGACAGGTCGCGTTGCCATCACGATTCCCACGGAGTCACGCACCGCATCGTTTATAACCATCCCGTCATTTTTTCACGAAATTTCTTTTCTGTAAACGTTTTACTATTTCATTCCACATTATGGCACTTTACGTTATTGATTGACGACTATTTGGACGTTAAATTATATCTATATTTACCTCTATGTCTTGTTTTCATAAATGGGTTTTGGCACGCACGTTGATGGAGTGCATCAGGATTGAATTTTGGTTTAAAGAATTTTATTTCTCAAAAAAGGACGTGTATCATTTTCTTCTATGAGAAACGTATGCTTCATAATAATCTGATACCTAATTAATATTGTATTAATTGTACATGCAATTGCAGTTGCACGCAATTTCCAAGTAATGACGTTAAACAATGCCTCTACACTTTCAAAACACATTATATTACATTCTTTCAGCATGTTCTTTTTACTTTAAAGAAACCTATAATTAGCTATAGGTCCTTTTAGTATTTGTAAAGAATTTAAATAAAACGTAAGCATCACTGCGCGAATTATAAATATTTACAGTCACCGCGTATGCCGATGGTAGTGAACCCCTGTGTGGCTCAAAAATAGTTGGATGTCCCTCAAAAAAGTATATGTATAAGTAAGCCATATTTGAAAATCACGTTATTTCCAGAACTAACTGATTACGTATCTAACCTTCTTCTATTTACAACAATCCATTACTATTGCAAATAGAGATGAATTTGAGTTCACTATGTATACATCTGAATGATATATGCAAGTATGTATATAAGGAATGCTCGAACAGTCTATGCAGAGTGCCTTTACTCAAGGAATTGAGCTGCAAATAGTACTTAAACGTTAGAACTGTTGCCTATTGGGCCCAACGATGTTGAAATGTACTTGGAATTAGAATGCTGTCGAATGTAAGACTGACTGACTCAGAGATTTTTTTTTTTTTTTTTAAACGTTGCCCCACACTAGGATTTTCTCCTGTGTCGTGGGTGCGTTTACAAACATACAAGTCACATACACAATGACACCCAGACCCGAAACAACACTTTGTGGATCACACAAAGTGTTGTCCCGTGCGGGAATCGAACCCGCGACACGTTGCACGGCAGCCGGTTGCCCAGCCACCGCACCAACCGTGCAGTCGTTTAATGATTGCTTGAAGTATTCTTTAGTAACAATTTTAGACTGTGTTAAGTGAGTGCCTCGTTGGCCAAGTGGTCGCATGTGCGACTGCTGGAGTAGGGCAAAGTATTATTAATGTGCGCCTCTGCCTACCACTTCGAGGATAAAACGCGTGATTATGTTATGTGTTAATTGACCAACAAATTATTGATTACGGTGGAAAGTGTAATTCTACTTAAAGATTAATTGCATTTACATATCGATGTCTTTCGGCCAAAAGGGGGTAAGCGTCATTATTTTGTAAAATCGACTTATATAATATGTATATGATTAGACACAGAAAAAAGTCGATTCTAACCATATGTATAAGTCGCAAAAAATGTCACATTTCCCATTTTGGCCGGAGGGAATCGATATATTTATGTGTAAATAAAGGTTTGGTTTCACCTAGGTAAATAGTGATGTAACACTTACATTATTATGACAACAGCTGCAGAGATAGCAAACTACCGGATTGGTCGTTTCACTCAGAAACGTACATACATATCGCCCTGTCTACCGCCAAATGACACAATAGGGATGATGACAATGTATGAAAATTAAAAATGTAATTAGGCCGTCAGTTAGGTAATGAAAACATGTTAGACACGTATTTTTTATTTTGTTGTATTTTGTTGTAAATGATACTTAGATTTTATTATTATATTATTATATGTATATAACGAATGAAAGTTTAGAAGTGGGGGCTAAAACGTCATTTCTACGTATAAAAAGTAAATAGAAGTGACGTCATGCGACATTTCGAAATATACCTCTAATATCTTACAAACTATTATAAAAATACGTGTCTAATGTTTTTGAATAATCTACCAGATGCTTCTTTTTCATAAATAAATCACATAATACATTCATACTCACGATATTACTAAAACAGCAAGAATATCCAAAATCACATTGCGACCAAACACGAGAATTTTAGCGTTTGTAGAATCAGACTCATCTTTTAAAAGGCAATCTTTGCTGTGGAAGTCGATCGACCGACAAATTGTCCGGGGCCAAGTCCTAACACTGAAATGGGAGTGCAATAAGTAAAAGTCGCTAACAACTCGTCTGTTGCATTGGGTCGCTGCAGGAATTGCAATCGCGTCTTGATTAGACGCGTTACAGTAACTGTTTGAACTTGTCCAGCTACGTGATTAATAAGAGACCTTACAGTGGAGTAATGGTTTTAGTTACATAGAAGTATACATAGGTAAAGGCTTTTTTGTGTATTATAATCATGTAATAGGTAAGATAGATTCAAGATTATTTAGATACTACTGGCAAACAGTGAAGGAAAACATCGTGATGAAACCAGCTGTACTCATAATTTCTAATTATTAGTTTGAAATCGCCAACTCGCAATGAGCAAGCGTAGTGATTAATGCTCAAACCTTCTCCGTTTGAGAAAAGGCTTTGCTCAGCAGTGGTCATTTATAAGCTGTTGATGAACAGGTAAGCAAAGAATAATGTACAAAGTGTGTAACATGAAAGAAAGATTGATGACTGTTGACGAAGCGAAAGAAGTATGTAAGAATCGTAGTAATTGGCGTTTCATAGTCTCTGCCTACGCCATGGGAGACAGGCGTGAAGTTATTTGTGTATGTGTGTGTGTGTGTGTAAATAAAGAGGGATGTAAGAATCGTAGCAATAAGCATTTGAGTCTCTGCCTGTCTCTGTTTATATGTGTGTAACAATCATTTAGAATCATCTTATTCATAGTATCTCTACCTCTAGTATCTTTCCTCCATATTATAAACTTAAGCATATCTTCAAAGCACCTAAATAATTACTTATCTAAGCCAAGCATTCTAAATTAACGCACTAATAACAGTCAGGCATAATTTATGAAACGCATAAATACTAGACGTTTTCATATCAGCATATCCTTTAAAACCCTGGGCATTAGCAAGTTAACAATTAACTGAATAACAGTAACTTACTGACGATAAAGTAACTGCTCTCTTATCAAACGATTAACGTCTTAATTTCCTAATATTTTACTTGAAGATAGTTGCTTAAATCCCTTGGCATATCCGGCACGGTCCTTTTTGGTGAGCTGTGGTTAATAATATTCAGAATTATGGTTGTCTTTTGTTTGGAAAATGAGCATATTTTACCTTAAACTGAATAAGTTATGTTGACATATCTTTGTAGGAGGGGCTTGTGAATGTTGTAGAACATGGCACTAGTGTGTATAAGATTTAGAGTGCCTTATAGTTCAAAAAATCGCTCATAACCAAATATCCATATCAGTGATTAAGACTAAGTGATTAAGGTGTTATAATGGCCCCGAGGTTGAAGACGCCTGCTTCTCATGCATGAGGGTGCAGGTTCGAAACCTTCCAACGGCAAGTACCAATGTGACTTTTTCCGAGTTATATATACTTTCTAAGATCATTTAAACACCACTGACTAACGGTGAAGGAAACCATCGTGAGGAAACCTGGGCTTAAAATTTCTAATTATAAGTTTGAAATCGCCAACCCGCACTGAGCAAGCGTGGTGATTAATGCTCAAACCTTCTCTATATGAGATGAGGCTTTGCTCAGCAGTGGGCATTTATAAGCTGTTAATGAGTGATTAAGAAATACAAACTAACTTTGCAGCTTCAATGACATATCGTTGGTATACCCTACACATGCACCCCAGAATAAACTCCTCGCTAACAACAATGAACCAACCGTACCGATCAGGTGTTCATCACAACATCGAATCGACTCCCTGAACAATACTATCACTTCTTCGTATGAGATAAAGTTGAAAAGTGCGTTGTCTAACAAAGGCGTATTGTTTCATCCCCCCAGTATTAAAGGCGTTTCGCTAGAAGGGATGAAACGGATGAAATCTGGTTATATCAATAATTGGTGACGGGTTTTATTTATTGATAGAGTTGGCAACTGTTTGTTTGAAGTTGTACTGAGTTTTAAGTCTATTTGCTTTTGAGATTACCTTCGGTGTTGATTCGTGTCGTGTTTTGTTTGTCTTATGTCTGATTGAATAAGGTTTATGAGGGAGCGTAGTGATTAAGAACTGGGTGTGCAGATGGCATTTCAGTTTATTTACAAGACTTCTGAAGCTGTACAAAGAAGTATTATATTAGGAATTGAAATGCAATATAACATGAGACATTTTATATCGCCAGCAAATATTTGGAGCAGCGAGATGGTTTATCAATTATATACGTGTCGCGGGTTCGATTCCCGCAAGGAACAACTGGTATGTGTTATCCACAGATTGTTGTGCTGAGTCTGGGTGTTATGTGTTTGTGAATTTGTATGTTTGTAAACGCGTCTACAACACAGGAAGAAGTCTAAATGTGGGGCAAAGTTTAAAAAAAAATAAACAAGAAAAATATACCAAGGTAACCATTCCAAACATCGAGAGACAGGCATTGTGCATGTTACTGCCACGATCTAGGATGTTAGTCCTTAAAAGTTACTATAACCCGTAATCAATCTTCTAACCGTAGGATTATAGTTTTTAGGGGTAAGTGTTGTGGTTATAGGAGAAACTACTATCGTTCAGCAGAAAACGTTTTACGACTAATAATGTCAATGTAACATTCACATTACGATGAAGGAACTTTAGCTCATTAAAAATAACCACTACGCAAAACAAATCAATTAAGAAAATCGTATATTGACTTGGACGAGTGCGCAGCGTATTTAAACTAAAGCACATCCCTACTCTCAGTTAGTTTGTACGGCGTATTTACATAATCGTAAGTATGCGTCGTATTTGCGTAGTACGTTGTAATATGTGTACGTGTTATATTTGGGATAGTAACTAGTTACAATTTGTACCTATTCTCATAAAGTTTTGTAATAGTCAACCCTTTATTAAGTCTCTCAAAGTCAAAGTCAAAGTCAAAATCAAAGTCAAAATCATCATCATCTAAGCATTTATTTCAATTAAACCATAATTTAGCACTTTTGAAACGTCAACAAATACAAAATAAATATTAGTCTGTCAGTCAGTTCGTCAGTGAAGCTAGATGAGGCTAGGTGCATAGGCATTCCAAAATGCAGATTCGAATGGAGAAGAACGAGCAAAAACTCCATTCGTTACTCTTTTAAAAATAGTATACGTTCTACAATGTCTCTGATACATATTCTTCTCTCAGTGATTGTATCTAATTGGTCAACTCAAATGTACCTAAATTAACTAAAAATCGCGGGTTACTCACGTGAATATACTGAGAAAAGCTCTACTAGTTTCGAACCACAGAGGGGTTCTTCATCATGAGCAGCGTGCGCGGTCGCGGCGATGTCGCGCAACCTACTGAGTAGGCTTAATTTAGTATGCCTCACGATAGTTATTATAAAAATAAAATGTACCTATTAAAGTTTCATACATTTTTTATCATCATCATAGCATTGTAGCACTTTGCAAACAACTTTCATAAATTCCAAAAACTAAACAAATGAACCAGAATGCTATTACAAAATCAAATTTTCCTTCGAACACGAAACTAAACGACATATTTAAATTACATTGCGTTTTGTGTAAGAATTTGTTATTGCAAACGCAATACTAAGTTTGCGTTGCGTGCTACACAACAGTAAAGTATCGTAATAGCTACAAGACGGCACTAGTTGGCACTGTGTCACTTGCTATGGAATGCTATGATAGGTATAAATAAACGACCTTATTTTATTGTATAATAAAAAAATATTGGTTCCATGTCTACAAAAATATATACCTAAATATTAGCTAGTTATCGTATTTTTTTTCTACGACCAATTTTATTTGTTTTTTTTTTCGAGTCAATCAAAATGTAGTCATATTGCACGAATGGCGCGGTGGTTGGGCAACTGGCTGCCGCGCAACGTGTCGCGGGTTCGATTCCCTCACGGAACAACTCTTTGTGTGATCCACAGATTGTTGGTCCAGGTCTGGGTGTCATGTGTATGTGAACTTGTATGTTTGTAAACGCACCCACGACACAGGAGATAATTCTAACGTGGAGAAACGTTTAAAAATAAAATAAAATAATAAATACATTAGTAAATATATATTCATCTTATAAAGGCAAAAGCTTTTTGTTGTATCAAATATTAATGACAATTTTATTTTTACACTACGTTTACAGATTTACCAATGAGGTTCGATATATTCCATCTTAATCATATTTAACTTACATCCGTTGTATTCCCATTAAGAATCATTAATCTTCACTAATTCACTAGGGACGATAGCATAATTTACAAAATTTTGATGCATCGTAATTTATTGCTATAGTAAATGTAGCCATATATGTATGGCAGATTCAGTAATCTAAAATGTAAAGCTTGCAAGACAAAAGTAAATGGAAATGACACTCCTTCCTTGGTCACCTATCATATTGTTATCCCCATGGACAGAAGTAAGTAATGGATGCATTACTATGAACAAAACGGGGAATAATTAGTCAACTTATCGGAAAGACTCTTCATTGTAGAGGTATCTTTGACAAGTTTCACGGTTATTTTATACTTTTTTAATTCTCAAGTGGAGTAAAATATTAAAAGCTCCATTGATAATAATATTATTACAGATAATAATTACATAGCGTCCTCTTTTTTATTAATCGGACAAGCCCGCCACAACCTCCCAAAAACCGCTGCAACTCCTGTAAGCCAGGATCTACAGTAGATACAACCATGAAAACACCGGAACACTGATTGAAGTCCGGCGCGACCCAGTGACTAACTGTAACTGTACTGAATTAAAATAATAGATTTTTTCTAACTTTGTTGTAATTTATATTCTAATGTGTAACAACCAATTAAATAAATATGTAACCCACGTATGTATACATAATTACGAAGTATCTATCATTAACAAAACCTTGAACTGTACAAACGAAAAACTAATAAATCAACTTTAGAAAGACAAGTCATTTATCACAATTAGATATTGTATTGTAAACTTTAATTCAAACGATGAAAGTTAATAAGTCTATATTAATTGCAAATAAAATAATGTTTTTCACAATTACTATTGTCAAATTACTGATGTCTAGGAAAGGTAGTACCCAAACTTAGTAATATACCGAAATAACTATAAAATATAAAGAGTTCTTGTATTAAAATAACGATGTAAGACTTTACAATATACTATTTTACAGTAAATTTTCACTTTAAATTTTAAGTGTGGAAGAGCCATGCTTTGGCACGAATGGGCAGGCTTGATTGGAGTGATACCATGGCCTCAGAGGAAACCAACCTGAAATAGTGAGAGTGAATAAAACCTGAAATAGAGAGAGAAATAGTGTGAGTGAGGTCACCGGAGGCCCAATTATAATCAATCGGCTGATGGTAAGTAAGAATAAACAACAAAGGCCAGTCTCAAGAGTAGCTGGAATGAAATGTTTTGATCGAAGGACCAAAAGTGAAAGAGACGTTAAACTTTGTCCAAACTACATTTTTAATTTATTTGTCACCATAACGTTATGGCGTTATCACATCACGCCTTTTATCCCCGACTGGGTAGTCAGAAGTGCACATTGCGGCACTTTATACCACTGTACAATGTAACACACACTTTTCACTTTATTATTTTATGACTCCCATGTAATAGTGGGTGAAACTACTGTCAAGTACGTGTTACTACTGATATTTTTTTTTAAAACCCAGTAATACTTTGCCCAACCCAGGAATCGAACCCGAGACCCCTTGCCGCACGCACTTACGACTTCACTCGGCCTACGAAGAGGCGGTCTCTCTGTCAAATAACCTCATTATATCAAATCAGTAACTATTAACTCGTCGAGTACCGGTTTTGTAGACACAATTATAGAACAATAGGTTGCGGTCACCGGTGACCGCTGGGTGTTTGACAGTTTAAACCGTTAATTACCATTGTCAACTATCCAACTGGAAACCGCTAATCACAGTACTAAACTAGTTTCTACACTACAAGAGTACAACAGACATGGAATTAGCAAATATTGAAGCGTGAAATTAATTTTCTAGTCGATTTTAGTCCCTAGGGTGATGCGTTAATGCAAGTGCCCGTTCCACATAGTTGAATAAGTGTAATTATGTAGTTCGATTTAGTATCCACAGTTGGGTTGATGTATTATCTGTGGAATTTGTCTTGATTAACTTGGATGGGTTTTTTTTAATTAATGAGAAGAATATTTAAAAAGAGACTAGAAAAGAAAGTATAAGCAGGAGTGACATCACTTATCAGATAAATAAAAAATCCATAAAATACTAAAAAAAAAAAAAAAAGATAAGATCACAGTCCAAATTCTATCATTTATCAAACTGTGGCCTGGTTTTTGTCAAAAGGTTTTTTTTTAGAGACGTTGCCCCATACTATGATTTTCTCCTGTGTCGTGTCGTACAAACATACAAGTTCACATACACACATGACACCCAGATCCGAAACAACAATTTGCGGGTCACACAAAGAGTTGCTCCGTGCGGGAATCGAACCTGCGACGTTGCGTGGCAGCCGGTTACCCAGGCACCGCACTATCCGTGTTGTCGTTTAGTCGTAGTTGTGTCGCAGTTAGCCGAAGGTTTAAGACGCTGGCTTCTCCTTGAAGATGCGGCTTCGAAGCCTGGCAAATACCAATGTGACTTTTCCTAGTTATGTATATGTACTTTCGAAACTTATTCTTAAGTCTCCCGCCACAACCTGAACTGCTGCAACTCCTGTAAGCCAAGATCTACAGTAGATACAACCATGAAAGCACCGAAACACTAAAGTCGGCCGCGTCTCAGGGATATGACTAACTGTAATGGATCCCGCAACAAAATCAATCCGAAAATTTTAATAGAAGAGAAGAAAAAAAGCATACATTTTATATGATATTGTACAATACACGGTATACAATACTGCATCAATAGGCTTTCAGGAATTAACGAGAAATTCACAGCATTCAATGGAATGCGAACGATCGAATTTTGTCAATGTTTTGTATGAACGCTAAATACATGCATTTCATTTTAAAACGTAACGGTTAACGTAGGTATATACATATATAATTATGTATGTTATTACAGATTGCATTTTGTATTGTATTGTCCCTATTATATATATAGAAAATGAAAATGTGTGGGTTTCAACAATGCTATATTAACCAATGCTATATTGTTCGGCGGATGTTTTGGAATATCATATTTAATTTAGCCTAACGGGCATACCGCTTTTATTCATATGTGGTAAATAAAAATGATGTTTTTTTTGTAATTTGAAAATTATATAAACATTGAGAAAAGCTCTATTAGTTTCAAGTCATAATGGGACTCTTCGTTACGAGCGGCATGCGCGTATCTACTCAGCGACGTAAACGCCGCATTTTTAATTAATTTACTGGTGACCCGCGGTACACGGCGATCCTTCTTCATCTACCTTCACGAAACTTTTCCTTAACAACGAAATAAAGTCATTAAATATAAATTAAAATTTGATGCTTTAATATTTAGGTTTCGTCGCGGGTATTATCAAGTCAAACACGGTTGAATTTACAAACATATTTCTGTGACAGCCACCGAATGGCACAACGCCGGGACACGGTAAAAACCTTAGACTATTTACAGGGGATGGTACAAGTTATAAACTGAATGTTAGCAACGAAATTAATAACGTAAATATTGTAAAAAAAATCTTCGTTTATAAATGAACATTTACTATTTGTACTTACATCATTGTAGTAAATAATTTTAATCAATGTGTATTCGTATAGGTACGTACCTGAAACAGACAAATATGAAAAGATTAAAAATACAATTTTTAGTATCGCAGGTAAGAAGAACGTAGTTCTGGATGAGTATTGGATAAGTGTGGAGGAGCCATGCTTCAGCACGAATGGGCCGGCTCGACCGGAGTGCAGAAAACTGACGTGAAGCAACGCTTGCATTGTGTTTCGTCATGTGAGTGAGGTTACCGGTGGCCCAATTACCCTCCCCTTCTCCAATGTCCCCGATCCCTGAATTCCCAACGATCTTCAAACTCCTAATCCCCAAAAGGCCGATAATGCACTTGTAACGCCTCCGGTGTTCCAGGTGTCCATGGGCGACGCCGATTGCTTACCATCAGGTGTTCCGTCTGCTCGTTTACCGGCCTATGCCATAAAAAAAATGACACAGTCAGACGACAAACATAATTGACCAAGACCAGACAAGAAATTGTTACACTAACAAAAGATCCGCTAATCGCTTGTGTCTTCGTCCTTAATATTATAATAAGAATGTTTGCGTGAGTCCTGCCATTAATATACCTCTAATGCGTGAAAAGAAAGAGAGAAGCAACGACGACACAACGACACGGCGACGATACGACGACGTAACTATATCAATGATAGATGCCCTTTAAACTGTATAAATTACTATACAGAATCTAGTACATTTCAAAAGTCAGACTGACATAACACTCGATACTAGTAATACAAGGTTAAACTATATTATTGTATCTAATTTGTCTGAGTAAAGTATCATAATTTTTTTGTACCTTTCTACAAAGTCATAACTCGTTAAATAGGGTAGTTTAAAAAATTTTATATACCTCTAATGTCCGTCTGGTATGTACATTAATTTAAAACTTTAAATACGGTTTTTTTATTTTCTCACTAAATTAAATACCTTCGGCGATATGTTAATTTGAAATATCGTGTGACGTGAATCAGTTATACGAAGATTCTTAATTATTTCTTTAATTTGTCTAAGTGTACTTATTGATTTTATGTGGGACGATTAATCTTTCATGTTCAATTTACTCATATTTAGGTTCAGACTTATTATTGAAGCCATTTTTTTTTCAGAATTATATAAAGTCCTTCTTTAATGGGAGAGGACATTTAGAGAGATGATTTAAAAAACTATAGATTATGTATTTATTAGAAAACATAACATCATAAGATCACGCCTTTTATCCCCGAAGGGGTACGCAGAGGTTTACATTATGCCACTTTACAATATAACACCCACTTTTCATTATTTATGTTATGAGTCCCATGTAATAGGGGGTGAGACCATTGCCATATATCGGGCGAAAATGTAGTCTCCGTGCTATTGAATTTTTTTTTAAAAAAACCTATTAATTCTTTGCCTGACCCGGGAATCCAACCCAAGACCCCTTGCCCGGCAGCCGCACTTTCGACCACTCGGCCAACGAGGCAATCTTTAGAGAACATATATGTATTCTTGGTTTATTTTGTGTTTTTTATGAAGAACTATTTGATAAATAATAATAAATTATTTTATTGATATGCTACATATTTAGATTTCTACAGTTCAACTGTCATAATGTCGCATATGGCTAATGATTTCAGTGACAAAGTATAGAAATTAGACAGAATCTACAGTTTAGCCTGTATAGAATGGTCGATTGGTTAATATTTCCGCATAAATTACTTTGTGCGTGCGATGCAATCATTGACTTTATGTAATGCAACGATTCGCCAACAAATTCCGCTAATTTGTACGCTTGACTATTGCATAATTACGTCGGACGACCCTACCAATTGGTAATACTGGGTTACATTATGTATGTATGTATGTATGTATGTACGTACCCATGGAAATATCCATATATGTATAGTTTACAAAGTATACATGAAATAGAAGCTTCTATCTGGTAGCATATTTTACTGATTTTAAGTATTAATTTCAATTACCGTACTTAAATACAAGAAGATAATATTAGACTATATAAAAATATACACATATTATGCATAACGGTTTCATATCGGGAACGGGCAAAATATTACTGGGTTTTAAAAAAAATCTCTGTGGTAGCATGTAGTCTGGAACTGTGCCCAATATATGGCAATAGGCTCACCCGCTATTACATGGGACTCATAATATAAATAGTGAAAGTGGATATTACATAGCTCAGTGGCATTATGAGCCGTAATGGGCACCCTTGCCTACCCCTTCGGGGTTAAAGGGCGTGATGTTATGTTATGTTATTATTAAAATTAAAATTTGAAAAGCATATCAGGTATTCAGTTCTAAAACCTTTTGAGTTCTAATTTCTATTATTCTAATATATAATGCATAACTCATACAAATGGTTCCATAGCTTCCCAAATTGGGAGCATGTCATACACACAGTTCTCATAATATTTGTACTGCAGTGGCCAGCTGCCAAAGGCCATGAAATAACAAAAAAACTAACACGTTTTAAAGCTATTATATTGTAGATTTTTTTAACATGTATTACATAACATAACATCACGCCTTTTTATCCCCGAAGGGGTAGGCAGAGGTGCACACTACGGCGTTTAATGCCACACACTTTTCATTATTTAAGTTACGCGTCCCATGTAATAGGGGGTGAGCCTATTGCCATATACCAGGCACAATTCCAGACTCCGTGCTACTACTAAGATTTTTTTTTAAAATGCAAAAGCCTAGCCTGGCAGTCGCACTTGCGACCACTCGGCCAACGAGGCAGTCAAGAAAAGAAATTAAAATAAAATGTATCACAAATTCCTTCAATCAAATAAAATTATATTTAAATACCTTAAAGGTTCATGTAGCGGTCACTTTACATGATAGGTTATTTAGATAAATGTCTAGACATTACTAAAGGTAGATCCTGAGGTCGTTCGGTACGTATGGTAATTTAGCATTCGTTTGTTCGCTTGTTTAATGTAAATAAGTATATAACGATTGTTTAGGTAGGAGCTTGTTTCAAATACATTTACAAATAGTCCTTTGTCAAATAGTTTAAATTTTATTCATTTATTTGTTTAGAAATAAAGTTTGAATAAGAGCTTAATGAAGATTTGTAGTGCGTTCACACCTTACTTGGTTTAAAGTTCCAACTTATTATCATCAGTAAGCAGGGGTAGGCAGGTTTATAAGAAGACATTTACGGTTATTATTATAATTTAGTGTATTTTTTTATTTTATTTTATTTATTTACTGCCTCGTTGGCCGAGTGGTCGCAAGTGCGACTGCCGGACAAGGGGTCTCGGGTTCGATTCCCGGGTCGGGCAAACTATTACTTGGTTTTAAAAAAAAACTCAGTAGTAGCACGGAGTTCGGAATTGAGCCCGGTATATGGCAATAGGCTCACCCCCTATTACATGGGACTCATAACATAAATAGTGAAAAGTGGGTGTTATATTGTACACTGGCATAATGTGTACCTCTGTCTACCTCTTCGGGGAAAAAAGACGTGATGTTATGTATATATTTTTTAATTTCTGACATAATATAACTACATATGTAACGATGCACTTGTATGGATAATGTCAAGATTTTGTCAGTTTCCTGATGAATTCCATATTATGGCGACGACCTATAAGGTACAATTTTAGACTCAAAACAAAAACCTAGTAACACCTTGTCCCACCCAACATTCAGACCCGAGATCCCTTGCTTGGCAGCCAGCACTGGAGATTACTCGATAATTACTTATTACTCGATTATAATCGAGACAGTCACACGTAAAGAAAAATTTAAAAAACAATTTACCCCACACAGGTACCGACCATCGATACTGCCTAATTTGCACACAACAATACCATTATGCAGGCTATAATATTTTCCATCGCATTCGACAAGGGACATACTTAAAATGGAAGTGGCTTCCTAACAATAGTTGGCCGGGATAGGAATTGAAGTTACGACCACTTGAGCGCTGGTCAACAAGCCTTTGAGCTATTGACGCTCCACAAAGGACTGGTGTGATATACCTACTCTTATATTCCCTATGGTGAATTGAATATTAAAAAAATCTTTTAGCTTCAAAAAAATAGGTTTTTTGTTAAAGCGGTACGTATGTATGTATTTTATAAGTGACTGATACCTACTCTTAACTCGTCGAGTACCGGTTTTGTAGACACAATTATAGAACAATAGGTTGCGGTCACCGGTGACCGCTTGGTGTTTGACAGTTTAATCTATCTTAGGGTTAAAGTTTCTGACTATCAGCTTAAATTTTAAAACGTCTTTCAGTATATTGTCTCATTTTTTTACTAACAACCAACAAACAATAAAATATCAGCTGAGTCACCATTTACAGTACAAAATAATCAACCATACCTACATCACTAGTCCATCATGAATATTTGACATCGTCATTACTGTGATAGGAGGGGTGTCAAAGAGAGGGAGGAGGGGGGGTGTTCATTAAAATAATGACAACTGTAGTGCCCTTAACCAGTTAAAACGAACTCTCATTAACGCTAGCTGAAAGAAATATGTCGGTCAAGTGACATACATATTTCGCTATGGAATTGTATTTATTTTGTATCTATTGTTAGTACCTAATAATAAAGTTACATATTAAACATTTGTAATATTTTTTTTTGTTCTTTAATCATTGCCCCACACTAGGATTGTCTCCTGTGTCGTGGGTGCGTTTACAAACATACAAGTTCACATACACATGACCCAGACCTGGAACAACAATTTTTGGATCACACAAAGAGATGATCCGTGCGGGAATCGAACCCGCGACACATTGCGCGGCAGCCAGTGGCCCAGCCACCGCGCCAACCGTGCAGTCCGTGTGAATGCAAATCATGTATTTTTTTTTTGTTGTTTGAATTAGAAGATAAATACAGGATTTCAGAATCGACGTATAAAAAATTATAACAGATTTTTTTATTAAATACCTATATAAAATATCATAACTCCAGGTCACCAACTAAGATGTAGTACATACTTTTACTAATGCACCTAACATAACATCACGCCTTTTTATCCCCGAAAGGGTATACAGAGGAGAGGTGCACCTCTGCTACCATAATGTGCACATTATGGCACTTAATGCCACTGTACAATGTAACACCCACTTTTCACTATTTATGTTATGAGTCCCATGTAACAGGGGGTGAGCCTATTGCCATATACCGGGAACCGGGAACATTCCAGGCCTCGTGTTACTACTGAGATTTTTTAAATCCCAGTATTATTTAGCCCGACCCAAACGAACCTGAGAATGATCGTAAGTGCGAATGCCGAGTCGCACTTACGAGCATTCGGCCAACGAGGCAGTCCTACTAATACAGTAACAAATATAAACATAATTAAAAAGCTAACACACTCATCTATATTAATTTCAAACATCTACACAAAGATTAACAAAGTGACAAAGATACGGAAAATTAAATATAAACAAGAAATATTACTTAACTTGGCTAAAGTTAGAACCTGCAATATTTACCTGAACTTTGACCTTGACAGAATAATTACCCTGCCTTTGTAACTTAACAAATTAACTTCATGTTGAAGGCATTAATTTACCATCCCTTGCCACGGTAAAATTACATTTCATATCGATTCTCGAGTTTTACTAATACCCGAGCTGACTAGGGGAGAGGTGGCATGTAAGGTCCCTTAGATTGAAACAGTCAATAAACAAATGAAATAAGTGAAATTATTTTAGGCTACAAAACAGCGCTTTTACAAGTTAATTTAAAAAAAATTAAGAGACCAAATAAATAAAAACAATGTCGATACTTTTTTCTCTTATCACAAGCAATCCATTGCTTAAGAAGTGATCTCCAATAATTTTATCAAATGCCTGTTGTACCTCTAATTGAAGTCGAATGTAAGCAATTGGTGTCGCCCATGGACACCTGGAACACCAGAGACGTTACAAGTGCGTTACCGGCCTTTTGGGGATTAGGAGTTCGAGGATCGTTGGGGATTCAGGAATTGGGGAGATTGGGGAAGGGGGGGGTAATTGGGCCTCCGATAACCTCACTCACACGACGCAATACCATGCAAGCGTTGCTCCACGTCGGTTTTCTGCTCGGCCGTGGTATCACTCCGGTCGAGCCGGCCCATTCGTGCCGAAGCATGGCTCTCCCACGCTCTCGCACGTATAATCTCGAAATTGTTTTTATTTTAAAGGTAATTTGAATCGTCCCTTTCAATATGTGTCCCTTGCATGCCACTTCTCCCCCTACAACATGTTTGTTTTAATCAAAAACAAATGGTATGGTATGGTACAAACATTCTCATGATTTACAAGGGAACTGATTAAATCATACTTTCGTATTTAGTTTGTAAGTTTTAATTGTTCTAGAAGTGTTTCTTGTAAGCCGGTTAATTGAAATAAATTGTTTTCATTTTAAGCAAGTAAAGTAAGTTGTAAGAAAATTTCTGAGAGTTGGTATGGATTTTCAGTTTAATAAAAATGAATACGCATTTAAAAATAGTGTGCTACCTAATAACTAGATTAACCTGGCTTGTACAGAGATGATAGTAACTTTAAGGTTTCGGTAATTATTCTTCTGTTTTAGTTCGGCACCGCTGCTGCTGCCATTTGAATTAGTTACTGAACCGCAAAAAGAAACCTAACTGACTTTTAACCATCCACCAACACCTAATTTCCTATTTCCCAAACACATTTTGACATCAAAAGCCTTACCGTACATTTGCTAAATTTGGCTGCAACCTGCAAAACGTAACAAAAGCAGGCAGTTCACGGCCGATATTTAGCATTTAGTCATGAATGCGAACAATTACACTGAAGTCCCCGGTACTAGGTAGTGTTGTAAATTTTGTAATTACGCGGCTGTGGTAGGCCGTACCATGTGGAACCTAACTGTGTAGACAACATAAATCTTATTGTTACGAACGTAAAGTTACTGGATGAGATTTTTTGGGTATCGGTAGGTGTTGTGCGGAATTTTTAATTTCGGATTTTTATGTGTTGTATTATACCATAACGTTGTGCGCAAAAGTATATGGTCTATGGTAACTTTAACGAAAAAGGTAATATCTATCTTTGTAATCTAAAAGGTGATGACATGACATCTACCATCTTTTGATACCTTGTCTCACATTACGATTTTCTCCTGTGCCGTAGGTGTGTCTCCAAACATACAAGTTTACATACACGTGATACCCAGATCCGAAACAACAATTTGCTCCGTGCGGGAATCGAACCTGCCATTTATGTTCAGCCACCGCGCCAACCGAGCAGTCAGAATAAAGGCAATTTATCGTAAATCCAAAATACATAGCAAAATATTAAAAGAAATTACTCATACCACCTTTTCAGAACATGACTATGTATCTTATTATGTTTTCGGCTTACTTACGTAATAATTTGACGAGGAACTCGACTAATTTCAAGCCATACTAGAGGCTCATATTCACGAGCAGCATTTCGCGACCCTCGACTTCGTCGCTGCTACTTCGTCGAGTTCCTCGTCAAATTACTACCTACGTGAGTAAGCCGAAAACATAATAATTTATTTAGTATGTCTCACGAAAGTTACAATACAACTATGTATCTTCCTCAAAAAACCACATTTCCTAGACCTATCTTTGTTGTTGTACAATTTGGTACGATATAAAAAATATTTGACTAAAGTTTATCGCTATAAACAATAATACTATCTGATGTAAGTATAAATAAACAAAGCTACGTAATACCCCTTCCAGTAAATCAGCACATCTTAGTATTTACCAAAAATTTCGAGGGAGCTCAATTCGCGTAATTGCGCACCGGCATGCGACCGCGACGACTTCGTTCCCGGCCATGCTATATTTATATATCATGCTGATAAGCCACTAATTCCAGTTATTATCCAAGTATTTAAACTGTCAAACACCAAGCGATCACCGGTGACCGCAACCTATTGTTCTATAATTGTGTCTACAAAACCGGTACTCGACGAGTTAACTGCTTATCAAACATTCTGTTAACAAACATACTAAAATGGTGTAAAAGTTCATGGTTGGTAATATAGAGGAATTATATTTTTTAAATGTGGTCTTATTGATAAAAATGATTTTACAAATCAGTACCTAAATAATTGTAACCTTAAAGCAGGACCAGTTTCAAATCATATAACTAAGTTTTCGGTTAAGAATCATCATATCAGTCACAAGATGTCAACTGCTGGACATTGTTTTGAACGTTTATAGGACTCCGTGCTACTACTGAAAAATCCAGTAATAGTTGGCCCGACCCGGGAATTGATCCCGAGACCCACTTGCAACTACTCGGCCAATGAAGCAGTCTCATGTGAATTTATCTTACAAATATTAATATTAGGAAAAAAGATTAGGTCGAATTCGTTCTTAACTTTGGACAATTTGACAAAAAATCTGCATGAAACATCTTCAAAATATAAAACAACAATATGAATTCGAGTACCAACTTACCTACGACCTAAGAAATATTATGATAGCGAGAGCAGACAGACATTCACGAACATGCTACATACATTTCTCGAAGCGAAATCCCTCCTCTTTGTGTTATATTATAAAAGTTCAGGTTCTGTAGAAGTCGAGTCTAGACTTGCGTATGAAAATGTTTTTATACTTGAGAATTCATAAGCGGATAGAAAATACGGCTTTTTGGTGTCAGTAGAATTTGAAGCATGTTTAGTGGTAGAAAGTTTTTTTTTTTAATTTTGCCCCACACTAGGATTTTGTTCTATGTTGTGGGTGCGTTTACAAACATACAAGTTCACATACACAATGATACCCGGACCAGAAACAACAATTTGTGGATCACACAAAGTGTTGGTCGAACAATCGAACCCGCGACACGTTGCGCGGCAGCCGGTTGCCCAGCCACCGCACCAACTGTGCAGTCAAAGAATGTGTGAGACAAATTAAACAAAGTACGAAAGACATGGATTTCTTTAAAACTATACAATTTTAATAGAAAATAATATATTATATTAAATCTGATAAAATAAAACTCGTATTAAGACATATCCAATTTTTAATACGAAAGAAAAGTTAGTTTATCTCCAAAACTAATAATTTTGATCATTAATTTTAAAATAAAAACCTTAGAGGTAGTAGGTATCTACATACCTACTACCTCTACAAAAAACAAGCATCCATTTCTAAATCTTAATAATTATATCTCATAAACCAAAAGTTAAACTTTGAAACGTATTTACTAAATATTTTAGAATTAATGATGAGACGTGTATCTATGAATTATAAATTAAAATGAACGATGGTTTATTAATTTTATATCTGCAAGCACTAAATACATTATTTTGAGAAAGTCCATACCTAACTATTATTTTAATTCTTTAAATAACTCCAAAAGCAGATATACTCCAACTCTATAAAGGCGTGTTAAACCCAATTTTAAAATTAAAGCTAAATCTAAACGATACGAAAACGATAGGAATATACTGAGAAAACCTCTACTAGTTCTTCCTCATGAGCAACGTGCGCGGTCGCGGCGATGTCGCGCAGCTTACAGCGTAGGTTTCTCAGCATATTCACGTGAGTAACCCGCGATTTTTAGTTAATTTAGTATGTCTCACGACAGTTATTAAAAAAATATGATAGGAATACTCGATCAAGGGTTCTCTGCTTAGAAATAATGACAAAAAAACGTATGACAAAGTATTTCTCTCCTAATCCCCAAAAAGCCAGTGACACACTTGTAATGCCTCTGGTGTTCCAGGTGTCCATGGGCGACGCCGATTGCTTACCATCAGGTGATCCGTCTGCTCGTTAACCGGCTTATGCCATAAAAAAAAATATATGACATCTGAACACAATATCAAAATAACAAAACCACATCTACACCCCACCTAAAATCCCTCAAAGGAAAACATTACAAACTTCATATTTAATCGCCTGGCTTCTTATTACTCCACCATATTTGATACGAAGCCGAGCAACAGAGTAGCTACTAATTAATTCTCTACGTAATCGAGTGCAGTCGAGGAATATTATAGTATTACATATCACTATATCTTATTAAACACCGGATAAACTATAACGTAATGAAACTCTAGGAAAACCACAAACTACAAACTCCTACCTGGCATAAAGGATGAGTACACCGACTATGTTTCATTCATAACGGTACAAGTTATGAGATTCCAGCGTTCTGAGAAATGTTTGTATCTAATTCAAAAGTTCTTGTATTAATTTTCAAGATTTATCCGTAGTACGTTGGAGAAAGTTTTGTAGACTGTGATATTGTATAGTAGTTTGTAAAATACTCGTGAAATGCGATAGTGTTTATTAAAATAGTAATAAATACTCTTCGATCTTTCGACGTTAACTTGAACGGTATCTATCTGACCTAAAGATGATTCTCAAAATCTGATGTCTGGTACTCTAGCAATGGATTTTGATCATCAAGATGATCCTGACTCACTCATTGAGCGTGAAACATAGTATTTATTGATACTTGCAATACCGAAAAAAAATTAAATGCATACCTTACCTACAACTATTAGGAAACCTAGATAATTAACGACAACCTTTTTTATTTTCACTTTAAAAACATGCTAAAATAACTTACAACTATATGAAATTCATATCTAACGAACATAACTCAATAAAACGTTCCATTAGAAAGTTAAAAAATAAATTTAATATGGTACTCGCTGGCTCACATAGCTTGGACCACGCATCGACCGCAGAGCACTTAGGTATATAATATTTTTATTGCTACCCCGAGCGACGCAGAGGGGACAGAACTAAATAAAAATATATTCGCCAAAGAACGCCTGTATTGTGGCTACGTCAGTGAAATTCTTATGGCTGAATGTTTTCATTATTGTGTTCAGATTGTGGTCGTACGAGAGTATGTAAGTATTTTGTATTGTCATAAATGTTTGCGATGGTACAGAGAAAAATGTGCGTAGGTTTTTGTCTTTGTTGAATGGAACTTTTGGTTATCTATAGTTAGACTTGCGTGATGTATGAAAAATAAGTATGAAGAAAACAATTTATTGTCTTGTTGTATTTACAGAAGAAAGAAAACTTCATTTTAATATATTATTATATAATATATATTGACTTTTTCGTCAATCAAGACAAACATTTCAACTTAATTAAATATTAACATACATATTTACTCAAACCACTAACTGTAAGCATCTATAAAAGATTCATATAAAGACATTTTATTCAAAAATCAGTCCTCATTCTCCCACGCGTGTCCTGTCTAAATATTTCCAGGAAGGTCCACGTTATGTCCGCGTCACAGCGCCCTCTATCACTTAAACTTGAATGTCATCATCATAAAAGGACTTCATACGAGATATTGTCAATATTTGTGAAAGTACTGCGGACGTAATGTTTGCCTTATTTTTGTGTACGAAACACAAGTTGTTTGACACTCATCAACAAGTTGTTGTTTTTCACTAGGAAAATATTGTGCGGTGGATAACAATATAATTTTCCAGTGTAACTTGACCTCGTGATGAAGGCTAAGTTGAAGGAAGTGGGGTCAGGTTATCTTAATACAAAGCTTGGTGTACCATGCTATAATGAAACGCTTTTCATCTTGTGAAGAAAATGTGGATTACATTTGTGTTACTATTTTTAGTCCAAATCTTATACAAACAAGTCTGACAGAAATGTTTTGTCCAACTGAGTTGCGCAATGATACGAACTACTTACTCATATTATACACATGACCCTTTCAGTAATTGAATAAATGAATATCATTTTAAATAAAATTAACAAAGTTCCACACATACTACCGTTACCGATTTAGAAATATAAAATTGTACTAACAGTATTAATTTAATATGTCTAATTAAAGAACAAATATATTTAAATTATTACTATTTAAACTGTCAAACACCAAGCGGTCACCAGTGACCGCAACCTATTGTTCTATAATTGTGTCTATAATGACGGTACTCGACGAGTTAAGAGATGGTTCTCTTTCTCAGCCATAAGGCCGGCTCTAATGTCCTTCACGGGTGCCAACCAAGTGAAGGACATATAAATGAATTATTTATTCTACTAGAGGTCTATTGTTATCTATCGGTAGTGATGATAATGGTGGTGATGATGATAGTGGTACTAATGGTGGTGGGACTTCATTTTCATCTATCTGCAGGAACTTTCTTATTATACGGCACGTGTTAAGTATTGCAGCTTTCTGTAATTTAATGTATGTTGTGTCTTTAATATTTAACAGTTGTAGGCTGTGATTTAGGTGCTTCGGTATAACTCCAGTGGTAGATAGAACGACAGGTACTATGTAAACTTTATTTTGTTTCCAAATCCTAGTTACTTCGTCTTTGAGGTCGGCATATTTGTGTATTTTTTTCGTTATTGTTTTAGTTAGATTGTGCGTGTTGGGGACGGCAATATCGATCAGGTAGGTGATAGTATTACTATTATTATTGTAAACAATTCAAATAAATTAAAACAGGTAAAGAAAGAAAATAATTTAATGTTATTAAAAAGAAATTGTGATGAAGTTAAATTGTAATATATACTAAAAAGTCAATAAATTAATTGTCACGACAAATCAGGAAGTCAGGTGAGCAATTTATAAATAATTTTGGTCATATAAATATGTTTGTGTGTATCATCATACAATGTTCTAAAAAGCTGCATTCCTCTGTAGGTATGCTGCATACCTCTGTAGGTCGAATACTGTTATTCGACACTAGGTTCTGCCTGATCTCTTTAGCCGTTTTGACGCAATTGAGTAACAAACATACACACAAACTCGCAAACACATTTATAATATCAATTAGTAAGATAAATTGCTACGTAAATAAATAAAAAAACAATTTTATTCATAGTATTTCTTGACATAAGGATTTATAGTCAAGTAAAAAACGTTATAGACAAAATAATACCTCCAATAGGAAGTCTGGAAAAATAATAAAAAGCAATAATTTGAGCCTGCGACAGGCTGTCTCTTCCAGTAGCATAAAAAGTGTTGGAATAAATGGAGGTAATGGATTATTCCATTCCTCTTAATTCCTCAGTTGATTGCTGTATTGCCATTTCCCGTAACACTTCCTTATAGTTGATTTTCTGTTTTATACTCATAAAAGTACTTGACAGATTTCTATAATAAAACTGAAGTGCATTTTTCAGTTCAACATTCTTTCAACTGTCCTAAAACCTACTTCGTGTTATAAATCCGAAAGTCTGTATGTCTGTTTGTTAGTACTTCACGCAAAAACTGCTGAAGGGATCGGGATGAAATTTGGCGTACATTATGGTCTAGAAGTTATTCTATGTGTTAACACAGGCCCACAGTTTCATCTCACAGAAATGTGGGCGGACTTGCTGGCAGAATAATATACAGATAGTTTAATACACTAATGTGTTTTTTCATCTATGTGAACTGTCATAGTTTTTTTGCCAATACAACATTGAAATATTAGGCTACAACTTCTATCATATTTTTTAAAACTGAATAGTTTCTAGTCTCCTATAACCTAAACCCACAAATCACAGCAACATTTGAGCTAGATAAGTCTGCAAACGCCAATTACCATCAATCAATGTAAACGAAATATCGTTTTGAAGCTCATGTGGTGCTAACAACTCGGATCAATCCGGTGTCCACCGCCAATGGAACGTAATTACATGGAAATGGAGCTAAGCCAGCCAACATCGGTCTAAAATGAAGGAATTTTACAAAATTGATTTGAAAATTGAAAGGGATTTTCCAGTTCATTTCGATGTATGAAGTCGTGTATTTTTTCGATATGATAGTCATTAAAATGCAAGGAAATGTTTTCTTTTTAACACGTCCTTTGGTAAAAATAAACAAAAAAATAGGGATTTTAACTTTAATTTATTTTACCACGTGGAGTGATACCACGGCCTCACAGAAAAACGATATGAAGTAACGCTTGCGTTATGTTTCGTCGTATGAGTGAGATTACCGGAGGCCTAATTACCCCCTCCCTAGTCTCCCGAATCCCCGAATCCTCCACAATCCACAAATTACCAATTTCCAAAAGACCGGGAACGCACTTGTAATGCCTTTGATGTTTCAGGTGTCCATGGACGACGCCGATTGCTTACTATCAGGTGATCCGTCTGCTCGTTTACCAGCTTATGCCATAAAAAAATCTGATTTTCAAAATAATTCATTCCTACTATTTATTAAGAAAAATCCAATGGTGCATTAAAATTGAATAAACAAACGTTTGATGACAGAATATCTTTTGACTCTCACAAGAACCTAAAGAAATGATCTCACGGAACGCAACTAATAGAAAGTTTTCTTTACTCACCCCACTCCCATATTTTTCGGATCAGATAAATTCTGATTATGAGTCCAAATATTGGCTGTGGGGATGATCTGAGTAGCTACAGAAGAAAAACACACAGCTTATCCGCTCAGTGAAACTTCAACTAAGTTATAAGATGAAGTTAGTTCATGTGTACAGTGTACAGACAGATGTAGGGGTTTTATTCTACAGTAGGAAGTATTATTGATTAATATTTTTTTTATGGCATAAGCCGGTAAACGAACAGACGGATCACCTAATGGTACCTATAAAAGATACACCTGGAACACCAAATTACAAGTGCGTTACCGGCCTTTTGGAGATTAGGAGTTTGAGGATCGTTGGGGATCCCGGAATTGGGGAGATTGGGGAAGGGAAGGGTAATTGGGCCTCCGGTAACCTCACTCACACGACGAAACACAACGCAAGCGTTGCTTCACGTCGGTTTTCTGCTGCGGCCGTGGTATCACGCCGGTCGAGCCGGCCCATTCGTGCCGAAGCAAGGCTCTCCACACTTAAAATATGAACATGATTTAGTAGATATTAGTGTACAAGAATATGAATAAGTGAAAACTGTATATTTTAAAACTTTCGTGAGACATAATAAATTAATTATTATGTTTTCTGCATGCGCGACAGTCGCGGAATGCTGCTCATGAGAGCCTTTAGCATGGCTTGAAACTAGTCAAGTTCCTCGTCAAACATTTACGTGAGTAAGCTGAAAACATAATCATTAATTAAATGGAAATTGTATTTAAGTAATATTTTAGGCTGCAAACACATTTTGATGGAAAACACAGCGGAATAGTACAGAAGTAGGAATTCCTCCAGGAGCTAAGTACAATTGGAACAGAAACGGACATTCTAACAACTCAATATGTCTATATAGTCCAAAGGATACTATTTACACCTGTGTGTATTATAATCCTACTGATTTCAAACAACATTATTATAGTCATGGCTCTGTTGAGCATCAACCCTAATCCGACCCCAACACTTATTCTCCGTGCCGGGAATTACACAGAGCGCGTTCAGACGACCAATAACGCAAATCCCGTCGGAAAGCGCGCTAACCGCGTGTTATACGCGTGTGGTTTGGATCAAATTGCTTGCATACGTTTCAAAAGATAATTATTTCGAATATATATAATTATATGCCATTTAGAAACTATGCAATTCACAAGTGTGAGTGCATAAATTATATTTATAAGATTCACAGGTAGGTATTTTTTTTAATGGGACAAGCCCGCCACAATCTCCCAAAACCGCTGCAACTCCTGTAAGCCAGGATCTACAGTAGATACAACCATTAAAACACCAGAACACTGAAGTCTGGCGCGTCCCAGGGATATGAGTAACTGTCTTGGTTCCCGCAACGAAATGAATCAGAAGAGGATAAGAAGAAAAACTATGGTATCACAGGTAGGTATATCAATTTTAGCTTCACACGCTGCAATGATGTTTAGTCCAATCCAAAAACATCAAATTTGTACTGCTTTTTGAGATCCCTATATTTATATTTAATTCATTCTCTGTTGTTTACACAGGACATCGATCGCATTCCGGTTGACTTATATCACGATCCCGCCGGAACGCGTGTAATACTCATTTGGTCTGGTGCAAATGTTACACCAGTCGTACAGCGTTGCAAATATTTTTTTGAGGATTTTTGTCAAGGTATTTCCTTTAGTTTAGTTTAGTTTTTTTGTAACAATAATTTAATAACTTCTTTATTCATTTATAAATTGCAACTTGAACCAGATTACGACAAAGCTTAACGTCTAAAAAATAAATACTTTTGAATTTGTTACAAAGAAGTAACAAAATAACTAAGAAACAATAGGTCAAAACCCTAGAATAATACACTGAACAAAACATGCCCTCTGTAAACTTTCAGTAACAATGAACTTGAGCAATTTATTTCCCCTTTTTGTCTTGTTAATCTTTAATCAGCTGACAACCTTCATCAAAATCTTCACAACAAGTTGTCACTCAAATAATTCAAAACATAATCTTGTTTTACGATCGTATGAACATCGTACATTCATAAGTCTATTTCGCTAAACTTAATTCTAGTACTAAGTTGTTTGACCTTGAGACTCGAAGGTCGAAGGAATTAGTCTGATGTAGGAAGCAATGAACTGTGTTGTGATGACCTTTAATGGGAGTCGACTAGTGGATCGTATTCTAGCTAAATAGACGTCATTATCATGTCCATTAACAATAACAGAGTGCTCTATTAGTAGCAAAAGTAGTATTTTAATCATTTGTTTGATTATACTAAGCTGTCAGTTTCGTAGTGTCTAATTCTAAGATAATGTTACCAACTGTCATTTTTCAAAAAGGTAATTAGAGAAATTTATTTTGCCGTGTTTCAGACTACATTACACAGGAGTATTTTTTTTAATCTGTATGTCAAACCTGAATCCGCGGCTCGAAATAAATTTTCGACCACTATAACAAACAAGATGAACTAATAGACGAAACATTAAACTACTTAAGTCAACGTCCTGGAAAGGGTTAAAATACATAACATAACATCACGCCTTTTATCCCCGAAGGGGTAGGCAGAGGTGTACATTATGCTACTGTACAATGTAACACCCACTTTTCACTATTTATGTTATGAGTCCCATGTAATAGGTGGTGAGCCTATTGCCATATACCGGGCACAATTCCAGACTCCGTGCTACTACTGGGATTTTTTTGAAAAACCCAGTAATACTTTGCCCGACCCGGGAATCGAACCCGAGACCCCTTGTCCGGCAGTCGCACTTGCGACCACTCGGACAATGAGGCAGGTTAAAATATTATATTCATAAGTATCTTGACCACGGAACGAGGACCCCACTCAAGTCTCACCTAACGGCAATCAAATCAAAAACGGTCCAGCAATTATTCAAATTGTTATCTCAGTTTACGATTATATCACCATCGCAGTGCGTTCACTAGGGACTGTCAGGTGCAAGCTCAATTCATCACTCTGAACTTTATGGAGTATTAGGTGACAAAGATTAATACACACCAATTTATTCGGGCACCGCTGCCGAGCGTGGTCTCTTTAATTCGGTCGGTTGCCGCGGTTGGCACACACCCCAAGTTCCTATTTATCAAAGCTCCTGTTAGTAATAAATAAATCGAGTTTCGTCTTGTTAGCTCGGAAAAAAGTCTTTATGGAGCGTTTATTTCGTTAAAGTTATGAAGTAAATTCGTCAGATTTTCAAAATGGCGTCGTGGATCCGCGTTATTTATTGGCGGAGGGAAGTTTGTGAAATAAAGATGTTGCAGAGTATCTGAGGCTGACGTTATTAAAACTTTTTAGCAGTTATTATTTTTAAATACACTCATAGATAATTTTTTTTTTTTTTATATATTTGATGGGGCGACGTTTGACCACTATCTCGCCTGGTGGTAAGCGAGGATGCGGTCTACGATGTAGCACGTCGTCCCATAAGCAACCTATTCACTCGGGCCTTGAAGACTCCCAGGTTGTACCCTTCAGGAAATACAGATTCTGGCAAAGAATTCCACTCTTTAGCAGTACGCACAAGGAAGCTTGAAGCGAAGCGCTTCGTGCGTGTGGGCGGAACATCTACCATGAATCGGTGACGCTTCGCCGATTGTCTTGTGGTACGATGATGGAAAGGACTAGGGGGAATCAAGTTGTGCAATTCCCCTGCACACTCACCGAAATGTATCCGGTAGAAAACCGAAAGGCTTGCAACCTTACGCCTGTGCTCGAGGCTTTGAAGCCGAGCCTTCACAAGCGCATCATCGTCGATGAGCCTCTTGGCACGCCTCTCAATGTGCTCTAACGCGTCCAGGAGATATTTTGCCGAGCCGTCCCAAAGATGAGAGCAGTACTCCATACAGGACCGAACCTGTGCCTGGTACAGGCTCAGCAATTGTTTCGGCGTGAAGTACCGTCTCACCCTCCATAGGATACCCAACTTCCTACCAGCCAGTTGCGCTTTTGACTCTATATAAGAGCCAAAGTTGAGTGTGGGCGTCAGAGTTACACCAAGAAGCTCAAGATGATCGGTCATCGGTACGGACACATTCCGGAAAGTAGGAGTCATCGGAAATTGACTCCGTTTGGCGGAGAATAGACACGCCTGGCTTTTGCTAGCGTTGAACCTAACCAAATAGACATTCATTAGAATCTATATGTATAGCAAGACATCTAACATTAGACTGTAGGTATAGCTTAACTTTACCAGAAACGAAATACCTTAATAAGCTTATTTAGTAAATTGATACCAAGGCATTCCCTTCTCCAATGCAAATATCTAACATAACAGAACTGCGGGGAATCATCCATCTGCCAAACGCAGCGTTCATTGCATAACTCATTGCCATAACTTGCAGAAATTTCACAAAATCCACTTTAAGAAATTTCTCCGTTGTTGAAGATAAAAAAACCAAATTTCTCGTTTGTGGAAATAAATAACAATAAGAGTGTGTACCCTTCACACGCTATTATCAATAAAAACAGTGATAAAGTTCTATCACACACCCCGACATTCACACTATCAGATGTAAGGAAATGTTCACGTTTCTATAAAAAATAAGATTACACGACCTCTATACGTCTGCCCCTTGGGTGTTCGTTCAAAGGTAGTGATGTCACATGTCTTACATTCCCGGGACCCACAAGTTTTTTGAGATTTTCCGGAACCGTTACATGTTCAATGAATCATCTTTTTCAGTTTGAGAGACAGAATTTCAATTTTGTGTGTGTTAGTAATCTTATCTGAATGCTAAAACTAATCATAATGCCTTTAATGTTCTTAACTTCACATAAGATCCACACTACATTGTTGCGATAAATAAAAATTAACATAAAACAAAGCTAAAAACATCCTCAAGAAACCCAGTCAACTAGCTTGCATAAACTATAAAAACTGCACCCAAAAACCCCGTGGCGTGTTGTCCCGAGCTCCGGGCTCCTTTAATTCCGCGTTTCCCGTCCCGGTCCCGGGACTTTATTACGTACAGCACTAGTTGGTCCCTGCTATTGGTTTTTGCTGAAAAGCGCCCCGTGTAATCCGATTTCGGCCGCTTTCGTGTTTGTTTTCATAGTCTTAGCAAAGTTATACGTTTTGTGTTTGTTTTGTGGTAGTTTAAGTTTTGCTAAAATATTTTGTTTTTTTGTCATGCGGTGAAAATGTGCGCTGAACTCTTTTATTTTGTAGTTTTTATGAATCAAACATTGTAATACAATGTTTTTTGGGTCCTAAATCTGGAAAGTTGCTGTAGTTTTATTGTAGCTACGCCAGAAAAATAAAGGTGAATTTTATTTTGTGTCATATCCAACACGCGAATGTAATCACAAGTCTTCGAGTTCAATAACCATACATAACTCGTAACTAACTCAAATTAAATTGCGACTAAAACACATCAATGGTCATTAAGCATTACTACAAAGATAATACCTCAAAACATAACGCGACACAAAAAATATCATCAAATAAATAAACAAGGAAATATAGCAACATTAATTTTACTGTCACATTTTCCCGCTCATTTTTTCAATTTCCTGATTTTGAAATTCGAAACATTTTTGACAGGTCACAAATTATCCTGTCACTTTATTTTTTTTTTCGTTGCTATGGCCATCAACATTTTCGTGCCTAAAAATTATAAGGAAGGAAAATGTTTCAAAACAAAAAATCTTCTATCGATCGTCATGAGCAAAAAAGCAAAAAATAAAGAAGGTAGAAAACAGATCTTGGCTAAGTCTGAATTTTTTTCGTTAATAAACGAACTAAATCTTTGGAGCTTTATTGTCAAAATAATAAAAATTGTTATAAGCAACTATAGTAACCATTATTACTCATTCATTGTAAATATTAGCTTTAGAAAATACATCTATATTTTTTTTCCTTTTATATTTTTCCTTGACTATTTATCTACTCATAACCAAAATCATATGCGTGACTATCAGCGCTCCCCTAACTACTATGCACTAATAAATTACGATAGCACGTGGCACAAAGGCATGGTGTTATCTTGGACGGCGCTCACACTTTACCAAAATGCTAATTTATGGTATTCACCGCTTTTTTTCACACACAAATGGGGTTGAGGTATCTCTCGCTTTGTTCGGTCGCAACCTTATCGTCGAAACTAATGGAAGTAAAATTATGTGACAATTTATAGGGTGTGTGGTTGGTTAAAAAACTATTTTATTTTTGTTGTTTGTGTGGGACTTTTGACTAATGAATTATGTTTTGTTAAGTTATAAAAAAGTAAAAAACTTGATATAAACGTACCTAACTTTTAATCCTCTATGGCAGAATGTGTCATGCAGTTACATCAAGCAGTACCTACTACACGTACTTATATTGTAACGCCCACTTCATATCGGTAATTTCATGAATTTAATGTTATATTATGTGAGAATCGACTGCCTCGTAGGCCGAGTAGTCACAAGTGCGACTGCTAGGCAAGGGGTCTTTTTTTTTTTTTTTTTTTAAGGGGGGAAAATCATCGAATGACTTCTCCCGCCTGGGTGAGGCGGGAGGGAGTGTCAGACTCTTACTGACTAAAAACCACCCCGTTCCTTCTCCTGCACGTCGAGCCGGAGCCCCGGTTACCCGTTAGGTTCTCCGCGACTCCGAATCGGCATCGGCCGTATTGGGCCCCATCTGTGGTGGTCTGATGGCTCTTTGAGGCGCGCGCGGAACGCGACGCGCCGTACGCTCGGGTCTGTTTCTGGTCGGACGGGGAGCCACCCATGCTCGCCGTCCGCAGGCCCGCGCTTACGGTGGCCAGAGATCGTCTCGCGATCCCCGACGCCCGGTGTGTCCTTCGCGATGGCTGGGTTGCGAGGAGGCAGCGCTTCGCTGCCTCACGCGTCCCGCCTCCTCCTTAGCTAGCATGACTGCTTCGCAAAAGGAGGAGACGGCATCCCAGTCCCCCTCGCTCCGCATCATGGCCTGCACTAGGCCCGGACGCGAGAGGTCGCCATCGCCGATCACTTCCCTGAGGACACGGCGGTGCTCAGCCCACGAAGGGCATTCTCCCACCGTGTGTTCCACCGTGTCCTCAGGGCGGTCCTCGCAGTGATGACACCCGGGCGTTTCCTCCCGCCCCATCAGACACAGGTACCTCCCGAAACTTCCATGTCCGGTGAGGACCTGCGTCAGGCGGTAGGTGAGGACGCCGTAGCGTCTCTCAAGCCACTCCTCAAAGAGGGGACTTACCGCTGCGATGGCAGCGAGCCCAGCCCTCGGTTGCGACAGTCGTTGCTGCCATTCCGCCATGAGATCGCGCCGGAGCTCATCCCGCCACGCACCTATTTGGCGCGGCAGCGGGGTTTCACCCCGGCGACGTGCCTCCGCGCGCATGCCGTACACGCGCGCGAGCACCTTCGCCTCCAGATCCCACGGCGGTAATCCGGCAAGGAGGTTCGCCGACTCCCCAGAGGCAAGGGGTCTAGGGTCGAGGAAAGTAACTTTTTTTTTTTTTTTTTTTTTTTTTTTTTTTTTGAGGGGAGAAAATCATCCAATGACTAATACTGGGTTTTAAAAAAGTTCTCAGTTTTAGCACGGAGCCCGGAATTTTGTCCGGTATATGGAGATAGGTTCACCCCTATTACATGGGACACAACATAAATAGTGAAAAGTGGGTGTTACACTGTAGGTGCAGTGGCACTAAGAGCCATAATGTGCACCTCTGCCTAACTCTTGTGGAGATAAAACGCTTGATGTTATGTTTGAAGTGAGTATAATTTCAGACTTTATATTATCATTAAAAATAAATCTAAAAATCGGAACCTTCTGCTTTTGCTCAGTTACCTATATAAAAATATTTCCGTTGTAGTTCACTATGTTCATACAAACATTAAAGTAGTACATACAGCTTCAAGAAAAAGAAACACTGAAAAAAAAAACAACAAATTGAACTATCAAAAGTTCAGCAACAACTTTGAAACGAAACGACACGCATAATTGCAAGTTGGCACGCCCCTACGATACTTTTGCAACACGCTATGTATTGCTGGCAATAGACTGGCAATACAGTTTCTGGATTTCAACTGCCAGTGACTTTTCGAGGTTTGGCTCGGCACAAACACAAATATGAGGCAATAAATTCATGTTACGCAAACCAGAAGTGTTGTATTGTTTTCTAGAACATCATCAGAAACTTATTCGAAATATATTCTCGAGTAAACTTTGAAATTGTTGTTATACCAAATGCTTTCCAAGAACTTCTCTTTTCATTTTTCCGGTATCTTCTTAGTTATTTATCAAGTTTACTACTAAGATAATTGAGTTTGACACACGAGTGTGTCAGAAAGTAATTAAATATGTATGATATGAATAAGTGATTGCTTATCATCACAGATGTTTCTTCTTTGTTATGAGATTAGAGTTTATAAAAAGTCTTTGAGTGTTTTATTTTTGTCCTTAACAAAAGACACCAATAAAATCAGGACCTTTGTTTAAGTACACACAATAACTTAAAGTAATACCTACTTCTGTCTTCAAGTAGAAGGAAATTAGTTTAATGCACCGATGTAACTTAATATTAAACACATTTATCAAGAAACCTACTAAGATACGCTAGAATCAATACGTTACACAAACGCACAACGTCTCGGCTCGGTGTCGCGGAGAACGATTCCGAAACCAATTTTACTAAATTATTGCGATGTGCATTGCTAACCCGGTCGAAGCGACCCAATACCGAGTCGCGTTTGTCTTTGAGCCAATATGGGCCAATATAAGGCCAATATGGGCCAATATGGTGGCAACTATGTCAATACAATTGCCTGACCTCATTACATCCGCAGCGTCAGTGACAGTCTAGACTGCTTCAATGGTTTAGACGTGAAATGCTACTCGGTTATTGGATCTCAATACGTAAGTAAATAGTAAGGTAAATGCCCCTGTTTCTATTACAATTTACCTTCAAATTCTTCAATTGTTACGAATGGACATCGACGACTAGTATTTGTGTAACCGTTGATCAAAATATTGTTGTTGCCACAGGCAGGGCAAGCTTTTGTTTTAGAATTTGCAGTACAATACTAAAGCTATAGATACAACTAAAGAAAAATGGTTCCGTACAACTACTTCTCCACGTATAAGATCTGAAAAAAAATTTAAAAAAACTAAACTAACTATAAAACTCACCTAAAAGACAGCGTAGTAAGTGGCCTATAAGACTTATGACTGTTAACATCAGCCATCGGCATTCCCCAATAGTCGTCCAGAAACAGTTGCTTCAACGAGTTCGTCCCGGTCACGTCCCCGTTTGTCACAATGGCTGGTATATCATCATGGACAAAGTCGCCATTGAGGCTGTTCATGTAACTAAGGACTGCTGTAGTGGTCACCATGACGTATATCGTGACGTCACTGACGTATGCCTTCTGTGGTGACTCCTCACGTACCGTAGTCAGCGATCGCCGCTTCATTTTCGGTGGTACTCTTGGTTTTATTGTTACATTTCTACATCTGCACATTTGATTGGTTCTGTGAACAAAGAGATGGTGTTTGTTGATATTGGAATATGGTAAAATACTTAAGAGAACATAACATAACATCACGCCTTTTATGCCCGAAGGGATAGATAGAAGTGCATATTAAGCCACTGTACAATGTAACACACTTTTTACTATTTTTGTTATGAGTCCCATGTAATAGGGGTGAGCTTATTGCCATATACCGGCCACAGTTCCAGACTCGGTGCTACTACTGAGAATTTTTTAAAACCCAGTATTACTTTACCCGACCCGGGAGTCCAAACCGAGACCCCTTGCCCAGTAGTCGCACTTGCGACCACTCGGCCAACTAAAGAGACTATTAGGCTAAAAACTAAATTGTTCTCTAAAGTACCACAAAGTTATAAATTAAGTACTGTTACGAAAATATCATTATATACTTAACAACAAATTCGAATCATTCAGAATATATTTACATTTTTCCGTTTATTTCTCCAAACAGTAAAGCAAAACTATGTGGCAATCTACGGCCGGTCAAGATTCAATAAATGCCACTGAAACTGACCGCTGCCAGATATTCCAATAACCATATTTCGTACATATTCGACCTCATTCTACGCATTTTTATTTTCACATACTCGTATTATAAATAAATAAATACCAAAACTATTTTCTCATTTTTACAAACAAATGGCTTATTAAACGTTACCTGTAACTGTGTATTAACATATTTTATTAAAATTAACTTCATTCCGTGCACTGACTGCACGGTTGGTGCGGTGGCTGGGCAACTGGCTGCCGTGCAACGTGTCGCAGGTTCGATTCCCGCACGAGACAACACTTTGTGTGATCCACAAATTGTTGTTTCGGGTCTGGGTATCATTGTGTACGTGAACTTGTATGTTTGTAAACGCACCCACGACACAGGAGACAATCCTAGTGTGGGGCAACGTTTTTTTAAAAAAAAAAACATACCTAATAGAAACGGCAGCTGACGTAAAAGTGCAGAGATTTGTCAGTCAAGTAAGGAAAAAAGTTTTAATTTAATGTGTATTAGTAATTATTATAATAATGCCTAACATTTCTGTTCATATTGTGGTACTTTATGTTTTTTACTTTATTGTGGCAGACGTAATTCTTGTGCAATATTTTATTTCATTTCGATCAAGTACATTTATCACTAATCTTATACTTCTTATACTATGATATAAAGCGGAAGAGTTTTTTTGTTTGTTTGAACGCGCTAATCTCCGTAACTACCAGTCTGATTTGAAAAAAAAATTGTGTTGGATAGCGCATTTATCGAGGATGGCTATAAGCAGCAAAACGTCACGCTACGACCAATCGGAGCTGAGCAGAGCGTGTGAAACCGCGCGTAAGTAGCTAGTGTATTATATATTGGATATTAAATTGTGATAATGCTCTTCCTCTTTGCTTTTAACCTTATATAATTCAAAACAAAACCATACAAAGTTCATTATTTACTAATAAAAAAGCCTCAAAGATCGTTCATTTTATACTCGGCACGTGCCAAAGTACAGGAAAGTTACAAAGTTTATATAACGTAGTATAAAAATATTAAAATGTTGGAATAATAAGATATTATAAGAATATAAACATTATTTTGTTTATCGAACAAAAGTTTTGAGAATAAATAATAGGTTTTCAACCACATTTAATGTGATGAATTTAATTTTTCAGCCAGACAGAGCCAATTATAGCTGTAGAAGTATAAACAGGTGAATTGATAATAGGATTCTCAACTTCATAATATATAAAAAGCAACTGAATTTAGTTAAAATTCTGTACTAAATTTTGCTATATTCTACCTAGAACATTGCTTGCGTTTTCACTTAGGCAATACCATAACACACGAACATTCGTTAAAGAACCACGAAGTGTCGTGAGATCATCGTAATTTAATTTCGGCGTAGGAATCCGAATCGCGCACCGCTTTTATTAAAACTACCGCCAATGTTATAGAAATCTCATCACGAATAAAGCCTTCAAATACCATCCGTCTGTTCGCATGATTCCAAGAGTAATCTAAATAACTATTTTTCAATATAGCCCCGCAATATCGCCGACTTATGAATTTTCGTCTGGCCTACTCAGAAAGCGGTACGTGCCCAAAATATAAGATATTAAAGGGAAAAAAATCCGTCCGCAAAATTCGGATAACACTAAATATAAATATTTCGAGTTCCAAAGGATATCGCTGTGTCGTGTTTTCATAGCATTAAAGATACTTTGAACGTTTAATGTTTGTTTTAAATTTATGCTATATCGTTTTTTGGCGGTACACTTCTGAGTTATATCAGATGATATATAAATTAAGTAAATTATAAAAACAGATCATATATACTTATAAAACTAGATAACTAGACTGCCTCGTTGGCCGAGTAGTCGCAAGTGCGACTGCCGGGCAAGGGGTCTCGGGTTCGATTCCCGGGTCGGGCAAAGTATTACTGGGTTTTTTAAAATTCTCAGTAGTAGCACGGAGTCTGGAAATGTGCCCGGTATATGGCAATAGGCTCACCCCCTATTACATGGGACTCATAACAACTAGTTGAAAAGTGGGTGTTACATTGTACTGTGGTAGAATGTGCACCTCTGCCTACCCCTTCGGGGATAAAAAGGCGTGATGTTATGTTATGTAAAACTAGATAAATACCTAAGTACATTATGTAATGAGTATGAAATAAAACGCTATGGGAAAATTGCCTGCTTAATACTGTGTTACGTCACTTTACTCATACATTATGATTGTGTTGCTAAAACCTCTTTACTAGAATATTTTCAACTACCTCTACATTTTCGTATCGGATCGCCAATAAATTCTATTCGATACAGCTTTCAGCGTGCAGCTGACCACACAAAAACTTTTATAAACTTTCCTCTCAACAATATAAGCGATAACTTCTAACTTACAATCCATAAAACCTTGCAAATTATTAGTGGAAATTTCATCATTACCGAGCGCCCTCGAACTCAACACATCAACTAAATACTATACATTTTAAGAATACCCATTTACATTTTACACTAACCCACTAATATTTTATATACTTAAGTACTTACATATATTCCGAACAAATCAATAAATATGTTAAAAAAATAAATGTTAAGCAATTGTAATTTATGATAAGCTAGTGACAGCCCTAAAATTTGCAAGGCCGTTAGGCTGTGCCTGTTATTTCATAAGACCTGTATGCATTACCTTACCATGCAAAAAGACTTTGAGTTTGAGTTGGAGTTTGAGTGTTCATCATTATCAGCTAAAATACGATCTCTGCTGAACAAAAATCTCAAAGGGTTACGATGCCCAATTGAGGATGGTCTTCTAAACCAAGTTCATTGCCGACAGAAAACATGATGAGAAGACTTGAACTTACAATGAGATTACTTAACATAAAAACCGACAACATTAAATTACATACATACATAACTTCACGCCTATCTTCCCTGGGTGTAGGCAGAGACTATGGAGCACCAATTGCTACGGTTCCTACACACCTCTTTCGCTTCATAAACAGTCATCAATCTTTTCACACATGCATGTCGGTTTTAATATATTGCCAATCTAGTCAGTATATGTATCATTAAATACTTCACACATATCTCCAAATCACGTGAGAACACGAACGATCACTAGACAATACAAACGAACGAAATAAAAACAAATTTAATATATATTTTAGTTAATAAAAAGGAATTCGGCAAATAATTATATTCACTTGTTTATCAAAAACATGTCTTTTTGAATTTAATATAAAGTCTAATCTGCCTCGTCGAGTACCGGTTTTGTAGACACAATTATAGAACGGTCGAGTGGTCGCAAGTGCGACTGCCGGGCAAGGGGTCTCGGGTTCGATTCCCGGGTCGGGCAAAGTATTACTGGGTTTTTAAAAAAATCTCAGTAATAGCACGGAGTCTGGAATAGTGCCCGGTATATGGCAATACATAACATAAATAGTGAAAAGTGGGTGTACAGTATACAGTGGCATAATGTGCACCTCTGCCTACCCCTGAGCCATCAGACCACCACAGATGGGGCCCAATACGGCCGATGCCGATTCGGAGTCGCGGAGAACCTAACGGGTAACCGGGGCTCCGGCTCGACGTGCAGGAGAAGGAACGGGGTGGTTTTTAGTCAGTAAGAGTCTGACACTCCCTCTCGCCTCACCCAGGCGGGAGAAGTCATTCGATGATTTTCCCCCCTTAAAAAAAAAAAAAAAAAAAAAACCCCTTCGGGGATAAAAGGCGTGATGCTATGTATGTATGTATGTAATTATAGAACAATAGGTTGCGGTCACCGATGACCGCTTGGTGTTTGACAGTTTAAATAAAATAACACTTAAAACATGATTGGCCAATAAAGAATGCAACACCACGAGTCGCCGTACCACACATGCCACCTAGTCCGTTCACATTACGCTCAGCTAATTCACAGGCAGCTTGGACTAAATTTATGGTCTTTAGTGTACTCTAACATGTTTATTAGGCTCATAAAATTACTGAACGCCGCCTGACAAGCCGCCTGATGAAGCGAACTCATAATTTTATCAAATACGAAGAGAAAAATTACATAAATTGGCAACGTTTCTTATGAAATACTCAACAATTTAATATTATAAGAGTGATGAAGGAATATTTTTCGCCCGGTAATTTTGGCACGATGTGTAAATTTTATTTTAGATTTATTTTCTTTTTGTAGAAAAACAAAGTGAATTATTTATGAAACATAATGCTACTACATAGTTCCGTACACACAGGTAGGGACGTATATGTACGTGGTGTTGCTACCACTCGTAATATTGGTCAGAAGCAACACCATGATACATTTAAGTGTGGGAGAGCAAAGCTTCGGCACGAATAGGCCGGCTCGACCGGAGTGATATCACGGTCTCACAAAAAACCGACGTGAAACAACGCTTGCGTTGTGTTTCGTCCTGTGATTGATATTACTGAAGGCTCAATTATCACCCCTCTCCAGTCTCCCGAATCCCCGAATCCTCCACAAACCTCAAATTCCAAATTTCCAAAAGGCCGGTAACACACTTCTAACGCCTTGGTGCTACAGGTGTCCATGGGCGACGATTGCTTACCATCAGGTGATCCGTCTGGTCGTTTACCGGCTTATGCCATAAAAATACAGTTTATCATGATTCCAGTAACTCTAAAACAAATTACATCTTATCAACAAACCTGACCATGATAATAACAAAATTCCTTTACTCTCGACACCTCAAGGATACCGAACAAAGAGAATAGATATTAAAGAACATTAAAGGTTAGATATCAAAGGGATTTCCAAAATAATATCAAAATGTCGTGGTAAAAGGCAATATAGGGCCCGTACCTAGTACGTATACTGAGGTCTATTTCATAACTGTTATAGAAAGTACAAAGTGAAATTATGAAACGATTCTTATAATAATTTCGTAAGTACCTCTAGATAGATTAAAGGATGCTGTGTGTTGTTAAGTCTAAGGGAATTAACAATTTATTAGTAATCTCTTGTAATCTAGAGGGTTCTTTACAACTTTGTTATCTTATAATATAATTAAATCTAGTTTTACGAATTGCGTTTCTATTGGAGTCGGTTTCGTTACGTATTTTGCTTCGACTAACCTTAATATGTACAATTTTGTAAATATTTTTACTCTGTCACAAAAAAACTTGAAGTACCTATTGTCGCCTCTATCAATAAAACAGTGCGATACTATACACTAATATTGAACATTACGACTAAAGCCCAAGTGGCGAACGACCATAGCTGATCTTAATATCTGATATTTTGTGTTATGAATATCAGATTATTATACTGACATTGCCTGCTTATAAACGTTACTTAATCACCTCCATCTTCCATCTCTGCACTACTTAAAGGTTGACAGGTAGACAATACCTAAGTCATTAAGTCTACCTGTGCACACTTGTTGTTATAATAAGGTAAATTTTATAATCTTAAACATCTTAATTTCGGAGTCGCGGAGAACATGACGGGTTACCGGGGCTCCGGCTCGACGTGCAGGAGAAGGAACGAGATGGTTTTTAGTCAGTAAGAGTCTGATACTCCCTCTCGCCTCACCCAGGCGGAAGCAGTCATTCGATGATTTTCCCCCCTTAAAAAGACATCTTAATTATACAAATAGCGCCATCTAGTTTTTCCTTGGGAAGGTAACAGTGCAGGATGTTATTTGTTATTCTGTGTTTGTTTTCTCTCTGCTTCCTTGTCTTTGTATCAAATCATCGCAGTGCGCCGAAATGTGTTTTCTAAGTTTCTACAATAAATTACGTATATAAAATGTCCATCATTTAATTCAAAGAAAACCAACCACTTCAACAGTTGTATTAAGTATAAATAAATAAATAAAAATATCGATAGAAATACAAATTCAATTTAGACGATAATATTTTCTTGTTTCTTAAATTTAAAACCTAAATTCTTTAAATATCGTGCTATGCATAAGCAGAAAGTTTGTAGGTGTACCTAGTGAAAGCATACTAAATACAAGTAGTAAATTCCAATAATTTATGGCTATAAAGTTCAGGTAAATTTCCAACCCCTCAGACGCTAAGGTCAGAAAATACATTACATTTGCATATTTGAACTTCATTTCTTAAGTAGATACTAAATTATAGTAAAAATTGGGGCTGTTACTATTTAAAGTAACTTTACTTTAAAATTCACTAAAATATAGAACATAGTTACAAAAGTTAATAATAACTTAAATGACGACAGACGCGATTATGTTTGCCTGTAGTTGAATTCATTACATTATTAGTTTCTCAAAGAAATATGATTAGAACCTTTTACATGAATGATTAATTTTTTTTGTATACCACGACGGTGGCAAAAAAGCACACGGCCCACCTGATGGCCCACCGTAGCCTGTACGCCTGCAGCACTTGGGGCATTACATGCGTCTTGCCGACCCTTATAAAACCTATTCACCGCCCTCTTGAAGAACCTCATGTCGTAGCCCACTGGGAAAACCACGGCAGCTCATTCCACAATCGGACGGTCCGTGGGAGAAAATTCCTCTGAAACCGAACTGTACGGGACCATTTTGGCTCCAATGAGTGAGCGTGAACCCCTGTCGATGGCGAGCGGTGCAATGATAAAAAGTGGCCGTGGGCATCATATCAAAAAAATCCGCAAACATAACCCATTATACAAGCGGTAGAACACGCACAAGGAGGCAAAATCTCTCCTTAGACTTAAGTGCTCGATAAGTCCTTGCATACGGGTGCTATGACGTATATTTGTAGGTAATTTTAAATATCTTATCATAGCAATCGATTTACTGTCTAAGTAGCATTCGAAGAAGTTAGGTGTGTAGTGCATTGGCCTATGTCCACGAGGGCCTCCGAGGTGTTGCACGGAGGAGATCATCAAGACTTCACTCCTCTGTGCATCTTAAGGTGAGGCCTAGCAAGCCAGGCCGCCACGAGTATGGTGGCTGCGGAAGAATGTGACTCCCGCACCCTTGTACCTACGTGTGAGACAGGACACCAGGGTGGATATTAATCAGTAAGTGTCTGACAGTCCCGTTTCCTCCTCACCAGGGAGCTCCAAGAGGATTTCCCGCCTTGGGGTCAAAAAATGTGCAAATTATACTATGTATGGGAATCAAACGCAATAATTATATTATTCTTAAGAATGTCATCCACCCACTAGGTGAACAGACAACCTGGTTAAGGCCACAGAGAGCCGCTGGATGCAGGTCACTTCCAATCAGCCTAAGTATCTGGATGTCATTGGGAATGGTTTATGTTCAACAGTAGACGTCTTGTGGCAAATATGATGTTATGAATGAAGTTGTAAATTAATTATTATATTTTCGGCTTACTCGCGTAATTATTTGACGAGGAACGCGACTAGTTTCAAGCCACGCTAGAAGTTCATATTCATGAGTAGCATTCCGCGACCCGCGACCCGCGACGCGGCGACTGTCGCGCTGCTACTGAGAATATGCAGCGTAATAATTAATTTAATATATCTCAAGGTATAATATAAAGAAAGTTGTATAATATTATACCAACTCACTAACTTTAAAGCACCACTAATATAATTCTAAAACTGTTCCTATCAGCTCTAGTCGTTTATCAAACCAATTACAAAATTTTATAAATAAATCGAAAATTGGAGAGTAATAAAACGTGTAAAGCCTTAGAGAGTAGCCCCTACGCGGCTTAAGTTTGTCTGATATAACCTACATCAAAAATTTCCTGCCAAAGCTAGACTAGGTCCTTTATAAATAGCTGAGCTGATACAAAACGACGGAGCGTCGGTAATTGTGGTACTTGGTACGTAACTTTTTATATCATACTTACTTATAATACATAGTTTAGTGAATTATGTGTTTAAGAACTTCTAATTGGATTTATTAATAAATCCAATTAAGTTCTGACTTATGACTGCTTCGTTGAGTCGAGTGGTTGCAAGTGCGACTGTTGAGTAAAATTCTTGTATTAGTTCGATCATGTTAATGTTTAGGTGAAACAGATTGAAATACATAGAACAATTGTACTAAATGCCAAAATAAAGTACGAGCAGACTTACAGCTTGTTAAACCTACATTTGCACTAATAAATAAATAGGTCGTTCCCCGAGAACCTTATAAAAACATTCCTTCAAAAGTAACCCGAAACTGAATCCTTATACTCGCAAAAGAATTCTCGAATTTTTTTATGAACTTATTATTATTTTCCCCTAATTGTTTATTCCAGGGGTTCCGTCTCAGAAACCCTATGAGCTCGCTTTGTTTCCTAACGAAGTAAAGTGAAAAGTGAAACCTTTCTATTTAAGTAGGTAGGTACAATATACCTCTACAAACTTGTTTCTAAATATGTTTATTTATTTGGTCGAATTCAGTGAAATGTGGTTACTTTGACTTTGTAAGATGTTCGTATCTGTATCAATATTAGCATGTTCTACTGAAGATATGTTAAGAATGCTCCCAATAAGAAGTACGATTTTTATATCTGATCAAAATGTCTATAGATTTTATTCCTATGAACAGAAACTAATGTTTACGACCCGATAGGTACTTTGAATGAAACAATTTTATGATGTTTATTAAACCAAACAATATAAAAATTCAACGATAACCGACTGCTTCCTGCACAAATGAAACACATTGTCATCAACGACAACGCGGTAAAACTGAAAAATTTGTAGGTAGTATTCCCAGAAGTACTGTAGGACAAAATGAACCAATAAACATTTTTGAGTCCCCGGCGGCTCGTCTCAATTCACGTCACGCCATCAATTTACAAAGCGATCCACACATACATATGGAGCTTCAAAAAATTCCATTCAGAAATTAATACAAAGTGCAATTGGCGATGTTGTTTTCAAACCAGTCCCATTCTCTGGGGCCCTGGTATCGAGTGCCATCGCTCGAGCCCCGTATGTATATGTTTATGAATTTAATTTAGGCGCCATCTTTATAGAGCTCACGTCGCGCGCATAAATGCTAAAGGCTCGGCCAGCTGCGCTCCCATACCGTCATGAATGTTAGGTTATGTAAAAATTTTTGGTTACCTAAACTGGGTGCTTACTAATGAAGATTTCGCTGTTTGAAATATAAAAGTGTATTTTATAATGTTTGAGGGTTACAAAAACTGGCTTTTTTCTCTACGTAACCGGATTTCTAGTATTGATCATACTGGTATTGGCACCATTCATGCGTGCTTTTGGCATGCCAATGATATCATTAGCCGAACCTATAACCATAGGCTTTTGAATTATTACATATCCGAAACAGTCACTAAATTCGAACCAGAAAACCTTTCTTCAAGTCAACCCTTGAAACAAAATGACTAAAAAATAATAGGTTTCATTGTTCAAATAGAGCTTGGAAAATAATTACGGTGTGCGGTAGAATTATCCTCAGTACAGAGACATCGGCTTGTTCTCACACGATGTAATTGCAAAAGTTCTCAGTCATATCAAAGAACGATTGCTATGAAAAGACTTTATGAGTTCCTGAAATACAGACCAATGTACTGAAGCATACATAGTGTATAGTGATAGCTATTGTGCGTTTTCATATACGCAATACAATGGCGTCAGTCATAAGTTCTCTGCTGAAATGATGATCATTTCACGAAAATACGACAATGAGAATCAATTATGTTCATACTGCAGCAGTTCCAATTAATATGGTGTTATTAAATTACAATTTCTGATCATTAAATCCACACTCGTCAGCGAGACGTCGTGACGCGTATACGTACAGCTAAATCGCTTATTTGTTTACGGTTTGCAAAGGGTATTTATTGCCTACAGTTTCGAAAGTGATGTCGGAAGTTAGTAGTGATGATGGTGATAAAAGTGACTCTGAAATACTTAATAATATTGAACATAAGTTGCAAAAAATGCAAGAAAAACAACAACTGAGTCGGGATGCAGGTAGTGAAGTAGAAAACATCAATAATAAATCGAATGGAGGGAAAAGACTAAGAGAAATAAGCGAAGAGAGCAGTGAAGAAGGTTTTATAATGGTAACAAGGAAAAGTAGAAAACCAAAAAGGTTAGTAAGAAGTGATTCATTGATCGATGACAAGTCTGACAAAATTATGGAACATAAGGGTACTTTTGAAAAAAAAATTGAAGTTTGTTTAACTTCTGTTGAGATATTACCTAAACAAATGGCTTTGGCTAAAATGCTTAGAGATGAAAACATTATCAATATAATTGGAATTGACTATAAAAACCCGTATAAAATATTTATACAGTTCAGCGATAAACAGCAGGCAGAAAACCTTATAAATTGTCAAAAAATTATACAACTTGGAATACAAGCTCAACTGACTAGTGAACGTATATTTTCATATGGAATTGTTAAAGGCGTCGATCTAGACATGTCCGAAAAAGAACTTTTGGAGTCTTTGAGTAGTTCATCCGATGTTTTATCAGTTAAGAGACTTAAACGGATGGATTTTGAAGGCAATTGGATAAATAGTGAAACTATTCGAATATGTTTCAAAAGTCGCTCACGCCCTTTGTATGTGTATGCATTCGGATGTAGATTCCCCGTAGAACGTTATACATTTCCAGTAAATCAATGTTCGAACTTTTGGAAATTCGGCCATATTAAGAAATTTTGTCCTAATAAAAATACAATTTGCCCTAAATGTAGCAAACACCATACAAATTGTGAAACACAATCGTTTTCATGCCCTAATTGTAAAGGTCCTCATATGGCTCTAGACAAATCTTGTATAGTATATTTAAGAGAAAGAAAAATTCGCCTAATCATGGGTGAAAAAGATCTACCTTACAAAGAAGCTTTTGTGTTGTTTCGTAACTCGGAAAAAGAGTTACGTTATCAAAATGAAGAAAATGCAAATCATATGCCTACGAAACAAACTACTCAGATCTATGACCATATAACGAACCCTGCTCAATATGAAGCACCTCCAACTCGAAATATTACATACGCTGATGTTGTGATTGATGCTTCGTCTACAAACCAAGAAATCAGCCAAAATAAGATCATAGCAACAGACAAGGGAAAAAATGGAGATAACATGCGAAAGGGGAAAAAGAAACAGAAAAACAAAGATTATGATTTTGTAACTATCGAAATTGACAATGATGCGACCGAATGCGAACAAGGACTTAGGGAAGATGAATCAGAAAATAATATGAGAGATAGAGTTGAAAGAAAAAGGAGATTTCAGCAGATTACACAAAAATTTGAAGACGTTATTCTTTGTGAGAAAAGTAACTTTTTGGATAAAATCATTATATTGTTAAAAATTATTTATGAGGAATTTAAATCTTACTTTGTTAATATGTTTGTAGAGGTAGTCACGGAATGTTGAGGAAATTAATAAATTTTTTTGATGGATAATAGTAATAAAAACATATCAATTAATATATTACAGTGGAATGCACAGAGTATAAAACCAAAACTATCTAGCTTCGAGCCGTTACTAGTTCAAGAGAAAATACACATAGCTATAGTGAGTGAGACGTGGTTGGACACGGAATCTGAATTGTACATTAGTGGTTATAGTGTGTATAGGCGAGACAGAGATGACTCGTATGGTGGCGTAGCAATTTTTGTTCACATGTCGTTACAATCTGAGGCGCACACTATTACCTTAAATAATCCCGGCATTGAAGCAGTTCGTGTTAAGATTCATAATTGTAACAGCTTAGAGAATATTATAGGCATATATTGTCCTCCCGCCGTACGTACTCAACAAGGTGATTGAGACAACTTATTTTGTATCGCTTCCAAAAAAACATTAATAGCGGGTGATTTCAACGGTCACCACAGCAATTGGTCTTATAAAACTGACCAAAGAGGGAACCAGTTGTTAGATTCGTCACTAGAATATGGTTTTACCTATTTGAACAATGGAGATCACACTAGAATTAAGCTGGTTGGTGGCGTTGTGCAGAGAAGCTCTCCTGACATTACCTTTACGTCCACCGATTTAGCTAAAAATTAAATGGCAAGTTTTTAACGAAAATCTAGGTAGAGACCACCTTTTTCTAAAAATGCGTTTAAATTATGTACAGCAGTTCCCTCTTATTGAAAATCGCAATTTTAAGAAAGCCAATTGGCAGGCGTATGCGGACGATCTCCAAACGTGTTTCTCTAATTGTTATTTCGATAATAGTAACATACAGGATATGTATAACCACCTAGAAAACCATATTAACATTTCGTGCAGCAAGAACATACCAAAGATTAGAGTATGTAATAAACCGTTAAAGATTTTTATGCCAAAAAAATACTGGAAACCTATTTTATCTGAAGCAGTGGCGTTTAGAAGATTAGCCCTTAAAAATTTCAGGAAAATCCCAACCCCAGATAACCTTACAAAGTTAGAACAGAAAAGTGAAGAAGCTCGAGTAGGTACTAATTACACAAAACCGTTCTCAAAATTACAAAAACTTTTGTTCTAGTATTAATGAGTGTAAATCAGCGTCGGAAATGTGGAACAATATGAGATGGCAAAAAATTATCGTAAACCTACATGTTACGTACCAGTAAGTAAAAGTAAAGATCTATTAAATAATCTCTCACCTGACATGGCTCCGAACAAACCTCATAATATTAAATCTAAGAATGAGTTATTAGAAAATACCATTTAAAATGTGCGAATTAACAAAGTGTTCAAAGAAAAAAGATACTGCGCCAGGTAGTGATAAGATAACATATTCTATGATTTATCATTTACCCTATGTAGGTAAGGTATTTTTACTCAATCTATTTAATGCTATTTTTGCAACGGGCACAATTCCAGATCAATGGCGAAATGTATTAATTATTCCTATTCCAAAGGCATCCTCCGATAATAATAGCTCGGATATTAAACTTAGACCTATATCACTGATGTCGTGTTTGTGTAAAATTTTCCATAATATTATGATATTAAAAAGAATGGAATGGCATGTAGAAAGGAACTTAATTTTGTCTCGCAATACTACTGGGTTCCGTAGGGGGCATTCATGCTTAGATAACTTAACTAGACTAATAACATACATTCATATTGAATTTACGAAGAAATTATCGACATTAGCTTGTTTTTTGGATCTAGAAAACGCATATAATAACGTACTTACAGAGAAATTAATTATAAAATTGGACGAACTAAATTTTGGCTTTCGTATTTGTAATTATATGTCATCATTTTTGAGTGCGCGATGTTTATCTATTAGGGACAGATTTGTAAATGAGATCACTAGCTCCAGGTGGACTAGTATGGGCCTGGCGCAGGGGGATCCTATCTCCCCGTTACTATTTAATTTAGCAACGTATGATATAATATGTTCAATTGATGAAGATCTTGATGTCAAAGTATCTCAATATGCAGATGACATAGTTTTCTTTATGAGTCATAAATCGATAAACACTTGTAAAGATAACTTGGAAATAGTATTAGAATCGGTGATAGATAAGCTGCAATATATTGGTCTTGAGATCTCATCAAGCAAGTCTAAAATATGCATATTTAGCCGGAAACGAACGGAACCAAATATTAATTTACTAATTAAGGGTAAACATATACCAGCTGTAAAAGTGATCAAATATTTAGGCGTGTGGCTGGATAAATCATTACTGTGGAGTAGGCATATAAATGAAACCGTGCAGAAAACTTTAAAAAATTTGAATTTACTTAAAAGTTTAACGGGTCCGTCGTGGGGCGTGCACCCCAAACATCTGCGAAATTTATACCTACATATCGCTGATAAGAAGTAGGATTGATTACGGATCATTTATTTACGACTGTAGTGCAAAATCTAACCTAGTTAAATTGGATAGAATACGAAACCAGGCCCTTAGAATTATTGGTGGTTATATTAAAACTACCTTATGTTGTACATGTTATGGAGGCCGAATTGGCTATACACCCGTTACAGATTAGAAGACTATATCTCGCCTATAAATACTACACTAAATGTATGTCATGGACTCATAATGTCACAACGAAGTTAATACAGGATTTAACGTCATTAGAACAAAACCGGTATTGGAGGAACATAAAACTGCCGGTACTTTGTGCAGTCTACAAACAATGTAAATTATATGATATCCATCCTTCTAATCCATTGGACATGTTTTCGTTGGCGACTTGGACGACATTTATAGACGATAAAGAGTTTATAGAATGTAATTTAGATAGTGTTAAGAAAAGTAAAAGAAGCATAGAACCATCAAATATTCGTTTCGAGGTTGTCAAAGAATTAATTGAAAAATATGACGGTTGGCAAAAAATTTTTACGGATGGTTCTAAGAACAATATTGGCCAGGGGGCTGCATATTATGATGAGTCGCAAAATAGCTCATAAGTTAAAAATTATTAATTGTAATGCATCGATTATGACGTTGGAGCTCATTGCAGTTCTGGAAGCAATGATTAATATTAACAATACGAATTGTAATAATAAAATAGTAATACTGACTGATAGTAGAAGTGCTTTACAGCATTTGGCTCGTTGCGCCTCTGGTTTCAGAGGTGCATCGCTAGCTTATGCAATATTAAAGCAAATATATAATATGAAAAACCAGGGTCTGGTTCTAAAGCTGCAATGGGTTCCATCTCATATTGGTCTTAGCGGTAACCAGGAAGCTGACAGGTTGGCAAAATTAGCAATTACAGATGGGATTATGTACAATGTAAAATTACTTTATAGTGAATACCTCTCTGCAGCAAAAATGAAATGTAAAAATTTATTTAGCGAATATTTTGATGAAAGGAGCAAAGAAAAAGGAATCTGGTACAATACAATACGAAGTCAGCCTCCTCAAATACCATGGTTCATGGATACTAAAATATCTAGAAACATGATAGTAATAGCAAATAGATTACGTTCAGGACATTATCCATCAAAAAAATTTGCCTTTTTGATAAGAAAAGCAAGATTCCCCAAATTGTGATGGCATTATTGATGATGTTCAACACATGATAGTAGAATGTAGCAAATATGATGCAGGCCGAGAATCACTGATGCGTGAATTTAAATTGAATGCGTTAGATATTGGTTGTTTTTCATCTATTCTAGCGAATCCCACTTCGTCTGCAGCCATTGCCATATATAAGATCTTCATGCATCAGTGATACTTTGATCAATTTAGTTAATTAAGTATGTTAGATGTAAGAAAATATGTCCTAACGGGGCTGACATGTTCCTAAACGAAAAGACCCTAAAACCATAGATAATAAAAAAAAATCATTAAATCGAACCTGACTGCGTCATTACGGAACTTGCTGGGATGTCGTTTACTACGTAACGTTATGAGAGTTCTTTGGTTTCCGCACGAAATAGTTTTTTGTATGCATTCATTGCAAATACACTTATACGATACATACTAGATAAAACCTATAACTTTTTAATTTGATAAAACGTTGCTCCACACTAGGATTTTGTTCTGTATCGTGGGTGCATTTACAAACATACAAGTTCACATAAACATGACACTCAGACCAGAAACAACTCCTTTCGAGAATCGAATCCGGACACGTTGCGCGACAGCCACCGCGCCAACCGTGGAGTCTATTGAAAATAATTTACTTATTAATGTCGAAAGTTTAACATCTATATATAAATCAACACACAGTTAACCAATCAACAAAACTAAATAGTATTTATAATAATAGTGTGGGGGCAAAATAAACAGTAGTCTGCTGAGTTCTTGTCTCTAATCCAATTAATCATTGCTGTTACAATTTTCTCGCTACCGATGTGAATTACCACTACTATGAGAATAACCACAGACTTATAAGAAAGTTTATACCTAGTCAAAGTTGACAAAAACATGTGTACCAGAAAAGTGACCGACGAACTGACTGACAGACAGACTGATTGAATTTACTTGTACTAACCCGTAGAACACTGAAAGACATAGGGATTATTTAAGAAATAATTTTCCGGAATTATAAATATTTATGAACTAAAATATTTACACCTTAAAAAAAGGTAATAATAAATAAATAAGCTATAATAAGGCATCAAAAAAAAAATTTTCCTCATCATTATCGTGAGGTAGGGTGCCCAAAAGACTGGCAGCATTGCCACGTTGAATGGCAATGCTTAACCTTTGTCCAAGGTAGAAGCCAGCCCTTCGATCACCTGAAGTGTCAACCATCCTCCTTACAATATCTTTGTAAAGAAGATGTGCACATATATGATGATTTTCCGGAATCGTCTTTGTTAAAAAAACGTAACAATTTTGCTACTAGGTATTTTCTGTATACCATTATCTAAATAAATTAAAGATCCATTCTGTCTTAACATCTAAAGAAAACCGATCAAAAATTTATAAACCACGATTTAAAACAAAATTTTACTGTCACAATTACGAGTAATTCTCACGTTTAAATCCCTCTAACGATATAAATCAGCGATCATAATACGAGTACAGTTCGCAGCAACATCTCGCAGCATCCAGCGAATAAATTACATTCAGCAGATGTTATTCGCGATGACAATTACATTTTCGTCTGATTACTTCCTGCAAAGGTTTAGAATAATAATGAGAGCCTTTTTGTGTGTCGTCATCGGTTTTTATTGGTTTATGTAGATCAGTTAATAAATACGTAAGCGGGTGTGTGTGTGTGTGTGCGGTTTGTTGATTTTAAACTTATTGTAAAATTGTTTGTTTTATGATTGCAAATGGGAGTTGTGAATATGTAGAATAGTGTTATTTTTTATAGCATATGTCGGTAAACGAGCAGACGGAACACCTGATGGTAAGCCATCGGCGTCGTCCATGGACACCTGGAACACCAAGGCGTTACAAGTGCATTACCGGCCTGTTTGGAATTGGGAATTTGAGGATTGTGGAGGATTCGGGGACTCGGGAGGTTAGGGAGGGAGGTAATTGGGCCTCTGGTCACCTCACTCATACGACGAAACACAACGCAAGCGTTGTTTCACGTCGATTTTCTATGAGGCCGTAGTATCACTCCAGTCGAGCTTCCACACTTAAATTTAATTGTACATTTTTAATTTATTTCAAGCTACGCATGGAAATGAATTGTGTGTCTATCGAAAAAAGATTGTGATTTTCTTTTAGCTATTAATAACATAAATCAACAAACAAACAAAAACACCTTTAAAAATAACAAAGTCTTATCCTAAATTACAAAAAAAATGACGAATTCAAATAACGAATTGAGAAGAAAGTCTGCTCAAATAAACAAATATCAACATACCTAATCAACAAAAGAAAGAGGCTCGTTCACACGCACTCCATAAAGCCGGCGAGTCAAGTGGCGCCAGTAATCTCGCCATCGACGCTTAGTCGCAAATTGCCGTGCCCCGCGAACGGTTTTAAAAGCCCCTAATATACGTGTGTCCCTCCCTAATGGTGGTTAGTTCTAAACCCAACTTGTATCTGAACTGGAATGACATAACACTTTACTTTGTTACCATTCGGTGCATTATTTCCTTTTGTGATCCTGTGTTATTGTATTACGTACTGTTTTGAATTTAAGTGGCATTACGTTATGATAACAAGAACGTTGTTAAGTGCTTGGTTTTTGGCCAAATCTGCTTGTATTGTATGAAGGTAAAATAAAATTAATGACATAAATGTAAAAGATGAAAGCAACTCCACATCAAAAGATTACAATTCCATAAAGATATAGAAAGTTAGAACGAAACACATAAGCAATGATCTTTCAATGTATGGTTGGGCTGGCTGCCGCGCAATTTGTCGTGGGTTCGATTCCCGCATGAAAAAATTCTTTGTGTGGTTCACAGATTGTTGTTCCGAGTCTGTGTGTGATGTGTATGTGAACTTGTATGTTTGTAAACGCACCCACGACACAGGAGAAAATGTTAGTGTGGGGCAACGTTTTTAAAATAAAAAAATTACTATAAAGTTAAGAGTAACTTAAGTGCGAGTTAAGTGTATCGAATAAAAAATCATATTAATTATATTGAATGATCCGACACATTGCACTTTTACATTATGGATATTTAAAATAGAGACTGCCTCACAGTCCGAGTGGTCGCAAGTGCGATTGCCTTGCATGGGGTTTCAGGTTCGATTCCCAAGCCGAGCAAAATATTACTGGGTTTTTAAAAAAAATCACAGTCGCTCGGAGTCTGGAATTATGCCCGATATATGGCAATAGACTCATCTCCTATTTATTACATGGGACCCCTAACATAAATAGTGAAAAGTGGGTGTTACATTGTACATTGGCATTAAGTGCCGTAATGTGCACCTCTGCCTACCCTTTTAGGGACAAAAAGGCGTGATGTTATGTACTGTAAATTACAAGGTACAAATAAAGGACTAAAAATATTTATATTAAAGTTCAAGATATTTTAGTGAAGTATGAATAAAACACTTAAGACTACGTTTCCTTGTTATCGCGTGCGTATGTTTCATGTATTGTGACGTCATCGTTTTGCACTGTAATCCTATTTAAGTGGCATTCTAGGGTTGAATGGTAAGATACTCTGTTAAATGCCACAAAGGGTTTAATCGTTAGCTTATCACAAAGTCATTGTTAGGGTTGAAGAATAATTTGGTTCCATTTTATTACATAACATCACGCCTTTTATCCCCGAAGGGGTAGGCAGAGGTGCACACAGAAGTAACACCCACTTTTCACTATTTATGTTATGAGTCCCATGTAATAGGGGGTGAGCCTATTGCCATATACCGGGTACATTTCCAGACTCCGTGCTACTACTGAGAATTTTTTTAAAATTTTATTAATTTGCCATTTTATTAATGACATAATTAACTTGATTTTATGAAAATGTTCTAGGTCTAACTTATAAATACAAAAATTATTTGTATATTGTGGAATTAGTAACATAACCAAGTAAAATATCTGGCTTACAGGTATCAGCAGAAATTATTCACATTACAACAGCTAACCACGAATGTTGAAAAAAAGACAGTCTCCTGAAACAACATCTGTGGCATCTGGCTCATAAAGACTAACACGCAGAACATACAAACTTTGACACGAAGGACATCTGTCATTTTCTTAAGTCTAGTAACCCATTACATATTTTTTATGGCCTAAGCCGATAAACAAACAGACGGATCACCTAGTGGTCAGCAATCGGCGTCGCCCATGGACACCTGGAACACCAGAGGCGTTACAAGTGCGTTACCGGCCTTTTGGGGATTAGGAGTTGAGAATTGTTGGGAATTCGGGCATTGGGGAGATTGGGGAAGCGGAGGGGCGTGGGGACGGGGACATTGGGCCTTCGGTAACCTCACTCACTCTATATATTCTATATACTCTATTACTCATGAGTAAGCCGAAAACATAATAATTAATTAGTTTGTCTCACGTCAGTTTTAATATAAACATAACCCCCCTTATAAAGTCAACTTCGAAATTCAAAATTAAAACCGACACCAAAACATCACATCATACATAAATAGAAAAAAAAAACAAACGTGGCCCTCTTAACCGCATCCCCCTCAGGAAGCGACCGTACCATCCGTCCGTAACACACGTCTAAATACCAAGCTACATATAACCAGTATAAACTGACCGTTGTGTGTGTGGAAAGAACAAACAAAGTAAGACCATGATCTACTGGATATGAATAACTCGATGTGCTATCATATATACAAGGTACAGTTACCGACACCTCTCGCGTTTATCGACACGCGTAAAGCGATGATAGTGGACCCTTCCGACGACCGTTACCACCGACTTTATAGCGTGAGATCCGATTAAATAATGTTGGTTTGGAAAATGTTCTTGGATTTATAGGCGGTTTTAAATTAAACACAAAATATGGTGTTAAATTTTGAGCAATATATCAACGTGGTTTTTCTTTAAGATATTAGTATGTATGTATTTCCCTGACTCATCTTAACTCATGTATTTGCGACTAATGAGATAATAACTAATGGAAATATCACACAATATAATACTTTGTAGTATCTAAGTAAGAACATGCATAACATCACGCCTTTTATACCCGAAGGGGTAGGCAGAGGTGCACACAGAAGTAACACCCACTTTTCACTATTTATGTTATGAGTCCCGTGTAATAGGGGGTGAGCTTATTGCCATATATTTCCAGACTCCGTGCTACTATTGAGATTTTTTTTAAAACCCAGTAATACTTTGCCCGACCCAGGAATCCAACCGGAGACCCCTTGCCCGGCAGTCGCAATTGCGACCACTCGGCCAAAGAGGCAGTCAAGTCAGTCTAAATAAGTATTTATTTATTTATTTATTACAATACCTTACAATATGACATCTTACAATTTATTCCAATGCAATATCACATTTCCTGACACATTTAAGTCTAACACGTAACTTAATTAATAAAAATTTCACCTTAATTATTAGACTTATAAGAGTTACATACTCTCAGTATGACATACATATTATAACCATATAGACCCAATTACTCAATACGGTGATATTCACTGCCTCGTTGGCCGAGTGGTCGTAAGTGCGACTGCCGGGCAAGGGGTCTCGGGTTCGATTCCCGGGTCGGGCAAAAGTATTACTGGGTTTTTAAATATTCTCAGTAATAGCACGGAGTCTGGAATTGTGCCCGGTATATGGCAATAGGCTCACCCCCTATTACATGAGACTCATAACATAAATAGTGAAAAGTGGGTGTTACATTGTACAGTGGTATAATGTGCACCTCTGCCTACTCCTTCGGGGATAAAAAGGCGTGATGTTATGATTATGATTTTATGATTATGATGGTGATATTCAATATGCCTTTGTACTGCTTCAATAAACCTTAGTAGGTTGTGGATTATAAATTGGATTATAAATAGTGTACAAATCATGCATATTTATAATGGAAACTGGAACCCCCATGAGATGAAATACAGCCTCATAGTGGAGAAGATGCAAAACAAGTTTACTCGGTACCTGTACCTAAGACAATATGGAGTGTACCCGTATTACCCACTCATGTATCCTTCTCTGTTTGTTATTGGCATGGTGGGATACTATAAGCTGGAGGTCAGGCGAGAGGTTGCACTCGCAAAGTACGTGTTTGAGGTTTTCCGGGGTAAACAGAACAATCCATCCATACTGGCTTCGTTGAGGTTGCTCGTCCCAAATACAAAGCTAAGGCTGAGCCCGAAGCAGAGACTATTTGAGGTCCCCACCAGTCGCACTAACATAGGTCGATATGCTCCTGTGGCTAGAGCTATTAAAATAATTAACAGAGTTGGACAAAAGCTTGATATTTTCTGTTGCTCATTGGCGGAGTTCATAAAGGTAACGACTGATGTTGTTAGTTGTACATATGTAGTTAATGGATAAGTGCAAATAATATGTATGGCTGTGTTGTTGTTATAAGTTTTTATATTAAGTTTTTTTTATTAATGTTAATTATAAGTTTTTATATTAAGTGACAACATTATCGCATTGGGTGTAACCTGTTAGGATGTGTTGAATTAAATAAAATAAATAAATAAATAATCCGAACAGCACACGAAATAGGAGCATATTTAAGAAGATTAGTCCTAGCCCTTGGCACCTCCAACAGGGCGGGGCGTCGACGAACCCCCACGTATCCGTCTGGCACACGCAATCCCAACATCTCCAACACTCCCGGGTGATGGACCAATCCTCGTAGTACCCTGGCGATATATTTAACTAGCGCCACATCTCTCCGCACCTCTAGTGTATTGTACCCAACTGTCCCCAGGACGAATAAACTTGGGTACATCAATGGGAAAAATGGATAAATGCCATACAATTTCAAATACAAAAATCTTGTGAACTTGTTCTGAATTTTTTCCAACATCTTAATGTATTTGTCCTCATGTGGATTCCAAATAATAGCACAAGTTTCAAGATGGCTTCTAACCAATGCATTATATAGAATTTTAAGTACCGCTATATTTTTAAAATCATGACCCTGTCTCAATATAAACCCCTAAAAGATTAGAGGTAGATCCGTGACGTGTTTGCGAAACGTTAGCTCGGTCACCATGTGAACCCCTAGATCTCGGACGTTTGAGACACGTGGCATTATTGCACCATCTATTTGATTCTGATAGCAAATTGAGGAGCGGGCCCGAGTGTACGTCATCACACAACATTTGGCCACGTTAAAATACAGTTCATTATCCCGGCTCCATTGTACTACTTGATCAAGATCTTGCTGAAGCCGAGCACAGCCCACGGAGTCCTCGACCTGCAGAAAGACCTTTAGGTCATCCGCGAATAGCAAGCACCGCGCACTGCGCACGACCTCAGGGAGATCATTAACCATAATTAAAAACTCCAGTGGACCAAGATTACTCCCTTGACTGACGCCCGAGTATGTATAATACGGTTTAGAACTTCGCCCTGCGTAGTCCACAAACTGGCGACGATCCCCCAGATAGCTTGCAAAAAACTTAAGCAAATGAGGCGTGAAACCTATTTTGGACAATTTCGCAAGTAAAATATCGTTGTTTACTGTATCAAATGCTTTCCTGAAATCAAAATAAGCGACGTCTACCTGCCCATCGGCGTCTACAGCTGGCGTCACGTATGACATAAAAGAGAGAAGGTTACTCCCCGTCCCACGTGCCACCCGGAAACCGTGTTGAGCCTCGGAAAATGTTTGACCAACCTGTGAGTAAATCCGTTTTTGTAAAATAGACTCAAAAATCTTAGCAAAGGCCGACAACACTGCTACCAGGCGATATCCTTCGATATCTGACCTTTGACTTTCCTTTGGAACCGGAATTACTCGTGTTATTTTCCAGCAATCCGGATAGCGGCCTTCACTCAAACACAAATTAAAAATGTGTAGCTACGGTTTCAGAAAAACAGAACTACAGTCTTTCACTACGAATGGTGGTATTCTATCTGGACCCACTGAGTACTTAGGCTTAAGTCGCTGAAAAGCCGTACATAAATTTCGTCGTTGTCGTACGCGTGCAGAGTCCGCACCTGCGCAACCACCTCTCGCAGCTCGCTCCGCCGCATGAGTACCAAGCGCCGGTCGCTTTTTACTATATACCGAGTGGAAATATGTAGCAAAACATTCCGCAAATTCTTCCTCCGTAATCACTAAATTGTCCTTGGTTATCTTGGGTTTATTCCTACGCATTTGTTTAGTTCGAACAAATGTCCAAAATGACCTTGGATCATCCTTAAAATTTATTTGCAACCTATGTTGATACTCCTGATATGCAGCTGATATTTTACGTTTCACTATTGACCGGTAACGAGAAAACGTTTCGTAATCACTTAAAGATGACGTAATTTTAAATAATTTGTGATGTCTCCATTTTGTCCTAATATCCTTTATTATATCCGACATGTACCATTCGGGATAAGTCCTCTTATTTTTGTACGATTTACTGGCATTTTTCCTAGGAACGCATAAATTAATACAATTGTTAACTATGCCATAAAAATAATTGAATGCTATAGATAGTTTGAACTTTGTGTGTCATAAATCAAATCCCAATTCATCAATTGAAAATCATGATACAGTTGACATAGGTTTGCTTTTTTTAAATTCCACATTGAATGGTTATCATTGTGTTGACTACTGTCGAAAGAAGTCTACGATGATGACGACCCTCCAAAATGTCCATTAAAACATAAGGTCACAATTAACGGTGGATGTTGCACGTCTACACTCACTAACGACTCGTCAGCTAAATGTACCTTTATGTCGCCGGGCAATAGTTCTGTCAATAGTAGGTCTAACTTACAGTTATTAATCTCATTTACCTGTTGAAATCCACAGAAAGCGCTCATATATTCAAAATAACTGTATACCTCCAAAGTTGCCGAAGGCATATTGAAATCACCTATCACCACCACTTTCTCATATTTAATGGAAAGCCTGGGTAATTTTTCCTCAATTAAGAGAATGCAAGAACAATTTAGTCGCCTGTCATGCTCACTTAGTGTGGATATTGACATGTCCTTTTCTCTTTTAGTGAAAACTGTCCTGCGTAGGACATTCTCACAGAGTTAAACTGCACTATATGTACTACATATTCAAATCAAAATTTTACAATTTAAAAGTTGAGAAGAAGTAAAAATTTAAATTTAACAATTGTGATTGAAATTGATGTCTTTTTTGATAAGCGAACTTTTTGTTCTTTTTTGTTGTTTATCCTGTTCTTTTATAATGCATGTCGTGGCAGCCTTTAATTAAGGCTACACTATACAGTGTTAAAATATTATGTTAAAAACGTTTCATGTATTTTGGTGTAATGCTTTGTTGGTTGTCCTTAAATAAATAAATAAACAAATGTTTTCTAAAATACGGAACAAGTGCACATATTGTTCAGCATCACACTTAGGAGGAATATATACAACACAACATAAAAGTAACCAGACATGCAAAAACTTCTTCTTCTCAATCACTTGAATTGACGAAATTTGCATATACCCTCCCTTACTGATGACTTTAGGATAGGCCTTAGATTTTTTCTTTTGACTGGGTACCTCTTTCCATTCCTCCTCTTCATTGCTAGAATTATTGAAATCAATAATTGCATTTGAATTTTCGATTTCTTTAACCCGCTGTCGCCTATGCACTATAGCCGCGTCCTTATTCTTCTTGGCCCGCTCCTCCGCACGCCGGGCGCGTTCCGTCACAGTTGCCACTGTTGATACCGCATCATCAGGCACTATATTGGTCTCGCTCCCTCGCACTAGTTTGGGCCAAGTTTCTGTTTCGCTCTTCGGGTTGCATTTTGAGTCAAGCAATGCATTAACTTTTGTAGACAAATCTTCGATTACCTTATTTTGTTCATTTATTGTAATCGAACATTTTTCAATCAACCTTTGCTGGTCATCTATTTTCTTATTTTGTGCTTCTATGGTGGCAGATTGAGCACTAATTTTAGATGTCAATGTTGTTAGCTTCTTTGATAACTCAATAAATGCCGTTTCCACGTTAAATTTGGACATTTTTACCAATAAACATCAATAGAAATAGTAATGAATGTTAGCATACAATTTGACGTATCACGTTTGACTTCTACTTACCTACTAATTAATGTAGGGGCTAGAACATAACATGCTACGTTTTCAATTTATCCGTTATTTTGTTTCTATATCATCATTTTAAAACGTTCCTAAAAGGTGTTATCTTCATACCCACTATAAAATTACTACATACGTCAACAGTAACTATAGTCTATTATAATTACAGGTATGTCACCTAAATTGTAACTCTTCTAACCACGGCTAACAGACGGAATAGCTGGAACTTTCCAGATGTAAGATATTAACTGTCTGAATATGTAATTAGAAGCTAGAAATAGTAAAAAATATTAAATGTTTTTTTGTTATTCAGATTAAGAAAATATGTAAAAGTCAGCTTTTCCAAACGCCATCGGGGGCATTTGTGACCAAAAATAGCGAAGCATTTATCTTCAACAAAGTGACATATTCTACTCACCAAACACCGCTGTCAGAATTCTCACGTAGCATAACACGTACGCAATAGATTCATCGGCAGTAGTTTCAACAATTCAAAATTTATGAAACTTCCAGAAGTTTCCATGAAATTATGAACTAAATGTTCCATTTCAGTGACCGAATGAACGCCACATTCACCCAGTCACATAAAATATTCGTTCCGAACGTGAATGGGGACCGAATGACTTCAGAAAGTTTATAGTATCGACTCACCGACTATTACCTCTATATGTGACTTTTAGAGTTATGAACTTCATTTAAATTTATTATTGTGTTAAACCCGCTTGGTTGACCGCAGAACTAGTGAAAGACCATTACACATTAAAATGGTTCAGGTTCTTTTCTATGGATTTGTTTTATCATGATCACTACTGAGACAGTGCACTGCCGTATCCTCTACAGGTCGTGATCTGGAGATCATGATCTCCACGCTATGTAGAATCTTGGTAGAGATTCAGTTTTAAATCATTATAGATTTAAAAAAAAACTGTAACTTTTTGCTAACTAAAACCTCAAAAATCGTCAATAAATTCTTCTAAAACAGACATACAGATCAGTATATGCTTAAAAACGTCTCTCCCCTAATAGATAAAGTAACATATTCGTAAGGACAGTAAAAACCTTTTGCTGGCTGGTTGACAAATACATCGTCGCCAAAAATGCTATCCGCAATGATGTATCGAAGACATTGGATATCTCAACACCGGTTCTCATATACTTTTTAAAATACTACCTAATTTGCCAAAATTTTTACATCACAAAAATAATTATTATTGTTTGCGTGACAACTTGTAAAACTGCATAATGACTATGGGCCCCTGACGTGGCTTGAAATTGGTTGAGTAACCTCGTATAACAGGTACATGACTAAACCGTACAATTTATTTAATGTTCAATAATATTTCAATGACTACAAACGTTATAGGTAACGGTAATTATTACGACTGCTCACTCTGAAGACTTTGATTTTGATTCTCAATCTTATAAACTTGAGACGTAATTTAAAACAAAATATGACCTAGAATGATAACGATACCTATCGTTTTCATTATTGGTATGCAATCATTCTTCTATATTCTAAGTAAATCAAAAACTAACACTATTTACCAAATTCAATAATAACATGAATGTCACAGCAAGCTGCATGAAAATCGAAATAAAAGAGAAACTTTTGGCAATCTGTTTTGCTAGCCGTAGCCGTACGGACGATATGACGGTCTGCGCGTAGGGTCGACAAAAACAGTCAACGGCTACAATTGCATTTTGTCCAAGCATGATATATTGTCGGACTGGATATCTTAATAAAACTTGACCATGTGCGACATTTGTGCTCTGTGGCATATTTTCCTTATTTTAGATTTGCAAACTCGATACATGGGATAGGAATATGTTTTTTGTTGTACGAATGTATGCGGTCTTGGTTTGGTGTTTGTATTTTCAGGTTTGTCAACTTTTGAAGTTATATTTATAGTTTTTGTTGCAGGTATGCAGTCTGCTACACAATCGGTGAGACAAGAAAATCAATTTGATCAAAACGATAGATTAAAGATTCCATAACATAAGTTTGTGGTCTTTAAATGACCATTAGGAATTATTCCACAGAGTAACTACAAACAACAACTTTAAAACTGATTTTCAGTTACAAAATCATGTATTTTCAGTTTCCAAAACAAAAAAACACCTTCCACACGTTCAAACAATTTTCGTCAAAATCCAACTAAACACTAAAATTGATCAAAAAACCGAATCGTCACAACATAAAGCCTCACCTAACAGTTTCAAAAACGTAATATAACACACCGCTCTATTATTTTCAAAAGTTAATAATAGTATAGAACCCGTATACAAACATAGATATATTGATATATATTTCCCAATATCAAACCGCACAAAGTTATATAAGATTACACGTTTGCATTAATTAATTGCCGGTTCCCATGAAATACTAATGTTACCTTTCCAATTAATAAAATTGAATCAATATATTGGTGTCTCAAATATCGATGATTTCATGTTATACGTGTGTTTCATGTTATTCATGTAATATAATTATGTCAATAGCTTTTAGGCAACGGGTAGATATGAGCGGTATAAATGTAATATTTTGTTTTGAACCAGTATGTAAAGAGGTTAGGTTGTATTAGTAAGTACTTGGCTTTTTTTTAAGGGGAGGAAATCACCGAATGACTGCTCCCGTCTGGGTGAGGCGGGAGGGAGTGTCAGACTCTTACTGACTAAAAACCACCCCGCTCCTTCTCCTGCACGTCGAGCCGGAGCCCCGGTTACCTGTTAGGTTCTCCGCGACAAGTCTTGGCTGTGACTGCTTTGTTACTGAAACGGTTGCAAGTGTGACTTACTAGCACGAACTCTTTCTTGAGTTCAATTCTTAGCGAAATTGGGGTTTTCAGTCATTCGAAAGCTTTTTCTTAACATGACCTCTGATTTTGTCTTCAATGAATGGCAAAAGGATCAGCTCTTATGCGATTATGCGTCTTTGAACTGTCTAACGCTGAAATACTCAATCGTCACTCAATTTTAACTCGCGCTTAAATATAGTTCTGTCTCTACAAATACTTTGCAAAAAGACAAGGATGGCACGATTCAGTTCTACGTAAAATTGAGTAGCATTTCAGTATTCGGTACGTAAGACGTATAATTGTTTGTGTTGGAGGGAGATTGAAGCAAATGTTGTGCAACCACTAACCGAAGTGGTCAATGTATGAATATCAGAGGTAGTATGATTACGACCTAGGAGTACATAGTACGATTGTGTTTGTATCAGATGAGTAGTGTTGCAAGTGACACTTGAACAAATAATCGATTTAAGTGCCGACAGTCTACTCGTATATAATATATCCTCTTCAATTTTTTTTTCTTTTAAAAAAAATCGTTGCCCCACATTAGGATTTTCTCCTGTGTCGTGGGTGCGTTTACAAACATACAAGTTCACATACACAATGGCACCCAGACCCGAAACAAAAATTTTTGGATCACACAAAGTGTTGTTCCGTGCAGGAATCGAACCCGTTACACGTTGCATCGCAGCCGGTTGCCCAGCCACCGCACCAACCGTGCAGTATTTCTCTAAGTTGTATCAGTTTTATGGTAGGTAACGGGTACGGTACCTACCTACCTACCTACTTTAAGTTCAGTTAAACAATTTTATTACACGTAATCAAACCTAAAAAGAACGTTATACATAAAAAAATATGTAATAATTTTTATTCCATTAATTATACAAGTTCTATTATTAAAAAAAGAAAAACATTTGCAAAAACTTTTTTCTATGAAGCCTCTTTTAATGAACTCTCAGCCCACTAATTACAATCCAATAATAATGTTCGACGATTAAATATCTTCAACAAATAAAAATGTTTGATTAGATATTAATTACAAAAGTTTTATTGGCAGTAAAAAAAAGTATAAAGTTATTGTGACAAGTAATTATTTCGAATTATATTACGCAAAGTTTGGACTGCGATGGATTTAGACAGAAAATTATCTTCTCTTGTAAAGTAATCATGTTTTTCTTTCTTACTTTTCTCGATTAGTTTTGGATAGTTACAGATGAAGCTATTAGCAACTTGACACAGTTTTATCCGCCGAAATTATCATAGAAATCGTTTTGTTATTAATATACAATATTCTGAGTTGGCATTGTTGATCTAGAGTGACTGCCAAGTAATAGGTATTAAATTCAATCCTCTGGTATATTTTTGTTTTGATTGTATTAAATTTGACTGCCTCGTTGACCAAGTGCTCGCAAGTGCGTCTTGAGTTCGACTCCCGGGTCGGGCGAAGTATTACTGGGTTTTTAAAAAAATCTCAGTAGAAGCACATAGTCTGGAATTGTGCCCGGTATATGATAATAAGCTCACCCCTATTACATGGGACTTATAACATAAAATAGCGAAAAGTGGGTGTTACATTAGTACAGTGGCATTAAGTGCCGTAATGTGCACCTCTGCCTACCCCTTCGGGGTTAAAAGGCTTGATATTATAGGTATTATGTAGTAATTTAATGACTGCATTGATAGTTTATCACAGCACCTATCTTTAGAAGAAACCATTCGCTGGCCGCCTCGACTAAATGTAATCTGTCATATGCCTAGTGAAGCGTTTACACGTGATACCGAGCTTCTAATCTCGTAGGTTGGTTTAGACCTTAGGTATTAAGAAATTTAGACTTGATTGTAAAAGTAATATTGTAAAAGTAATTTGTATTTAAAACATAGTTGTGTTATTTCTAAAACCTATTTGTTTTTATGGCAGGCCGGCAGACAGAGCAGACGGATCACCTGAAGGTAAGCAATTGGTGTCGCCCATGCACACCTGGAACACCAGAGGCGTCACAAGTGCGTTACCGGCCTTTTGAGAAATTAGGAGTTTAAGGATCGTTGGGGATTCAGGAATTCGGGAGATTGGGAAAGGGGAGGGTAATTGGGCCTCCGGTAACCTCACTCACACGACGAAACACAACGCAAGCGTTGCTTCACGTCGGTTTTCTGTGAAGCCGGCCATTCGTGCCGAAACATGGCTCTCCCACACTTAAAACATAGTTGTGTTATTTCTAAAACCTAATTAAACTATCTTTCAGCTATATGAAGACTATAGTATCATATTTGTATCCGGGTATATTTTGTTATATGTCCTCAGTTAAATATCATAGGGTCTATGATATTTCCAAATTTATTAAAGCATATTCTTTCGGATAGACTGAGTTTTGCACTAAAAAAGAGACAAAATCCAAACGAAATTGAATTGCGAAATAAAAATGGCGTAGATTTCATTTTATTAAACAAAGTGTTTCGTTTCAAACAATCAAGCTGGAAGGTTTCTCTGAATTTGTATCGGATAACACGGATTGTTTGGCCTCTGTCCGGTTATTATTGCAGTTTTACTCAAATTTATAGACTTTCTAAAGGATTTTCGAAAATACTCGAGTTCTACTAACGAATATTCTAAATACTCTGTTTAAAACGTTTTAAGCTCTCTCAGCTTTCGTCCTAACTACGGTCAGTAATAGGAAACACTGAAAAAGAGAAAATCGGACTTGCAAAAATGCAACAAATACTAGCACAGAAAATTATAACATAAAACATATTACCATCACGCTTTTTATCCCCGAAGGTGTAGGCAGAAGTGCACATTATGCCACTGTACAATGTAACACCCACTTTTCATAATTTATGTTATGACTTCATTAATAAAAGAAGGTAACGAACAAAATTATATATATAGTGTATGCTACTCACCTGCGTTTCATTATTTATCATTTCATTATTCTATACCTTCCTCAAATTCATACTTTTTACTATTAGTTAGCTCACCTCTTTTCTTTAGTATTTTCTTCTTCCAAAAGAATCTGTCAATTTCTTTTGTTTACTAATGTCATAATTTTCCCGTTGTAAAAATGTCTTCATTTCATACTATATTTTATTAAAACAGTTTATTTTACACTTTAAATATTATTTACTTTCCGCCGCATTGGTGGACCCTATAGTGCTAACTCCCTAAAATAGCACTAAACATAAACAACACCTACTGCCTCTACAAACTCTTGATTAAATCCCACAAACATCCGTCCGCCATAATTATCTCGAACATGTTACAAAAACTGTATCAATCGATTCACTCGACCAATCAACACGACACATTTATCTCGGCTCGCAAGCCAGTAAAAAGTCCACCCGAAATTGCCGGTTATCCCTAACAGAGGGCCTAATGTTCGCATGTACTCCCCCCTCTCCCCTCTAATTTACGACCACATACCATCCGCAATCTCCCAGCAGCCATTATCCGAGGACTTCCAATTAGTTGTGATACTCGTTTATTAACACGCAAGCAAGATACGAGACGGGACATAAAAACTTCAAATATGTATTATGTGGCGGAATTATCTTTGTAACACTTTAGGACTGTTCGTGGTTAGTGCTTGCCATGTAGCTTTATGTTGTAAAAGTAATGAAACAAGCAGCAGTTTAGTTCGTAACAAAGCTTGATTTTGTGATAAAGCAAAATGTTATAGTTCAAGACTATAATTATATTGGTACAAATAGTGTCCTGTCCTTAGAAGTTAAAAGACACAACTAAGAATCATTTACTTAAAATTCTTATCCATCAACAGCCTATAAATGCCCACTGCTGAGCAAAGCCTCTTCTCACACGGAGAAGGTTTGAGCATTAATCACCACGCTTGCTCAATGCGGGTTGGTGATTTCAAACTTATAATTAGAAATTTATAAGCCTAGGTTTCCTCACCATGTTTTCCTTTACTGTTTGTCAGTGGTGTCTGAATAATCTTAGAAAGTATATATAACTCGGAAAAAGTCACATTGGTACATACTTGCCGTTGGTAGGTTTCGAACCCACACATGCATGAGAAGTGGGCGTCTTAAACCTCCGGGCCACCACGACTTCATTAAAATTCTTACTTACTTATTAGTTTTCATACTTTGATGTAACTAATTGTATCTACCTAATCAATTTCATACATTGACTATCACCACAGCACATTTTAAAATGTTAGACATCTAAAGAAAAAGCCGGCAGTCTATCAGAATCTACAAAGATATGTCCCTTGAACGTGATCAGATGAATCGAGTTTTGCGATCAAGTGGCGACCTTCACAAAGTCAATTTGTTTTGGCCCCTCACTTTTCCCAGTTTGACAGTTAATAAAGTCACCCGATAGAAAGTAATCTGAATTGCTAATGTTATTTTTCTATAAATTACTTCGCCGTGAATTAAGTGGCGATTATATTCAGAGATTGTTTGCCGCATCGGAGCCTTATTGCTCCGTCGTGCCTTTTTAATGAATGATAAGGCTTACGAAATTGTTTAGCAGCAGCGCAGCCGGTACGTTTTTTTAGGATTCTTTATTAATTATTTATCGAAGATATTTTCATGAATATCAGTTTAATTTTATTCTGATTACATACAGCCTTCTTTGGAAAGCTAAGAAAAGTTCTATAAAAACTGGTTAGAAACAACAATCAAGGAATTAAAAGTGAACACTTCCATCGCTCTATCCGGAACGCCAAACTAAGTTGGAGAAACAATTTCCCTCATATCAAGTTCTACTACTATTATCACCAACAATTACCTAACTAAGTTCACGCGAGCATTCTCTCTTTCCGTAATCTGATCGAGTTTACATTTGGCTTTCACGTGTTTCGCAACCAGAATACATAATGTATCTGGTCTGTTGCTGTTTTGATATAAGCAAAAATTTAAAAACATGGAAGATATTTAGTGAGTTTACCCTCTATTACATGGGACTCGTAACATAAATAGTGAAAAGTGGGTGTTACATTGTACAGTGGCGTGAAGTGCCGTAATGTGCACCTCTACCTACGGGGTACATACCCTTCGGGGATAAAAAGCATATAATTATATCGCATGTTATATTATGTTATTGAAGATATTTAATGTTTCCGAAAGAAAAGGCTTCCTTACATTGGGCTTTTTATACGTCTATTGTAATATTAAACTGTGTTTTTGTCACGCACCGAAAGTATTCAATATTATTTATTAAAAATAATATATCAATTATTATTTCATAGATACCTCATCAGCATAATTATACAAATCATAAAATTATCCAGGTTTCTATTATCCTATTCTAAATTAACACGAAATTCTGAAATATATTTCATAAAGTCAAATAATAATACAATTCCATCAAAGGATATATGCGTGATTACCATTGCAATTAAATACAACATACCTTTCCTGAACCCTTTGACCACCATAAATTCACTCAAACATATATCAATTCTAACGAAATTTGTCGGTAAATCTACTTCCATTAAACGTATGAGAGGACATATTGAATGTGTGTTGACGCAAGGCGGGTCTGGTAATCGACTAGCAAACATTGTCGACGATCCAACGATAGACGTCGAACGCGTGATTGCTGAGCGGTAGGGGTGATGTTCACTTGTTTGTTCTATTTTTTATACCCATAGGGGATAGACTATAGTGTGTTACAGCTGACAGGTAAAGACAGTAAGTATTTACACGGGACACACCTAGGATCAGATAAAATGTAATTATACAAAGTAATATCAAGGAATATTTAGGGGGTGTGTTGTAATAGCTCGACGCGCTCCATCGTAGACCGCATCATCGTTTACTACCAGGCAAGATAGTGGTAAAACGTCGTCCCATCAAATATAAAAAAAAATTACATCGCCATTGAAGGATAGTCGACCTTGAAATTATGTCGTGTTTAAAAATCGATCAACTATCTTATCTATCTATCATTTGTTTAGAACATTTATTCTGTCTACTGAAAAATGTCATATTACACATGAAATTGGAATTTATTTTCATGACAGTCACGAAAGTCTCAGTGTCAATCACAACTTAGTTTAGAAACAAAATACAAAAACTAGCTAAGTTATATAAAACCTAAATTACTTTTACTTTGTATAAAGGTAACTATGTCATTTATTATCTCATTTTATTTTTCAAATAACGCAAGTAATTCTGAAACAAATCCAAATACTGATGAGAAAAACTTACAATAAATTGGGATCTATTACTCTAAAACTTTCCACGATTTTGTAGAAACAATGTAAACTTAATTTCATGTTTTATCCAAATCCTTAGAAACGATACAATGTGGTATCCAAATAGATTTGGTAATCAACCCTTCACGTAATCGTATTAACGTGGATTATATTACGAAACTTTATGATAATCTTCGCTGTTATTCATTCGTTGAAGATTGTTTCAATCAATGAGCACACAGGGATTGTAATTTATAATGTTTTTTTCGTACATAATTTAATAATTTGTCAATATCGATGATCGTTTTGATCTCTGAAACTAAAGTTCAGTAGTAAGTACATTTTTTTTAAATAACTAGTTGAAGATTTTTTCTCAATTATGACTTTAGTAATTACTCAAGTTAGGATAATTTCAGATAGAAGGGTACGATAGTGTATCCATGTAAATAAAAACAGTATAATAAATCAATCGAAGAAAAGTTTAAAGGTACAAGCCATTAAACCAAAATATATCGACATAAAATTGTGGTCCAGAGTCACCACACTAGACCTCCAACAACCTGTTTACGTCCATGAACTTATATTCGTTAAACTTTTGTTCATTCGTAAACAATAGAGTGAGCCTTAATTGAGTAATCCTGGGCACGGAATGTAACGTAGTTGAGACATGACGAAATGTTCGGTATACACGCTATTTGTTCGCTATGAACGTATTAATGAGTTACCCCGGATTATGGCCTATGAGCGGCCGTCTATTAGGAGCTAAACGGTTTCTGAATGGACCCCATTTGAAGATTTTTGGGGTCTTTTTCGATCTACATAATGAAATTGAAAATCTGCTTTAAAGGTAAAAGGCGATACTGTATTGCTACATGGAGATAATAGATGATCTCTCTATTGCTTAAGACTGTGTACATGTATTGTCATACTATTGATTTTAGTAAAATAATTAAGGACCTCAATGAGGAAGCCTTTTGCTTCAAGAATGTTATGAGTGGTATGTGTTAGGAATGACCAGAGGCCTTAGTACGGGTTTGTTTTACGTTTAAAGTAATCGTAACGAGTATGCGTTCGGCGCTGTGATTGGTTGCTTCATTGGCGCCGGCCAATCAGAGTGCCGAACGCATACTCGTTTCGAATACTTTAAACGTAAATCAAACTCGTACTAAGGCCTCTGTTGCCGTTAACTACAGAGTAATCGAATGATACTAAAATTGAAACAATCAATCATTACAGTACTACCTTGAAGATAAATCTATAAATTTAAATCAATTCTTATCTATTTTTATGATAACTTAGGAAACAATTGAATAATAAGAACTTAATTCCAATAAATAGTAACAGAAAAAAATATAAGATTTACCCGAAACTTCTTTTATTGCTTAATAAAAGAAAAAATGTCCGTATAAAAATTCTATGGTAAGAAATTCACCAACTAATGACTCTCTTTACAAAAACTACCGAAAAAAATACCCACTAATTTAGTCATCAAATATTTAAGGCAAGAATGTGTAGCGTTCAACAATCCTAAGTATGTCCCAATAATGTTTTGCTTCGGAAATATTTATACTTGGAGCTATTTCATACGTCACAACTGTCAATTGAGGGGAAACTTTAGCGCATACCTTTCGAATAGCAGCAGGGGTAACCACCTGAGTAAATAGACCTTAAATACGATAAAGTTTGGGGTAATTTAATTAAAATAGTTTCGTCAAGTTCGTGAGGTGTAAACAAACAGCCTTGAGATAAAGTTTTCCACAAAACCTGTGCGTGTAGTGTGTTTTTCTTGCTTTAAGGAAACGCTTTGTATATATTTTTTTCTTTTTTCCGGTACTTCTTGTTTACGGCGTAGCACTTTAGCTACGCCGTAGAACTCAGTCTGCGGCGTAGCCGCTGTCTACGAAATAGCACATTCTACCAATGGCTACGAAAATTCATTAACAGATGGCTTCTAAACTAAAACGATTGCACTAAGTAGGGTACTATACGTTAGTGTATCCGTTATTGGTTATGTTCTACGATTGGATCCTAATTCAGTAAACTAGTGAAGTGAATATTTTAGGAGAACCCATTTTAACCTAATGTCTTTTTCGGGTTTTCTTGATCAAACAAATAGCGTAAAGGAAAGTGGTCGTCTATCTAGGTTTCTGGGCAACAAGTACATACTTTCTAGTTACTAGAATAGTCATCATTAATAATAAATGTTCCATTTTCCCAAATAAAACCTTTCAGTAGCTGGAAATAAAATACCAATATTTAAAGGTTTAATACACCAATTTGTTTTCTATTTTAAATAGGTAGTGGTTTTTATAAAAGGGTATTTCTGCCTGGTCAAAAGTACAGGTGCAATTGTGGAAAAATTTTTATAATGTAAGTACGGCATTGGAATTGTAAAATAACGGTTTTATGTTCGTGGCACTAAAGGTGAGTTTAATCATTCCTTTGTTATTATACTCTAGGTACATATGTAGCTATTCAATTATAACCATTTCCATTCCTACGGGCACCAACCATGAAAATAATTACAGTTAATACAAACAATTAACACGAATTCAATATAGGAACAGCAATATTATACTTATTATCATGTAACATTAACTTTTATTATAACATCAGGCATAATCTTATTATAAGCCAATCGTACTCAAACATGAGTCGGTGGTCCGCACGCGATCATTTGGTACAATTACCGAGCACGTCCGAGCTTTATGTCCTGCCCGCACGTGTGCAAGCAGCCTTACCGCGAATCGGTTATTTATTCATACAAAAGCGATATCTACACGCAATCGTGAATCAGTCTCCATAATGGCTTTAAAATGGTTTTTAATATTGATTGGAGTTATTGACTGACCAGTAAGAGCTCAATTTTATTTTATACGATTGTAGTGAACACCCTGTAGTTAAAGGTAGCGATGACATGCTTTCCAATTGTTACATTGTCTTTACAACTCAAGTGTGGTTGAAGATATAAATTGTTACTAATTACAAAAATGATAACCCCATAACCATAGTCTTGACTTTTAATTATAACTGTAACTTTGTTATGGGGCCAAGTAATTAAATACTTTCAATTTCTAAGTGTGGGAGAGCCATGCTTCAGCACGAATGGGCCGGCTCGACCGGAGTGATACCACGGCCTCACAGAAAACCGACGTGAAGCAACGCTTGCGTTGTGTTTCGTCGTGTGAGTGAGGTTACTGGAGGCCCAATTACCCTCCCCTTCCCCAATCTCCCCAATTCCTGAATCCCCAACGATCCTCAAATTCCTAATCCCCAAAAGGCCGGTAACGCACTTTTAACGCCTCTGGTGTTCCAGGTGTCTATGGGCGACGCCGATTGCTTACCATCAGGTGATCCGTATGCTCGTTTACCGGCTTATGCCATAAAAAAATGTAAGTCAAATATTTTTTCTAAAAATTTGAGTTTTAATTTAAATATTCTTAGTTTTCAGAAGTAAAAATGTAATTAATTTAAATACAAGGAACCGAGTTGAAACAAAATTACTATCGCCCGGTATCAAATTTCTTCGTTTTAGAATTTGTAATATTGTTACGCTTTAAATGAAATTGAATAAAATTCTACCTCTATAGTGGAGGAAGAAAATTGGTTATAAACCAGATTTGCGTAGAATTTTGATGACAACAATGTTATTTGCAACCCGACACTAATGATGTATGTTCTGTAGATTTTTTATACTTCATAAGTTTTTACTTTTCAAGAGACAAGAAAAAAACTTATGAAGTATAAAATAAAAGATTATTTTAAAGTGATTACAATTTATTTTAGTCTCTGTTATGTGTAATATACAGTTTAATATTTCAAACATTTATGCCGCAATATGGCTGATGTCAATAAATGCTTATATTTTTTGTTTTTTTTAGAGATATTGATCTAATCCTTGGGCAGTTTTAACCTTATTAATGTTGAATAATATTCCATCCTACTTTGAGGGTACTCTGAGCCTTTATAGGTAGATTTCTCTGTATAACTAGAGGATGATAAAATTCTCCGTCATTCAAATTCAAATTCAAATTCATTTAATCATTTGCAAACATGGGTACATAATATAGGTATTAACAAAATATACAGTTTCTCCATATTTTGCCTTCACTTGGCATGCAAAGATATGTTATAAACAAAATTATATAATAAAATTAGGTCATTTCCGATTACTATCACACTTTTTGCATAGACAATTATACAACATCGTTAAAACTAATCATGGAATCACCAAACAGGATTTCAATACAAAATGTCGATGAAAATTTGAAAATATATTTGTTTTATGAAATAAGTACATAATATTTCATGAATGCCTCGTTGGCCGAGTGGTCGCAACTACGACTGCCGGGCAAGGGGTCTCGGGTTCGATTCCCGGGTCGGGCAAAGTATTACTGGGTTTTTAAAAATCTCAGTAGTAGCAAGGAGTCTGGAAATGTACCTGGTATATGGCAATAGGCTCACCCCCTATTACATGGGACTCGTAACATAAATAGTGATAAGTGGGTGTTACATTGTACAGTGGCATAAAGTGCCGTAATGTGCACCTCTGCCTACCCCTTCGGGGATAAAAAGGCGTGATGTTATGTATGTATGTATTTCATGAATGGTCATTATTTAATAAATGACAATTAATTGTTAATTTAACAAATAACAATGGAACAGTTATAATAACTGCAATGCGTGCGTAATTATTAATGTAACATTGTTATTTTGTGATTATTTTAGACATGTTGGGTCTGAGTTAAACAATTAAAAGAATTTGTAATTTAAAGTTAGAATAAAGATAAAATAAAAAAGAAACCATAGTTACTTTTTTACTGAATTAATATACTTCAAAATAATTGCATATTGTTATGACACTACAAATGATATCCGCACTTTTTTGTTAAATTTAAAAAAGTTTAATATTGAATATACTTACAAAACTACACAGTTGAGGTCATTCTCACCTGTAACATAACAAGAAACATCACATAAATAAACAATAAAAATGTGTCAATACTAATAGCAACTCATATTACTCCATAGGTATAATACACATTGGCTAGCCTCATCACCTTGACTCAAAAAACCATTTCATATGAAATCCACTACCGCTTCTCTCTTACACCGCACTACTACTCCATGAAACATTTCTGCCATAAATTAATACATCGGCACTACATTTGTTCTAACGCTAAATGGGCCTAGTCTGACACTGCATAAAAACATAATGTATGTCCGATAATGACCCGCATTCCGTTATGTGACAGCCCACATGCAAGCGAGCATGCTCTATCTCGTTAGTATGACACGTCAGACCAATGGTACGTTGGCTATATAGTTGTGGCCTCCTGGACTATAATAATGCATAATGACTGATAAAATGAATGATAGAGTCGCAATGACGTCTGCTTAAAACATAATGTGAAATCAAGTGTTGCAGTAAATTGTAGATTATTATGTAGAAATAGTAATATAGCCATCAAATATGAGTGAGGTATTACCTCGCCCACTTTTATATAAAAAGCAATTATTTTGCTTCATGAAACCAGTACAAAAAGAGCCTGAACATGTTACGTATACAAAGTCGTTAAAAGACCTTCGCACATTGGCACACAAAACGCTCAGTGTAACCCCCTATGTTCTCATACATAAACGTTCATAATAAATATTGTGCGAAAGACTCATTAATTCAAAGCGAAACATCAAAGAGAAACATTTACATCACAGTACAAAGTTGATTGAGCTATATTTGACGAGCCTTTTACATTTACTCGGAATTTTTCTTGTAACTAAACTCCATCGGTTTAGAATATATGGAAGAAATGAGCATTTCTTTGGTTTGTTTCAAAGATAATGTTTCAATACATTTTTGTGCGCGCACAATACCCGTAATTTGAGTGTTATTTGATTATATAGATTTAATGACTAACTCAATTTGTAGGTTTTATATAGAATCATCAGATCTGATACTTAGATTGGATACATAACACTGTTAATACACTTTTGAATAACTTATCAAACATCTAGTGTAGTCCCGTAGCGCGTAGCACGTAGCTCGTAACTCGTAGCAACGCTACGAAAACCTAAATCTAAATTAAATTAATTGTAAAACTTTGTTTACATAATAAAAGTAATTACTAATACTCGGTGTCGTATAAAATTAAAAAGTTGAATTGTTTTACTCTGTAAAATGTTGGAACGAATAAAAAAATCAATTAATCTCCCCTCTTAATTATGAAGCACGGAGCTGCCTACTAGCCAGTGGCCAGCCAATGAGTCTGCGAATTTATAGCCAACTTTTAATAAACCTCCTATATAATTAATTACGAAGTTGTTCAGTATAAAAAGCTGTGACTACATTAACCCCAAATTATTTAGTACTATTACACAAAAATACCCTTTTCATTATGAAGCATCTAATTTAAGTCTCTTGAACAAAAACATGACAAATGATCGCGGGCCTTTGTTTCGCAAAGTTTTACAACTCTCAGCCCTCTTAGGCGGGCTACAGACTATCAAACCCGCTTGACAAAACTTGTTGAGAAAAACAAGCCTTCATTTAATTAGAGTTAAGGATTCTACGATGTAAGAAATGGGTCCAGACTTTCAAACTTGGTGTTCTTGTAACACGCTTTCCAAATTAGTGTAATGCTCTTCTCAGGACGTGTTTTGGCTGACGCTTTATAAGTTATTACTGGAACCTCGTTAATGTATTAAGTTGGATATTGATGTAACTTCTGTAAGAATCTTTAGTCGATTGACCCTGAATAATATTATTGAATTGAAACTCTCTCACTCGGGGAGTAAGGTCGTGTTTTGAAGAAGTAACACAAGTCATCATCTACATATTTGTTGGGTTGTTCAAACTACTGAAACTTGTATAAAATACCTTAATAACAGCTGCATAAGATACAAAATACCCATATTTTTCAATATCAAAATCTCATCAATAGGATAAGAATGCGCGCACATGTAACTAAATACATTACTAAAAAGAATCCTCAAATCCTCCTTTATATGGAAAAACAAGCATTGCATAATACTACGTTAGTTAACAAGAACAAAATATAAACACAAGCATATCTGTCAGGCGAACGCCAACGCGATCGTTTCAATATGAATTACAGTCGAGCAACGCAATGTAAAATACATTTTTTCGCCGCGTCAGTTACATTTGTGCCGTTCTTATGAGATTCGCATTAGGGAGTTTGCTGAATTGAAAAATACATGTTGTTATACAGAACTTTGACAACTGTTCAAGTTTTGAATGATCGTGTGTAAGTTTCCTTTGCTCTAAATACTGAATGGGTCTTTAATCGTCATTCTTTTTTTTGTGAAAAATTGTGGAAATAATTGCGTTGGCCTTGAAGTTGAACTAGATATAGAAATTAATGTTCTCTTTTTGTATTTTTGATTCTTTTTATCTTACATTTTTTGGCATTGGACCCGTAACAATTATTACGTGAAAGGTAGATAAATGGGTATTTAAACGATTTTCCTTTCAAGAAAAATAAACCTGAGATATCATTCAGTTATCACAGTTTAAGTGTTTGTAGTCTAATAAGTAGAATACCTATAAAGTACAGTCCATCAATAACACTTTATTTGATTGAAGTTGAACACAATCATTATTGTTATCAACAACATCGATTGTCAATAACTAAACTAATGTGTTTTTAAACGTTAAAAATGTGAAGTAAATTCTTGAAAGCAAATAATATATGAACATGTCATGGAAGTGGTAGCGACCTAGATTCAATGCTAGTACACTCAGCTACTTGACACTGAGTCACTAAGTTATAAAATAAAAAGAGGTATATTTTATTACTTTTAACTGCATAAATTGCCTTTTGCTATTACTTTAATTTTTTGTATTAAATAAGCCGGTAACCAAGCAGACAGATCACCTGATGGTAAGAAATCGGCGTCGCTAATGGACACCTGGAACACCAGAGGCGTTACAAGTACGTTACCAGCCGTTTGAGGTTAAGAATTTGAGGAATATTGGGGATTTAAGGATTGGGATGATTGGGGAAGGGAGGGGAATAGTTGGACCTCCGGTAACCTCTCTCACAAGACGAAATACAACGCAAGCGTTATTCCACGTCTGTTTTCTGTGAGGCCGTGGTATCACTCCAATCGAGCCGGGCCATTCGTGCTGAAGCATGGCTAGCACGTCCTAGAACACTATCAGTTATGTTATCGATGTATGGAATATTCTGATTGTATTTCTAAATTCTGATCTAAAGTAAAACTTTATTTAATTACATTTGTGACACCTTAAACATTAATCTAAATACATTTTAGTAGTAAGTTTGTAAGCATATTGTAATTTTAGTAGCAAGTTTAGAGTACCGAAAAGTAACGATATCAAGCTGATCACAATTTTTATTGACTGATTTCTATATAATTTTGGCACGTTTTGAAGTCGTATTTATTAAAATAAAATTACATGTTATTCAAATTCTATTTTTATATGTAATTTATTTAAGGTGAAAATATAAATAAATCTTCTTACTTCTTAGACCTACTTATTTATTTCGTTGCCATTCTAAAACGATTTATAAATGCGATGTATTTATAAGGCTCGTCGGTAAATACTTTCAACGAAGTCCACCTTCCGAAGATATATTTATGTCAAAGTTTTATGACAAGCATCGCGTTTGACAAATGATGTGTTTTACCATTTGTCATATTCTGCAGAAAATGTATAGGTATGGTGCGGTATTAAATAAATTTTACTGAAAATACTATCGTCATGGCTGTTTTTTATGATTTGAATGGTTATCTTACCTGGAGGCTCTTTTATTTGTTGTTATTAAAAACAATATTTATTAAAGATTTCTTTCGCACTAACTAGGCTCAAATGAGTTTACGCGTAATTATCACGTCTTTAAATTTAGGAAATGTTTGGGCATTTTCATAAATCTATGCGCAATACTTATTTTTTTTCTTTATACTAAAAATATACATGTATAAAATTTTGTTAACACAAGTTCGATATACAAATATTGTTCCAGAAAAAAGATTGTAGATACTACCTACAGATCAAGAGGAAAAAATATGGATATTCAAAACATGAAATATCGAACGTAGCACATCTTCACAAACAAACGACCGTAATGGAATTAACCAGAATTATCAAGAATTCTTCCTTATAGGTACCACAGGTAGCCTTATTCTCCGTAGAAATTAGGTCAAACAACAATAGACTCTATTAATGCGGTAAAACGGTATATTTTCCACTTCCTACCCATTAATGTTGGGTCAAAAGAACACCGTTTATAGCTAAAGATGACTTATTAGCGATAACAATGTTGTTATTCGCGCTTTCTTTCCCTTTTCGGACCTAAAAGGCGATGTTTGATGGATGATTTCGAACTTTATGTGAAGTACGTGTGGGTTCGTTTTCGATTGTAGCATTTTTATGAATTAACAATGTGTACTTTGAAAGTCGTCGTGCATGTGATGTGTCGTTGATTCTGAATAAATAGTTGTTTTGTTGCGAACTGTAGTAATGTGTAAATGTGAAGCATTTTGCTGACATAAAGTTAAATTATGTGTTGCCATTTCAATTTCCGTGTTTTATATCAACTTATGCAAATGGTTTGTGGATTTTTGGGCAAATAAAGCTTATGTTTGATTGTATCGATAGAGGCAACAGTAATATTACCTTGTCTTCAAGGAAATGCTTAAACCCACTGAAACAAGTTAGTAGCTCGCCGTGGGAACTGACGCAATCGCATAGAAATTACGTTGGGTCTCTAGTAGTGGGTAATCTTTTAAACTACCTCTATTATACATAATACTAATTCCAGTGTCCACAGTAGGTAATCCACAACCTTACGCCTTACATTTTTAATTTACTATAAAATGTATGACTTGTCTTATCTAAGAATTCATCTAAGATAAATAAAACACAATGATTTTCTGAAACCTACACAGGAACAGGGCCTAAGGCCTAATTGAATGCAGGACTCGTAAACAGTAGCCTGCCAATCAATCGCCACCCACGCTTGTCATTAAGACGAAACCAAAAAATACATAATGTATTTAATCAACCGAATGTAAGTTCCACACCACATCGAAATGACGTTAACGCCGCGTATATAAACAGTTTATAACTGCCCACTCCTGAGCAAAAGCGTCTCTAAAGGATAAATAAACGCTTGCTTAAGGCGGATCGTTGATTTCAAGTTTATACTTAATTAGAAATTATAAATTCAGATTTCATCACGACGTTATCCTTCAACAGAAAGATCAGCCGATCAGAAAGCTCAAGACCAGTCGTGATAGAGGATTTCAGTGAGCGTTCTCTGCCCCATCTACGGCACACAGGACTTTAAAGTGATGTCTAAATAATCTTAGTAAGTACCTACATATAACATGAAAAAACTCAAATTTTTACTTACAAGGTTTCGAACCTGACTACAACACGGCGTATTCAGTGATAACGTAATGATTTCACACGACCGCAGTCGCAGTGCGTTGTCATAAGTTAATGGGATTTATATTAAGGAAGCCGCGACTTGAATATGTTTGTGTGGTAATGCCATAATGTTATGTGTTGCAACTTTATACTACGTTGCAATGATGTCGGCATAGTATATTGTGTTGTATAAGTTAAGAATAGTGAATCAATTTTTAACAGAATATAAAATTACTAGCTTTTACCCACGGCTTCCCTCGCGTCACATAAGGATAAAAGTAGCCTATCTGACATATACCAATACACGCAGCGCCATCTATACCAATACTTTTGTTTTCCCTCGGGAATATCAAATTTTTCCGGGATAAAAAGTACCCTATTATTTAATCCAGACTTCTAACTTTACGTCTACACAAATTCAAAGCAATCGGTTTAGTAGTTACGGCGTGAAACACCGTAAACAAACAAACAAACAAACTCACTTTCCAATTTATAATATTAGTTAGGATGTCTATTTTGTTCTCAGGCTGACACATTGTTGGCGCTGACAGCTGCGATATATGAAATTCAAGGAACCGTACGCGCTGATAGCTATGCGTCATTTAAAAACCCTGCTTATAAGTTCAAACATCTCGGGTATCAGCGCAGACGGTCAGCGCGATACTAAAACCAGCCTTATAAGTAAGCAGAGTGGTAAAACATTATGTACACATATGTTTTATCAGTTCTGTTACTATATCCAATGTAACGTAAACGTTTTTCTAAATACTGGGTAATAAATCAAGCTATCTTATCATTTTCAATCATTTTAGGGAAATAGATACATTGACTTTTCTTTAAACGTATTGTTACTCATTTGTTACCTTGCTTGGTCTCTAAAGCAAGCCTTCTAAGTAATGTATAATAACATTATTTTTAAAAACTGTCTCTTTCTTCACATAATATTATTTATCACCTTACAAGTTCAACACATGACGCACCCAACAAAATCAATCTAAACGATCACACACATAAGTAATTTCACACACATACACTCATAAACGTTGTATGAATCAATCATTCATAAGTGAGGTGGTAGGGAGCACCACTCGATAAAATCTGGGCCCGACCGCCGCCACTAACATACGGAATATCAAATCTGTATTCTTGTACACATAAAGCTATGCAAAACCAGTATTAACTGACCGATGAAAGTGCGGAATCATCGCACAAAATGAGACCATGTTAAACTAGTGTAGTATAGCTTGATCCGCAGACGAATAATTTACCAACAGAATTGTGTATTTTTAAAGGCTCGTCATATCTTCCTTCGGATATAAATATTTTTATTTATCCGTATATAAATAGAAACACCATTCATGGTTTTATCTGTAAGTACTTAACAGGTCCTCAAATCATCTCCACTTTTACTCTCTCTTTTAGTCTCACTTTTAGTCTCAACTTACTGCTATAAACTGAACATATTCACCGAAAATCTCAAAATAAACCATCTAATAATACCGTCTAAACCAAATTAAATAAACGACCTTGAACACAAAAATAAGTATATATAAAACTAGCTGTTGCCCGCGACTTCGTCCGCGTAGAATAATGACTTCTGGCAGAATTTAGGCTTTTGAATTAGTTTTTATCAAGGGATATTCTACGGTAATGGATGTCGTCAGAATTGATTCAGTCCCGTAGATGATAGCCTGATAATATGTAGCCTATATGTTTACCAGACTTGTTAGTAATATTCATGCAAAATTTGAAATAGTAGTGCAGTACTTTTTGAGATCATCACGGCCATACATACAGACAAACAGACAAAAATTCTAAAAACCACATTATTGGCTTCGGTATCGATTAGAGATCACGCTTCAAATATTCTTTTAAAAAATATTCAATGTACAGTTTTGACTTTTCTACGATTTATTATATGTGTAGATAGCTGTTGCCCGCGACTTCGTCCGCGTAGATTAATGACTTCTGACAGAATTAACCAGAATCAATTCAGTGCCCAAGTAAGATTTACCTATTTTGAAATGATTTATCGTAGTTTCAATAAATAAATAATCCCGCAGGGATCTTACCAGTACAGTGCCCGATCACGTAAGGTTTGAGTAATAAAAACTATTCTATCGACTATTGTTGTACCGAATCTCTCTAGAATAAGTTCAGTGGTTAAGAGTTAGAGAGTCCTGGGGCATTGACGCATAGTTCCCGTTCTCGTGAGACATCTGTGAAAAAACTATCATACGTTACCCAGGTCCCAAATCATCGTTTTACCGAATGTAATTCAAAAAGATTCAATGATTCTAAATTCAACGGCTAAGAAGATTTATACAAACTCTCATTCCCTATTTTATCCCCTTAGTGGTGGAATTTATCAAAATCCTTTCTAAAGAGATACCTATGTCATAGTAACTTTATGCATGCAAAGTCTCAGCCCGATCAATTTAAAACTGGCAAAGTATCATACTTTGGGGTGAGAATGTTCAAAAACCTTTCTAAAGGGACGTTTACGTCATAATATCCATCTGCACGCCGAATTTCAACCCGATCGGTGTAAAACTGACAAAGCCTCACACAAACGTTCATCCCCTATTTTACCCCCTTGGTGGAAATTATCAAAATCCTTTCAAAGCGGATGCTTACGTCATAACATCTATCTGCATGCCAAATTTCAACCTGATCGGTTTAAAACTGACAAAGGCTCATATAAACTTTCATCCCCTATTTTACCCACTTGGGGGTGGAAATTATCAAAATTCTTTCACAGCGGACGCCTACGTCGTAACATCTATCTGCATGCCAAATTATAACCCGATCGGTTTAAAACTGACAAAGGCTCATATAAACTTTCATCCCCTATTTTACCCACTTGGGGGTGGAAATTATCAAAATCCTTACATATCGGATGCTTACGTCATAACATCTATCTGCATGCCAAATTACAACCCGATCGGTTTAAAACTGACAAAGTCTCATACAAACTTTCATCCCTTATTTTACCCCCATTGGGGGTGGAAATTATCAAAATCCTTTCACATCGGATGCTTACGTCATAACATCTATCTGCATGCCAAATTACAACCCGATCGGTTTAAAACTGACAAAGTCTCATACAAACTTTCATCCCCTTTTTTACCCCCTTGGGGGTGGAAATTATCAAAATCCTTTCACAGCGGATGTTTACGTCATAACATCTATCTGCATGCCAAATTTCAACCCGATCGGTTTAAAACTGACAAAGCCTCATACAAACTTTCATCCCCTATTTTACCCCCATTGGGGGTGGAAATTATCAAAATCCTTTCATATCGGATGCTTACGTCATAACATCTATCTGCATGCCAAATTACAACCCGATCGGTTTAAAACTGACAAAGTCTCATACAAACTTTTATCCCCTTTTTTACCCCCTTGGGCGTGGAAATTATCAAAATCCTTTTACAGCGGATGCTTACGTCATAACATCTATCTGCATGCCATTACAACCCGATCAGTTCAAAACTGACAAAGTTTCATACAAACTTTTATCCCCTTTTTTACCCCCTTGGGGGTGGAAATTATCAAAATCCTTTCTTAGCGAATGCCTACGTCATAACATCTATCTGTATGCCAAATTTTAGCCCAATCTGTCCAGCGGTTTGGGCTGTGCGTTGATAGATCACTATGTCAGTCAGTCAATCAGTCAGTCAGTCAATCACGTTTGAATTTTATATATATATAGAAGATTATAAAACACCACCCTACAAGAAGTTACCTTTCAACAATCAAAAACTAAATAAAGAAATTATTTCCAAAGTTTCTCGCAGCCGTACAATACTAACTGGCAGTTGTTCCGCCATTTTAAATGAAAATTTTCATAACACAAAATATCTAGACGGAGATTTAACAAAAATACTTTCCACCCCAACCTGTCTGGAGGTCGTGTAACTGTTATAATAATCTCCAGTTAACAAACTTGAATGATCCATTATCGTCGTTCTTAATTTTCATGATCAAAGTGTTATTTAATAAATCTAACTGTTGCTTTGTTTCAACGATTACACGGCAATTTATTAACAGTTCGCAGAATAAGTTTCTGAAATGAAACTATTTTCGTGTGAAATTGTGACGAGTCAAAGATATTACCTATTAAGGAACAAATATTTAAGTAGTAAATATAGAATTACCTACTTCAAAAATAAGTAAAAACCAAGACAAGAAGAATATCATAATCTCCGTTTAATCATATCAAACTACATTTTGTTTATTCGATAACAGTCCCAACAATAAACCCATTGTCAAATCCTCAACGAGTTCAAAGAAAACACTTATCTGATCATCGTTTATACTAAAAAAATAGCCATAGCCGACATTATAACCCCGCCCTAAGGTCGGAAGGTAAGATCAAGTCATAAATTAGACCTCAACCGCAACACAGCCCCATGAATAAATGCCGAGACGGTCGTCGGTCGCACTAAAGAGATAATACGTTTTAAAGGTCCGGTGAAGACGATGTAAAGGTCCCTTTAAAAATATGCGCCAACGTCGTTTAGTATGTTAAGCAGTAGCATTGTGCTTGAAGAAGAATCACTTAATTATGTTAAATAGGTTGCTTATAAATAAATAAGTTGTAAATAAGTTCATGTTGTTAAGAAATTACCCGGTTAGAAGTTGGTAGGAAAGTTTTATGATTTTTGTTGTTTAGATTTATTCTGTTTGTGAGTATACAACTATCACAATTAAGTGACTTGGTTTAAAATCACAAATGCAAATAGTTAATCTGTTAAAATCCTTCATGTAGTATGGTATAGTCTGTTCTACTTGTGAACCAGATTAGCATAATATCAATTTATTTTATGCTATCTAAAAGATTTTGTACTAACTACAAATCGCATGTCAGGATTAGTAAAGATAAATATGAACATCGAACCATCCCCACCTAAACTAGGACAAACAAAACTAGCAAAACTTCATAAAAGAATAGCCCTCAGGTAACCCTTTTAACCCGTAATGGGTGTGTTTGTAACCTTCTAATGGAATACCTATAGATTGTTCAGCCCATAATAAGTTGCATTAGACTAACAATGGGTCGTTCCACAAAATAGGCTCTTTCTTCAAATAATGTAACAATATGAACTGTTGTGGACTTGTGGACGATACGATGGGGCTTTTTACGTTGTGTTTTGTTAAAATATTGAATGGTGGAGCTATTTACTTTCGCTTGATGTAGTTTGATAGAAATCATGCGTGCTTACTGTAAGCAATGGTAGTTATAGTGTTACCTACCACAAATCACATACCTTCCGATGGTATGCAACGACCGCAAGCACGTGGCTCTTGGATAGTTACCAGTGACATAAAAAATATTGGAGTTTTATTTAGCAAAGACTGGAATTGCGTTTGGTCATAGGTAAGCAGTTTCATCCCTTATGAAATGAGGTTAACAACTTCACGCGTGCGTTAAAGTATCCCTTCATAATAATTATCGCAATAATTTAAAATTAAATCGAGATAGACGAAACTATATCTTCTCTCCATCTAATAATAAACTTTGGGTATAAGCCGCAAGTGTGAATATCCCATGGAACACGCAAGGAAGCCGCAAGCTTGTCAAAGCCCACGTTTACACCGTTTTATCTCGTTTACCCAGAGCTAGCTAGCCGCCATATTTGATTACAATTGAAATTCGTTGCGGCCTCGCTTTGATAAACGCTCGAGGTGTGATGTAATACTAGTGGCGCGTTTTTGTTTGTTTTACAACCCCTTTTCAAATTACGTAAATTTGTAAAGGACGGGACAATACATAATTATTTTTAGCTGGGTTGTGTAATTGGGATTAAGCTTATGCTGTGTTAGAATTTTGTATTTTTTATGGATCGATTAATTTTTATTCCATGTCTTCGCTCAGTTGACGAAGGAGTGTGTAATTAATTGTCTTTAAATACTCCGTCGACATACGTGTTAGCATACATACTAATGTGAATTAAAACCTTGCATGCCTGTTTGCATGTAAAAAACAAAATTACTTCAATTTTAATTGAATATTTCTGCCTTATTAGATTAGCACTCAAAAATGGAACCGATAGATACCAATCAAACGACACACCATTGAAATAACAAGAATAAGGTTACCATACTTTTACAGTATTGACGGAAAATTACATCTAGTCAATATTGTATTGATATAGTGATATCTATTATATATTTATATTGTTTTATATACATAATGTTAATTGTTTCCTACATTCTGTTGTTCATTAGCCAGTAATCAGTGATAGATAAGCGATCTGTTAAGGGATTCCGTCCGATTCAATTGTTAGTTTCCGTGTTCGTTTAGTTTGAGTATGTTTTATCTATTTTTGTTGGGATTTTATAAAAAATACCGTTTTTATATGTAATATTTTTGGTTTGGTGTGATATTTGAAAACCTACATAGATAAAAATCAAATCGCAGTTTTCTATAAAACCGAGATTTCACTGCTTATATAAAGGTTTATTTAAAATAAATAAAATAAAATAAGCCTTTATAACAACTATAAAGTTTTTTCAAAAATTATTTTATCTCGAATCACACCAACACTCGACTTCAATCAACCAAAAGAGTACGCTGGCTTCCGACGCAAATATTCAACCATGAATCATATACATGTACTAAGACAAGTCCTACAAAAAAAATATAAAGAATACAAGGTTTATTTAATAAACAATTATTATATTTTACTGTAATTTTAAAATGTAATGTTTGTTTTTTTTTATTTTGTACATAGCAATTATTATAATATAATATACTATTTAAATAAACAACAAGTTTAAAACATCAGCTACCTGAACCTATCATTATAAAAACCCAATAATAAAGTCACAAAAAAAACTAAAAATATAATATAATATAATATAACATAACATCACGCCTTTTATCCCCGAAGGGGTAGGCAGAGGTGCACACAGAAGTAACACCCACTTTTCACTATTCATGTTATGAGTCCCATGTAATAGGGGTGAGCCTATTGCCATATACCGGGCACAATTCCAGACTTCGTGCTACTACCGAGAATTTTTTAAAAACCCAGTAATACTTGGCCGACCCGGGAATCGAACCCGAGACCCCTTGCCCGACAATCGCACTCGCGACCACTCGGCCAACGAGGCAGTCAAAAAAAACTAAAATGCATCGCAAAAAATTCCCTACAATCGAATTGACACATGCTCCAACAGTCATAGCAAAAAATATAGCAAAATACAACAACAATATAACATACGTACTGAAAAACAACAAAGAACTATTGACACAAATTCGTTGCGGCATAAACACCATTCGGGGTCGACAGACGATATGCGTTCAGCGAAAACGCTGTAGTGGACTAGTTACTCTTGTTTTTATGATTATAGAGGTATACTTACTGATTTTTGCAAAATGATTATTTGTATATCTAGAAATCTAGATGGAAGATAGTCTTATTTTTAAAAACACTATTTTATTCTTTTAATCGAAATCGATCAAGAAATAAATATGTAAACCGCTACGACGCCTTCTCAAAATAAAGAGCTCGTTTTTTAAGGGGGAAAAATCATCGAATGACTGCTCCCGCCTGGGTGAGGCGGGAGGGAGTGTCAAACTCTTACTGACTAAAAACCACCCCGTTCCTTCTCCTGCACGTCGAGCCGGAGCCCCGATAACCCGTTAGGTTCTAAGAGCTCGTTACAGTCCACTGCTGCAGTACAGGCATCCTCTACATAAGAACGTTTGCCCGTAATCCCCTCGATTGTCCAATGGACAATCCAGTTTGAAAAACTTACGTCACCCACCTAGATAAGTTATGCCTTTATAGTAGTATTCAGTTTCTTTAGTAAATACTCTCAAAATTACGCACTTTCTTTATTTATAAATCCTACTTTCTTTGTTTACACATCAGTTAACGTGAATAAACTAGTTTTCTTTGTTTCTTTTTGTCCTCACACAAAACAAAGAAACCAGTTTGAACGTACCCTAACAACATTCGAACAAATGAGTGCGCTGTAAAACCTTGAAGCATTCGTTATTCATGTGTGTACGTTTATGTGCGAATAACATTACGATTCATAATGATTCTCTTTTATATCGACTCCCTGGGGTAAGCAGAACAAGCGGTTATTTGTAAACCATAAAAACATGTAGACAAAAACGTTATGGCAGTTTCCCTATAGAGATTATACAAAGCGCTGTACTGCATCGCAGACTGAAGTACATAAAATACATATCCTTGCGTTCACAGCTACGCTATCACGCTTGCGTTGTATTTCGATGAGTGAGTGAGGCTACTGGTGGACCAATTCCTCCCCTAGTCAATCACCCCATCCTCAAATCTCCAATTCTCAAATCACTAACCCGCAGAAAGCCGGCATCGCACTTTTAATACCTCTGGTGTTGAGACTGCGGGCGGCTTTGATTGCTTACTATAAGGTGATCCGTCTACGTGTTTGCTGGGCTAATAAATAATAAAAAAATCTTTGCAAAATATTTGGACACACCAAACGCTTTTCTCCAGATTCGAGATACCATTCAAGACTTTAAACCCACAGTAATAGCATACCTATAGCCTAATTTAACCCCTAAAGTGTCACGTTCGTCACCGGATTTTTTTTATGGCATAAACCGGTAATCGAGCAGACGGATCACCTGATGGTAAGCAATCGGCGTCGCCCATGGACACCTGGAACACCAGAGGCGTTACAAGTACGTTACCGGCATTTTGCGGATTAGGAGTTTAAGGATCGTTGGGGATTCAGAGATTGGCGAGATTGGGGAAGGGGAGGGTAATTGAGAATCTGACGTTTCTGGAGATTTAACTTTCATAATTTTAAACTTGGCAGTTAAAGTGTTAATGACTGCTAGACAATCGAACCACAAGAACTGTCAATGGGCACCAGACACCTACTTAAAACTTAGACTTACCAATTTCATTTTATATCCGAACAAACTAGGATATAAAGCTTTCAGGATGCACTAGTGCTTTGTCTAACCCGAGCACTGAACCTATAACTTTTCAAAAACTTGTTAGTCTCATATAATAAGAAGCGAGATTTATACGATCAGATAACTATAAAAAAGAGTCTTCGAGCTTTGTCTGATCCGAAAATCGAACTTGTGAGTTAGGAGTGTTAAATTTACGGTAGATAGGTTAAAATGTTTGTTGTTTTGACTATATTCTGTTTAACCGTCAATCTTTACTCCCAGGTTCAATTATGTCATTTTGAGTACTTAAAGAGATGTTAAATTATTGAATGCGTCATTGATTAAGCGATCGTAATTGCAACGGTTAAGGACGGAGCTCTTTCTTGATTCCTAGATTAGCCGAAGGATTATGGCGGTTTTTCTCATTTAGTATTGCCATGACAAAGTCTAGGTCGGTATGGTAATGTGCAATATAGTAGAATATAGAGGTAGTAGACATTATCTCATGAATTTAACTCAGAAAGAGCCAAGTAAAAGTTTTCCAAGATAACTAACACACATTTTAAACATACTCTTAAACTAAATAATATCTTCGTCCTTTAATTATTATGTTTTTCCGCTTCCTCACGTAGTTATTTGACGAGGAACTCGACTAGTTTCAAGCCATGCAAGAGACTCTTATTCATAAGCAACATTCCGCGATCGCGTCGGTTGACTGTCACGCTGCTACGGAAACAAGTCGAGTCTAGCATGGCTTGAAACTAGTCGAGTCCTTCGTCAAATTATTACGTGAGTAAGCCGAAAACATAATAACTAATTTAGTATGTCTGACAGAACTAAATAATATCTTCTCTTTTAAAACCATTAACTAAAACTATTTTAATTTAAACCTGCAATTCTATTTACGCCATCGACACCCTTTTAACAGCTCTCTTAGAGCAAATAGTTAATCAAATAGAACGTGGTTCTACATCCGCATACAGGATTAAGTAGAGCTCCTTACTCTAATCGTTGTTCTTCAGTTAATAGCTTTTAATTTTATTTTAAACAAAGGAGGCTTTACTTTCCATTTCATTGGCTATCGTTCGTTTACTTTGGTTCTACGTTTGATGTTTTTTTTCTTTTAGTTTACATTGCGGGCTGAGTGCTTTGATTGGTTTAATTGTAATGGTATTTACCAGTAATGGTTGGTATATAAACATTGAATAATGTGAGGTATTTAGTAATGATTTTGAGTATTTGGTTATTTTAGGTGTAGGTTATAAGGTAAATCCTGTGATTCATATTAATTGTGAAGCACTCTTTCACATATTGTATTAAATCATTTTGTATTTTCAATTTATTTGACTTCGTAGTTGGCCGATTGGTCGCATGTTTCGGGCAAGGGGTCTTGGGTTTGATTCCCGGGTCGGGTTTGATAGATGCAAAGATTCACTGGGTTTTAAAACAATCTCAGTAATAGCACGGAGTCTGGAATTGTGCCCGGTATATGGCAATAGACTCACCCCCTATTACATGGGACTTATAACATAAAACAGTAAATTAAAAAGTGGGTGTCACCCACTTCTACTAACCCCTTTGGGAATAAAAGGCGTGATGTTATGTTATTTTCAATCACAACAGGTTGATTTTTTTTTTGGGAAATTATTGTTATTCTTATGTTTCAAAGTTATAGAAATAATTATAAAAATGACGTACTTATAAATTCCACGTAATTTGTAGTACGTAGTTTAAGATCACTTTTGCTTACCTTAAGGAATTAACTGCTCTATATCATATACCTCTATATAAATATTTAGAACATGTTGTGTCCTCCAACTATACATAATACATTAGATAACTACTATAAATATGGATATGTAGTAGCTAGTAACATGCTCATTAGTGAACTTATCGTCAATGAGGCAGAAGCTATCGTGACGTCACAAATAGACATTTTCATTGTAGTAATTATTACGTTTATCGATTGATAAACGCCTAATTCATGTTTTCTTTGCTACTGCCGTATATTAGAATATAGGTACATATTCATATTCATTTATTTGCATACCATAAAGTGAATAAAGTGTTACAATACGCTTAAAGCTAAGTTACATTTATAAACCCCGTAAGGGCACAGCAACATTTGATAAAATGAAGTTAATATTTTTTGAAAATTAGGTTGACATTTTATTATTAAATATCTTGTAATCAAAATGTAACATATACTCGAATTTCAATTAATAAATAAAACACAACATTACTTATACTTTATTATATAAAGCGGAAGAGTTTGTTTTTTGTTTGTTTGTTTGTTTGTATGTTTGAACGCGCTAATCTCCGTAACTTCAAGTCTGATTTGAATAATGCTTTTTGTGTTGGATAGCGCATTTATCGAGGATAGCTATAAGCTGTAAAACATCACGCTACGACCAATAGGAGCTGAGCAGAGCGTGTGAAACCGCGCGGAAGTAGCTAGTAATATCATATATCATAATCACATCTTTGGCCCATGCGAGATTTAATCCCGAAATTCTTTATTTTTTTGAGTCTATAAGTAATAAAGTTAACATGATGACTAAAAGGACCCACTGCTCTACTGTCGCGTTTGCAGCCGTGTGGGTGCAATGGTCGTGAGGATGAAAATGATAAAATCTAAAATCTTAATAAAACTTTATACAACTCAGTCAAAAGGATCTCGTTAAACTACTACAGTCATACCAAAGAGGCTTAAAATAAAGATTTTTAAACATTAATATTTTATTTTACAAACTATTCAAAATTAAATATTTAATACGACTGAAAAGTTTTAAGACATTAATTTCAATTTACGTAAAATGTTTGAACTTTAACTTTTTCTTTTTAGCATAAAAGAACGACTACCTAGGGATGCTACGTCCCGAGCGTACGGCGCGTCGCGTTCCGCGCGCGCCTCAAAGAGCCATCAGACCACCACAGATGGGGCCCAATAGGGCCGATGCCGATTCGGAGTCGCGGAGAACCTAACGGGTAACCGGGGCTCCGGCTCGACGTGCAGGAGAAGGAACGGGGTGGTTTTTAGTCAGTAAGAGTCTGACACTCCCTTCCGCCTCACCCAGGCGGGAGCAGTAATTCGAAGATTTTCCCCCCTTAAAAAAAAAAAAAAAACAGGGATGCTACGCCAGCTGAAGATTTCTTAAAAGATTAAAATACATACCTACATAACATCACGCCTTTTATCCACGAAGGGGTAGGCAGAGGTGCACATTATGCCACTGTACAATGTAACAACCAGTTTTCACTATTTACGTTACGAGTCCCATGTAATAGGGGCTGAGCCTATTGATGGCTATAAATATAATAATATGGATACCGGGCACAATTCCAGACTCCGTGCTATTACTGAGATTTGTTTAAAAACCCAGTAATACTTTGCCCGACTCGGGGATCGAACCCGAAACCCCTTGCCCGGCAGTCGCACTTGCGACCACTCGGCGAACGAGGCAGTCCAGTCAAGTCAGGCAAGATTAAAATAGGGAATGTTATTATTACAAAAATACTTAAAGGACAACTTCGGTACCACATCGTAGGCATCCTACTAGTCGCGGAGAACCTAACGGGTAACCGGGGCTCCGGCTCGACGTGCAGGAGAAGGAATGGGGTGGTTTTTAGTCAGTAAGAGTCTGACACTCCCTCCCGCCTCACAGGTGGGAGCAGTCATTCGATGATTTTACCCCAGTAAAAATAAATTAACAAAAAGGCAACCTACTAATATTATAATTGCGGAAGTATGTATATTTATTTATTACTCCTTCACGTCACAACGGTTCACGGGATTGGGATGAAATTTGGAACGGGGGTAGACTGTGGTTCTGGTATAACACATAGGCACACACGGGCGAAGGCGTTAGCAGAAACTAGTTAGTAATAAATCATTGTGAGCTAAATGCCTAAGCATTCCCTACTAAGCACCAGACCTAGATAAAACTGGCAATTAGAAATAATGTTACACGCATTTCAGTAAACGTGACTAAAAGATTTCGGTCATTTTATTCGCAAAAATATCTCCATTTAATTCCATGTAAAGTACTCAAAATAATTAGAATGGAATCTGTACCTAAGGACCACTTTGACTTTAATTGGTCCTTTAGTACAATTTGCGATTTTGTACTACGAATATGAATAACTATTGCTTATAAAGTACAGTTTTGGCTCTAGTAATGATATCCACTAGTTGGTACATTTTCATTGTGAGTTACAATTACGATAAACATAATTATCACTACATACCACTAAATGTCATATTTGATCTTTTTTTTTAATCATATTTAAGTTTTGGCTGCACGATTAGTGCGGTGGCTGGACAACCGGCTATCGCGCAAAGTGTCGCGGGTTCGAAAGTTGAAAATTGTTCCCGCACGGAACAACTCTTTGTGTGATCCACAAATTGTTTTTTCGGGTCTGGGTGTCATGTGTATGTGAACTTGTATGTTTGTAAACGCACCCACGACATAAGAGACAATCCTAGTGTGGGGTAATGTTTAAAAACAATAGAAAATAATAGACTTAGAACTTTTAAATACCCAAACGAGTAGGCATACAGGCAGATAGGTATTCAATGAAACTCGACCTGTTATGTTATTATTCCCATATAATAAGAATTGGACCATTACCATACACTGACAATCCCAGACTAGCTACTAATACTGAGATGTTTTTTCAAAGAACCGACCACAGAGTAATACTTTGCCCGAACCGGAAATCAACCCCTTCCAATCGCACTTGTGACAAATCGATTAGAGAGTAAGCAGATGAAACACCTTTTATCGTGACTTCAATCATTAATTACATTTAAATAATCTAGTCCGACAAATGTCAAATACTAGGTCTTAGGTCCATATTTATTTTCCAAACAATGTTCAGGTAAAGTAAATACATATTTTGAGTAGGTCTAGGTACTTAGACTCCCACGCTTATTATAATAATGACTAAAATAATGGCCTTTTAGCCTTTTCTTCAGTCGGTACTAGTTAGCTAATGGATATCAAATAAAATATAGTATCATGAGATTTGAAGTTTCTAACATAACGCCTTTTAACCCCGAAGGGGTAGGCAGAGATACATATTACGGCACTTGATACCATTGTGCTATCTAACACCCACTTTCACCATTTATGTTACGAGCTCCATGTAATAAGGGATGAGCTTATTGCCATAAACTGGGCACAATATCAGACTCCGTGCTACTACTGAGATTTTTTTAAAACCCGGCAGTCGCACTTGCGATTACTCGGCCAACGAGGCAGTTAGTCATTTAAAGTTTCCTTTGTCCTATAAGAATAATATTTTACTCGTTATAATAGTCATTTTTGGAAAAGTGTTGAGTAGAATGGAATGTTGAGTTATAGACAATGTTATATATGATGAGACAAAGTATGATTACGTGTGTTCTTTCTCTTTCTTACTTTTTTAATTAATCTGTCATGGCGTAAGTTTGTAAGAATTGTAATAAGATGTTGATGTCTGTTTGAAGTAAATAGTAAAATAAACGTGCAAGACTATTGAATATTACTTTTATTAAACATCCTTCAAACAGAGACCTATAAAATGATAGATAACTACTTTAGTTTAAATTTTACCTAATGAATAACTAATTTTTATAATAGCTATCGTGAGACATACTAAATTAACTAAAAACAGTGAGCTGCGCGACGTCGCCGCGACCGCGTACGCTGCTCATGAGGAAGAACCCCTCTGTGGCTCGAAACTAGTAGAGCTTTTCTCAGTATATTCCCGTGAATAACAAATTGCTATTGTAAGACTTTAGGTAATAATAAAAGCGATTCATAGGAACAATACAAAGCACGTTTTCCTAATTCAATATTTTTTTTAAAATACGATTCTCCATTTCTATGCTATTCGTTAAATATAAAATTGACTTCCTTGATGTACCCGTAGACGGCGACACCCTGTATTGTCGCATGAACGCAAAAAATCAACGCTCACGTAACTATGATGTTTTTGGCTTCGTCAGTTTAAGGGTAACTGTTTGACGAGGAACTCGATTAGTTTCAAGCCATGGTCTTGAGCAGCATTCTGCGACACACGATGCGACGGCTGTCGCGCGACTACGTCCTTATGAGTTCCTCGTCAAACAATTTCGTGTATATACTGAAAACATAATAATTAATCTACTCATTCTACTCAGAGACGACTCCCTACTTAGAACTGACCCAACTTAGAAATAACATCATACTCTTATTACGTACCAAAAAACAGGAGAAGACTTATCTTCTCCACTCTCATACACAAATGGAACTTCCCAACTAGAACACATGTGTAAATTCGCATCATATTAGCCCATTGTCCACTCCACACTTTAGACTCATACGTCCCACTAAATCTTGCAAATAACTAACATAGTCTGTGGATATTTGTCTCAACCAGGTCTGTGATGAAATTCCTTCGTAACAACACATAATGGACACATTTGTTGGACCTTAAACCTTATGTATTGTAAATAACATCCTTTTGTGACATAGGTAAAGTAATTTGAGACCTAAATGTGACGTTTTAAGGTTTTGAGTTAGGATTGAGATATTGTACATCGTTATTGATGTGGTCATTTTATTTAAAGTGGAAATCATAATAGTCTCAGGAATATTTCAATGTATGAGTTATTGGCGCTGTCTCGTTGAATATCATTTATTTTATATATATATACATATAATTACAGTGCATATTGTTTTTCTATTGTAAAGGAAGTAAAGAAAACATAAAACATAAATTAAATAAAGTTCCTATATCAAAATGATACATTAACTAAGTATTTTCCTCAATAGATAAATGTAGTTTCTTCTGAAGTCATGTAAACTTCAAAGGCTAAATAAAAACGAACAAGTAATTACCTAGTTGTAGTATAAACTTAAAGCTTTGAAATTGTGTAGATATTTCTATGTAAGTTATAATGAAATAAGAGATTCTAATTATTCTGTACTTATTCAAGAAAAATCCGGATTCATTTTAATTATTTGCAAAGAAAACATCTAGTGTTGCGAAACGATTTCTTTTTACGCTCAAGTCTATAAAGATTTGAGTAAAAAATACATTAATTTTGAAAGAGCTCCAAGAGGAGTAATAGTAATTAACTTATTTCACAATCTTTTACGCTCACCATTCTTTAAACATTCTTCCTTAATTTTTACCTACTTATCTTTAATAAGTAAGTGAGGAATATTTAATATCTAAGTAACTGAGAGAGTGTTATTTTTGTACCGAGACATATTTTCGTTTGCGAAGATTTTTGCGGATAAAAGGACCAACTTTTGTGGGTGAAATTTAGGCATATGTTATAATAAATGTATCTTTGTATTACAACTTTCGTGCACTGCTACTGGTAGCAGTCTCTAGATTGGTTTGAAACCAGTAATGTTCCTCGTCAAACACAATAATTAATTTAAAACTCATGAAGCTGTGAAAACTAATCAAATAAAATATCTAGACTTAGCTCACGACGTTGTCGATATGTGGAGGGTAGATTCGGCTATCATTGTGCCGATAGTCGTGTCAGCCCATTGGCCGTTGGTTAATCCCTAAAAGCCTCGACATTCATCTTTCGAGGCTGGTGTTAGGTGGATGGATCAAGGGCCTGATACAGAGGGCAGTTCTCCTTGAAGCGGCTCGTAAACTCAAACTCAAACTCAAAAGCATTTATTTCAATTAAACCATAATTTGGTACTTTTGAAACGTCAACAAATATGAAATATTGGAAGCCTATTGTTATAATATTTTTGTGTATTTAATTACATATAATAATTTTAAATAAATATATGAAATTACATGCCTAACATACATAACAACATACATAAGGCGCAGAGGTGCACATTACGGCACTTAATACCATTGTACAATGTAACACCCACTTATCACTATTTATTTTACGAGTCCCATGTAATAGGGGGTGAGCCTATTGCCATATACCTAACACTTTTCCAGACTCATTGCTACTACTGAGATTTTTAATAAACCCAGTAATACTTTGACTGACCCGGGAATCGAACCCGAGGCCTCTTCCCTGGCAGTCGCACTTGCGACCACTCAGTCAATGAGGCAGGCAATATATGAAATTAAATAATAATAATTAACACGCACTCACATATGTTTTAACAGAAATAGTTTCTAATATAAACACGATTAACTTTCGTTCTAAGTTGAAGTTAGTGCTAAAGTTGGGAAGTTAGCACGTGTAGTATCAGATTTAGGTCCTAGACCTAAGACCTAGAAGTACTTAAGATCGTTACTAAGATATCACAGATTGGTTTAGGTCGGGTCTTGCGTAAATCATCTCTTTTCCTTGAATATGTATATTATGTGCTAAGGCATTTAGATAGGGCTTATTTAGGATTGAAGGACCAGAGTCGAATTTAAAGACCGAAATGTAATTTATTTTATTGAGTTTATTTTTAAAAGTTTGGTTTAGTTTTTTTAATATTTTTGTCTTGGCTAAAAGAGTAAGTAAATATTCAATGGACGGAAGTGTACTTTACCAAATTGTATATATTTATTATTTAAACCTGTTATTGTAAGTAACAAAAATATTTCAACACAATCCATTTAACTACTCGAAAACTATTTTAATATATCAAATGAGTTTCAAAATAATGCTGACTCGATAGTACAGTAAAACTCACGTTCAGTAATAAAATAAACTCAAAACTTGTATAATTACTTTAAGTTTAACTTAAGTCGTAATAAACAGCTGACTCGATATATACACGCTATATTTTCAACTTAAACTCAAGAATGACTGTTAAAACTTTACTTTAACTTATATTAGATGCAATTAATTTATTATTTTAATTGATAGGTACTGTTGTAATAAATCTCGTTTTTGAATATTATTTATTATACTCAGCATCATATTAACACGTTAACCGCCACGTAGGTCACCGGTGACCTATGTTAGCGGAGGATTTGCCTTCAGCAGTTTTTTGTCGGCAGTCAAAGGCTTAAGTACTCATCATAATAAGTAATGTAAACCATCATTATACTAACACGTTTTTTCCAAAATCAACTATTTCGAAAATTAGTGATAATAAATTAACTTCAATCAAGTGTTAGGAAATAATTGAAAATCATGAAAGGTATAGTGCCTTTTAAGATTTTCCAGTAACCATAATTCTCAAATAAAACACGAACTTGGATGATATTAACAATGGCTCTAATAATATTATATTATTTAGAAAAAATGAACTTTTTATTAAATAAAAATAAACATTAAGCGACTTCACTTCATGTAAAGTTTTCGAATCTAATGCATGTGTGAACTTTATTTTATTTTATTTTCGCAATAACAAACCTAGAAACTATACAAAGTTCGCCCTTGAATATGATTTGATAAGAAGCAAACTAAACACGACCCAAATGCTACATAAGTTTACCCTCGACCTGTGTTAAATTATCAACTGACTTGACCTAACCAAAATATTTGTGAACTTTATTGTAAAAATGTACTGAGAAGAAACGTGGTCGCTGAACAAATGTGAAATTTAAAAAAGCGTAATGAATTCACAGAATTCATCAAACAGTTTTATATTTTATTGCAAAATATTCTAAAATTTCCGCCTTTTCAATGGACAGATTTTCCAAGAATTTCGAGTGTCAGCCGAATTTCCGAAGCGTTTGTAACATGAATATCCTCTTTGTAACAAGAAGCTCTTTATCGTAAAAACTAAATTTCAATCTATTTACAATCAACAAGATAAATTGAAATCTTTTAATCGAAGTCAAATCACAACAAATATAAAACAAAGTCCCATAGAAAATTTTCCGCTTGTAAAGAACGAAATCTGTGAAGGCCCTTTAACTAATTATACAAAATTTTCCTCATTCATACAGCTTTTCTCTCATCTTTACTCTCTTATCATAATCTCACTTACCTTTACAAATCCTTTAATGATTCAACGTCGCACGTTGAAACACATTTATTTTAATTCTTTTCGCAACACTTAAAGTAAAATTTGTACACTCTGAAAATGTAACACGATATTACGATACGTAAGACGTATTTCGCGGGAAGGTCGCGCGCGGCCGTTCCCTCTGGCAGCCAGCTATCGACTGTCACAACTGGTCAACACAACGTGGGAGCCCGAGCTGCAGTGAGGAGTACGCATGCGTGGTGCAACTAACTCTTCTCTCAGAGCATCTTACTACTCACCAAAACCACATACATGTAGTTTACGTAATTTTCGATCTTATTTACATGAGTTAAGGGTGTTTGGTGATGTGTTAGTAAAGTATGCAGGTATGCAAACGGCGTGAACCGTTTAAAGAAAGTTTAGAACCACATGTCGGTCCAAACGAACTCGCTCGGAGTGAAGTTGTTGTTCGTTTTAATGAATGAAATCTGTGCGCGGACGATGATGTCTCGCAATCTTGCCCCGGTTTGTATTTCAGGGCGATTTCTTCATTGCTATGTATATGTGTATCGTTGGTTAGAATATTTATTAAGACGTATCTAGACAGTTTAAAAAGTACTGTTTCATTTTATAATATTAACTTTGTGGTTTTGTATTCCTCCATTGATATTATTAAATTCGTTCCGTTACCATCAACGCTGTAACTGTTGAAGGCAAATCCTCCGCTTACGTCAGTCACCGGTGGTATGGCGTTTAATGCGTTAAAGTAAAACATTTTTTCTATCAAAATAATGTTGGTCCTTTGGCATACTAGCAACGCTATGAAGAAAAAAATATAAATTAAATATTGCTTTATGGTTCATCAATCAACTGAGACCAATAAAATAACTCATAATATTTATCTCAAACGATTAAAACTAATTTAATCGACCACGTCACAATGAAAAATTTGCGATGGGTCATTTAAATATTTAATTACATTACGAATTCTACTTCCACCCCACAAGAGATGATAATACACTTAACTGCATTTTATAAACATGGTGCCTTAGTACACTCCGTCAAATTTAACGCTCTAGGGGTTCTAAAAGACCCCCTTATATTCAAAATCGCGGAATGTCATAGGGGTTAAGTGCTATAGATTTCGCACCCCTATATCACACCCTTAATGCAAGCTATGATCTATGGGGTTGTGCTCCGAACTTAGGGGAAGTTCCGCTGGCACCTCATTAGCCGCGTGGGGTGATGATATGAATTTTTCTATTGAATTAAAAATGATCTCCCTTTGTAATTACAGATATGAATAATTTATTGATGTTGCTCGCTTTATTTCGTGCTTTTGAAGACAAAAATTTTATTAAAAATGCTTAAGAATTATATTATCTGCTACAATATACGAGCGCTTGTGCTTATGTGCAACTTTTTTCTAAATTAATAATAATTTCATCAAAATTATACATATCTATCGTTGACAAAGACAGATTTTTTTTATGAAGTAAACATTTGTAAATTAACATCTAGGCACGAGATGGAATTCTTCACGAATGTTTGTTTGTTAACATAGAAAACAATTTCATTATTTATTACGAATGCTATACAAAAGTAATATGCATCTATTGTCTGTGGAAGACAGGTACAATCCTCCAATAATTTGCCATTTCGTAGCCACTTTTTTCCTCTATAAACAGAATAGGTCATTATTTGTTTCAGTAAGTCTTTGGGGAAATAACACAAGAATGAGGGTAGATGAGAAAAAAAGTAAAAAACAATACAAATGTTTTTGTCTGCCTGTCTGTACGTTTAGCGTGGTACCGTCGATAAGAAAAATAGATGAAGTCATAGAGAAGATAGTAAATGGAAGACTATCTATAAAGTCTTAGAGGTCTATAAAATATGAAAGGTATTCTTTTACTTTCTGGAAAATCTTTCAATTCATGCTACCTTTGAATGTATTGAACTTGTAGAAGCCGTAATAATCAAAGTCAAAGCCTTTATTTCAATTAATACTTAATTAGGCACTTTTGAAACGACAAAAAGTTAATTGTTCGCCCGTCTGTCTGTCAGTGAAGCTAGGCCTAATATTCCGTTAGTACAATAAAGAGACTCACAGGGATAAGCCTATGTTCAGCAGTTGATGTTTTATGGGGATGATGATACATACATCGTCATCATAGTATACTATGATGAACCATCATAGTACACTATTAAGTTTAATACTGTATTATGTTAATTATCTTTTTCATTCTATTCATAGAGTGAAGTTTAAAAAAAATCGGTCATTTAATGCGTTCGAAACTTTATAAATCGTATACTATTATGATTATTGTACTTACCGAAAAGTAACTCATAAACCAACGACTAAGCTCCCATGAAACATAAAAATAACTGCTTTAACAGTTTCAAATCGAGGTTTTTATTACAACGACGTGCACACTCCATTTATTCACTACTCCTTGTCGTCGTTTTGGAACGGAAGCCCGATCACATCCTGTGCTGTTATTTTTTCTTTATTGATGCAATTTCCGTTTTTTATATGAAACTATTATAATTTAGTGGGTGCTGTGTAGTCTTTGAAAAACTCTGTTTAGATGGGAGGAGAAAAAGTAAGTAAGTAAAATTTATTAACAAGTTGTCTGGGGTATATTATATTTAGAAAAAAACTTAGAGACAAGGGTGCTTACTCTTGAAACCAATCTCAATGTCAATGCAATTTCAATGCAATAAAATCTCAATAATCATTCAAAATCTAAACTATACAACCCCTATCGTAGCTGTTAAAATAGCATTCAGAGTACGGAATATAAAGCCAAACTCAATACCATTTAGTTCCTTCAATATCCACGCAATACAGTCGCAATGGGCGCTGGTGTTGCAACTCAAGAGTACGAAATTTCACAATACCAATGTAGGTCGATCGGAATTGGATTCAAGAGTAAGCCAGAAGGTCTAAAAATTATCATGTTTCTTGCTTAAATAGTTGCTAAACATATTATTATCACTCTTTCAATGTTTACTACAAAGTAAATTCCTATTAGGTTCTTTAAAAAGGCAAGGAAGCAATTGTCAAAGATTTGTAAAAGTAGTTAAATGAGAATTACGTTAAAGTACGTTTTGTAGGACTATGCATACTAATTTGGTAGTTACCTGTAAAGTCTAATGTAGGAAACACACACAAAATTTTGACATTCAAAATGCTAAAAATTATTTGTCTACCAAAAGGCACGTCATAGTTCGAGTAACAGATACTAGAGGTAAATATATATCTCCATTACATAATTCAAGCTCAGAGAATTTATCACGACATTCGATATGAAATGTAAGATAAAATATTAAAAGTGGACCGCTATATCTTAACATTAGGCGGAGGAAACGCTTCCCTCGAGCCCTCCGAACTCTTCCTATGCATTTTGTTTTAAATAAAACATTTTATATGAATTGGATTGTAATGCAATAAATATTACCTTATAAATATTAGAGGTATATGACATGGCGCGTTTGAAGATACGAATCGTTAGTTTTATTGGTCACTATTGTAGGGGAAAACGATATAAATATATACTTTCCGATCCAATCCCAATAATATGTGTATTTGCAATTAAGTAAATAAATTTTCTTCTAATTATTATGTCTTCGGCTTACTCACGTCGGCGCGACCTCTGTCGTGCTGCTGTAGCAGCGTGGGTTGCAGAATGCTGCTCATGAATATGAGCCTCTAACATGGCTTGAAACTAGTCGAGATCCTCGTGAAATAACGTAAGTAAGCCGAAAACTTAATAATTAATTTGGTATGTCTCACGGAAGTTAATTCACATTTCCTTCTATTTGAAACCAACCCATAATATTATAATGAGTATACATACATAACTTCACGCCTGTCTCCCATGGGGGTAGGCAGAGACTATGGAACGCCAATACCTCTTTCGTTTCACCAAAAGTCATCAGTATTTTCATGCATCCTCTTCGGTTAGGGGAACGTTTCAATTAATTTATTTATTTATTTTCTTCTTCACAAAATACAACAGTGAATGGCGGACTTAATGCCTTAAGGCATTCTCTTACAGTCAACCATAGGGAAGTGCAGAGAAATAATAATTTGGCCTATTGTATTTTTAATGAATTATTTACATGTATATATGAGTTATGTATAATTATAATGAGTTATTTATATTTAATACATTCAAAAACCATTTAAATTTAACGCTTTCCTTAAACATTTAAAAATATGCTGTACAATTCAAGGCCCAAATCATCGTTCAGTACTGAACTAAAGCATCTTTGAAAACGCTCCATTAAAATGTAAAAGTCGACGCGCAATACAAATAAACTGTCTTCGACCCACGACACTGCGTCAGGCGACGGACGAAATGAGCGAGAAATGAACGGAGCGGAGAGAACCTAGGAACCTAGATTACGTCGTCAAACTTAATGGTGACTGGTGAATGTTTGTTCTTAATATCGCTTAGTAGATTCATGAAGTAAGATTTAAATATACCTACACCTTGTTATAAGTCCAAATTCGAATGCTTTTTGTACATTATAGATAAACTAGCGACCCGCCCCGCCTTTGCACGAGTGCAATATGTATGTATTATACATACAAACCTGCCTTAAGAATCACTATATCCATTAAAAAAATCGCATCAAAATCCGTTGCTTAGTTTTAAAGATACATCGACGATACATACATAGGGAGGGAAGTGGCGTACATTAACACATTAAATCCCAGGTCTTATTTATCCATGAAGTCAGTTAAATCCGTTGCCATTAATCCAGATGGAGAATTTCGAAGAGAAGTTCACTACTTTCAGGTAATGTTTAGCTTAGCTCATTTCCCAGTAAAGCGTGAACTTTTGAACCGAAGATCTAATTCTTTAATTATAAAATGCAAATTGAAGAAAATCTGAGGCGGCAATCAATGCGTCCCACGGGCCGTTTATGGGGTGGAAACCCGATAGGCGGTAAAACGCACAGTACCAACTGTTCGCGGGATTAGCTCGGGGAACGAAGACGTGCCTATGACTCAACTCATCACTAAAATGGTTGAGAGAAGCGAAGAATTTAAAATTTAGATTTAGGTTTGTTTAATATCTACCTCTAGATACCATAGTATTTTATCCGAAAATATCAGTTGCTATAGTAGTACTAATCCTGTTTTTGTACGCAAGATTTTTTTTTCATTCATAAAACTGTCCACAAACGTTCTAGCTTTTCATTAAAATGATATAATCCCAACATACAGATGTAATTAAATTAACGCAAATTAAATTCAAGTTTTACGCTGTTTCCATTGACCATATTCGTCATTTTCAACAGTTTTACTTATATAAGCAACATAAAATCATATACCAGCATAATCCCAAGCACGATCCATATTTGATTACCCTACTATTTGCAATGAAACTTCTAATATCAGAGAGATAGTACAATAACATTGTAAACATTTGAATGCAGGCAATAAAATCGGTACGTAGCTATTAATTCCGCGTCGGTTTAGCGCTGCGGGAAACAGATGTCGCCTTAATAAAACCAAATCATTGTTCGCTCAGCGCTCTAACAAAGAGCTACGAAGATACAAAATGAGAAAATATTAATTTCCAAATGCCTCTTTTTTCCTTCTTCTTCTTCTTCTTTTTAATTACTTTAAAATGCATATTAAATTAACTACAAATATCAGTTTAGTCACTTAAATACAGTGATTGCTACAAGTAATTTTTAAGGTGGAACGGGAGTCGTTGCTGAGAAAGTATGGTATTGCAAAGATGAACCTAGGTATCATACAGTGTTTTAAGTGAGCCTGCATCAGAAATAGCACAAGCGTTTTACTTGCTAGTATCGCAGACCCAGCACCGACCCTCATAATTATTTATAAACAACTAGGATAAGTACTATGTGTTAACAGTTATAAGGAACAGTAGGTTTGACATGTTAATTTTAACCAAAAACCGTAAATAAATCTATATAATAAAAAAATAAAAAGTCTAACCATTGCAATGGTTTTGTGGGACTTAGATTATAAAACACTTTTACAATAAATCTATATATATAAAATTCAAACGTGATTGACTGACTGACTGATTGACTGACTGACATAGTGTTCTATCAACGCACAGCCCAAACCGCTGGACAGATTGGGCTAAAATTTGGCATACAGATAGATGTTATGACGTAGGCATTCGCTAAGAAAGGATTTTGATAATTTCCACCCCCAAGGGGGTAAAAAAGGGGATGAAAGTTTGTATGAAACTTTGTCAGTTTTGAACTGATCGGGTTGAAATTTGGCATGCAGATAGATGTTATGACGTAAGCATCCGCTGTGAAAGGATTTTGATAATTTCCACCCCCAAGGGGGTAAAAAAGGGGATAAAAGTTTGTATGAGACTTTGTCAGTTTTAAACCGATCGGGTTGTAATTTGGCATGCAGATAGATGTTATGACGTAAGCATCCGATATGAAAAGATTTTGATAATTTCCACCCCCAATGGGGGTAAAATAGGGGATGAAAGTTTGTATGAGGCTTTGTCAGTTTTAAACCGATCGGGTTGAAATTCGGCGTGCAGATGGATATTATGACGTAAACGTCCCTTTAGAAAGGTTTTTGAACATTCTCACCCCAAAGTATGATACTTTGCCAGTTTTAAATTGATCGGGCTGAGACTTTGCATGCATAAAGTTACTATGACATAGGTATCTCTTTAGAAAGGATTTTGATAAATTCCACCCCTAAGGGGATAAAATAGGGAATGAGAGTTTGTATAAATCTTCTTAGCCGTTGAATTTAGAATCATTGAATCTTTTTGAATTACATTCGGTAAAACGATGATTTGGGACCTGGGTAACATATGATAGTTTTTTCACAGATGTCTCACGAGAACGGGAACTATGCGTCAATGCCCCAGGACTCTCTAACTCTGAACTTATTCTAGAGAGATTCGGTACAACAATAGTCGATAGAATAGTTTTTATTACTCAAACCTTACGTGATCGGGCACTGTACTGGTAAGATCCCTGCGGGATTATTTATTTATTGAAACTACGATAAATCATTTCAAAATAGGTAAATCTTACTTGGGCACTGAATTGATTCTGGTTAATTCTGTCAGAAGTCATTAATCTACGCGGACGAAGTCGCGGGCAACAGCTATCTACACATATAATAAATCGTAGAAAAGTCAAAACTGTACATTGAATATTTTTTAAAAGAATATTTGAAGCGTGATCTCTAATCGATACCGAAGCCAATAATGTGGTTTTTAGAATTTTTGTCTGTTTGTCTGTATGTATGGCCGTGATGATCTCAAAAAGTACTGCACTACTATTTCAAATTTTGCATGAATATTACTAACAAGTCTGGTAAACATATAGGCTACATATTATCACGCTATCATCTACGGGACTGAATCAATTCTGACGACATCCTTTACCGTAGAATACCCCTTGATAAAAACTAATTCAAAAGCCTAAATTCTGCCAGAAGTCATTATTCTACGCGGACGAAGTCGCGGGCAACAGCTAGTATTAAATAAAGTCACAAAGGGACTCTTCCTCATGAGCAGTGTACGTGGACACAGCGAGGGTTACGTATACATCTGAATCACTTAAACAAGTACCCACAGTACCTACAGTTATTGTTATTCATTACACTATTTGCTTAATTTTGATGCCCATTATAACACTTCGTGTCCGTAAAGAATAAGTATTAGGTGTACCTCTATATTACAGGCTTTTATTGAATTTGTGCTACATAGTCACATCCTACCAAACCACCAAAGACTCCTAGCTCAATGTGAACTCAAATCTATCATACAAAGGTTTCATCAATGCGAACAGAACGGCCAGTGATCAATATCGAGAATTGTGTTCTTTAACTATCGCTTAGACATCAATCGATAAATTGATTCGATAATTTGATGAAATCGTTAATAATTGAATCGAATTAATCGAGTGGAAATCTTTAATTGATTGGCTCTTGTGTTAATGTTTTTGATACTTTTACAAGTCGTTACCAAACTTTTTTGTTATTATAACTTGTAATTATAAGTTAATGCAGAAGTCATTAAGATTTGTAAGTAATAAGTTTTGATAAGTAATTTTATATGAATGTGTAAAATATATTGAACAAATTTATTAATTAGGGAAAATTTTACCTGGAACGACTGTTTTGTTCGCACGTGTGCTGGAAATCTATAATAGTTAATTAATGTACCTAGACAAGCTCCACTGCTCTAATTTAGTAAGCTTTAATTAATTAGTTCCAGAACTGAAATTGGAAAAAATATACTTAGATATTCCTATTATCGAGGAAGGTTATAGAATATTAATTTTTTTAAAGGAATAAGCCGGTAAACGAGCAGATAGATCACCTGATGGTAAGCAATCGGCGCCGCCCATGGACCCCTGGAACACCATAGGCGTTACAAGTACGTTACCGGCCTTTTGGGTAATAGGAGTTTGAGATTGGGCAGATTGGAGAAGAAAGGGGGGGTAATTGGTCCTCCAGTAACCTTACTCATGCGACGAAATACAACGCAAGCGTTGCTTCACATCGGTTTTCTGTGAGGCTGTGGTATCACTGCGGTTGAGCCGGCCCAATCGTGCCGATGGCTCTCTCACACTTCAAGCATATTAGCTCCGCATCGCTGAGAAATTGAAACATTGTATGATATATGAGGAGACAGATCATCTGCTGGTAAGCAATCAACGGACATTCGCAACATCAAGGACTGGTACACAAGTGCATAACCGGTTAACTAAAAGTAACAGTTTACTCAAATAAATACACTGAGAAAAACTTTAGTAGTTTCGAGTCACGGAGGGACTCTTCCCCATGAACAGCGTACACAGTGAATGATGGAATTTACGTGATTACACCGTTATTTTCTGTTAATTCAGTACATCTCAAGATAGTTATTATAAATATATAGTATTATCGGTTTTACGGTAAATTCGTCCAGAGTTACATACCATTTTACTATAAAACGTTCTATATTCACACACAAACGTTTGTAGAAGCTAATTTATATACAGCACAGTTACCGCAGAGAAGTTCATTAGCTCAGTCCACGGCCGAGTGGTTTATTATTAAAATATGTGACCACGTCGCAACCACCAAATCCTCAACTGGCACATGCATATTCTTTATTCATATAATACAATAGAGATCAATTTAGAAACGTTCAATGCCAAACGTTTAAAGAATATGTAGTATCTTACCGGAGGCTCAATTACTATAAATTTCCAATAATCCTCAAACGCCTAATCCCCAAAAGACCGGTAATGCACTTGTAACGCCTCTGGTGTTCCAGGTGTCCATGGGCGACGCCAATTGCTTGCCATCAGGTGATCCGTCTGCTCATTTACCAGTTTATCCCATAAAAAAGCCAATATACATTCTCGGATGAAATTCTTGAATCTTCAGATCTTGTATTTGTCTACCAAATTAGACTGCACAAAATGTATATATTTAATCTTCAGAAATTAGCTTATAAATTAAATTTTTTTACTCACGTAAATATTGAGGCAAATGCTACTAGTTTTTACAAAAATCTCAAAGAGCCATCAGATCACCACAGATGGGGCCTAACAGGGCTGATGCTGATACGGAGCCGCGGAATACTTAACGGGTTGCCGGGGCTCCGGCTCGAAGTGCAGGAATAGGAACGGGGTGTTCTTTAGTCAGTAAGAGTCTGACACTCCCTCCCGCCTCACCCGGGCGCGAGAAGTCATGCGATGATTAACGCCTCTGAAAAAAAAGGGACTCTTCATTTAGATTAGCTTGTTTTTAAGTTTTTAAGTTCGTGTTAGTTCATCGAAGCTGCTGTCACACGAACAGATCCCATACCTCGAATATATGTACAAACACCTAATTCAATCCACAACTATGGAAAACCAATCATTTCATAGCTAGAGAGAACAGTGGTACCACTGTCGCGTGACAGCCAATATTTTCGTATCATCCACATGATGTATGGACGCGGTGACAAATGACAATGCTGGCACGCCTCCTGACACACAATGTGGATACCTATATTTTGTGCTTATTTTATAAATGCCTGATAACATTCAATATAGTATTGGTGATCACACGATTTATTAAATGCTTGATATTAATGTATCAAGGTGAAGCAAGAGGCGTGGGCGTGGATCCTTTGAAGAAAGTGGGTTGAATGTAGTAAATAAGTCAACTGTAGCATCTCTAATTTGTCCTAGTCCTTTCCATCATCGTACCACAAGACAATCGGCAAAGCGTCACCGATTCATGGTAGATGTTCCGCCCACACGCACGAAGCGCTTCGCTTCAAGCTTCCTTGTGCGTACTGCTAAAGAGTGGAATTCTTTGCCAGAATCTGTATTTCCTGAAGGGTACAACCTGGGAGTCTTCAAGGCCCGAGTGAATAGGTTGCTTATGGGACGACGTGCTACATCGTAGACCGCATCATCGCTTACCACCAGACGAGATAGTGGTCAAACGTCGGCCCATCATATATAAAAAAAAAAAAAAAAAAAAAGACTAGAAAACTAGTATGTATTATTTTGCAACACTGTTCTAGAGGTATAATGTAACATAACATCACGTATTTTATCCCCGAAGAGGTAGGCAGAGGTGCATATTACGACACTTAATGCCACTGTGCAATATAACACCCACTTTTCACTATTTTATGTTATCAGTGCCATGTAATAGGGGGTGAGCCTATTTCAATATACCGGGCACATTTCCAGACTCCGTGCTACTATTAAGATTTTTTTTAAACCCAATAATTCTTTGCCCGACCCGGGAATCGAACCTGAGATCGCTTGCTCGGCAGTCGCACTTGTGAAAACTCGGCCAACGAGGCAGTGTTCAATAATGTCTAGGAATTTATCGATTCCAAATACAGGGTTTTTGGCGCATAAAACGACACAATTTTTTCAGTGATTTGGGAGGTCATTAACTACCTCTTACCCATAATCCCTTCGTCCAAAATGTCACTGTTGGTAACATGTGATTTTTTTTTAGAAATGTAAACAATCCCAACATATTTCCTTTAACTCAAAACAACTTGTTTGTTTGTAGGTCTAGTTGTCAACCCCCAAATCCCTGGAAAACTTATGTCGGTCCGTGCGCCAAACAAACTGTAAGTTCAAAGAAAATAATCATTATGTTTAAAAAAGTAATACTACAAAAATTTATTATGTTGATATGTAATAAGAAGGGTTGATAGTCGTAAGGGTAATCGATAGTCAAAGGGACAAAAACACTATCAAAAAGAAAGATGGATTGGTACAGAGTTGCAATAAGAAATAGAGGCGTGTATAACATAATAACATCTAATAGGGGAAAAAAAATATTTTGATACAAAACAAACAGAAGTCTCGAAGAATTTCATAATATCTACTCAGCTCAATAACCCAACACAAAGTAAATAACCCATACTAAAACACACGTAATTATAGCAGTTAAGTTCAAACACCATGTATAGTCACCCACACAATAACACTCCATAATCGTGTGTACATTAGACACACACTGAGGTTTGTACCACCAGGTGTGAAGTTACACCCTCAAGCCAATTTGATCGTTGAGCACATTCCAAGGGCTATTAAACAAAATTATTATCGCCTGCGTCGCTTAGATAATGCAAGGACCCTTGATTACGGATTTTGTTTGCAACCCTCAAACAAAGATTTTGGTGTTATGTGGTTTTAGATATCGGTTTTTATTTTCAAGGTTGTCAGTGCTATTGTCGTTTGAAAGGAAAGAGAACTGTATGAACTGAATGTACTTCACATTATAAATAGCACAAATATGTAACATAACATAACGCCTTTTATCACCGAAGGGGTAAAATATAAGACTCACTTTTCACTATTTATGTTAATATGAGTCCCATGTAATAGGGAGTGAGCCAATTGCCAAATACCAGGCACATTTCTAGACTCCATGCTTAGATTTTTGTTAAAACCCGGTAATACTTTGCCCTACCCGGGAATCGAACCCGAGACCCCTTGCTCGTCAGTCGCACTTGCGTCCACTCGGCCAAAGCTAAATTACCAGTAATTAAGACTAGTAGCATGAATCTGCGTTACGGCACACGACGGCTTCAAGAATATTTGAACAATATTGCAAATAAACAGCTTATAAACTACATAAACACTTTAAACAGTGGTAGCTTTCTTGTAATAAAATTGAAGCCACACCGACACGCATGAACGCTTCGCATCAAGCTTCCTTGTGCGTACTGCTAAGGAGTGGAATTCTTTGCCATAGTCTGTATTTCCTGAAGGGTATAACTTGGGTGTCTTCAAGGCCCAAGTGAATAGGTTCCTTATGGAACGACGTGCTCCATCGCAGACCGTATTATCGCTTACCACCGAACGAGACAGTGATCAAACGTCGGCCCATCGAATAAGTATAATAAAAAATAGCTTTGTCTATTTTACTTAATCAACATAAATGCTGCAATATTTTGCTCAAACCCAGCTTGACACGCAGGACCTGCTCTTAACTGAATAGATTTGACAGGATATAAATCTCACATATTTGTATAAAAAAATATTTCTGATTTGAAACCAGCGTAGATAGATGATTTTAATGCACATATTTGCGCGTGTGCTCACGCACCCGTGTTGCAATGTTTTAATCACGCAAGTGCTTCGCGAGCAAACATATGCTTTGTTATAATAATAATTAAATGTGGTTACACTTCGAATGTAAACATAGTACTCAGTTATGAGAGCCCCGTAAACATGAATTTGCAAATTATACCTCTAGAGAAAATATTACTTAAAATATTAAAGTTATGTTGGAATATGACAATCATTTTATTAAAATAAAGTTTGTTTAACTAGCGTAAAGTATCAATCATAAACAACCAATGAAACAATATATTTTACATATATTTAATAAAAGAGAGTTCACTGTAGCCCTGAATCTAAAGAATACAGTAAAAACAAAATCAAAAGAACTAACCTAAACAAACAACAACTAAAAACAATTGAAACGGCACGCAAACTGTCCAGAAACGTACTTGAACATTAAAAATGTTGTACCGGTTCGTGTTCACGGACAAATTAACCGGAGAACGTGTCTTATCAGTCCTGCGCTAACCGGGTACAACCGTACAACCGGACCGGTTGTGTTCGCAACAATCGTTAAGCGAGAGCGCACAATTCATACGAATTGGCTGGCGGATCCCCGACGCAGCAGTCGACGGGTGCTTTTATATCGAACGTTTATCACATGCTGTGGACGGAATATAGTCAAGTTAAAGTTACTAGATTGAGCTTGAGCTTTAGAACTTCCTCATTAGACAAAGCATTTTATGACTCAGATTAATCGTTTGCAGCATTATTTAAACTATCAAACACCACGAGGACACCGGTGACCGCAACCTATTGTTCTATAATTGTGTCTATAACGACGGTACTCGACGAGTTAAGCAAGTCATTATTACTTATTTACCTACATCCGATTTAGCTCAAAGGCTTTCGTGCCCGATTTTTATTCATTTAATTACTCTGATTTTACAGACATCTTTTATGACTAGGAATAACTAAAATGTTTCACAAAAAACTTGAATTTAACGAAAATCAAATAATGATGACATATTATGATATCCAGTTTTCGTATACCTAGGTATGTCTAGGTATACGAAAACTGGATATTCTGAAAATATTACATACGAACAATATATCATAATATAATAGTCAGCTAAAAATAACAATTTAAGCCATAATCTAGACGTTTTTTATAAGGAATAGGAGGCAATCGAGCAGACATATCACCTGATGGTAAGCGATCAACACCGCCCATGGACACCCGCAACACCAGAGGAGTCACAGGTGCGTTGCCGGCCTTTTAAAAAGAATATGCTCTTTTATTGAAGTTACAGAACAATATACAATTTTAACTATAAGACATTTGGCACACACAATCGTGAGCAGTAAAGACACTTCATCCGTCCCGCGGGTACCACCTACTATTAATATTTCAAAGTTCATTTTATTTTATGGGTTGAAATGAAAAAAGGTCAAGTGCGAACCTTTAGTAATATAATTCAAGCTTGTTTTTACTATAAAGCAAAGTGTAACAAACTCATTTTATGCGAACTCATTTTTAAGTAATAATTTTACGCTAAATTGTTACACTGAAATATAATTTGCTGTTAATTTTTACCGTTTTTATAACGGTGTTTTTTTAATAAATTGTACTTACATATTTTCATAAGGAATTTTCGTGCATGACCGTATGTTAATGTGATTGTTGAGTACAAAATGATGGTAGAGTCTATGGGCTACTGCAGCTGCTATGCAATCGTTGGTTATCCTTAGAACTTCTAGTCCAGCCATGATGGCCGCATCCCGCGTAGCAGCTTTCTGCACTCCAGTAAAAAACGACGGAACACTGATCACTGCCTTGGTCACCGGACCACCAATATGTTTCTCAGCTGCCTCTTTGACTCGACCTATGATCATGGTTGTTATTTGTTGTGGGGTATACGACACACTCTGCCCCGGTTCTATGACGTTGATCATAGGGGTGCCATTATGGTTTGTAAGAGAAAACGACCACAAAGGCATATCTTCCTTAAGTTGATAAAGGTCATAAGATCGCCCGATTAGACGATACACGCCGAAAACTGTATTTTTGGGATCTAATATAAAATATTCGCGGGATTCGGTGCCAAACAATCGGCCATTGGGGGTAAACGCGATATAAGAAGGCATGCTGTGAGTTTTATTTTCAAGTTTAATCACTTCAATTCTAGTATCATCGTTACGCCACACTGCCACGCTCGTATACGTGGTACCTAAATCGATGCCGATCGCAGCCATTTTTACAAATTTATTAAACTAAAAACACATAGATACAGGAAATACGTCACTTTCGTCACGATTTTTTCAAAATACTGATGCAATAAATTATACTCGTTTCAGCTCATAAAGTTTCCCCAAACTGTTACATTATATACCTAATACTCATTTATTGCAGTATTATGCAATATGATTACCTATAATTTATATTTAAAAAAATATGTATTAAAGATACAACTACAACAGTAGTACAATTTATCGCAAATTAGAGATACAAATACGAGATTACAATTTTCCGCAAATTAAGAACAAATGGCATACCATAGCCCATTTTTATCCCATGAAGCGAAGAACAAAGTCAAAATTCAGTTCAGTTTATTCTAATTAGACCAGAAAGGCACTTTTGAACATCAACACTTCATTACCCAAGGGTTGACATAATAATATACACATATTAAAATAAACTCCCACGATCACCAAAGATAAAATAATAACAAAGATATCCAATTCAAGTTTTCCTCTACCCTCCACGACCATCGCCAACAAAAGCATTTTGCAAAATTACTAGCTGAAACGACACGATTCCTGTCTTTTTCCAAAAACACGAACCGCCCGCGGTCATTATTAAATTTTCAAAGCATGATTCCATTGAGAGGTCATTCATTAGACTAAGGGCGAGTGAATGGTTGTCCAATCTAATAAAATATTAACACAGCCTCTGTTCCCATGCCACGAACCGATTTATCTAATATTGATTGTAACAAATATAGGTTTAGTGAGACATTGTGGTTATAGGAAGATTCTTGTGTATCGGGTAATATTTTCATAACAAATACTATCTTGACCGTCGAGTGGTAACGGGCGCGATTCTCAGTTCGAGCTAACTAATGAGTAATAGGTATTATGTAACAATGTGAAGTTGTAAATTGTGTCTTGTGTATCGTTGACCTTACTTATTGATAGATCAAAGTTCCTAATAGACATAGTGTTTTTTGCCAATAATAAAGGACTATACTATACTGAAGGAAACATTATTCTCATAATACCACTGCCGGACAGTACTACTAGAAGAAGATTAAACGACCGTTAGTAACACCACGTGAAAGATAAAAAAAATAATACACAAAAATCTAGTAGAATATTAAAAACAACGAATCAATTTGACCGCACGGTTGGTGTGGTGGTTGGGTTGCCGTGCAACGTGTAGCGAGTTTGATTCCCACATGGAGCAACTCTTTGTGTGATTCACAAATAATTGTTTCAGGTATGACTGTGTATGTGAATTTGTATTTTTGTGAACGAAACCGCGACACACAACCGGTGTGAAACAGCGCTTGCGCTGTGTTTCACTGAGTGAGTGAGGGTACCGGAGGCCCAAACAGTAAAGCTGGAGGCAAGAGCAGAATAACCATGGCACCCCTTGCCACGCTGAATGTGGACTTCTGCAACATAAGGGGATTACACACCAACCTCAATGCTGTCCATCACCACCTAGAGACAGCAAAGCCGGCCTTGCTCTTTTTGACTGAGACGCAGATATCGTCTCCGTTGGACACATCCTACCTCACCTACCCTGGGTATGGACTGGAACATTCCTTCCTGCCTAGGGCCGAGGTGTACGTGTACATCAGGGACGATATTAGCTCACGTCGCCTCAGTAATCTTGAAGGTAAGGACCTGTCCACCTTATGGCTGCGTGTAGATAACGATGACCACCCCCGTGTCTACGCGTGCCTATATACCTAGGTCCCATAGCGGTGATAGCGAGACTGACCGACTCATGGACCACATCCAGACGGCTGTAGATCTTGTGCAGGGGCAGATATCCTCAGCGGAAGTGGTCTTGCTTGGCGACTTCAACGCCCATCACGCCGACTGGCTCTGCTCCAGTAAGACTGACCACGCGGGGAGATCTGTCCACGACTTGGCTCTTGCTTCTGGCCTAACACAACTGGTGACCGTGCCCACGCGAATCCCGGATGTGGAAGGCCAGAGGTCTTCACTGTTGGACCTTCTGCTGACCTCTCACCCGGACGGCTACAGCGTATCCGTCGAAGCCCCTCTTGGCTCATCGGATCATTGCCTTGTCCAGAGCTCTGTATCTTGGACGTGCACACCGCGACTACAAGAGGTACGCGGTCGCCGTGTATGGCACTATAGGTCGGCAGATTGGGATGGGATGCGGTTCTTTTTTGCATCCTACCCTTGGAGGCGGGCTTGCTTCTTGCAGGATGATCCCAACGCCGCTGCCAATTCTGTTGCTGATGTGGTGCTGCAGGAGATGGAGCTTTTCGTCGCATCTTCTCTGGTCCCCGTCGGTGGCAGATATCGGCCCTGGTTTGATGCTTCTACCAGAAATGCCTCACGCAGAAAGCAGGGGGCCTACCAAGCCTGGGTCGATGCGGCGGTGGCACGGGATGTAAATACCAGTGCACTAAAAAGGAGTATAACTTTGCCTCCAAGTCCTTCAAAAGAGCTATTGCGGGTGCCAAGTCGCAGCACATCGGTAGAATTGATGAGAGGCTGGAGCGCCTTCCTTCAGGTACTCGTTCATTCTGGTCGCTCGCCAAAGCTATCGAGGGCAATTTCTGCAGGCCGTCATTTCCACCTCTGCACATGGGTGAGGATTCGTTGGCTCATAACGCAAGGGATAAGGCTCAATTTTTGGCGACAATCTTTGCGTCCAACTCGACACTGGATGACGGTGGGCGCGAGCCTCCTATTGTGCCTTGGTGCGGAAGGTATATGCCGGATGTGCGGTTCCACCAGCGCACGGTACGTTTGGCGCTTTTATCCCTTGACGTCCATAAGTCGAGCGGGCCTGATGGGATCCCAACCATTGTTTTGAAGATGTGCGCGCCCGAGTTGGCCCCAGTTCTAACACGTCTTTTTCGGCTCTCTTATTCCTCAGGCGTAGTTCCGACGTCCTGGAAGACAGCTTTAGTCCACCCAATTCCTAAAAAAGGTGATCGATCTAACCCGTCTAACTACAGACCGATAGCCATAACTTCCCTCTTCTCGAAAATAATGGAGTCCATTATTAACTGCCAGCTGCTGCGTTACTTAGAGGATCATCAGCTGCTCAGTGACCAGCAATACGGTTTTCGTAAAGGTCGGTCTGCTGGTGATCTCCTTGTTTACCTAACGCATCGGTGGGCACAGGCGATCGAGTCTAAAGGGGAAGCGTTGGCAGTAAGTTTAGACGTAGCGAAGGCCTTCGATCGGGTTTGGCATAGAGCGCTCCTCCATATCAATGACATGCTGCAAATCAGCGGCATTCATTGTTATGCGGATGACAGCACAGGCGATGCCTACTACACCGGCCGCGCTAACATTTCTCGGGAAAACGTCATAGAGAGCCGAAACAGACTCGTGTCTGAAATCGAAACCTCTTTAGGGAGAATCTTTGATTGGGGTGGACTTAATTTGGTCCAATTTAACCCCACTAAGACACAAGTCTGCGTGTTTACCGCTAAGAAACTGCCGTTAGTCATCTCTCCTCAGTTTCAAAGCACCCCCCTAACTGCCTCAGCCGGTATTGGAATACTTGGTGTCAACATTTCGAGCGACGTCCAGTTTTGCGGTCATTTAGAGGATAAGGCCAAATTAGCCTCGAGGAAGCTTGGTGTGCTCAATAGATCGAGGCAGTATTTCACCCCGACCCACCGCCTGGTTCTATATAAGGCACAGGTGCGGCCCCACATGAAATACTGTTCTCATCTTTGGGCGGGGGCACCCCAGTACCAGCTTCTTCCTCTGGACCGCATTCAGCGGCGTGCCGTTCGGATTGTTGGATGTCCGGATGTTTCAAACCGGCTCGACACTTTGGTAATGCGTAGAGATGTAGCTTCATTGTGCATTTTCTACCGCTTATACCACGGGGAGTGTTCTGAGGAATTGTTTGACCTGATACCTGCCGCATCTTTTCGCCATCGACCCTCACGACAGCATATGCATCCCCATCATATAGATGGTTGGCAGGCCACAACTGTGCAGTTCTCACGTAGCTTCCTGCCTCGCACAGCAAAACTGTGGAATGATCTGTCGTCGGCGGTATTTCCGAACCGATACGACCTTCAAACCTTCAAGAGAAGAGCGTACTCCTTTTTAAAGGCCGGCAACGCACCTGTGACTCTTCTGGTGTTGCGGGTGTCCATGGGCGGCGCTGATCGCTTACCATCAGGTGATCCGTCTGCTCGTTTGCCTCCTATTCCATAATCCAAGAGTACGGTAAAAATAAAGAATAAAGATAATTACAATAGCAACCATGTAATACCTAAATCAACATCAAAATATAGTCTTGAAACTTACAGCAACGTTGCAATTTATGCAAAAATCCAAAGAGAGTTGACAGTTGCAGGTGAAGACGGCACTCCGTCCCGGTACAACTTACCTCTGATATTTGATTATCTATTTTAAAAGTTTGCTACGTAAGTCGCATTCACATTGGAAACATTTTCTGTCTTCAGTATTCGTGGATTTTAAGGTATTCGATTTTGTGTAAACGAGCAGACGGATCACCTGATGGTAAGCAATCGGCGTCGCCCATGGACACCTGGAACACCCTGCGTTACAAGTGCGTTACCGGCTTTTTGGGGATTAGGAGTTTGAGGATCGTTAGGGATTCAGGGATTGAGGAGATTGGGAAAGGGGAGGGTAATTGGGCCTCCGGTAACCTCACTCACACGACGAAACACAACGCAAGCGTTGCTTCACGTCGGTTTTCTGTGAGGCCGTGGTATTACTCTGGTCGAGCCGGCCCATTCGTGCCGAAGCATGGTTCTCCCACACTTAATTATTGCTGCATTTGACAGCGAACTAACCGATTTCGAGTACGATTCCTGAATGTGGCAAAGTATTACTTAGGATTCTCGAAAGTTTCGAAATGACAACTTGGAGTTTAGACTTATATCGATATATAGCAATAATTGCACTCTCTATCACAACTCCTGCGAAATAGGTGTTAAATGTACATGTACTTTTGGGATGTAAAAGTGCACTTACAACCAATCGACCAACAAATTATACGGACCATTAAATACGGAACTATTAAAATAATAATGTATCCAATCACAAGTACCATTATAAGAAAACCACTATCTAGAATAAATAGATCTAGTAACGATTGCGTAATAAAGTAATAAAGTTTTATATATGTTTCTTATTAAACTTTATAGACACAACAAAAGAGTTGAAAATGAATGTATGTACGTCATGAGCGTGGAATTAGTATCGTAAACTTAAGATGGATATTCACTGGATTAGTTTCAAAGAGTGTCAGCATACTCCTCGTAAACCGATTGTTGCACAGCGCCAGTGAAGAGGTTTTAAAATGTATGTTGTAGAATAGTTTTCCACGATTAACTTTGCATCTTAACACACAGTTTTTAGAGTTGAGTTATTTATTTAAATTCTCATGGTTGGTACTGATACATTATCAGCAATCTATTGTGATATCACACAATATAATGAGTACATCTATTTAGTAAACTTTTTACCTAAATCCTGGCGCTTTGTTACTCCACCTATGTAATTTTTGTGCGCCTGAAATATTGGAACCATTCTGATCTCGTTTTGATTGGTCATTTAGGTTTCATTTTTAATAATATAGTCCTGTATAAATATCCATTTATCAAACACATATTTCTTTACCAACATTTTGGTTTCAAATTTAATCGATGTCAGATTAAAATCTTCACTAAAAATTACTGAATTAAGAAGTGTGTTCTTCACACCCTCGCATTACTTCTTCCTGCTATTTTACCAATTTCCTCCTTTGACTCCTAACCCAGTGAGTAGGTACCTTATACCAGGAACTGGATGTACTCTTTTATTTGTATTCATGGCCCGCGGCATTCCTCAGGGAATTAGCGGGAAGCGAACCTAATCACGAAATCGCTGGCGCACTTTTATTTCTGCTGACCCGTTATTAGGTTTAGCGTTAATATGTAAAGCCAAAATTTATATGTGAATGCGAATGTTAGACATATATGTAGCTTTCTATATATATAGTCAATGAGGTTTTTTAATATAATACATATTTATACTTCTCTCAATTTGTCGAAGAACCGATAACCGTTAGGGTGTTCTAGAATGGATACCGCTTCTAGGCAAAAGTGGTGTAGGGCTCCTTCCAGGTAAGTAGAGTGATGCTATCCGCAAGATGACTGGCAGTGGCTAAAGACCGAGCTCAGTGGCGTACTATTAGATAGACCAAATAGCAGTAGACGAATACGTGCTGAAGATGATGATAATGATATACTTCTCTGCTCTTCAGGGCTTCTTCATTCTACTTATGGACTTTAGCTTCAGTACATACACCGACATGAAAGGCGTGCTAAGTTACTATCGTGTTAGATCTCTTAAGATATACCAAGTGGCTCTAGATACTGTTACATAGCAAGATAAATTCAATATATCACTCAATACAACTCGATATCCTTACTAATATTATAAATCGAAAAGTGAGTTTGTTTGTTTGTTTGTTCCGCTTTCACGCCGTAACTACTAAACCGATTGCTTTGATTTTTTGCAGACGTAAAGTAAGAAGTCCGAATTAAATAATAGGGTACTTTTTATCCCGGAAAAATTTGATATTCCCGAGGGAAAACAAAAGTATTGGTGTCGATGGCGCTGTGTGTATTGGTATATGTCACATAGGCTACTTTTTATCCTTTTGTGGTGCGAGCGAAGCTGCGGGTAAAAGCTAGTATTTTCATTAAAAGAAGAATTCTGGCCAAATTGAAATCATCTTTCGTTAACTACACTTTCGTTAACACATTGTTTTCTTTCTTTATTAACAATATATCAACTTATTGCAGAAAATATTTTTACAATTTACTACAAAAATACAAAGTGAACAATACAAACGTTACTTAGGAATGTTTATTCAATTACTGTCACAACAAACAAAATATCAACTAACACGTATTTTTCTTTTCATTTCGAACCACAACACAACAATAAAATCATTTTTCGCTGAACTAAAAGTATTCCCCCCAGGTTGGTCTGTCTGCGTCCTAATTCCGGCCGGTCCGCTGAGAGGCTAAATAGGTTAGTTTGAACTTAAAATTAACCTGAAAAGTACGCCGTCGTGTCCCCTAGACAATGAGCAGTGTCCACTAGATAGTCTAGAAATAATATTAGCCTTAAAATAAGGCTAAATACCATGTCGGATTGTGTTCAAGGTGTATATGAAAATGTATAGATTTTTGAAGCACATATTTGTATGTTTGGTAGCAAACAAATGATTTATATAATTTATATAAATAGGTTTTAGTTTTATTAATACGTAAACGAAAATAAGTATGTTAGACATTTACTTTCAAATGTAACTCTATCAAATATTATAATTAAAGTCAATTAAATGACACACATGAACGCTTAATCATAACTTCTACCATAAATAAAATAAGGTCGCAATTTGCATATCATAAATACAGAGTAACAACGATAATTGTATTGAAAACCAATTTGAAAATTTAAACCTATTCATCATTTTGTATATGGCTGTACACAATGAAAACTAAACCTAAATAATTCGACTAATCCATTATCTAGGCAACAATACCAATCATCAAATAATGTTGAAAACTAGTTCCAGTTATTAACTTAATACAATATAATAATTATGACAGTAATGATTGATTAGTACATTAAAGTTACATGATCGAAGCTCTCGTTATAAGGGAAATTTCGATAATAATCGAGTTAGGAGATTGTTCTAGCCTTTTTGGTTAGTCATTATTTGTACATCAAGCAATAGTTTAGAGCACTGGTTCTCAAAGTTGTCTGGACTAGGACCTATTTCATCAAATTCCCAAACTTAGTACTCACCGCTAGAATATTAATTTGTTACAAATATACAAAATAAAATACAGAACAGTTGGTTAGTACGTCATTCTACTAACGAGGTCCACTAAAAATTAGCTTACGGCCCACCAATCAGTCGTGACTGCTAGTTTGGAAAACCCTGGTTTAGAGGTGTCTTATTGTATAGAAAAGTTACTTGTATTGATATTGTCGTCAAAAGCTTGTGATAGGTCACTACTGGACTATGGGCCCGGGCTTCTTCTACATCATTAAAGGTTGACATAATCTATATGCTTGGCGTTGGTTTGAACATGGAAGTTTAAAATGTTCATATCGGTCAGAAGCACTACAGTCCAGTCTCAGTTAATCTGTAATCTCTTGGTTGTGGCTCTCAAATAACAATAATCCTTCAATAAACCATTCCAAATCTCAAAACACAAAACTTACCTAATATTTTTCAGAAACCATTATTCTTAATTGTACTAAACGTTTGCCCGCGTCTTATCAAGCACATGGTACACCAACCTCATTTGCTTCTCAAAGCGTCGCCGAATTAAACGAAAATGTCATTAATGGTACAAATGTGGCCATGGAAATTAGCATTTTGAGCGAATGAACACACGTGCCATCTGCACGCTCATACCACTTCCTAACGAGAAAGAGTTACATCTTGTCGGCATGTACTATCGACGTAACTGGTTGATGTACAGGTAATTAAAAAAACACATTGTTTAAAAAGCAGCTTTTTTAACGATTAACGTACACAAAACACCGCTAATTAGTTCGCAGCACACATCGACACTACTATCATTAACACAATATACATGTGTGGGTAATTTCATATTAATAGATATGTATAGAAACGTTCGTCTATCACACACATCTTGGTATTTAAATATCATTTTGTGTCGGTATACGTAATTATTTAGTAAATAAGTTTAAATAAAAACGAGGGTAAAGATAAAAATACTCATAACAAACTTTGAATAAATCGAAATCAAATAATGAACGATCGAGCTATACAATACCCATATAACTATAGTGTTTTCTCATCGTATTTTTATGTTACTGAATGATATACAATATTTCAATCATCCCATCTACAGCGCGCTTGGCGCAATGGTTATCGCCTCCAGTTGTCAAGTAAAGTGCCGCCGGATCGATTCCGGCATTCATGTTGTTTTAGTACTAATTTATCAAATATTTGAAATTTGAAACAATTAAATCTTTTCTTTTTTTCTTATCCTATTTTTCTAAATCTTATGTTAATTATAATAGTAAATACTTTAGATTTATTTATACCTATAATATCTTTTATTTATATTTAGTTCTAGTTATTTATTATTTAGAATAATCTCATTTGCTTCATGCATTTCAACCAACTTAAATAAGATAAAAAACAGTAAAAAAGTAGTAACTATGCTTTCTTAATGGTTCGATACCTGAGTATTTGTAATGTTTGTGTCGGCCATGGAATTTTATATTACCCGCTTATGAAGAAACTACCGACTATATAAAACAAGTTTTTCAAATCACCCGACTTACAAAATAATTGCGTTCTTAGTTGTCAATGTATGAGGATTTCATAGTTTATTGCTACGCTACTCATATTCGAGTGCAAAGTTATTTTTATTTTTACAAGATGTTCCAACACCTCTCAACATTTAAAAAGGCTGAAATCATTGTTTTGCGTGAGCAAAACATACCAATAACTGAAATTGCAAGGCGTTTAATGATATCGGTGAGTAAATAAGATACTAAGTTGATATTCTAAATAATATTTATTCCATTTTGTAACTCGACACACCTATCAATTTTTGCACTAGAATAAAATAATTATTGCAACTTATTATGAAGTTCAATATTATAAAGATATATTTTTTTATTTATTTATTAAACTTTATTGCACATACAGTGAAATTGGCGGACTTAATGCCGTAGGCATTATCTGACAGTCGACCATTGGGTGGTGCAGAATGTTAAAGCGGTAGGTGCAAAATTGTAAAAAGAAAGTTTGAAGTAGTAGATAACGAAGTTAAGGTAATAAAATATTAAAGAGGGAAGATATGATTGTTATAGTTTATTTTATAATATATTAATAATTTATTATTAATTGTATTGTAACTTGACTTGTTTTTGTTAGGAGTGTTTCTTTAAAATATATCTGGATAGGGATTTTTATTCCTTACCCCACTACTTGATTATAAATTATTATTCTAACATTGTGTTTATAATTTAAAGTTACTTATAGATATTAATTATATTTATTATTATTTTTAAGTAACTTTAATTCCTGTAAAGTATTTCCTGGTATTTTAAATACTTATTTGTTTGGTATCAACAGAGGAGATCCGTGCAGTTATGGGTGCACAGATATGCGGAGACTGGTGACGTTGAACATCGTCGACATGGGCCTAAACCAAAGGCAAATTCATGGCTCGGCACTACGACATCGTAGTCTCGCACAAGGCTGATCCGTTCCTGCCAACACACACTACAGTGACAGCACTGAATGTTTCAATACGTTTGTATGTACGGAGACACCTGCATTCTGCTGGTTTAAGGTGCAGAAAGCCAGCGAAGAAAATATTGTTATCTGTGGTGCACCAGCCAAAGCGATTAGAATTTGCTAGTGACTTTATTAATTTTGATTGGGCGAACAGTGTGGTTATATTTAGTGACGAAAAGACTTTCAAGTCCGATAAGGATGGGCGTAAAATATTGTGGACAAAAGATGGAGAAAGGTATACGAATTGCAACCTTCTGCCTTGTAGGACCAGTGGCCGTATTACTGTCGGGTATTGGGGTTGGATGTCTTTTATGGGTCCCGGTGATCTCGTGGAAATATCTGGTCTCAGTAACAGTCATGATTACTTGAATATTTTACAAAACGTAATGTAGCCTTTATTCAAATTAACTTATAATAATGTTTATATTTTTTAAGAATATTAAAATGCTGTCTATAGCATACGGTGAAGTGATGTTATTGTTTTGTGGTTAGAAATTGTCATAATTTCTTTCTATTCAACATGTTGATTCACTTCACTTTAATTTTTCATTAACAAATTTATTTAACTGATTTCGAGCTTGATTGAAATATTATATTTACGCCCATCTTTAACTAATTCAAAGTTTCCCTGATTCTAAAGGTCATGAATGTTAAAATCGTTCCAAAGCATTCGTCACATTTTTTTTACTAACATACAGCCCACTGAATATTGAACCTTATAACAACGGTCGTACAATAGATAATTAATGGAAGATTCCAATGACAAAAAGTCGCCCATTTCAAGAAATAATGTTGAAATTTCAGTGTAATTTTTTTACATATTTTACTTGTTTATTACTTAATGTTTTATTAAATTACAAAATAAAAATGTTATATTTGTTTATTACTTAATAAAAAATGTTGCTGCCATAGCATTACCGCCTGATACTTACCGATTCGACTACTTATGAGGTTTATTGTCATATCTATTAATTATGATCTAAAGAACTTTAAACTTAACATGTGGTATAGAGGTATAATTAATTATTAGATATAAATATTGAATATAAAACCACTAAATAATATTTGTATAATAAATAAATTAATTGTAATAAAAATTGGTATTGTTTTATTTACCGACTCATTTGCTTCTTTTATAGCCTGATATAATATTACAAAAAAACAAAAAAAAAATAAGAAAAACAAAGAGGTAAAATAAAAAAAAAAATTTTAGCTAGAATAGAACCCACATCATCATTGATCCTTGTAAGACGATAAAAGCGTGCTCATCAACCAATCGACCACGAGCACTACGATAATGACAGTGAAAATGTCGGGTCATATCAATGATTGTAAATAGCTTTAACCTTACCCATGCATTAAATTATAAAAATACGTATACCGACACAAGAATGAAAATACCAATGTGAATGTGGTGGACGAATATTTTTATACACAGTAATATGAAATTATCCACACATGCACACTGTGTAAATGACAGTAGTGTCGATGTGTAGCGCTGCAAACCAATTAGCGGTGTTTTGTGTACGTGTGTATCGATTAATGAGCCTCTTAGATCTACTTAAGAAATTACAGAGAGAAAATGTTTATTTCGTTTTACATTTCTTCATATTGTATTATCATAATTTATCTCGTTACTAGCTTCAGCCAGCGGCTTCGTCTGCCCAAATAATCTTCCCCCATTTTAAATTTCATTCTAATCCATTCAGTCGTTTTGACATGAATAAGTAAGTAACAAACAAACATACATATATACAAACTTTCCTTGTTTCGTTTTGTTATACATTTCAATCAATTATTAACATTTTTACAGATATTAATAGAAATATTACATAATGGAAACATTCATTATCGTAATAAAATATTAAATCATTTTTGTATTTTAATCTGTAAATTGAATTTGATTGCAACTGGAGTAGGTATAATAATATTTTCATCATCAAATCACCTAGAAAAGAGTTACCTATGTAACATGTGCATCCATACATTTAGTCGATTGTACCTAATATAAGTTACATAATAGAGAGATTAGCGTCACGTTTGTCTTTCAACAAATTAAAACATCTTGCCTTTTGAGTGTTTAACTGTTTAAATAAATATTTAAATTAATTAATTATGTTTTCTCGAACATTCTCTTCCATAAAATGTTGTAAAATGTCATGTAACTCTGAAGTATTTATGAGCTTCGGGCTTATCTTAGTATCTGTTGAATAATGATCGTTAATCCTTTTGTTAATACTATGTGTGTCATCTAAACTATTTATTTGTACAGTCTTACAGTTAATACATAGAACGCTTATAAATTTTACGCCACCAGCATAATACCCTTCGGATTATTAAATAAGGATTTCAAAGATTCAAAACCACATAACATAACATAACATAACATAACATGACAGCCATTTTATCCCGGAAGGGGTAGGCAGAGGTGTACATTATGCCACTGTACAATGTAACACCTACTTTTCACTATTATGCTATGAGTCCCATGTAATAGGGGGTGAGCCTATTGCCATATACCGGGCACATTTCCAGACTCCGTGCTAGTACTGAGAATTTTTTAAAAACCCAATACTTTGCCCGACCTGGGAATCGAACCCGAGACCCCTTGCCCGGCAGTCGCACTTGCGACCACTCGGCCAATGAGGCATTCAAAACCAGTATAAGAGAAAATGAGATATTGTAGTAATTTAGAAAAGTAGTCCACATTTAAATTAAGCCAATCTTTATTTCATCAATGTTTGCTTAGACACATATATCTATGAACATTATACCAATACATAGCTGAGTACTGTTTACTGTTACTTATCGAAGGACCAATTAAATGATGACAACTAATGCAAATTGTTATAAGGTATAATATGGATAGTGTAGGTAAGCGTGGGCAAACGTGGGCAAGCGGTGCACTCTACTGAACAGTACCACTCGCCTGCAACATTAAACACTACAGATTCAATTTCATCGAGCCACCATTACCTGATTCATTATCAGTACAATAAATATTTTACTATTATCAAGTCATCTATTTTAATATCTAAAACTTAATTCAACTGCTCTTGTTTATGCTTATGTCATTTGATTTAACAAAAAATATCGTTTTGCCTAAAAACAGTGAAATTCAAACCGCCACTAAAAAGGTGCTTACATAGCTGTAGGTATAAATTAGCTAAAATACAAAAATCGTAATCAATTCCAAAATCTTACATAACTATCAAACAATAATGCCATATCCACACTTTAAACAAACAAATAGCAAACAAGTACGGCATAAAAACAACAATCACACATTTCAAACTACCTCAGCATTATGTTCTAGAGTCAAGTGAAGTTGAAGACAGCCGAGCATTTTGAATAAACAATTGTGTTTTCAACGGCGGCCGTCACAGCCGTCTCCTTAATGCTTTTAGTCAGAATGCTCTTACAAACACGTTACTAATGGATCGCGGGGCAACTTGTATTGTCGGGGGAAGTAAACAGCCAGGTATGAACATTGAACGCACGATTGATTGTAAAAACAATTGTTTGGATTTGTTTTTGAGTTCTAGTGTAAATGATTGTGTTGTGATGTTACGGTTATACGATTATTCTTTTATTTTTATAACTCTTTATATTGATATTAGTAACATAAGTTTCATATAGCGAAATTAAATTTGTATAAGTGCAAATCTTGCTACGTAATACGGCGTAAGCAATTTCGTAGCAAACCGTAGCCCCGTAGCACCGTAGCATCGTAGCAAACAAAATCAAAAATTAATATCAGAAAACTCGCTACTAATTGTAACAGAAATTATACCATAATTCAGTGCAAGGATTGCAATAGTTTTTGCAGTTAGTCCCATTCCATATATCAGGTGGTTGGCAGGATACACAGTTGGCTCCTGCCCTAATCACTTTCGAGCAGTCGAGTGTTCCAGTGTTCGAGTTCAGCTCGTAGTAAGGCGCGAACTCGTTTCGGTTTTTCTAAATATTTATACGGCACTATACAAGAATTGTTAGTGCTTCTGTCGGCTGGCTACTATTGGATCCTGAAATTTTGAGTATAGAGGTAAAGAAGATTAATGTTGGTTTTGCGTAAAGAATGAATATGATCTGACAGTAAGTCGTTTTTATGGTACAAAGTGAATATTAAAAATTCCTTCTACAGGTACGGTTTTATTACATCACTGAGATTACGCGGTATATTTTAATGACAAGAAGATTTTCATTCAGAGAATGCTCTGAGATAAGATTGTCAGTAAACGAGGGGTTAGTACAGTCGATATCAAAAATCAGTGATTCAACAAATGCGGTGCACCGCGCAATCTATCGAACGTGACTCTACTCTCAAGTGGAACTATCTCCCCTTCTGAGTTATCGATGATACAAATTGGTAATTATGTTTCTATCAAAGGAAATAATTGAACAGAAATAATATCGATATATCATTTAAGAAAATTATTCCATAGAAACTTCATAACATGGAAATATTATTTTATGTAACAATGTCTGTAATTGATTTCATAACTTTGTGTAACAAATCAAAGTTAAGACTGAAGATAATGTAACATTTATTTTAATCTGATTAGGTACTCACCATAATCAGACGTATAGTTAAAAACACTGTAAGTTTTATCTACAAAAAAAACGAAAAATCCAAGACTATAAAATCTGAATATAAGCCAAGAAAACAGTCATCTAAAAGAGAATTTTAACAAAACAGTACACAAACGTGCGGCCTTGTCTACCTACAAAGAATAATTAACAACGATTATAAACCTTATAATTTAGCAGATAAAACATGATTCTCATGTACATACATAACAGAAGTACACAATATACATAACCAGTTTATCAAGATATCACTTTGTATGATCTTTGCGCACATTTGACGGTCAGTTTATACTGGATATGTTTAGCTTGATGTGTCGCCGTGAGTACATAGCCGGCGGCTCGGTGAGTAAGCTTCAGTTTGGAACTTTGCCCATGGCTTCCGTAACATATAATTCTTGCTTCAGCTCTACCTTTTAATATTATTGTATGCTGCTTACAAGATTTATTGATATGACTTCACCGTTTTACCTTATGTTTTCGTGAATTTTCGTCGTGTTATAGATATTTGGTAGCTATTGTAGTTTCATGCTTTAATACAGCACTCGTTGTAATTAAATATAAAAATCTGTTGATGTATTTTCACTCATAATATTTCATAATTTTAATAAAATACCTACATCCTATATTATATGTATATTTAAGTGTCGGAGAGCCATGCTTCGGCACGAATGGGCCGGCTCGACCGGAGTGATTCCACGGCCTCACAGAAAACCGACGTGAAACAACGCTTGCGTTGTGTTTTGTCGTGTGAGTGAGGTTACTGGAGGCCCAATTAGCCTCCCATTCCCCAATCTCCCCAATTTCTGAATCCCGAACGATCCTCAAACTCCTAATCCCTAAAAGTCCGGTAGCGCACTTATAACGCCTCTGATGTTCCAAATGTCCCCATGGGCGACGCCAATTGCTTACCATCAGGTGATCCGTCTGGTCGTTTACCGGCTTATGTCATAAAAATATATACATAACCCCACGCCTGTCTCCCAAGGGGGTAGGCAGAGACTATGGATTGCCAATTGCTAAGATTCTTACATAATAATAATAATAATAATAACCCCACCGATGTATCTCTACGTTGTCGACGTGGTGGGGCTTAAGGGCTCCGACCCCTAGTCTTATCTTGACTGGGGAAGGAACCCGACTAAAAGAGATACAACCCAAGCCAAGGTTGCATACGCTGAGGGCTGCGTGACTAAGGGGGTGCTTAGTCGTTAGTATGCCAACTCTGGAAACCAGGGGACTTCCAGTTTTATTTACCCTTGCCACAGTGAACGCAGGGCTCTGCTGTGGTCGACCTGTTTAGTCCCTAGCTACTCGTGGGAATAAAAATGATAACCAGATCTAAAAATAAAAATACAATGCAGGCAAAGGTGCCTCCAACAGATGTTGAAACATCTACGGCGTCATTGTCGTCCTCTCCGAGATCCATATTCTCATCAATCACACCATCATCACTTTCATTCAAATCACGTTCACTAAGATCATCTACTTCATCAACATTATCAGTAGACGTTGTGTCGGAGGCTACTGTAGCCAACAACCCGACATCCGCTACTGATACAAAAAATACGCGTAAAAAATGGAGCAACGAAATGAACGAATTCATTTGGCGTAACTACCTTATCATCACAAATTTAGAAACTGATACAAATGCTTATTTAAATACACTACACACGAAGTTCACCGAACAATTTCCAAATATGACAGTTTCCAAGCAAAGAATAGGCGATCAAAGAAGAGCCATTGTCAACAACAAGTTACTACCAACAATTACACTTGATGCAATTAGGTCAGAAGTGCAGACCCTTTTATTAACTCAAAATGGCACACAACAAATACAGACTCAATCACAACAAAAATACACACAAATCAATACACTAGCGCACATACAAACCAAAACCCGAATGAAATGGTCAGTCGAAGTCAATGAAACTCTTATGAAACTCTATTTTGAAGTTACTAAGATGGAGACGGACATGACAATGTGGCGGAAAAACCTTAGAGACAAATTCATAGAATGTTACCCTCACTTAGCACACTTATCAGAACAACGCATATCAGACCAGAAAAGAGTAATCATAAATAACAAAATGATCCCTGAAACGCGACTACAAATCATAAAAACGGTAGTAGAGCAAGAGATGCATGAAAGAGATGCAACGGTTTTTCAAAGATCGAATAGCCCAATCTTACAACAAACTACGTATTATACACATACACAACCACAAATAAATGTAGAGAACACTAGTCTAGAATTAGGATCGCAGGAATTAGATTTTACAGACGAAAATTTCGATTCCCGTACGTTATTAAATTTAGGCCTCTTAAAGATATTTGTCTCGACTCTTTTAATGCTGACCTACTTGTCCAAAATACTGAACTTATATGTTCGTTAGAGGATGTAAACGATATGGTAGACATGTTTAACTCCTCTATCATATATCTGTTTGATGTTCATGCGCCTATAAAAACATGCACTGTAAAGGAAAGGTCGTATCCCTGGATTACTGATACTATTAAACTAATGATGCGTCTGCGAGACGACGCTTTAAGGATTTATAGAAAAACGAAAAGTGATTCTAAAAAAACCTATTATAAAGAATTAAAATCTCTGGTAGTGAGTTCATTATACAGGGAAAAGGTTGCTTATTTCGAACACAATATAAACAATAAAAGAAATAACCCCAAGACCTTGTGGAAAAACATAAAATACACCTTATCGGCTACTGCACAGGGACCTTCCGTCGCTTTTTTCTGATCCAGACCTAATAAATAATCATTTCCTGAAGACGGTTCCAGGTAATCCTGTAGCTAGTCTGGCACTCATAAATTACTTTGGTGACCGCAAGCGTGGTGAGGCAATTTTCACCATCACACCAGTGGAGGTAAGTGATGTCGCGCGCATTGTGGCTGGTCTCAGGAGCAACGCTGAAGGCTGTGATGGCATTACACTGAACATGCTAAAATTAACTATGCCACACACATTGCAAGTCGTTACACAAATAATCAATCGCTCAATTGAGACGTCAACCTTTCCCGATGTTAATTACCGAAGTAACGTGGCCTATTGTAGCTACTAATAGGGTTTAATTGAAACTTCGTATTAGTGCTTGAACTGCTGGTTCATAATATATTTGTTCTGGTTGATCTCAATACATACAAAAAAAATTACTGTCTTAAGCAAGTCGTTGTAACGAAACCATAGCTTGATTTTAATCGCGGGAACGCCATCTAGTTACAAAAATTGAACTAATTAATCAATATCAATTTTATGGTTTCGTTACTTTGGTTTCGTGTTGACTTTTGGTCATCAACATACCGCCCACCAAGGACATTATTGACGGAATGTCCTTCTCAATGATATAATTTCTTAACATAAAAATAACCCTTTGATCTTATAATATAATACATAATGAACATGAATATCGTAAGTTGATACAAAGGTTCCCTTAGATAATAAATAAAATAACAAAAGTTGCACAGGTAAGTACAAATTATGTATAACAAAACTTGTATAGATTGATCTAAACAGTTAAATAAAACAAAACTTAACATAATATAAAAATAAAACAAAAAAGTAAATTTAAAATGTGCAAAAAGTAAACTTAAACTTGTAACAGTACTACTAGACTAGACTAAGTTGTCATAAGTTGATCTTAATTGCATTATAGACCTCAATCGGTTACTGGTAGAATGCACAGCTTGGAAGTCGGTCGTTTGATTGTGGATAATTTTGTTTTTAAGGTAGCGACTCGAGTTAAGTTGTCATTTCCGGGATGCTTTTCTGTAATTCGACCTAATAACCAACGACTTGGTGGCAAATCATCTTCTTTTATTAACACAATGTCGCCTATATTTGGTTCCGGAATCTTCTTCGACCATTTGTACCTATGCATGAGATTACTTAAATACTCCTGGGACCAGCGTTTCCAAAATGACTGAAGCATTCTTTGAATATGCTGCCACCGAGTTAAGCTGCTAACAGTTGTATTTTCATAACTAGCATCGGGCGCATGTACTATTGGTTCACCAATTAAAAAATGCACGGGTGTCAATGGCATTGGTGCACCAGGGTCAGTAGTATTCACAACACTTATTGGACGTGAATTCAAACATCCTTCTATTTGCGCGAGTAATGTGGCCATCTCTTCATAAGTAAGAGTGGAGTCACCAATCACTCGCTTGAGGTGGAATTTTGTGGATTTCACCCCTGCTTCCCACAAACCACCAAAGTTAGGGCTGTGAGGAGGGATGAAATGCCATTCAGTTCCACTTGACGCCATGTGATCTGCTAACATTGCTTCATTAGACGCTAGCTGTTTTAGTTCTCTGGCAGCACCTACAAATGTAGTACCATTATCACTCCATATTTTGGAGCAATGACCTCGTCTGCTGACAAACCGTCGGAATGCGGCTAAAAATGACTGAGTGCTCATGTCGCTAACCACCTCCAAATGAAGTGCGCGAGTGGACATACACACAAAAAGACAAATGTAACCCTTATAGGAATGATGTCCACGCCCTTTGGTTGTCCTAATATTAATGGATCCCGCATAGTCCACGCCACTATGTAAAAATGGTCGTGCTGGAGAACACCTAATGCTTGGCAGAGACCCCATTAGTTGGTTTCTGGTACTGGCTTTATGTCTTACGCAGATGACACATCTACGAACATGGCCCTTTACCAGGTTCTTGACACCTATTATCCAGTAAGCTGATCTTATATAATTAGTCATTAGTTGTGGACCACCGTGAAGCGTCTTTAAATGAGCGTCCGCGACTATGAGTTTAGTTAGATGAGTAGAACCAGGTAGAATTATCGGATGCTTGGTCTGTTCCTCTAGTGAAGCCCTCTCAAGTCTACCCTGCACTCTAATTATGCCCTTCTCGTCTAAATAAGGGCTTAGTGATTGAAGTTTGCTAGACTTCATTTGTAAATAGCCTTTTTCTTTTAGTTGTAAATATTCCTCTGTATATACTTCCCTTTGTGTCTGTCTTATGCAACATTCTAGAGCGGATTCTATTTCAGTTTTTTGTAAATATATTTTATTACTCGAGCTACGTTTTAGAAATCGTCGACAATACGCAATTACTTTGAGTAATTTTTGTAAACAAGAATACCGCTCAAAAATAGAAACGGTTTCTGGCACTACCGATACATAGATTTTTATTGATTCTTCCAAATTATCTTGTAATCCTGTAGGTCTGTTGTAATCAATAATTTCGTTACTGAGGAATGGAGGCCCACAAAACCACATTTGATGGTTTATCAATACGCTAGGCAACAATCCCCTTGAGGCACAGTCTGCAGGGTTGTCCTTGGTTTTTACATGAAACCACTGCGATGCCTTCATGGTTGTCAGTATTTCCGAGGTGCGATTAGCCACAAATGTTTTCCACCTGCTAGGGTGACTGTTTAGCCACGACAATACAACGGTGGAATCAGTCCAGGCCTTTACTCGTTCTCTAGAAATATTGAGAACATCTGCTGCCTCAACCAATAATCGTGATAACAAGACTGCTCCACACAGTTCTAGACGTGGTATACTGACCTGCTTGACAGGAGCCACTCTAGTTCGTGCTACCAGCAACGAAACGTGTACTCCATCTACGGCATTTAGTACTCGCAAGTAAACAACTGCTGAATACGCGACTTTGGAAGCGTCACTGAAACCATGAAGCTCCAACTCATCCTTAGACTTACTTCGAAGCCATCGAGGGATTCGAATCTTCGTCAGCAGTGACAACTCTTCACGGTAAGTATTCCACTCTTGTACTAGTTCCTTATTTAATGCTTCATCCCAAGGAACACCTGCAAGCCATAACCTTTGGATAAACGTTTTCGCTAACACCACACTTGGTGTTAACCAGCCTAGAGGGTCAAACAATCTGGCTATGTCCGATATAACTTGTCTTTTAGTTACCGGTGCTGTCGTCAGCGGAGGAAGATTCACGGTATATTGGAAGCTATCGTCGTCCCGGTTCCAGGTAAGACCTAGTATTTTTATTGTACTATCTAATTTTATTTCTAAATCCTTATTCTCTTTATTTATAGGATCTGTTTGTTCTACTTCCCCTTCCGTTACCTTCATTTGATCTATTATTTTCATGATTTCCTGATTGTTACTATTCCATTTTTGCAGAATGAATCCTCCTTTTTTCAGTAATACATTTATCTGTTTAAATATGTCTATGCCTTCTTGTACACTGTCACTCCCGGTCATCAGATCATCCATATAGAAACTATTCAATGTTATGTCTGCCGCTAAAGGATAATTGTCTTTTTCATCATATGCGATTTGGTGAAGAGTTCTTACCGCTTGATATGGAGCCGAAGCGGTACCAAAAGTCACAGTGACCAGCTCATAATCTCTGATTGGCTTATCAGGGCTGTCCCGCCAAAGAATCCTTTGGAACATGGCGTCTTCGTCAGCAATTCTAACTTGTCGATACATCTTTATTATATCGGCCACTAAACCAATCGAGTGTGTCCTCCACCTTAAAACAGTATGTCTTAGGTCTGCTTGTAGAGTTGGTCCGACCATCAGCGTATCATTTAGGGAAATACCTTTTTTATTTTTTTCAGAGGCATTAAATACCACCCGAACCTTCGTAGTTGTCTTGTCATTCCTTACTACGGCGTGGTGTGGTAAGTATACCGCTTGATCCTTTTTATCGTCCCCTTCCTTTACAGGTCGAAGATGTCCTAATTGTAAGTATTCGTTTATTACTTCTATGTATTTGTCTTTTAAACATGTGTCTTTAATTAATCTTTTTTCTAATGACTTGAGTCTCATTTCAGCAATGTATCTTGAACCGCCACCCTTGCAAGCAGGATCACTATCGCGAAACGGTAATCGTAGTATATATCTCCCTGCAACTTCCCTTACTGTAGTTTTGGTATACAGCTCTTCACACCTTTGCTCCTCAGGACTTAATATCTTTTTTGAACTTGTTTGTTTGCACTGCTCTTCGATCTCCCAAAATTTTCTTAGAAGATTGTCCTCGTTAAAATGTGCACAATTGACACTTATATTTTTAGGAAGATGCTGCATTTCCTTATCGTTTAAACTGACTACTAACCCAGAAAGAATCCATCCTAGAGCAGTGTTCTGAGCGATGAGAGTACCACTTGGACTTTTCACGATGCCTTCCTTAACAATGGAACCGTAGACATCCGCTCCCAATAGAATATCAATTCTGTTGGGAGTATTGAAATCCGGATCTGCTAAAGATAAGCCATGGGTATCGATCCACTCAAATGTGCTTATATCTGTGCTCCTTTCGGGTAAGTATGACGTGATCTTAGTTAATACGTAGGCGTTAATTTGTAATTGGAAATTGTCATCTATTTTAGATTTAATTGTAAGAGTGACCATATACTTTGTAGTTGAACTATTTTTTCCTAGGCCAGTAATAACACCACGAACAGGAATCTTTTTTAGTTTTAGCAATTGTGCCGTAGCCTCAGTAATAAAACAAGCCTGAGACCCCTGATCAAGTAAGGCACGGACGGTTATAAACTGACCCGTCTTGGACTCTGCTTTGATTAGCGCAGTAGCCAACAAAACTTGTCTAGGCTTCGAGATTTTGCCAGTGGATAAACAAGCAACTATCTGACTATCGTTAGTTGAATTACTATCGACAGCAGACTTAGTTGCAGTACTTTGAACTTGGCTATCATTTTCTCTGTTGAGATGTAACAAGGAATGATGCCGTTTTTTGCAAATTCTACATGACATTTGCTTTTTGCAATCGTACATTGTATGGTTGCTGCCCAAACAATTAAAGCAGATTTTATGTTTTGCAACAAATTCCCGTCTATTATCTACTGATTGTTTCGTGAATTTCTTACAGAAGCAAAGCTTGTGCGACTCAGAGCAATACTCGCAAAGCATGTTGGATGTCTTTGTCGTTAACATTACCTTTGGACTATGAGCGTGTGAAATATTACTGCCCTGGTGAGTTTTCTTTGGCTCTAAAAACTCTAATGCACGGAACCGACTTTCTACGAATTTCTTAAATTGCTCAAAGGTGGGCAACTCGTTACTAGAGTCATTTGAAATGCTAAGTTCCCACTGTTTACGTGTTTCATTATCAAGTTTAAAAGTTACAATATGAATCACAATGACATCCCAAGTGGTAACGTTAATTTTTAAGTTTGTCAGAGCACTCAAACAATCTGTTGTTGTGTCCAACAACTCCTTTAAACCTGACGCTGATTCTACGAGTAACCGTTTTTGACCGAATAGCCTTTTCAAAATGCAATTAGTGAGATACTTTTTATTAGCATAACGCCTTTCCAGTTGCGACCAACATTGACTATAATTAGCATCTGTTATAGGTGTATGCCTAATTAATTGTTCAGCTTCACCAGTAAGATGTCCTTTCAGATAATGCAGCTTTTGTACATTATCTAAGGAAGGATTATTATGAACTAAAGAGGTAAACAAATCGTAAAAGGTAGTCCATTCACTATATTTCCCCGAAAAGGTAGGAATTGAGATTTTTGGCAGTTTAACCAATGAACTTATTGCTTTAGACATTGTGTTTGATTCGCTACCCTGTTGTGCTATAGGTTCCTTTACGTTTAATTTATTTAAAGTTGATTTCATAGCACATTTATATGTTATGTAGGTATCTTCAGTAGTGTCGTACATATCCACAACCTTTTGACTGATATCTTCTAATTTATAGGTTTTATAAAGTTGAGATTTGGTTTCCTTGAATGATGACCAATCCTTTTCTAATAATTCGAGTTTTATTTCTATGTATTCAACCGTTAATCTATCTTTAGGACTCTTCTTATAATTAGTAAATGCCCTTGTCATCACACTCTGAAGATCCTTCATAACGTTTATTTGACCTTCCATTTTTACGAACCAAAAACCTAAGACTAGTAAGAATAAACCGTTACACAAGTAAATTGATAGAAGTTTGTAAATAATATCTAACAACAATAAATAATTTGATTTAAAAGTTAATCAAACTGCATGTACACAAATCACAACAAACAAAAATTTTATATGTCCAAAAGTATCGAAATTTTTCTAAGTCCTAAATAAATCACTAAATTTTACAAGTGTTTTGTATTTAAATTCTGGCGGATTTCGGGCATAGGTTCCCCGTTCCCCCGTTTTTATTGAAATTATTCTAAGTCCTTAACTAACATGCACAAATTTTACTAGTCTAAAATACATTCAAGTGTTAAAGTTAAAATAATGTTTGATATAAAATTCAATTTGGCTTGGCAAAGATTGTTCTGCGTTAGTCACTTTAACTATTTATGAAATATAGTACTCACAATTTTTAACTTCACTCACTGAACACGGATGGTGCAGGTCGCGCCCTCTGCGACGTCACTCGGCGTGGATGGTACAAGTGGCGCCCTCTGCGGCGTCGCTCGGAACTTCAAATATAGGCTGCTGTCACTGCAACAGTTTCTTTGACGATGACCTCTCGAAAAATGGACTGCGTTGATTCATGTGGCGCCCTCTGTGGCCACTCGATGAACTATACTCCACAGCAACTGAGCTCGCCAACTTGCTGGGCGATGCTTCTGCGCGGTGCTCAGTATTCTTGCTGCAGCGATCCACTGCGAATACTCGAGCTTGTGCCACTGGCACGGTTGAACTCAAAAATTCAGACAGTACTGCGTCTGATCCGGCTCGAAGGACCAATGTTAATTACCGAAGTAACGTGGCCTATTGTAGCTACTAATAGGGTTTAATTGAAACTTCGTATTAGTGCTTGAACTGCTGGTTCATAATATATTTGTTCTGGTTGATCTCAATACATACAAAAAAAATTACTGTCTTAAGCAAGTCGTTGTAACGAAACCATAGCTTGATTTTAATCGCGGGAACGCCATCTAGTTACAAAAATTGAACTAATTAATCAATATCAATTTTATGGTTTCGTTACTTTGGTTTCGTGTTGACTTTTGGTCATCAACACCCGACCTGTGGAAAATTGCTTCTGTCAGACCTTTGCCCAAGGCTTCAAATCCCACACGGTTCAGGGATTTACGCCCCATTAGCATCTTACCATGTCTGTCAAAACTGCTGGAGAAAGTGGTGAGCCATCAATTGACTATTTTTCTGGACCAAAACAACGTGCTGCCTGACTTGCAATCTGGTTTCAGAAAACACCGTAGTACTTCCTCGGCATTACTAGATGTCACTGATAATATTTTGGCGGCTCAGGATAAAGGAATGTGCACCGTACTGGTTTTACTTGATTTTTCCCGTGCCTTTGATGCAATAAATATACCACTGCTGCTATCCAAGTTAAACTATTATGGCTTTAGCCCTGATGCTTTGATGTGGTTTCGTAGCTACCTCACAAATAGAAAGCAGTTTGTTGAATTACACTCGGCTGATGGTAATTCTGTTAAATCGGCCCTTACAGGTATCGAACGAGGGGTTCCGCAGGGATCTATTTTGGGTCCAATCATCTTTATTTTGTACTGTGCTGATATCATTAAGTGTATTACAAGATGTAAGTATCATATTTATGCTGACGACGTTCAAGTTTATATATCTTTCAGGCCGGATGCATACGAAAGTGCAATTATGGACCTAAATGAGGATCTCTGTAGAATTGCAGCTTGGTCAGAGGATAACTGCCTGTCTTTAAACCCAACAAAAACAAAATTTATGGTTTTCGGTACAAGCCATCAACGTGCTAGGCTGCCTGGAGCATTGAATGTGGAACTGATGGGTGTGCCAGTTGAGAGAGTGCATGAGGCGCGGAATCTTGGCTTAGTGGTGGATGAGGATCTCCGCTTTGAGAAGCATGTAGCTGAGTCTGTACGTAATTGTTTCTACCGCCTCAAAGTATTATACAGGGTAAGGCCTTACGTATCAGAAACATTGCGTGAACAACTTGTCGAGGCTTTGGTTTTGTCTAGGTTGAATTATGTTGACACAGTGTACGGCCCTCGTTTGCTAGCTCGTACAGATCGACTGATTCAAAGGGTGCAAAATGCTTGTGCTCGGTTTTGTTACAATGTTCCACGTAGAAGCCACGTAACACCATTTTTAAACAGGCACTTCACCCTAAAAATGAAGTCTAGACGCAAACTGCACTTAGCTTGTCTACTGTTTGGTGTTATTAAGCACCAGAAACCAGACTATTTATATGACAAGCTAAGCTGGGTAAATAGTAGGCGAGAGTGCGGAAGGAGGCAATGTTCGCAGCAGCTTATGGGTCACAGTCACGGTACGGCGGCGTTCCGAGGAAGTTTTCGTTATGCGGCTTCCAAAGTATGGAATAACCTGCCACCACCCATAAGAGAAATAAACACAGTTTATACGTTCAGGAAACGCTTACGTCAGTTTATGATAGACGCACAACGGAAGCTGAATTTGACAAGGGCAGATATTTCAATTATTTAATATTTAATTTCTACTTCTTTGTGTTATTCCCGCTATTTTTCGTCTTATGATGCATTTATTTGATACAAATATTAAGCTTAATTGTTACTTCGTAGCAACATGTACATATTTGTAATAATAATATATTATTTATATGAACCATTTTATTTATTTATTAATTTTATTTTGTCTTTGTATCTGACACACTACATGCAGTTTGTTTTTATTTTTTATATTATTTGTCTTCTCACCTACCATCCGTGAGTCACTGCAGGGTGCCACCAGAAGATCAGCGTTGAGTGTTACCACGCTCAACATAATGCTGAGGTGGAGGCCCGTTCGACACGTGCATGCATCTATTTTTTTGTTAATTTTGTGATGTTTATTGTTTGTTTTAATTTTGTTTTTATTTATAACTCATTTTGTCTACATATCTGTGCATGAAATGTGTCGAATAAATGTTTTTCTTTCTTTCTTCTTTCTTTCTTTCTATCAACAGCCCACTACTATTAACACACATACTGAAAACTATGAAAGAGATTCTGATATAGACGAACTATTCTTACAAGCCCTACAATACTACACTGATACCCATCCCACCAATAGATGTTATATACCCAAACAAAGGACTTCAAAAAAATTTGCGAAAACAGTACAATATATTAATAAAGTAATATTGCCAGACCATGTTAATACAGATACAGAATTTAACCAACTACAAACAATCATATATAGTGCCACGTGGACAGCTGCTAAGATCAATGGAAGTAAAATCAGTTTATCATTTGCTCACGATCTTAATAACTCGCAGAGCAATCGTAAACCTAGATGGCAAAAAAGATTAGAACATAAAATAGAAGTAATCAGGTCTAAAATAGGTAGGTTAACATATTACATGCAGGGCCACAGAAGTAGAAAATTAGATAGAGAAGTTAATAAGATAATAAGAGACTATAAGATACACACTATACACGAAGAACCTAACAGACAACTTACACATTACTTAGACACACTCAAACAGAAACTCACAGTTATTAAAAGTAGGTTAAATAGATACACTAAATGCACATTACGCAAAACACAGAATAGTCAATTCAAAAATAACGAAAAGCAATTTTACCGAACTTTAAAACAATCAACAACCAATCACACCACGTCAAATAACACAGCACATACGGCATTTCCTGTTAAAGAGGACCTACGCCAGTTTCGGGCAGGAATCTGGGAAAACCCTGTGTGCCACAACACACAAGCTGATTGGATTAAAACTGAGGAAATCAATTATGACACTATTCAACAAATGCAATTCGATCAAATAGATGTTGAAACATTTCACGATATTCTCAATAAAGCTCATAATTGGAAAGCCCCAGGAACTGATCACATACATAACTTCTGGTTAAAAAAATTCACAACAATTCACCCTCATTTGTACAACCATATTAACAATTTTATTAAAAACCCAACAAATATTCCTACGTACTTAACGGAAGGCATCACGTATATGTTGCCAAAAGACCTTAATGACACGGCAAATCCTGCAAAATACAGACCTATAACCTGCTTACAAACAATGTACAAAATAATAACATCATGCATAACTAATATAATATATAAACACATTGACACTCACAAAATATTATCAGAAGAGCAGAAAGGATGTAGGAAGTTTAGCCAAGGTTGTAAAGAACAGTTATTAATAGACTCGGTTATACTTAAAGACGTACAAAAATACAAGAAAGATTTATATACCATGTATATTGATTATAAGAAAGCCTATGACTCAGTACCTCATTCCTGGTTGCTTCACGTTTTAAAAATTTACAAAATCCACCCATATATCACACGCTTTTTAGAAAACATTATTAGTAAATGGCAAACCAGACTTCATGTAAATACGTCTGCAGGTGTTGTAGAGACAGAATTTATTAAGATCCAGCGAGGTATCTTTCAAGGTGACTCCCTAAGCCCTCTCTGGTTTTGTTTAGCTTTAAACCCACTGTCAAATCAATTAAAATCTCTAAAGGCTGGCTTTCAACTTAAATACAGGAACACAGTAACTACTACAGAAATTCGCCATCAACACTGTACAATAAACCATCTTCTCTACATGGACGACATCAAATTATACGCATCTTCTCCAGAGGATTTACATCAGCTGGCTGACGTAACCGAAATATTTTCAAATGACATAGGAATGGAGTTTGGAATCGATAAATGTAAAATCAATTCAGTGAAAGCAGGCAGAACTTACACGCACTCCTATCAGTTACAAACAGGTGATACCATTGATTCCTTGGATGAAAGTGGTACTTACAAATATTTAGGGTACATACAAACCAAACAAATCTTGCATAAAGAAATTAAAAGCCAGCTCACAAAACAATTTAAACACAGAGTAAAAATAATATGTAATACTCAATTAAACGCCCGAAATACTATAAAAGCTATTAACACGTATGCTATTCCAATTCTCACATATTCATTTGGTATCATAAATTGGTCCAAAACAGAGCTTCAGAATCTACAACGCCACATTAATACTACACTAACAAAATACAGACGACACCACCCAAGATCATGCACACAGAGACTTACACTACCAAGAAACGACGGAGGAAGAGGTATTATAGATATCCCCAATTTACATAACAAACAAATTACAACTTTGAGATCTTATTTCTATAGTAAAAGTCCTTCATCAACTCTTCATAACGCAATAGTCCAAAATGATACCAAACTCACACCTTTGAACATGGCCGATCAAACGACACAAAACAATGAGACACAGACCGATCGACAAACCAAAATCACAGCATGGGCTCAGAAGTCATTACATGGGAGACACTATCACGACCTTAATCAATCAAACGTCGATAAAGTTGCATCGAACGAATGGTTAAGACGCGGTGAATTGTTTCCTGAGACTGAGGGGTTCATGCTGGCGATACAGGACCAGGTAATAGAAACACGCAACTATCAAAAACATATAATGCATATTCCCATACCCACCGACATTTGCAGGCGCTGTAATAGTGCATCTGAAACTATTCAGCATGCCACAGGTGCCTGTAAAGCCATAGTTCAATCTGATTATAAGCACAGGCACGACCAAGTTGCAAATATTATACACCAAAAATTAGCTTTAAAATATAAATTAATATCCGGTTCACCAACACCATACTACAAATACCACCCAGAAATCGTACTTGAAAACTCTGCTTTTAAGTTGTACTTTGACCGAGCTATTCTTACCGACAAAACCACACACTTCAATAGACCCGACATCACACTCATTGATAAGATCAACAAAAGTGCGCAAATCATAGATATAGCCATTCCAAATACACATAACCTCCAAAACACAATTGCAGAAAAACTTTCTAAATACACCGACCTGAAAATAGAAATCACCAGAATGTGGCGACTTAACAGCGTCACAATAGTTCCCATAGTATTATCAACAACGGGGGTTATTCCAAAACAACTCCATCAATCCATAAAAACACTCGAACTACCTCCATACACATATCGAATCCTCCAAAAAGCTGCTATTTTAAATACCTGCCATATTGTTCGAAAATTTTTGAACGAAACCGACAAAGTTTCGTTCACCCCAACCCAAAATTGAAACGTCCACGTGGGTTAGCACTTGGCTTCGGCCCGTACTAGCCCTCAAATCCGGCGCTGTAGCCGAGCTTAGAAAAAGGAACCGAAAATAATAATAATAAATAAGCTTTATTGTACACACCAAGCAAGTAATTACACATATTCGGAAATTATAAAGAATAAGGAGGGTACAAGGGCGGCCTTATCGCTAAAAGCGATATCTACCAGGCAACCTTTGGGTGTATGGAACGATGGTTAATTTAAGAGGGTAGTCCAGGCATACATAAATATTAACCACTAACAAAATAAATAAACAAACATATATATATACTAAATTATATACACATACATGCATACCAAATATAAATATATATATATAAATACATATACATAACCATATATATATACAATCTAAATAAGTATATAAAGGAGCTAATACGATTCATGACGTAGACAAATAATAATCTTTAACTTTAGCTTTAAAGGAAGCAAGTGACTGTGCTTGTCTCACCGACACTGGGAGTGCATTCCACAGGCGAACAGCTTGGATCGTAAAAGATTTATCATATGCCTTAGTAGAATGCTGAGTCATCCCAAGCCTCAACCTCTCCGACGCTCTCAGGGATCTTGAATGTGTGTCATGGTGGAACTTGAAACGTTCTTTAAGATATTTAGGGGTTACAGGATTATACAGTATACTGTAGAGTAAGGACAAGACATGCATATTCCGGCGAAGGCGGATTGGAAGCCACTTGAGTTTGTTGCGATATTCGGAAATATGGTCATATTTACCTATGTACCTCCTTCACTTTATTATAACTACATTAGTAATTGTATAGAGTATAAATCATTATAAACAATAAACTAAATATTGTTAAGATTTGTAACCTAAATTTAAGCTACCACCGGACTAAGTGTCAGGGCAGAACAAGAAACTCTAAAATAAAAAATCTTATTATTTGTAATCCCAGGGCGCCATGATTCTCTCCGTGGGGGTATAAATAAATTCACACGACACAATGTTATATAATAGAAATTTACATAACATAACATCACGCCTTTTATCCCCGAAGGGGTAGGCAGAGGTGCACACAGAAGTAACACCCACTTTTCACTATTTATGTTATGAGTCCCATGTAATAGGGGGTGAGCCTATTGCCATATACCGGGCACATTTCCAGACTCCGTGCTACTACTGAGAATTTTTTAAAAACCCAGTAATACTTTGCCCGACCCGGGAATCGAACCCGAAATTTACTAGGTTTACTTAATTTAACACACACACTTAATTACGTTATTAAATTACCAATTTATATAAAGTTAAATAACGGTACAAATACCATACATTTAGATGATTATCAGCCAATCACCAAATTATGCACCTTTAAATATATAATAATTATTACACCTTACCCACTTATTTTTGTTAATTTTAATACAAATTTATCTGGAAGGAAGTGGGTAACTACACATGTGCAACAAAAATTCCAAATATACATGAATGGCAATATTCTACTATAGATTTGGAAATGGATTTAAAATATTTTAAATATATAATAACTAAATCCATATTTTAAATTAACGATAAACATAAATTCATGTACCATATAAAATACTACGCGGCCTATAAAATGCATCCAGCACCACTTTAAACTAATATTATGAATATGCAGTACCGAAAGTTTATTGTATACTTTGTAATTAATTAAATAAAAGAATTATGTACTATATTTCATGCTTAGTCCCTTCCAAACGGTGGACCTGGGTCTGGTCATTGAAGGTGGCCTATATCTAGAAAGAAGTGCATGTCTGTGGGCTGGTATAATGATGACTTAATATGCCTGACTTTTTATTTACACTCCAATGAACGATGACATCCAATTTCGACTAAAATACTTTAGAGTTCAAAAAATACAATTAATTTAATTGCATCCCATAATTCAGAGATCGCAAACATATCTGGCGCATTAAGAATCCATTTGTAATAAGAAGCGAACAATTTGTCTTATCTTAATGTCTAAACTTGCGATGTTCCTTATGTGCACGAGGTGAAATAGGGCTGTTCTACACTTCAAACTATGCTACATCACGCTATACTATATATTAATTAATTACTAGTTTTTTATAATCTGATTGTAATAACGTAATCTGTTAATTTCTATATTACCACATTTGTATATGCAACATAACATAACATCACGCCTTTTATAGCCGAAGGGTTTGGCAAAGGTGCATATTACGGTACTTAATGCCACTGTACAATGTAACACCCACTTTTCACTATTTATGTTATGAGTCCCGTGTAATAGGGGGTGAGCCTATTGCCATATACCGGGCACATTTCCAGACTCCCTGCTACTACTGAGATTTTCAAAAACCCAGTAATACTTTGCCCGACTTGGGAATCGAACCCGAAACCCCTTGCCCGGAAGTCGCACTTGCGACCACTCGGCGAACGAGGCAGAATTTTTATATACATTGGTATATATTAGTAACTCCACACAAGGACAAAATTATTTGTGTAGCTAGTAAGTTAAGTAGATAAGAAGAAAGAAAAAACATTTATTCGACAGTAATTATGTGTGTTTCTATTTGAGTACTAAAATTACATATTGAACTAATCTGTCATTCTAACAAGATACTCAAGGAATATCATCATGGCACAAAAATGGTGAAAGTAAAAAATAGCATGAACATCTTATAGCTTATCTCTACACTGTACTGCGGTCCTAAACTCCGGAACGATGTTGTTTTTCTTCGGAACCTACTTTAATTTACATTTCTTACGTTACATCTCTTTATGAATAAGTTTAATTTTTTAAATTTTTCTTAGAAACTTAATACCCGTTCCTAGTAAAGTTTTAGATCATTTTTCTTCCGTTTCTCTTATAGTTTTAATTATAGAAATAATTATCTTGAACTTCCTAGAAGATGGAATAAGAATAATGCATTTCTGCGATTGTCTTTTTTGTTTCTAGGTCTTTTGAAAGATTTTTCTGATTCTTTTAGCTTATCAAGAAAGGTAGCTTCGTTTTCGATTCATAGTAATGGAGCTATGTAGGTTATTATTAAGTCAGTATTTAAAGTATTAAATAACAATAAACCAAATGACTGACGAACCATTCTTTAATTTTTATTCTTCTTCATACGAACTTAATTATATAGTTTCCATAACATACAGATAGAGTTTTGTTTTAATCAATAACAACAGTGCACAACTCCCGGTCTTTCCAAGTTGTTCTTTTAATAGAAAAACTCAACAAAGACTTTGAATTTTGCCAAATACTAGCTTTGAATACCTCTACAATATTGTTCAGTTCAAGTAATGCTTTTATATAGTTAAATAGCAATGTACGGTCAAAGGTCAAAAGTCCACCGCCACCGTAAGACTACTATCGGTTGGGTTACAGCGCTTATACACACATGTACACGCATTTTTTATCTGTGTGCGTACGCTTGCGTGTGTTTATGCGTCCGCACGCGTTTTTATGCACATAAATATGAAATTATTTACGCATTGTCGTGTGAACATCACTCACGGTGGCAGGGGACTTTGAACCTTTGACTGTATGCTATACATTATATAGTTTGAAAAAAATGATATTTTTTTGTAACTTTATATTATTATGCTTTAAGTATTAGTGGTAGTAAATAGTAATTAGAAGGATCTTGAAGATCAAATCTAACACAAGAAGAATAATGTTGTTTATATCTACATGTAATTATACATAACATAACATCACGCCTTTTTATCCCCGAAGGGGTAGGCAGAGGTGCACATTTTGGCACTTAATGTAACACCCACTTTTCACTATTTATGTTATGAGTCCCATGTAATAGGGGGTGAGCCTATTGCCATATATCGGGCACATTTTCAGACTCCGTGCTACTACTGAGATTTTTAAAAACCCAGTTATACTTTGCCCGAGCCGGAAGTCGAACCCGGGACCCCTTGCCCGGCAGTCGCACTTGTGATCACTCAGCCATCTAGGCAGTTTTTGATGTAATTAAAACATAATGATTTTCAGCTTAACATTCTTCTTCTTATTCCCAATAAGTTAAGCAGTCCCTTAAATTCTAGTTCCCAATAAGATAGGCAGTCCACGGAATCAATAAAAAATATAAAAAAAATTAGATCGAAGTACATTACTGTATCCACACTAGTGTGTTATTACTCTTAAAATGCGTTTTCTTTTTAAAAGAGTTTAGTCGAAGATTTGGTTTGCAGCCAGGAATTAAATTGGTATTTTATAGATGTATGAAATGTTATCGAGATAGTTATCGATTCCAGTTATTTGATTTCGATGTGGTCATATCAGTCTTTCAGCGAGGTTTGAGTGCAGGTAGTAACTGCAGTAAAGTGCCAATACTGGAATCAATTGAATTAAACAGATTTTTCAAAAGAGATTTTGGATTTTCGAAATTGTAGGTACTCTATGAGTTTTTTCTTTCAATAAATGCTATTGAATTCCCGTCTCTGCTCTTTACGAGATATTTGCCATAAGTTATGAATATATCTAAGTTAGTATTTAGAGTATTAATGACCACAGGGTCAAATTAAAAACGAAACGATATCTCATCAACGCTGTAACATTTTAATTAGTTTAATTTATAAAAATACATTTTATTATATATAACAGACTGCCGGGCAAGGGGTCTCGGGTTCGATTCCCGGGTCGGGCAAAGTATTACTGGGTTTTTAAAAAATTCTCAGTAGTAGCACGGAGTCTGGAAATGTGCCCGGTATATGGCAATAGGCTCACCCCCTATTACATGGGACTCATAACATAAATAGTGAAAAGTGGGTGTTACATTATGTGCCAAAATGTGCACCTCTGCCCCTTCGGGGATAAAAGGCGTGATGTTATGTTATGTTATGTACATTTTATAAAAATAAATCATCGGAACATTGAGAAAAAACCTTAAAAAAAATCGATTGAAAAAAGGCTAAAATACATTGAGATCTATCGGCACCTCAAGTAAGGAAATAATTACCGCGGCGGGTCTCGTCTCACGCGCCTAATCAAGCAACTTTCCACAAGTTAGATGGAGTTGCCGTGCGCCGTGTAAATTACTTTGATAACGCGACGTGACTCGACTAGGTGTGAACTTGCCCTTACAGTGACGTAACACTCTTTATGAATGACTATTTAGCACGTACAAGATTAATGTATTCCCAGTTATGAGTCTTTTTCTCGTGTCTCACTCGTTTAGGTTTTTCTAAGTTGTTTTTATTAAGTTTGAATGTTTTGTTTTCATTTGGTGTTTGACAGTTTAAAAAACTCCAGAGTTTAATAACGCTTCGATAGGAGAAAAACAAATATCTTAAATCTAATTACAATTCGTACAAACATCTAAAACCGAACAATGGCAAAACACCATATTTCTCCATGTAATACGCCCATATTCAGAGACACAATTTTCTTATGCCATAATAATAAGCCGTCTATTCAGCTCAAGCCGGAGATAGTTGTCCATTTTTTCCTTGGCTGCTATATTTTCATTGTTCACAATTTATAATATTCCCGGCAGTGTACCAGGGAGACAGCGAGCGTAGATGATCGCTTTTTCAATTTAACTTATCTACGCTTACTGTGCTACGTCACTAGGCGCGACAGTTGATTGAAAGGTGTGCAGTAGGTCAGGTTTTACGAACTGGTCTTTAGAGGCTTAAGACTGGCAGAATTTTGTAGAGGTAGAATTCTCATGTAGCCCCCGACAAAATATCTTTATATAGGAATAAGAAGGGAAATGTAAGACTCTTAATTACTGACTCAAAACCACTCCGGCGACCCATCTTTTATGTGGGCGGGCGGGATGGTGTGTGTGCGTGTAAGAATAATATTCCCAAATTTAGGTACAGTTTCAAAACTCTTTTAAAAAAATAGTTGAAATGATTTGTTTTTGTATAAATCGGTTACATAACATCATCTTACAACATCTCGGAAGAGTTTGATAATAGAAGTTTACAAAACAAATTGTAATTGTAAAATTCTATAATAATTTCGAACTATAAATACAAACTCACATTTTACGTACACAAATACGAATAATACCTATTTCTTATTTCTCTCTCTCTCTTGATTTTTTTGCTCGTTCTTCTCCATTATGAAAACTAAACTACACTTTGGAACGAACACCTAGCTTCACTGACAGACAGACAGACGGACAATTCAATGTTTGACGTGCCTAATTAAATATTATGAAATAAATACTTTTACTTTGATTTTGACTTAATAAAGTGCATTACGGTCAATGATACTTCTGATTGGAATTTTCTAGTGTCGCGTGTGTTAGAATTTTATCTCTTAGTGAAATAAAAAAATATATAACTAAGGGCGTTTATTGGTATTCAAATTCTATGCATCTGATAAGTTGTCCATGTATAAGTATATGTACACCATACACATACATACCCATGGACTCAAAATACTTACCGTTAGAATCAATCAATATTAAATTTAATTTTATAATTATTCCATTTGCAAAATTTACTAATGGATTAAATCAAATCCATATGTTATTATATTGATGTAATTATGAGAAAAGGAATAAAGTTGTAAATAGGTACTTAGATTTAAAATACTAAACTTCATTTCATAATAGTTTATTCTAACTGTTATTTCAATTAAATAAACACCTCATTATTACAAAATAACAAATAAACACTTAATTTTAACACATTTTTAATAAGTGAACACCAACACATATTTAAACATACAACATATTACATTTTTAGAACATAATATATTATTATTACTTAATTACTTAACTTGATTAGGCTCGGAGCTCCGTTCAGGTCGGCGGCGGTACATAGAATGTAACCCCACCCGACAGACACATGTCTTTTATACTAGTGGGTAGACTAGTCAATCACTTACCTACATGATTTTTATTTTAAAAAGAGAATATTTTAAATTGTTATGATATACTAATAACGTTATTAAATTACAACGTAATTAATTCTAATATTGAAACATAAATAAGCACAGAAAGTACCTACATTATTCATTACCTAAATTGAAGCAAAAGTAGTAGTTTACAAAAATTACAATAATCGTACAGTAGGTAGGTATTTCCAAAATTATTAAGTACTTAAAATTATTATGTAATTACACACGAATGGTTATTTCTTTTGTATATTTTGATAAAATACTTGAATAATCTATCACGTGCAATGTCGACGAGTAGAGGGTGAAATCACATTGATAAGATGCCTTAAAGTAATTATGTGCTGATTTACTCTCTTTGTATTTATTATTTATTTTACACAATTTTCTTTAGTATTTTTCCAATTATTTTGAGTACACTCTGTAGTGCCTGTCAAGTCTCGGTTTAATTTACGTGTCTGAGAAATGTTGATGGGATTTCTCATACTAAAATTATGCCCAGTGTTTGGCAATTAATATCGATTTACTTGACTGCACGGTTGGTGCGGTGGATGGGCAACCGGCTGCCATGCAACGTGTCGCGGGTTCGATTACAACACTTTGTGTGATCCACAAATTGTGGTTTCGGGTCTGGATGTCATGTGTATGTGAACTTGTATGTTTGTAAACGCACCCACTACACTGGAGATAATCTTAGAATGTAAGTAGTATAGTATAAAATATTCGAGTACCCAAGTCCTATGTAAAAATACGACGACGATAAATTTGAAAACTTTGCCAAATCTTTAGTGAACAGATTTAATTAATTGATTGGAAAATAATTGGGATAACGTAAGGAGGAAAGTGTTCGTAAAAAGGGCTAAACTTCTATCCCCGAACTTAAAACTCCCCGCGGGCTTTTAAATGGATAAACCCGATTTCCCGAAATTGACAGAAAATAACCTTTTTTCAAGTAAACCTTTGCACAAAGGGTCGTGTCATTTTTAAATACAACAGAAAAATTTTATACTTTTATCAGTATAATGTATTAGTAGATAAACTTTTATTTTTGTAAAACCTAAGAATATTATTATTGAACTTATCTGGTGACTGCCTCGTTGGCCGAATGGTCGCAAGTGCGACTGCCGCGGCTAAGGGGTCTCGGATTCGACTCCCTGGTCGGCAAAGTATTACTGGATTTTTTCAAAAAATCCCAGTAGTAGCACGGAGTCTGGAATTGTGCCCGTTAAATGGCAATAGACTCACCCCCTATTACATGGGACTCATAACACAAATAGTGAAAATTGGGTGTTACATTGTACAATGGCATTAAATGTCGAAATGTACACCTCTGCCTACCTCTTCGAGGATACAAGACGTGATTTTATGTGTGATGTTATGTGAACTTATCTGCAAATATTATGTAAGTTTGTAAACGCATCCACGACACATGAGAAAATCGGAGCCATATATTTAAAAAACAATTGCCTTAGCTGACTCGCTTCATTCATGCGCCTGCCTACCTTCCTTCTATGAATACAAGCGTGAAATTACATTAACCTGTATCACATCTAATTTTACGCCATGTTCAAATGAAGATAATTAAAAATACTGCTGTTTAAGCCAAAGTGACCCAACTCACAATTCTTATTACGATTAGATAAGGGTTGAGCTTATTTTAAAAGATCAGCATGTTTAAGATATAGTTAATTTGAATTAAATTGGTAACTAGGCTTACACAGCTAGGCTTGTCTATTTTAGTTATTTCCACAGCATTATGTCGTACGGCATTTTGTTGTGGGGTCGAGCTGCAGAAATAGAATCAATATTTATTCTGCAAAAGCGGGCTATCCGAGCAATATATAACTTACGCCGTTGCGAATCGTTGAGAGAATTGTTTAAAACGATAAATATTTTAACGGTGCCCTGTCAATATATATATGAAAATATAATGTATGTAAGGAAAAATAGGCAATTGTTTGAAAAAAGAAGCGATAGACACAATTTTAATACTAGAGGCAAAAATAAGTTAGCTATACCGCAATTCAGACTGTCCAAAGTACAGAAATCCTTTATGGGGTTAGGTATTAAATGCTATAATAAAATACCAAATAGCATACTAGATCTCAATGAAAGTAAATTTAAAACATATATTAAGCGCGAATTATGTAATCAAGCTTACTACACACTGACAGATTATCTTGAAGATAAGAATGCTTGGCAGCATGTTGGTTCGGCTCCACTGGACAATACTCAAATGTAGTCAGTAGTTAAATTCCAATAGTAGGTAATATAATACATAATTTTAAACTTTAATTCTAATGTAGACAATCTAGTTTCCTTATGGCATCGAGCATTTCTTTCTTTATTGAAACAAAGAGTTTCCTTTTTCTTGTATAGAAGCACTATTTCTATGGATTGTCAGTATGCATATGTGAGCACCATGTTAGACTTAACATCTTTATTATTTTCATTTTAGTTAGTTATTAGTATAATGCGTCAAGCGTGTCTTTGCATTGTTCTTACATATGCGTACAGTATTGAAATATGTATCAGAGACATTGTAGAACATACTTTTTTAAAAGAGTAACGAATGGAGTTTCTTGCTCGTTCTTCTCCATTCGAATCTACGTTTTGGAATGAGCACCTAGCTTCACCTAATTTCACTGACGGACTGACTGACAGACTATTATTTATTTTGTATTTGTTGACGTTTCAAAAGTACCAAACTATGGTATAATTGAAATAAATGCTTTGACTTTGACTTTGAAACTTTACTATTATTACTTATTAACGATTTTAGCTATCGAATATTGAGCAGTTGAGGTTGAGGCTTCTGGTTTGGTCTCTGTGTCGAAAAAAATAACAAAAAAGTGTTTTCTCAACAAAAAAATTGGAACTACGATCACGTACTGGCACTAGAAATAACCCGAATAGGTGATAAGGTCTGCAAACAGAAAATATTTGAAATTATTGCAGACATGTAATACAAGTTGTAAAATGTTTCTTAAAATATAAAAATGAGCCTGTATTTCGTCTCGTTATCAACTCCAAAAAGTTCTATAAAGGTCTTGTTACAAAATTGAACAATCGTTATCACATAATGATCTTAGTTATAACTAACTGCGCCTTAAAAAGAAATATAAGACTTGTTGAAATTTTCAAACAACATATTTAAATAAATGATATTTGGAATAATGTGCACCTCTGCCTACCCCTTCGGGGATAAAAGGCGTGATGTTATGTTATGTGATATTTGGAATAAACGTTAGAGGTATTTAAGTAACTGTTACTCGCACTAGTTTGTTACTAATATATGGTTATTTTTTAAAGAGATCAGCTCGTCACAAATGTCCAAAAGTACTGCAATTCCTTATAAGCCTGAATCTAAAGTAGATACAGCCATGAAAACACCGGTAGTTAACAGTTAAATTATGATGACAAATGGTGAAGGAAAATATCATAAGAAAACCTGGGCTTATTATTTCTAGTTCTAAATTTGAAATCGCTAACCTGCATTGAGCAAGAGTGATGACTATTGCTCAAATCTTCTTCATGTGGTCAGCAGTGGCTATTGATTTTTATTTTTTTTTATATTTGATGGGGCGACGTTTGACCACTATCTCGCCTGGTGGTAAGCGATGATGCGGTCTACGATGCAGCACGTCGTCCCATAAGCAACCTATTCACTCGGGCCTTGAAGACTCCCAGGTTTCCCTTCAGGAAATACAGACTCTGGCAAAGAATTCCACTCTTTAGCAGTACGCACAAGGAAGCTTGAAGCGAAGCGCTTCGTGCGTGTAGGCGGAACATCTACCATGAATCGGTGACGCTTCGCCGATTGTCTTGTGGTACGATGATGGAAAGGACTAGGGGGAATCAAGTTGTGCAATTCCCCTGCACACTCACCGAAATGTATCCGGTAGAAAACCGAAAGGCTTGCAACCTTACGCCTGTGTCCGAGGCTTTGAAGCCGAGCCTTCACAAGCGCATCATCGTCGATGAGCCTCTTGGCACGCCTCTCAATGTGCTCTAACGCGTCCAGCTGATATTTTGCCGAGCCGTCCCAAAGATGAGAGCAGTACTCCATACAGGACCGAACCTGTGCTTGGTACAGGCTCAGCAATTGTTTCGGCGTGAAGTACCGTCTCACCCTCCATAGGATACCCAACTTCCTACCAGCCAGTTGCGCTTTTGACTCTATATAGGAGCCAAAGTTGAGTGTGGGCGTCAGAGTTACACCAAGAAGCTCAAGATGATCGGTCATCGGTACGGACACTTTCCGGAAAGTAGGAGTCAGCGGAAATTGACTCCGTTTGGCGGAGAATAGACACGCCTGGGTTTTGCTAGCATTGAACCTAACCAAGTTGGCGTCACCCCAGTCGGAGACCGCCTTCAAGGTCGAGTTCAAACGATCGACCATGGATTCTCTTAAAGACTAGATCTGTGTTCCGCTAGTCCGCGCACTGGACACATACCTTTCAACAACTGTGCTGTCATCTGCATACCCAAAGATACCGGGCTTAAGCAGGTCGTTTGTGTGCAGCAAAAAGAGCGTCGCTGAAAGTACTGACCCCTGAGGGACGCCGGCATTAATACCGAATTGGTCAGACGAGCAGCCATCGTCCCGCCTCACCTAGGCGGGAGCAGTCATTCGATGATTTTCCCCCCTTAAAAAAAAAAAAATACGGCCAATGTGGTTAATTCGAGCCATCCGTAATGCCTTTTTGCATGACTTGGCAGCCCGATTAAAGGCTCTCTTCTTTTGATGAATGTCATCAGCCCTACAGAGCCTGGCATCCGCCCATGCCAAGTATGCCGCCTGCTTTTGCGCTTCGGCACGTCCGCAGTCGGCATCACGCAGTATGTGCACATTGAATTAAGACCTATCAAACACAACACAGACAAAACTGTTACTGTTCATAGAAAGTCAGTTTACATGTGGGAAGTACTTGAGTCTTACTCAGCGAGTGTTCCTGGAAAAATTTCTCGAAATTCCCTTGGAACATAATTCTAACTTTAATGAACATAACTGAAGTTACCAACACTTATAAATAGGTGGTATTACAATAACATCATTTTACAAAGCCAGTTGTAGCAGGCTGTATATTGTAGGCCAGGTAAGTTCCTCCCACTACAAAATGAAGCCCTTCCTATCCTCCTTTCACTGCACAATAAGATTTTCTTTACTGTAAAAAAAATACAAAACAGAGTGACAAAAATAACACAACACAAACGAGGAAAAGTCATTCTACCTCCACACAAGCATGATATGACGTCACTTTATTTAATTTACACTCCCAATTCTTGAGAAACCAGCTAAAGCATTTTTGATGAACTGATACACGTAATAACGTTTGATATGATACCTACTCGTGCTTACATTGAGTCTACGTTCTAAAGGAAAATGTTCACGTGCCAAGGAAATTGGATTCTTCAATGAGCTTCGTATGCATGAGAACATTGTAGCTACATACGTTTGTAAACAACGAGGATTGAAATAATAGATAAGTGGGAATGTACAATCCATTGTTGGTTGTAAAGGCATATAAAGCTTGAAACTGTAATAGTGTTGGTGCTTCTACTAAACTATGTATGGCCTATAACATTACAAGACGCTTCTACTGCTTTAGAAACGTAAGTATTCAGTTTATCCAATACCGCTTTTAAGTTTATTCATCATTAGTTCCAAAATAGTTTCAACAAACTTAGCTAGAATCAGTAATCCTCATTTGTCTGTAAACTACTAGGAATGCAGTAAGAAAAGGTTGTGCCGACGACACAAATACACATAACTCACGAACTACCTATTGAGCCGAGACTTAACGAACCCGCCAAAGACCAACTAAAACAAACAACAAACACAGAGTCAACATCAAACTCTTTATTTTATTTTCCGTTCAAGAAAACAGGGGGTTCAAAGTTACCTACATCTGGGACAGTCCACCTACGAAATCTCCTCTTGAACGTTGCTTAAAACAATTTCCTGCTATCAAAGTTGAACAAGTAGTTTTTATTTGTTCATGTCACGTTCGTCCCTCGAGTTGTTTTGCTGTTAGTGACGCTATAAGCGAATTTACTGGAGTTTCGCTTTGTCTAAAATGCTGCCACGTGATTGGTGGGTAAGTGTTAAAGAGCGTGTCGACGATTGAGATGTTGAGATACTAATGGCGGAAAGGAATTTGTTTGGAGTTCGATGTTCAAAAAGTAGGAGCAAAAACGTTATCTGCAATGAGGAAAAACACCAAAAAGTACAAATTATTCACTTTTTATAACACTTTTTAGGCAATCTCCTACCTTCAATTAATTCAATTTTTATTTGTAAATATCAAGTCAAGTTAAGATGGCATCATTTTGTCTCGATGCGTAATTTTAGCGGCCCGTCTCGTCAGTACGTGCACGATCCCTTGGGCCTGTAGGACTCCGCGGATCACGTCGCGGCCCTGGATGTACTCTGTTTATTGTTGGCTAATATATAACCTAATATATATTATTTACTTCGCATATTGACCTCTGACGGGATCAAGGCTAAACGCAACGTTTTTTGCAGACAAGACAATACAATACATATTTTAGTAAACTCAGCTGTGGACAGAGAGAATAAGGTTTAATAAAGTTGGGATAGAATATTTTTTCTTGTTATTTATATGTCTAGCACATACAATCACTTTCTTAGTGGTTAAATGCTGTTTCTTTGATAGTGTGGTTACAAGAGATACCGCGACTACGACTGTTGGTATGTGTATTAATTTATTATTTGTCTTGTCCTGAATAAGAATCTGACCAAGTCGTTTTATGACCACTTAATGAGTCTAATGTCGACATCATGCTTACATGAACTGCATCAACATTTTATTCGTTCAATAGAGTACAGGCGCTCGATCGCTCCTAGCAAAGAAAAAGTTGTCAGTTTTGCTTCGTACAACCGTGGCTGCAAGGCGACGAAGGTTTTTTAATTTAGACTCTATACCAAACGCATAGAGTCGTAATCTTTTAATAGATGTGTAGCCAAATTATCAACATAATGGCTATGTTCTACAAAAATTACTTAAACACCTCAATTTCATATAACAAATTAAAGATCAGTTTACCTGGGAACAATACATGTTGACAATAAATTCAATAGGGTATTGATTTTAATATGACACGTGTACCACAAGGTTGTCCTAATCAAACACCATTAGTAGGTTCTAGAGATCAATAAAATAGATATTCTGATATACATACCTAATCTAAAATAACTAAATTGTATTGGGAATACTTGAAGTCACGTATAATATCTAAAATCAATTGATGGAATACAGCAAAGTATTTTGTTTCTAGAACTCAATGTCCCAAGCACGTTTTCAATGAATGTAGGTTGTTTGTGCTTGATAGATATATTTATTATTATCTATAGCATCTATAGTATATATTTTTAAATAACTAATATTGGAAACTGTGAACTTAGATTTTTTCTCCTATAATTCGTAATATTTATGACCATATTATTTGTGTTAAATCTTCGTGAACTTTGTAAATTATTATCGGCTTACTCGCGTAACTGTTTGACGAGGAACTCGACTAGTTTCAAACCATGCTAGACGCTCATATCCATGAGCAACCTTCCGCGTTACGCGACAAGGCGACTGTCGCGCCGCTACTGCGTTCAGTAGCAGCGCGACATTCGCCGCGTAACTTAGATTTTCTCTAGTATAATTCATAATAGTTGTTACTATATTTTTTGTGATATTAGTTGTACTAATTCTATCTTATACGTGTTACGTGTAATTTCTCTCGAAATTAACTTTTTATTGTCATAATGTCCAAAACCAAATGTCTTCTTATTGAATGCTCCCGTTATCACATATCTAAGTTATATAATCGAAATTCTTATTCATAGTGTTTATTTTGTACTAGCTTTTACCTGCGGCTTCGCTGGCGTGGAATCTGGTCTGCCATATTTAGTTTCGTGACAAATGATTTTAACACTACATTACTACTCATATTGACTGATGATTTTATTCAAAACCTATAAGTCTCATTGCAAGATTTGAAGGTTTCTGTAACTGTATGCATAGGTACATATATTACTGAAAATTAAAAAAACAAAATTTACGCCACATTTTTTTTTTATTATAAACTCTTTAATCCAACACAACATAGAATCAAATTTTTATCAGTTATCCGTTTTCAGATAAATCGTAATTAATATTCTTAAAAATCGGCAAAGTAACTTCCACATAAAAGGTAGAAATACGGCATATTTCTACCTTTTACGCGGACTTTTATTTAGAATTAATAAAGACTAACAATATTACAGTACATTATCTTTGTGTAACTCCTATGTATGGTTTAGGCATCGTTCGCCGATATAGGTCTCAGAGACTCGATTTGGCTCACATTTTGTGTTATATTACGCCCTAAATAACATAAAGTCATTACAAATTGTAGTATGTATGTTATTCTGGTGTATGACCTACATTACTGTGAAGTTTCATCTCAATCCGATCAGTAGTTTTTGCGTGATGCAGTAACAAACACATCCACACACTCACACACACATACATCCTCACAAACTTTCGCATTTTTAATATTAGTAGGATTACTGTGTAATTTCAAGTTCAAAATATACATACCCAGGTTTTTGATATAATATAAAAACCACTGATTAAAATAAAACGTAAATAAAAATGTATAAAAAATTTTGAATTCTTTTCACAGTCTTGTCAGTGACAAAGGTACTTGTAGCTTTGTAAATAAAAAGAATACTTTTATTTTCTAAACTAGAATTACATTGAGAACAAGATATATCTAGAGACATATCATTGCTATCTTTCTTCAAGAAGAAAGTCAATCTATAAATGTGAAAATATGTTAGGACTTGTTATTTATGTCAGATGGTTTATTTTCCATTGGCTACATTTTCAAGTGTTATAAGAAACATTATTTTAGTTTATTGAACACTTTTGATATATCTGATCATTGAAAGAATTTTGTAGTGCGCTCTTTTCGTGTTTTGTCCTCAAATAGTGAAAATTTGTAGTCCTATATATAATTGCAAATTTCAAAGTGGTCAACAGAATACAAACATTCAACCACTTGTCACTTCTAAACTCTCATCGTAAGAGAGTGTTACCGTATTTCCGAATGCTGGGTTTCAAAAGAAAGTATGTTTAAAATTATATACATCTAATGTAGGGGTACGGGAAAGGACAGAACTTTTGAAAGTCAAGATCAAATCAGATCAAGGATATACTTTAAAACGTCAGACAAACAAAGTAAAAATATTTGTTTCTCGGCAGGGTCCTTGGTGGTTTCTGTTTTATATTTGACAATCAAATTGAATATCTCCCTACATATGCCAGTTGATAGTACCAGGCTCATATAACTAAAGGAAGGTAGCGCGTACGGTAACAGAACGCGCGTCAGCCGGCGGCCGTTGTTACAAATGTTAGGTGTGAGCTCTGAAATATTGTGCCAAGATCAGCAAAGGATACACACGAGGTTTGTTGTTGAGAAATTAGAGGAGCTCATTCGGATAACGTCTCCCCATTCTTTATGGAAGAGTAAAGAAATAAGAAACGGTAAATATTCCTCTAAGTACACTCGAAGTGAAGACATGAGAGATCAAGTGGGAGTAAAAGAGGATTGCTGGGAGTATCGGACGTCACTGTCCAATGAATAAAGTATCTCAAAAATCTAACTCAAAAGAAATAAGATATAATAAAACAAAACTTAAAGTGATATAGTATTAGTTTACGTAGATAACAAGATGAGAACTGAATTATTGGTTTATTAATTTATTTCCAATGACAAAACTTTATAGAATCTAAAAATATTATTAGAATAGTCTTTATATGCATGAAGGTTCAAGCTTTGTCGGTATTACTATAGGCCCACTCGCTTATTTAACACAGGGCTAATTAATAAGTAACTATCGACTGAATACTGAAAGGCTACTCAATTTTAAGTAGTACTTAAATATCGTGCCGTCTCTGTCATTTTACTTAGAATTTATAGAGACAGAACTATACTTAAGCGTGACTTAAAATCGAGTGCTATTTGAGTATTTGGATATTAGAATCCATGCCTTTCAGTATTCGAGCGTAAATGTATCTAACATTACTTAATAGATCTGTGTATTATTGTCTTAGGTTATAAAAGGACTGAGTTCTGTAAAGTACCGTTTAGAGGCGTCACTTTCCTACACATAAGTGTTGCCAAATATAAATAATACTTTCAGTATTGCCAGTATAAAATAATTTTCCTTCAGCCGGGTGTATTCCCGGCTGTTATTCAAGCTCGGCGTGATGGATGGAGCAGCAACACTTGCAGCTGATGTAGACAGAGCGAGGCTGCCGCGGCGTCTAACGTTTGATTACCATGCCTCTACCTCAGGTTGTTCTCCTTCGAAGGTAAATATTGCCTGTTTAGAATATCAATGGGGAATAAAGAAAAATGCATACTAGATGTATTTTGAAAATAGAAACCAATTCAATGGATGATCTTCAATGTTTGGTATTGCAATATCAAAAAATTGAAAAAATTTAATCGAAAGTATATTAAAAAATTACAGACTCCGTGCTACTACTGAGTATTTTTTTTAAACCCAGTAATACTTTGCCCGACCCGGGAATCAAACCCGAGACCCGTTGCCCGGCAGTCGCACTTGTGACCACTCGGCCAACGAGGCAGTCATCTAAATCCATATCATCTTAAGCTTATAATCCAATGTCACAATATTTATCTCTCTGGTCCATTACAAAACGCTTTACAGCACTTATAGTGACATCTCACATAAGTCTCAAGCTTGGACAATTAAAGTGAAGATTTATTACTGTTGCTAGTGCGAAAATAGCGAGAAGTTGCCAATAAAAATAAAACGAGACCTGCGGAGGCAGTTACATTTAAATTAAATGTGTGTGTGTTTAATGTGCGAATGTATGCATCGTCACGATTTTCTCATATGGATATCGTTTTGGTTACAATTTTGTGTTCGTATTATAACCTTCGTGAGACATACTAAATATATTATTATTATATTGTGTGTTCATTGCTCTTTTGTGGGTACAGTCTACCTACGCATATGGTTATCACTACATATTATAAAACAAAGTCGCTATCCGCCGTCTGTCTGTCCCTATGTATGCTTAGATCTTGAAAACTACGCAACAGATTTTGAAGCGGTTTTTTTTTAATAGATAGAGGGATCCTTAAGGAGGTTTTATACGTATAATACATGCATATTGCACCCGTGCGGGGCAGGTCGCTAGTTATATAGAGGTATATTTGGAATTAAGTATATCGACAAGTTAATTATATTTTCAAGTATTACACAGATAAGCAAAGATGGTGTAGAAGTATTAGTATAATAAGCAGCCAATCTATTGCCGCAGTATCAGCCCATGCAGAAAATAAATGGCACCTACATCATCTCTTTATTAAAATGCGATACTAGAGGTAGTATACTTTTTAATCAGAATTTCAACTTAATTGTTACTGTATCTAACAGAAAACTTAACCTAATAAAAAATGTGTTTAATGACAATATCTGGGGCTCTTTAACACTACCATTATTCTGTTCTGTACTAATTTAAAGTTAGACAGGTACTTACTCCCCAACTTTTTAAATAAGCCCACATTCCCTCCCACTTAATCGTAAGCCGCCTGACCACAGATAACTCAGTAACACAACACTTGCCAACATATTACTCGACGCCATTCGCCAGTTGATTTACTGACGCTGGTGACTTGATACATCGGTTTCCGATTTACTCGATATGTGACACATTACGGTAATTGCTACTATCCAACTACCTAGGATCGGACGTCTCATTCTAATGTGCCTTTTTAAAAAGAGATGATGAATGGGAAATGTTTCGGGTGGTTTTACTTGGGGTTTTATTGACTGACTAGTTTTATTGAACAAAAGTACATTACGTTTTTATAATAACTATCGTGAGACATACTAAATTAACTAAAAATTTGTGATTCGAAACCAGTAGAGCTTTTCTCAGTATATTCACGTGAGTAACCCACGATTTTCGTTAATTTAAAAGTGCATTCGTTTTATGTTAATAGTCTAGAATAAATTATCGAGTTAATTGTTGGTCAAGGAATGATATTTTGGAGTTTTACCGTAGAGTCATCTTACAACTTTCATTTTTCTCAAAATTCTAATTGTAATTTGAAACACATTTTATTTTATAACTTAAAAACTTAATGAATAATACTTGATATCAAATCCAGGACCTTTTGTGATTACGGAGCCGCGGAAGACTTAACGGGTTACTGGGGCTCCGGCTCGAAGTTCAGGAGTAGGAACGGGGTCGTTTTTAGTTAGTAAGAGTCTGACACCTCTCTCGCATGACCCGGGCGGGAGAAGTCATTGGATGATTTTCCCGCCCCGCTCGCATCTAGGTAACCATGTAGTCATGACAACAATATTTTATTAGTCATAGCTATTACATAACATTCCTTTCTTCAAACCACAATAAACATCTGCAATACACAACAATACAGACCGTATTTTATTCAAATAAAGTTGAAATTGAATCATATCAAAGTATTCAATCTATATTTCATATAGTCCCTCTTTTATTTCGTCTGTATCAATAAGCTCTCTCCCTGACCTCGTTTAGAGGTTTTTTTTTTCATAAAAATCTATACAAATGACGGCCAATTTTGCGGTGAGGGAGTGCGACTACGTATTTTATTTTCTCAATGTGAATTTTGTTCTTTTGATTGTATCTAGTTTACTCTGTTATTAAAGTTCAAATTCCCATGTATTTTGAAAAATATTTTTATATTAAAAGTGAAAGAATAGTTTTAATACTGCAGTAAAACTATTGTTGTACCCTGTTTGAAAAACAGTTCCATCTTGAGTCATATGTATTATTGCTCTTCATGGGTTTTGGTTAATGATTGACATATGATGTTAATTTCTGGTTGTCTTCAAGGCCCGAAGGTGAATAGGTTGCTTATGGGTCAACGTGCTCCATCGTAGGCCGCATCATCGCTTACCACCAGGCGAGATAGCGGTCTAACGTCGACCCATCAATTAAATAAAAGTATATCGAATGTGGTACTATGTATATTACTAGTACCTACCTACCTAGTCCCCTTAGGACCCTTAATTTTACATCAGACCACTCTAGACTCCAGACTTTGGGCTCGCTGCCATCGCAGCGGTAAGTCCCCTCTTTGAGGAGTGGCTTGAGAGACGCTACGGCGTCCTCACCTACCGCCTGACGCAGGTCCTCACCGGACATGGAAGTTTCGGGAGGTACCTGTGTCTGATGGGGCGGGAGGAAACGCCCGGGTGTCATCACTGCGAGGACCGCCCTGAGGACACGGTGGAACACACGGTGGGAGAATGCCCTTCGTGGGCTGAGCACCGCCGTGTCCTCAGGGAAGTGATCGGCGATGGCGACCTCTCGCGTCCGGGCCTAGTGCAGGCCATGATGCGGAGCGAGGGGGACTGGGATGCCGTCTCCTCCTTTTGCGAAGCAGTGATGCTAGCTAAGGAGGAGGCGGGACGCGTGAGGCAGCGAAGCGCTGCCTCCTCGCAACCCAGCCATCGCGAAGGACACACCGGGCGTCGGGGATCGCGAGACGATCTCCGGCCACCGTAAGCGCGGGCCTGCGGACGGCGAGCATGGGTGGCTCCCCGTCCGACCAGAAACAGACCCGAGCGTACGGCGCGTCGCGTTCCGCGCGCGCCTCAAAGAGCCATCAGACCACCACAGATCGGGCCCAATACGGCCGATGCCGATTCGGAGTCGCGGAGAACCTAACGGGTAACCGGGGCTCCGGCTCGACGTGCAGGAGAAGGAACGGGGTGGTTTTTAGTCAGTAAGAGTCTGACACTCCCTCCCGCCTCACCCAGGCGGAAGAAGTCATTCGATGATTTTCCCCCCTTAAAAAAAAAAAAAAAAAAAAAGACTCCAGACTTCGTGCTATTAATATTTAAACCTGTAATAATAAGGTCTATAATCTCGAGGCTTTAAAATTTAATAAGATAAACTGAATGTTCATTCAATAATTAAGTACTGGTAATCAGGAGCTCATTTGCTTCAAGTGATGTTCGCAAATTATTCATTTTACAGCTTTAATTCGGATATATATCCAGTATCGGGTGTTAATGTCTTTTTAATATTGTTAATGCAGTTGCGCAACACAAATGCAGTAAGTAGTTAATTAACGTAATTATTTCGACGAAATACTGCGGTTTTTACCCGATACTATTTAAATTATCTTCATCAACTGATTTTATATAAGTGGATGGTGTAAAAGCGTTCATGCGGGAACTCTTTACACTGGTACAGTCAACAACAGTTGTTTATACGACAACAGTAATTCCATTTACAATTGTACTCTCACTCTGTAATTATATTAAAATGATTGAAATAATTATCAGGTTTGTTTGTTCGTCGTTACGGTTGAGTTTCAACGATTCTGTTGTATTTGTGACGTGGTCTGCGTTAATTGAACTTACATAGGTATAATCGCGGAATCTGGGAAAGACAATCATATTATCAGGTACAGGTGTTGAACTTCAGACAATATCCTTCTTGATAAACAATAATGGTCTTAGATAACAGTTAATCATAAGCGCATTTCCTCTTCACCTCGTGAATAGCAATGCATCTACCGCACCCCCAAAATTACATTAATTTGTAAATAGCTTTGAGCTTACTGCAAATTCCGTGAATCAATTGTAGTTGCTAATTCATAAGTCATATATTGAATAAGTATTTTTGATTTTTAGTTCAACCTTCGAGTTTTCGTTATTAACAGTAGGATAAGTTTCAATATTATACTAATTTAAAAATAATAATTCTAAACAAGTTGTAATTGCAGAGATTTACTTTAAATATGCCAATGCTCCAGTTCACAATGGAATAAAATGCTTAAAAAACGAATCGTCTGCCATATTTCCCTAGTAACTGTAAATCATGCCTACAAGTAATAATTCTAAAATAACATTTTTACATAATTTAGATTTGTTAAAACAACAAAATATAGAATTTCAATCAACATAAAAAGAATATTATTTGCCCTCTTTTTTATTTCCAGCTCAAATTTATTCGTTTAAAAAATCTGATTACCTACTCAAACATGATCAAATAATCACTTCAAAGGAAATGAACCCGACGCATTAATCAAAATAGAGGCCCAAATTACGTTTCGCCTATATTCTCGAAACTCTAACAGTATCAGTAGGCAGTTGAAAAATTTAAACAATGCAATTACAGGGCTGGTGATCAAACGGGTGGCATTTTGGGGAGATTGTGTGGGAGATCGGTAATATCCTGGTGGGACTCGGGGGAGTTCGGGGGTATTCGTTCATGTTCGGTGGGGTTCGGGGGCAATCGGGTGGCATCGGGTAGTTTCGCAATTTGTCATCCGTGCGCGATGACAGACGGACGGACGATTTTCATGATTTATTAAATGCATACCGCTGACGTATTGCACTGCGCGGACCGGGCGGGCGGTGCACCGCTCTAGGAACTAGCAAAGTGAATTGTTTTGTTATTTATTATGTGTTGAGTAATTGTTTTCATTAGTTAATTGCTTAGCTATTGTGGCATTTGTGTTGCATTACATTCTTGTCTAACTACCATTTGATAGTAACGAATAACAATTATCTTTTCGTGAAATTTTTAGTCACGTTAGATTATTCATCAAAATTAATCATCTCAGTAAAATTAAAAATGTGGTTATCGATATAATACTAGCATAAACATACCGTTAGATATTTTACTCTCTATGAGTACTGTTGTTCAAAATTAATATCTGTGAACATGATTTGTTTATACAATAACACAAAACCCATTCCTTAAAATACTCCTCTTCGTTACCATATAAGTCTAATTCCAAGACTTTGGACGCCAGCATTATCTGGTGGATCCCATAAATTCCCCGAGACATGATACATGGTAATAATGTATGGAGTACCGAAGTCCGTTTGGAATGGTTTGCTTCTAACCACGACATACACTTGGCTGCCAGCCATTCGACTGTAGAACAGTAAGAAATGTTTTTAGTTTTTAAAACCTCTTCAATGATTATGCGCGCCTAGTACATCCTTGTAGCGCTGGCGTGTTAGTATTACCATGAAGTTATTTCGTTTGCATATATTTTGGGCTCAACCAAAACTCACTATTTTATTTATTCGAAGATAAGTAAGTTAAGACTGCTCCATTGGCGGAGTGGGCGCAAGTGCGACTGCCGGGCAAGGGGTCTCGGGTTCGATTCCCGGGTCAGGCAAAGTATTAATGGGTTTTTAAAAAAAAATACAGTGGCAGCACGGAGTCTGGAATTGTGCCCGGTATATGGCAAGGCAATAGGCTCACCCCCTATTACATGGGACTCATAACATAAATAGTGAAGAGTGTGTGTTACATTATACAGTGGCATAATGAACACCTCTGCATATCCCTTCGAGGATAAAAGGCGTGATGTTTTGATAAGTAAGTTAAGTATTTTACAAAAAACAGCCATTTTATATTTACCTTTTCTTTTATTTTAGTTTGATCGAATCAATTGTTGAAAAAGTGGAGGTATTTCATAAGTTCTGTACATTTCTTTCCACAATTTAAAAATGAGTTTATGCAAATCTCGTTAGACAATAGAAAGTAATTTTGTATTGAAGTTAAAGTGACTGTGTAATAAGAATAATGTTCTAGTCTGTTTGAAATATTTATGTTTCAAATATAATTTATAAACTTTTTGAACATTTTTGATAATTATCTTATCTTTGAAAGTTGTAAGAACAATATTAATACAAAAACGGGCCATAAAAAGTTGAAAGAGAGTTATTTTACTAAAGTCGATTTCTAGAGGGGCTAGAAGCACAGAAAAAGGATATACCTAGTGTTCTCTTTTCTGTGGTCAGAAGGACGACAAACCCCACCACATGGGATTCATGACACAGCTATCAAAATATTATGGGTGTTGCATTTACCATTTTCAAAGAAAGGGTACATCATCTACAATTTCTACTTACAATAATGATATCAGAAACTTATAGTTTCCTTAATTTTTCATTATACCTCTATATCAGACCTTTTGTTCTATGAAAGTTAATTAAAGACATGTTACAATGCGCCCATGCGCTACACACTTTTATCGAAGGAAAAATCGTAACATCCAGACGAAAGGGTAAACAGAGATAATTATGAAGATATCACCCACAGATTATAAATACCGGCTATATGCGTCTCACAAATGCATCAAATTGAGACAAGAATTTCACATGCACGCAGACCCTAAACAACAATTTGTGGATCACGCAGAGTTGTTCCGTGCGGGAATCGAACCTAATACACGTTGCACGGCAGCCAGTTGCCCAGCCACCACGCCAACCGCGCAGTCAAAAATGTATGGGTTGAATAAACAGTTCTTCTGTGTGAGAACCAAACCGAGGACACATTCCGTAGCACACACAGACTTATTGTTCTTACATCGATTTCAAATCAACTGTCCTTCCATCAACACAATGAAGAAAACTTTAACCCAATGAATTGAAAACAAGTATTCATGCTTTACTTCTTTACTCCACCCTCGAGGCCAACTGAACGAGTCACGTTATCTACGTATATTATTTAAAAATCCATCTGATACAAACAGGTGGAGCCTTAAAACGAGTGAATAAACTGGAGAGGGAACAATTGTGGTCTGAATTATGCACGGGGCTACAGGGTCTGTCCAACCCGTAATCGAATGTCAACAATCGCTTCTGTCGGACGACCGATGTAGATATGTAGGTGTGTGTACTTCTGAGAGATGAGATAATGCTTTAAATACCTCTATATGGGATGCTTGGTTCTTTGCTTGCTGATTGATATTTTAAGGTTTATAATTTTGAATTTGATTGATTTGTGCAAAGTTCTGTATTCCATCAACCCTGAATTTCATTTTAAAAAGAAATAAGATAAAATATGGTAAAGATGGTATAGTATGATAAACTTATATCAAATGGCCACAAAAATTGACGACAAAATAAAAACTCTTCCCAATTGCACCACAATGAATAAAAACCCAGTCTGCGTTCTAAACGACAGAAGGCAGCTTGACATCCATATACTTTATTTGACATTGCAATGAAATAAAACAATCCTGCACAAACATAAAATATCATAATAAAGGCCGTTAAACTGACTGTTATAGAAAAAAACTCTAAAATATTTTAGCACTTTTCAATTTCTAAATGGGTACAAAAGAAATAAAAAGCATAGTACTCACAAATAACGACTGCGATATCGAAAAAAGAAACATTAAGCAGAGAAGTAAAAGTCTGGAAATACTGCAATAACTCCAGAAAACGACCTAAGACGGTGCATTACCGACTGATAGCAATCCGGTGAAAAGCGAACAATAAAAGTATCTTGCCACGCAAATGTTCCAACTACAATAGAAAGACATAGACTAACAAAGAAAATATAGAAAGCCATATTCAAAGAGGTCTTATGCAACCGATATTTCCAACGAATAAAAAATATACAATCAGCCAGCAATTTCTACCATCGAATCATGATTTGCATTTTTTTTAATACAAACTGATACGACCTTATATTCTTTTTTCGAAAATTCAAAACGGAATATATTCATATAGCCAGGAATGTCTAGAAGTGGAATGTTCTATATTTGAATTTGGAAAGCTACATGCATTTCGATGCCACAGGTACAAGGAATTTATTTGAAACCAATGATATCTATAGGTATTATTTGATTTCAAGCTATTTGTGATTCCTTGGCTTCGGTTCGAAACTTTTATCGATATTAGATGTAGATTTGGAATTCTACATATGAAATTTATAGAAACTTAAGGATACATTTGGATTATGAAATAAGAAACGAACTAATGATACCTAAGAGATAAAACAGTGATTTACTTTTAAGAAAAATCAACCAAGATTAACATCACTATCATACTTGGACACTAGTAAAATGTGAAGCAGCTAACCGTACAAACTGTTTATAATGCAGTACAGTTACGCCCACTTATTTGCCGGGCATGGGACAACAACCTGTCACTACGAACTTTCGTCAACAAGTTAACACGAAACTTTAACTGTCGGGTTTAAGTTAACGTGTAACTGTAACACGTGCTGCCAGATTGTGTCAATACCACTTTCAGTTCTGCTTACCCTCGTGGAGATAGTTTTGTTTGACAGTATATTTAACACATAGTTCCGTCACGCACAAACTGTCTTTTCGAGTTATGAGTTTTTCGTTTACTCGTTAGGTTTTAACGGGGGTCTTGGGGAAATGTGTTGAAATAAAAAAAAGGAAAGAGAAATACAGAGTATTTTTTAAAGATTATAATGTGTTACAGGTATATGCAGTTTGTGTTAAAATAGATAGACGATGGTGCTCATTGACCAGCTTCAAATATTCTTCTCGAATCTTTAGGTAATGTTTAAGTTCACATTCAATCTAAATCTAAGAAACTGGCTTACAACTGCTTAAAACTCGGAACACACTGTTGTATTCCGAATCCTAGGTCTGTACCTAGGACTAGAAAAATACAAAAGGAACCTTGTGCACTAGGTGCAAGCTATACATCTAAGAAACAAAATTGTTTGTCAATACGACTAAAAGTTAAATCTAATATTACTACAAAGAAGTAGGTTAATTCTTAACAGTTTACTTTACCTATTGTCAAAACATTTTCATACTTAATATATTTTTATCTACATTTGACTATAGAAATATTAAATATCTGTCTGTGCAAATCTAAAAAAAATAAGCAAATTTAAAAATTGAGTATTCTTTTTACGTTTAATATTAAAAATTGATTCTTACTTACTATGCATTCTGAGTATCCGCCCTCAAACTTGTCTATGTAAATCCAGTTCTATAATTTTGAAGTTATCAAAGGAAAATGGATTACTTGAGCCCCAAGCTATGGGTAATCAATCTTTTATTGCTCCCCACTAGTCCAATATTTGCATTTAATAACTCAATGTTTACGACGAAACTAAAGAATCGTAAAACTAATATAATTTTATATTAAAACAAATATGCTTCAGTATGATTTTATTAATCTTTTTATTTTAGCTATTCATCATTGTTATTTTTTTTAATCCATATTCTTTTTTAATCTGATTAGATTTTACCTACGTAGACATTATTTAAAATTTTTTCTTCACGCGTCAAGAACTTTACAAACGTTCATTTTTTTGTGTATTTAACTATGTACTTCTGATTTTAGTACATTTTTGCCACATGCTACTTAATTATAAACAAACTAGCAAAACAGGCCAATATTTTTTTTATGGCGTAAGCCGGTGAACGAGTAGACGGATCACCTGGTGGTATTCAATTGGCGTCGCCCATGGACACCTAGAACACCAGAGACGTTACAAGTGCGTTACCGGCCTTTTGGGGATTAGGAATTTGAGGATCGTCGGGGATTCAGGAATTGGGGAGATTGGGGAAGGGGTGGGTAATTGGGCCTCTGGTAACTTCATTCACACGACAAAACACAACGCAAGCGTTGCTTCACGTCTGTTTTCTATGAGGCCGTGGTATCATTCCGGTCGAGCCGGCCCATTCGTGCCGAAGCATGGCTCCACACTTGTCTCCACACAAATATTATTACCGAAATATTGTTATTGTTTTAGCAACATATGTAATTCTACATCAAAAATTTCAGGATCAAAGCATTCAAGTGCTTAATTAATTATCAACCAATTACAACAAAGTACGCACAATAACTGGTCGAACAGCCAATGGGTAGCGGGTTCAGTTCAAAGCTAAGCAAAATCAATTGATTGCCCCAATTTGTGTAATTACACAAGCAAAGCATGTAAGCCTTTTGATGTACAAACCTGTGATGTTTATCTTTTCCAAATTTTCCTTGTAATGGGTTTTATACCAAGAATTTTACAAATACGTTCGTAAATGATTTAAGTCTATGTAAATTAATGTTTGGTCGTTTGTACCTGTATCTCAAATAAGAGTTTAGAGTGATAAATTGATGGCGATTTAAATAGTACACTTTCAAGTAGTTTGGTTGCCCCCTTAATCCTATGGTTGAATTGCTTTCAATCTCTACCATATAGGTACTAGTTATATTTTTTTTTAACCCGGGAATTGAATACACAAGTCCATACTCAGTGGTAAGGTACACACCGCCAAAGAAATAAAAATCCATAAAAAATAAAACCTTCATAGTTCCGTATTGTCAACACAATTTCGACTCATATTATCAAAAAGGAGAAAAACAGAAAAGTGACGTGGAAAACTTGCGAAAAAACACATTTGCAACTAAGTGCGAACAAATAAGAAAGTGCGATACATGGGAATGCTATCAAAAAATCAAAAGTATAGGAAACGGGTCCTGAATAAGGCATGGGCAGGACTCGTTGGGCATGCCCGCTCCATTTATATTTCATAGTGTAGGCATTCAGGCAAGGGATGTGAATGTAGGTCTTACCTGCTTTATTTTTCGGAAAGGCGACTTTTGAATGGCTATTGTTGGTGATTGGTTTACTTCTAATGTTTTTATTACTAACTGGTAATTTACTTTGCGTTATATGAGTAAAAGAAATTGTTTTGAAAGAAATAATATTATAGTTCGTAATTTTCTAACTTTTAGTTAAAGTAAAAAATATTTTATTACTATGACAAGTTTGTAAAACATTCAAAGCCAGATCGAGTGTTACAAACGGTCAGTTTGTAATAGTTATTCGATGTAACTAATAACATAGAAATCAAAACTTCTTCAAAACAAACCATCCGAAAGATTTAACGGTCAAAAATTCAACATAGAAAAAGAAAATTGCTCGCCAAACCAGCTGTTTTTAAACTATCCTGCACGACACTAACATAATCCAGCTTGCTATACGTAAAGCCTAAAAGCTAACCCATTAGGAGATAACATTCGGTCCCTACTACCCCGTACAGGTACGATCACATAGTTCCCATAAATGGTTACCACAGTGCTGTACAGAGTCTCTCGAGCCAGAGCCGTAAGCTTGTAATATTGACTCGATGTTATTGTTTTATATTCTTGACGTTTTTTTTTTATTGTGTGTATTATGTTTTAGGGTTCATTTTACAGAGACCACCAAGGAACCGACTGTGGGGTTCGTAGTGGTGTTGCACAGTAGCCACTTGTCTCAGCCATTACACCAACCGTGCTACAAGCACTCCGTACGGGAGTCAAACGCGCTACACGTTGCACAGCAGCCTGTCGATCCAGGCACTGCTGCTCCAACCAGCTGCAAGCACTCCTTTCATTTCGTGTGGGACTCGAATCTGCGACATGAGCCGGTTGCAAAGACACTGCAGCAATACTCTATCAGACTCAGGGATGAAACATGAGCCGCCCTAATATTCGAATCGAACCTACCACACGAGCCGGTTGCCTAGTGACGTAGTCACATAACATAACATACCATAACATCACGCCTTATATCCCCGAAAGGCTAGGCAGAGGTGCATACAGAATTAACACTCACTTTTCACTATTTAATATGTTATGAATCCCATGTAATAGGGGGAGCCTATTGACGTCATCAATATATAATTTTAAACATAACTGGTAAGTTGTTCTAGTCTTGCCCAGTTCTATATACTTTCACATACTTGCACTCAATATTATTTATTACACAATATTCACTACTCCAATTTATATGGGCGGTCTCGTGTTGTGTATAGCGCCATCTATCGGTAAACCTTCGTACCTACCATCTTGTCGCCGCGATAGTTTAATTTAATTAAATTTTAATGTTACATTTTTACTCACCAAATTAAGGAAAAGTTTAGTTGAACTCAATGAAATGGTGAAATTATTTAAATGCTATTTGTTATAATAAATATCTCGAGTTATTTGACGGTCATTCAGACCATCAATAGCTAGGTCTAAACATAATGACAGGGACGAATTTCCTCAAAATTTGTTTAAATTGGGTTACAAAGTGCTACAGCTGAACGAGGCTCGTTACTTAAAAACGTAATTAAAAACTTGGTTACCGAAGTTTTGTGGGACCTCCACAATGAGATACAACGCTGTTTTTGTTACGGTTTTTCTAAGTTTTGGTTTATATTTTAGAGATCCATGCGCGAAATGGAACAACTTCAAATAGGCTGTAAATTACAATACATTTCATCAACAAAGAAATTCAATATCATCATTGCAAAATAAAATTGTAAGATAACATAACATCACGCCTTTTATCCCCGAAGGGGTAGGCAAAGGTGCACATTATGGTACTTAATGTCACTGTATAATGTAACAGCCGCTTTTCACTATTTATGTTATGAGTCCCATGTACTAGGGGTCTAATATCATATACCGGGCACAATTCCAGGCTTCGTGCTACTACTGAGATTTTTTAAATAAATCCAGTAAGTTATACTTTGCCATACCCGGGAGGAGTCGAACGGAAGTCAAAGTGTGAGAGAGTCATGCTTTGGCACGAATGGGCCGGCTCGACCGGAGTGATACCACGGCCTCACAGAAAACCGACGTGATGCAACGCTTGCGTTGTGTTTCGTCGTGTGAGTGAGGTTACCGGAGGCCCAATTACCCTCCCCTCCCCCAATGTCCCCAATTCCTGAATCCACAATGATCCTCAAACTCCTAATCCCCAAAAGGCCGGTAACGCACTTGTAACGCCACTGGTGTTCCAGGTGTCCATGGGCGACGCGGATAGCTTACCATCAGACTCAGACAGACATCACTCGACCAACGAGGCAGTCAAGTAAATTTAAACTAAAATAAATGTTATAAAAATTCAATATAATGTCTAAATTATGACAAATTAATGACAACAATCGATTAATGACAACCAAGACAGAGAAAAAGTAGGTAGTAAAAATTTAAAAGTACCTAGGTAGGTAGGGTAGGGTAGGGTACACATTCTCATATAAATTGTGGGTAATTTAGAAATATTTACCCTGTTGGGAAATACTTTAAAATGAATTTCATCATCATCACCATCATCATCATCAACAGCCTATAAATACCCACTGCTGAGCAAAGCCACTTCTCACACGGAGAAGGTTAGAGCATTAATCACCACGGTTGCTCAATGCGGGTTGGCGATTTCAAACTTATAATTAGAAATTATAAGTTCAGGTTTCCTCACGATGTTTTTCCTTCACCGTTTGTCAGTGGTGTCTAAATAATCTTAGAAAGTACATATAACTCGGAAAAAGTCACATTGGTACTTGCCGTTGGTAGGTTTCGAACCCGCACCCTCATGCATGAGAAGTGAGCGTCTTAAACCTCCGGGCCACCACGACATGACAAATGAATTTAACAATTACTTTTTAAATATTTATGCAAGTACCCTACGTCATTGACAAAAAATTGCAGCACTCGCTCTTGCCGACTTTTTTGTTTATATAGCTTCCTTTACATTTAAAATTGAGGGGAATAAATTGACAATAGGAATGTTTTAAAAAGTTTCTTTATAATGTATTGCGCGACCACCTACTGAGTAATTATTAAGTTTCTTTCAAAAACAACCACAAGAAAATGTCGTAATGGAATTGTATTTTAAGGTGAATTTTATTGCCGCGTTGTTTACTTAGAATTGCAAAAGTAAGAAAATAAAACGTACAATACAAAGACTGTTTGGATTTTGTTGATACACAGAATTTAAGGAGAAACGTTACAAGACGAAATCAAAGACGTTTCTTGTAATGGAGAGAAAACGACAAATGTAAATAATATATTTTCCTCACAGCATCTACTCAATTACAACAAAAACAAGCATTAAATAATTTACAAACATCTTAATGCCCCAAGTACAGAGCTATCAGTATTTCGGGCGATATCTTCTGCTACAGCCCTATTCTGAAGAATATCTTCTTATTATTTCTGAGATGCCAACAGGGCATGCAATACTTTAAAATACTTGTTGAGTGAGTAAATAATAAAATTTCTCCATATATTAAAGAAAGATCATCACGACATCTAATATACAACGAGTCAATCCTATAATCCTTTTAGTAATATTTAGTTTTAATTTTATTTAAGTAATATTTGTTTTTTAAGTTTTTTATAGAAATAAAGCAGTGATTTATCCTATTACAAAATCGAATGGGTTACAGAATAAGGACTTCAGTTCGGGGCCAGCTCGGGGCTACAATTAGAAGACACTTACAGACCCACTTTGGTAACTCCTTGTTTTTATTCCAACCTTATTCATTACGCGACAACTGTTTATAAATAACTCTCCGTTAAATCGATTCTATTTTGTTGTTAATTCTTGGGAGTTCTTTAATAATAATATGCATGTAATGATTGGATTAATTGGAGATGTTGAAGTAGAAATAACAAACCACGTGTTGCTCTGGAGAACAAAGCTTTTATTAACAAAGACATAACATATTTAGGTACACTAACAATCTAGTAATAAAATAATAATGATCATCTCACCTGTAAATCAAAGAAACAACGATTAACCCTATTATTTAAATTCCAAATTCCCCCTTTTATCTATTTTCAAACACGTCTCTTGTTTTGACAGTTCTCAATCCATAGATTCTAAATGTTATCTATGGTAACATAAAAAAGTTTAATTACTTAAATCTCATATGAACACGTAATTATTAAAGAAAATATAATTTCTTTACATGCATATCACATGACACGGGATGTATAACAAGTAACAACGTGATAATAAAAATGAAACAAATTTTTAACAAAGATTTCGGTGTACATTAAACCTACAACTTCTAAGATAATGATGTCTGTTCGTTAAATAAAGTACTCATATTTAATTAACAGTATTTTGCCACAAAGTTTTGATAAAAACTGGACGCTGTTAATGCGCTCGAAAAAATCTTAATTCCGTTAAGTTTGGCATTGTGTAACTTATATCCTATCCTCAGCGAGGCTTGTATAATAACTATGTAACTATACCTAATCGGATATGCAAATATCACCCACACAGCTCTACTTATTACATTACACCAATTTAAAACTTACCTGCAAACCAAAAACACTTTTCACGTGAAATGACTGACTCTAACTGGCAACATTCAAACTTCAAACCACGTTCACAAAGTACTGCTACTAAAGGGCATAACTACGTACTATTCCCTTGACTGACTAATAAAAACAGTTAGAACATGTACCTAACTTTGTGTCAAAAAACATCGGTTTATCTATATAGACGTTTAGCCACGCTCGTCTTGTCCCCGGGGGTAACGCTCGCTCACTTTGACGGCCAATGCAATTAAAAGTTACCCTTACAACATCCTCTGGTAGATATGACGTGAGGGACACTTTTTACCCAGTCTGAATCTAAATGTAATACCGCCAGTCTGCATGGAAAGTACTGGATAACTGTAATTATAGATCTTTTGAATTGTCTCTTATAAGTAAATGGATTTTAGAAGTCGTCTCCTATGACATCAATCGACAAGATACTTTCTGTCACGATACCTCTTGGGAAATCGTATATCCCAGGCAAGTTATCTTTTTAATATGTTGTTTATCATCATTGTCCAAAATATTCCAAGAGAATTCACGGAATACTATACGGTACCCACAGCACAGGTGCGACGCAATTTCCTCGTTTAATTGAAAGCTAACATCAAGCGGCTATTGCTGCACAAAGCGCACTCTGCACACAAATAGACTTTAGGACGATCAACAAGAAAATATTTTCAACCAATATTTGAACGTGATGATGTAAAGTTTCTGTCGTCGGCGTTTTACTACAGTTGGGTGCAAACTAATTAATAACTACTGTTAATAACAAATCCTATTGATGTAACGCCTAACAAAGTTGTTTTCTAGTCTTATGTGTAGAATTTCTAATCATATGAAATAGTCGTTTCCTAAGATTCAAATACAACAATCGACTACATTAATTTCCACACACAGATACACTTTAACGCTCGAGCCACAATAGCTTTCCAAGCATCATCGCATTGTCCCCAATTAATCGAACCAAAATTCACAGAGGTACCAGGGAATCATGGATGCCGCGCAATTGCACTGTCTAATTGAAAGCAAACAACAAGCCGTGATGGCGCACAAAGGCGGCCAGTTGAATTGTTAAACATCTCCGTGTGTTACTGCGAGCCTGGTACTCTCGCCTCGTGTGTCGCTCGTGTGAGCTTTTGTCTCTTCTTATTGTTCGACAAATAAAAAGAAAGACGTGTGTTTAGGATTAGTTGTTTACGCTTTTAGAAGTGTCGTGAAAGATTTTTTTATTTGTACAGGATTAGTTTTACGGAGGGTAGAATAAATTCTCTAGTTTTACGAGGCAATTGAGGGTTTTTCTGAAACGAGTTTTATTAGCAACGGGCACCCATTTAAGTATCGTGTCGATTATAGAATAACTTTTACGAAACTAATGGAATTACACTCACAATAATGGAATTAACGATGTGATGAGCAAATAACAGATCATAGAAATATATTTAAGAAACCATTTGTTGCAAACACATCAGAAGTTGACAAAATTTTCATTCAGAGTGTAGCTGCTTCACAGCGCATCAATAAAGTAGATGGCGTGAAAACCAATAAAACAGAAGCAATACATTAAAAGCTGTTAATCAAAGATACGTGCGTCCATTATAGATCGATATCATCAAGATAAGCGCACAGGGGCACAGGGTTCAATAAAACAGCCATTAGTGGGTGCAGGTAATAAACGTAGGACGACTCAATCGCCCTAAGTAACTTTATAAGTGTGAGTTGAGTGGGTAGTAAATAACTGATGCAGCTCTTACATAAACTTTGTGCGTTAAAATCTTCATGAAAATGTCACTGAAAATTGAAATTGCTTGAAGTTTCTTGCTGAAGTTTCTGGTCATTGGTTGTTGCATGGACAATTTTTTATCAAGGGTATGCTTAGTAATGCTAATGGTATTTACTTATAGATAGTACTTTTATCAATCGAATACATAAAAGAGTTTCTTTATTTGCCGGCAACTAAAGATAACAATCTTTTCATAGATTCTGAAGAAAATCGCAACTGAAAACAAAAATAATTCCCCGATAAATATTTTTAAAATACCAACCAGCACATGGCATTATAACTTCAACCAACAGGCTGGTAAAAATAGTCCTTCTGATACATCATAAAGTTTCTATTCAAAAATTGCAAAGCCTTAACACTAATATTATAATCTGCTGACTTCCTGGGCGAGGGTCGATCAGTTTCACGAGCTGCGCCGACACGCGGCGAGGTGTCGACAGCGGACGTCCGTTTACGGTTATATCGTTAGAAGTGCCATTAAACTCACTGCTCAGCTAATTTTCTTGTTATTTTCTTAGAACTTTACACCGGTAGCGGGTCACTGCATCACCTCGTGTTATGGATATTTCAGTTTTAATTATTATTGACAAAAGATGAAAAGCGACAACATTTGCAGTGTTTGATTCATAAAAATTCACACATAGTTATGATCCTTCAATATAAATTCCGAATTTGTTGTCAGTTATAAAGTTGAATGTTTTTTTTTTCAAAATGTGAAATAGAAGTAAATATAGTCAAAATACTTATTATAAAATATAGTACATACATACATAAAAAAATTCCCATTTCAAAAGATTCTAAAATAAAATATATGTTTCTATAAATGTATGAGAGTTGAAACCGCTGCGCAAAGAGAATACAAAAATTTCACATGAATGAAAAGATGGCTTCAACCGATACACTTCCTCATTCATTCTTATCGCGTACTCATCAAGAAATGGATGTTTCCTAACTTTCCAGAAAATCGCAGAAAAATATCCACTGCACTTCACTCAATACCAATCTGTATGTTGGACTTGCACGTCAAAAATAGATGTCAAACGGGCTAAAACGAGAACCGAACCCGGGTGCGATGGAAGGATTCCGAAAACCCTGCAAATAAAGGTCTTATAGTAAGTATAGATGCATTAGCAGATTAGTTCTCCCGTGTGCACAAGGAGTAAATGCAGTACCTTGATGTATTGTGCGATGGAAGTGGCCTGAAGATGACTGAAGATAATGTTTTATGAGTTTATTTTACAGCAGTTACATAGTAGGTAGGTAATTGTAATGCTCTCCTTGAGAAGATATTCATAAATTGTTTAAGGCCAAGACTCATGGCGCGATCTTCTCACGCGCCCGCCGCGGTGGTGGAATGGAGGTGGAATTTTCAAAACTCACGAGACTGTAGTTTTCTGCAATCCCGCAGCCATCGCGGTTGATGCGGGATGATCGCCCACAAACTTGGCGGTTGATTATCGCAAGGCGGGTAGGCGCTTAAACAATCAGTTGAGTTTCAAATCGGCCATCCCAATGTGATCACCCGCCAATCGATCGTAGAGCGCGCGGATCCTCAGATCCGGAAGCCGCGGGGCCGCGGCCGCGTTCTTCGGTGCAGTGGGAGCCACAAACAATCGCAATGCGCCGTGAAAATTGCTTTGATTTTTTACATACAAATCTATATTCTACATTGGCTGCGGGCACGCAACCGCAGTGGGTGCTGGAAAAAATCGCACCGTGTGTCCTTAGCCTAAGAGTTATTGAAACCTGGTGACTACATTATGTATTTTTATTATACCTATATTCCAAAATTAATTACATATCACATTTTTATCGAGGCATTGAACTTCCAAACCATCACAAATCTTTGTCAAAGTCAAAGCATTTATTTCAATTAATGCTTAATTAAGCACTTTTAAAATATGAAAAATTTGAATTGTCTATCCTTCGTCTGTCTGTCAGTGAAATAAAGCGCTAGTCATCACAAATCACATCTAGTAAACAATTATCTTCGTCGAATCTCCTCGTTACTTACAAAAGAGCGACTCAGTATCGAAGTTGTAACATTTGCATTTTAGATTTAATATCATTTAACTGCGCTCGGCCCGATGAGTTTTATGAGATTTACATCTAACCGACTGCGCGGAAGAAGGGTTGTGGCTTGCGGCTTCACACTTGGATACAAATGTTTAATGCATTAATGCACACTGTTGTTCTTTGCCATTAACACCTTATTTTGTTGTCTCGACTGCTTTCTTATTTATTTAGTTCCTTTTATCTGCAGTTAGGTAAGACTTAATCTTGTGTTGTTTAAGAAGATTACGATTGAATGTATTTGTATTTTATGTACTTTATACGATGTCTTTGTTGTATATGGCTCGTGACAATGTTAGTATGTCGTTGTAAGTGTGTAAGTGCTAGGAAGTTTCAGACTGGGGATTTAATCAAAATATGTTCTGAGATTTCAATTCAATCTGGAATTATGTAAGTACAGCTATGTAGATAAAAATAACAGGACATAGGTAGACTTCCAATAGTATATGGCTGTCCTCACTCTTCAGCTCTTTCTATCAAAATTATTACGATTTGATTCTTATTACAATTACAATGTTCTTAAAGTAAGTAACTATGCGCAATAAGTAACACAACCCTGAATTTTTTACCATAACTTAGCTCAGCAGATATCAAAATCTTTCGTAAATGCAAAATTTACAGTATAAGACACTCACAATAATATTTACGAGACTGCCATAAACACATTATTACTATCTACCAATAATGTTTGACTATTAAGTGAGCTACTGTATCTAGGGCTGCCAAGTCTGTCGCGGAGAACCTAACGGGTAACCGGGGCTCCGGCTCGACGTGCAGGAGTAGGAACGGGGTGGTTTTTAGTCAGTAAGAGTCTGACACTCCCTCCCGCCTCACCCAGGCGGGAGCAGCCATTCGATGATTTTCCCGCCTTAAAAAAAAAAGGGCTGCCAAGTCTACATAAGACAATTAAGTAATCATTTTTGATAAAATCAACACAACTTTTTCAATTATGTATAAGCATTCTTAGAGAAAATGTGGAAGAATAGAAAGATATGGAAATAGATTTTCTATAAAAACTATACTTATATTTATGAATAGACAAACCTATGTCGATAAAGTGGACAGTTCTTTAGTAGAGCCTACAAGATTGACATTAACATTGTAACAATTATTATTATTTACCACGTAAAAGGTAGCGGTGGTTCGGAGGTTAGAGACGCCCGCTTCTCATGCATGAGGGTGCGAACAAACCTACAGACGGCATGTACCAATGAGACTTTTTCCGAGTTATATAAACTTTCTAAGACTATTGAGACACCACTGACAAACGGTGAAGGTAAACATCGTGAGGAAACCTGGGCTTATAATTTCTAATTATAAGTTTGTAATCGCCAACCCGCATTGAGCTAGCGTGGTAATTATCCTTAAACCTTCTCCGTGTGAGAAGAGGCTTTGCTCAGCATTGAGCATTTATAGGCTGTTGATGATGGTGATGACCAAGTAAAACATCTCCTTTCTCTTTTTAACTCGTTGATTACCGTCATTATAGACACAATTAAAGAACAATAGGTTGCGGTCACCGGTGTCCTCGCGGTGTTTGACAGTTTAAAGACAAAACTAAATCCTCAAGCCAACCAACCCTACCACAATGAAAATAAAATAGTTTAATATCTCAGAACTATAAACGTTGTAGCAATTAAAACAGTAATGCAATTAGCATTCAACATTACTTTGAATATTTTATTACAACACTTTTGAATTTGTTGAATAATATGAATATCTCGCGAGAAACAGCCAGACTATGTACCGTCTAAATGAACGTATGAAATGAAATTTGAAGATAATAAAAATTGTAGCAACTCCATTAGATTGGTCTGAATGGGTTCAGTGGCACTATATTGTAGTTTTAGTTTTAAGATGAGACTGGTGAAAGTCGCAAACTTTTGGTCAAACTTCATTTTAAGTCGGCTCGAGTTCATGATAACAATCAAACATGCAAGTGAAATGTTAGGGTTTTTGGCATCATTTAGTACAAAAGTTACTAACTAAACGTTATGTTTCTATGTAGAATGAATTAGCTATGTGCGCGACGGTAGCGACGCGTAGCGTTTACAACATTTGAAGAAGCTGTCAAATAATAACAATGTAAACATTATAATTTTCTTTGCAAATATAAATAAAACCAAAGATTGAAATAGTATTGTTAACATTATTTAAGTGCAATTTATTCAATAGTTTTACTGAAAAATGAATATAATAATAAAAACCGGGTTCTCATCATCCGCATTAGTTTCTAATTTCTGCCGTGTTGTGCGCTGAGGTCGTTATCTGTCCGCCACTACTCGCTTTGCACATAGCCAATAAATAGGTATGCAAATTGATCAGATTTCCTTAGTTCTAATTTAAACTTCGAAACTCTAATTGTTGCGACAACTTTAAAAATTCTTCAAATAACAATGGAAACATTAGTCAGCCCAATTTGACAGGAAGGCATGACGACACCATTTTTCACGCTTGATGAGCGGTTAATAAACACAGCGATGCATAGCCGCGTGTCAGTATCCATCGACGGTCGTGTTCCGCGGGGACGGTCTGAGTCTACTACATGCCTCCCTGATTGCCGGTGCAATACGTATATCCAATATATTGTTGTCACTTGTGTAAACGAGTTTATCGTCAGTTTAATTAACTGACGTTTAGACACGAATTAGTGTAGGTATCTTCCACTTACGAGCGTACTTGGTCTTACACTTACTGTGGTCATGATCTATTTAACATTGATATTTAAGAAGCCAGCTTTCCGCCCTGAGTCCATCCTGAAAAACAATGATGAGTGATCAAGAGAAACTTTAAAGTGTATTCTCAAAAACATAATTCACTAACATCTAAAAATCAACAGTAACCTACAAGTGCAGTATCCAGGGGCTTCACCTTTGAAAAACTCGTGTTGAACTTAGTAGTACAACGTAACTACACATGCGTGTGCAGTAAGTAAAACAAAGTACACTAGTTGTACCAGCTGCCCGCTCGCTAACTCTTGATAAATTCGTTAACCAATTGTTTCGATTGCACCGTTAAACTGTAGTTAGCAAATCGTTTACTTAACCTTAATCAACGATATAACTTGTTTAACATTAAATTGGTTCAGAATAAAAAATACCATATTTTCATGTATTACGTATTATCTGAAAATAAACAAATGATTTATAATCCTAATTATTACTAGTACCCTGTTGAACATAGTGGCATTGCACCTCTAAACTATTTGGCAATGCTTTAAGTATCCAGGAGTATTTGTTCTCGCACTGTATGTCACCTCCCAAAGGACGTCTGGAAATATCAAAGAGCGCTTGAGACCATGTACAGGAGCATAAAGAAGGTATAAGACATTTTTTATCTAAAGCTTTTGGGCTGGCTTTGCGCCAGTGTTTGGGAGCCTACGTAGTCTGGACTAGAGTGTTAAGCGATCTGAGATTTGCATTCAATCCAGCTTTCTACTAGCTACAACTAGATAAAGTATCTATGTTTAAGCTTACTTTCTGATATATAACTATATACGGAGTTAGAGGTAACAAGCGTTCTAAAAACACAGTCTTTTGAATAAAATTGAAAATTATATATTTTAATAAGAATTACATTTTAATCGTGCCTTTGAATACGTCATAAATCTTACTATTATTCACATGAATAAGACATAGTCTTCACCTACAACATTTTCACACAATAATTTATTTTATTATCTGCGAGTTGGCCTTAATCCTTTGAAAATTTCAAAGACAATTGCTAAGAAGCAAGATTAAACTCTTGAGTTAAGCCATTAGTAATTTCAAACTAGATTCTAGATTCTGTGAATTTAGTGTTTAAATACACGCTCACATCTAAGGTGACACCAAGCATCTTATAATCTAGGTTAAGTACTAGATCATAGTAATATATTAGCACTATATTCAAGTAACATATTACCGCTGAAGGTGTGAATTTTGTATAATAAACGTTAAGTTTTACCCTTAAGGTAAAGTAAAACTTTATTAGGCAAGTAGTGTAGCTTGTAATTATAGCATATATACTGTCCCTTTGGTGTGTTTTCCCTATATTGATAACTTGACGGTAATTTTTTACAAAAACAATCACAGCTTGATTTTTTTTTATTTGCAGCTATAGTTGTCCCATTGCAGGGCAAAAGTCGCACATCTATAAACCGCTGTTAAATCTTGCGTTAGTTAAACGTCGGTTGTGTAAGTCGGCCATAGTTTTTAGTGAAGCTCGAGGAAGTTGTCGGTCCGCCTAACTCGTTTACTATGAATTACTTACATACTCCGGCTCGGACAACGACTTCGCTAAAACAGCTTTTAGTGTTATTCGGTTTTAGTTTGCTAAATGTTGTTCCGAAGTACCTGGCTGCTTTGTTTTGTTGACACCGAAGTTGAAAGAGTGGAGGAAGGTACGATTAATTTTCATAGAAAATGGGTCAAAGGAATTTTTATTTGTGCAACTAGTTGTTTAGTTTATAACTACCATAAATAGTAACTTTAAGGACCCCTAGTGAGCCGTTACTTAAAAATATTAGTAACTGTTACGACCAATTATATCAAGTAATTAGCTAACGTCCATTATAATAACTAAGGGCTTAAAATATACTTAATAACTAAGGGCTGATTTTTCGATCATCAGTTAACTTTCTGTAGAATAAAATTGAATCGTATTTACATATATATATGTGTATAATTATGTAGGTATGTATATATGTTATGTTATGTATTTTCCTTCGTATATTTAGGTATATATATGTCCCATACTTATTTGTCTACTGTTTGTTTTGCATTACGTATATATTTTAATACTTCTTCATTATATTTAATTAGTATATATTGTGTGATATGTATAATTATATATGATGTTAATTTTAATGTTAATTGTATGTAATGTTAATTATTGTGTCATTCTAATAAGTGTTGAACGTTTATACCTACTATTGAGTCTCTCTGCACCACCCTAAGGTTGACTGTTAGAGAATGCCACTAGGCATTAAGTCCGCCGTTGTATATCTACAAAAAGTGTAAATAAATAAAATTGACATTTGACAGTTTTTAGTATTGAAGAATTGTGAAATATTGAAAGCTATTCCTCAGTTAAAATTTATCTGAGCATTGGAAAATTGGCCATAATGTCGGAATCATAGAAATATTATTTGTAATATAACTGAAGTAACAAATTATCTTGCAGACGCCAATTGAAACCCGTTTTATCAATAAATTGCGCACACTCGAACCTCTTACAAGTAAAATAAAATAAGTAACCACACAGCTAAAAGAAGCACTTCGTTTTATTCCGCAACACTTCCCTAAAACCGTCGTATAAATCGAAAAAGTCTGAGTTAACATTCCCGATGCTTGACGAATAGTTGGACATAAACGTCGTGACTCCGCTCCATATGATGTAGGAGACAATTTGTATATGGAATGGAGGAATCAGTCAGCCACGGTACATTGGCTGCGCTGATGGATGCGTGGCCGGCCGCGTTTACGATACGTTGCGGTGCGAAGCGATGCGTTACGAGTTGTATCGTGACGTCACTGTTTAGTAGTGTTCTGTTTTGTGTATAGTGATTGTTTTTTAATTGCAAGTAGATGATTTTGTTAGTTGAGTGGCTGTGAATGCGACTTACCCGATTGGCGAACGACTTGTCAATTTGATTCTACCAAAATCGACTTCATTTATGTAGCTGACATGTAAAATTTATCTTTATATCAGCCGCAAGACGTCTCCTATTGAACTTAGGTACCACAAGAATAAATATCAGATAATATTAATTAGTTTGCAGCATTTTATTGGTTGATTAGATACTTTTTACAAAGAAATACCAAAAGTATGATTTCTAAGAACCTTATACACTATTCCATCACTTACATACGTACGATATCTTAATCCATAACACAGCATCATCCTTGTAGCATATAAGCCGAGGACAGAACAGCGAAGGGGCGTGGCGTGAGGTGATGTAGCCTCGTGTAGCCACTACTTTAGGGCCCAATTACGAGCTCAAACACGGCCAAATGTGCAGTAGAGAACGTCTTGAACAAGCAAGGAGCCTGAGATTTACTGTGTTTCTGATGATACAGCTATTTTGTTAGGATAAGATTACCCGGTTAGCTGTTTGTTCGTGTTCATGGCTTAGTGTTTACGATAATGCGTTTAGATTTTGTTTTTGGGATTTAGTTTTTAATATGATGTGGGGGGAAACAAGTTGTAATTATGTATAAAAAATAATTTTGACAATGTTCAAAAAAGACATTTTGAATCGAAAAGAAAAAAAAAACAATAAAGTAAGAAGAAGTTACTTCCAAATACCGTACTTAAATTTATCCATTTACATACACATAATACGACAGCATTATAAGAAAAGTTATTACATAACATCACGCCTTTTATCCCCGAAGGGGTAGGCAGAGGTGAACACAGAAGTAACACCCACTTTTCACTATTTATGTTATGAGTCCCATGTAATAGGGGGTGAGCCTATTGCCATATACCGGGCCCATATAATGTACCGGGCACATTTCCAGACTCCGTGCTACTACTGAGGTTTTTTTTAAAAACCCAGTAATACTTTGCCCAACCCGGGAATCGAGCCCGAGACCCCTTGCCCGCAGTCGCACTTGCGACCACTCGGCCAACGAGGCAGTCAGTTATACATAAATCCGTCAAAATATCTCACTCTAATTACAACCAGTATTGCAAATTATAATCCTGGAACCCAAAACTTCCTTTGAGATTACAAAGGTTAATCTTAAGTAACCAGCCAGTTGAACAGTATCCAATAACAAAATCAGCAGTTAATCAATTAACATTGTGCTCACAATGCTTCAGCCGGGGTCCGAACAAGATACCCGAACTATTCCCTGGAGGCCATCAATCTAGTGGAGGAATGTCCGCGCCGTCATAACTACTGACTATTTGATTAATTTCAAACCCCCTAGATAAAACTTGTTGTGTTGTGTCCGCTAAGCGATTTCGATATCACTATCACTACATAGTATAAAACAAAGTCGCTTTCTCTGTCCCTATGTCCCTTTGTATGCTTAAATATTTGAAACTACGCAACGGATTTTGATGCGGTTTTTCTTAATAGATAGAGTGATTCAAGGGGAAGGTTTATATGTATAATACATGCATATTGCACCCATGTGAAGCCGGGGCGGGTCGCTAGTATTCTATAAGCGACGATGATCTCTTACGATCTAGCTATCCATATGGTTGCTTACACATATTCCATAAAGAATGTATGCTATATGATTTTTATCGACTATTATTTCTATAACCTTTATATATTTTATCCAAAAGTTTACAATAGGGTAGATGCCTAATTTTTAATGTCCGTTTGGAAGACTATTTTATATCATTAGACACGTCACATTTTTTAATTTCTTACAGAAACGAATACTTTCGACCATATATATCTTAAATGTTGCGTGACGTCACTTCTATGTACATTTTATACGTAGAAATCACGTTTTAGCCCCCACTCCTTAACTTTGATTCGTTTTATCTAAGTATTGTTTTATTATACGACAAAATTAAAAAATACGAGTCTAATATTTTTTTATTATCTTACCTAACGGAGTAATTTTTTTTTTTTAATTTTCATACCCTTTCATCATCCCAAGTATTACAATAGTTAAATCAGATAATTTTAAAGTAGTATTTTTTGTCAATCGAGTACATGAAAGATTTGCTTTCGTACCTCTAAACTTGTTATCAACTACAAATGATAAATGATGTACTTCTGCACCAGTGCACAATACTAATACATTCTTATTGTAAACTATCATCGACATCAGTACGTATACAACTATAGTCTGAGTACCAATCAGCGATATCATCATCAACAGGACATTTCCGTCTACTGGTAGATACAAGCCTTTCTAATAACACACCCTCATCAACAGCCTATAAATGCCCACTGCTGAGCAAAGCCACTTCTCACACGCAGAAGGTTTGAACATTAATCACCACGCTTGCTCAATGCGGGTTGGCGATTTCAAACTTATTATTAGAAATTATAAACCCAGGTTTCCTCATGATGGGGTGTGGTGCCAGAAGACCTCCCCGTGGTGCACCCTGGGTACAGGTGATAGTCTCCCTAACGGGAGAGATAGGGTTGGAGTGGCTATTGCCTGTAGCTAACTTCTGGACGGGGCGGACGAACCCTGGATGGGTTCTGGAGGCGGCGGGTTTTGTGCAGACACATAGCCTACGCTTCCGAGGGGTCGCTTTTTCGTCCGCCTCTCTGAACTTAGCAGAGAACGCGTGGCGGAGAGGCAAGGACGGTGCTCGTTGCGCACTCACCCTGCCAACGAGCAGCATCGGGACACATGGTTCCTCGACTGCAACAGTCGAAATCGTAATCCGAGAAGAGATCATGGATGTCTCATGACTCAGAACGGGACAAGGGTCTTGGCTTGGTCGCCCGGACCGCGAGGAAGATAACCTCTATAAAAAATCCCTCCAATACCAAGTTCTGGTGCGCGGCGAGGGTATGCATGGCTGAGGAGTAGTGTCAGTCGTGAGCGCACCCCCAGCTAGGGTACCGGTGGACCCTCTAGTTGGGAAACAAATATACACTTACCCAGGTACAGGGGGCACTGCCTGGGCGGACCATTTATTTCCCCCATACTCGTGGGAATTGTATGGAGTCTAATAATAAAAATCAAAATCAAAATAAAACACCGGAGGAGGAGAGGGCAAGCGAGCTTAGTTCGCTTCGAAGGATGTCAGAAGCAGAGTCTGACTACTTTTCCGCATCTGGCGCTTACTCATTGCGCAGCTTGAGTTCGCAGCGCCATAAAAAGGGGACGTTTAAACGTCCCAGGTTGAAGGAGGGCCGGGATCCGTCCTCCAACGAGCAGGAGGCTCCAGCCCCTAAGATCCCTACGGCTGCGCGGGGTAGGGGTCGAAGAAAGGGCTGCGAGAGGCCGATGGCCGCTACTCGCGCCGAGTCAGCTGAAGCTGACACATCAGAATCTGGCGGCGAGGGCTCGGTAGGCGACTTTGGTGCCATAAATGGCGACCTTTGCAAGGTGGTCAAAGAAACACTCCGGGCAGTGGCTGAGCAGATGTCCGAGAAGGGCCGAAACGGAGTGTTAAGGCAAGCGACGGCAGCCATTATGAAAGCGGCTCAACAGTGTGGACTGCCTTCAGCGGCAGGGCAGCAGATGGCCGCCTTGCAAAAAGAGCTGGGGGAGATGCGCCGAGAAATGATCCGGCTGACAGCCTCCAATGCGGCTATGGAGGCCGAGCTTCGGTCAGCCAAGGCCGAGCTCGCCGCTGCTCGCGAGGGTCGACCCCGAGCCTCGCAGCCAGTGGAGGCTGACATAATCGGCCTGGTGCAGCGGGAGATGGCTGCGTTCCAGCAGCGTTTTGACGTGCTGGAGAGCAGGATCCTCCGCCCCCCACTCGCAGGGAGTCAAGCAGCACCGCGCACATTTGCGGCTGCGGCGGCTATGCCGACTACTCCTGGTCGGTCCAACGGTGTTCGGGCCCAACCGCCCCTAAAACCGCGGCTGTAGTGATAACTCTACAGCCGGACGCCGTCAAAAGAGGTGTGACATATGGCGACATCCTCGCCAAACTGAAGCAGGCGGTAACTCCCGCGGAGTACAGGGCCCCTAACGGGTTCTCTTTGAAAGTGACGGCGACTGGAGCCCGTTTACTAGAGGTCCCCGGCGCGACCGAAAGGCTCAGGATGTGCCTCGGTGCAGACGAGGCTCGCGTGTCAAGGCCAACCAAGTGCCTGGAGTTGCGTATAATGGGCCTGGACGACTCCGTGACGGAGGAGGAGGTCGTGGCCGCTGTGGCCAGGACGGGTGAGTGCCCTGCAGAGCAGGTTGAGGCCGGCCGGCATCATCCGTCCAGATAATTCGGGGTTGCGGACGGTTGTAGTGAGCTGTCCCGTCTCAGCGGCCAAGAAAATAAAGGAGGGTCGAAGGCTCCTGGTAGGCTGGGTCTCGCGCAGGTCAAACTGCTCGACGTCCGACCTATAAGGTGTTTCCGCTGCCACGTAGGTAACCACGTGAGCGCTAGGTGCACCTCGGAGGTGGACCGCAGTGACTGCTGCTTCCGTTGCGGTCAGCCCGGCCACAGAGCCGGCTCGTGCTCTGCCCCGCTGCACTGTCACGCATGTGCGGCGGTTGGTAAGCCGGCCAATCACCGGGTCGGGAGCAAGGCCTGCTCCCCTCCTGCCAAATCCAGGAGCAAGGGTAGGCCCTCCGCTGCCCCCGTCAGTCCCGCTGCCGCCGCTGCAGTCGCCACTGCTGCCGTCGCCGCGGCCACCACTGGCTGTAATACCGTCAGGGAGGAGGCTGGGATGGATTGCCAATAATAGCTCCATTCCGCCTCCTTCAGGCGAACATCAACCACTGCGCTGCCGCTCAGGATCTCCTGCTTCAGAGCATGGCGCAGTGGTCAATAAATGTCGCTGTGATCTCCGAGCCGTATTTTGTCCCGCCCAGGGATCACTGGGTGGCGGACATGGACGGCTCGGTGACCATCATCTCGTCAGCCGCCGCCGGTACCCCGACTCTCGAGGCCGTTCAGAGAGGCCGGGGTTGTGTCGCAGCACGGTTCGGAGAGATCGCTGTGGTGGGCGTGTATTTCTCTCCGAACCGAACTCTCACCGAGTTCCACAACTCCCTGAGGGAGTTGGTCGCCGTCGTTGTCGGGTTCCGTTCCCTCCCCGTGCTCGTCCTCGGGGACTTCAATGCCAAAAACTTGGCTTGGGGTTCCCGCTTTACTGACGTTCGGGGTAGGATGGTGGAAGACTGGGCCCTTGAGGCAGGCCTAGTCGTCCTGAACCGAGGTTCTGTCCCCACGTGCGTGCGGATGCAGGGCGAGTCGGTGGTGGACATTTCGTTCGCTAGCCCTGCTCTGTCGCCGCGTGTCGTTGACTGGCGCTTCATGGAGGAGGTGGAAATGTACTCCGACCACCGGTATATCCGGTTTAACGTCTCCACCGAGTCCGCCGACCCGCCGGTCAGACAGGCCCCATGTGGCCCGCGTTGGGCGCTGAGACAGCTGGACCGGGAGCTATTCCTGGAAGCCGCAATCTTGCAGGCCGTGGGTGATACCACCGGACAGGCCTGCCGACATTGACGAGGAGGCGAGGTGGCTCCAGGACGCCATGTCCAGAATCTGTGACGTGGCGATGCCCCGGGTCCGGCCAGGTCAGCGCAAGCGCCAGACGTACTGGTGGTCGCAAGAGCTGGCTGCTCTACGCAGTGCATGCACTGCTGCGCGACGCCGGTACACCAGGCACCGCAGGCTTCGTATCCGTCCTCAGGACGCAGAGGTCAGAGAGGCGGAGTTGTACGAGGGGTACAAGGCGGCGAAGGCCGCCCTCAAAGCGGAGATACGGCGGGCCAAAGAGAATGCCCTCCAGGAGTTCTTGGAGACTCTGAACAGACCCGTGGGGATGCCCCTATCGGATGGTGCGGGATAAGCTCCGCACATGGGCTCCCCCGCTGACTCAGAGTCTCCGGCCAGAGGTAGTGGAGGACGTGGTCGGCGCTTTGTTCCCCCGACTACAGAGGGGTTTCACCCCTCCGTCCATGACTCCGCCCCCTGCGGTGCCCTATGTGGGCCACAGCGAAGACGACGGCGACACAGTTTCGGAGGTGACCGAGGTGAGAGCGGTGGTGCGCCGGATGGGCGCCAAGAACACCGCCCTGGGACCCGACGGACTGCACGGCAAGGCGTGGGTCCTGGCCTCGGAGGCTCTCGAGCCTCGATTAATTGGTCTCTACAGCGCATGCTTGGAGAGAGGCCATTCAGTTATTGTGGAAGGCGGGTAAATTGGTCTTAGTGAAGAAGCCGGGGCGCCCTGCGGACTCTCCGTCCGCGTACCGGCCCATCGTGTTGCTCGACGAGGTGGGACAAGTTTTCGAAAGGATCATTTCGAACCGCCTCGTCGCGCACCTGTCGGAGGTTGGGCCGGACCTGTCGGACGGCCAGTTCGGCTTCCGCAGAGGGCGTTCCACGGTGGACGCCATCATGCGTGTAAGTGTAAGACCTCACGACGGGGACTGCAGTGTCCAGGGGTAAGGTCGTAGTGGCGGCGTCCTTGGACATCGCCAATTCCTTCAACTCCCTGCCCTGGAGCTGCATTTTGGAGGCACTTCGATATCATCGGGTGCCTACCTATCTCCGTCGTGTAATCGAGGCATACCTGACGGAACGGTCCGTCATTTACCCCGGTCACCGAGGTGAGTGGAACCGGCGAGAGACGTCGCGCGGTGTTCCCACAGGGTTCAGTTTTGGGGCCGCTCCTGTGGAACATCGGCTATGACTGGGTGCTGCGCACCGACCTCCCGAACAACGTCAGCGTGGTCTGTTACGCTGACGACACACTGGTGTTAGCACACGGGAGGTCGCATCAGGCGGCGGCTAATTTAACGGCGAGAGCGGTTACGACAGTCGTTGAAAGAATCCAGCAACTGGGACTCGAGGTGGCGCTCCATAAGTCCGAGGCCATGTGTTTTCATGGCCGCGGGAACGCGCCACCTCCGGGTGAGTCCCAATTAACGGCAGGAGGAGTTACCATCGGCGTCGAGACGACTATGAAGTACCTAGGACTCGTCCTCAACAGTCGGTGGAACTTCGTGGAGCATTTCCGACGTTTGGCTCCTAAGTTGGAAAGGACGGGGGCGGCGCTTAAGCGCCTCCTACCCAACTTGGGGGGGGCAAAGGCCTCCTGCCGGAGGTTATACGCCGGGGTCGTGCGGTCCATGGCCCTCTACGGCGCCCCTGTGTGGGTGCCGAACCTAATTCGGCGGCCCGCTCGGGCGCTGCTCACATCACAGAGGGTCATGGCGATCCGATTGATACGCGGATATCGCACGATCTCCGGGGAGGTGGCGAACCTCCTTGCCGGATTACCGCCGTGGGATCTGGAGGCGAAGGTGCTCGCGCGCGTGTTTTGTTTGCGCGCGGAGGCACGTCGCCGGGGTGAAACTCCGCTGCCGCGCCAGATTAATGCACGGCGAGATGAGCTCCGGCGTGATCTCATGGCGGTGTGTCCTGCGTGGACTGAGCACCGCCGTGTCCTCAGGAATGTGATCGGCGACGGCGACCTCTCGCGTCCGGCTCTGGTTCAGACCATGTTACGGAGCGAGGGGGACTGGGATGCCGTCTCCTCCTTCTGCGAAGCAGTCATGCTAGCTAAGGAGGAGGCGGAGCGCGTGAGGGAACGAACCTCCTCACGACCCGGCCGCCGCGAGAGACACTCCGGGCGTCGGGGATCGCGAGACGATCTCCGGCCACCGTAAGCACGGGCCTGCGGACGGCGAGCACGGGTGACTCGCCGCCCGACCAGAACCAGGCCCGAGCGTACGGCGCGTCGCGTTCCGCGCGCGCCTCAAGGAGCCATCAGACCACCACAGATGGGGCCTAACAGGGCTGATGCCGATACGGAGCCGCGGAAGACTTACGGGTTGCCGGGGCTCCGGCTCGAAGTGCAGGAGTAGGAACGGGGTGGTTTTTAGTCAGTAAGAGGCTGACACTCCCTCCCGCCTCACCCGGGCGGGAGAAGTCATTGGATGATTTTCCCCCCACAAAAACAAAAAAAGTTTCCTCATGATGTTTTCCTTCACCGTTTGTCAGTGGTGTCTAAATAATCTTAGAAAGTACATATAAATCTGAAAAAGTCACATTGATACTTGCCGTTGGTAGGTTTCGCACCCGCACCCTCATAGCATGCCCTATCTTAGCCAATCTACCACTACAGCCCATACCCCATCCTAAACTAAGTCGGTGGTATTGTTTTCGTAAAGTTGATTTATCATTTTGCAGTCGTTAGGAAGCCACCGTGGACATTTGATCCGTTGCTATTCATTTATTAACTTGCTGTTTACTTATTAATCAAATTTGAGAAATTAACAAGTTGCCTACCACATCGCTTTGTTTAACAAATGCGATCATTTCAGTCTTGGCATTGTGGTGAGAAAATTAAGCTTAGAAACTAGATACTGTTTTCTCAGGAAATTTGCGTTTGATTTTGTTTAGAAATTGGACGATCCGTGCGTAGTCTTCTAGATAGGAATGCAGATATACTTTTTGAAATTGTCTCGTGTATGTTATTGCTACAATTCACAGGAGCACAAGATTAGTTTGTTTTCGTATTAAGTTAGCAAAACATTTTGCGATTACATTGCTTTTTATTTGAATCATTGTTATCTGAATAAAAAGTTATTGTTATTATTATTGCTACTAGAAAAGTCATTATAGAGCAATATCAAAACCTTCTGAATACAGTTCAAAATAACTTAAACTATATTATAAAAAGAGCCTGCAAAGCAATAATGAACTATTTTACGAAAATAAACCAACACCACAAACTCCGATTAAGTACTTGAATAAAATATGACACCAAACAATAACCATTCCGAACTATTATCAAAACCAAACCACATTAAACAATATTTTAAAGTTCCCAACGAACAATTTGTTGCAAATTCCCTTCAAAAGGTTTTTGTGGGCTTCGGAATAAATAATAACTGTTCTCAGGTAAATATTTTAACTTTAGCAAACCGCAAGTGTTTGAATTGTCTGGCAATGAGAACTTACAGGGTGGTACATTCCCACCCTCTAATTTTTTGCCTCAAAGGTTAGTCTTTTCTGGTGGTTTACTTACACAATCGTTGATTTGATTAATTTGGATCTACCTCTAATATTGTGTTAAATATTTCAACTAGTTCATTTTGTCGCTGTACAAGTTATAACTAGTAGTTAACTCCGTACATCGATTTGTAGTGGTGATGGACTTGATGTAGTATAGAGAACCACGTTCCGCCCAGATGCACTGAGTGCTTAATTTATTGGAATTAAATTACAATATGAATGAAAGGCGATTATTTCTCTCGTTTGTTGATGATTTGCTTATAGGTACCTACTGTTTACACATACTTATTTCAAGCACGAAAGCATGTTTCAATTGGAAACTTGTCACTTACATAGTAGCATGCGTATCGGAATGTTGCTCAAAATCAGCATGCTTATTTCAAGCATGTTTACGAATCGACAGGCGTTGATTTTTCAATATTTTTGAGTTTGCCCAATAGGAAGCGATTTAGCAAGCTGTATTAGAACATGTAACTGACAATGTGAACTGACTTCAAAATAAGGAGGAGGTTCTCCATTCGACCGTATATGTGCTTTTACAATAAACAAATCTTTCATCAGTAACACTGCCTGCTCTATATACTATTGGGATAATAACAGGCACCTATTCATCTAGTGAGTTTCAGCACAAAATGGATGTTACTAGTAGTATGGATCGAGACAAAACAAATGAATCTATATTATCGTCTAGAACATATTAACAGCTTCTGTGTATAATAAAGTAACAATAACCAAGTCTTTGTGGTGAAGTTTCTATGAATCATTTGGCCAAAGTTGTAAAAGTTACTTAACTTATTGGACTTAGTTTATATTTAAAACTGTAGTTACAAGTTTCAGTAACTATACTTTTGAGTTTATGGCGACTTAAGAAGATAGATTTACTCTTGCTCAATCAAACACTCGCGATAAAAATTTCTTTAATAAACTAATAAATGCACATCTCTTCTTATTTAATTTTATAGCGTTAAATATTGTGTGAAAACATTGATATCGAAATATATACGTATGTTTTATAATAAACGACCTGTAAATACTGACTTCACAGACTTAAAAATAATTCAGACCCAAACCGCAACCAACAGCAAATCAAACTGGCATCATATGAAACCTTTCCTGAACCATGATCCAAGCAATGGCGAGGCTTATCAATACTTGCATCACTTAAATATCTCATCAATATATACAGCAGTGTATGGGGAAGTGGCTAAATTGAATATTTATACAGGCCCTCGGCCCAAATGGAAATATAGCGCAGGTGTTGCTATATTGTTTTGGGAATATTGAATTCTGAAAGTTATTTTACATCTAGAATTAGATGGGCACCCTGTTACAGTTGCCGAATGTATAATACTTGAATAATGTAATAGGAACATTCCCACCGCGGCCTGCGCTGCTAGTTTTTTACGATGCGCTATTTTTTGTTAATATTAAGGTTCTATATGATGTTTGAATGAGATAGAGATAATTTTAATTATTTATAATTGATTTGAAACTACGGTTACACTTTTATTTAAGGGGGGAAATCATCGAATGACTGCTTCCGTCTGGGTGAGGTGTGAGGGAGTGTCAGACTCTTACTGACTAAAAACCACCCGGTTCCTTCTCCTGCACGTTGAGTCGGAGCCCCGGTTACCCGTTAGGTTCTCCGCGACTTAGGTTCTCCGCAACACGGTTACACTTAACCATCTTTTAAGATTATCGTAGAAAACATATCAAAGGAAAAGTTATTTTTACTCGTCATACTTATAGTAGACAGTTCTATCTTAATGTATCACCAACTTAATTATCAGTTCTATTGTAATAACAAAAAATACTAACATTATTTTGTAACATAAATATAATTAGAATCAAAACAAACCACCCGACGAAGCAGACGGTAAAAAGATCGTTCTGAACAAAAAAGCGGCTAAAAGGATAAGTAATACCTTCGCTTCTCTGAAATTAATTAACTTAGGTAGTTTGGCTGAAAAAAGGGGTTGGCATTAAGGAGATGGACAGAACTCCTGCAACTGAGACCGGGCTGACAATGATTTATTATATGTTGTGTGCTGTAAGAAAAATGTTAGGATTACCACTAACGTTGATGCAACTCCATGTTCTAAGAAATACAAGGACGAGTAACATTTATTGTTATATTTAGGAGTCAAAAAATTGAGGGATAATTTTGGTAGTCGATTATTTTTGCGTGCATATTATTATTATGTAGAAGTATCAACACTGGTTTTCATTCAAGGGTTGTTATAGCAAGCTTCCGAATCAATCAATACAATTTAAATATGGCAATTCTGTATTTTAAACTGTCAAACACCAAGGGTCACTGGTGATCGCAACCCATTGTTCTATAATTGTGTCTACAAAGACGGTACTCAACGAGTTAATTTATTACGAACCTATAGTCAATATGATAAACCACAGCTAAACTACAAGTTATCTACTAAAGCAAAAACTCGGATTAAAAAACTTATGTTTATAAAATCAACAACACACATTATAAAACGTAAACACTTGGATGACATCAGAACTTGTTTCTATATTCAAAACTCGTAATAATCTTTACGAGTGATAACAACATATCGTACCAGCAGTAACGGTCTAGTGGCCATTAACCATCAGGGGAAGGGTTATTTTAATAGCGCTTAAGAAGTTTTGATTAATGTCCCCTAGAGATCTTAAGTACCGGCAACGATCAATCATCCCTTCTCTGTTTATCTTAATAGTTTCGTGAGATTTTTTTCACGCTTCCATCGAACGCCTCATGAGGGTGTTATGTAGAAGTAAGCTAGTAGGCGTTGGGAAAATGTTATACCAATAATGTTTTCTTGCAAAGTTTAGAAGAATAGTACAACAACAATAGAGAGTCCTCTTCCTAAAACAAATGTGTCATTAGATTAATAGTAGTTGGAGATTCTTTGAATGATTAAGATGTAGGACGTGTGGGCACTTGGTCGTGATGGCATAGGTTACATTTGTCAACATTCCTGCTCTTCCTTCAAAGGTCGTAAGAGCTGATGAAGCCAACAGACCAATACTGGACTGTCTGTACTTATTATGATGATGTTCAAGACGAAACATTAGAAAAATCATATCTTGCTGAAGCAATCAAATATATGTACCTAACCAATCAAATCTTGAGTTACCGTTACCATTCTGTAAGAACTTTCTTAACAAAAAACTAAAAGAAATTATTTAACATATTGTGATGAAGGTATGTACATTCTTGTTCGTCTTCTACTATTTGATTTTTATAACTGTTTAATTTTTTTTTGTTTTTTAACTTATTTTAATGTGATGTTCATTTATGTGTTTTATTTATTTATTTAGTCTTTAATGTACTTGTCGGAAGGATGGTGTGGGCGATGTCAAGCGAGAACCCTCTTCGTCATATATATCGGTAGAGATATGTTTATTTATTTATTTATTTATTTATTTCTTCTTCACAAAATACAGTGAATGGCGGACTTAATGCCTTAAGGCATTCTCTTACAGTCAACCATAGGGAAGTGCAGAGAAATGAAGTGGTTGCGAAGCCAGAACACAATCAAAAAAAAAAAAAAGTTATGTAATATATTAATACAATATTTTATAAATAGACATATACATACCATATAATATATACTACTAAACAAATACTTATACTGCATAAATACTACAATATATTATATAAAAAGAAAACGTTGTTAGAATAGTTTCCTTAATTGTTTTGAGTCTGCCAATGCTTAAGTAGTTGCTCACGGACTTTAAATTTAAAGGTATTGCGACTTGTTGCCATTCTGATCTCCTTGGGCAACGCATTCCACAGAATAACAGCTTGAATGAAAAAGGAAGAATGAAAGAAGTCAGTGCGATGAGAGATACATTGAAGATGTCGGTTTTGAGACGAACGAAGAAATTTTGTGTGGTTTGCGCACGTATATTGGAAGTAAGAAGCAAGGTAATTAGGTGAAGAAGGAGAGTCAAGATAAGAGAATAAAGTGGTTAATGCCCTCTGCTGCCTGCGCAAGCGTATGGGCAGCCACTTCAGTTGCATCCTATGTGCAGAAATATGATCATATTTACGTAACTTGAAAACGAATCGAATGCAGTTATTTAGAAGTCGGTCTAACTTATTGAGTAGATCTGCATTCAGGTCGTAATAACAGACATCAGCGTAATCAATAATCGGGAAAATCAAGGTCTGCACAAGCTGCGTCTTCACAGAGATCATGGTGTTTATGGAGTCATAAAACAATTAAATCTTCGTAATTAAAGTAACGTTTACTTTCGACAGTGCACAATAAAATTACTCAGCGATTGCGTAACGTGTGAACTGGGCAACGATTGACGAACGACTCCCCCGAGCTTGCGCTTGCGCTGCTTTATATATCACTCGGTGGTGGGGTTGAAGTGACGTCGGCCAGTTGTTTGTTCACTGCTTGCCCATTACATTCGTAGTTTACAAAATAATGACGGCGGCGCCGTCATACACAATTTGATTATGGCACATAAGGTGAACTTAATGCCATATGGCATTCTCTAACAGTCAACGTTAGGGTTTAAGTAGAAAATCTGCGAAAAATAAAGTACGGAGAATAAACTAACAGCAAAGAGAGAGAGAGAGAGGAAAAAAAATATAGCAGCGATTTTAAATAAAATTTATGAACTTTGTGTTTAAAGGAGATTTTAATAAGAGCTTTTTAGAGCATTTTTGTATTGAAGGTGAGCACGTTCCAGTGTTTGATGACACTTATTGTAAAGGAATTAGAAATAAAAGATTTTTATCTTATTTTTCTGACATTGTAACTATTTGATTCTATTCAACTTCTCATTGTGTGTATGTTAATGTAATTGATGTAAAGCCGTGTTAACCGTGTTAGTGTGTAACAATAATAAAAAGAAAATAAATAAAAATTTAACTCCAAAACTACAACAAAAGCCTGTACTCGAGTACCAAAGTCTGTAGTATAAGATCATGCAAAGGTCCCGAACATCTTGCAATCTCCAGTAATCCAATACAACACGGATGAAACGGTAAAACATAGAAGAGATTGCTTTCAAACGATATCTGATAGATGCATCTGCTTCGCGAGGGGATTCCTTCGCTTTTGTTCTCCAAATTGAATATTTTGTTTGCTATACGATATACGTATTATTTGTCTTTTATAGGTAAGATTGGGTGTGTATGAAATAGATCAAATATTGCAAGTCTGTATATGAAAAAAGCGAAAAACTTATTTGTCGTAACGTATCGTGTCGAAATTCTGAGTCAAAACGTCTACCAATTTGATATTCAAGTCAATGTGTCAATGTACAATAAATTTAAAATATACCACGTAAGTTTTAAAAATAATATTGGTTCAGCTTCGTATTCATAAATAGATACCGAAAAAAGATTTTTTCAGAATTTGCCATCAATGGAACATAATTTTATTATTGTAATACTAATGCTATTAAATATCTTATTCCAAGCAATCTTTGCACCAAAACATATTCCTTTTATATCACAACATTATCATACGCTCTATATTCTCCTGAATTCAATCCAGTCTCGTGTTATTGTGCATTGAGATTACGAGGACCAATGGAGCTCCGTCTACATTCAATGTATCAAGATTGAAGGCGAGGCGTTCACACTGATATGAATTCCTACAATTTACCTACATGCAGTGAACGTGCATCTATTCTAAGATAGCACAGCCTATTTTTGCGAGAACATTAAAGCATTTTGAATTTAAATAGCTTCTATATACGATATAATCTTATCGTACAAGCAATAAAGCAAATTACAGTTTCTTACCTCCTCCATTTTAAGTGTCTAAGGCCTAACTTTGAACCTAAAATTGATTGGAGCCAACATAGGCGGTACTTCAACTTCCAATATCGAAAGCCTGCCTATACCTGTGGCTGTATCTAAGAGCCTCTGTAAATCTGAAGATAAGGCACGACTCTAAGTGGCCCGGCGGCCAGTGACAACACTTCAGCCTGTAGACGTTCAGGATTTACCTAGCCACGATACAAAAATCTTTGAAATTCAGATGCGGTGACTAGGTAAAAATATAAGTAACTGTTACTACGTGGCGTAGCATATATTCAACCGCTACAAAAATATTACGCGAGAGCTACGAAGATGCTACGCTTTTGCTACGAAAGCGCTTGACGTCGCTCTGTAAATAGATTTTATTCGGTGGGATTTTTGATGGCACTATTTTTAAATTGCCTATTTTTGCGTTTGACAGTTAAGTGAAAATATAATTTTGCAACAGCTATTTATATTTTTAATACTACCACATCCATCTTCTTCCTTCGTAGTGCATTGTAATCGGATGCCAAAGAGATCGTAGATTTTAGATACTGGTTCGAGCCCTGACGATGCATCAGGCAAGCACTTTATGCGTTCTCCGGGAGGCTTGAGTCAACCTTCACTCTATTGGCTACCATAAATTGACCACCATTTTCTAAGGATCGGTTTGAAAGGCTTCCATATCTATTAAATTGGAGATTTGACATGACTTTGTAGAGATTAATCATAGAGGATCGTATTTGACCTGTTAGATGATAAAGGTTTTAATACAGAATCAAATAGAATGAAAGTTATTTTTATTCATGCCTGTGTTTTAAAATTTGCAACAACAATCTTGCAACATAACAATTTAAAACTAAATAGAAATTAAGTGAAAGCAATAAAGTAAAGGGCAGTTGTAAGACTTTTTCTTACAAGTCTATATTTGCGATTTAGTTACACAAGCTCAACAATGATGATTGAGTTCAAAGTACAACGGTATCTTGACCAACCATCTTTGCGATCTTCAGATGTTTTTTACATACTCGCTAAGAAGGATTCACAAGGAAAAAGAATCTTAATTGGCCCAGTTAGATAAACTCTGACTTCAAAGATGCTGAGAGCTCTAAAGTAGGGCCAAACTTTCTTAGATCCAAAAACCTGAATAAGGAACATAATGAGGGTAAACTTTGCATATACATACGAGTATTTAAGTATTCAATTATTTTTCTACCGATCATAAGTTTTTGCGAGTTTAAATGCCGCTAAAGATGCTAAGGGTCGCCCTGGAAAAACGTAGTCAGACCTCGTAACAGAGATACTTAAAAAAACTTGGTGCGGAATATTATCAAATACTAATTTTATTTAGACTCATTTTTCATTTTTTAAACTGCCAAACACCGCGAGGACACCGGTGTCCGCACACCTATTGTTCCTTAATTGTGTCTATAATGACAGTACTCAAAGGGTACTACAAAAAACTTACCATTTTCAATATTTTATAAAGAAATAATTCATGGCCAGCGCCATCTATTATGCTGAAGCACAAATAAAAAATAACACAACACCTAAGCCAAGTCATTATATAAGTTGCGGATAACCTAACGGGTAACCGGGGCTCCGGCTCGACGTGCAGGAGAAGGAACAGGGTGGTTTTTAGTCAGTAAGAGTCTGACACTCCCTCCCGCCTCACCCAGGCGGGAGCAGTCATTCGATAATTTTCCCCCCTTAAAAAAAAGTCATTATATAAGAGCCAACATAACACTGAAACTGAAATGCAACTCTCATTCAAATCAGTGCATACAATTAAGTAAGAGTCTCATTATAGCCTTTGTTATATTATTTAAAGCATTGTGAAGTGTAGTAGGGAATATTGGCCAGCTACAGTCTAATTTGTATGTTGAGTGCAACTTCCCTCTACTGCGGAGTTTGAAGAGTTTTCTTTCAAAAAGAGAGCGGAGAAATGTTGTCTTATTATTGTTAACAGTTGCAGACGAGCGTGGTATTATGAAACACAGTTAGGTACTGCAGTTCAGTGACTAAAAGTGGGTCTTGATTTTCGTGTATTTTAGCCATAGTTAGTTTACATTATACTCTAAAATCTTCAACTTATTCATGTGAATTCATTTAAGCTATGTATCTTGTCTTATTTGAGAATCTTCTCATTCCTCGACCCAAGAATGTAATCCATTTTCCTGTCAAAATTGTACAAACTAAGCCACTAAGTAACTATAAGTGTGGGAGAGCCATGCTTCGGCACGAATGGACCGGCTCGACCGGAGTGATACCACGGCCTCATAGAAAACCAACGTGAAACAACGCTTGCGTTGTGATTTGTCGTGTGAGTAAGGTTACCGGAGACCAATTACCCTCCCTTTCCCCCAATCTCCCCAATCTCCCCAATCCCTGAATCCCCAACGATCCTCAAACTCATAATTCCCAAAAGGCCAGTAACGCACATGTAACGCCTCTGGTGTTCCAGGTGGCCATGGGCGACGCCGATTGCTGACCATCAGGTGATCCACCTGCTCGTTTACCGGCTTATGACATAAAAAAAAACTAATGAAACCCCATATAATTATAGTTCTACTTGAAAATATAATAATCAAAAGAAGAGCTAGCCACTGTTCGAATCACATATTCAAACGTTCTTAAGTACACCATAAATAATAGGAAACCAATAGAAATCAATACGACATCATCACTTACCAAATTGGTTTCGTGATTTTAGAACGAATTATAATAACGGAACAATTTCTTTATTTTAAGTAAGAGTGCTTTATTCCAAATCCCTGGTGCAGAGTTTCTTTAAAAAATATAAGGAAAAAATACGAGCAACAAGACGCTTGACGAAAAAGATTAACATTTTAATTGCATTACAGTCCTTTCCCTTTTATTTAAAACGACCGAAAAGGTTTATTTTTTAGTAAAAAATTGAATAGAGTGAAATCATTTTAAGACATGCTCCACAAAGAGAAGAGTAGGTAGGTATTTTTAAAAACACCTTTCTTTTTTGTTTCAGTGAACAGGGAATTTTCATAAAGATATTAAAATAGATAACAGAGGTGTCTTTGGGACATTTTGTGTTATTCTGGTGTTTTTAATTAATAATAATAATAATAATAATTTCTTAACCCTTCAGCCACTCACATTCTCGTTGCCCCTATGTTGCTATATCTAGCAACCATTCCCGGGGCCCGGTCGGTGAGTTGGCGAGTCTCCGCCTGCCATTTTTACGTGTAAAAATTACATTGTTTCGGCAGGTGCCATAGTCATCCATAGTTCCCAATTTACCAATCCACAGTAACCCATCCATAGCCCTACCTTGTTTTTTTTTTTTTCTATTATTCACAATAGTCCTACACCGGACTAACCGGGGACTGTCCTTGGGTGCATTTCCATAGTGCATACAGGGATAGTCGCCGGTTTGTGTCTCCATTACATTTAGATTAAAGTTGTCTAAAGGGCCTCTGCGCAGTTGGCTTCGGCCCCTCGTACGCCTCCCAAATGACCGGGACCCTGTGGTCTCGTGAATGGTAAAGACATACATAATAATAATAATAATAAGTTTTATTTAACAAAAAGTTACAGAAATGTACATAAGTAGACATAAGAAGTGGGTAGACTAATTCTAGGCATTACAGTTTGTTGCAAAGATTTCTGTACAGAATTAAAGTAACCCTGCCTCTTAAACTAGGATATCCTGTATTTTAAGAGACAGTGTCAATTAGATGACTTTATGCACATTGTACCTATTAGTTGATATCTTAAGCTTCATTGTAATAAAGAATTTAGAAATAGTGATAAGATAAAACTAAAATGACATATTGAATTGAATCTAAAACAAATACAGCTCATACAACAAGCAACCAGTGGCAACAAGTATGATGTAATCATCAACACTCCACGGACTCCAGCAGTCTACTAAAATCAACTCAAGTCAACATGTTCGCCATTAAACCTCATAACTACCTAATCCGCCGTCCGATTAGGCAAGCGATCATGACGTCTCAACCGCCCGTATACAATAACCAGATACAGTAAAGAAACTTTATGCTAAACCGAATGCACTCGCCGTCGCCGGCAAACGCCTAGAGTACGCCGTGACTTGAATACTGAATCACCAACAAATGCATACCTACTGCCATATTGCAACACTATGCCACCGCAAAAACTCATTCCATATTCACACCTCCCAACACTGACGAATACATCACAGCCACAATAAGAATACACGAAAACCGCGCTCGTAGCCAACCAGCATTGTACCACGTACATTTCGATGTTACCGTTTATTACACGCTCAGTCGACTCGTTGTGAAGGATTGGATCCCATTTCGAATTCCTAGCCCGTAATGGGCGTAAACAAAGAGATTATTACGAGCAGATGCAATTAACATCAAAAAGATACAATGAAAGAAGCTGGGCTTTAAAAGTTTTATGAGTAAATACCGCTATAAAAACGGAGTAGGCGAAATTAGAGCGAGGAAATGTAACAGCTTATAGAATTCAAGACTGTGGGCGGGCAAGTACTAAAAGAATTCGTTAATTTTAGCGAAATGAGCCTTACTTATAAGTTACTACTATATCTTATTTCAGAACTTCATCAAAAAAATGTTTATGTAGGTACATACTTTTATAAAACAAAAATATATAGTAATAGAAATATTGTATGGATTTTGTTCTAATATGAACAAAAGCAATAAATAAAGTAGGCCCAATTTTCCTGCGAATAAAATAAAACAAGATTGCAACAACAATAGATTTATTATTAGCTACATAAAATATTTTCACTCATAAATAACATTTATCTACTAAAAAAGTAAAAAGTCCACATAAACGACTGTCTGAGCAACGATCTACTATCAGGGGATTACCCGTTTTATAATGATTTATGATCATCCATCGAGATGAAATAATAATATAGAAAAATAGTGCTATCGCTGTGTTGCCAGCGTGGGACATTTATTATTTAAAACGTTAAAATGAAAAGAGGTATTAATGTTAAGAAAAAATAACCTGACACTTGAATTTTAGTATCCATATTTTTACAGAAGCAACGCTGAATTTCAAAATAATTTGAAACTTAGAAACAATACATAAACTACTCTGTAACTCAATCCTAACATCCAGAAACTCATAAATAAATAGATTTTACAAATTATCGAAATATCAAATTTAGCTAGCAACACAGTGTAACAAATTTATCTAGCAATATGAGAGTAGCTCACTGAGGCTGCATGCCTTGTCGCAGCACTCATTGACGACGAACCTCTTTCCTCTTGAGGGCAAGGACATACCCCTGGCTTTGTGAGGGGCCATCCAGGGCCAGCCGAACTGACCTTCCTGTTCCTTGTAGTAGGGTGATAGGATAGCATCTGAAAAAATAGTTTTGGTCTAATTTACACCAAGTTTTTAAATCGTTACCGGTTACGTTACGCCAGAATTTTCTGCTGACTTTTTTAGCTGCGTTGATCAACAGTAGTTTCATGTTCTAGTTTCTTTGCTTTCTTCTACAGAAAATAAACAATATACCTACCATTCAACTATGTCCACTGTGATTAAGCCAAACACTTCCCTCAACTATTTTATCAATTCAACATTGCAACAATTAGTCTTGCTCAATGCATTCAATAGGAAGATAAATGTTCCTACACAAAAGATATGGAGATACATTCAGATTGCATTAAATACTGACGGATCGGTAGACCGCTTGCGTAATAAATCGTTCCCTGTACTCGACTTTAACAAATTGCACTAGGAGATAAGCAGCTGGTACACTATAAAAGTGCTTTCTCTTATTGTGGGAAGCGCTCGGTTAGGGAATATTGTAATAATCTCCATATTGATTGCAAATGGGTTATGTTCTTGCATTCTAGGTAGTGTATTTTTAAACAAATTCGAAATGCGAAAACGGTGACATACGTATTGTTTAGAAAAGTATGCAATACATAATTAATTATTATATTTTCAGCTTACTTACGTAATTGCTTTAAAGAAAGTTGAAACTTTTAATGCAAACTTAGTATGCAATTTTCAGTCATGAATCACGACAATCCAGCATGGCCATTTAGTCTAGTGAATAATTCAAATATGGAACTTACTATACATAGATCCGGAATCCGACCGCTTACTCTCTGAGCCAGATTCTTCGAAACACAAAAAGGCCAGAGCTCTGGCCAACGATCTGCCACAGTATATTTGAGGGTTGGCATCTTGGAATGACACCTGTCCACCTCCGATGTGCGCTGAACACAGCGTGATAGCGCAGAGAGCCATAAGGAGGATCGATTGTTGAGGATTCATCTGGAAGGCAATATAATGAATTTTTAAGTAGAATTAAAATGGAACATTGATTCTAATAATTTACTGAAGGAACAAGAAGGTAATCGATTGTGTAAATCTCTACTTTACGGATTTAGGAGCCAGGAAACAAAGAAGATACAAAGTAACCGAATTAGGTAAATGCACCTAAATGTTAATATTATAAATGGAGCCACTGCATTTAGTTCTGGTGTGTTTAATAGTGGTGAAAAAATACATAAAGTAAAGAATTTTTTAACAAATATCTTTGAATAAATCCAATTGGAAATGGTAAACAACAAACTGCTAGGGTTAATCATAAATATTACATGTACCAAATTCATAAAAAACGAATATATTACCTTGAATAGGTTATTTTCACGAAGCACACCTTGCTTGAATGTGGATAACTGGGGCAGGACTTCCCATTTTATACCCCTTTAGCCCTCTATAATAATAATTAATATTCCAACATGTCAATAACATACAATAACTGTGGTTAATGAAGTTTGATATCTGACCTTGTGATTGGGTAAAGGTGTGGCTGGGTGATTTACTCACCCTTGTAACCACGGCGCCGCCCGTAGGTGGAAAAGGTTAACAAGAAAACAAGTAAGGCTTAGACATATGGTACGGGGCATGTAATTTGTTACTTTGCGCTTTTAAATTAAAGCTACTGTTTGGTCGTAAATATCAGTAGCAATTATAATAATAAAACTACTGATTGGCACGACTCTTAGCAGAAGATCGATTATTTAGATTAGGTTCTCGGTTTCTGGAAAACTACCAATAGAATGCGTAAACGCATTCTATTGGTAGTTTTCCACTTTGACTTCAGCTTATAATTCTCAATAGCCAATCAATAACTTTACTCAGCCGATTAGTTTTAGTCACTACTGTCCTCTAGATACTATACAATCAATCAGCCACAAATTATCCATAAACCAGCCTCCTTGCTGAGCTCCCATGAACATTAGTCACCGTAAGGATACCATCTATCACAGGTGTGCCCACACATCATTGGGTCCCGATAGCTGAAGACGCATTGCTACTGACTCGAAGGTGCTCAAAGTGGAACTGTCATCGCCAAATGACCCTATATCAAAGTGTCCATTAAGATTTCTCAGGATTTAGATCCGGTCATGTAGGTCGAGGTTTTTTCACATTACAAATGTTTAATGGCACAATCGAAGAAGATAGTAATGAAATACGGCTTGTTATAACTTATACCAGAATTGTTCTGTAGATTCACATCGTTTTCTTTGAAAAATAGGGACATTTTGGCTGTATGCTAAAACATAACTAGATTGGTAGGTAGGTCTGTATCGTAAGGAAAGTGTATCGTTGGTACCAATATCCAATTTTCCACATCTCCGATTGTCTGAAAAAGTAATATTCTGAAACATCAATACGTATTGGATAGTCTAAATAAATGTAACAAATTCATCAGGTGTCCTGAAGCCTTAATGCTTCAATTTCACTATGGCGTCGCACTGGCGCGAATTCCAATCTGGGGCGCACTTAAGCCGTCAAATAAGATGAAACCGAATGGAACATTGGATGTGACGTCCCCCCCCCCCTTCCAAACAACGTTTGCTGTCGCGCACACTTCATTTGTTAAAAGTCTATTCCACTTCGTTGAACGATTTAATGGAGATCAGTGAGTATGACGTATTTGAAATGTAAACAAAATTGTTATACAAACTTCCGCGTTTGGTTCCATTCAACGACAAACAGGCGCTTTGAAGTTTCCTCCAGCTTAAGTGTTGGTGGTAATTGCTGTCTTTATATAAACACACGTAAGTTTCAATCTAAACCGACAGAGCATTAACTTTGAGACGATGTTTGATAAGTAGTGTGGGAAGTACAGCTACCCACCTGTTTATGTTGTATTCATAATTATTACTAGCGACCCGCCCCGACTTCACACGGGTGCATCGGTGCATGTATTAAGTATAAATCTGTGGCGTAATTTTAGAGATCTAAGCATATATATCTTTGTTTTATTACCTGTCTGGCTTTGTTTTATTACCCGACTACAATTAAAACCAGACAATTTATACTTTAAGTTCTATGTACCTACATACATACCTACATTATATTAGAGCTGGTCATGTTAAATACCTCCAACAGTGATAGAAGGCGAGGAACGAGAAGACCTATCACCAATAGCAAGCTATCGGAGCGCCGCCCTCCCGACACCCGAAACACCAGAAGTGTTACAAGTGCATTGCTGACCTTTTGGGGTTAAAATATCAGGATATGGATATTTGGTTACCAAGGAAGGGTAGGAGCATTTGGTTTCAGCCCGGAAAAACCTAACGCAAACGTTGTTCACACAAAATTTCTGTGAGGCCGTGATCACTTCATGCCAAATTATAGCTCTCCCACACTGTACTAATCATTAGGTAAGTAAGTACTTAATTATAGTGACAAAACATGACATGTCATATAAGAGCTTTGTTTTCGTTAATAATTACTTTCCTTTAAGTACTAATAATTTTTAATTCCCGGGCAATGTATTATATTAATAGAACAAACATTTCTATAGTGATCGACAATAAGTAACCTCTTCATACATACATACATACATAACTTCACGCCTGTCTCCCATGGGGGTAGGCAGAGACTAAGGAACGCCAATTACTACGATTCTTACATACCTCTTTCGCTTCATTAACAGTCATCAATCTTTTCATGCATGCTCGTCGGTTAAGGATACTTTTAATTTGGCCCTTCTTTAATATATCGCCAATCTGGGTGCTTACTCTTGAAACCAATATCAATGCCAATGCAATTTCAATCCAATAAAATCTCAATAATCATTCAATGTCAAAACTGTACAAACCCTATCGTAGCTGTTGAAATAGCATTCAGAGTACGGAATATAAAGCCAAACTCAATACCATTTAGTTTATTTAATATCTACGCAATACGGATGCAATGGGCGCTAGAGTTGCAACTCAAGAGTATGAAATTTCGCAATACCAATGTCGATCGATCGGAATTGGATTCAAGGGTAAGCACCCAGGTCACTATATGTCCGTCTAGGGCGCCCTTTACCGACGGCCCCATTCATATCCGCTCTGTATACTTCCTTCGTTACTCTACTTTCATCCATCCTTTCTACATGTCCAAACCAGCGTAACATTCCCTTTTCAATCCTTGTCACTACATCATCTTTCAATCCACACCTTTCTCTAATAACACTATTTTTCACTCGATCACTCAATTTTAGTCCACACATACTTCTTAGGGCTCTCATTTCCACCGCATTAATCCTGCTTTCATGCTTCTTCTGCCACACCCATGATTCACTACCATACATAAGCGTTGGTGTCAATACACACTGCATTACAGCAAGTCGAGCTTTGCTGGATATTATTTTACTCGACATGACAGAGTGTAAAGCACCATTAACACTATTTCCCGCTTTCACTCTCCTTTCAATATCCCCGTCACACTTTCCATCTCTCGTAAATAGTAAATAATTTAGAAATAGTGATAAGATAAAACTAAAATGACATATTGACTTGAATCTAAAACAAATACAGCTCATACAACAAGCAACCAGTGGCAACAAGTATGATGTAATCATCAACACTCCACAGACTCCAGCAGTCTACTAAAATCAACTCAAGTCAACATGTTCGCCAACTGTCAAACACCAAGCGGTCACCGGTGACCGCAACCTATTGTTCTATAATTGTGTCTATAATGACGGTACTCGACGAGTTAAACCTCATAACTACCTAATCCGCCGTCCTATTAGGCAAGCGATCATGACGTCTCAACCGCCCGTATACAATAACCAGATACAGTAAAGAAACTTTATGCTAAACCGAATGCACTCGCCGTCGCCGGCAAACGCCTAGAGTACGCCGTGACTTGAATACTGAATCACCAACAAATGCATACCTACTGCCATATTGCAACACTATGCCACCGCAAAAACTCATTCCATATTCACACCTCCCAACACTGACGAATACATCACAGCCACAATAAGAATACACGAAAACCGCGCTCGTAGCCAACCAGCATTGTACCACGTACATTTCGATGTTACCGTTTATTACACGCTCAGTCGACTCGTTGTGAAGGATCGGATCCCATTTCGAATTCCTAGCCCGTAATGGGCGTAAACAAAGAGATTATTACGAGCAGATGCAATTAACATCAAAAAGATACAATGAAAGAAGCTGGGCTTTAAAAGTTTTATGAGTAAATACCGCTATAAAAACGGAGTAGGCGAAATTAGAGCGAGGAAATGTAACAGCTTATAGAATTCAAGACTGTGGGCGGGCAAGTAGGTACTAAAAGAATTCGTTAATTTTAGCGAAATGAGCCTTACTTATAAGTTACTACTATATCTTATTTCAGAATTCATCAAAAAAATGTTTATGTAGGTACATACTTTTATAAAACAAAAATATATAGTAATAGAAATATTGTATGGATTTTGTTCTAATACGAACAAAAGCAATAAATAAAGTAGGCCCAATTTTCCTGCGAATAAAATAAAACAAGATTGCAACAACAATAGATTTATTATTAGCTACATAAAATATTTTCACTCATAAATAACATCTAAAAAAGTAAAAAGTCCACATAAACGACTGTCTGAGCAACGATCTACTATCAGGGGATTACCCGTTTTATAATGATTTATGATCATCCATCGAGATGAAATAATAATATAGAAAAATAGTGCTATCGCTGTGTTGCCAGCGTGGGACATTTATTATTTAAAACGTTAAAATGAAAAGAGGTATTAATGTTAAGAAAAAATAACCTGACACTTGAATTTTAGTATCCATATTTTTACAGAACCAAGAACCAACGCTGAATTTCAAAATAATTTGAAACTTAGAAACAATACATAAACTACTCTGTAACTCAATAATATATCGATTAGGTCCTAACATCCAGAAACTCATAAATAAATAGATTTTACAAATTATCGAAATATCAAATTTAGCTAGCAACACAGTGTAACAAATTTATCTAGCAATATGAGAGTAGCTCACTGAGGCTGCATGCCTTGTCGCAGCACTCATTGACGACGAACCTCTTTCCTCTTGAGGGCAAGGACATACCCCTGGCTTTGTGAGGGGCCATCCAGGGCCAGCCGAACTGACCTTCCTGTTCCTTGTAGTAGGGTGATAGGATAGCATCTGAAAAAATAGTTTTGGTCTAATTTACACCAAGTTTTTAAATCGTTACCGGTTACGTTACGCCAGAATTTTCTGCTGACTTTTTTAGCTGCGTTGATCAACAATAGTTTTGTTGGGGAGAGTTTTTGGACTGTATAAATGATGATGCTGATTAAAGGTACTGGTTTATTCGACGGAAGGTAGGTGTGCCTTTACAAATATACGGCGCGCAACGCGTACAGTGCTCACAGCTAATCGAGTGGAAAAGAACGGGCCGCGATCCTCGTCCTCGTATATGTTGATCCCCGCGCAGCGCTGTCCCCCCTCTGATGCCACCGCCAGTGCCGCCTCCATCGACGTCATCAAGATGTCCGAGACGTTTCCGAACAAGTTTCATGTTCTAGTTTATTTGCTTTCTTCTACAGAAAATAAACAATATACCTACCATTCAACTATGTCCACTGTGATTAAGCCAAACACTTCCCTCAACTATTTTATCAATTCAACATTGCAACAATTAGTCTTGCTCAATGCATTCAATAGGAAGATAAATGTTCCTACACAAAAGATATGGAGATACATTCAGATTGCATTAAATACTGATGGATCGGTAGACCGCTTGCGTAATAAATCGTTCCCTGTACTCGACTTTAACAAATTGCACTAGGAGATAAGCAGCTGGTACACTATAAAAGTGCTTTCTCTTATTGTGGGAAGCGCTCGGTTAGGGAATATTGTAATAATCTCCATATTGATTGCAAATGGGTTATGTTCTTGCATTCTAGGTAGTGTATTTTTAAACAAATTCGAAATGCGAAAACGGTGACATACGTATTGTTTAGAAAAGTATGCAATACATAATTAATTATTATATTTTCAGCTTACTTACGTAATTGCTTTAAAGAAAGTTGAAACTTTTAATGCAAACTTAGTATGCAATTTTCAGTCATGAATCACGACAATCCAGCATGGCCATTTAGTCTAGTGAATAATTCAAATATGGAACTTACTATACATAGATCCGGAATCCGACCGCTTACTCTCTGAGCCAGATTCTTCGAAACACAAAAAGGCCAGAGCTCTGGCCAACGATCTGCCACAGTATATTTGAGGGTTGGCATCTTGGAATGACACCTGTCCACCTCCGATGTGCGCTGAACACAGCGTGATAGCGCAGAGAGCCATAAGGAGGATCGATTGTTGAGGATTCATCTGGAAGGCAATATAATGAATTTTTAAGTAGAATTAAAATGGAACATTGATTCTAATAATTTACTGAAGGAACAAGAAGGTAATCGATTGTGTAAATCTCTACTTTACTGATTTAGGAGCCAGGAAACAAAGAAGATACAAAGTAACCGAATTAGGTAAATGCACCTAAATGTTAATATTATAAATGGAGCCACTGCGTTTAGTTCTGGTGTGTTTAATAGTGGTGAAAAAATACATAAAGTAAAGAATTTTTTAACAAATATCTTTGAATAAATCCAATTGGAAATGGTAAACAACAAACTGCTAGGGTTAGTCATAAATATTACATGTACCAAATTCATAAAAAACGAATATATTACCTTGAATAGGTTATTTTCACGAAGCACACCTTGCTTGAATGTGGATAACTGGGGCAGGACTTCCCATTTTATACCCCTTTAGCCCTCTATAATAATAATTAATATTCCAACATGTCAATAACATACAATAACTGTGGTTAATGAAGTTTGATATCTGACCTTGTGATTGGGTAAAGGTGTGGCTGGGTGATTTACTCACCCTTGTAACCACGGCGCCGCCCGTAGGTGGAAAAGGTTAACAAGAAAACAAGTAAGGCTTAGACATATGGTACGGGGCATGTAATTTGTTACTTTGCGCTTTTAAAATAAAGCTACTGTTTGGTCGTAAATATCAGTAGCAATTATAATAATAAAACTACTGATTGGCACGACTCTTAGCAGAAGATCGATTATTTAGATTAGGTTCTCGGTTTCTGGAAAACTACCAATAGAATGCGTTTACTTCCACTTTGACTTCAGCTTATAATTCTCAATAGCCAATCAATAACTTTACTCAGCCGATTAGTTTTAGTCACTACTGTCCTCTAGATACTATACAATCAATCAGCCACAAATTATCCATAAACCAGCCTCCTTGCTGAGCTCCCATGAACATTAGTCACCGTAAGGATACCATCTATCACAGGAGTGCCCACACATCATTGGGTCCCGATAGCTGAAGACGCATTGCTACTGACTCGAAGGTGCTCAAAGTGGAACTGTCATCGCAATGACTCTATATCAAAGTGTCCATTAAGATTTCTCAGGATTTAGATCCGGTCATGTAGGTCGAGGTTTTTTCACATTACAAATGTTTAATGGCACAATCGAAGAAGATAGTAATGAAATACGGCTTGTTATAACTTATACCAGAACTGTTCTGTAGATTCACATCGTTTCTTATACCTTATCTAGCTAGAGCTTTCCTTGAAAAATAGGGACATTTTGGCTGTATGCTAAAACATAACTAGATTGGTAGGTAGGTCTGTATCGTAAGGAAAGTGCGTTGGTACCAATATCCAATTTTCCACATCTCCGATTGTCTGAAAAAGTAATATTCTGAAACATCAATACGTATTGGATAGTCTAAATAAATGTAACAAATTCATCAGGTGTCCTGAAGCCTTAATGCTTCAATTTCACTATGGCGTCGCACTGGCGCGAATTCCAATCTGGGGCGCACTTAAGCCGTCAAATAAGATGAAACCGAATGGAACATTGGATGTGACGTCCCCCCGCCCCTCCCTAACACAACGTTTGCTGTCGCGCACACTTCATTTGTTAAAAGTCTATTCCACTTCGTTGAACGATTTAATGGAGATCAGTGAGTATGACGTATTTGAAATGTAAACAAAATTGTTGTACAAACTTCCGCGTTTGGTTCCATTCAACGACAAACAGGCGCTTTGAAGTTTCCTCCAGCTTAAGTGTTGGTGGTAATTGCTGTCTTTATATAAACACACGTAAGTTTCAATCTAAACCGACAGAGCATTAACTTTGAGACGATGTTTGATAAGTAGTGTGGGAAGTACAGCTACCCACCTGTTTATGTTGTATTCATAATTATTACTAGCGACCCGCCCCGACTTCACACGGGTGCATCGGTGCATGTATTAAGTATAAATCTGTGGCGTAATTTTAGAGATCTAAGCATATATATCTTTGTTTTATTACCTGTCTGGCTTTGTTTTATTACCCGACTACAATTAAAACCAGACAATTTATACTTTAAGTTCTATGTACCTACATACATACCTACATTATATTAGAGCTGGTCATGTTAAATACCTCCAACAGTGATAGAAGGCGAGGAACGAGAAGACCTATCACCAATAGCAAGCTATCGGAGCGCCGCCCTCCCGACACCCGAAACACCAGAAGTGTTACAAGTGCATTGCTGACCTTTTGGGGTTAAAATATCAGGATATGGATATTTGGGTACCAAGGAAGGGTAGGAGCATTTGGTTTCAGCCCGGAAAAACCTAACGCAAACGTTGTTCACACCGAATTTCTGTGAGGCCGTGATCACTTCATGCCAAATTATAGCTCTCCCACACTGTAATAATCATTAGGTAAGTAAGTACTTAATTATAGTGACAAAACATGACATGTCATATAAGAGCTTTGTTTTCGTTAATAATTACTTTCCTTTAAGTACTAATAATTTTTCAATTCCCGGGCAATGTATTATATTAATAGAACAAACATTTCTATAGTGATCGACAATAAGTAACCTCTTCATACATACATACATACATAACTTCACGCCTGTCTCCCATGGGGGTAGGCAGAGACTAAGGAACGCCAATTACTACGATTCTTACATACCTCTTTCGCTTCATTAACAGTCATCAATCTTTTCATGCATGCTCGTCGGTTAAGGATACTTTTAATTTGGCCCTTCTTTAATATATCGCCAATCTGGTCACTATATGTCCGTCTACGGCGCCCTCTACCGACGGCCCCATTCATATCCGCTCTGTATACTTCCTTCGTTACTCTACTTTCATCCATCCTTTCTACATGTCCAAACCAGCGTAACATTCCCTTTTCAATCCTTGTCACTACATCATCTTTCAATCCACACCTTTCTCTAATAACACTATTTTTCACTCGATCACTCAATTTTAGTCCACACATACTTCTTAGGGCTCTCATTTCCACCGCATTAATCCTGCTTTCATGCTTCTTCTGCCACACCCATGATTCACTACCATACATAAGCGTTGGTGTCAATACACACTGCATTACAGCAAGTCGAGCTTTGCTGGATATTATTTTACTCGACATGACAGAGTGTAAAGCACCATTAACACTATTTCCCGCTTTCACTCTCCTTTCAATATCCCCGTCACACTTTCCATCTCTCGTAAATAGTGATCCCAGATACACAAATTCATTCACTTGTTCCAATTTTTCATCACCTATCATTACCTGACATTCTGTTATCACCTCATTTCTTTCTATCACCAACACTTTCGTCTTGTTCACATTTACTTTCATACCTTTCCTTTCAAATGCATCATTCATAGCAGTGATCATTTGTTGTAATTCTTGGGCCGACGAGGCAACAAGCACCTGGTCGTCGGCATACAACAATGTTTTAATCACTGTGTCATTCATCCTTAATCCAGACTCTCCTACTTTCAGGTCGTTCAAACAGCTGTCCATAAATAGGTTGAACAGCCAAGGAGATGCTAAACAACCTTGCCTAACACCTCGATTAATGTTAAACCACTCTGTGTAGTCCCCATTTATTCTGACACAGGCACTCGAGTCCTTATATAAGGATTTAAGTGCCCGAATCAGGTGGCCATCCACCCCATACATGGACAGAGTTGACCACAATTCATTCCTCACCACTCTGTCATAAGCCTTTTCTAGGTCTATAAAGGCACAAAATACCTTTTGGTGCTTTGATAACATTTTCTCTGACTCAGACTTGATCCGTACACCCCAATCCCTTTCGAAATCCCGCTTGCACATCCCAGATTTTACGCTCAGTTACATCCATCACTCTTTCGATCAATACCTTGGCATACAACTTTCCTACTACGCTTAGGAGGCTTATACCGCGATAATTTTTGCACTCCTGCTGTGATCCTTTTCCTTTATACAGTGGCACAATTACGGCCTTGGCCCAGTCTCTAGGGACACGACCGCATCGCCAACACTTATTAAAAAGTAGATACAGCAGGCTTGCAATTACACCTCCACCCTCTGTTAGCATTTCAGTAGTTATCCTATCGCATCCCGCTGCTTTACCTACTTTCAAACTCTTAATGGCACTCACAATTTCATCCATATTTATTTCTCCCACATTAGCACTTTCATTTTCATCGTTTACTTCCTCTTCTTTCAAATCACTCCTTTCAAATAAATTCTCGAAGTATTCCTTCCACTGCTTTAAAACATCCTTACTTTCTCCAATGACACTCCCATTTATATCCCTTATCGTACTTACTTTCGAGTCCCCCACTTTGCCTCTGGCCTTTCTTACTAAATGCCAGAATAGTTTAGCGTTGGCTCGAAAGTTCCGCGAAAAATTCCTTTCAAACTTTTCCTTGCATTCATTTTTCTTCTTGTTAACTATCGCTTTTGCTCTCTTTTTGAGACTAACGTACTTTTCTTTCATACTTTCTAGCAGTCTTCTATTTGCCTTTGAGGCTAATAAGTCCAGCCATGCTTTCTTCTTTTGCTCTATCACCTCTTTTACTTCATCATCCCACCATTCATTCCTCTTGCTTCCAGTGTTATTTTTCTTGCTTACCCCACATACTTGAGTAGCTACTGCGATCACTCCATCTTTAAATTCCTTCCAAAATTCTTCTATATTCCATTCGTCACCTTTCATTAGCTCCCTAAACCTTTCATTTAATAGTTTCCTGTACTGGTCCCTAGCTTCCTCTTCTCTCAACCGTTCAACTCTTACTCTCTCGGTTCCAGACAACCTTACCCGTGGCCAATGTCTCCACTTCATTGCCAGTTTAGCTATTCTAGTAACTACTAGGAAGTAGTCGCTTCCGACATTCGTGCCACGGTAAACCCTTGTATCCTTCACTTTTGTCCGCAGGCGTTCATCAACAATCACAAAATCAATCATACATCTTTCTGTATGCCTCTGCCATGTATACATGTGTATCTTCTTGTGACCAAATGTTGTGTTGGTCACAACAAGATCCTTTTCTACACATATATGCAGAAGACATACACCATTCTCGTTCACTCGTTCGTCTCCAAATCGCCCTAATACTCTATCGTACCCATCGCGTGCCACTCCAACCCATCCATTAAAATCTCCAAGCATAATTATTCTTTCATTCTCTTTACATTCATTAAGAACATCTCTCAAGTTATCCCAGAATACTTCCCTCACCCCAATTGGCTTTGACATGTCCGGGGCATAAGCACAGATTACAAATAATTTGGTCAAGCCGATTTTAAGGCGGATCCAAAGTATCCTAGGACTCACGCATTCATACTCTTTCACACATTCAATGATCCTTTCAGATAGTATGACCCCCACGCCCTGGCTGCCTCTCTGGGAACTTGCAACACCAGACCAGTAAGCAATATATTGGCCATGTGTGGTAGTCATACAACCCTTTCTTTTCGTCTCGCTCACCCCTAACAAATCAATCTTTCTTGTATTCATCATCTCACATATTTCTAACATCTTGCCTTCTACGCCTCCACACACATTCAGTGTAGCAAAAAGGCAGTCCTCAGCCCGCTTTCTGCCTACGCACGGGGAGACAAAAAGCTCAGGGAGGGATTCTCCAGCGGAGCTGGTACCCTCCTGGGGTAGTGTACTCTATAATCCCCTGTTCATAATGCCCTGTCGCATATCCCTATGGATGGGAAAAGGAAGTAAGGATGATTGGTAGGGGATTGTGGGTATGTGGGATAGGAAAGCTGTGGAAGCTACGATCACCCCCGTACATAGACAGTAGTGATCAAGAGCTTCCACAGCTCAAAGGTTAACGGGGATACTGCAGAAACGGAAAGGATACGAGGAAAGTTCCTGCAGTAGTAGTCGCGTTCCTATCTGTTTCTTCTTTCATGATCGGAAAGACCATAAAGTTGAAAACAGCCTCTTCATTATATATAATTATTCATAGCTATTATTGTATTATTCAAACCTAAATGGAATAAATAAAAATGGTTAGTTGTCCAAGTTATCGTAAATTGAACAAGCTTTTTAGTGTTTAACTTTTAACCTACCTAAGCATCGCGTCCTGCTACAGAAATCATGGAACTCATTGTAATATACTTATACAGACACTATTGTGCTATTTTTTACAGGTATCTCATACTCTATTGCGCTGTGTCCACAATAACGGCCTGTTGTTGGCACGGCAAAGTGGATTTCAACGTCCCTGGTAAAAAATACCAAAGTCCTTTTAGATTCAAAAGATAGCAACATTTTTAAACATAATAAATTTATTTTAAAATGGCAACATTCTCATCACAACAATCAAAAATCAAATGGCGCCGATCTAATGTCAGAGAAGCGTGTGTTATTTTTTTAAGACAAAGCGTACGTTTTTGATTATCGTCATAAATAAGTGAGAAATAATGTCTCGAGACCATAGAAAAGATGGCAGATTTTATAACAGAGAGAGAGATTGGGATAGAGACAGGGATCGCGAGCGTGATAGGGACAGGGATCGTAATCGGGATCGGGACCGCGACCGGGATCTGCGCGATCCACGGGATTATAGGAGCCGTCCAATGCATAAACGGAGCCGTACTCCTCCACGAAGAGACGACAGTGACAAGCAAAGAAGCCGCTCACCTCGGACCAAGAACGAAAAAGATCTCCTTGATGAGAACATACTGAGCGAGATATCGAAATTACCCGAACCAAGTGAACTATGGGACAATCAACAGTTTCAAGACAATGTAGGCTTTCAACAACCGCCCCCTGGCTTTCCACCGCCTGAGGTATAGTGTAATTTAATCAAAATCTAATTATAAGTAATTGTTTGTATAGAACTGTAGATAAAAAAAGCATTACCATAAAGCATCATTGTCTTCAATCATACATTATATCATCATCATATTAGCTAAAGAAATATCAGATATTGTTCCCCATCTCTAAGTAAACATGAGTATTGGAGATCTAGTTTATGTAAGTTAATTAAAAATGATAATAAATCAACATGGTTGCCTTGACTAACTAGACCACATTGATAAGAACAAAATTAGTGTTTTGTTTGTTGAAGAAAAGTGAGTATGCAATTGATAACTAGTTATGTTCATTTTTTGGTTTCATTTAAGGCTAAAATTAATGACTGATCTAGAGGTCAGTTATTAATTTCAGATTTTTTGGATAGATCCAAAATCTTTGTATTAAGAATGTTCTGTCCGATCTTCAAATTGATCTAACGATTTTGGCCTAAGATTGGTTATAAAGTTTCACCTTAAAGGTTAAAACTAAATATTGTTAAGCAATATTTACAGTATTGACAACATTTTCTTAATGGTTCCACAAGTATTTTCTCCTGTGTCCTGGGTATGTGTACAAACATATAACTTCACACATACATTCAGACTGGAAACTACAATTTGTGGATCATACAAAGAATTGTTCCGTGCAGGAATCAAACTTGCCCAGCCACCATACAGTGCAATGTGCGGTAGAATTGTCAAATTGCACTGCCATTGAGGCTAACTTTAACCATACCAACCATGACTAAATAATTGATTGGGATATCAGCCATCTTTGCAATTTTTGCTAATCAGCTACCACTAGCTATCAAGCCATTAATAGGAAAATGGTTAAAATGCAATAACAAAACTTTATTAATTATGCATTATATAATTTGCTTGAGTTTTTTTTATAAAGAAATTGATTATTTATGTGCTAAATGCTACACAATTCAATTATATTAATTGTATATGTGTTGCATATCCATCATGGGTAGCTTGTTTAAGACTGTTTCCTAAGAATTAATACTTGTGTACCTATACACAAATAAGCAATAAAGATATCTTTGCAAAACAACATTGGTTACTTATTTTAAATATTTTTTTAACATGTTACATGTCATGGGGGTCACCAATGACTGTCATTACCAGTGGATTCAACAGTTTTCTATTGGCAGTCAAAGACTTAAGTTCATAATTAGCTGAAAGCAATGAATTGAGATGTTCATCCACACACTGTATCACCATTTTATTGGTTTATGACATAAATGCCTTGCTTTGCTTATTATCTAAAACATAAAAACTCTTTTTGAACTTTGATACACACATGTCTTCCACATTTATTATACACACTAGATAATTCATATTTCTATTTTATTATTTAAAGGGTGTACCACCAATACCAACAGCACCAAGCTACAATGCAAATTATCAGCCATCGTACTCTGGTATCTATGATGACTTCCCATCAGTGGGTGGGGTACCTCAACCCCCAGTACCTCCAGACATGTCTGCATGGAACCAGATGTCATTGCCCCCACCTCCTCAACAGCCACCAGCACCCTTCATCAACAATGTTGAAGATCAGATCAAGAAAGAAGGTATGTTATACTCCTATCTAAAACATATTATATTTTTCTCTTTACAGGTCAGCAAGAAGGTTTTATGTGATTTATTTTGTATGGATAAACTCCTTTTAAGAATTTTATTATAATCTTGTGTTGTCTATATTTATGTGTTTTGTAATTAATTCATCAATGTTATATTCATAGAAACAGGATTAACATTGTACCATTTTTTTTTATTTGTAATTTATGCGAACATCCAACTATTTATCATTCTAACCTTTTTAATGTCCTTGTTAAAACTAACCTAATTTGGGTAAAAGTTCACTGTAATAATCAGAATGCTTTGAAAGCGTATTAAATGTAAGATAACTGGAATTATTGTTTCTGGAAGTTATATTTTTCTAACGGAAACTCAGCTTTCAAGACATCACTTCCATGTTATGTCTGCTAGCTTAATATTTTATTGATTTTTATATATTGTTATGTAGTCATAGTTCCCCAACAACTGTATTATGTATGTTGAAATGTTTCCAGGACTCGTATATTTTCCTGTTACATTTAGTTTGTAAGTGTTTTATAGGAAAGTGTTGATCCAAGTTTTATATTCTGGTGTGGCGAGACCTGCAACAAACAACTCAAACAACTTTCTCACTGCTTTAACTAATAATACAATGACTGTACCGCCTCCAACCACATTCTGCTATTACTTGCATTTCTTGCATGGTTTTAACTAAGTCAGAATATTCCACAATAGAGGTACTTGCGCTTAAAACAGCCTCTAGAGTTTAGCAGAATTGGTTCCATGACAGCTAAGAGAAGTCTTAATTATATATATTTGCTTTCATTAAGTGTATTGTTATATTAAATGCTCTCACGTTGTTATAAAATATACGACATACTTTCCTATCTTCATTCAAAATATGACAGTACACTTAATTTATTAACTTAACACTTTTTATAAAATAATAAAATATTTTCGCAGCTGCAATCGAATCAGAAATGCGACATCAGAAAGCAGCATTGTCCAAACAGAGGGAAGATTACATAAAGAAAGCAAATATACTCAAGAAGGAGATGGAGACATTGAAAGATCAACGGAACGAACTACGAGGCGACGCGAAACGATCGCCGAGCCCAGACACCAAGAGGTTTTTGAAGGAAAACACCAAGTTACAGGTTTGACAAGCAACACACAACAATGTGTCTTATGTTTTAAGTCATACAGCTCACATTTGTGTATATTTTTGCTATTTACTAAGGCTTGTTTTGTAAGTAGGGTACATAATGTTTGGCGTCAATGCATTTCTTATAGTTGGAGATACAGAACAAGTTGAAGACTATCTACAATGTTGTTGACATGCTCAACGGGATCATTGGCGAGGACGTACACGAGATTGTCGACGAGGACAACAACGACAACGCATCTGAACGCAACTCCAAACGGAAATCTAGGTCAGTCCAGCCCTGTGGCAGGTTGAATTATCTTTTCAATTACTCTATTTATTAATTGGAAGCTTATTTCTCTGATAATAAGGTTTGAAATTGGCAAAATATTTCATATAGTTATAAGCTTTCATACTTGAATGCTCATTTTGATTTATCTGACAATGTGTATAAATAAATAGTTTTTAGTTTCAACATTTTTCTCCCAACAAGCAGGACTCACAGCTTTCGCGAGAGCTCGGGAGCTATTTGCTATGATATTATTATAACTGTCATTGATCAACTTCATGAAGAACAGCTTGAAGTTTTCACCGATGGACTGCTTAAAATGCTGTACTATAATTATGTTATTCTATTTATATTATGCTCATGAATTTAACTGATGTATAAGAACTAGAATTAAAAACAATTATTTAAGATACAACATAAGATTTTGTATTGCCATTTATTTTGTGAGTGTTTGGCTTATAACAGTACAATTGCTGTGTTTTATTATATCAATAAGATAAAATCTGTAATAAGTATTTTTTAATTTAACTTTTCCTTTTGCAAGATTTTCTGTAAATTGTAAAATATGTGTGTAAGTTGCAATTTATGTTATGTGTGCATTAAATCTGGTTGTGAGAGCAGTTGTTTCAATTTTAGGTGAAATAAAATTTTCGTAAATCCGAAGATTTTACTGACCGGTTTTTTTATCAGGAAGAGTTGCCAGCTGTAAAAACCTTCTGTACTTACATACAACCCTTACTATGTACCTCAGAAAAACAAGAGAAGACAATTTAAAAAGGTTTTATTTATTGCATGCTACAGGCTTAAAAAGCATCTAACAATTTTACCGTCCATATTTAAAAATGGAATCACAGTTTTGCGCGGGATTTTTTATCTGTGAGCACATTGATTATAAATAATCGTCTTGTTGTTTCTTTTTTATTAGAATATATTGTTTGCTATAATATCTTGTGGTTTCCATCAGGTCGCCATCGAATAAGAAATTCAACTATGTGTACTACGATCCTGAGATGCACTGGTGCCGCGTCTGCAATGAATTCCCGCCGACTGCTAAGGATTACCTGAACCATTTGCACTCCCCTGCACACCATAAGTAAGTTACCTTTCTTATAACACTTTCCCATACTAGATTTGTTATAATAATAAACAAAACCAGACCCGGTCATCTGTGAATTTTTGTTTTTATTTCAAGACTGGGAGAAACTCGTTATGTCGCAAAATAATAGGTATGAACTGGATATGAATGAAGATCGATTTTTACTGATAAGGCCATTCCTAGTGCCTTCTATTATTTTTGTAATCTTTATGTTCTTTTTTATTTTTATGGTTTACAATAAAGAATTTTGTATTGTATGTATATTTGTAATGACAATCACACAAATGTTATTTGTGCAGGATGGCCGCAGCACACATGGAAGCCCCGTGGCACACGGTGTCGGGCGTCAATGAAGGATTCCCGAGCTTCCCTGCGGCACCTACTAAACGCACGCCTATTAAAGGTAACGTATTTAAAACAATAGCAAAAATATTTCAGTTAATCGGGCTACAAAGTATATAGACTAAACTTCTACAGCTGCATTTGTACTTGCGAGTTGGGACACCGCATTAATGAAGAGGCCATCAGACCTTACTTGCTTACTCTTGAAACCAATCTCAATGTCAATGTAATTTCAATGAAATAAAATCTCAATAGTTAACTAAAAATCTGAATATACTGAGAAAAGCTCTACTAGTTTCGAACCACAGAGGGGTTCATCCTCATGAGCAGCCTACTGTCGCTGTACGAGTAACCCGCGATTTTTAGTTAATTTAGTATGTCTCACGATAGCTATCCAATGTCAACACTATACAACCCCAATCGTGGCTGTTATAAAAGCATTCAGAGTATAGGATATCAAGCCAAAGTAAATAGTATTTAGTTAATTTAATATCCATGCAATATGGATGCAATGGGCGCTAGTGTTGCTACTCAAGAGTACGAAATTTCACAATATCAATGGCAACCGATCGAATTCGGATTTAAGATTACTTAAGCCCCTATCTTCTCCAAGTGGAGGAACTGTATAATAGAATTACATTCTAACCTTTTTAAGTTAAATCTTATTGTAACCCTTTTTCAGTGGTTCAACAATATACATAGGAACTTATATCTAGATTAAATCTCAATTATCTTGTACAATAGTGTAATATTGTTTTATCTTCTCTTCTACAAGGTCTCCAGTTCTTTGTGCCCTCTACAGCATGGTACTGCAAACTGTGCGATCAGTTTATTGGTGATCTCCATTGTGCTTCTGCACATCTCAAATCTGTTATACATTCCAAGAATTATACTGTGAGTATTTATATCATGACTGTATACTTGCGCTTTATTCATATACAATTAAACCATATTGTTCTGTATTAGAATTAGCAAATGTTATTTATATTTTGAAGTTAATGTGAACAATTTAAAGTAATTATAGACTTATTCGACGTAGTTTGGTCGCGATTATTATACTCTAAAGGAAAAAACAAACTTAATAACCCCTCAGTGATTTTTTATATAATTTTTTCACAGAATTTCGTAGAACAAAACCCGCACTGGGAAACAGACTGGATGTCGGACCGCCAGAAAGCCTTCGAGAAATCCCGGGCTACTAAAGGCAAGTCCGATGAGAAACCAGCTCAGTATACTGCCCATACCATTACATTTAACAAGGATGGGTTCCATACGAAGCATAAAGAGTCTCCTGCCCCTCCAGAAGAGAAAAAGAAGAAGGATAAGAAGAAGAAGAGTAAGAGAAAGAGTAGCAGCAGCTCATCTAGTGAGCCCAGCAGCTCGGATAGTGAGCCTGTTAAAAAGAAGAAGGCTAAAGGTGTGTGGCATTGCTAATGAAGTTTTAACAATTTCAAATATTTAACAGTAGTTCTTGAATAATACCTATACCTACAAATTAATAAGCTTAAAAATAATGATAGACAACATTCTAAATTACGTCACATTAGACGCTTTTTAACCAATCAGTCGATCCATAGCTATCAAAATAAAATATACAGCAATTGAAAATGTACTGCATGCATAGCTATAAAACATACATAAAAAACAACTACGTCCTACCTACCAATCTGCAATACTTTTTTATGATTAATATTATATTACCTATAACTTACTATATTCTTGCAGCTAAAAAACAAAGGAGTAAATTGGAAAGCCGGGATGACAAGACCCTCACGGAATGGATGTCCAATATACAGATGGACAGGCTGAATGATAATGATCGGAAACTGCTGGACACACTTAAAAGCAGGTAAATTACTTTATCATTGCCATCTACAAGTTTCTGTCCATAACTAACAATGCATACAGTTAAGCTCAATATTAAGTACGTTCGCTATCTCTATACCCAACTGCATGTAGCCTTATATTAGTTTTACACAGCAAAAGTGCCAGGACAGATATAAAAAATAGTGTCCGACCGAAATTTCGGTTTTGGTTTCGGCCGAGTTTCGGCCAAAAATCAAGTTTCGGCGGCAGTTTCGATTTCGGCCAAAATCGGCCGAAACTTTTGCCGAAACCGAAACTTATGTGGCAAGTTCACACACGTTCACGCTCGCATAACTCTGTTTCCCGCGGCACTGTACGATTGTCATTATTTGACAAATAAAATGTCACCGCCAACCTGTATAAAACTTTTTACTCAAGCCATACAAGAAAAAAAACTTTTGAACTTAGTCTAAAATGCACCAAATTTCAGTATCTTAAGAAATTTTATACTTGACTACGTAAGTTTCGGTTTCGGCAGAAACTGAAGCCACGGCCGAACATTCGGTTTCGGTTTCGGCCGGAAAACCAGTTTCGGTCGGACACTAATAAAAAACGGTCGTTAACTCTCATATTTGTTTGGTAGGTTTTCAACCTTACCCTTTTTTAATAAAGTTGTAAACGGCGTATGTATCAATGGCATTTACGACTCAGTAACCGATTTTATATTATTGTTTCGTTATTATTGTCGATACTTTCAACACTGATGTTAAAACCCAAGTTCTCAAAGTTGTTGTTCATCTCACAGCAACTTTTCTCAGTCCTTTATATTAATGAATTTACCTTATTATAGAATGAAGAAAGAAAAAGCAGATGAAGGCAGGTCACCCGACCGAAGCGATAGAGAGCGGACCATAGCAGAGTTATCGAGGAAAATGAGGTCAGTTATTGAAATTCAGTACCTTGCTGTACATAATTATACAAGACCAAACTGTCCTATATCATTGACAAGCCACCCAAGATATGTTTAAATCAGTTAAATTCGTTAAATAATTTTGTTTAAAATATTAATAACATTCTGTTCAACAAAACAAAGGCGTATTCATTCGATAACTTCGATGGTCCCAACTATGCGAAAAAACCGTCTTCTATATCCTAAAACCTTATATCACATATACACAGAGAGAGTGAACGTCGAGAAACTCGCGCCCGTGAGGACCGAGACCGGCGCGATGACATGCGACGCCGGGACGACCGGAGGGAGGAACAGAGGGAGAGGGAGACCACGCCCCGACTCGATACTAAGAAACCGGAGATCAGGAAGATGCCCTTCATAGGTAACCATGACACTTCTATACTTGAACATTATCCTATTAAAATTGAGACAAAGTAATATTAGAACTTTGCGTAGTACTTTACCACTGTATTTTAAAGATGTTATATAATTATAATATTTGATAGAATAACATATTTTGAGTATTCCATCTTTAGCTGCTTCTTCTTTATGATTATGATAGAAATTGTTTTCATTGTTCATATTATATTAAAAGTCATAATAAGTTGCTGCTATTGTACTTTTGCAAGATAGTTCAACCTATTCAAGTCACAGTCAATCATAAAAGTAGATAGGTATTCGTCAAGCCACAAGCTAAACTAAGTAGTTGCTCAAATGCACACCCAAAAACATTATATTTTTGCATTTTTATCAAATCATGATCTAATTATCTTTTATGATGGTTTGTGGCAACAACAATATGGAACATGTCTGTATACTATATTTGCTATAGGAAAAATGCCTGTTTACAAGCATTTGGGAAAGAATTCCAAAACCGAGGAACAGAAAAAAGAAGAACAGAAGAAGAAGGAAGAGGAAGAAACTACCAAGAAGAGGAGGGAGGAGATGGATGCTGAAATACAGAAGAAGGTATGTACTGTTGACTGTTTTATCAGTTATTTTTTAGAGGGTTTAGAGTTATAAAATGTCTTCTTATTGTTAACTCAACATTGTAAATTCCACTAAAAACTTTAAAGTCCAAGTGTAATTAGTTACATATTTACTTTAAGCCTTGTACAACAATGAGTGAGACTGGTGGAGGATTCGCCTCTGACAGTTTTTTGCCATCAGTTTAAAGTGAATGATCAAATTCCTTTTTGCTACTAGTCCTTTTAGATCAGACTCATCTTTTTACCTAATTTTCTTAAAAAAAAACTAAACTAAACCATTCCTCTCGCTTGGTGCCCGTAAGGTGGCGGAGTTCAAGGAGAAGATAGCTCGAGCGCAGTTGGAGCGGCAGGCGCAGGTGGAGCTGGCGCCGCCGACGCTGGCGCTGCCCACCGCGCTGGCCGGCGCCGCGCCCGCGCTGGCCGGCGCCGCGCCCGCGCTGCCCTACCTGCCGCCCGCGTCCGCGCCCGCGCCGCCGCAACTTATGTACGTACCACTACTGCCTTATTAACCAAGGCCGGTCCGAAAGTACGCCACTGAGCTGGATTTCCAGCTCTTCGTGAATATTTACTACCAGCCACCTTGTAGTTGGATATCTAGTTACCGTTTATGGATGGCCCTATTCTAAGATTGTTCTTGATTCCCGCTCTAGACAGTCTTTACCTCGATAATGATCGGTTCTGCTAATAGTTGCGCATTACCTCACTACCACTTCAGTTTGATTACCCATATTATTTTTGTTCACAGGCAACAAACTCCGCAACCTCCTCAGCAGCCAACTCTTCCTAAGGACTTCCAGGACGCACTGGACATTATCTTCCCAACGGAGGTCAAGCCAGATCTCTCGCAAGGAGACGGCTTGTTCCCATTACCGCCTGGCTTCGTCCCAGGCCTCGGAGGAGTGATGCCTCCCTTCCCGCCCCTGCCACTCATGCAGACTCAGATGACGCAAATGTTTGGTTTCGACCTCAACGCTCCACTGTTCCAGCCGCGACCGCAACTGTACGACACTCATGTGCCCCTAGTACCCAGCCCCAAACCTCGGCCACAACACAACAAGAAGAGACAACAACAGCATAAACCTGAACAGAGGCCAAAACATGAACCACCTCAAAAGCCTAAAGAAGAAGAGCAGAACGGAAATATTGCGAGAAAGAAGGAAGAAATGGATGACCTAGCTATGTTAGGTATTGATGCTTCAGATGTAGGCTGCTTCTAAAGCGAATATAGTTATTGATGATGATCCTCGTTGCCAATAAGTTTTGAAGCCAAAAGTTACTTAAGCACCTCTTATATACAATTTGTCTAATTATGTTATCACACTAAACTAGACCTTATTGCAAGTAACTACTAGACATAATTTTTGCAAGGAACTCTTTTCATAGTATTACAATTTTCAATCTGAACATTATCTTATTGACTAGCAAATGCTACTACCAAGTACAAGACTAGGTTCGGTTCCCCAAGTCTGAAAACTGTTACTGGATTATTGTATTTTGAAAATCTCAGTAAGTTTTACTTTTGGAATGTGTCTTGTGTTTGGGCAGTAGACTTGAACTTTGTAACTTAAAACTCACACATCACTAGTGTAAAGTGGGTGTACTGGAAGTATGCCTTTGCTTATTGACTTATTTTAAAACATAGTAAATCCTTAATCCATAAGAATATAATTGTATTGAAAAGCTCGATATTCTATGGTTGGATTGAATTTAAACCCTACCTACCTTTTACGGTACTTACACTTAGATCCTAATATATCAATTTGCAATAATTTATCTCTACGAAATTTAGTTTAAAGGGCATTACTTAACTAGGGTTTTATGAGCATTTCTGTCAATTACTATCATGTACTAAGATCGGCTGGAAGGGAAGGCATTGAAATTTTATGAATTCTTTTTATTAAGAGTTAATTTAAACAATATCACAATTAAAATTGTTTAGAATTAAATGTTCTCTGTGGTAGATAAGTCGCAAGCATAAAATGGCAACTTAACTTAATGTTTTATATATGAACTACTGTATTATCTTGTATACATATTTATGTATTTTGTTAAGCTGTGTCTATAGTTTTATCTGATGACTAAAGCTATTATCAATTTGATCCTTGTGTGACGGAGTAAAATCGTTTTGTAACTAAGATACTGTTGTTTCATAAATAAACGATAAAATTAAATGTGTATTGTTTTTTCAAAGGATACCCTTTTTCTATTTTTCTAAATAACCATTCAACATTAACATAGTTAAAACAACTAGAGAGAACAAGGATTTTAGCGTTTAGCACATTTTATTTTTGCAGCATTTTCTCAAGTATATTAATGGTGCTACTCATAGTAATAATTTCAAATTACTCATTCTTGTTAATATTTTGTTATTATTGCATGAAGTATCCTGTATAATATTAAAAATGTGGTCATGATACTTTGAAAAGTCCACTAAAGAAATAGGTATTGTCATTGTTACCTTACAGGAAAGTAAATTTTCTTATTGCAAGCTCTTTTTTCCTCATTCGGTCTTTAGAATTGCATGATGGGATATTTTGTTTAATTATTGTCGTAGCAAGCAGGTATTGCTTGTTAAAATATTGTAAATAACACCTATTTCATCATGCTCTTCTACGTATTTCTTCTTTCTATAAGATATTAACCCATGTATTTAAGTGGAAAATGGTAGATTTTGGTAAAAGGTTCATCTACTACTTTTGTTTAACAATCTTACTACTATATACCTCTAATATATAACCTTCCTAACACTATAACTCCAGAACGCACGAACCGATTTCCAGTTTTGCATTCGTTTCGAAATATGGTTGGAAAGGTCTCGAGAAACCTCACGGAGGTTTATAGCAAAGAATATTAGGTACATAAATAAACGAAGCCATCTGGTGGCGAAACGGAGTTCCATGGGTTTGCTAGTTTAATATAACTTTTAAAACAAACAGTATTTAAAGCATCATCGACACGGATTTTTGAATTCAAATCATCTAAGTTGAAACGAAAAAATGATTGTTATAATAATAATTATGATAAGGCGGAGTTCACGCATCCTCGGCTTACCTAACATAAACAACGGACGGTATCGTGAACGTGACCCAATATTTGTGACTTGTAACGATAACATCTCGGCAAAATCGTTAACATGTTACGTCACCACCATGACAACGTAGAATTAACATACTGATAATGAATTTTGGTTAGTTCGTAAACTATAGAAATTGAAAATAGACATTAGATAAAACATGATGTATCACCAATCTATCATTTCAAGAAGGACACATATCTTGTATGGATAATTCTTTCTCTCATATTACGGCACAGAATACTGCGCCGATAGGTATTGTACAGTTACTACAAAGTTCAGGGGAAAAACCGACAGATAGTGCTGTGAACAAAGAAACATCTCTCACTTTTTCTGCAGCGTTCTTTATAAGAATAATTTCACAATGGAAAATACTTACATATAATTTAGTAATATAAATAAAAATATAAATAAAAATAATTACATATAATTATTTTGTAGCCTCTGCAAACATATTTCAGAAAATTAAGCAGGCCTAGTATAAATCGTGTATGTCAGTTTCGGTTTAATCTCAACTTAAACCTATTCTTGTTTGTTATTCATCTTAAATCTGCAATGTCATACATAGTGAACATAGTATGAAGACGACACGGTTGACGCATTGACTGGGTGGCCGGCTTTGCGTAACGTTTCACGGGTTCAAATCTAGTGCCGACAGGGACTACAATTTTTTTTCTCAAAAATTACTCTTAATTACAATTAGTAATTGGCGTTCCTTAGTCTCTGCCTACCCCCATGGGAGACAGGCGTGAAGTTATGTATGTATGTATGTAGTCAATGTACTGTATAAGTACATATACATACAGATGTATACTATTATGTTGATAATGTTGACTAGGACAAATAAATATTAGTAGGCAAGTTAATTTTCCTTCTAAAGCGTAAATAACCAGGTGACAATACAAAATACTACGCACTTGCCACATATTATGCTTATGCCCAAGCGTGGATAAGCTAATGGCATAATACTATGGGGCAATAGTACAGACTCACAGACCATGCAAAAAAAGTTAATCAGAATAATGACAAATATAGAACAAACCGACAGCTGTAGACCACATTTTAGAAACCACAAAATACTTACTTTGATATGCACCTACATCTTGGAAATATGTAAATTTGTCAGAAACCGCCCAGAATATTACAGTACACGACAATAAGACAGACTATAACTTAAGACACAAAACCAGACTAAACCTACCGAGCTCCCGACTTCATATGTATTCGTCTGGCACCCTAGTTAATGTCAATAAAAATATATAACGCTGTACCAAAATACATAAAAAAGCAGAAAAATATAACGTATTTATAAATAAATTAAAACGGTTCCTCATTGGAAAATGTTACTACACCCTTAATGAGTTTTTTGATGACCAAACCAGCAGCAAAACTTAATACTCGATGCATACCTACCTACTCAATAAAAATCATATTAAATATAATAATACATGTATAAGACTAAATCGTATTATTTAGAATGAAATAAAACTAATGTGTTGCTTTGTAAAATTAAGAAACGACATTTAATGTTTTATTCTTCTATAAATTCTTTAACACAAAAGTCACATATTGACGTTTTTAAAAAAACAAAGACTATTTGACAAAGTAGACAATTAAAAAATTAAGAAAACCTTTTTCTTTACATCTACCCTCCCGAGGAAAAAAATTCACCCGTGAATTTTCTCTCAGGACCTAAGCTTACTTCTTCTTCCATCTCTTCTTCACTTGTTTCTTCCTTATCTTCATCCTTTTCTATATAAATAGATTTGACTCTGTCTTCCTGTGTCCTGTATCTATCTTATAAATTGTATTTGATTTTTTTTCTATTATTTTACATGGTCCAATTCTTAGTTCATCCAGCTTTTTCCGATTTATTTTATTTCCATTTTCTACATACACCATATCTCCAACTATAAAGTCTCTCTTTTTTCTTTTTCTATCATAACGCATTTTGTTATAGTAGTGTGATTTCAAAGCATTATTAAACGCTATTTCTTTATCTCTGATCTAGTCACTATGTATGCGTTCTTGGCGTAGCTCATTTGGTAAGACTGTAGCATCAGTTCCATATAACAAATAGCATGGTGCATAGCCAGTTATCGAATGATTAGTCTGATTATATTTCTCTACACATTCGTGCGCTATTGTAGTCCAAGCTTTTTTTTTTCACCTCCATTTATCCGACATCTTATCTTATTTACTAGAGTTTGATTTAACCTTTCATTGAGTCCGTTTGAAAAAGGTGCATTCACTGCTATAAATATCTTTGTTATTTGCTTATCACTGAGAAATTTCTTGAATTATTTTGAATTTTTTCCTGGATACTGGTCGGTGAGAAGCATTTCAATCTCTCCTATTTCAGTGACTTTATTTATTAGCTTTATAAAATCATATGCACTCTGGGTCTGTGATGTTATAATGAATGCGTATCTAGTGAAGTGATCTACAAGAAGATGTAGGTATTTCTTGGTTGATCTCGAACCACCAAAACCACCAATTGTGTCTATTGATACTATTTCAAGAGGTCTTTTCGCCGGTCCTAGATGTGACATCAATCCGTATTTGTGCTGTCCTCTTGTTTTATTTTTTATGCAAATTTCACAGCTTCTACAAATTTTTTTTATATTCTTAGTTAAATTCTTTGTTACATACAGTGAACTAAGAGTTCTTAGCATTTGTCCAACTCCAATGTGGCACAGATCCTCGTGTATTTGTTTTATAAGTCCTATGCTGAAATCTTCTGTTATTATTATTTTTTCTTTGTTTCTTATTTTTTTGTAGTACACGTTATGTTTTTTAATGATTTTATTTTTATTTCTTTGTATTTCTTCATTTTTATTCTGATCCATTATAATGTCTTCCAAAGTAATAAGGTTCACTACTTTTAATAAATCATCTAAATTTTCTTCTGGTTCCAGCACAGGATTTCGACTTAAACAGTCTGCTTCTAAATTTTCTTTTCCTGGGGAATATTTAATTTTAGAGTCATATTGTGAAAGGTAGTAAGTGAGATCACCCAGCTCTTCATCCGTTCTTGCTTTTAGGTTCATATTCTCCAATGGTTTGTGGTCTGAGTAAACCGTAAATGATTTTCCCATTAACCAACTAAGTACTACCAATATCTCAATGCTTCTTTGATGGCCAAACATTCTAAATATATAGTTTTTTTCTTCTTTTGTGCTGCATTTAGTTTTTTTGAAAAATAAGCTACTGGTTTCTCTTTACCGTCTGTTTGTACCTGTTTTAAAATTGCTCCAACGCCCTCCAGTGATCCATCTGTATAGATGGTAATTGGTAGATTTTGATCAAATATTTCTAGTATTGGTTTCGAACATAAGAGACTCTTTATTTTCTCAAATGCTTCATGACATTCTTGAGACCAAATAAATTTCTGGTTTTTTCTAAGTAAGTTATGTAATGGGTCTAGTATGGTTGCACTTCTTGGAATGTATTCATGGTAAAAATTTATTTTTCCTAAAAATTGTCTAACATTCTTTTGAGTTTTTGGCACTGGGAAATCCTTTATCGAAATTAGGTTGTCCGTAACTGGTTGTATTGAATTGTTTTGAATAATATGTCCCAGGTATTTTATTGAAACTGATGCAAATGTACATTTTGTAAATTTTAATCGGAATCCTTCAGTTTGAATTGCTTCTAGCAACTGTTTCAAGTGTTCTATGTGTTCTTCGAATGATTTCGAAAATATCAGGATATCATCGATATAATTCACGGTAAAATTAGTAAGTTTATATTTTCTAAGTATATTACTTAGTATTCTTTGAAATATTGCTGGTGCTGTCTTCAGCCCGAACGGAAGACAAGTCCATTGGAAGTGTCCTTCTTGTGTTACAAATCCTGTCTTCTTCCTGTCTTCTACTCTGAGAGGTATAGACCAAAAAGCTGAGTTTATGTCTAGACTTGTAAAATAGTTACAATTCCTTGTCTTTATCATTAGATCATCAATTAATGGGAAGGGTTGAGCTTGAGGCACTACTATTTTATTTAAATTCCTAAAGTCTATACATAGTCTTGACTTTTTATTTTCTTCTTTCTTAAATGCCAAAGTTACCGGTGCTGCAAATGGGCTGTAGGACTCTTCTATAAGTTTATTATCCAATAGTTTTGATATCTGTTTTGCTATCTCTTCTTTGTCTTCTATAGTGCATCTATATGGCCTTTTGCTGCAGTATTTATCCACTATTAAATCTATTCTAGCTTCATATCCTTTAACTGTTCCTACGTCATACTTGTCTTTGGCAAAAACCGATTTATATTGTTGTATTAGTTTATTAATTTCTTCTTTTTTATTTTCATCTAAATGATTGACTTTCATTTGAAATTCCTTTTCTTTCACATGTTCATTAAAATTTATTTTGTATTCCTTTTTACATTCGTTATTTTCGTCTTGTGTTTTGTTTATCTCTTTCTCTTTTTTTATATTTTCTTGATGTAAGTATTGTTTTTGTGTTATTTTCAACTCCTCATTTTGTACCAACTTGTACATCTTTATCATATCTAATCCTATTAAAAAATCATATCTGAAATTCGGTTCATCAATAATGTAAACATTCACATTTTCTTCTTTTTCGAATATTTTTATTTTTAGATTTGTCAAACCACTCGTTTTTTTAACACCATTAATAGTCACCAAGTTTTTTTCATTTACACTACTTTTCTTGGGTTTTAATTTTAGTAATCTTGAATTAATGAGAGAAACATTCGAACCTGAATCATAGATTCCATAAATTCCTAATTTATCATTTATTAATAGTTTGACTTTTATTAATGGTGTCACTATTAGTTTTTTTGTTCTGTTTCATTCAACTCTGCTTCAACCACTGAATTATTTACATGCCTTATAGATCTTCTATCGAATTTATCATTACCTTTAATATTAAACCAGCATGCAGCTTCGGGATGATAGCGAGCCCCTTTATTTAAATTTTCGCATGTTTTACATGGATTACGTTCTTCTATTTTGTTATTTATCTTTTGCTTTTCGTATTTTCTATAGGCCCCACTCCTATTTTTATTTACCAAATGTTCATACTTTCTTACTTCATTGAATAAGTCTACTGTATCCTTCATTGCTTCTCTATTTATCTTCTCTAGTACAAATCCTGGCAAACCTGCTGCAATTAGATCCACTAGAGTACCTGTATCTATTGTTCTCCTCATGTCCAGTATAAGTTTTTCCTTTTTTATGGCGTAATCCACCAATGAACCATCCTTGTATTTAAAAAACAGCGCATACTTCACTTGGTTCCAGCTTTGGTTCGCAAATGATTCACAAAATTTATTTTTCCATATCATCCAGTCAGAGTTTAGCGTAAATTTTATAATCATAGAACTGTACCAATCAACACAACTTTTATCCATGAACAATCTGAGTATTTCTATTTTTTTCTCATCTTCCATAATGTCAAAGCGTGAACATTCTCTTTCAAAAATATCAATCCACTGGCTTGGATTTGTATTCCCAGTTGTAAATTTTTCAATCACAAACTTCTCTGCAATATATTTTAAATTCTGTTTCTTTAAATCTTGTGTGTTCTCAATTAATTTTGAAAATAATTTTCCCAATGAATCTGCATTTTCTTGCAATCCTCCAGATGTTGGCTTTTGTTCAATTTCTTCTAAATATTGCTCTCCAAATTGTAAATTACCATCTTCATCTACATACACTTTACTTAGTTCTTCTGTCATTGTTATCCAAACTTTTCTTGTCTGATGTCTTTTCTTCATACTATTTTTTACTTTATTATACGCAGCTGTTTTTATCAACTCTTTATGAAAACCAGCAGACTGTAGTTCTTCTGTTATAGCAAATACTTTTTCATCTTTTGTTGTTATTGAGGTTACACAATAGACATTTGATTTCCCATCACTCGCTGGCAATATTGCAAATTCAAATCGTAGCTGATCCACAGTTTTTTTTTATTTATGTATTTCAATAAACGAAAATGTCGTTTTATAAGACTAAATCGTATTATTTAGAATGAAATAAAACTAATGTGTTGCTTTGTAAAATTAAGAAACGACATTTAATGTTTTATTCTTCTATAAATTCTTTAACACAAAAGTCACATATTGACGTTTTTAAAAAAACAAAGACCATTTGACAAAGTAGTCAATTAAAAAATTAAGAAAACCGTTTTCTTTACACATGTACTACATACAATAACACCTATACATTATTAAGAAATTTATGTAAATACATATTATAATAAAATAAAGAAGATATTTTAATGTTTAGTAGGTACGAAAACAACATTTCTTATGTTATAATATAATAACTATTAATAGTAGTTTAGTTAGATTATATTTTACTCCATATGTTGCTGTGCCCTAGCCGGGTTTCATGTTGAAACTGTACCTCATGTAACACCAACAATTGTACACATGATATGCAATAAAAAATTTTGAATTTGAATTTGAATACTAAGTAGGGTAAGTAGGTAGTACAACTATCGATTTAAGTTACGAACAGTTATCTTCCTTTAAGTTGGTAGTCCAAACTGAAAACTCTGCTGAAGATCTCGTAAAAACGGCTGTGTTGTAACTACTAGAAGTCGAATTCGATCACTGGGAGATGACAAAATATTTAGTAGGTACATATTTTATTATTTGCTACCTAGATGAGATAAGTTCTAGACTTAAAGTTACAACTGCTCTGCTTACCCGTTTAGCGAATAACACTTGTCATATTACATAGTTCTTATCAATATCGGCTGTTTAAGAAAACGTGTCGGAGTGTCCCTACAACAAACAACGGTTATATTTCGCGACGTGTGAGCAACGCAACCAGTCGCATTCGCAGCGTCCGCACGACCACTGCGTACGGCCTTGTGACCAATAAACACGCGAATATTATCGTAAAATAAGAAATACATCAATATAAAGTGCCCAGTTCTCAATTACCGAACGACTGATATTTTTGTTTGAAGTTTAAAACAGGTATGATTTTTCGCATTTTGTTAAAAATAAATGTAAACGTACTATTTATTAAATAGTCTTGTAATATGTCTATTGGTTTTTACATCATTGTTTTTTTACGCCACGCAATCATGGGAGACAAGATTATCTGCACTATAAGAAAGTACTTACCTACGTTAGGAACCTAATTAAGTGTAACTTAGATAATTTTAGTATTTTTGTCTTAGGTATTTTACGAGTCGGATCATTACCGACTCGTTAAGTAAACAAAAATACGTTAACTTATGACTTATAATACTGTTGTAATACCAAGTGCAAGGGCTCGGGTTCAATTTCAGAAAAATACGAAAGCACCTCAAAATTGCACTCTAGGCTGTACCTAATTATCGCCTCAAAAATTTTCTCCCGTCCTACGTGAAGGCGATGCTTGTGCAGTCATTGATATTCCCCATTATTGACTATGGTGATGTTTGTTACTACGACCTGAATGCAGATCTACTCAATAAGCTTGACCGACTTTTAAATAACTGCATTCGATTCGTTTTCAACCTGCGTAAATATGATCATGTTTCTGCACATCAGCTGCAATTAAAGTGGTTGCCCATACGCCAACGCAGGGAGCAAAGGGCTCTAACCACTTTGTACTCCTTTCTTGACTCCCCCTTTTCTCCTAGCTATCTATCCACCTACTTTCAATACACCAGTGCAAACCACAATAAATATCTTCGATCTTCCAACAATCGTCATCTTCAATGTCTTAGTCATCGCTCTGATTTTCTTCATTCTTCATATTTCATACAATCAGTGATTCTATGGAATGCGCTACCCACGGAGATTAGGATGGCCACCAGTCGCTTATCTTTCAAAACCAAGGTTCGCGAGCATTTACAAAAAAAACTGGCAGATTCGATTCAACCATAAGTTGTCTCTTATTATGTTATTTAGTTTTTACCTGGGTATGTATGTATGTATGTATGTATGTATTTATGTATGTATGTGTGTATGTATGTATATAGTACTATTATATGATATAAGTATTGGATGTATGTGTACATATATATGTATGACTGTATATATACCTCTAAGTATCTAAGTACTTAAGTATTTATATATAGTTATTTATTTTCAACATTTGCTTGCTTAGTCACCTGCCACTTTCATCTCTGCACCACCTTAAGGTCGACTGTGAGACAATGCCCAAGGCATTAAGTCCGCCTGTACATTTGTTATTGTACTAAGTCTTAAATAAATAAATAATTACACTTCTGCCTTACCTCTTCAACAAACAACGAGATAGACGTCATTTTAAACCACAGATAATACAGATATAGTCATTATCATTGTTATGAATAAGAAACATCGATCCAAAACAATATGAGGCACTATCGCAACATCGATGTGAGGCTACTCTGTTATCACGGTGATAACGCGAGAAAAACATAATATTATGGTCGTTGCATCATCTTGCGTCATCTTTCGCTTCACTCACCGAATGTAGTACGGACGACCTGGGATCCTGGTTGTCATGGGTTAGGTAGCAACTATTAAGTTAGATAGATAAAAGCCTTAATACTTTTCTTAGAAAAGAACGTTGCATCACACTAGGATTTTCTCCTGTGTCGTGGGTGCGTTTACAAACATACAAGTTCACATACACATGATACAAAGATCCGAAAGAACAATCTGTGGATCACACAAATAATTGATCCGTGCGGGAATCAAACCCGCGACATGTTGCGCGGTAGCCAGTTTTCCAGCCAGCGCACTAACAGTGCAGTCGGCATGCAATTACCTGTATAGATTATTTATTGTTTTAAGTTCGGTATAATTTGCCAGTTGAAAATATAAAAATACTATACTAAATTTTAAATCCTAAGGTAGGTTTTAGGTGTGCTGTGTTTAAGCCAAAATATTCGAATTAGATATGATATCATTTATACTTCTTGCTGCAGTTAATCATGTCTGCCGATCAAGTGTTCCACTCAAGATCTGAAGGTATACCTTCCGAGGGAGTAAAGGATCAGTATGCAGATGGAAAGGCAGCCAGGACATGGAACAAATTCATTGGAGACAGCAACGAGAGAACACAGAATTATAAGGACTTCTTGATTGGACTCCTCAGGAAAAATGGTTGCAAGAAAATCTTGGACACAGCTTGCGGAACTGGGTAAGTGTAACTTAAACCTGAATCCTCAAAATGATTACCTAATTGATGAATGACACCTCCTTATGGTACATTATGTTAAAGCCCATAAAATAATTATTCTTTGACTGCATGATTGACGCAGTGGCTGCACCTAGCTGCTGCCCACGTGTTCTCGAGTTCTTTACACTTTGTATGTATGATCTTTGAACCAGAACGACCAACCTAGCCTTGAAACAATTCATAAAACCTACAACCCCTACAAACCGGATACCTAGTTATGAATTATCCTCATCAATTTCACTATCAGGTGAGGTATTGTTTACTAGTCTTTACAGCATCGGACGTAATTAACTTGACACGATTATGTTCTACTTATACCCCTATGGACAGAAAACTACCTGTTCTGATAAGTCTAGGATCTATAGACTAAGCACCGGACGTTTAATTAGTAACTTGACCTAAGCATGAGTATTCAAAAATGCTACAATTATCTGCAATTATGATTTGTTTCATAATACGTTATCTTTGAACTTTGTTAGTCATTAACCAAGATTTAACTGACTACATCTGGTATGACCAGATAACATCGCAAATCAATGTTTTCCTGTTCAATTTTAAATACTGACAAACATGAAACTACTACTACAGGCTTAACTATTATTTCTTTAGCTTGCTTTTACTCACAAGGATGGAATAAAATTGCATAAAATGTGACCTCGACACTCTCCACTAAATTCTAAACGTGATTTCGACATTGAATTCGCAAGGAACCCAAATACTTATTAGATAGTGAAAGTAAACGGCACTAGTATGTAGGCAAGTACATTGAAAACAAAACATTTATCACAACCGTTGAGGCCAATGTGAGTGTCAGACTGATTTTGTCTCACATAGGGTTCTGTGGGCTTACTCTTGAATCCAATTCCGATCGATCGACATTGGTATTGTGAACTTTCGTACTCTTGAGTTGCAACACTAGCGCCCATTGCATCCGTATTGTGTGGATATTGAATGAACTAAATGGTATTGAGTTTGGCCTTATACTCCGTACTCTGTAAGCTATTTTAACAGCTACGGTTGGGGTTGTATAATTTTGACATCACCTGCCTAAACCCCAGATGACCATTCTGCTCAAGTATTGTAATATGGTTGAATAACCTATTGGTCAGGAGACCACAAACGCATTAGGTCATCATGACAACACTCCATTTATTATAAGAAGTCGGTTACCAAAATATTGGGGTAGACGACTAATTTTTATTTTAATGTCCGTCTGGTAGATTATTTAAAAACATTAGACACGTATTTTTTATTTTCTTACGGAAACGAATAGTTTCGAAGATATATTGTTTTGAAATGTCACGTGACGTCACTTCTCAGTACATTTTATACTAAGAAATGACGTTTTAGCCCCCACTCCTAAACTTTTATTCGTTTTATCTAAGTATTGTTTTATTATACAACAAAATAAAAAAATACGTGTCTAATATTTTTTTATTACCTAAGTTACGGACTAATTATATTTTTAATTTTCATACCCTGTCATCATCCCCATTTGATTAAACTATATAGAGCTCCGTTTGTCAAAAGAATGACATTGCAGAATGTAACAATGCTCAAAGTCAAAGTCAAAGTCAAAATCATTTATTTCAATTAGACCAGGATGGCACTTTTGAACGTCAAACAACAAAAATTTATAAGTAAAGCTAGTTGCTCATTCCAAGGCGTAGATTCCTATGGAGAAGAACGAGCACGTAACTCCATAGGTTACTCGTTTTCCCACTTACAATGAGATGTTGGGGCTGAGACTGTTTTAGGTTACATTTTAGTTTCAACGTAGATGCATGTACAACAGTAGACTGTTATTCCAAGTTACTTTTGTAAAAGGGCCACAAAAGATTAAATTTGATTAAATAGATTGTATGTTCGAAAGCACCTCTGGTTTAATGATACCTAGCGCGAGTTTGTATCTTAAACTTTTGTTTATTTCTATTTCTTTCCATATTTAATGAACGAAACTTGTATTTCTAGGATAGACTCCATGATGCTCGTAAATGAAGGCTTCAAGGTGGTGTCAGTGGATGCGTCAGACAAGATGTTGAAGCACGCCCTCAAGGCGCGATGGGAGAGGAGAAAAGACTCGAAGTACGATGAGTGGAGTAAGTTTCGAACTTAATTGTGAAAACATAGACATTATTTCACCTACTTTGAGGCCGTTGGTGTTAAGAAGACTAGATTTATTATCTGTTTTATACAATTTATAAAATTGTTGGTGTTAGATTCCAAGGATGCGTTTTTGCTTTCATTAGGAAAAATACACTCGATTGTGGCGTGACATTGCACATTGTACCGATTTAAGTACATACAGCTATTTATTTATTTTCTTTTATTATTTCAGTCATCGAAGAAGCTAACTGGGAGACTTTACCCCGGGACATTGAAGCTTTCCTACCCAACACACGGTTTGACGCCGTCATCTGCCTAGGAAACTCCTTCGCCCATCTTCTAGATGAGTACGGCGACCAAAGGATGCAGAAAATGTGCTTAAGGAACTTCGCTAAATGTCTGAAACCTGGCGGTCTGTTATTCATTGACCACAGGAATTACGATGCCATTATCGATAGTGGCGCCACACCTGGACACTCTATTTATTATAATGTAAGTTTTTGATGCTTTTGGTAGTAACTATTCTATGCTTTTGGTGTCAATGATAATAAGGGATAGATTCTGTTTGACTGTAGGGCTAGTCTAGGCCCTCCGTAAGTAGATACTACAAGTTTAGGTTAATGGTGCAGATGGTATCAGAGCCAATCAATAATTGAAGTAGTAGTGAATTGTTCTACGATTTATACAATTTTCTAAGCCTCGCGTAGTTATAAAATTAACATCTGTGACTAAAACGATGTTTTATGCTTAACCAGAAAGTAACAATCTTATCAGTATTCTTCGCAATCCAGTTCATTCCGGTGTTAGGTAGGTACCCACTTAGAACGTTTAAATAATTGTATTTAAGTATTTACGCCAACCAATGGAAAATGACATTGATCTAAATTTTAATACATTAATTTTTAACTTCATTTATTCGTTGCTGTCTGTAACAATAATTGTTTGTGAATTGTGTCTGTAACTTGTTTCTAGGCAAGTTTTGTCAACAATTTCGTAACTTTATCGACGTGTTTATAATACATTTCTTTAATATAGTGTTAATATCTTGTTTATCACTATTTATTAAGCTAGGAGATAATTCATTAAATAACAGGGTCATCGGCGAGTTTTCAATTTTATCTGCGACATGATAAACAACTTACCTAATGATGACAAATATATGTTTGGACTTGTAAAGTTCAAGGATTTTAAAGAGCCTAACATCACGTGTAATCTATTATCCCTTTCATCATTTTTGGGGGAGTGGCTTATAGACTAGTGCGATGTTAATGTGTTAGGTTCGGACATTTGCGGTCAAATCATATTGTAATTTCCACTGTCCACTGACAGTGTCACCAGTAAAAATGCTTCGCTACTCACTAGAATAAATGTCGAGTAAGGAGTTTTGGGCTCGATTCTCGATCCGATAAAAGTACCTGTCTGCTTAGATACCTACTATATACATGTTACAACTTTTGATTTTAGAAATTCTCAAAACCTACCTAAGCTAAATTGAAACATGATATACTTATGGATATCGGGCCTGCGGACGGCGAGCATGGGTGGCTCCCCGTCCGACCAGAAACAGACCCGAGCGTGCGGCGCGTCGCGTTCCGCGCGCGGCTAAAAGAGTCATCAGACCACCACAGATGGGGCCCAATAGGGCTGATGCCGATTTGGAGTCGCGGAGAACCTAACGGGTAACCGGGGCTCCGGCTCGACGTGCCTGACACTCCCTCCCGCCTCACCCAGGCGGGAGCAGTCATTCGATGATTTTCCCCCATTAAAAAAAAACTTATGGATATATGTTTGCTAACAATGTCGTTTCTTTAATTCCAGTGCAAATACCCAGTGGACATCAAAACATCGGTGTTAGTCGTGGGCGGCAAGGCTCAGCTGGTCGCGTTAGATTACTGCATCAACGACGACGCCAACAGCGAGAAGAGGTAAGACCTTCACCCCTACTTAATAGCTATACTCCTTAATCAATTAGTGTAGATATTGGCTTGATTCACCATGAAATATTCATAGTGAAGTGCATCTGTTTCATGCACCAAAAATATCTTTTTTTTAACACTACAACACTTTCTTACTTAAGTACATACACATGTTCCGACTCGTTATTAGATTTTTGAAGTTCGGTACGAGTGGTATAATCATATGAAAATATGTTTGCTTTATTACCACTGCTTGTCTAACTACGACGGGTCCGGGATGAAAAATCCATGACCACTTTTCCCCAACGCAGAAATCGACCCCCTTACACGTTGCACAGCAGTCGGCCACCCATCCACTGCGCTAATTGGTTACGCCGGCACATTAGACGGTTTAATTAATATTTCATGTTTTCTGATTCCAGCGAATTCCGTCTGTGCTACTTTCCTCACAAACTGGACAAGTTCACCGCAATGCTGGATGAGGCATTCGATAACCGCGCCAAACACGAAATCTACGCCGACTTCAAGCCAATGAGCGCAGTCCCAGTACCCAGCTTTTATATTCACGTGTTAGAAAAAGCTTGAGATTGATAGATAAAATCTAAAATAGTAATAAATTGTTATAATTTTTTACCTACATTTTTTATTCCAATTTTATATAGAAAACCAAATTAAGGCGAGGTCATATCTAGTGTTTTTAATCTGTACCAATTTATATAATGCTTAAAAAGCAATATAATTTATTGTAAAATTGTTCCAAATTAATATTGTTGTGAGAGTACAAAATTAATTGTTTAGTAGTTCGGTATAACTTTTAGATATAATCTAAAATGTTAAGTGACATTACTTTGTAGACAACAAATGACAAATGTGATGAAATAAAAATTGTTAAGTTGTTTAATTGTTTGCTTCATTTTCCTTACGTTATTTAAAACCACAAAGTTTAATATGCCTTCAGGATATAAAAACTATGATATCTGAATTAAATAGAAAAAAATGCAAGCAGTTTGATCGATTGTATATATATTTAATAAATATATTATTTATTATATTACACAATAAACAAATCAATTAGAACATAGCACTGATACTACAGATTATCCATCCATTCATGCACAGTGGGACAACTAACCACATTCTAGAGAAAAAATAAGAAAAAGTGGGATGAATTGAATAGTTTATTTTTTAAGAAACATTTATAAATGAAATTGACAGTTAACTTAAGGAGTTGTTGAGGGTCTTAAATGTAGAATTAAGGCTAAAACTATCCTAGGCTTCCTATGATCCGACGATGATGTTGTTGATTGGAATGTGTATCAGTTTTACAAAGAATCCAATGAAGCCCATGATGCAGAATCCGATAGCAGTGGCGATTGCGATCTTTTGGAACTCTGGAAAAGAGAAATAAGCATAGCTTAGTTACAATTCCAAATACGTCAATAATAAAACTTATGTTTGATGTTTTGCATACTTGGAGAATTAAAGAAATATATTAATTAATACAAATTATACAATTGAAAATGTATCATAGAGAATACTAAACTATAATGGTATGATTATTATATCTATGGTTACTAAGTTAGTGAAGCATTCATCCTTTCATCAATAATACAAAATTGGTTAAAGGATGAAAGTATTCATACAAAACATGAGGCTATGCTGTGTGTTATAAAAGTCCCTAAAATATAAAGAAATTAAAAAAATCATAAGTTTTCATTGTTATAAATTTTAATGCTAAGTATATCATTAACTTTGCCAGTTATGCTATTAGTAAGTTTCATGTAAAGAAGATGGAAATGGCTTATGAGTTGAGTTACATTACAGGTTTTTAAAACTAAATTTCACCTTGAGAGATTGTAAAAAGAAATCAGATAAGCCATATGGCTTGTCTATATTGAACTACTGAGAATGAAAATTATGTGACAATATTTAAATGAATTAAGTGCATCAATAATCAGAAACATGCCTGAAAGGTACTAAAGCTTTTGAGTCCATAATATTGAAGAAAGGCATACAACCAAATCAATCACTTGACATTTGTGGAACACAATAACAATTATTCCCTATGGGTATTTTTTTTTTTTAAGGGGGGAAAATCATCGAATGACTTCTCCCGCCTGGGTGAGGCGGGAGGGAGTGTCAGACTCTTACTGACTAAAAACCACCCCGTTCCTTCTCCTGCACGTCGAGCCGGAGCCCCGGTTACCCGTTAGGTTCTCCGCGACTCCGAATGGGTATAGAACCAACCTAAAATTGCAATAGAAATCAACTAGTCCTTAATTTGTTTTTAAAATAACTAACGTGAGACATACTAAATTAACTACCTATTAACTAAAAATTGCGGGTTACGGCGAAGTCGCGTAGCCTACATAGCTGCTCATGAGGGGAAGACCCCTCTGTGGTTTGAAACTAGTAGAGCCTTTCGCAGTATATTCACGTGAGTAACCCGCAATTTTTAGTCCTAATTTCTTAAAATGGACTATCTTAATGACAGAAATTAAAAATAGATCTTATTACAAAATCTAGTTTTTTACATAAACTTATTACTATTAATGCATTAAAATTATACTAGTTATTATACTACCTCGTGTGTTCATAAGTTTTGAGACAAATTAAAAGTTGCAAATCTTTTTAAATAATAAACTTATATTTATAACAACAATAACAAACATTAAGTAGATAGTAAGTAAAAATTAAATATAATTATTATTCAAAATGACCACCCCTGTTTTTAATACATGCCCCCTTAAACGATTTGGCCAGTCATCAATGGCGGCACGAATCTTTTCCAGAGGAATTCGCTTCGCTTCTCGGACAAGAGCTCGCTTAAGTGACTCCAAGTTTGGGTGGGACTTTCGGCAGGCTCTGAGCTCTAATTCGGTCCATAGAGAATAATCCAGCAGGTTGAGGTCGGGGCTGGACGAGGGCCATTCGTTCGCCGCAATGAAGGCCGGCACATTTTCCTTCAGCCAAGCTTGGGTGGTTTTAGCCTTATGGGATGGCGCCGAGTCTTGCTGGGAAACCCAATACTTGTTATGGAATAGGGTATTAGACAGGGGTTTCACAACAGTCTCTAGAATGTCACTTTGATAATTTTTGGCTTTCACCTTGACGCCTTGTTGGCAGAAATGAAGCTGAGTGACACCTTCGTACGAAACTCCCCACCATACCATGACACTAGCCGGATGATGAGTACGCGAGACATTCCGTGCTGAAGGTGGGACATCCTTGCTACTTTTGGCATACACTTTATTGTTTTGTCGATTGAACTTTTCTTCGACGGTAAAGATTTTCTCGTGAAGAAGGTGAAGAGTATCTTCCTCGCATCGTGTCTCCTAAGCAGTATTGGACAACGTTCGCGTCGCAATAATTGACGAAGGCGATCGTTTAAAAAGTGTACTTTTCTACGGCTATACGCCTTAACCTTGAGATCATATTTCAGTATTCTGTTGACTGAAACGCGCGAAATATTGGTCTGCAGAGCGAGTTTCTTCTGAGTGCGACATGGATTTCGGCGAAGTCGCTCTCGGATGATTTTAATGTTCGCAGGCGTCCTCACAGAACGTGGACGACCACTTCTTTGCCGATCATGTAAAGAACTTGTCTCCTGGTATCGTTTAATAGTGTAATACACGAAGTTACGGCTCACACCAAAACTTTTCAGTTCTCGGAAAATGTCCATAGGTTTTCTTCCCACCTTAAATAATGAAATGACGGTAGCACGTAATTCTTTTGTTCCCTCCATTACGAGAAAATTTAAATAAAATAATCCGAAATTATAGATATTAAAAGTTAACATTCCAAATTCAAAATTAGAAAAAAAATATACAGCAGCCAGTAATTTTTATTTTATTTTTATAAGCAAAAAGTTTGTCTCAAAACTTATGAACACACGAGGTATAGTTTTTATACTATTATTATTAATTATTTTGGCCATTAAATAAGAGTGGAATACACAACATCAGAAATCAGCTGACAAAACAATCACTATTTTTACCTCATTGATTTTACTACATTAGTTAAAATAGGGTCCTTCAATACCATATCCCGCAATTACATTACATATTAGAACTCAGATATGTATTGAAGATCTGTGATCATATCTAATAGGAAGATGAAAATTATGAGATATTAATAAAGTTTTTATTTATGCATATTGAAGTACCTAATAAGAATAAAGATTGTGTGTGATATTGTAGGAAATCTTAGAGAAAGTCTAAAAACACTTAATAAATAAGGCAGGGAAGATAAGTACTGAAGTAACTTTCATTTTCATAACATATGTGATGTCTTATAAGTTTTATTGAGTAAACTGTGATACTTCGATTTTCTAACGTAAGAATAGATGGAAATCAATGAAACTTTCTGTTATTTACTGATGCTTAATTAGAATGCAAACATCTAGAAACAACGGGACTCCAATGGATAAGTGCCAACATCGCAAACTAACTTGTGTCGACTGTAATCACTGTTTTGATATTAAATTAGAATTAGAATAAGTCTCACCTTTCCTGTCAGGCTTTGTGCATCTCCTGACCAGTCTGATGGAGTCCTTAGCGAACTGCTTGCCAGGCTCGACGAACTTAGCGATTTGATCCATTATTCTAGAAATAGGACAAGGTACAGTTAAAACAAAGCCGATTTCCAACAAAATTTCAAATAGAAACACTTAATAAACTGCGGGAACTTACTTGAATTGATTAAATTACTTGATTTAAGTAATACTATGCGTAGCGCAATTTACTGTAGTAATAGCAGCAACCTAGATCGGAAAATACGAACGCAAAACTGACAAAACAACGCAAACGTCAGCCACGTTTCGAGATTCACGGCACGTCATCACACATTGCGCGTTCGGATATTCGTAAGTTATAAAACATAAACGTCAAGAGTTATATTTTTAATAAGGTATTTTTAATCAATGTAATAATTTTGCAGAAGCAGAGATATTTTTTAATTATGTATAAAATAAAATAAATTTATATTCATCTCACACTCAAAATTCTGTCAGCTTTGTACTTTGTAGTCAGTCAAACACGGGCAAGACAAAAATGATGAAATGTTATGACCATGGCAATGGCAATCCAACTGCTGTCAACTGTCAAATATTAATTTTGTCAACATAGTTGGCAAAATCAAAATTCCGCAATTTTTTTTAGATTATCTATCTTTTTTTTTGATCTACAGTAATGATTTGCTGATCTAATTGGAAACCTAATTATCGAAAAATCATCGTAGAACATCAAAACATCAACAAGATGTATGCCGTAGAGAAGAAATTCGAAATAGAAATGAAGTTACGAAAGGTATGTTTACTCTAAATTTGTAATTATTTAACTTTCGTATTATAATTCGATGATCTTATAAGTTCGCAATGGCATAATCTAATATCTAGCTTCGGAATAAACAGAAAACCATAATTTATATTGTTGACGTAAATAAAATGACTTGTTTTTATTATTATAAAATTGTTTTGGGGGCGTGTCCAAGGTGTTTTTTTAACACAGTTCATGCCCTCCAGCCTAGTCAGTAATTACTAATATACAAATCAATTTCTTTATCATTTTTAGGAAATGACAAATATTCAAGAGTTGAAGGCTGCAGCTAATCGTGGCTCATCTCTTGCAAATGATGTCTGCAATGTCCTCGGGGCATGTGAGCAGCGCCTGCAGCAGCTGGAGACTGCTGTACTGCCTCTTTATGGAGATACTGCCAGGCTCCAACACATTCATCAAAGTAAGATAGTGACAGCACTGGAATCAGAACATTTATTTTTATAGCAACTTATTTATTTATATAATCATCACCATCATCATGTAATTGTCCACAAGATATACACTGCTGAATATAGGCTCCCATAATTACTCAATATTTAATATCTACTTTGTTTATGTAGTTACTTGTGTTATATTTTAAAAATATTGTTATTACTTATTTATATTTTAGACATGGAACGCACGGTCCGTTCCTTGGAGCATGTAATAAACTACTACATGGTGTCCAGAGAGCTCGTAGATTTAATACAGGCTGGGCCTAACACCAGCACTACCGACTCACTTAACGTCTACCTAGAAGTAAGTTTCTAGCAAACATTAATTGAATATATGATAATTTCTTAAAAAACACTCTGCAAGACCACTTTTCAAAGTCAATAAAATTATAATATATTTTTATTACAATCCCTAGTTGAAACAGCAATTTACTGTATTTTTTACATTTTATTTCATTCATTGATAGGCTCTGGACAAGCTAGCAGATGCACAAGGATATTTCAACAAAAACAACCCTCAGAGTGTGGAACTTGAAAATATTGTAAGTCACTCCTTATTTATAGGGTAGATGCCTAATTTTTATTTTAATGTCTGTCTTGTAGATTATTTAAAAAAATTAGACACGTATTTTTGATTTTCTTCCAGAAACGAATTCTTTCGGCGATATATTGATTTGAAATGTCGCGTGACGTCACTTCTATGTATACATAGAAATTGTGTGCGTTGCCCAGGCCAGATGTTGTCGAAAATGGTCATTTAAATGTTATAGATAATTAGTTGTGTCTTATAGACAATGTTCTGCATTTTCGCTTATTGGTAACCACTTAAACTTGGTCTGGTTACCACGATCATTCTCTCCCTAATGACTTTAATCGTATTAGAGGTATCTCATTAATTATATCCAATGTTTTGAGCTGAAATTTTACTGATATATAACTGAACTAAACAACTAATTATTGACATAACATTCAGTTCATACATCCACTCCAGTGGCCAAATAACACCGCTTACATCAAGACCATGCTTGTGAAGAACTCAATATTATCATAACTTGTTCAATACTTACAGGATACTAATGAAACTTCACATACATTCGAAGGCAGTTACAAGCTTTAAAATAACGTTTAAAGTAAGTCTTTCGAGCTCTTATTGAGAGGGCTGGGACCAATTAAAGTGTTTTTCTATTTTATGAAATAACCTTTAAGCTATATTTTATTTTGGTTTTTTATTGCACAACAAATTTAAACTAATTCCTAAGAAGCCATGTACCAAATATGATAAGCATCCGCTTGACCATTTCAAAGATCTAGGAAATCCAAAAACGTTACCCCAGCAAAATCTCAAATAACTATGCAACCGATGAAAAAACAAATACAAAATAAGGCACAACATTTACTTCATCTAGACAACTACTTTTAAAACTAGTAATTATTTAAATATTCCCATTAGAAAGAAAAAGGTCTGGCTGGGGTAACGTTACCCCAGCAGGAAATGTTTTTGTGAAATAATTAAAAAACTATAAGCGCAACAAATTTAAAAATGTGCGCAACAATTACAGAAGCCGCAAAACTAATTATCTATAAGGTTCAAATGACCATTTTCGACAACATCTGGCCTGGGTAACGCACACGTAGAAATGACGTTTTAGCCCCCACTCCTAAACTTTGATTCGTTTTATCTAAGTATTGTTTTATTATATGACAAAATAAAAAAATATATGTCTAATATTTTTTATTACCTAACTTACGGACTAATTAGATTTTTAATTTTCATACCCTGTCATCATCCCAATTGTCTTTTATTTCATTTCTATTCTAAAACAAATATCCTTCATATAGAATTTTATTCAGACAATTAAAGTTAAGATTTAATTTGCAGAATCAACTTTACAATACTGGTGTATCAAAGTTGGAGAATGCATTTGAAGAACTTTTGAGTCGTAACACTAGGCCCCTATCGCCTACCACACTAATGGACATGATAGCTCTGGAAGAAGGTAGATCCTTAACTACTCATAAGTATTATACTCAATGCATTGATGATACAAAATAACGCAGAATAGTATCATTGTCTTCCTTTCAAATTGTGAAGTCCCTCATCGGATCTCATCATGATAATAATTTCTACCCAAAAACATTTCCTACTGTTTTTAGACCTCGTTCTTTCCTGTTTTACTTCTATTTTCTGTGTATCTTTGATCCGTCCGGTTTGTGTTTGCAGACTCGAGTGTGGACAGTGTATCAGTGAGTGGTAGCGGCAGTACGTCGGCCACAGCGCTGGACAGTATGCGCGCGGCGGCCGCCTGGCTGAGCGCCGCCGGCGTACCGCCCGCCAACCAACTACTGGCCATTAGGGCTCCTGCTGCTAAGAGCTCTCTTGTTGCCTTCAAAGATTATTTACGATCTAGGTCTATGGCCGCCTCCCCGCTTATGGTGAGTGTAATCACTTGTTTTAAGTAATACCAAACAGAGATAAATGTCTGTTACTCTTAACCGCTGAAGCAATTAATTCTGGTGGGACAGGAACTAAGACAAAAGCCTAAATAGCAATTTTGTGAGTTAAAACTGTTAATATTTTGTTACAGAGAGCCAAGAATCTGTTACATCGATCAGATAGCACACAGAGAAGGACAAGTAAATTGCAAAAAGTGTAAGTTTGAACAAAACATTTATATAAAATTAATCTGATACTTAAATAATTATTACATTATAATGTTTTTGTTGCAGTATCGAGAAACGTGCTAACAAGATAATGATGAAAGCATCTCAAACTCTGGAGCAGTCCACTGGATTCGCTATAGGACCCAGGAAATCTGTTTGTGAAACTTGTAAGTACTTCAACATTGGTTATTATTTTTTTATTTATTGTTTATAGGCTACAATCTCGTTAGTTTTAGGTATATGGTTGCGATGCAAGTCAGTGCAATAATACGATCATAACATTTTGATCTAGCACAAAATGTGTCGAAATTGGATTCGAGCTGGAGCGCATGTTTTGCTTTTTTGTTATGGCGGTATAGTAAAGTCCATAATATCGAAAAGTTTCGAGCTCTATAGAAAAGTTATTATTACCTTTATCGTAAAGTTTGCATGATGGAAAAGTCCAAAGTGAACGTTTAATTAAATAAAGATTTAAAAAAAATGATCGTTCCCGTGTGGTGGCGGGCAGACACGGAGGAGAGCAGCGAGGCGCTGGACGAGTGGGAGGCCGAGCTGGCGGGCAGCGCCGCGGCCGCGCTGTGTCGCCTCGCGCGCCACGAGCAGCGCCACGTGCTGGGCCTGCTGCCGCTGCCGCGCCTGCCCGCGCTGCTCGCCGCGCTGCTCAAGGACTGCTTCGCGATACTCGCGCAGGACGTGGAGGTACCACGGGCCACGGGAGGGCGCCCAGGGCAGCCTTTACCTATGTTAGTTAAAGTGCGTGTTACAGGACCTCGCAGAAAATCAACGTGACACAGCTGCCATAGGTCAACACACACACGTCTGCAATTATACGCGCCTATCAGGATGCTTACCTAGGGCGCTCTTTAGGTTTAATCTGCCTCTTGTTTATGCTTTGTGATACGCTATTCGAGCGTATGTTTAATATATTCCATGTGTTTTCTTTTTCCACTAGCGTGCGTGCATGAAGTCCCGTCGTTCGGCAAGTAAATGCGGCAGTGCGGCGGGGTGCTGGGCAGTCCTGGCGCGGCTACAGCGCCTGCAACCTGAACTAGAGCGAGCACTGGCGCCCGCCTCGCCACAGCCATACCAAGCCATACTGCAGCACTGCCAGCAGAATGTAAGTACTGACTGACGATTGTGACAGAAACCAATATCACAATGACTGCTTGATGAATGCTTTTGAGTTTGAGTTTGAAGGGGAGGGTAATTGATCCTCCGGTAACCTCACTTACACGACGAAACACAACGCAAGCGTTGGTTCACATCGGTTTTCTGTTAACCCGAAGCATGGCTCTCCCACACTTACTTGTATGTCCTCGATTCGCTATTGGTTAAGTTGATTTTGATAGAAGTGTTAGATAGCTGTAGTACCGCGGTGTCCCTGTCGCAGTGCGTGAAGTCCCTGGAGGAGTGGGTGGAGGGGGTCCGCGGCGACAGTTGGCCGGCGCCGGTGGACGGCACGGTGCACCAGCTGGCCGCCGCCGCGCTGGCGCACTGCCAGGCACTCGCCGCGCACATCGCCACCATCGGTACGCGGCTTCATACTGTAATTCTACCTCTATAATAATTATCTAGTTATCTACACTGCTTCAGGATATTCCACTTTCTTTCATTCTCATTATTTTGTAAATATTTGCTTTCTTTTCGCCTAATTATGTATATAAATATTAGGTATGTTTATACTTACTGCAGGTCCCGCTCTCGCGACGGAGCCATCCTACAACCGCGCAGTCAGTCAACTGTCGGGAGTCCACGATAGAAATGCTGTCATGTTAGCTGTATACATGCGTAACTATCAACTTTTGTTACAATACCCGTGTCAATAGTTTCGATTCGACTGTTTCACTGTCGAGATATCGGATAATTAGTGTAAATTCCAAAATTCTTTAGATTGCTTGCTATTCCCCAGTTTATAAACTTGACCCTTTTTGCATGAGACCAATAACATATCTATTAAAACTAGTTCGTTCTTCGAGTGTTAATAGAGATTGTTTTACACTTTTATTGACATCTATATACCTGAGGTATATAAAAGGAAGTCGTGTTAGTTACACCACTTATAACTCAAGAACGACAGAATAGATTTGGCTGAAAATTGGTAGGGAGGTAGCTTAGAGCCAGGAGACCGACATAGGATACTTTTTAACCAATACTTTTTTTTTTACTTTTTACCGAAAATCACGAACGGGGACGGGAAAAAATGGGATTACGCGTACGAAGTCGCGGGCAGAAGCTAGTTACAAATAGAATTGTATACCAACAGGTAAAGTATTAGCGCAGCTGAACTTCGCGCTAAGAACCAAAAGTGAGCAGTACCCAGATGCACTGAAAGCGATATTTTTGCTGAACAACACTTTATATTTACTACAGGTAACATGTTTTTCTTCTTTATTTAGTTTTGTATTAGGTTTGAAATCGTTTGACTTGTTCTAGAATCTAGAGGATCTTAACTTAAGTAGATACCTTATTAGATATCTACTTAAGATTTTGTTGTTATTTTTAAATTCATGGTTTTTTTTCCTACCAGGGTCTTCAGCGAAGTGGCTTGCTTGACGTGTTGATGCTGGCTGAGCCAGACTGTGAAATCAACTACAGGGACATGATACAGGAACATAAAAATGCTTACTTGCAAAGGTGAAGTATTATTTTGATCCTTCTGTATAGACTCGTCCTCGTATATTATAGTACTTCAACAATTTGTACTGATAAAATTGCGTAGGTACGCTCTCTTTATACATCAAGGTTTTATTTTTAGCTATATTAATTCGTTATTGCTTATTATTGCAGTTGGAACAAACTTCTAGCTCACACAGTATTAGACGAGCCCTTGCCTGCCAAGCTGCGTGACAAGGATAGGCAGATGTTGAAGGATAAGTTTGCAGTAAGTACTTTTTAGTTTCTTGACTTGATAATCAATTTCATCAATCGATTTCATTTCCAAGATTACAGAAATACTAGTTGGCCACAAAATCTTTGTATCACCCCTGTTGTGTGTAAAAAGTCCTATTAGGTGACTTTGACTGCACGGTTGGTGCGGTGGCTGGGCAACTGGCTGCCGTGCAACGTGTAGCGGGTTAGATTCCCGCAACACTTTGTGTGATCCACAAATTATTTTCCGGGTCTTTAATTCATGTGTATGTGAACTTGTATGTTTATAAACGCAACGTTTTTTTTTAAATAGGTATTGAGAAAATTCAATAATTATTATTGAATTTTGAGAATTGCATTTATGTATGGTTTAGTCGTTCAACCGCGAATGGGAGGAAGTATCCCGCGCACAGACTGGGTACAGCGTGCCGGACGCGGAGTTGCGCGAAGCACTCAAGCGCGACAACAAGCAGGCCATACTGCCGAAGTACTCCGCCTTCCACGACGCTTACGCCGGTCTACCGTTCTCTAAGAACCCTGACAAATATGTCAAGTACACTCCCTTGCAGGTCAGTCGCCACTTGCCAATTATTTTCATTGCCATTTTCTTTCAATCGTAATGAAAGTTAGAGTAAACTCATCTAAATCAGTTCAGCCGTTCTCGAGTTTTTGGCGAAACTGAACAGTACAAAACATGCCGTTTTATGGTTCTCATACATATTTTCAAACTACTACAACATACTTCCAGATTTCCACACAACTGGACGGCTACTTCGATGAAGCTGCTTAGTTAGCTTAGATTGTAAGTATTATTCTACATGAAATACATTAGTAGAGAAAATCATTATTTATTTAATCACATTTATAATGAGATGATTATATCAAACACAAATATATTATTATTATGAATAAATTATGTATTATTTATTTAATAAACATTTACTTCTTATTTCTGCGAGTCCTCCTCTTGGGCCACTGAAACAAGAACAACCTCATCATAACACTCCCATACCACTACTGTGGTCAAAAGACAAACCTTGGCTCATTATTTTGTATGTACATAAGTGTGCGTTACCCAGGCCAGATGTCGAAAATTGACATTTGAATCTTATAAATTAGTGGCTTCTGTAATTGTTGCGCAGATTTTTAAATTTGTTGGGCTTATAATTTTTTAATTATTTTACAAATCATTTCCTGTTGGGATAACGTTACCCCAGCCAGACCTTTTTTTTTTCTAATGGGAATATTTAAATAATTACTAGCTATAAAATTAGTTGTCTAGGTGAAGTAAATATTGTGCCTTATTTTGTATTTGTTCTTTCATCGGTTGCGAAATTACGAGATTTTGCTGGGGTAACTTTTTTGGTTTTGCTAGATCATTGAAAATATGATAAAAATCCGCTAAGGATTTTTATCATATTTTGTACATGGTTTCTTAGAAATTAATTTAAATTTGTTCTGCAATAAAAAAAAACAAAATAATATACAGCTTAAAATAACGTTAAGTAAGTAGTAAGTCTTTAGAGCTTACAAAATATGATAAGAATGCACTTAACCCTTTCAAAGATCTAGCAAAACCAAAAACGTTACCCCAGCAAAATCTCGAATAACTTTGCAACCGATGAAATAACAAATAAGGCCCAACATTTACTTCATCTAGACAACTAATTTTAAAGCTAGAAATTACTTAAAGATTCCCATTACAAAAAAAAATGGTGGCTGGGGTAACGTTACCCCAGCAGGAAATGTTTTTGTGAACTAATGAAAAAACTATAAGCGCAACAAATTTAAAAATGTGCGAAACAATTACAGAAGCCGCAAAACTAATTATCTATAAGATTCAAACATTTCCGACAACATCTGACCTGGGTAACGGATACCGTACATAAAGCTGAAACTATTTGTTTAAATTATTTCCTTATTCCTAATATTATATTTTGCTATTAAGATATTAGGCACAACTGAGTTTTAAAGAATAAGCCAAAGTTTGATCTTTTTACACTGAAAACTATAAATTATCTTTATTTCTAAGTATCAGTCGGCTGCTTCTTCCTAATTAGGTATTTGTTAGTACTGTAAGGGAAATCTCAGTGGCGGATATAGTCCTCTCTATTTATGATTCAAACGAATCTTTTAATTTTGCATAACTGGAATATATCCAAATAGGGCTAGAAGATGCTTATTTTCATTCAAAATGCATATTAGCTTGCAAAAAGTAGTAATAGTATAATTTCAAAATTGTGCAGATCATGGTACGAAGGTGCAGTTAACGCACATCTCAGTGCCTCCATAGTGGTTGTTACTAACAACAAAACTGGAATTCATTGAGCAAAGCTCAATATTAACTTAGGATTGATTTTGATATTCTTAGATCTGAAAGATGAGAGGTAAAAGCAGCCGCGATACGTTTTGCTCTGGTTTTATTTAACACTACACTCTGGTATTTCCGTGGAGGGGAACTCTTGAGTCATTGAGTCCATATGGGCCTGCTTTTGTAGCACAGCCTTTATATCCAGTCGATCCGCCACTGGAGAACCTACTTTGAAACTTGTTGTCTGCCAAGAAAAGCAGGCTAATAGTTCGTTACTTCGTTCGTACTTGTTGATACTACAGTTCAGATTATTATTACTGTATGATGTAAATTATAAGATCAATCAACGGAGGGATCGCGTTAGTTTAAAAAGGTTTCAAATGAATGTGTTATAATAATTATGCACAGAAAATTAAACAAAGTTAAAACTGAATCATCAACCAAAATGAATGAAAAACAATTTTTTTTATCTTACGCGTCCTTAGCCCTGCTCCGTTGATTGCGCTGGTTGGTAATCGAGTAAATCGTGCTCCATCCGAATTAGCAAACCGACATTATCCAGAGATTAGTTCGATAGTTCTACTGAGGTTTAAATCAAACGCATAAATAATAAACATAATGTATAATTCCAGGCATGCAGTTCGATATTTTGTTTTTTGCAAATATATTCGAAGCTAAGGCGCTCATAAAATATATACATTAAGAACAAAATAGATTTGGAAAGATGGAATGAATGGCAATGTATACAAGCAGTTTGCACAAAAAATAAAGTTTCAAATGTACATTACATAATTACACAAGTATATAAAGCAGCAAAACATAAAATCATGATGAAGTAATGTAAATAGTGGTTGTATACACTATTTACATTTGACTACCGGTCCCAGTGGAACTACCAGGCTAATCTCTGTAAGCCATTGAACTCAGTGTGATACTTTACGTCGGGAAGAAAGACAAATTCGTTGGATAACCCCAATGGTACCTTTGGACTGGCCTCGCTATCCGGCTGCTCCGCTTGCAACTAACAACAAGTAGATTTCCACATTTGAAACAAACAAACTTCCGTGTACGTGGCATCGTACTGTTTGTATAATATCGTACCTGCGGGAACTGAGACAGCTGACGTTTAAAATGTGCCTGCGTGACATGAACCTCAACGGGAACTAGCTGTGCCCGCAGCTTCGCCCGCGTGATCGAACCTACCACAAATCGTGACAATAAATGTAAATGTTACGATTTTACATATATTATATTAGTTAGTAAATACTCACGAATTAATGCTCAGAAATAATATCAGTTTTGTTTACTTTTAGCACACTGTATGATATGATGAACTTGTATAAATTAAATGATATTGGGATGAATCTGATATAACCTACTAAAATCTTAAAATGGAACGGATGAGATTCTACATGGAGAAGTTTCGTTCGTCATAATTTCGATAAGTAAATTATTATATTGCTTATACCCTGGTTGAGGAGAATTTCTCCATTTAATTCGCGTTCATCCACGCGGACGAAGTCACGGGTAGTCCCTATTTTACAGTTAACCAAAAGATAACAAAAACATATTTTTATTGTTTAGTCACAAGTCCGCCCGTTCGAACCTATCCTAAGGGCGACCTGCGTGAGCTATAGCAGTCTACCTCACCTCTAGAGGCTCATTGGCTGGACGGCTATAGAAAGCACATTTTAAACACTGCCTCAGTTCGTCTATATCCGATATTCCTCATGAAACCACCTGAAAATTCAGGCCAGAAGGAACATTAGTCTCCTGTTGCTAGGAATGAGAGAAAGAAAGTTATATTTTATCACAGGTCTGTTATTGAACGCTATTTAGGATGTGTTATAGGTTGGGTAAAATAGGCTGATGATGATGAATGTGATTTGGAATTCAATTTAAAGTTGAGAAAACATTGTTGTGTCAAAACATTGGGCGGTAATTTAAGTACTAATCAAGGAGAATAACGGTAACACGTTGATGAAAGAAAACTAGATTATTTTAATGACATGATGCGGTTTAAATTCTTGAAAGTTTGATGCGTTGAGTGTAAACGTGAAATATCTACATGTGTGTTTTTGTGGACTAAATAATCACTTATGACAAAATATCACTTTTCTTTCTTAGTTTTACATGAAACAAACAAACTTAAAACCCGTATTTCAGTGCAAACTCGATCTATTCACGCTTTGTCCATTAAGTTTATACTCAAAACGGCAGATGTCATAAGGACGGGTTTTTTATTAGCCTTGACTATTTTTAAACTTTGGTTTCACTAAAACGATTAGTGAATTACGTTTTTTCGTCAGATTGAGCCTTTATTTAGAGGGAAATGTTACTTGTTAATAGATTTTATTGATTTTTATTAGATTGTGTAACAAATGTGTCAATGGAATGTTAATAATATTTAATTAATAGTATTTTTTTACACCTGGAATTGAATCCAAGGTTCACTGCAGGTCAATTGACCGCTGCTGTTTTGAATATACCCTTAGTACATAACGTGGACAAGTCGATTATTTATTGCGAATAACTTTACCAGCACACCCGCCGTGGATTTCTCCAACGGCGATCGATGTCTCGAACAAAATTCCTGACCCGGAACAAGTCTGTTCCGTGCGGGAATCGAACCCGCGACAATTACCATGGGTTGGTAAGTGCCGTCAAACTTTGATACACCGTGCTGACATCCTTTGATGGACAGTGATGATAGCATAGTGTACATGTACGCCATGAAATTATTTAGTTACATTTCCAAAACAGTAAATAAATTCATATTGGTAGTACTTACAAAATAAATGTTAGTTCTAAAACACATTTTACTCTGTTCTCAAATCATATAAATACTTCCAGTTTGAACTTTACTACAACGGAATAAAATCGTAAATAATTTCACGGTGTACTCCATACTTTACCCTCCTGTTATGGAACATTCTAGTTAATTTAGAAGTTTACCTTGAGAGCTTGTGGTGGGGTTTTCTTCTTAGTCGCCGGTTTTTTGACCTCTTTGGCTAATTGTGACTCGTAAGGCGTGAAGGCGCAGGGTAGGATTTTACGGTATCTGAGAGAGAAGTTACAATACAGCTATCTTTATGAGGCAATAAAACATTTGACTTAGTTATTAAAAAGTCAAAATATAAAAAAAACTAAACATCAGTAGGTATACAAAGTTTAGTTTATAAACTAAATACAAAATACATGTAGGATGCTTTGTATAATGTGTGTGCGCAGCCTTATTAACAGCTCCGTGTTCGTCGCTTAATAAGAATGACGTTTGACACGAAGTGGGAAAGTGACAGCTGACAGCAGCCCGCGCTTTTTTGATAGAATGCAAAATCTCGGGTAGATTTATTATTGTAATATTTTCTAATTGTTTTAAAGTTTTATAGAAGAAAAGTTAAAATGCTTGTTCAACTGATTAATGTAATACAGCGTCGATCTACTAAAATATTGGAAGTAAAAACCTTTAATTGTCGATTTTTCTGTTTTAGGTTAGTATTGGTAATGTGTACATGTTTGATCTTAATTGATTTATGTGTTTCAATTGATGATAACATTAAACTTTGTTTTAGATAAATCAAAATTGTGCGTTATTTACTCCCGTATTATCCTACATACTACATACATTTATAGCTGTAAGAAATATTCTAACATAATACAAGCACAGAAAGTATAGACATCCCAAGAACAAGAGGTTAGTAAAATATGACAACAATTATAAGCAATAGTACGCCTCAAATAACGAGTCGCTCTCATTAAGTTTTCATTTATGGCCAGTCTCATAAACCATCTATAGGTAAGTAAGCTACTACTAATACACTCTGCAAGGAAAAATAACACTTGTATCGTAAATTTTATGATTGGTTATTGATACTATTTAGTAAACGAGGTCCAAAATAATAAAGTTGAAAATAAATAATAAAGATAATGGTACCTCAAGATAACTCGAGAGCGACGGTTATTTGAAGCATACAGTACGGTTGGTTACATTTAAACACTTAGAAAACGGACACAAAGAAATGACGACGGGAATGAGTGAATGCAGCGATGTAATTTTATTTAAGCAGGTCTTATCTTCATTTCTTCATACAATAACTTCGTCCCAGTTTTTGCTAAGACCCCTTTCACATTGGAACTTGGCGAGGGATGCAAACAAACACTCGCCAAAATTTCAATGTGATATGGCCCTTAGTTGCATGGGACAGAGAAAAGCAGTGTCGAGTGGCTGGAAGACATCATGGTATTTGTATGATATTTAGTGTTGTGGTTAGTGCAGTTTGAAGTGTGAATGAATACACCCATTAATAAATTATATGTAATAATTTAAACAAGAGATACAGACATTGAAAGTGTGCTAACATTAAAAGAAAATACTAGTACTACAACAAACACATTTTAGAACGAAAACACATAAATTTTCGTGTGCGTTACCCAGGCCAGATGTTGTCGAAAGTGGTCATTTGAATCTCATAGATAACTAGTTGTGCGGCTTCTGTAATTGTTGCGCACATTTTTAAATTTGTTGCGCTTATAGTTTTTTAATTATTTCACAAAAACATATCCTGCTGGGGTAACATTACGCCAGCCAGACCTTTTTCTTTCTAATGGGAACATTTAAATAATTACTACCTATAAAATTAGTTATCTAGATGAAGTAAATGTGCCTTATTTTGTATTTCTTCTTTTATGGGGTGCGAAGTTATTCGAGATCTTGTTGGGGTAACGTTTTTGGTTTTGCTAGAACTTTGAAATGGTTAAGCGGATTCTTATCATATTTTGTACGTGGCTTCTTTGGAATCAGTTTAAATTTGTTCTGCACTAAAAAAAAATACATAGCTGTATTCTTTCCTCCTATAACTACTAATTATTTAAATATTCCCATTAGAAAGAAAAAGGTCTGGCTGGGGTAACATTACCCCAGCAGCAAATGTTTTTTGCGAAATAATTAAAAAACTATAAGCGCAACCAATTGAAAAATGTGTGCAACAATTACAGATGCCGCTAAACTAATTATATATAAGGTGCAAATTACCATTTTCGACATCTGGCCTGGGTAACACGCACACTAAATTTTCTACAACCATGTCTGAAAATGGAAATAGAAATGACTTATGATCACAACATAGATATACATTTTATACTAAAGAACACATCTTAGACCCAATTAGCGATATGTAAATATGGTAAAGGTACTAACTTGTGGTATGGTAGTAGTGCATTGCTGATTATAGGCGGGTTGCGCACCATGCGTGCTTCGTCCGCCTCGGCCAGCTGGGAGCTGTCGAACTGTAGCAGTAGGCGAGCGCCACGGCCAGACCAGGACGATAGAAGCAAACTATTTGCTCCATGACTTGGCTGACAACACAAATTATTTCAGTGTTGACTGAGGTGTATAAAGAAAATCTTCTTTTTCTCATAAAAATATTAAGCTAGCGCCACCCGTTGACACTCCTAACACCAAAGGATGTGCGTTACGGACCTTTTCGGGGATTTGGGCATGGGGAGGATTTTAAATGTAGTATTTTATTTTGACTGTCATCTCCAAGCTCTTGGTTTCAACCGATAAGGGCTTGGGAGGTGTTAAAAAAGTTCCAAATAATAATTAAACAGGTTTGGTTACATACCTCATGTAGCAGTACATAGTGCCCAGGCAGTAGCCCCTGTAACTGACTGAGTGTGGTATGCACGGCGGTGATGACTTGTCGTGTCATGTCAGGGTGTTTTTTTGTAAACCTTTCGGCAGTCAGCTGATCGATCGTTGCTATGTCACCTCCCGATCCATCCACACGAACTATAGAAGATAAAGTTGGTGATAGTATTCTCAAAATATTTGTTTCAACTGAACTGAACTGGTAAAGAGTAAAGGCTCATTCCAGTATGAAATCACTAAACTTAGCTGAAACTTAGTGATTTATAAAATGATAATAATTTTTAGATGTGTACACAATAATAAGCGACAATCCTAGTGTGTATCCTATTTAAAATAGATGTGGCCTACAATTAATTATATTAGCTACATACCATTTACTACAGCAGCATTCTTCCTGAGCGCGAGTGAAAGGGCGACGCTTCGCAAGCTGTCTATGGATTGTTCACTGGCTCCTAAATCCAACTGGTATTCTGGTGTTGGTTCAAATATTAGTTCCCTTGAGCCATCCTGTAGGACGAAAACAATGTATAAATAAATATTAGACTATTATTCAAGAGTATTATACAAATATTCAATTTAAAATTGCATTCTTAGGTAAAATAGTAATTACTTTCTTACTTACCCTTGCTTTGTGTGGACAATGTATGATAATGTCGAGGTGTTCATTGTCTGTTTTGTTTCTAAACTGCCACTTTTTATAGGAACGACGTGGAGGCTTTTCATAGATCGTATCTGTTACAGGAAACACATTTAGTTGTAGAAGCAAAAAAAAGTACTTAAGGTCATAGGTAGGTTATGTTGTAGGATCTGTTAGGTGTATGAACTATAGATGTTCATGAGAAAATGATATGCTCTATGAAATATAATGCTCCATATAAAAAGTGTCATTAAATTACATTTTAGCTTACCTTTACAAGTGCAGCTATAGACTCCTATGTCCTGGCACTCCTCACTGACCCTGCGACTAGCAGCCCTGGTATTGTATCCAATGCTCTCATTACTCATCAGTCGAGCTGATCTTCTCACGCTATCTTCAGTCTTCATCTTCTTATTTGGGTTTGGTGAGTCCTCTGTGACCTCTCCTAAACAAAGCGCATTAATTAAGAACAGGATAAAATACCTTAAGTAACTATAAACAAATAGTATGTTGAAGTTAATGTCACACCTGTATCAATAAATAAACTTTCCTCCTCCTCATCACTTGATAACTCGCTGCTTTCAAATATAGATTTCGCATTCACATAGAATTTGGCACCTATTTCCTTTGGCTTTTCTTTATTTATATAATTTTTCCGTGCTTTCTCCTTTTCTGCTAACCTGGGGAAATGAATTATCTGCTTATACCATGATTTAATAAGAAATTATTGTCAAAAAGTATAATTTGCAAGTGTTACAATTGCACTACCATTATGATATTTTCATGAAAAAATACATTATGTAATGTATTAGGTACTTACGGTATAAGTGTGGATTCTAGTAAATGTCTGAACGCTTTGTAGGTCCTGATTGGTGCAACTTCTTTTTTTACTGAGAACTCACTGTCCAATACTACTACATTAGCTTTGTCGCCATCTAATAACAAAATAATGATTATGGGTATGTTATGAGAATCTATATGCAAAGAACGAAAAGCCAGATTTCACATGATTTTAGACTAACCAGGACTAAGGCTCTCACAAACCGACAGTGGTATTGTCCAATATCGGTTCCACTGTACAAGACACTTCAGAGCATTTTCACTTGCTATGTACTGTACCCCATTGGTCCATGCAAAGGTTGCCAGCTCTTTGTGTACCTCTGTTATTGGCAACATTGATAGTGTATTTTCATCTGCAAAGAATTGTAAAATGTAATAGGTAGATAAATATAAGAAATTGTAAGAAAATCAATGATAATATAAAGTAATAATTATGTTAAGTATCATTCATGTACTTACGAGGTAATACAATTTGGTAAGGATGTTTCTGGCATGGCTCTGGCACTGTGCAAGGTGTAATAATATTGATTGCTTTCGTTACTTTCCTTGGCAATTGAATTAAAGGTACTTCTGCTGGAGACACCTGAAGGTAAAGCAATATCATGAACATATTAAATAATTATGGATTCATATTCTCTTACTAAAGTTATAATTTAAGGTAATCTAGTGTAATCTAATTGAATGTTTGTAAACACACCCACAATACAGGAGAAAATTCCAGTGTCCAACATTATCAAAACAAAAAAAATTAAATACTCCTTACACCAATCAATTCCTGTTTAAGCACAGCATCACAGTTACTCCTCGTACTATCAAGAGTTATCTGAGCAGCCAAATCATATTGCTTGGGTAGACTGCGCATCCGTAAAGCTTTCATTTTGAACTCTGCCTCATACACAGCTTCCACTAATGGTTTCGGTCGTAAAGCACGAATAAAATGATCAGTTGTCCAGATTGTCTTCGCCCAGTCTCTGTACTCTTTTTGTTCAGCTAAATATGTCTCTTTTTCAGTCTGAAAGTATTCAATGTTGTTAGTACTTATGTCTACCTACTGGTAGATAATCAAAAATCTTATAACCAAGACAACTATGTATGTACCTCAAATACTTTAAAGTCCTGTCTGGAAGGCTTGCCTATAAAGAAATCTCCTAAAATATGAGGATTCTCAGTACATAAAACCTTTAACATCTGATATTGTTTGTTAGTAGTCAATTTAGACAACTTTGGGTACTGAGCTACTCCACGGAGACATGGCACATGCAATCTGCCATTGTGAGTCTGAAAAAAAAAATTTTGGTTGGTAGGTATTTCTTAGTTTTAGAATGTGCACATTATACACATACGATTTATAATTTATGAGATTTATTGGACAAATTTTTAGATATTTTTGACAAAAGCATACGTATGGCATTTATAAATGAAATAGCTGTTAGCACATATCTGCTAAATATTTGTAAGCTTAATTACCTATTAAACTTACCTTTTTATCTTGAAATACTTCATCCCAGTCAATTTTCTTAGGAGCTTCATCTTCAGAGTCGCTAGATACTAGAGGGTCAATGAACTTATTCCTCAGGATTTTCTCTGTATTGCAATTATCTAAGTCTGCTTCCTCTACAAAGTACCTATCATGTGCTGATGAGCACCTAGAACAAAAAAAGTCTTAATGCTGAATAAATTTCAAAACTGGAGATGGACTAACTTTATCTAAGTTATTATGACTAGGTGTTTAGCTTACTTATGTTTTAAATAAAAGGTAGTTGTACTAATTTTCATTTAACTCTTTTAATAATATTAAATACCTACAATATGTAGTATAGATTGCACAACAAGCTGTAAACCGTATTTTAAGAGCCTCAAACTAATGAAACTTCCATCACTCTATATATATGAAACATTAACTTATGTCAGAACCAACAAAGATTTATACACAGTTGCTTTCAAAAGTGACTATAGAAAATTACGGGATAAAAACAGACTAAAACTCGAGGTTCGTTATGGCAAAACAGCCCTCATGAATAAAAGTTTTCTTTGCATGGCACAACTGTTATATAATAAGTTACCAGACAATGTAAAATCACTGAATTTAAATCAATTTAAAGCGACTGTACGGAAAGTTCTCATTGACAAATGTTATTATTCAACAACAGACTTTCTAATTGATAAATTTTAACATTATGTATTTCTTGACATTATTTTAACCTTATGTATTTCTTGACATTGTTATTATTGTTTGTATTGAATTTGGAAACCATAATTATTGCTTGCTATTATATTGAATCTGACAGCTTTTTCACCATATTTTGCATGCCAATAAACGGGCAAAATGTATACGGCTACTATATTATATCTGTAACAACCTATTTGTAATTACCTACATTTTATGCAAATAAATGATTTGATTTGATTTGATACATCGAAATAAAATTAGGTAATATAATTCGCTTTTGTACATAAAATAAATAATCAAAACAATTTCAAGTAATATAAGAACTTTAACGCATAGCATATCGTAGCATACTACGACATTTTGTGTTCAATAATCTTATTGGGTTTGTTCAATCCCATGCGTCTAAACACCATGTGTGTGTGTTACGTCTAATATTCAACAGCCATTTTCGCATTTTTTATTGTTAATGGCTATCTGAGCCTAAAATAAAATAAGAACAAAGAAAATAATTGGCGATTGTGCAATATTTTAAACTATAAAAAATGTCGATCTACCCCAAGCCTGCACCCCAAGCTTGCATCGGGGAGTCGGGGACGCCGACAAAATTGTCTTTCGAAAATTAACTTACCAATCAAATATTCGCACGTGTTCCATCATCTTGAATCAAGAATTTGATTCTTACTTACTAAAACTAATATCACAACTTTAATACAGTATATTTAATCGGGTAATTATTATAATTTTCACATTTTCTAAAAATAATTTTAATGGGAACGCTTCCAGAAGTTCAGACAGGGGCGTCCTTCGAACCATAGATAATAAAATTTAAAAAAAATAGACAATTTCAGATGTCAAACTGTCATCATTGACAATCAAGCATAGATTATGAAGTTTGGATTTTTGTTTTATTTTTCAACGTCCTTGTTTTCAGAAATGTCTAAAAAAAGCTAATTAAATCATCAATGGGTATTATGGTTTTGTAATGACCTGGGTTCAAGTAACTGGGTAATGAAAGATTAAACAGCGGCAATAGGTACATAAAATTTATTCAACACTGTTAAATACTAAACTAAATTAAATCACTGGAAATCACTTAAAAAAAAATAACGGATAGACATAAAACCTACATAAAGCAGTAAAATCAGAATACAGAAATAAACAAAATATAACAAAACCCGAGTTCAACCGCGTCGACGTATACGACGCTACACCCCGAGACCAACTGGTTACTTGAGAACAGGGGCGAATATGTTGATCTGTAAGCGTCGAGATCAACTGGCGTAACGGAAGCTGAATCACAGTCCTAAATGTTTATCCCAAATAATTAAGGGCGTATCCGCAAGCTGAGGACAATGTAAAAACAATCAGCCTTGCAAAATATTGCCGATGATCCAGAGTACACTTCCGTAAAGTAAACGCAAACACTTACCCCGTTACTGCAACCACACTCACTTGTCACTGGCAATAATACTTATATATTTACTATTCATTACACATTTCTGAACAATTATGGCTTTGAATTACAGCAATTATGTAAATTTAATGAGCAGCCCGTTAGCTGTCTACTTTCTTTATATAATCCTCATCTGTCAGATTTCTTTTTTTTATTTTCTTTTACTGCCACCCTCACTTGACCATGATAAATACATGATTTATATTAATGTGGCTAGCCTTGTAACGCCATCTATTAATGCACTTAAGAACCAAATATCGATCATTACAGTTTTATTCAAATTTAATAGTGACTGCCTCGTTCGCCGAGTGGTCGCAAGTGCGACTGCCGGGCAAGGGGTCTCGGGTTCGATTCCCGGGTCGGGCAAAGTATTACTGGGTTTTTAAAAAATCCTCAGTAGTAGCACGGAGTCTGGAAATGTGCCCGGTATATGGCAATAGGCTCACCCCCTATTACATGGGACTCATAGCATAAATAGTGAAATGTGGGTGTTACTTCTGTGTGCACCTCTGCCTACCCCTTCGGGGATAAAAGGCGTGATGTTATGTTATGTTATGTAATAGTAACTTAACCCTTACCACGCTTTATTACTACCGAAGGGGTTCGTGAGAGTGCTCATTATACACATCCACTGGACAACGGAGACCGTGTTCTTTACCGGATTCAAAAACGTCTACCCCCGCTTTACTCCCGCTTTTCACCAGTTATTTTATAAATTCTATGTTTCCATGATATTGAACACTGAGAAATTTTCTAAAAATCGAAAAACATTGAATATGACGTCAGACATCTCTTTGCTGAAGATATTATTTTTGATTTTTATTACAAAGTATGCAAAAATTCTCTACTTAGGGACTTTGAACGATCTGGGAAGGGAATTGTGGGTGTTCCTTTGCTCAGTAGTCGCTCTTGTAAATACTTAATTAGGTTCAACGAGTTGGTAAGCACTACTGTAGTAATAATAGATAGTAGGTAGGTATTACTGGTAGGTAGGTAAACTGGATATCTGGGCGGCTCGACTAGATTGATATCACGGCGTCACAGGAAAACCGGCGTGAGACAAAGAGTTGCGGTTACACAGGAGGCCCGGAAGCCTAATTCCTCCTCCCAAAATGCCGGTAGCGCACTTGTAACTTCTCTGGTACATACTTCGAGTGTCCACAGGCTGCCGCCTGTTGACTACTATTACTACTGCTTAGCTACAGGTGGTACGTCTGCCGTGCCCGTATTCCACCCTATACCATGCCAAGTAAAGTTCATTAGATAGGTAGGTGACATAAAAAGTTAGTGTCACTAATATAAATATAAAATATAGTCACTAACTTGAAATTCCATGTAATAAAACAACCAGGTAACGACGAAATATCTCAAACATCACGTCTTTCATTGCCTGACGGGATAAGATAAGGTAAGATGTTAGAAAAAAACACAATATTGTTAATACACACATAACAAAACATCACGCCTTTTATCCCAGAAGGTACAATGTAACACCCAAGTTTCACTATTTATGTTATGAGCCCATGTAATTGGAGGTCAGCCTAATGCCATATAATGGGCGCAATTTCAGACACCGTGCTACAAGTGAGACAAGTTCTTAACACCTATCAATACTTTGCCCGCCCCAGGAATCGAGCACGAGACCCCCTTTTTTTTAAAGGGGGAAAATCATCGAATGACTGCTCCCGCCTGAGTGAGGCGGGAGGGAGTGTCAGACTGACTAAAAACCACCCCGTTCCTTCTCATGCACGTCGAGCCGGAGCCCCGGTTACCCGTTAGGTTCTCCGCTACAACACGAGACCCCTGTCTCTGTGCTGTCGCACTTGCGAATACTCGACCAACGAGGTTGTTAATACACCTACTCATAATATTTGGTAAAATAATTTTCAGTAATACCGATAGCTACCCACTGTTTCTGATAGGTAGGTACCTATTATTATATTTCAGCTAAAAGTAGCACACCTAATTATGTTTCATAAAAATGATTTCAATCATCACACAAAAATCGTAAAATCATGGTTAAATTAAGTTACAAATTGTCGTTATCATCAATTGCCCAAAGCTACAGTAGGTCACTGTCTCAATAAATATTTGCAATATTAAACCGTGAAACTACGTGAAACGCATTATCGGTTGATTGGGTTGTTTATCGTGTTGTGGGTAGGTGGTCATTTCGGCAACAATTTCGCACTTCACCTTTTACCTTCACCTTCATTGCATCGCGCTGAGGAAGTGCTTGAGCGCGCAGTATTGGGTCGTTGCACTTCGATGGCGGGGAAGCAAAACCGTCGCGGTCGCGTAAAGCGCAGCCATTACCGCGCAGCCGCACTGCACGCATGCGCGGATATCGTGAATTGCGCGCCAAAATATTTCGCGATCTCAAACAAACGATTTGACGATATTATTTTATTATTTTATTTTTTATATGACAAATCTATTTTTTTTACTTTATACAATTATTTTTTTGCAACTGTTAGTGCTGTGTTTTTGTTGTACGGGGACGTGTTTTATTCAAAATGAAGTATAAGGTAAGTCTTATTTTTTTTAAAACGGTTTTGCTTTAATGTTGGTTACTAGTTTATAAACCCTTATAAAAAATATGAAGTAAACTTGCGCTTATAACATCATGCTTGTGAAATAAGTATTCCTACTACTAAACGGTTGAACTGCTGAAGGGTTACCCATCACAATTATTTGTGATGGGTAAACCAAATATTTATTTAAAGTTGTCGGCCTTTTTAAAAACAACTCATAATTTTAGTCTAAACAACGGTAAAACGCTAGTGTAAATCGTCAATAACAATATAAATAAACTTTTTTTCGGATACAGTTACCGACACAATGGCTATAAGTAATTTTTAAAACAACCATTCTAAAAGTGACTTCTTTTATTTGAAAAAAATTATCACTCGATTTAGGGACGACCCTTTCCTTTGCTCTTTGTAAAAAAAATGTAGGTATTAGAGGTATATATTGGTTCAGAAAAGCAAGACAATGCCTGTAATAACTGAGACTATCGGAAACATGCTTGCGATGCTTCAATCACATGAATTTACCATTATTTTCCATTTAATAATGCTATTTTTCTTATTAACTTCGATTGTTAATGAAATATTCGTGTTAAGAATAAGGTTAAGTCTATGCCACGACTCGTAATAACACCTTTTTATTTCGATTTTCGAACTATCAGGTTAATCAATTTTAAAATTCCATGTGCAAAAACTTATCGTATTAACTTTGCAGTAAATAGGTAGGTAAACCTGCGTTACTACTATAATCATGTATTAGCTAGGTATTTTTCACTCATAATATAATTTCTCTTACCTTCTTTTTATAGGTTTGCGTTGGGTGTTAATTTCATTATTTACCTACCTAATTTTTTACGAACATTATTATTATTATTTTTTTGAGAAAGAAAAAAGTTGTGGTTAGTGCAGAGCATCTATAATAATAGGGACCTATAGCGAGTTAAATACAGTTCAAATCAATAGTCATGGTCATTGTGTAAGAAATAAACTTGTTTTTTTTTAATGTTTAAAAAGAGCCACTTCTATGTGAATGTGAGTATACAAAAGTAATGCATTACTTTAACAAGCACGTGCGGTTTATTTTCTTAGCTCTAACGATTTTTGTGTATGTTTTAATACCCTTCGTTGAAGAATATAAATCGCGAAATTGATAACCTGTGCAAAGTTTCGTCCATTCAGATAATCATCATACCTATGTTTTTTTTTCGTTTTTCATAAGCCTACGTTTTTTTTTTCATTTCAAGCCAGTATGCAGGATCAAAGTCGACCAAAGAGTTTTCATTGATATTCACATTACATTAGCAACGTAGGTACTACAATAAGACCCAGTATTACTTACGCAGGTACTTGCAATACATATACCGACCAAAATAAATGAAGTCCTATAACAAATCAATGGTTACTTGTCTAAGGGTCTTACTACCCTGGTCATAACAATTGTCGTGCAGTGTATAACCGAAACACATTGTATAACATAGTATTAGAGCACGTTCTATATGTAGTCTTACGCTGACGTGTTCCTTCATTCATATCGGAAGTATGTTTTGAAAATTACGAATGGTTACTTACAACCTTTCTCTGCGACGTCGTAGCATTGTGTTAAATTACTTATAGGTTCTGTTGGTTACCAAGTTCAAAACAAGGAGGAGGTTCTATGTTCGGCTGATTGTTTTTAGGATTATCTTACAAACGAGGAAAACCGGGACCCTACTCCTAAAACTCTGCTGTCCATTTCAGCAAGCAATATTTTATGACATAAGTAGCTAGACAATTATATTTGGTTACCGGTATTATACCTAACAAATATTTTAATGCAATAAAATAAATAACATCTATAATAAAAGTCTTATACAAAATAATAATAATTAATAAAGTAATGCCATTATTATATTTTACGCGAATTAAAAAAAAAATGTAGGTACTGAAAAAGTATTAAAAAGGTAAGTAGTTACCTACCTATCTATTCTATGAACGTATTTCGTAAATCTCTATTCTCTACGACTCAAATATCATGAACACATCTGAAAATCGTTATACCGATTAGCAATCATGATAGTTACTATATACAGTAGCAGATAATAATTGGTGTGTTATACCTCTATAACGAAGCGTTTATTTCTAATTATTTCACAATAACAATTCAAATGACTGTAAAAACTGTCTGTGATGCATCTGCATACCTACTATAAAACCAAATAATCTATATTATATTAATACACTACATCTCGGATTAAAAATAGTCTTATAGTAGCTGCGCCCGCGCGATACTACTTAGGTACTCATTGTTCAGCTCCTATTGATAGTTTCCTAACTTTCCTATAGCTGTCCTCAATAAATGAACTGTCCAACACAAAAATAATTATTCAAATCAGATCAGTAATTCCGGAGTATAACGCATTCAAACAAACAAACAAACGCTTCAGCTTTATTACATTGAATTTCAATAGTTATAAAGTAAGTAGATATACGTATGTAGGTAATCTATATTACGTAATTATAGGTAAAGGAAGCATTCTGTTTCAGTATAAAGTTATAGAAATAAATATTGCTACTGTCTTCATTACACATCATCAGGTATAGAAATTATTGTTAAAGGAAACTTAGATTCAATAACTTGTTATTTCTTATTAGGTACCTGTGTATATATTACGTTATGTGAGAAGCCAATAGGAAAAACAGATAAAACATGTTTTAACAAGCAAAATAGTATTTCAATCTCATACACACGAAGAAAAATTGTAGTGAAAAACTGTAATCAATATAAACGCAAGACATATTTCTGCTAAAGTAGGACAATACGTAGCAACTTGAATTCGTCTTGAAAAACTTGGTCGCAAAAAAAACTATAATTTTCTTCATTATTTTCCTCAATTTCCTTCATCCAAGTAGGTACCAACATTATGCAAATTTCACGGTTTATAAAAATATAACAAGGGTTTTACATAATCAGAGTTGTTATAAATCATGGGATTTCATAATATTATGGAGTATACTTTAACAGTGTCATTGATACCTACCTAAGTAGGTAAGAACAAAGCTATTACAACTACAATGCATGAGAGGATTTCTTTTACACTATTTATTATTACTTATTCATTCATAAGATTAAGCATTCCTTGCAAGCTATGAGAAATTATACCTACTTATAAGTGAAATAATGTTATATTTCAAGTTAAACAAATATATTTATTATCATGCTTTTTACTTCTCGAAGCGGTAGCAGAGATGGATATGTAATTAAGAACCGGTAAAACTCAGTTTAAATGTATTTAGTTTTAAATATCTAATAGCCGTTTTTCACCGATCAACACTAAACTGACAATTAACTATATAAAACTCACTTAGCGTGACATTATAGCATTTAAGTTAACCCCTTACTTGTACTGTTAGGTGTCACTTATAGGTTATTAAACAAAGAGGATGTTAAATATCACCTATCTTAGCTTAAGGGTTCCTTTAAATGTAGAAGAGTTTGATGGAAACGGCCATTTTTTTACATAGGTATCTAAGTGTTGGTAACGAGAAATGCATGTTTAATTAACATTATTCAGTAGTTTATTGAACTGATGATGAATTTAAATGTGGATAGATGGAAAGGAAGAAGACGACCAAAGGAAAGATGAGTAGATATCGATAAAAACAATAAAAAATGTTTGATAATGAGATTTAATCTAATACTGGGTAATCGGAATGAGAGACATCTTATCATGTCGTCCCATGTACTTACATATTATGTTGAATGCAGGGTTATTTAAAGAGTAGTGTAGACAGTAAGTCCGACAGTGACAGTTCTGTATTTATTTAAACTTATTTTCACACACAAGATGATGTGAAATTGTAATCGAAACAAAATAAGAATGTTTTGCGAAAGTAGTGATCTCTGTCGGCCATTGTTGCATAATTATTGTAATAATAAAATGCGTTGTGTTTACATTCAACCACTCAACTTACAGGAAGAGTAAAAGAAACTCTTTAGATAAGTGTTTTTATTTCTTTTTTATAATATAACCAGCTACTGCTTGGGTCCTATTGGTCGCAGTACGCTGTTTTATAATCTATAATCTTCCTTGGAAAATGGACTACCCAAAACAAAATAAATAACTAGTCGTGGTGGCCCGGAGGTTGAAGACGCCTGCTTCTCATGCACGACACAAGGGTGCGGGTTCAAAACCTACCAACGGCAAGTACCAATGTGACGTTTTCCGAGTTATATGTACTTTCTAAGATTATTTAGACATCACTGAAAACATCGGGTGTAAACCTGGGCTTATAATTTCTAATTATAAGTTTGAAATTGCCAACCCGCATTAAGCAAGCGTGGTGATTAATGCTCTAACCATCTCCACGTAAGAAGGGGATTTCCTCAGCAATGGGCATTTATAAGCTATTGATGAACACAAAATTAATCAAGTCAAAATAGCAGTATCAGAGATTAGCGCGTTCAAAACACACAAACAAACTCGTCAGAATTATACAATAGTGTAAGCTGACGTCTTGTAACAAAAATTCCATTGTCTTATAGTCTCCTGGTACTTAATTATTTCTTAACTGAATGGCGAGCTATATGCAGCTGTCGATTAATGGATTTCCAGTTTTTCTAACAAGTTTACATCCTAATACTAGAATTTTCATTTGTAAAGTGTGTGTTTACAAACAAAAATTCACACCTGAAATAACAAAAATGTTACATGCGCGAATCGAACTCGTAACGTGTAGCAACTGCGAAGTTAGATAACAAATAGGTAAATCTTCTTCTGATTTGCCTCTCTTATCAATGCCTGTAGCCAAACGCTACTTTAGCGCTTGTCTACAGAGAGAGTAGAAAACTAAATGTATGGGGATGACACTGACAAGTGTCAAAGTTTACGCTCAATTCCTTAATTTAGTTTTCTATTCTACAAGTAGACAAGCGCTAAATGGCATTTGGCTACAGCTGCTGAAGTGACGACAAACTTTAGAGTCCATTTCTTACAACATTACAGCCTTTTTGTGTACCAAACAATAACCTTAACAATTTCTGTGTTAGTACTTAGGTGAATCTAATGCAGTGCGTAAATATGTGTTCATATAACTACTGACTTACTCATAATACAATAGATTCGCAATATAGGGCTATTGTAGTATCTAATGACATCACTTCTATTCTACAGCTTACGCTCGGCATTGTAGTGATACAGCTCTTTATGTGCATATTGAAAAAGTAATTGTTCATTTGTTGAGAATTATCGTGCAAGCGTAACTATGTGCATGAATAGGTTTTTAGAAGTAGCAAGATTACGTACATCTTATCAATGAAGGGATATAGAACTCAAGATCTCGTGCCTTGTAGATAGATGCCTTAACGTGTTATCACTACATAGTATAAAACAAAGTCGCTTTCTCAATCCCTATGTCCCTTTGTATGCTTAAATCTTTGAAACTACGCAACGGATTTTGATGCGGTTTTTTTAATAGATAGAGTGATTCACGAGGAAGGTTTATATGTACCTCTTTAATACATGCATATTGCACCCGTGCGAAGCCGGGGCGGGTCGCTAGTTTACCAATATAAATGCACGGTTGGCGCGGTGGCTGAGCAACTAGCTGCCGGGCAACGTGTCGCGGTCTGGGTGTGATGTGAATGTGAACTTGTATGTTTGTAAACGCACCCACGACACAAGAGAAAATCCTAGTGTAGGGCAACGTTTAACAATGATAGACGTAACTAATAAACACAAATATCACGCTTTTTTGTCTCAGAAGGTGGTTTGACAATATTGAGACAGTTTTGAGGTGAAAATATTTCATGCACAGTTATCTTACCACAGAATTAACAGTGTATTTCAACTTTAACAATCATTTGGGCACATCGCAAATACCAAAAACATTGTCACGCACAATTTGATACAATAATTCAAAGAACATAACGGAAATATCCTTATCTATATAGTCATCTACTGATCTAGTCCCGTTTTAAATATCATAGTTATACACCGTTAGTGGGTGGGCAGAAATCTAACAATAGCTGGTCAATTGTCATCAGTCATTTTTCGACAAGATCTGATCGGTCATTGACTCTTGACTGGAACAATGGTTAGTAAGTGTTATAAAAAGTACTTCACATGTTGTCGTCTTAACCGAATTATTGTATTGTTATACTTTTTTACGTAGTACCTCTAGGTATGTAGCGACTGTTATTTTTCGCCAACTACTTGAGGGTACATTGTCATATAACAGTTTATGAAGTTGTTAATTCTATGTGTATGTACTGCCTCGTTGGCCGAGTGGTCGCAAGTGCGACTGCCGGGCAAGGGGTCTCGGGTTCGATTCCCGGGTCGGGCAAAGTATTACTGGGTTTTTAAAAATTCTCAGTAGTAGCACGGAGTCTGGAAATGTGCCCAGTATATGGCAATAGGCTCACCCCCTATTACATGGGACTCATAACATAAATAGTGAAAAGTGGGTGTTACTTCTATGTGCACCTCTGCCTACCCCTTCGGGGATAAAAGGCGTGATGTTATGTAATGAAATAGCAACTCCTTAACTGTAAAATCTTCTCTATTTAAGTTTAAGATTAAGTTAAGATTTGTATAAAACTGTATTTTACGAGGAATAAACAGCTTTTATTATTATATTATTAAAAATCTTTTGTTATAATTCTATGTGTGAGTCTCGGTGTGACCTGTATATGTCTGTGTTTGTGTTTGTAAGTGTCACATGAGCCATCCTAATGTTTGTAAACCGCGTCTAAAATGGTTTTTTATTTATATGGTAGGCTGGTTTTAAGCTTCAATTGTTTTTTTCGCTTGCACAACAATTATAGCTCCTGTTACCAATTTTTCATTGCAATCTGGATGTTGTTCGCATTATCTTGGACCTAGTCTTCTAAATAACTATGAGAAGGCATATTTACTTGTTAGGTGCGGCAGAGGAGCTTAAGGTCGCCACCTTTGTTGGCTGAGAATTTTGAGAGACCCTACCTTACTATTACTAACAGCATAATAAATATCTTATGATTACCAATATACCTGTAGCTGTATCTAGAGGTGTGAGTAGAACGCTTTAATAATTTTCATGACATTTACTCCTGTCATTCGATAGGAGATTTCCGTCTAGTTTCTGGATTAAGCGGAGGTCTCTGTCTGCGAGCATAAAGACATTGTATGGCAAACTGAGAGTGCGTAATCTGTGTTAAGTAGTAAAAAGAAACTGATTGCATTGGTTTGACAGATTTTTCATCAATGCGTAATCTGTACAAAGCCAGGACAAGAAAATGTTCAGTACTGTAGTTCATTACGAGTTACAATCAAAGAATGCTGCATCTCAGATCATGCTTATATCTTTAGAGATGACTACAATTTGTTTTCTTTAAATCCATACGTTGCATATTCGCAGACCTAAAAGCTATGTCCTTGCAAAACGGATGCGTTGTATCCACCACAATTATTGATATCGACCTAACTATTCCTAGCAGACACGTTTCCTATCTCACGAGCAATAGGAGGTCTACGTTAGCACGATTTAGAACTGATCTAGATTACAAATCTTATTATAGAGGTAGAGGTGATGATATTTTTTATTGTATGATACAATATGTCGTGGTAAATGGCAGACGTTATGATCTTTGGAGTTTATTGTATGTAAATAAAACGAAATACGTATTTTGATGACTGACGCCATGAATTCTTCCTGTAAAAATGCTTCGAAATATGTCTAGTCACCTACACTGTAAACCTTTATCAATAGAATGCTTAGTTTATTACAAAAGTAATAAGCTTAAACAAAATTAATTTAATTGACAATTGTGTAGTTAGTCATAGACTAATTTGTATGGTGTAATATGCATTTGTTCCTCTTCCGTCTTCCAATTTACTATATAATTATGTACGTGTAATTTGGAAAACATTGCCACGAATCTAGATTGAAAGAGCAACAAATGTTATATCATAGCACAGGAACCCAGCGTTTGCCTCCAACAGTCAAAGGCTTAAAGCAAGTCTTCTATCACGACTAATATGCAACTTTCCAATAAAACACATGACCGATATACATAATTGGCAGTGTCTAAACGCATCGATAGGGAAGCCCGGTCCACTACATCATTAATAAAGTAATTATAGCTAAAATTTCACTGTTCACTCGCTGGTCGAGCTACTAGCTTCCAGTTATGAGCTGCAGCCGTGGAATCACTTCCTACTGGTGAGAACACGGTGCCTCGTTTACCTCTATTTTGACATGATTTACGGTTCGTGCTTTTATTAGTTATTTATCTAAGTAACAAGTGCTTACATCTCTTGTAGCAATACTTGTCTAGTCAGTGTACCATAAGAGTTTGACATTTTCATTTGTAGGATTTTAATGATTGCTATTAATTTAGAGATATTGAATAGTACCTACAAGTAGATTAAGATTCTGGTAGCTTCGCTCGTGCCCATTAGCTTGAAGTTATTGTTTTAATAAAGAGTTGTATACAGTTCAAATGTCGCGAAGAACCTAACGGGTAACCGGGGCTCCGGCTCGACGTACAGGAGAAGGAATGGGGTGGTTTTTAGTCAGTAAGAGTCTGACACTCCCTCCCGCCTCACCGAGGCTGGAGGAGTCATTCGATGATTTTCCACCCTTAAAAAAATACAGTTCAAATAGGTAGCCACGGTATGAGTTCTTGAAATAACGAACTAAATAAGTAAAAACTAAATAATGTCAGTTTTCCTCCATTCTTGCACATAATTATTGATCACGTTGATATTACGTTCACGAACAGAATACATAAAACCGAAAAGTTTATAAAAACAAAAGATATTTACAATGGTAGTAAAATATAAACACAACATAAAATTTTACAGTTCTCTTACAAAACATATGCGTTATCTCACGTTTTTCTCACATTTAACATTAAACACGAAGATGAAAAAGAAATTAAAACAGGAAATATTATTTATATTTACATTATTTTCGTAACAAAATGGCGGATAATCTCACAACATTATATTGTTAGTGTGTCTTGACACTTTCAAGACGAATGGTTGAAAATTTATACAAAGCGATGAAATAAATCAATTATCAACTGTGTAGGAATTTAGGAGTGGTTTTATGTTGTGAGTAAGCAAGTAATAGATTTTCTTTAAGGTGCGGTTTATTGAAGCCATCTTTGTTTCGTATTACATTAGTAATATTCTCCCAGTCGTGCAGTCTCTTTATGTGACTTTAGGCTTAAGTCATTCAGTTTCCTTACATTGATTCATCGAGGGAAGTGGAAACTATCCTTTTTTTCTTATCATCATCTATATATCAATATTATCTGATTTATTTTGCTGTGGGATACAAGACAGTTATTAATTATGTCACTGGGCTGCGGCAGACATTCATGGTTTTATCTACTAGATCCTGGCTTACAGGAGTTGCAGCGGTTTTGGGAGCGGCTTTAACAGACTGACCTCTAGCGACACCCACTGGAAGAGTTTAGAAAAATTAAATATTGTACTTTGCCGTCTCCACACGGACTTAATACCTAAGTGCCTAATACTTAACATAACACAACATCACGCATTTTTATCCCCGAAGGGATAGGCAGAGGTGCACATTACGGCACTTAATGCCACTGTACAATGTAACACCTATATTTCACTATTTGTGTTATGAGTCTCATGTAATAGGGGGTGAGCCTATTGTCATATACCGGGCACAATTACAGACTCCGTGCTACTACTGAGAATTTTTATAAAACCGTAGTAAGTAATACTTTGTCGACCCGGGAATCCGAGACCCCTTGCCCGGCAGTCGCACTTGCAACTACTCGGCCAACAACGCAGTAATACCTACTTAAATTACCATATTTCCTGGTTGATCTTGAAAGAAAGGAAAACCCAAAATAAAACATGAGTTTTATATCCTCTTTGTTCCATTTGATGGATGTTCCTATTAGGCATGTCACCTGTATTAAGCATTCATTTCACGTTTGCAGTTTATGACTAGTTAGGGAATTTCCAACCCTTATGTTAAATTTCTTTGTTTTCTTTACTTTTAGGTGTATTTATCGTTGAGTGACACTGATTTAGTTGACAGGCGGTGAATGGTGAATAAGTGGTCTTGGTGGTAGTATGTTAGAAAGATGGATGGTCACGTTAAAGTTAAATATTTATAGGGAACTTTGCTCTTTTGGAAAATCAATGTGAAATGTCGTATCAGATATTTTGTTTTATGCTCTGTTTTCCCGTAAAATTATAGGACTGTAGGTAGACTAATATTTTTATTTTGTATAGAATTTTATACACAGTATATATCAATATTATCACGCCTTTTATTCCCTAAATATATAGGTAGTCTTGTTCATATTCAGAGCCTGGTAGTTCTGACTGCAAAAAGCAATAAAACTACATACTTGCCGAATCGACCTTTTCCTTTTCAGATATAGCTATTTGGTCTAGTAATTGTTTGTTATTGAACTTATCGCTTCAATTGACCTACATAGCTTCAAAGTCAATTTGTTCTAATTACCATATATAACTCAAAAATAGTAGTCGAATTGTCACAAATCGCGCAGCAGAAGTTGAATTCTGGTCTATCTAGTGTATCTTCTCTGACCCTGATAATTAAATTGAGGTTTTGTGACTACCATACAGATTATTGATAACCAATCTACAGAAAAGTAGATACATTTATTCACACAACATCACACGATAGGATATAGAGATACACCCGCTGATCATCAGTTATGTTATAAGTCCCATCCCATGTAATAACAAGTAACTTTATCACAAAGTAGGTAGGTAATTCTAAAAGTAAAAATTACAACTGCATTATTGCCTACTTTTTTATCAAAACTTTCAATCTAAATCCCATCTTCTTCGTTGCGTCACGACATTGTACGAATCAACTACAATTTCAAACCTAACGCTTTCTCTCCAAAGATAGATAATCCGTGCGTTACTGTCTATGGTCTTGTTGTGAGCCTGTTACGTCAGTTTCCGCTTGTCTATGATAATTTTAATTCCGGGTTTTGTATCTGTGTGCAGGATATTTCCGCACACCGAGTTCTAACTTAATATTGAACAATGTAACAAACCTTATTTACCTATCAAAGAAACATGTTTTCCTACATGTTTAACAATTTTCATTAATTCGTAAACAGGCACTTACAGATTTCAAACGCTTTGATGTATTTGTACACTGCATTACTTCGCATCACGTTTTATCACTTTAAAATCGAGTTACCGGCAATTACCTAAACATTAAGTTCTTACTTTAAATAGTCAAACAATTTGAACGCAACAATACGTTTAAATTAAGGTATGGAATAATACTTAGGTGTACTTAGATAGTATTTACGTTGGACTGTAAGTGTGCCAAGGAGGCAGAGGCTCTTCAGTCCTGGTTTACATAATATGTTGTTTAATCCGAGCACTATGTAATTACGATTGGTAATATCTATGTGTATGTTGGAAACGTGTTCAAAGTTCTCGGTAGGAGGAGTACCTTTACTATAGATTGTATGAACCTGTACCTATTGTAGGTAGTGATATTAACAAAAGGTAGGTTAAACAGATGATGAGTCATTCCGATTTTAGTTGAAAAAAAGTTGAACTATACTTTTATACTGTTGTACTTAAGTACATGTAAAATATATAGAAGTGTTGGTATCCCAAAATGTAAACAAATGTCTATTGTTCTATAATAATAGCAATTTTGCAACATTGACCAATAAGAGAAAACATTTATATTAAATATGTACTTAATGATAGAAAATAGACAAAAACGCTTATTCATGGGCCCTTTAGCGCTTTCCAGTCGTTGAACCGGCGCCATTTTTGTACGCCAAATGTTTCCGACAGTATTACAATAAATATTTATTACATCTATCATGAACTTGAAGTTTCTTTTGGAAAACTTTTTCAACTATTAGATATCGGTTGCGGTTTTCGTTGTTTCTTGCGGCAGAGCAATCGATCGAAATTCAACGGTGCTGATTTGGCGCGAAAACGTGGAAAAAGGCGGTTGCGACAAACATGGCGGTTCATTGCAATGGCGCGAATTTAGAGGTCACTATCGGACCGAGAACTTGATAGATAGGGAACTGAAACTAGAGCAAACTTTACTGCAGAGTATAAATGTCATTGTGCCATGCACTTATAGATCGTTCATACATAGGTATAAAAATTCAGTACTTTAGCAATTTTAGCGAATTCACAAATAGTTTTACTGATTGGCTAGAATAGCAGTAAACATGTAGTTAACGTAACAGTTGTGTAAACAAAAACAAAAGAGATTCCCACGCGAACATTGCCTAGGTGTTAAGTCTGCCGGCAATGAGCTTGTCATTATCTAAGGCACTTGCCATTAGCTAATTGGTAAAGGACAATGCTCAAGAAGTAAAGAAAAAAACAAATCCTTAAAACCTCTTCATCATAAAATGGATAAAATTATAATTGACTTTCCTGGAAGAAGTGTAAGACTAGGAACTTATATACAATAAATTCATGCATGCATGCATTCCTGTTTGGTTTATGTAGGCATTTCTTATTCTTGTCGCAATTGACACCTACGCAAACAAACATGCGGGCACAACATTAGGCTTTATTGATAATTCTGATACTGACATCAGGAAACGAGATATTCAGTGTTTAATTTGACAAAAAAAACAAAAACAACTCGATTTTCTCAGTTTCAGCCAGATTTTAAATAAAAGAAAAACAGTGACTATTAAGGCTAAGGCTAAACACAATACCTGAGCTAAAACTAAAGCCAAAGGGAAAGTGTATTAATAAGAAATGGCTGCGCCGTCCCACGCAGTCCGTAGTTAAGTAGTGAAACCTTGCATGCTTGCATTCGATGCAATATTGTCGCGTCTCGAACTTCGCTCCCACACTCTTGCGTAATTTTTGTTGAATGCGGTTTTTTGGCAAATTTTAGGCATACATTAAAATATTTTAAGATTATTTAAAGATAAAGTAGGACAGTTATGTGTATTGTTAGTTAGGTCTTTCGGCTTTTTTCTAAGGTATTTTTTTTTGCTTACTTTCTTGGAAAATGTAGGTCGAGTACCTAAATCGTCCTCTGTTGATTAAATCTTACTAGGTCTCAAGATATCCTAAGCATCGCTCAAAGAATTATTTAGTATTTCAAATGATTGAAAAGCAATTGAGAAAAACCATCTAATTACCAGTAAAGTCCACCCAACGAGCACAAAGTTACAATAATACTCAGAGATGCCACAGAATGCAGAGCACCTTTCAAATCGTACCAAATCGACGAGCGACCTGCAACACAAAATAGACAAAAACTCTAGGCTATTGGGACAACACATTGCAAGTGGAACGATATGACATAACACCACTCAATGCTATGAGCTAAGAGCCAGTGACCGCCACACTCACGATAACGTTTTGTTTTGTTTTGTCCTCATACATTATAATGTAATTATTGTATGAAGATCGAAAATGCATCTTTGTTACAGACTGTTCTTGTAACCTATTTTTATGTTGATGTTTTTATTTCCTGATCATCTATTATGTTTAGTGTCGAGAATTCTGCGATCCTCGTTTTCTATTTTGTATTCTAATATTTTTAAGAGACCTTTGACAGTGATGTTATGCTAGCTACGTCGTAACTTAACTTTATCAAGACTGGTGTGAAGTGGAGTGCCTAGTGCCATTATTGTCAATTCTATTTACACGGAATTTAGAATTGATCGCTACATCAAGCAATATGCTTAATCACAACTTAATTAGGTATCTAGATACTGAAACGATGGTAGTTCTATCATCGAACCCACATAATTTGGCTACTAATATTGTTACCGTTTAATCTAATCAAACGATATAAATAAACAACATTTGCATTTCTAAACAAACTTATGAAATTTGAGACGTTTTTTTGTCGTCGTGTGCGATGCCGTGAAATGTGTGTCAGTTGACTCTTGCACTACAACGCTAGTTCGGTGCGCGTGCAGACGACATTGTACTGAACAGGCGCATTGACTGCACGCGATCGGATATGCGTTTAATCGCCTATACCGATTCGACATGATTATCTAACTTCCTGCCTAGTTTACTTGACAGTCCAACAAATTGTTCCATGTATGGTATGAATACTGTAGTTACGATTTTTTCCTCTGATACAGTATGGTGTAGTGGGAAAAAGTAACCTGTATTATTTCAAACTATAATCGCGTTCCAAATTTGATCCTGATTCCTTTTGACGTTATTGAGTGACAAACATTCACTCACAAACTTTCATATTTCGAATACTCGAATACTAATATTACGCTATCTTACAATAGCTCAGATTGATACTGAGAACCTAACGGGTAACCGGGGCTCCGGCTCGACGTGCAGGAGAAGGAACGGGGAGGTTTTTAGTCAGTAAGAGTCTGACACTCCCTCCCGCCTCACCCAGGCGGGAGCAGTCATTCGATAATTTTCCCCCTTAAAGAAATGCAGATCATATGTTGCAATTTCCATGTTCGGGATGTTGTTACAGAGGTTTGAGATTTTATGAATTAAAGTAGGTAGTTATCAAAAGATGATTTATAAAACAAGTTTACAATAATTGACGCTCGTCTTTCAACTTCAACCGTAAGATTATTATGATATAGCATATATTTCAGGTTTTGTGAATTATGATGATGATTTTAAGCGACTGTCTATCGCATCATAAAACCTAATGACCCAAAAACACATTTGTTTAGTAGACTTTACTATATTACTTCCTTCATTAACAACAACAGATTAATCTACAAATGTTTTGTATAATCGTAATTGTTTGACACATCATTAATGTTCTTTTGTTGTAATAACATTGTTTTTGAATGTCAAGAGTCAAGTTATAACCTCAATGACCCAGGAAAATAGGAAATATCCCTGTAATAGCTAGACATTTTTTTTAATATTATCTAATTGACTGATATAGATCGGTTACATATATTCAATAGTAATTTATAGTAAATTTAAGGCAGTATCGACTGCACGGTTGGTGCGCTGGCTGGCATCGCGGGTTCGGTTCCCGCACAGAACAACACTTTTTGTGATCCACAAATTGTTATTTCGGGTCTGGGTATGATGTGTATGTGAACTTGTATGTTTGTAAACGCACCCACGACACAGGAGAAAGTCCTAGTGTGGGGCATCGTTTTTATTTTAACAAAAAACAAGTATTTCGATATTAAACGACATGATGTATCACCACACCACGAACAAACACCATCAAATCAAGAGCTTCGTTTACCATAATGCCACCAGCAAACATTACACAAACAAGGCAGTAACTTTGAATTAGATCACATAATACACAGCCTAGAACCTAACAATGCTAGAATTATAACGATTGTGTCTCTGAAACGAGGTTACGATCACTGAAGCCTGGACAAACACGAACGTTGCGAAAACCACTTCGTACGACGCTCCATTGAAGATCTGCCGCCGATTGAGATTGGTTTACAAATAATTTAGAAGCTAGGTCTTGTGTCGAAAACTATGAGACGAGTTGGTCACTGACCCGTGTCGAGAAAATTTTAATAGACAATGTATAAAGGAATGGAATGACGAAGGTAGTAAAGTGAGGTAGTCTGGTTAGATTGAGAAATATTGACATATTTTGTTCTTCTGATTACTATTACTTACTAGCATCATCATGCCCAGTCATGGTGGCCCGGAGGTTAAAATACCCACTTCTTATGCATTAGAAGCAGAAGAGAAAAAGAAGACAAACGGTAAAGGATAACATCGTGAGGGAACCTGGACTTATAATTTCTAGTTTGAAATCGCCAACCCTCATTGAGCACGCGTGGTGATTATTGGCAAACCTTCTCCGCGTGAGATGAGGCTTTGCTCAGTGGGCACTTATAGGCTGTGGATGATTAGCATCTGCCAGCGGCTTCGAAAGCTTTCCTTGGTATATAAATAGCCAATGTATTATTCCACACCAGAATCTACTCCTGACTCAAATTTCATCCCGATCCCTTCAGCCGTTTTGACGTAAAGGAGTAACAAAAGGCAAACAAACAAACTATCGCATTCATAACATTAGTAGAATTTAGAGCTATGAGTATTAAAATGGAATGACAAACTTACTCTTCATCACAAATGTGAGTACGTAGGTACTTGATAAAAGCAGCCTGGTTATAACCACTCTATAACCAGCTAGATAAAGAGTTAAGGAAGACACTGTTTTATGGGAAATTATGAATATTCCGTATATCCTAGGTAACTACTTAGTTTTTTACACTGTTGCCAAGGCTGTTGATTTAAGGAAATGCTTTGGTTATGGACTCATCAACTAAATTGCATATTTCCTTTTTTATTTACCTAGTCTAAAGTGGTTTGTGGTCTTAGAAAGAATATAAATGATGAAAATACGATTAATTATTCCGATATCTCGGTTATATTTTTGTGTATTAGATTTATAGGTACTTTATCTTAAACTGCCTCGTTAGCCGAGTGGTCGCAAGTGCGACTGCTGGGCAAGGTCTCGTTTCCCGGGGCGGGCAAAATATTATTGGGTTTTTAAATTCTCGGTAGTAGCACGGAGTCTGGAATTGTGCCCGTTATATGGCAATAGGTTCTCCTGTCTCCCCCTATTACAAGGGACTGGTAACATTTAAAAAAAATAAAAAATAATGATGTTATGTTATCTTAAAAATAGACGAAATGGAAAAACCGAGTCGTTAATTAATTACACATGTGATATTATCTCCTCGGAGAATCCGAGTGCAAGGTCCATCTCTAAACAACATTTATTTTATACTAATCTTAATAATGTACCTAAGAGGTGTATCACAAAAAGTATAATTGGTAATCCCAAAAAGTCATAGTTTGGAAAACCCACGCCCCATAATCAAATTAACACATTTAAACTTATTACATTTGATTGTCTTTGAATACAACTAAACACTATATTACACATAAACGTATCGTTTTCGTTAAGCAAAGTGAATATATACAATGTAACTTTTCATTAGCTCTATATGTAACAAGGGATAAACCATATACAATATACATTGCCATATATTGGAAACAATTTCATACTAGGAATAGATGTAGATCCCTGAGACCTCTGGCTCGTTCAATGGACTAGGGCTTTGTGGAAATATAAGTTTCCTTAGAAACGTTGCCCGTGCGGGGCATTAGCATTTTGTCCTGGATGCACCACAAGCATACGAACTCACGTACATATTACTACACTCCGACGTATAAAAACAATTTGTAGATCAAACAAAGAGTTGAAACGGGCAGGGATCGAATCCGCAACACAGCTAAAAAATACAGGCCTTAAAAAAGGCCTGTATTTTTTGAAGGTGAGGCGGGAGGGAGCGTCAGACGCTTACTGACTAAAAACCACCCCATTCCTACTCCTGCACGTCGAACCGGAGCCCCGGTAACCTTTTACGTTCAGGTCTACGGACCTGTAATATTCAAACTCTTAAATTAATTAGTTTAAGTTGAGAAACTATCAAACTAGTACATTGGTCGCGTCGTCCAACAGTTTGGCAACATTCGTCAAAGCAATTCTATTTTGATCAGTAATCATTTTGCAACGTCAGTCAGTTTCACTGTTAACTTCAACTGATAGCCTGTTCAGTGTTTACTCTAGTGGAAATTAATATTTCAGTAACAACTTTATTGATTACTTCTCAAGGTCAATTTGTACATCTTAATTGAAGTTAATGTTTAAATCCCGTCATCTTAACCGTTGGGAACTAAGTTATGTACTAGGTATAGGTTCTAGAGTACGTCGAAGGAGGTATTTGATCATCCGTTGACCTCTTTTAGCTTTCAGGATAGCTGCTAAGCTAGTAGCTGCAATTGATTTTAGCGCAGTCAATAGTAGGAATTACTGAACTCTGGGTTTGCAAACAGTGCATTTGCATGCGAATTTTCTAGTAGGTATTCCAGTTTTTGTTTAAACATGACTTCTAAGTTATTCTTCGTAAAATTTTCCAGTGGTGTAGAATTAGAACTACATGGGTATGCATGATACACTATCGGTGACATAGGTTGCATAGATAGGGTGTAACATTCGTCAAAATAATGTTCAGGTGACAAAATGAAAACAACTAGATAAGATGTTAGGTTTTTAGGTCATGGAATGTACCTAACTCACATTACCAAGAATATGTCGTCATTTCCTAAGGGGGTTGTGAATGGCAGACGATATTCATCCATATTGTAGCGATCCCAGAAACAAAATTTACTGGGAAAAGACTAGTAGAACCTCTTTCAAAAGTTCATCAAATCAGAATGTAATAATTCTTTTTCGCCAGTTGCATTATAAATCCCATTATCACTATCACATGCATGGAGTACATGGGTATCCCGTGTGAGGTGAAAGATGACTCGAAAGAGATACCAACTATCATATCGATGTTCATGAAATGAAAACAGTGATCGATTTTCGAGTATTCTTTATGAACGAGTAAGAAGAATAGATACTCACGCGCACGGCGCACACGCATTGTTTATGTTACGTGCGATATCACAATGAGTGATGTTGTCTTATTGTTTCGGCCATTACTACCGATCCCGTAGTATTGAGAGACACGCTCACTGTTACAGTATTACATCACTGTGAAGTAATACTGCTGATGTTTCTTGTGTGATCTTTATTATTGCATGTTATTAATGGTGCTTCCGATGCTGACCAATATTGAAGTCATGTTCAGTAGTAGATGGTTTATGTTCTCCATAGGATGTCTATATGACGATGATGGTGAGAGTTGTATTATCTCTAAGGCAAACTAGGCAATTGACTAGGACGCCAGGGTAAAGAGGGACACAGCGACGTCGCGAAACGCGCGTGCCTATAGTAGGGGGAGTCCGGGAGAGTTTAGCAGGGAGGAGACAATAGCCACTGATCATAGAATCTCTGTATAACTAGATATTGCAAAATTGCCACACTTCTTAAAACTCATAGTCCCCTCCCACCTTACTCACGTGGCGTCGTTGCTATCGGCAGTTTTGTTTTCGAGTAACAAGAAAAAACAGGTTTTTGTGCCCGGTAAGTAATTTTTTTCAATTTTCAGGATTTGGGTGCTATTGCTTACTGTTTATAGATTTCAGCGTGTCATGAATATATATCTACAATGTAATTATTCTTGTATCCTTTACAACACACAGTTTCTACTTAAATATTATAGTTTTTTTTAGAATTTGAATAACAGAGAGCTTGGTGTGGGGTGGGAGATATTACCCTAGCGACGGTGGGAGGCTTTACCCAGGGTAATCTCTCCCTCTGTTTCCCTAGAACTTTACAGACAACCATTATTTTTTTTTTGTTTTATTTCAGCTAAGTATCCAAAAAGCAACCAGTAATTCCAAAAAGGTCCCAGCTTCATGGACATCGAACAATTGCGCAGGGATGAATTGGTTTAGAGGATTTTTAAGAAGAAACAGAACTGAGTTTGAGAAAAAAAATGAAAATAACTAAACAGAAACAAAAAGGTAGAGCAATGAAAAAGTCTGCAAAAAGACAAATTTTACAGTCAAGTGCCAGTGAGACAGACCTTGAAGACAAACCCAAATATGATGATAGCTCTGATAGTTCATGGAATGAAGTACAAAATGATATCGATAATTGGTATTGTTTCATCTTTGGAGAAAACGAAGTTATGGATATGAGACTGCGCTTTTTGTGGTAAAAATGTCCATGAAAAATGCGTTGGACTGTTCAAAAATGAAAATAAGGAACAGTTCATTTGTCCTAATTGATCTATCTAAAAAAGGAAGACTGATGATTATGAGTTTTTTTTCGAAGATTTTTTTTGTTTTGAGTTTTTTTGTTGTTCCTAGTTTTGAAAGTCTCTTTATTTTGCTGCCATACCTTTAGGATTTTACTATTTGTACCTTAGTTATTTTTTTAGTTCTAACACAGATAGAATAGTTTCAGACTGTTATGATTGCTACAAAGATACCTAGCCTATACAAGTTAGCATTTTTCTCCATATTGATAAGATATTGTTAAATGTTTAAGATAATTTGCTCCAAAAAGACTGTTTTCTTTATAAAATAACTGTTGGTTGAGAAAATTCTTAATTATATTGTTATAAACTATGTTACAAAGATTCACCCCCTATTACATGGGACTCATAAAATAAATTGTGAAAAGTGGGTCTTACTTCTATGTGCACCTCTGCCTACCCCTTCGGGGATAAAAGGCGTGATGTTATGTTACAAAGATTTTCTAATAATAAATGTTTATAAACACTTACTGTGATATGAGATAAGTAGTTAATTCTTCACTACCCGTATGTCAAAGATACTCAACTATGTAACTCTTGTTTTCATTTACTACGTTTTATTATGTGCTATGTTTTTTTCAATAAATTTATTTATATAATTATAATTAGTTGTTTTTATTTTGCCTAGTTTTAAACCCGGGTAATGTCTCCCTTCTTGGCGGGTCAAGTCTCCCACCCAGGCGGGATATATTAGCCAAATCTTATTTCGGTACAAATCGTTAATTACTAATAAGTATTAATGATTTATTAAATTTTCTTTGGAAAAAATAAAGCTTAATAATGTTGCTTAGTGTACCATTTGTAGAAAATTGTGTTTTGTTAATATAAAGTGATTTATGAGCATTTTAGTCAAAGGTGGATAAACTCTCCCGGACTCCATTGAGTATTGAGTAAAGGGAGTGCCAAAATAGATTAGGGGCGCAAATGAGCTGGTCGCCTAGGGCGCTATGTAGGTTTAATCTGTCTGTGATGATCGTAATTTACAGAAGCTAGAATTTGTTTTTGGAACTTTAGAATAATCCATAGATTTGTGACTTTATCTAATCGTAAAGTTCAAGTATGGTATATAGTTAAAACTTATGTATCGGGTTTTTAGTACATGCCATACATATTAAATGTTAAATTATATATTAACAATAATAAATAACCATAAAAGTTATAAATACCTCTATAAAATAAATTAATAAAATATCAAAATCATTGGGTACATGATAATAATGTAATTACTACCTACTTGTAAAGTTCACACCATATTAAAAATTTAATATTTCTGTAAATCACCGTGAATATTTAATATTCATAAATCAATTTATGATATCGATTATGATGTATTGCAATTTAATTATTTAGTACATGGGACTCGTACATAATTTGTTTTTATTTATGTTATTTACATTACGCATATAAAATATGCGTAGGCCTTTTACGTACTCGCCAACAAGTATACAGTGTGCACGTTCACCTTATTTCTGTGGGATTAAAAGAAATGAGGTTTATATTTAATTATATAAAAAAGATATTCTGGACATAAATAATATGAAATCTTGAATGAATTATAAGCATTAAATAATTAAACAAAATTACGTCGATTAATAACTTAATTTATCGCTAATTACTTCAATTAGTATTTTAAACTTATTATGTTCGTATGTATGAGCGCGATTATTTTATGGGTTTATAGTAAAATTAAGATGCAATGTAAATTCTTTGTAAACATGAAATAACTATATTTTTATTCTCATTTTTATAACTAAAAAATTACAGCTAAAACGATTTGAATGACTTGATAATTTGGATTATTTTAATGACAGAATTATTTGTCAAACTTTGATTTAATAAATGCTACATGTTATATGTATAGGTATCTATTCTAGGATGGTATGAAGATTCCACAATATTTAGTAGTACAAGTTGTGGTTAAAAATATCTACTAAAACTCTATAGCCAAGCAGTTATTATGATGGCGTGAAGTAAACACTGGTATTTAAAGTTCATTTTCCTTTTTCCAGGTCAAGGATATAGACGCGGAGAGTAATCACTCCGGGAAAGTTACAACGAGCTCTATGGAAGAAAAATTGTAAGTACATTGCATTGTTCTCCTTCAATCTATTTTGTCTAAATAATATTTTATTACCATAGTCCTATGGTACAAATTCGATTTGTCGTATTTGACCGACAGTCTGTAGTATTTTGCGAAGCGATTTATACGTACATATTGTCTATCGTTTACAGAAATAAAGATTTGGAGACACTTTCAGTGTAACGTTATTCTAACCAATCTTTACTTTGTTTAAGTCTTGATGAAGATACTAAACTGGATGATATTTACAATATTTTGTTTCAGATATTAGAGGTACAGATACATCAATCGATTCCTATATGTATTTATTTTGTAATAGGTATTTTATAATTTTTTCTCTAACATTACATTCCACTATTATTGCAATTGAAATACTCTGTTCCATTCATAACCCTACAAACGACACCGATCTAGTGCACTTTTCTTACACAGTTGTCATTATAGCTACTAAATAAAGGGTTACAAAACTGAATGCAGAGCTCTCTTGCAATATCTGATTGTACCTGCAACAGTAACTGTTGCGCAAACAGTTATGTTACATACATACTGTATATAACATGGATTGTCGAAATAATTGGCGCGAGCACTTAATGAGAAAAAGTTCGGGAATGTCTGTCGTTATTTTGTAGCGGGACTTTCGTTGTAAGTGAGGTTCCGTACAGAAATTAATGATATAACAAATGAAGTCTGTTAGTAAGATCGAGACGATGTAAGTTGTAGTTTTTGTTTTATCAGTAAAGTAAGCTAATATTGTAAACAGAATTTGTTTGTGGGTTTGTACCTTGAATGTACCGAACCTGCTAGATTCATTTTGACAGTTATTCCACTAATAGAAAACTATTTGATCAAGAGGCAATTATTTACTCGTACGACACTGGGACAGACTTAAGACATTAAATCTCATTTTCATTGCACAGCTAAAATAATGTATTTATCTTAACAGGAAAAATATATTTTTTTTAAACATTGCCCCACACTAGGATTATGTCCTGTGTCGTGGGTGCGTTTACAAACATACAAGTTCACATACACATGACCCACCCAGACCCGAAACAACAATTTGTGGATCACACAAAGTTCCGTGCGGGAATCGAACCCGCGACACGTTGCACGGCAGCCGGTTGCCCAGCCACCGCACCAACCGTGCAGTCGTTAATTTATATTTACATTATATTTAAACAACAACACTGTTTTAATATACCCAACACTATCACTATATGTAATAGAATCCACGACCTTCTATGAAGGTTTTAGTATTGTCTACGAGACTACTGGTGACAAGTCAAGGTGATCATTTTTGACTTATCTTGATAATGCAACTGCCATACGTCCCGTTTTTATATTGAAGTGTGAGGAACCCTGAAAACCGTTGTTTTATGGTATAACCTCAGCTATCACGATTGAGTTCCGATTTCTTGAAGCTCTTGGAAGGCGTTTTGAATTCCAGTGGGGAATAAAACTAACTGTACTTTTATTTTATTCAAAGTGGTTTTTTTAAGACTGCCTCCTTAGCCGAGTGTTTGCAAGTGTGACTACCGGGCAAGGGGTCTCGTGTTCGATTTCCGGGTCGGGCAAAGTATTACTGGTTTTTTTTTAATACTGAGATATTTTTTTACAATTCCAGAATCCGTAATTTGGAATTCCTCCTATTACATGGGACTCATAACATAAATAGTGAAAATTGTGTGTTACATCGTACAGTGCATAGTGCTGTAATGTGCATCTCTGCCTATCCCTTCGAGGAAAGACAGTGTGATTTTACGTTATGTGATTTTTAAGAGAATTGGGTTTCTGTATCCGTCGTGACCGTGTTTCTGATATTTATTTTATTGAAACTTGATTTTTTTACATTTGAGACCCGTTAAACTCATATCCTAAATAAAAAGAAAGTACCGTAATGTAAATATTCATTTCAGTCAATAACATCAATTAACTTGCAGATTATTATTGTTGATAAACGAAAGATTTTTAATGCGTTTGGCTTAGTTTATAAAAATATCGAGTTTTTGTAAAGAGCAATTAAAATAAGTGCTTTGACTTTACCGGTTTGCCTTACTTCAGAGAACTTATAAACAATAATTAAAAAAAATACAGTCGAATTGAGAACCTCCTCCTTTTTTATGAAGTCCATAATTAATCTTATTTGATGACGAGACATTGATGTTTATATTTATTTATTTATGTACACACATTCAACACAGAGGACAACACATATATAAAAACAGAGTACATAGGCCCCACATATTCCAACTGGAATCTCTTCCTGTGGGCCTGTGGCAGGAAAAGATATAATAACACCGAGACACATAGTGTGTTACACAAACAAGATAAATATCAATTAAAAAAAAAGTAATAATACATAAGAAACGGATAGAAATAACAATAATTAACAATAAAACAAACTAATACAATACTATTATATAAAAAGAAATATATATATATATATATATATTATCTGAAACTAAAATTTAATTATATTATTTCTTTGTTTTTGTATACCAAATATTTACAATTAGACAAAGTTAACTGTTCTTTGTATAACAATTCGTATGACTCAATGTTAGTCACATAACGCGATACTTGATGCAAATCTCTATTGTTGAGATATTGCATTATGTGACGAGTGACAATTCATGTAAATGATACCTTCATGATTTCTACATAAAGTTGAATTTATGAATAAATACTGAATGACATAAGCCAGCTTGTTTCCAAGAAACTAGGAATAGTTTAACTAGTCGTAACGCTTTATGGGTGATCCTAAAACCTGAATCACAATTGACTCAGTCAGACTCAGACTCAGTCAAAAGTACACATTATACACAAGGTTGCATTTTTAAGTAAATAATAATAATATTACCAAAAAGGTCTAACAATTTTTTTCCTTAATCAGTATGTTTTCGGCTTACTCACGTAACTGTATGACGAGGAACTCGACTAGTTTCAAGCCATGCTAGGGGCTTGCATGGCTTGAAACCATGCATGAGCAGCATTCCGCGACCCGCGTCGTGGCGACACGTTTTTTTATTTATCAAAATCCACTTCGATCATGTTTTCATACTTAGCCACTCCATGACTAATTAAACAGTATATATTTATTACATAGTATTGCCATTTTTATCTTTTATGTATTATATGTAGTCTGTAAGTTTCATTGATTGTTTAATTTGTTTTTTATTGTTTTTCTTCTATTTTGATTTTCTTTTATTGTGCATCTACCACCCATTCCCAGATTCTTTTCAAAGATTCCATCTAAAGGTTGTCTGGAAGAAATAGCCGCGTGTGATAAGACCGCCCATTGTACTCAACTTACTATTGAAATGCTTACAATTTTTTCCTGTGTGTGCAAGAAAGTATAAGTAAATAAATAAATAAATAAACAATTTAAATTAAATAGGTCTTACTATAAAATGACTATACTCATCCTGTACGTAACACTATTGACAATTCATAACACAAAATTACATTATCCAACTTTATTAAACATCGAAGCTTTTTGATGCTGAAATATAGGAAGTTGCCTCAGGTCGCGACCGCAGTTATATTATAACGCAGCCTCATCTTATACAACTAATAACACAATAATACTTTACTTACATCCGCGGAATGTTTATTGCTTAACTTGGGAAATGAGAAAGTAATAACTATGACAATAAAATTCATAGTCTGTTAACTGGTAATAAAACAATGCTGTTGTTAGGATTTTATGTCAGTCGCATCTATAATATATCTAATAATTTGTGTTGAAATCCTAAGAAATTTTATAACATTTTAGATAATCTCCTTCTTTTTGTTTTATTATCATTTTATGTATTAATGCATACACGTAACAAGATTTATTAACAACCAATACAGAAGTTATATAATTATAATAATTATTGAAATGTTATGTTATTAATTAGTAACGTAAGAATATTGTTAATAACTCTTATTACCTATATCATGTTAACAATACATTAGTCGGATCACGGAAATGGATATAAAAATTGAGGTAAAAATTATTATCGTTGTAAATAATATTTTATTACTGAAATGAGTACAATTTTGCGTACTAGTGGAGTGTCGCGATATAATGCGAGTGCTATTTATTTTTGTAGAAATAATTAATCTTATAATTAACGGACAAAAAAGTATATTCGACTAAATTAATTATTATGTTTTTCGGATTATTACTCACGTAAACTGTTCATGAATATGAGCCTCTAGCATGGCTTGAAACTAGTCGAGTTCCTCGTCAAATGATACGTGAGTAATCCGGAAAATATAATAATTAATTTATATATGTTCATGTATATATTATTTTTATATAAGTGTTGACCTTTGTGTTGTATTTGTGTACATTAATAATAAATAAATATCAATATTCGACTTGATACAGTTGTTCTTGTGTTATGAGATTAATTATGTACTTAGAACATTGACGTTTTGTAACCATTACATTTTATTAAAATGTTTTGTGCATAATATTTATTATTTTTTAATGTAACGTTTCTGTGCCTAATCTATCGCAACATAGAATACCTACTAAATTTATGGCTTACGTGCTTTTACAAAATACTGTTATCCTGTGCGGTAGACTCATTCTTGTATCTAAACTACGTGCTAATACGATGATTTAAATTAACAATATTTTTAACAAAATTAATAATTATGTCATTATTTTATTTTAATTATTATTCTGTATATCACAAGGCGGACTTAAATTCTAGAGCATTCTCGGCCAATCTACCTTTTTTTTTGAGGAGACAAATCATCCAATTACTAATTGTCCCGTCCGAGTAAGTAAGTAATAGTCTTACTGACTTAAAACCACCTCGTATATACTCCTGCACTTCGAGCCGAAGCCCCGGCAACCCGTTAAGTCTTCCGCGGCATCAACCCTATTGGGCCTCATCTGTCCTCCTCCTCCTCATCTTTATCATTAGGTTAATATTCAATATTATTAATGTAAATTTTAAATTTCTCAGTAATGTCCTTTAATATTTTTATGTGATTCTCACCCTTGAAACGGAACAAATTGTTTCGACACGCAGTAAAAGACAAAAGAAAAAGCAAGAGTGCAATAAGTAAGTACGCTTGTTCTTGTGTACAGTCGATAACGAAAAGTTAAACACATTTTCGCTGATATTCTACTCAAACGTTAGGTTGATTGGTAGCGAATACCATATGATAATCACAGTCACAATGCACCATTTCAGTTAGTGTGCATGAAATTTTAAATAAATTAAAAGTAATTCTAGCGTGTATTGACGAATAACCGACGCTGATAAATAGTATGAGGTATACCTACTGAACAATAGGTAATTTACTCGAATTATTAACGTATCCATGACGACGAAAAACATTGAAATGCGATGATAATGTAACACTAATCATTAAACAAATGACTACTTTTGAAAAAAAACCCTGTTTTCTAAATAAAATTAATTTGAAGTTAGAATTGGGACGATGACGGGTTATGAAATTAAAAATCTATTTAGTCCGTCAGTTAGGTAATGAAAAAACATTAGACATGTATTTTTTATTTAGTTGTACAATAAAATAATACTTAGATAAAACGAATCAAACTTTAGGAGTAGGGGCTAGCTAAAACGTCATTTCTTCGTACAAAATGTACATAGAAGTGACGTCACGCGACATTTCAAATCAATATATCGTCTAAAGTATTAGTTCCTGTAAGAAAATAAAAAATACTTGTCTAATGATTTAAAATAATCTGCCAGACAGACATTAAAATAAAAATTAGGCATCTACTCTACTCTTAGGCAAACAAAAACTATTTTGATTTGAAAGGGCCAGTACTGTAGAACGGTAATGTCATAGGTAAAGAGCTAAAATATTTGTTTTTTTTTTAATCATTTTTACTTTGTGTTTTTTTACTATGTACTTAATACTTTTACGCGTGTTTTGGTAATTTCACAAAATATTTTTGATATATTTTAACTTAAGAACTGTCAAATGTATACCGATTTGTTTGTTTTTAAATATGCTCAGACGAATTTACAATTTTCTTTGAAACAAAACTACTTGTGTTCTTGACTGTACACGAGCTGATCTTAATGCTCGACATTCTGTATAATTATGCGAAACTTTAAGCGCACTTTGAATACTGAAGTGCTCAACGATTTCGCTTACAAGTACCTTAATACATCTATATACAAATATATACTTGTGTGTATGTACCGTAATGACTTGGTAATGCTTCGTATTGAAGTGAAAGTTTCAAAATCATATTGTTCATAACATTTAGAGCCTATTTCTTCATCTGCGATTAAGTTCTCGTTACAGTGATCAACACAACACATAACATAACATCACGCCTTTTATCCCCGAAGGGGTAGGTAGCGGTGCACACTATGCCACTGTACAATGAAACACCCACTATTCACTTATGTTATTAGTCCCAGGTGGTGAGCCTATTGCCATATACCGGGCACGATTCCAGACTCCGTGCTTTTACTGAGATTTTTTTTAAACCCAGTAATATTTTGCCCGACCTGGGAATCGAACCCGAGACCCGTTGCCCGGCAGTCGCACTAGCGACCACTCATCCAACGAGGCTGTAGTTTTACTATATTAAATTAATGAAGGAATTTTTATATTCATTGTCTTGAAAATACATATAATAACCATCATTGTGTAACAAGTGAAACAAGTGAATTTATTTGTATTAGTTTCATTAGAACCTTTAGTGATGATTTTATTGATCACATCATAACATGATGCAGCATACCACATGAACATATCACTATAAGAAAATTAAATATTCTCAGTATAATGACTGCACACAAAATTTAGTATTCCGATAAAATCTGTCACATATATGTGATGTCGCGCGACCCTCCCCCACATGACACGGCAATATGCTAATACCACAATTGCATACAATTGCACTGAACATTTGGATTTATGCATTTGTATGACTTGTATGAGCAATATGTTTCTTATGTAACACAATGGTGTTCACGAGTTTCCTATGTTATTTGGATATACTTGTCGGTCTGTGGTTATCTTGTCTTGAAAAGTCGTAAAAGATAATGTGTAGGTTTCTCCAATCACATAATTCAAATATTTACAATGGTATTAGTAATAATAAAGTAGTCAGTTCCGAAACATATGAGCTTATAACCATTTGTTTGTAAAAATAAATGCAAATCAAAAATAAAAAAAAATCAAAATAACATATTTTATAAGATATAAGCGCGTTGATGTCTTTTCTTCTACAAAATTTGTTGACTTTATTTTATGTAACAAAAGAGGTGTTTTCGTTCCGTTTTTATTAGCAACACTTAAAAATTCTAAGCACGGACCAACCATTTAAAATATGAGTCTTATGGTAAAGTTGAAAACACACGAAAAGTGTTATGACGTTATAAAGCAACGTCATATGAAGTGTCATACCTTTTTTGCAAAATTTTTCGTTATTTTATTTATCCCGCTTATATAATTGCATTATTTGTATAAATAAAATGATTTCTTGTGTCATCATTCATCTCGCTGCACTCGAGAGGCGGCCTCTGAACTCTTCCGTAGTCAAAGAAGGTTATACTCAGACAGCGACGGTTTTTGTTAAATCTCATGGATTTTTTCATTAACGCACAATTATGACCGTGGACAAATTGAAGGTAGGGTTCATGGTATTGTGATTAGAAGGTACTTACATAGTATACACAGCATATGATGTCAACTGTCAAAGGGCAATGCGTAGAAACGATTTATACAAATAAAATAGTTTTTGAAAAAAGCACACTAAAACCTCCTCTCTCTAGATTTATAAAAAATATGTTACCTCGATGCATACAACGTTAAACAAACACACTTTCGCATTTATTAATATTAAGTAAGGATGAGTACTTAGGAGTAGTGTCGTGGTGGCCTGGAGGTTTAAGACGCTCGCTTCTCATGCATGAGGGTGCGGGTTCGAAACCTACCAACGGCAAGTACCAATGTGACTTTTTCTGAGTTATATGTACTTTCTAAGATTATTTAGACACCACTGACAAACGGTGAAGGAAAAACATCGTTAGGAAACCTGGACTTATAATTTCTAATTATAAGTTTGAAATCGCCAACCCGCATTGAGCAAGCGTGGTGATTAACGCTCTAACCTTCTCCGTGTGAGAAGAGGCTTTGCTCAGCAGTGGGCATTTATAGGCTGTTGATGAAGGATGAGTACGAATTGTGAATATTGGGATTTAAAACACGTCCACGAATTTGTACATAAAAGGAAATTTTTATATCAGACTTCTTATGTGAAAGAAGATAAAAAAATAAACTAATACTGAATACTAATGAAAACGCGAACTTCATATTTATGTCAAAAAATAAAATGATGAATAACAAACTAGAATTTACATAACAAAAAACCTTAAATATTGTGCTGTATTATATATTTATCACTGAACAAGACAAAATAATAAAAAAAAAATTAGAGTATGAAGAGAAACGAACAAGAAACTCCATCGTTACTATTTTAGGAATAAAAAGTTGCAGTCATTCTCCTGGCTTCGTCATTTCAGTCATGATTGACACCTAGCGACATTGATGCGCGCTCTACACAATAACGTATCACACTTTATAGCGTTTAGAAATAATAAAACGCATTTCCTTCTCCGTGGCTAACATATTCTTTACATCTTCGCATATCGATAGAAAATCCCTTTTCAAACGCGTTTGCGTTTCACCCAATTAACATTCAATTAGATATACTAGCTATACAAAACCAGTTAATCAATGGTCTCGTTATGTACGACCTTCCCACACATGCAATGGTCAGTTTATACTGGATTTCCACAGCTTGATGTGTTCCAAGAACTAATGACAAAGCGTTTATGTATGCGGCGACGAGACAATGTGTTCGTCCTTCCTTAGTGTCTTATTCAATAAGTCAATTCACAAAGAAAGCTTCGCATTTATAATGTTTATTGTAATATTTTGTTTAAGCCTTTGTTGTAACTTCGCCGATGATCATGTGTCTGCCGATTACGGAAGTTGGAGATAAACGTACATACATACAACCTAACTGCATATTGTTTTTATGGAAATTATGTGGTGTGTGACTGCGTGATGTGATTGCTAACGATTTGAGCTTATTGATGGTAATTGTGCTTCGGTACGAAAGGGCCGGCTCGACCGGAGTGATACCACGGCCTCACAGAAAACCGACGTGAAGCAACCCATGCGTTGTGTTTCGTCGTGTGAGTGAGGTTACCGGAGGCCTAATTACCCTCCCCTTCCCCAGTCTCCCCAATCCCTAAATCCCCAACGATCCTCAAACTCCTAATCCCCAAAAAGCCGGTAACGCATTTGTAACGCCTCTGGTGTTCCAGGTGTCCATGGGTGACGCCGATTGCTTACCATCAGGTGATCCGTCTGCTCGTTTACCGGCTTATGCCATTAAAAAAAATAATTTCAGTACATATAGCTAAGTACTTTTATCTTTAGAATGAATCAAGCTTTGAAGGAAGACGTCTGTTAAAGAAAGTACTTATAAGCTTTGGTCTTGTTTAATTGGTTGGAGGACCACAGTATGTAGATTTGAGATAGGTAAAAAATACAATGTTCACTTTCAGTATGTAATCAGAATGCGTACAGATATAAAAACATACCTTGTTATACATATGTATAAAAATAAATTTAATAGTCTTACATCATCTTGCTCTGTCTGTCTAAATCAACACCTAACTATGTTGAGGTCTTCCTTGACTTTGAAACCTATATTTTAGACCTATCAAACAATATTATGAAGACACGTACAATATAATTTATGCGTGTTAAATCTCTCACGTGCGCTATATAGCACCATTTGCCTCAATTGACCCTACTGCAGTACTAGCTCGGAATAACAAATAGTTATAGGACACGCAAATTACATTATTATACACAAACGCATCATTTCATTCATAAAATGTATCTTCAACACTCTTGTAAAGATGGGATTACATAGTCTTGTTAATTAAATTTGAATTTACACAGCAGTATTATAACGACTATTTTGAAGTCTCACCTCGGTTTAATTTCATTCTTACTACATCTATATTACAGAGTTTAATTATTGTTTTCTTGGAACATGACTAATCAATTTCAAATATACCGATCTATTCTACCCAAACAATAATAATTACTGTTATTGAAATATAAGACACAAAAGAGATGACGTTATGTTTTTATGTAAATTATTCAAATTCAAATTCAAATTCATTTATTTCAGGCACATGCCCATAGAAAATTATACACAGAAAATAGAAATTACAAAGTACAAATTACAAAAATTATTATTAATAGAAATTACAAATTATTAATTAATTAATTACATTACATGTCACAAATGTCAAACTTGCAGCAGTCATACACAGCCTGGACAATAATATTGTCAGTATTTCGTATTCGGTTCATGAAGGAGGCAGCCCGTTTTCTCATCACTGCATAAAAGTCATCTACCCTATTCCCGGCAAACATGCCAGACGCACTACACCTCCACGGTAGGTTGAGCATAGCTCTGAATGCATTATTATACTGCACGCGTAACGCGTGATACGTCCGCTGTGTATAGTTCTTCCATAGGTAGCAGGTGTAGAACGCCTGACAGTAAGCCACGAACAGAGTGATCCTTACTGCGTTACTGCACCGAGCAAATCGGCGCGCCAACATGTTGGCTTTTGCAGCAATGGACCTCTTTTGCCTTTCCATGTCGTCATCATCTTTTAGATTATTGTTAATTACATGACCTAGATATTTAAATTTCGATACAACGTTTAATTGAGTGCCGCCAAGTGTTATTACTGGATTAAAGCAACAAGTTCTGTCATGTCTAAAAATCATGACTTCTGACTTTTTAACATTATACGTTAGTCCATGTCTCAGAGCATATTTTTCGCATATGGAAAGCATTGTTCGTAGGCCGTCAACTGAGGGGCTCAGCAAGACCATGTCGTCGGCGTAGCTTAAGTTATTTACTGGTTCATTACACATGTGACAGCCGACGCCTGATCTGCTGAGCTCCTCAATCAGTCCATTTATATATAGGTTAAACAGGGACGGAGATGTTAGGCCACCCTGTCTTACGCCACATTTAAGTGTGTACTCGTTAGAAAAGCCACCATTACCCCATTTTACCACATTGGTCTGAGATCCGTACCAGTATTTCAACGTTCCCAATATATCACCTGGTATGCCTGCCTCCTCCATCTTTGCCCACAACATATCGTAACTAATAGTGTCAAACGCCCTGCTGAGATCGAGAAAGCAGGCATACACGGTAGTATTTCTCGAGTTATAGTATTTAACTGTATTTTTTAAAGCAAATATGGCCATATCCGTTGATAAACCGGCGCGGAACCCAAACTGAGCATCACTAAAATTTGTGTATTTAAGTAATTCAGGGTGCAACAGCCTTTCGAAAATTTTTGAGAATATTGTAGCAAGAGATATAGGACGATAGTTTCTTAAATCGGATGTACTGCCAGACCCGTTTTTAAACAAGGGAACAACCACAGTTTTCATAATTCTAATTCATTATTCCAATTGGTTTATGCAATAGACCTGAAAATATCCGTCTATTGTAGTTTTATGCACTTTTATGCACGTATAGGCCATCAATCATGTATTATGCTACCGTGATAATGAGGAAAATAAATAATATTTCATGACAGGTCATGTTATGTATCTTTGTTTTTAAAAAATGATTTATGCCTAAGTTCTAGGTTAGAACATTTATTTCAGATCAATTGTTGTAATTACATAATTGATTGATTGATTGCTTTGATCATGAAATGGTTTTACATTCGTGCCAATGGCAATGTGTTAGGTTGAAGCAAAGGGCTATTATTTTAATTTTGACCTGATTAGTGCTAGGCTTGTCGTTTTAAAGATTGAAAGATTATGTTGTTTATTTATTATGATGTTTATTTATTCTATGTCAATATGTTATCGAAATTTAAACTTTCTTACAACAGAATCTTATTACATATACATTTGTTTTTCTGCGGGCGTCATAAGAATCGACTAAGGGATTCCTCATTTATTTGATACAGACTGAGCGGCAAACAGCAACCGTTCTTATCGAATCGTTTCTTCAGTTAGCGTATACATGCATAAAATATTTAGCAATGTTATTCAAATTAATTAACAGACGTTATCTCTGCCTACAATCAGCCACAGGTTTTAGTTTACAATCATTATAAAACCCACAAAACTGTGACCTGTGACTAACATGGCAAAAAATCGTTGAAAACAAAGGGATGAGTCATATTGATGCACATACCTACACAAAAATGTTCCAAACTATTATCTCCACTGGCTTATCCTCTGGTTGCCAGTATCTACTGCAGTGCTATTCTGAAACTTAATTTGCAAATCCCCTTCTAAATCCGCCGTCACTGGCGACATCAGGTAATGACGGAAGTGAGAAGCCTACGCCTGGTTAATTTTTTGGGTTTTTTTGTGGGGTGAATATCATCCAATGACTTCTCCCGCTTTGGGTTAGGCGAAAGGGAGTGTCAGACTCTACTGACTAAAAACCACCCCGTTCCTACTCTTCGAACCGAAGCCCCGGCAACCCGTTAGGCCTTCCGCGGCTCCGTATCGGGCATCAGCCCTACTGGGCCCGTATCTGTGGTTGTCAGATGGCTCTTTGAGGCGCGCGCGGCAAACTACCCTTGCTCACCGTCCGCAGACCCGTACAAATACTTTGGGATAATCTTGCTCCGGTTACCGTAACTCCAGTTCGAAGTTAAAGGCTTTTAGTCAGTAAGAGTCTGACCAAGGCAGGCGAAGCCATTTGATGACGTTCCCTGTCAAAAAAGGTGAATATTTGGATATTTTGTGTTTTGGTGTATTGGCATAGATTTTTAAAATATGAAAGTAAAATTATGAATTTACCATTTGCAGAATATCACTGGCAGATAGTTGGATAGATAGCACTATTAAACCTATACCTAGAGCCTCGTTTGTTCGCCTTGCGCCTTGACATCCATGCTCTGTCGACGATGTCAACGTGCACTTTTTTGTTACTGCGTTTGACTGAAGTTTGCCGGGTAAATGGACATGCGGACTGTCGCTTTATTTGTTGTTCACTTTTAATAAATATTTGAATGTTTTATTTTCGGACTGCCTCGTTGGCCGAGTGGTCGCGAGTGCGACTCGGCAAGGGGTCTCGGGTTCGATTCCCGGGTCGGGCAAAGTATTACTGGGTTTTTAAAAAATTCTCAGTAGTAGCAGGGAGTCTGGAAATGTGCCCGGTATATGGCAATAGGCTCACCCCCTATTACATGGGACTAAATACATGTGAAAAGTGGGTGTTACTTCTGTGTGCATCTCTGCCTACCCCTTCGGGGATAAAAGGCGTGATGTTATGTATGTGTTATTTTCGGATACTTACTTATACTCTTGTTTTTATTTGAAAGTCAGAAAAAAATTTGTTTGTCTTATCAGTGTGTGTGTTTTCATTATTGTGGTTTCATACCTACTTTTTCTGACGCAGATTTCTTCATAAAGAATTTATTTCTTCTGAGAAGACGTATCTACGACTAACTTGTCTATCAACAAGAGATCTTTACTATTGTCATTATGTAATTTCCTTTTTTAATGCGTACATGATAATATGACGTAGGTACATTATTATAAAAGTTTTACGACATCGATATAACAAAGGTTCAGTGGAAAGTTCATCACTTGTCACTAAGCACAATAAAATTAACAGTGAAAGTGACATCTATATTAGGTACCATAATACATTACAGTCACAATGATGATGCGCCTCGTTTGGATACAGCGCAAGCGTTTGAACCCACGTGGAAGACGCAAATCATAAACGCACGCGATACCTACAATGCCACCCAGATACCAACCAGTCATATTTAATTTTACAAGACCTTTAAGACCTGTCAAAATTTTTTTCGAATGAAATAATTATCGAATAGGTAACTTCAACGGTTCTTCCAGTAAATTATTGCTTTGAAATTTTATACCTACAGTAACTATATTTTTATGACAAATATTGAGTAAAATAAAGTTCTGTGACGTACTAAAAAGCAAATCTAAAATTCCATACACTTATATTAGGACCATTCCTCTGGACTTAAGTACTTAAAGTTCGCTAACCTCTTCTACCTTAACCCTAACCAAGGCAATGGAAAGCCTCGGACGTGCTTCGCCTTAATCATATGTCCGGCGCATGCGCACCTAGACGCGGCATTGAACCGCCATGAACTGCCCGTGTTTAGGAAGCGACTGTTATGTGTCATTAATAATCGTTTCGTGTCATTAATAACCGTTTTGTGTCATTAACAACCTGCGTATTGTGTCATTAGTCATTAAATGCGTAGTAAGTTCATCGTAGTCTTTCTACTATCGTCTTACTACTACTAATGGCTTTCTACTATGATGATAGTATTGGCAATTGGTTGTTTCAAAGGCTTCCGATATGCTGATTATAGAGTACTCACGTGATCATCCAAGTGGAAAAGTGATTTGGTACATTGTAGTATGTTGATTGAATGACTTGACTACTTCATTCGTTTATTTTGAGTCAATTTTCTAAAATGTAATGCTAAAAGCTAAAGAAAAAATGAAGATCTTAGTAGGTTTGTTCACTCTCATGAGACGAATGCTTTACAATAACAAATTGTAACCCAATCTGTGTACTCAACAAAAAGCTTTCCATTTTATTTTCATTATATTCTTACGCAACTGAATTGCACATTGCACCTGTACCGATAAAATGTGGGAGAGCCATGCTTCGGCACGAATGGGCCGCCTCGACCGAAGTAATACCACGGCCTCACAAAAAACCAACGTGAAACAACACTTAAGCTGTGTTTCGTTGTACGAGTGAGGTTACCGGAGGCCCAATTCCTACCCCTCCCCACTGTCTCCAATCCCCGAATCCCCAACAATCCTCAAATTCCGAATCTCCAACACACTTGTAACGCCTCTGGTGTTCCAAGTGTCCATGGACGGCGCCGATTGCTTACCATCAGGTGATCCGTCTGCTCGTTTACCGGCTTATTTCGTGAAAAAATTAATAAATGTATAAACACAGCAATCTGTTATCTCAGAGATATCTTACGTTATCTACTACCTTGACCAACACTAGGAAACGTTCAAAAGAATAAATAAAATCAGGACACTTCATTATCTACAACTAATCTTAATTACTCAGTCAGTAATTTAAAAAGTTAATGGCGGAAATTAATGAAAGAAAGCGAAAATGTTGCCAAATAACATTTCATAACAAACATAATATTTATTATTATTACAATAGTATCCTGAATTGTTTCCGGACCTAGATTTCACTTTACCTTGATAACAACGACATTTTCGCAATCAGAAAGTTTATTTTAATATCTACCTCTACATAGTTATTTGATTTGTTATCTTGAAAACGGATGAATAAATTAAGATTGAATTTTCGTTCAAATAATTAATTCTTTATTCTTATTGGTCTTTAACAAACACTATTTATTTGTTAATATTGTACCGATATGTGAAGACAGATAAAAAAATTGTTTTGCGAATCATATGAATAGTCCCAGATATCTCTTCTTCAATTTTCATGTTTAAATATAATTGGCAGCGTTTTTCATACATATAAAAAACTTACACAAAACCGCAAAAGCAATAATTGTAATGTACCCAAAAAAGTAACACAGAAACACATACATATTTTTTCATCTATTATAGATATATATATATATATTTATATATATATTTATATAGATATATTCGACTCTACACGTGACCAGAGGGCTGGCTTTTTCTTCGGACAGAATAAGCATTGCCATTCAACGTGGCAATGCTGCCAGTCTTCTGGGAACGTTCCCCTGTGATAGTGATGCGGACGAATACTTTGACGCCTAAATTAAGGGTATATAATTTTTGTAGATCATCTCAACTATTTACCATACAACTAATCATTGCTATTTCAAATGTCAATGAACGGGGAATGGCCCAAACAAATACATACACATTTTAGTAAACAAAATAATCAGTAGAATATGACAAAAGCAGCGGAACTAAATCAGACAGTTCAGTAGAAAGCGTTGTAACGTGTTGAATATAGTTAAGTACCATAGTTATGCTAAACGCGTGTACAACAATGGATCAATGGAAACAGTACTGTGTCATGGTGATTTTGGTTTTTTTCAACAGATGTTAGTGATATATTTTTGTTGTATATCTGTTTATGCTACTGATAGTTTTTGGATCTGATGTGATGTTCTATGAACCTCAAATACGTATAGGGAGTAGGCTTGACCATCAAAATCACGCTTCAAAAGATAGACTAAAATGTAAGTGCCAAAATAAAGGCTAATAAACTTTAAAGTTTCAATGACGATCCATCAAAAGCTAACTAACTTCAACTTGTATATTTTTAAAATGATCTTATGTAGATCGTCTCAATCAATTTACTCACACCATAATTAAAAATGTAACAAAATATGATTACAAAATCACGACCAACTAAAGTAAGTGTTAAATTAATAATCATTAATCATCATTCAGCGATACAATGCATTTACAATGGACAGGAAAGTGTTTTATATAATGTGTCACATAACTAAGCAATGGGTTGGGAAATACCGAGCTTCGTTTCATGTAGGCGATACTAGATTGTTATCGTTTTTCTTTGTAGTGATATCATCAAAGTGGCCAGTCAAACTTTGTGGTACTTGACACATAGAATGATCTCATGTGGTGCAAGGGACATACCTCTATGTTGAAATGGCTTTTTGCTTTTAAAATATATTTTGAATCATAATTCAATTACCCAATCTCTCCAATCCCCAAATGCCCAACAATCACCAAATTACTAATCCCTAAATAGCCGGCAACGCACTTGTACCGCCTCTGGTGTTTCGGGTGTCCATGGGTGGTGCCGATTGCTTATTATCGAATGACTCGACTGCTCGTTAACCAGCTTAACCCATAAAATATCATTGTTAGCCGTATGGTTAAGATAAAGTGAAATGTGTATACCTACATTTTGTCACCATCCCACACCTATAGTCAGAGTCGGTTAAGGGACTTGACAGAGACAGGCTGTTTCTCATAAATCTGAATCTTTTGAATGGCTGATCTTCAACCAGATGGGTTGCAACAAACCTACTTAAGTAGAGGAGGCCTACAGCAGTGGACTATCATGAGCTGATTATCATGGTGAATCACAGTCTCAATTGAAAGAAGTTCAATACTTAAGGGAGGCTTTTTATCAAGGGTTTGGGAAACCATTCCATTCTTGGAATAGAAGGTGCTTGAACTTGAAGATTAGAATCGTAAAAATATAAACACGTATATCTTTCACGTCCACGTAACTAATATTTTAAACATGTACGAATCGGTAAAGGGCCATACATTTCCTATTTAACTGACATAAGTTCACAAGTGTCAACGAAACAGGAATCAATCACCTTTACGTTTATGGTCGTCAAATAAAAAGACATCAATTACTTCTATTGGAGTTAGTCACTAACAAACTGTAAATCTTCCTCCAGTCTTCAACACCTGAACGGAATACATAATGCCTTAAACGACGGAAACCATGGAAGGGTTTACCGTTATTTCTTATTTCTCCAAGTCAATGCCTCATTTCGCCTTCAAGGCATTGCTTGTATTTGTACAGTACCTGGAGACAAATATTGCACATCGACTTTTGGAAATAGTTAATTATTTTATAAAACTCTTTCTTCTTCAATATTTTTGTGATTCGAGGAGAGTACGGACTCGACTCATTTCAGTGGCTCATAAAGCCATAATCATAAGCAGCATTCACGGCGAGTTGTCTCTTTTTTAAAAAATCGGTATGCAATATTTACTGCCAGGTACTGTATATTTACTCAAACGTTGCGCATCGGACTTTTACTTAGGATCGTATGCGTTGGAATTCCAGGCTTTAAAATTCTTAAATAAAGTTGTAAAATGTCAGTACATAGGTAGGTACTCATTGTTCTTTGTGATTCGTATTGTTTTTGGATGTTATTTTTAGCTTATTTATTTTTTTGGTTGTCTTTCCTTCTGATGGGTCTTTGTTTGCAGTCATGACTGTTATGAACCTCATTATAATAAAAGATTATTGATATTTTACTCAACTTGAGGACTGTACTTACCTACAATAAGTCATCAGTTTTACAACCAGAAAGTAATACTTGTTTTACTCGCAAAAACTAGCAAAATAACTGTTATCTACACAAAACATCTTCATTTTTTGTATGTTTCGATGTTCTTGTATGACTCAGAACTCATTAACCAGTTATTGTTTACAAGCTTTCTAACTGTTACGTTCAAGTGGGGTAACCTATTAGCATTGATTAGTTTACTGACAACTGTATGCAGTAAGCTAGTAGTGTTTAGTTGTTTGGACAGTTACTCACATTTCTGTCTGAATTGTTCATTGTGAGGTGTCAGTCACACCTTTCGTCAGTAAGTTTTTTAGTGATGTAGTGATTCGCTTTCTATAGTTTTGTACTGTGTCTTACTTATCATGACTTATAATGGATAATAAGCCCTAGACAAGGTGTTGTTTCATTTTCGTAATGTAAATTCTGTACTTACAGTAAATATTGTAAATAAGTATGATATTTATAACTTAATATTTTAAGTTACCCAGAATCAAGATACATCACATCAACAGCCTATAAGTGCGACTGCTGACCAAAAGCCTCTTCTCACACGGAGAAGGTTTGAGCATTAATTGCCACGCTTGCTCAATGCGGGTTGGCGATTTGAAACTTATAATTAGAAATTATAAGTCCAGGTTCCCTCACGATGTTTTCCTTCACCATTTGTCAGTGGTGTCTGAATAATCTTAGAAAGTACATATAACTCGGAAAAAGTCACATTAGTACTTGCTATTGGTAGGTTTCGAACCGTCATGCATGAGAAGCGGGCGTCTTAGGCCTCCGAGCCAGCATGACAATTTATCAAGATACATGTAGCGTAAACTTACGTGTTTTAATTCTTTATTTGTATACAAAATGATGAAAATGCTTGTTACAAAATGACTGTGTAATTAACTATTATTGTCATCTATGGTATACGGTATTTTTTTTTTTTTAAGGGGGGAAAATCATCGAATGACTGCTCCCGCCTGGGTGAGGCGGGAGGGAGTGTCAGACTCTTACTGACTAAAAACCACCCCGTTCCTTCTCCTGCACGTCGAGTCGGAGCCCCGGTTACCCGTTAGGTTCTCCGCGACTCCGAATCGGCATCGGCCCTATTGGGCCCCATCTGTGGTGGTCTGATGGCTCTTTGAGGCGCGCGCGGAACGCGACGCGCCGTACGCTCGGGTCTGTTTCTGGTCGGACGGGGGCCACCCATGCTCGCCGTCCGCAGGCCCGCGCTTACGGTGGCCGGAGATCGTCCCGCGATCCCCGACGCCCGGTGTGTCCTTCGCGATGGCTGGGTTGTGAGGAGGCAGCGCTTCGCTGCCTCACGCGTCCCGCCTCCTCCTTAGCTAGCATGACTGCTTCGCAATACGGTATACGATATTGGTTCTTGCTAGTTCTTACAAGATTACACGTTAAAGAGTATCATTTGTCCTATTTGCAAGAACTTCCTCCAATGGTTGAGGGGAAAAGTGAAACTATTCCGATGGCAATTGTTATTGGTTGAGAGTTCCGCGCCTGCGCAGCCGCGGGCGCGCCGGAAGAGATCCGAACAGTGACGCGATATTAAATTATGAGTTTATTGAAGGGATTATAGTAATGCAGAGTCATGATTGTGAAAATCATTTAAATAAAAATGACGAAATTAAACAATGTAATATAACAAAAATGAGCTTGAACTTAGATACGAAACTACATTTTGGAATGAGCTTAGCTGGTGGTCAGACTAACGGACGAATCTATTTTGTGGTTTATTTGAAATAAGTATCTTGAGCGTCATTTTAACTTTGACTTTGTACTTTCCGAATAAACTTCCTCTTTGACACGATTTTAATACTAAGTTACTTTGTCAATGTCATTGCGTAAGATTATAATATGAATGAGCGTCAACGGTTCGCTGCGTACAGTTTCCATTTCTGCACCATGTGCAACTTAGGCCTTGCATAGTGATTATAAGATATATTGCTCTAGCAATAAAGTACATTATTCCTTACGCATACAAGGTATTAACAGGCTTTGTAACCAGATGGTTATTGGAAGGGGAAAAACTTTCTTCATTAGAAAATTATTCCAGGAAAACAGTAACTTATTTTAAACTAGTTTTATATCTAAAATGTTTCCTTTGAACTTAATATTTCAAGAAGGTATTATAAATGTAAACTGAATTATTGGTAGTGTTTTGTAATCATATTTACGTCACATGTATCCGAGACCTCTACACTCAGTAGGGGTTTCAACTTTTGCGTAATACAGTTGGGAAGTGAACGATATCGCGAACGATATCGTGCAAAAGAAATCCAACGCATGATAGAGGGCAAAGCCCAAATAGAGGGTAAAAAGACCGCCCCAACACAGTTTATTTATTGCTTTGAGGTCAAAAAGACTGCCTACCTACTCTATGCTTCGTGCCACAGTCCTTCTCGTGAGTCATAAGACAAGAGCAAAGAAATATTAATTATTTATTATATCTATTGGACAAGAGCATAAAAAGAATTTTCCAATACCTAATATTTTAATATACTCGATAACAATATAATTTATTTTGGAGCAGTGGTCTGTGTGTGTGTAAGTCTTCGGCTCACGTGGCAAATTAATCAGATGGGCACTTATTTACAATAAAAACAAGAAGGTTCAGATAAAACCTTTGATCGGAGGTCTTTGACAGCTGGGGGCCTGTGACATTTTCCGGACTTGCCATCCTGTAGATACGCCACTGTTTTAGAGCGGCACCAATGGGTTCTCTCTTAAACGTAAATGGTATTGAAAAAAAAAAAAGATTTGTAACTTGTACCATAAGGATTAATAAGAATGAAGTCATAACTTCCTACGTATAATAATTTATGTGTCGGTGAAATTTCCATACAGATTGCATTGCATTCTGGATATTATAATCGATACGTTAATATTGTTTTTACTACCTGTTGACCTGCAGGATATCAGCCAAATAAGATATTGCCTACAAATAAATTGATAGTTGATATTTTTTTTCTCAAAAATAACTAGAAAGTTCATCGTATATTATTTTTGGACATTTTATTGAATTGAAAAATCGACGGCCTTGTTGACCGAGTGGTCGCAAGTGCGACTGCCGGGTAAGAGGTTTCGGGTTCGATTCTCAGGTTGGTCAAAGTACTACAGGGTTTTAAAAAATCTCAGTGGTAGCACGGAGTCTGGAATGTTGCCCGGTATATGGCAATAGTCATATTACATGGGATTCATAAATTAAATAGTGAAAAGTGGGTGTTACATTGTGCAGTGGAATTAAGTTCTGTAATGTACAGCTTTGCCTACCCCTTCGGGATTAAATCGTGATGTTATATGTATATTATGAAAAGTCGAAATATTTTTTTACTTTTGATTGAGTAAAATACCCAATTGTTGTTTCGGGTCTGCGTGTGATCGTGCATTTGTAGTTATCGTTTTTGTATACGAAATCACGATATAGGTAAAACCCAGGTGTGGATTCACTTAAGCCTTGTTTTAAAAAAGAAACACAATCATGTGTGTATTGTATGTTTGTATATAATGTATGTGCCTACATATATGTATGTATATGTCTACTTGCATATATTACTGCATTCACGTATCTATAATATACTTATGAACCGAATTAAAAAAACTCAAAATCAAAGTCTCTACATCGATGTAAGTTTTTGATTGAAACTCTGTATATACTCACCTAGGTAACTAATGTCGTAATTGATCTCAGGCCAACGATTAAGAAAGGACATTCATTGGTAACAAGAGGTTGCTTACAAGTGTCTCCTGCTTCTTTTTTAGTTTTTAATTTACTTTTGTAGAAAGAGGGTTTTGGCCTTTACTTCTCAGTTTATACGCAATAAAAAATAAACTGAATCCTTTATTACCACTACAAGCCCAATTAATACGAGTATCTTAAATACGAAAGTTATTTGTTTGTTACACTTTCACTGTTAAACTGAAGAATAAATGTTGATGAAATTGTATGATCTGAATCTGAACTATCGTTACTAATATGAACGCCAAATAACAGCCTGTAAGTGTGGGAGAGTCATGCTTCGGTACGAATGGTCCAGCTAGGCAGGATTGATACCACGGCCTCACAGAAAACCGACGTGAAACAACTTTTTGTCGAGCTTGCGTTGTGTTTCGTCGAGTGAATGAGGTTACCGGAGGCCCAATACCCCCTCAATAATTCCTAATTCCCAAAACGCTGGCAACACACTTGTAACGCCTCTAGTTTTTCAGGTGTCCATGGGGTGGTCGTTTACAGACTTATCCCATAAACATTACCCTATAACTAAAGGACAATGCCAGGTGCTCAGTACATCTTTGACCCACTATATTAGAAGTCATGTACAAGTATGCAGTATTCAGCATCGTGTAGTGTATTAATTACCGATACTTAGACATTTGTCCTGAAACCTGTAAAACTTGCGGTTTTTGTTTAAAACACAAAACAATAATGATAACCATCGCGAAAACAACGGAAACGCAGAGAGCGAATGAAAGATAATATTGACACTGACAGCTGACAACTGACAAGCGCTTTAAAACGTTTCGTTACACAAAAAAAAAAATAACTAATGAATTAATAAATAAATAAATGTTATACATAATCATACTTTTGATATAATATTTTATGTATAATGATATCTTTTTTACAGTTACTTACTTTTTTATTTTCATAGTTTCGTACAAGCGATGCGTATGATGTAACGCAAATAGTCAGTGGACAATATGGAAGACGCATTGCAAAAAAGTATTTCCGGGATTGAACTTCTTTTTTTATTAGATTGCAAACCGCAAGTTTAAAAATAAAAATATTTATTGTTAAAAGGTTCCTTATTCGTCTAAATTATTTTCTTCAATTTACTTTTTTTGTAAATGATATTATGACTGGGTCAGGATTAGGTATTGTCATTTGTCTTTTGAAAATTTGAATGACACAACTCGGTCTGTCGATTTGTCATAATGAATTTATAAGGTACAAATTGTTAGTAAATAAAAGTATTTGTTAGATACACTAAGTTCGCGTGTCTGATATGAATCTAAACTATAGGAAACACGGTGCTACGTATTATCTATCGTGTAGAGAAAGTAATCTCACCATGTATGTAACTTAATACCTACTCTTCATGGTACTGTAGGTAATTACTAAATTGTTAATACTAACCCAGTAACTGTGTGCTTCGTAATGGAACTTTTATAGCCGTAGTTAGTAATTATTGATAGAAAAATTAATCTGCTCCTAGTTTGGCGAGAAGTATAAGGTCCGATCTCAGGCCAGGCATATTTATTCTCGGTGCAGTAAATAAAGCGGAACCTAAAATAGTTTCATACCTCTGACTCCTTCTTATAATTTATGTCCATAACGTAACTTCTGAATAGTAGGTAGGTACCTATTTTAAGTTTTTCATGTTTCATATATTCATCATTATTTTGTAGATCACTAAAAAGTCCTTCCGCGTGAGAGTCCAAACCTAGTCAATGCGCTGGTCGTGTAATGACATAATTTTACTTACACATTCCCCTTCACATCATCACATCATCATCATCATAGGTCGTCCACTGCTGTACATAGTCCTATGTGCCCCCAATGACTTCCAGATAGGCCAGAATTTTCCACTGTTTAATGTTACCCACATATTATAAAATAATATTATTTATCTTTATTTCCAGAGAACGCACAGTACGATGTTCATCAGTGCTGATAGGAGCGCTGGGCATCTCCCTGATAGCGCTAGCAATATACACAGCGGTGTTGGTGCTCACTGAGTACCGGACTCCGAGGCCTTGTCTCAGTGAACAGTGCGTTGGAACTGGTGAGTTAGAATGCTTTATATTTAACTAGCTTTTACCCGCGGCTTCGCTCGCGTCACAAAAGGATAAAAAGTAGCCTATGTGACATATAGAGGTACATATGGCTTCGCATCAACCACTTCATTTCTCTGCACTTCCCTATGGTTGACTGTAAGAGAATGCCTTAAGGCATTAAGTCCGCCATTCACTGATGTATTTTGTGAAGAAGAAATAAATAAATAAAATAAATAAATATACCAATACATACAGCGTCATCTATACCAATACTTTTGTTTTCCCTCGGGAATATCAAAATTTTCCGGGATAAAAAGTACCCTATTATTTAATCCAGACTTCTAACTTTACGTCTGCAAAATTTCAAAGCAATCGGTTCAGTAGTTATGGCGTGAAATCGGAACAAACAAACTAACTCACTTACCGATTTATAATATAAGTAAGGAAGTAAGGATCAGTCACTACACGTCCACTACTCAACGTAGGCCTCTTCATGATTAATTTCAATCAATTAGTGAGTCTATGAAGCTAGCTGCTGCAAAGATGAGTTAAAAGGTAGGTAAAGGTTTATAAAATTCAGGTTCTTCAATCCAGAGACTCGTGTAGATTATCAGATCCACAAAAAAATGTTCTAGTAACACATTCCAAAAAAGCATCCCATTGAATTTCAATGTGTTAGGATAGGTCTAATCCCCCTCAATATCAAAAAAGCTCCTAATAAAATCTCCTCTAAAACACCGACTACATGAATTTTATTTAAAATCGCTGCAACGCTAGGTCTAGGTCTTCGTCGATATATATTTATGTATGTATTTATACATATATATTTTATGCATATGATTACATATGTTACCGGCCAAACCCGATTTCAGGACAAACTAGTTTTGCCTAGGCTAAACTAGTTCTTCCTATACGCGTTAGGATTAACTAGTATAGCCTAGTTCAAACTAATTTGTCCTAAGCCCGATAGGATAAACCAGTTTAAGCTAGGACAAGCTACTTGATCCTAATATAAATACGCATACTCTATGATTAACTGGTATGGCCTAGTCTAAACATTCTAATATATCTAGAAAGTCGAAATAAATAGATAAATTGAATAAAATACTCCGTAATTGAAATAAATATCATTTTTATTAAACTAGAGGTATAATGATTCGTCGTTAAAACTTATGGTTTAGTGGTTAAGTGGTGGTGGCGAACAATCATGCTATAACAAATAATAAGTGTTTTTTAAAAGAAGCAATAATGATTTAAATTGTTATTAATTTAAAATCGTAATGATTCGTCGCTACAAGTTATAGATAATAATTGGCAATACAAACAATTATAGGTACTACCTCTATAACAAATAATACTGTTTTTTATCACATAACATCACGCCTCTTATCCCCGAAGGGGTAGGGAACAACACTTTGTGCGATCCTCAAGTTGTTGTTCCGGGTCTGGGTGTCATGTGTATGTGAACTTGTATGTTTGTAAAAAAATACCCAGTAATTGCACCTACCATTTACTCTTCTCTGCATCACCCAAAGGCCAGACTGGTAGAAAACGCCTGCGGCATTAAGTATTTGTACATTTTGTGCATGATACTTAATGCCGCAGGCGTTTAGGCGAAGCATATTCAATAAATAAAACAACTAATACTTTGCCCGGGAATCGAACCCGAGACCCCTTGCCCAGCAGTCGCACTGCGACCACTCAGCCAACGAGGCAGTCACATTGTTTTTTTTTAATAGACGCAATAATCATATTATGACTAGGTCATACCAGTTTATCCTAGGATCAACTAGTTTGTCCTAGCCTACTAAACTGGTTTGTCCTATCGGGCTTAGGACAAATTAGTTCGAACTAGGCTATACTAGTTAATCCTAACGCTTATAGGAAGAACTAGTTTAGCCTAGGCAAAACTAGTCTGTCCTGAAATCGGGTTTGGCCGGTAACATATATACTATTTACTATTATGTAATATATATATATATAGCTATATTATTTAATAATTACTATATTTTTTTATTTATTTTTCCTTTCTCTCTCTCTTTGCAATTAGTTTATTCTCCGTACCTTATTTTTCGCAGAATTTTTAGGTACTTAAACCCTAAGGTTGACTGGTAGAGAATGCCATATGGCATTAAGTTCGCCTTATGTGCCATAATCAAATTGTGTACATTAAAGACTAAATAAAAAAAAACCTTCTGAACGTTATTATGACTTACCTACATGCACCTGTATATTTACGTTATAAGTAGCTAATTAATTCTTAGCGTGCGCTAATTATGCTGAATAACAACAAATAAACAATCCACACAAACATCCCGCCATGATAAATTACAAAAAAATAAGTCACAAGTAAACAAATTACTATGCTATGGTTAAATGATGGAGATTAACACATTTTACCATAGATTTTCCATAACATTTGTCGCCACACGAGCAATAGAATAATTTATAGCATTTATATATAATTTAATAGTTTAATTACTCTAGCAGCTAATCAACATATCACTATAATAATATTAATATCAACCGCAGAATGCACTACACGGAAGGATGCCTTCGTTTTTTTTATACCCATCACTCATAATTACTAATCTGCATGTTATTGCTATGTTAAAGTAATTAGGCGTCTCATTCACAATACGTTAGTAATACATTTGCATATGCAAATGTTGTAGACACATCCTTTTAGATTAGATGTCTATCGCTTTGTTATTAGTTTTAGTATGTCTTTAGAAATGACCTAAGATAACAAATAGAGCTATTTAGTTCTTTAAGCCTATTACAAGGAATGTTCTCATAATTTAAATGTTAGTTGCATTGTTCTACAGAGCCCAAAATCTCAGTTTAGTAAGATGTTCTTAATTATAGTTATTTTAAATCTTATTTCAAATTATTAGGACAGTTTAGATATGGCAGGAAAATAATTGCTGGTACCTAATTACAGATATCTGCGTAACTTAGGGAAATTGAAGGAAAATACTAAGTTTTGATTTCAAACCAGTTTAAAGTTAATTGAATTACACAAGCGATTAGCTGTAATCAATACTGCCTCTTACGTAAAAAGCGCGCTGTTATCTATTTCTTTTGGGTGTATATTTACAAATGAATCGTATACACCCGTATCTAGGTCCAGAGTAATTTGCATCTATTATAGGTAGTACAAATACTTGTTTGTTCCATGCGAGAATGCAACCCGCAAAAAGTAACTTGTTAGTCGATCGCTTAACTCTGTGCCAATGATACAACTCAATACCTAGCTACCTAATGCCTATAATAGATATCAATAAATACATAACCATAACATGTAGCATGGGTATCACCATAATTTGCATAAATAATATTGTGCCTACGTATTTTGTTTACGTAATTTAAACTAACTTGTAAGGTAATGATTAAATTACTCCATTTTCAAAGAACAACGCATTTAGCCCTTTAATAATAGTTAACTATAAATTGTCGCATACATTTAAAAATAAAACGCATGTTATGATTTCACCCCATGTAATTCTTACATCACTTATTTTGCAATCCACGTGTTAGGGATAACTGCGACACTTTGATGAGAAAATTGTGACACAGTCTGCTTCATATCAATTAATTCTTTGTCATTATGTTTCACTTAAAACTTAGACGCACTTGATGTCCAACTTATTGTAGCTACGTAATACAGTATGCGCGTGTTGGGGATAGCAAAAGATGCAAAATAAGTACCATGTCGTTTCTTGATGAATTTTAAATTATTTTCTTGCATCAATAAAAACATTAGTCTTAGACGCCATCGCTTAGATTGTGTTTTTCTATCGTACCACAAAGATTATACAATGGATTTATATTTATTTAAATCTAGTCTTAGTTTTAAAGTTCTACTGTTTATTGTTGTTGGTGTACTGCATAACGGATTTGTTCATACAGAGATTGATTCGAAACTTAGACCGGACAATGATATTGTAAAAAGATCCAAAACTATTCAGGAGACAGGTTTGTCAATTTTAGTTTGAAAATCTAGATATTTTTATGTAATATTTTGATAATTTTTATCGATATTGCAACGTTGTTTATGCTCCGTACTTTTATGTAAACGATCATCTAGATTACTGTAATAATTATCCAAGAAGTTAATTGTATTTACTGCATCATCTGTCGGTACTCGAGCGGCAGGCGTTATCTACTTATGTAATCCTGTTGTTATTAAATATTGCGCATATTTATAATTTTATATGCATTCGAGGAGAAAGCTAGCCAGCTTCCTGATTTCCCCTCTCTATTTGCGACATTGTATACTATTAACGGCCTTTATAATTTGAATTAAACATTTTAAATACTCGGTAGTGATTAACGGCATAAATTAGCTACCGCTTTCAATTTTATTTATACATTTCGATTTTTCATACTTCTATCAAAGACCTAGATTAATGAGTAGAGTTTGGATTGATATTGTCTATTTATTAATTATAATTGTAAAGTAATAACATCTAAGCTATATTTAAAATACTTCCTCCTTAGCTTCACGGATCCTGCAAGCCTTAAACAAAGATGTAGATCCCTGTACTGACTTCTACGAGTTTGCGTGCGGAGGCTGGATTAAACAGAACCCTGTGCCAGACTGGGCCACCTCCTGGGACCAGCTGGCGAAGCTTCGAGAACAGCTGGTCACCGATCTCAGGGATCTGCTTGAAGCCAAGGAGGATGAGGGACTGCCACAGAGCGTGTTGAAAGCCAAGAGTCTTTATAGGACTTGTGTTAATACTGGTAAGTTTTTATGTAAAATAATTATACAATTTTAATCACTTCAACTTGGGAATGTTTTTCATATGATTGCCATTTAAACGGCATTGTTAAATTCAGTTGATCAGATTACTTTCATCACCCACTATTATGGAAAAATCGTCGAAATATTTTGATGTTAGTAAAAGTGATAGCCAATTGTATAAACTACACTTAAGCACACGTATTATGGCAGTCAGTTAAGATACCATTACTTTATAATATTACAGAAAGACTAGAAGTTGACGGCATCAAGCCGATTCAAAAAATCCTGCAGAAGTTGGGTCTTCCACCGCGGCCCCCTACAGAGATGACTGCTAACTTCACGTGGGAGGCAGTAGCGGGTAAAGGACGTAGGAACCTGGGACTGAACGTGCTACTCAGCGTGCAGGTCGCTGAGGATGTTAGGAATACCAGCAGGAACCGCGTCGTGGTATGTTTTATATTTTTGACCCTGTTTAATTGACATTCAATGTCAGACAGAGACAAGCAAATTTAAGCATATTATTGTTTGGGAATAAAATCGAAAATCCATTGAAGATTATTTAAATCAATATTGATTTGCCTGCTGCTACTACTTCAGTTATTTTAGTGTTGCCCCTAATGATAATGCACAGTGATCCAAAGTACCCCTTCATTTCCAGATCGAGCAAGTATCCCCAGGGTTCAGCGACCGCTACCTGCTGCAGCCGGAGCAGTTCTCGCACGAGCTGGCGCAGTACCACAAGTACATCAAGTCCATGATAAGTATCGCTGACAACGAGACCGACGCTGAACAGTTTGCTGATGATATTGTCGAGTTCAGCAAGAAATTGGCTAAGGTGAGTTGGAGTTATGATCTTCAGCGCGTTTTTGCTTGCAGTTAATCAAACTCTTTGGTCGAGTGGTCAGGAAAAATATTATTGCGTTCTAAGATTTTCAATTTCGTCATACCTAACAGGAGAGAAGTGAATGTTACATTGTTTTTAATTGGTGTTTTACAAGGTGAAATTAAAAAGATCTATTCTTATAAATCGTATCCTTCCATTTTCCTAATTGTAGACTCTGTTCCTTAGATAATGACACCAGTGGAAGTTCGTCGCAGTGGTACTCACCTGTTCCACGAGGTCAGCGTACAGCAACTGATCCAGGGCTCCAGCGGTGGGCCAGCACAGTGGAAACAGGTAACAGTCTTACAAAATAACAATACATTCAAGCTAATTATCCCTTAATCTTAATGTGAGTTGTAATTCAGTTTCTGTGTATCTACATATCTTCTTTAACTCGTTGAGTACCGTCATTATAGACACAATTAAAGAACCATAGGTTGCGGTCACCGGTGACTGCGCGGTGTTTGACAGTTTAAGACTATATATTTGCTGGGCTTTTTTTCAACTAGTTGGTCTTCTAGTAACTGACTTTACTTACCTACACGACACGAAAACAGAAGAAGACAGAATCTTCTCAATTCAATATTATCTTTATGAAATACTCAAACGTCGCAAGAATACCTTGGCTTCCTTCGTCAGAGTAAAGAAAACTTGAACCTTAGGTACCCAGGTATTGAATTTTTATAATATTTTTATGTAACGTAGCACGACTGGGAGCAGTACCTGAAGCTGGTGTTCTCCAACACGAGCGTGGTGCTGCAGCCGCACAGTGACCGCGTCATCGTCATGGACCTCCCCTACCTGCAGAAACTGTCCGTGTTACTGGTCGACACCAAGCCTGTTATTGTTGGTAAGATTTGTTGTTTGTTATGTCTTTTACATTCATTACATAGTTATGACATCAATTCTCGACATTTGTCTGACAAAGACCAACTTAGAAACTTCTGCCCGAATTAATAACATAACATCACAAAAGGGAGGCAGAGGTGTACATTATGCCACTGTACAATGTAACACCCATTTTTCACTATTTATGTTATGAGTGAATTAAATAAAACTCCATGAGACCATGTGCTGAATGTTCGTCAGAGACAGAATGCAGGACAATAAATAAATAAAAAAAAATGTAACAGGGGGTGAGCATATACCGGGCACAATTCCAGACTCCGTGCTACTACTGAGATTTTTTTAAAAACCCCGTAATACTTTGTCCGACCCGGGAATCGAATCCGAGACCCTTTGCCCGGCAGTCGCACTGGCGACCACTCGGCCAACTAGGCAGTCGAATTAATAAACTGTCTTAATATGTGATAATAGTTCTTGGGTAAACTTGTGGGTGGAAGCTTCATTAGCCTTATTTAGTATGGTACTTGCTACATTATCATAAAGTTTTAGATTTACTACATTAGGAAAACAATATCTATACATAACACTTATCCATTTTCTTTTATTCCTGACATAAACTGAAGAGCTTACTCTGATTTTAGACATGTTGTGGTGGTCGTATAACGTAGAATCGTGTTCCAGAACGTTTCCTATGGTGGAGCGTGTTCTCGACGGTGGCGCCGATGACGCGGCGGTCGTTCCGCGAGCTCGGCTTCGAGTTCTCGCGCGCCGTGTTCGGCCTGCAGCAGCGCACGCCGCGCTGGAAGAGCTGCACGGCCAACGTCAACGCCAACTTCGGGGTCGCGCTCAGCTACCTGTACGTCAAGAAGCACTTCGACTATACTAGTCGCCAGAAGGCAAGTTGAAGTATTCTAAATCATATTTGTGTTATAACTTCCGTCAGACATACTAAATTAATTATTATGTTTCGGCTTACTCACGTAATTAGGTATTATAGTAGCAGCGCGACAGTCGCGAAATGCTGCTCATGAATATGAGCCTCTAGCATGGCTTGAAACTAGTCGAGTTCCTCGTCAAATAATTACTATTCTAAATCATGTTTTAATTCATCTAAACAATATTACGAGTGTGATCTCTATTCTATAATTAATTGTAATCATCGTATTTTCCTCAAAATAATGAAACTCTCAAAGAGAATATATTTGGTTGTACCTACGCGGGGCGCAGTGCGTAGCCAAATCGTAGTCTGCTACGCCATTGACAGACGTAGCCATCGTAGGCGTAGACGTGCTACGTCGTAGTACAATTATAAGGTGACCCATTGTAATTGGTTAGTTGGTTGCTATTTTAAGATACATAATTATTATAGTACATATTTACTTGTATAGAAAAGCAAAAATCATTCGTTTTCATTTAAAAAATCAGGAAACTTTAGTAGTATTTTTTTATCAAAGTACTAGAGGTATAGCGACCCGCCCCGGCTTCGCACGGGTGCGATATGCATGTATTATACATATAAACCTTCCTTAAGAATGACTCTATCTATTGCAAAAAAACCGCATCAAAATCCGTTGTATAGTTTTAAAGATCTAAGCATACATAGACAGACAGACGGCGGATACCGACTTTGTTTTATACTACCTATGTAGTGAAGTATCTATTATATTTTTTTATCGTTGATAAATGTGATGACCTCTTCATAACTACTGTTTCTAATTCCCCTCAGGCCATCGAGATGGTGGAGGACGTGCGTGAAGCGTTCGCTGCAGCCGTGGAGTCCCTGGACTGGATGGACTCCAGCACGCGGCTGAAGACGCTGGACAAGCTGAAGGCCATCCGCAACTTCGTCGGCTTCCCCGCCTGGCTTCTCACTCACGAACAACTTGATAAACATTATAAACACGTCAGTCGTTTTCTTGTTACTTCTCTATCCTCGATTTGAAATCAAACTAGATTATGGTATCGAAAAAAGTCAGCAGTCTGTTTAACTTAGATAAAAAAATTACCGAGTCCTAACTTTACGTGGTCGTGCTTCATTAGTAGGTAGGTACTAAAGTATCTGACCCTCTATAATTGAAAAGATTGCAATCTACAAAACATTTATCGACCTTACAATATTATTATATTGACTGCACGGTTGGTGCGGTGGCTGGGCAACTGGCTGCCGTGCAACGTGTCCCGGGTTCGATTCTCGCACGGAACCACTCTTTGTGTGATCCACAGATTTCGGTTCCAAGTCTGTGTGTCATGTGTATGTGAAGTTGTATGTTTGTAAACGCACCCACGACACAGGAGAAAATCCTAGTGTGGGGCAACGTTTTTTTTTTTTAGTAAAAATATCTTGTTATGTTTCCAGGCGGAGGTAGTAGAGGGCAACTTGTTCGATACGTACCTGAAGCTCACGTTTGCAGCGGTGAAGAAGTCGCTGGAGTCGTTGCGAGAGAAGCCAGACAGGAACAGATGGGTAGCCACTGCTACCACTGTTAATGCATTCTATTCGGCGACCCTGAATTCAGTCAGTGAGTATCCACCTTAGTACCCACTTTAGAATTATCCATCGTAGTATTTTGATATTTACCAAAATGCTCACTATCACGGGAGTTGAAATTCATTAGATTCTTGTGTTCCTCTTTCTATCTCGTTGGTAAATAAAAGGCCTGGATGCTTACCTATTCTTGAAACCAATCTCAATGTCAATGCAATTTCAATCCAATAAAATCTCAATAATTATTCAATGTCAAAATTATACAACCTATCGTAGCTGTTAAAATAGCATTCAGAGTACGGAATATAAAGCCAAACTCAATACGATTTTAATTAATTATATATCCACGCAATACGGAAGCAATGGGCGCTAGTGTTGAAACTCAAGATACGAAATTTCACAATATCAATGTCGATCGATCGGAATAATAATTGAATTCAAGAGTAAGCCCCTGAAGTGATGATTAATACATTTTTATTGTACGTTGTCTGAACAAAAACTATTATTCCAGCATTCCCTGCCGGTATTCTGCAGCCACCCTTCTATGGAAATGGAATTGAGTGAGTACTTACATTGGCTATCTTAGTATTCATCATCAGCCTATAAGTGCCCAGTACTGAGCAAAGCCTCTTCTCACACGGAGAAGGTTAGAGCATTAATCACCACGCTTGCTCAATGCGGGTTGGCGATTTCAGACTTATAATTAAAAATTATAAGCCGAGGTTTCCTCACGATGTTTTTCCTTCACCGTTTGTCAGTGGTGTCTAAATAATCTTAGAAAGTACATATAACTCGGAAAAAGTCTCATTGGTACTTAGCGTTGGTAGGTTTCGAACCCGCACCCTCATGCATGAGAAGCAGGCGTCTTAAACCTCCGAGCCACCACGACAGTCTCTTAGTATTACTAATCGGTATTGATTTTAGAATTTTATCTCAATGTTCGTTTAGAAAAAATATTTTATTTGTTTCAGAGCGATCAACTACGGATCTATTGGTGCCATAATGGGACATGAGGTCACACACGGGTTTGACGATCAAGGTAAAGCATTATCTTCTGTATTAGGTATTGAATGTATGGTCCTTGCATTTCGAATTAAATAAGTTGCCTAAGCAGCGCTTATCTCTAAATCTACTGAATTAATTTCTTTGCGATTTCCACTAAGGGATAGTGATTCTTGTGCAAGATAATCTAGATCCTGTCAATATTGACGTAGGTACAGAACAGGAAGCTATGGGCAAATAGCAGATTAACATTAAATAATAATAGAAAAATAGATACTTATGTATGAATGCCAATGTAAATCATTGACATTCATACATAAATAGGTATCTATTTGTCTTATAAACCTGTATTATTATGGTGTCCAGGTCGTCGCTACGACGAGGAGGGCAACCTGAAGCAGTGGTGGTCGGCGGCCACCCTGGAGCACTACCACAGCAAGGTCCAGTGCATCATCGACCAGTACAGCAAGTACCACATGCCGCAACTACCCAACTACACCGTGAGTACTACTGCAGTACTAGCTACTTATAGAGGACGGTACCTAATGACTGCCTCGTTGGTCGAGTGGTCGCGAGTGCGACTGCCGGGCAAGGGGTCTCGGGTTCGATTCCCGGGTCGGGCAAAGTATTACTGGGTTTTTAAAAAATTCTCAGTAGTAGCACGGAGTCTGGAAATGTGCCCGGTATATGGCAATAGGCTCACCCCCTATTACATGGGACTCATAATATAAATAAGTGGGTGTTACTTCTGTGTGCACCTATGCCTACCCCTTCGGGGATAAAAGGCGTGATGTTATGGTACCTAATGACGGAGTTTCTTGTTGAGCATAGTCGTATATACTATTCGTAACGTTAAGTTTTTTGGAAAAGAGTTTGCTGGTAGGTAGGAAATGCTAACACAGTCTGTACGAAAAGCGCTTCGTAGCAGCGGGTTATGTGCGACTATACAAGCGTGTAGAATGCGAGCGGCGCATGAACTTGGCCGGGGACGTTATGTGAGCGCGTGGCAGGTGCACGGGTTCAACACGCAGGGCGAGAACATCGCGGACAACGGCGGGCTGCGCGCCGCGCTGCGCGCCTACTCGCTGCTGGCCGCGCGCGCGCCGCTCCAGCGCCGCGCCGCGCTGCCCGGCCTGCCGCACTACAAGCCGCACCAACTCTTCTTCCTAGGGTTCGCACAGGTAAACACTCCCCATCATTACATTGACATTGATTTTACAGCTCGTACTTTTCCATAGATGACGATTCCATAGAAAATAATAATAATAATAATAACTCTTTATTTCAGACTCTAAGATCCATAGTTACATGCACAGTAGTTGATTAATACAAATAGAATTATAAAATATAACAAAATAAAAAAATTAAAATAAAAATTCAAATCAATAATTGTATATGTAAATAAATTGATTAATAATATAATAATTGGGAAAAAAATGCAAATTAGGTGACCATAGCCAACCATCGTCTGTACGTGGCAGTCAAATGCAGGCGGTCAGCCAAACTCCTAACAATACCATTCTTACACATGCCAACTCTGGACATAAAGGAGGCTATCCTTTTGCGCTGTATGGCATTAAAGGTGTCAATACGAGCGTCAAAAAACATCCCCGAAGCGCTGCAACCTCTCGGTAGTCCCATGAGTTGCCTGTAGACGTTGTTGTATGTGACTCTGATGGCATTGTGCGATTTTTTTGTATAATTAGTCCAGAGTTGACACGTGCAGAACGTCTGACAAAATGATTTAAACAGTGTTACTTTCACGTCAGGAGCAGCACTACAAAATTTTCTGGCGATCATATTGCCCACCACGCACAGAGCTCGTCTCTGTCGCTCTATATCTTCATCATCCTTCAGGTTGGAGGTTACAATGTGACCCAGGTACCTGAAATGCTGAACAACTTTCACAGTATGCCCATTTAAGCGCAGCTCCGGCACATTTCCGGGCCCCTGTCTCGATCCAAAGACGATCATTTCCGTCTTCCTTACATTGTAAGCAAGATCGTGCTCTCGCGCATACCTCTCGCAAACACTAAGTAATAAAAAAATGAATGACGAAGGGAAATATGAGTACTTACCTAACTTATTTTTTACTACCACATAATATCTTGATTAGAATTAGATATCCTATTAGGCGGGAATCCTAAAATCGAACAGCAGTTGATTCAAGGATGGCCGACTAATTTCGAGCTTCGACAAGGACTCATAACTTATTTTATATTATTGTTAATATATATATTACAACTAAATATCACAAAATCAGACATCAAAATGGACTTTAAATAAACCATTGTAAACATTTCCAACAGATATGGTGCGGCAACTCGACAGTGGGCGCTTTAAAATCCAAAATGGTGGAGGGCGTCCACAGTCCGAACAAGATCCGAGTCATCGGTACCCTGAGCAACTCCAAGGAGTTTGCGGAAGCCTGGAGTTGTCCACTCGGGTCGCCGATGAACCCGGAACATAAGTGCGTGCTCTGGTGACACTGTGATTTAGCTATAGGACTACCAAAGACTTCTAGATTACCTAAAGTTACCGCCTTAGGGTTTACGTACAAGTTTTATACTGCGATGCACTCTTGATATTTTGCGATGGAACTTTATATAATAAGTGAAGTAGTCATTTATTTTGTTAAAACTTGATTGTGCTGTGTTATTGTGTGATGAACTTGTGACTTGAATACTGATTGATTTTGTACAGACTGGTAGAAAAAAAAATAATGTGGAACTATTTCAAATATGGAATGTCTTGTCTTCGTGAACATATAGACAAACGTTCTGTATCTAAAAAAGAGGTTGATTAATTTGTTAAGAACTATTATAAAGAAATGTGACTTCTATATTGCTTGTAAGTATTGTGTTAAGAAATAGCTGAACTTTTACTTATTGAATGAGAAATAATTCGAACAGTGAAGTTGTTGACTATCAATTAACGTTACCCATAGATAAATTAATTCTAAAATAAGTATTGTAATTAGGTTTAAGTTATGTGTTTCTTTAAGTTTTTAGCTTTAAGAACCATTAATACATTTCTTAATCAATTTAAAAAATATTTTAGTTTCATATTGTGAAGTTAAAATATATTTTAAGTTCAACCAATAATAATTTCCAAATGATATTATTTAATTCAGTGACCATTTTGAATTTGTAACTAATATCATTATATCGCGCAATAACTGGAGTGCATCTATTAACATAGTGAACAAAAATTATTTATTATGAACAAATTAAAAAGAATTCGATATTATTTCAAGTTTTTTATTTTTCGTTTAGTAGTATTTTTCCATAGAACCTTACATAATTTAACAATCAACGTTTTCAAGGTACTATTACATAATCATGTTATTTTCAAATACTAAAGCATGCTTCAGTTGAGTTCTTGTCACTTACATGACATGTGTCGAAATGTTGCTCAAAATTAGAATGTTCATTGCAGGCATGCTTACAAATCGACAGTCGTTCGATTTTTGAATATTTTTAAGTAGAACGCTTTCTAGCATGCTATTTTAGAGCATATTAGCTTCTGCCCGCGACTTCGTACGCGCAATCCCGTTTTCTCCCGTTCCCGTAGGAATTTCAGGATTTTTTCTGTCATAGAACCTTCTCTTGACAATAACAAACACAACAAAAAAAAAACAGCCAAATCAGTCTAGCCGTTCTCAAGGTATGGCGTGACAACGGGAAACGGGTTTCATTTATATATATATATATATAGATGTAACAGCACCTTTACTTTATTTCTTTAAATACACATTGTTTTGATATCATAACTTTTATTTAGAGTTTCTGTATGCATTTCAAAGTGCAGAAGAATATTATACCTTACACATTCAATCCTAGAACACACTTTACTTTGTCACTTCTTCCTCATATACTGGAACTGATACACTGGGGCTGTACTCTTAGTACCAGGTTTTAACCTCCTTGGTTTCATAATCTTAACATCCTGTAGATGACGCTTCAACTCCATCTTCTGCTGTATTACTGTCAACTCCTTCTCCCTCTCTATCCTCTTTGATAGCTCACTGTAAATCTTCTGTTTTTTCTTCTTCATTGATTCTAAGGTCTGAAACGGTTAGATGGGAATGGTAAACAATATGTAATTTGTAAAAGTACTGATAATGCGAGAATGTTGTTCAACTTCATGGCTCTGATTCATTGATCTCTAGTTGATTTATACCTTATTAGGTTACGATGGGACTGACATACGCTGTGTGGTATAAAAGTTCCTTCATGGCTCTGATTCATTGATCTCTAGTTGATTTATACCTTATTAGGTTACGATGGGACTGACATACGCTGTGTGGTATAAAAGTTCCTAAAATTAAAAAGGAATACAAAAAAAAGTATTTCTTTTATGATATAAGAATTCAAGGTGTAAGAAAACGCTAAAACTTGTTGTTCTAATTCAGACGAAAACTGAGTCTATCTCTGTTCATTAAACACTTACCTAAACTGTTTTAAACTGTCAAACACCAAGCGGTCACCGATGACCGCAACCTATTGTTCTATAATTGTGTCTACAAAACCGGTACTTGACGAGTTAAGGGATGAAGGAATAGTATGTGTTACATGTATGTTTTAACATAACTATTTTAGTAAGTAACTAAGTAGTGGCCCCCTCACTATAATATCAATCCACCAACATAACAGTATGTGCCTACTATTTTGTGAGGTGAATGAATACTAGGTTTAACTCGTCAAGTACCGTCATTATAGACACAATTAAAGAACAATAGATTGTGGTCACCGGTGACCTCGCGGTGTTTGACAGTTTAAACTGTCAATAAATATTGGTCTTACACCGGTGACGACCGACCGCAACCTATTGTTCTTTAATTGCGTCTATAATGAAGGTACTCAACGAGTTAATAGTATGCATTTACTACTACTGTTTACATTGAATATGCAAACATTTAGTATATGGGGAGGTTTTCCTGGTGTGCTACAATATGGGATTCTTCAAGAAGCGTTCATAAGCCACTGTACCCAATTACAATCAGATGGGTAGTGTGCTTTTGCCACTACTGTATAAAAAAATGGGTATCAATAGAATGATTACTTGTTACAAAATAAAAATCTTACCTCATCAGTAATATCCGGCAGAGTAATTTTATCCAAGTCAGACAGCCGAGGCCTATTAGATTTCCTGCCCAATAGAGCAGGATGTGTGTCCAGTCTCTTTGCAAGGTCAAACTCCTTCTCTTCTCCCTCTTCTACAAAGAATGTGTGTGTGTTTGGAGTCACTTCTGCTACATCTGACATGTGGAGCTGAGCCTGGGGAACAGAACTTTGAATTATTTAGGGTACCAAGTTTAAAACAGTGAGTATAAGGCAAAATGTAAGATCAATTTTTATTGGACTGCCTCGTTGGCCGAGTGGTCGCAAGTGCGGCTGCCGTGCAAGGGGTCTCGGGTTCGATTCCCGGGTCGGGCAAAGTATTACTAGGTTTTGAAAAAATACCCGGTATATGGCAATAGGCTCACCCCCTATTACATGGGACTCATAACATAAATAGTGAAAAGTGGGTGTCACTTCTGTGTGCACCTCTGCCTACCCCTTCGGGGATAAAAGGCGTGATGTTATGTAATATTTATTGATTCTAAGTAATTCATCATTTTCTGTTTATTTTACAGCCTAGACTAGAATTGTAATTGGTAGAAAAAAGGCTAACTTCTGTTATTTTTATTAAAGCTGATAGAATCTACATCTTGGAATGAGCACCTAGCTTCACTGACAGACTATTTTATTTTAAATTTGCTGATGTTTAAAAAGTACCGAATTATGAACTGTTCAACCCGGTCACCAGTCACCAGTCTCCACTAACTTCATTATAGACCTTATTTCCGATGTATAGATACTACTTTTGTATGAACAAATTTTAGAAATTTATATCAGATGATTGAGTACAAGTTAATTTAAACTATCAAACACCAAGCGGTCACCGGTGACCGCAACCTATTGTTCTAAAATTGTGTCTACAAAACCGGTACTCGAAGAGTTAAATAAATGCCTTTGACTTTGCCTTTAGAAACTTTCTACTTTTATATCTGACATAACTTATATAATATATATACAATATTAATGAGAGTATGCAATCATTATTTGGCATTAATACAAACATAACTAGGAAATTAGATTTCTATTGAAAGGAATTGTCTAATAAAAAAGAAGTACTATAAACTATGTACCTGTAGCCTATTAATCCTACGGCTCTCAATGGTTCTCTTCATATTGATGTACTTGAGATCCTGAGTCTGCATCAACTTCACCTGCTCTTTGCTGTGCTCATCTTCTTTCTCAACTTCATGATGCTCCTATACAGATAAAATAATAAATGCTTTAATAGAGGATTCAAAAATAACATCAAAGATATACATTTTAGGTTTGATATAGATAATATTTACATTATAGGTATTGTACCTTACACATTAAATCCTAGAACACACTTATGTTTACAAAATAAAACTTCCAATATCGTCTAGACTAGAAGGTAGATAATTGATATTCTACTTTATAGAGGAATGTACTTTTATAGACTTTGTAAACTTCATTTATTTACAATACTAAAATATATTACACAATTTTTACTCACCCCATTTTTCACTCTAGAATTGATCATATGAAAGTAGAACTCATCAGGATTTTTGTCTAATGTCCTTTTCCTTAAAAGTTTAAGAGTTTCGCCCTTTTCATGGTAATCATCAGCTCGTTTCTTATAATCTTTCTTCTTCTCAAGTAAACCTAAATGTTTTCTAGATTCTGGCTGATGACGCTCCTTATGAGTCTTCTGGTTAGCCTTAGCGGCCTTCTTCCACGAAGACATGGTCTATAAGCAGTCTCTTGCTTAATTAATTAAACAAAATCCGTTATTTCGTTTGTTGGAGGTACAGAATAACTGAATAACCTAAGTACTGTGCACGTGCTCTTGACATCAAGATATGAAACTGTCAAACTATGTCAGCTGTCAAATGACTACTAACAAAACCAGTGACAAATGTGATCCATAGATTTAATATATAGTCTGTGATGTGATCGAAAACATCCCATCGAGTCGGCGCTAGACGAGATATAAAGGAGAGGACTGAGAGTAGGGTTATCTCTTGTTGTTTGAAAGGATTGCTTAGAATAAAATTCCAATACATCTTGGTTTTGGGTTGGTTATACTTATACCTATACTGTATTTGAATGGCCAGACCTTGGGATCTGGAGTGCACTAAAATATTATTGCCTATTTTACTCCAATGTGAGAAATTCTCATGGAGCCCCCTCGCCTGAGGAGGACGAAAGAGACTGTCACCCAACTTCTGACTAAAACCCACCCTGGTGTCCTATTTCGTTGACATAACGCTACACCGAAGCAGTTTTTAACTGCGTATACGCGTAACAAATCATAGTATTAAAATAAGTGGCAAGCGCGGTTCAAACCGGCAGGTACGGCTCCTTGCCACTTCATTTGTGTTTGTGTAACTGTAACTTGTTTTATTTTTTATATTTAACAGTACTAAAAAGACTAGTGTTCAACTAAGGCAAAACGTCGATGGCATTGACAAGCAGTAAAAAAATTAAAAGGAAATGTCATGTCATTGTCAATTTCATGTCAATTGTCAACGTCAACCACATCCTGACGACTGCGGAGACGCATTGCTTGTGTTCGTTACCGAGAAGAATTTATCACAAATATTGATTATATTGTTTATTATTGTTGATTTTGTGAAAACAGGGAAACCATCATGTATCTCCGATATTATTTAAACGAGAAGGGCGAAAGGCAGTACACACTATCGGTAATTTCAGAAATCACAATATCTATATAACCTATTTAACTCACGTGTTTGTTTACAAAATACCACATTTTAACTTAATTTAGCCATATGATTTGCAATAAATTCAAATGAAAATTTTATTGCAACTCTTAGCATAAATACTAAAAATAATATACAAAACAACAGTTACATTTTGAGCGAAATTTTGTCCAGGATTTACTAGACTGAATGATATATTACTCGTGGTATATTTTTCATTTCGTGGCTTTTTTTTCAGACGATTGATCCTCATGGCAAGCCGACGATATCAGCTCATCCAGGTAAATATAACTAAGAAGTTCTAATTAAATATACAGTGTTGTAGTTTTACATCCATAGTACAGTACTTTAGCCAATAGTTTAATCCAAAAAGATTAATTGTGTTCATTATAATAAAGTTTCATTATAAACAGATGCACCGTTTAAAAAGCTAGATTTAGTTGGTTTGTACTAAGTTTAAAAAAATATAGTATATAGTCCTATGAAAATCATACATAGTCAAGCACTATCACACCCTCTAACATCAGATTTTATATACACTTCTGGACACATCTATTGGCCCATTTAGAGTTTAAGTTTCAATGGCCCCTACCGAAATATGATTGCTAAATTGAACAAAAACTGTTGATGCAGTTTTAAAACTGATTCATTTTACCATCTTTTTCGATCGTATTGTTTTAAATTTGAATTCAGCTATATGACATGGAGCTACGCCTAACAAATCGGATATGCGCCTTGTTAAAGGCAATTGATTTTTTTAATAAAAAACATGATTTATCAAATACAGTATTAATTTAATAACGCGTGTTGCCTCCATGGACATCTACCAGTACCACAGCTCTCATACGATTATTTTGAGGGATCATCTCCCATTCCTCTTCTACGGCAGTTTCCAATTCCTGCATCGTCATGAGAGACATGTGCATGAGAGTTAAATCATGATATTTACTTGCTTTATCTTTCACGAGATTCTGGTCATGTGGGATTGTTATGTGAACTTTATATCTAAATTGATCCGGTAGTTTGGGAGTCCATTCAATGGAATGATATGTTTGTCAAACAGGCTTTTCATTATAATATTAGTACAGATTTCTAGACTTTCTGTATTCAAATGTATTATAATAGAAAACTGTTCCAACAATGCAGAGTCCTTGTTCTATGGAGACTAATAAACATTTGTAATAACAAGGTGTCTTTATTTGTTTCAGCACGCTTTTCTCCTGAAGACAAGTACTCCAGGCAGAGGATAATCATAAAAAAGAGATTTGGCCTCCTATTGACACAGCAACCCGAACCTGTACTATAAGATATATAATGTTATTAGAATAAGTTTTACTTTAATTATAAGTTTTAATTAAGTTTATTGCTTTTCTTTTACCATAATTTACTAGCGGCTTATCCCACCTTTACTTGAAACATCCGATTATGAAGAATCTATTGTTTTAATGCTAATAACATATAGCTCACATTTATCTTTCAACAAATTAATAATTTTATTAATTAGGATTACCTACCTACTTTGAGTATAAACCTAACCGAGTATGGTTGAGTAATACTTTAAAGAATTAAATAAAATTTATCAATATAATAAGATTTAGAACAGCTTGGTAATAAAGAGTTTGAAGCAGTGACGGCTGAGACTATTATTGATTTGGTTAGAATCATTACTTCAGACCATATCCCATGAACAAGCAATCATCCGAATATAGTACTTACCTCCTCTTTTTATACTTGATAAAAATAACAACTATCAAAACCGATTGAGTTGCATACGGTTGCCACAGGTGTGACCTCATGCTAGTGACTTCACTTATTCCAAACTCTGTTTTGCTAACTATGTACATGTGTGAAAATATCACAAATATAATAATATGCAATTCCAAAACTATAAATTATCAGTAATAGATATAAAGTGTAGAGCTGGAGCTTGTTTCTCTGCAACAAGTGTATACCTAATAAAAATACAATTTTGAGAACATATTTATTTTATTCCAATAATTACTTAATTACTCATTTACACTTTATAATTACTTATTCACTGAATTACACACAATTTCACTTAATTACTCATCCTTTCTGATTTTCTCAGACCACAAATATTCATTGTGAGCTAAGTAATTCAGGGACTGGTGTCCAATACTTTACCTTAAAGTAACTGGCGTAGTGTACTTATTTGTATGATCAACTTCAGAAGACTTCCTTATTGCTACTGGTAATTTTATCATAAGAAAATATATCAACTCCAAAGCACTAAACAATCCGACACCCAGGAACATGTTGAATACCCCTCCTAAGGATGCTGAAAATAATTAAAATAATAGAAAAACACGTGAAAATTCGCTGCACACGCACATCGATTTTATTTATGAGTATTCTTGGTAGTATAAATAGTGAAAACTGAGTGTTACATTGTACCTACAGTGGCATTAAGTGCCGTAATGAGCACCTCTACCTGACCCTTCGGGGATAATATGCGCGGTGATGATGTTATTTTTAATTGACCTTCATCTATGAAGGTACTTATAAAAGATCCTTCTAAAAGTGCTCTGAGGGTCTACCCTTAATGCATATGCGTAGCAAAAAATGAAGAAAATGTGCAAAATCCATGTAGACTTTTACCCACCTTGTACCCCGAAAAAGAGGGTTTTTTTTAAATAGAAGTAGATACCTATGTGCGCTTCTTTGAAAATAATCGGCGGCAGTCATGCATGATGAAGTAAGACTCAGTAGTCTCAGTAATATAAGGAAAGGTTACAGGTCTAACGACGAGTCATTTAAATACCAAAGTAAATAGATATTTTGATAAGGCTTATTCATCAACAGCCTATAAGTGGCCACTGGTGAGCAAAACCTCTTCTCACACGGAGAAGGTTTAAGCATTAATCATCACCCTTGCTCATTACGGGTTGGCGATTTGAAACCTATAATTAGAAATGAAGATGTTTGAGAAGCGGGCGTCTTAACCTCCGGGGCCACGATGAAGGGTGATCTATCATCTATCGATAAAGCTTATATACCTAATATCTAAATAGTAAGTACCTACGTACATAATAGTGTGACCCATGTTTCAGTGGGGTTCAGTAGAAATACTTGCGAATGGTGCAGATTTACTCTCAAGTTCATCACTACAGACCGCGCTACATCGATTCCAGAGCTGAAAGGAATTCAATTAGAAAGGCTTAACTCTAATAAATAAATCAAATCATTAAAATAATTACTAACGGCCGTTCCCAATATTCAATCCATAGGTAAAGGTAGATAGCTATCCTCGATAGTCAGTTAAAAGCTATCTATCTTTCGACGTCGTCCCAATATTACAGATAAGCATTGTCTATCTCCAGTTAACAGTAGATAGACCACTTATCCGTGCCCTCCCTAATGTTCCGAAAACGCAGTTCTGTAAAGGACTCTCAGTAATATTACATCAAAATTTTGATATAAAATGTCTAGAAAGTTAAATAAATTTAATCAAGCATTGTCATAATTAAAAATTTCATAGGGATAGGATTTCATATCATCGATAGGTTTATAGAGACCAATAATGTAAAGATAGATAACTCTCTCTATCTCTAGTAGGGCAAAACCAGAGATAGATTGAATATTGGGAACGGCCGTAAGACATTTCTGTTCAGTTACGAGGCTAACTCACGCAACTTTTTGATTCAACTTGTTTCAAGCCACACCCGGGGCTCATAGCCATTAGCGACGACATGACACGATAAATGTCGCGCACTAGTTTGCTGCATTATCAAACCGGTCGTATTAGGTACGTAAATGTACCGTAACACATAATAATACCTAATCATAAGCAGGTACGTACGCTGTTAAATCCTCAAGGACTTACAACATTCCAAATATTACCTCTAGAATAATAATGTAAAATATAAATGTTAAGTATGTTAATTAAGCAAACAAATTATAAGTAAAAGAGAGAAAGCTATCGACACACACATTTATTCGTCTTCAATTGTTTTACAAAATCGCGGGCTCCGCCACGCACATAGATAATCTATCACCATAGACACCATAGACTATGACCATAGAGTATACCACAGATACACAACAATCCCTCCCCTTATTAAATGCACTAATAGAAAAATACAACTAAATCTTAAAAGAACTGCTTGTAATCAACCCTGGGTATGTCCCGCAACAGTTTGCTGGAACATCTCATATCTTGGGGAGAAGTTGAGGATGACAATTCCACCTCGTTCCTTCCTCTCTCCCCACTATCAAGCAACTGAGAGTCCCTGGGTTCGTCGTCTAACAATACATCATCTAAATCTACTGGTTGAGATATACCTTTATACACAACTATTTGATTTTTATGCTTTTTGACATCTGTTGAAGTTATGTGGTCTTTGATCAAATACAACACTTTACCGAGTCTTCTAATAATGGTACCTTTGCACCACATATATTTAGAATTGTTCATATATTTTTTAAACATGACTTCATCTCCCGGTTCATACACATGTTTGTTATTACCACCATAGTACTTAATTTGCGAGCACTGCTTTTTATTAACATCGTTAATTAGTGATGTGAGTGGGGTAGACGTTAACTTTGGTTGGATTAAATCCAGACGTGTTCTGAGTTTTCGCCCAAACATTAACTCAGCGGGTGAGAAGCCCGTGACGGAATGCACCGAGTTTCTATAATCGAACAAATACTTTAACAATTTTAATTTACACTCATTCCTACTGCGAGAACCTAAAATACTTGATTTTATACCCTTCTTTACAATTTTTACGAAGCTTTCTGCTTGTCCATTACTAGCAGGGTTGTAAGGGGGTGATGTAAGATGAGTAATCCCATTTAATAAACAAAATTTTGTGAATTCAGCGGATGTGAACGCAGTACCGTTATCGCTAACAATTACGTGAGGTAATCCATATTTAGACATAAAATCGTAGAGTTTTTCAACAACAGTCGCCGAAGCGGTAGAGTTGCTCACGTCGTACACTTCTAACCATTTAGTGTGAGCATCTACCACTACCAAGAACATTTGATTATTCAACGGGCCGAGGAAGTCTATATGTAATCTATGAAATGGTGTAAGTGGAAACTTCCAAGGTGCTAGGGGTGCCCGGGGCGGCGACGGCCGTAGCTGTTTGCATATTTCACACGAATGTATCATTCTTTCCAGCGCCGCATCAATGCCTGGAAACCAAAACCGTGACCTAGCTTCTGATTTCGTTTTTACCATGCCTAAATGTGAAGTATGTAACTCTGCTACAACCTTCGAGCGCAATGCTTCGGGAAGTACCACCTTGTGGCCCCTCATCAAACAACCATCTTCGTAGGACAATTGTGTCTTACACAAATGATATGGTTTTAACTGTGAGTTCACTAATTTGTTAGGCCAACCGTTTTGAACATATTTCACAACTAACTGTAAAACCGTATCCTCAGTAGTGGCATTACGTAACTCCTTCAAAGTCAACGGCATGTCGCCTTCGACAACAAAGTTGACATATGATGCTCGATCAATGGGGGCGGCGGCCGCGGCGGCGTGTACGCCGATGTTGTCTCCCTCGCTCATGGCGCGATCACGTCCTGACTCGCACTGCAAACTTGCCCGAGAAAGGTAATCCGCGTTGTTATCAGCACTACGAACATATTCAATTGCGTAATTATATGCCCCTAAAAACATCGCATATCTCTGCAATCTGTTAGCGGATACCTCTGGTATACCTTTATGAGGACCAAAGATAGATATTAATGGCTTATGATCCGTGCGTAATATAAAAGGATCTGATCTCCCGTATAAGTACTGATGGAACCGACGTATACCAAATATTATTGCAGTCGCTTCATTCTGTATTTGTGAATAATTTTTCTCAGCCGCGTTCAATGTGCGGGAAGCGAATGCTACTGGGCGCTCTAACCCGTCCTTATCTATTTGAGACAAAATACCTCCTAAGCCATTCGGAGACGCATCCACAGTTAACACTACTTTGGCATTTGGGTTAAAGTGTGTTAGAACCTGATCAGACGTTAAACATTTCTTAATTTTATCAAATGCATGTTGATGTAACGTAGACCAGTTCCACTTTACTCCTTTTTTTAATAGTTCATACAAAGGACTCAGGATACAGGATGCCCCAGCCACAAAATTTCTGTAGTAATTTACCAGTCCTAAAAATGACTGTAGGGTATTAATATCTGAAGGAACAGGCGCCTCAGCTATAGCTTTGACCTTTGCAGGGTCTTTCTGTAACCCGTCCTTGGTTATTATATAACCTAAATATTTAATTTCATTTTTAAAAAATTCACATTTTTCTTTTTGCACTGTTAACCCCGCATCCTGAAGCCTTTGCAGAACAATGTTCAACTTCTTCAAATGCCTCTCAGGGGTTTGGTCAGTGACTAAAATGTCGTCAAGCAAACATAAGACACCGTCTAGTCCCGAAAGTATTGCTTCCATAGCGCGTTGGAATATAGACGGGGCGCTAGACAACCCAAAAACTAGTCGAGTATAATTAAATAGACCTCGATGTGTATTAATACATGTAACTGGTTGGGACTCTTCGTCTAACACAAACTGATTATAGGCCATAGACAAATCGATTTTTGAGAACTGTTGACCTCCGTACAGTCTTGCAAACAGTTCATGTACCGTGGGTAAAGGATATTGTTCTATCAATAGCTGTTTGTTAATAGTAACCGAATAGTCGGCGCACAACCTAACCGAGCCGTTGTGCTTCAGCACGGGAACAATAGGTGACGCGTACTCAGAATGCGATACCGGTTTCAGGACACCTAGATCAACTAAACGTGTTAACTCTTTGTCCACCCTATCACGCAACGCGAACGCAATTGGACGCGCTTTACAGAATATCGGTTTCACATTATCCTTTAATTTTAATTTAACACGATATTTATTAAAGGTACCAAGCTTATCAGAAAATAGTTCTGGGAATCTTAATTGCAACTGGTCCACCATACTCTGACCTCTCAGAAAGTGACAAGGCGTCAGATTAAGTTTAAATTTTGATATAAAATCTCGGCCTAATAACGGTGGTCCGCCGTTACGGATGACGTATACATCCAGTGAGTGAGTGTGTTGCATGTACGTCACTGGCAAGTTTACGTATCCAACACAATGTATAATATTGCCAGTGTAACTAAAAAAACTTTTATTTGAATCTAGCAACGGAACATTACTGAACATGTTTTTATACGTACTTTCGGATATAACCGTCACCGCTGATCCACTATCTATTTGAAATTTTAAATTCTTCCCATAAATTGAAACTGATTCCGTCATTGGTTCCCCACGGACTGAGCGTATGTTAAACAATGACTTACCGTCGTCGTCATCCCCGCTCACATCACCCGCTGACACGTAATTCACCTTATTACAAACTTTACGCAGGTGACCCTTGGTGTTACACTTATTGCATTTATAGCTTGCAAATCGACACTGGGATGACTCGTGATTATTACGACCGCACACTGTACACTTTATTTTACCGGCACTAACGATTTTAGCACTGTTTCCTTGATTGGAGATCTTGAAGACCGGTGCCTGCTGCCCGTGGACCACCGTAGTACTAGCGGCACCCGCACGCGCACAGCGCACGCTCTCCGCCAGCTCTACTGCCTTGACCAGGGTCAGCTTGTCGATGTCCTGCGCGAACAGCTTCTCCCGTTCATGTCCCGCTACCATGCCCATGACGAATCGATCTCGTAACGCTTCCTCGACGTTACTAAACTTACAATGTGCTGTAAGTCCTCTCAGCCTGGACGCCCATTGCGTGTACGACTCACCCGGCTGCTGCACAGCCGCATAAAAATTGTAACGCTCGCTGAATCCACATATCTTTGGGAGAAAATGCTCATCCAATAATTGCACTAACTCATCATACGTTACTTCTTGGATATCCTTCGGCAGTGCCAAGTCTGCCGCCAACTTATAAGTACCGTCGCTTAGTGCGCTGAGCAAGATCGCCCGTCTCTTGGCTCCAACTGCATCATTTTTCGAGACGATATCATTTGCAATAAAAGGTACAAACTCCACGGTCTTCAAACTAGGAGATTAATTTTGGAGACTATGTTTTTGTATGATTTATGTAACAATGCATATGACTGTATGGACATTTCCAATCGAATGCGGTATGTAGTGCCCAGAACAACAGTGAGCCGTGGGGTGCGCCCGAGACCTGTATTCTTCGTTGGCTCATGTCATACTAATGCGGGCTTAAGGGCACCTTTACGTCGCATCGCTGATCAGTACAATAAATATTTTAGCCACATTGATTTGTTCGCAGCGTCTAAAAATAAATTCAGAAACCTTGTCCGGGAATCTGGTAATGATCGGACTCACTAATTATTTCATAGATAATTTTTTTTTAAGGTGTTTTTTTTTTGTATATATCCATTCAAACATACAATGCATATTCATTAACTGTTGTATTTGATTAATTAATGTTATCGCTTCCTTTTTACCGATGTAAAAAAAATATAATTTAGACACATTGTAAACTATGGTTCATAACTGTATCAGTTTTGTTTGTGAATTTATGTATGTAGTGTGCCTACCTAAATTGTACGACTTCTTTTAACTACTTTTTTTTTGTATTCTGTGGAGAATGTCGTTGATTATACATTTATTCTATACTGTCATATTTGTTATAATGTATTATTATAGTGTATAATTGTTAATTTTCCCAAATAAATAAAATAAAATAAAATAAAATAAACTATTGCGTAATTCGGCCTTTGTATGACTTCCATTCTTGCACATTGTGATCGAACGTGGACAAAATTCCAAAATTATTCATTTTGGAATTAAAATGTGTGGGTAAACTCGTCGCCAATGTTAAGTATGTTAATTAAGCAAACAAATTATAAGTAAAAGAGAGAAAGCTATCGACACACACATTTATTCGTCTTCAATTGTTTTACAAAATCGCGGGCTCCGCCACGCACATAGATAATCTATCACCATAGACACCATAGACTATGACCATAGAGTATACAACAGATACACAACAATAAATAAATAAGACTGCCTCGTTGGCCGAGTGGTCGCAAGTGCGACTGCCGAGCAAGGGGTCTCGGGTTCGATTCCCGGGTCGGGCAAAGTATTACTGGGTTTTCAAAAAATTCTCAGTAGTAGCACGGAGTCTGGAATTGTGCCCAGTATATGGCAATAGGCTCACCCCCTATTACATGGGACTCATAACATAAATTAGTGAAAAGTGGGTGTTACATTGTACAGTAGCATAATGTGCACCTCTGCCTACCCCTTCGGGATAAAAGGCGTGATGTTATGTTATGTAATGTAAAATAAATATGCTACTTACAATAAATTATCGATAGTATTGTTGATCTGGTTCATTGGATTCGATTCTAGTACCATTGTAGTGGTAATCTTCCTACAAGGTGGTAGACAGCTGCAGGATATGTTTTCTAAAATAAAAAATCTTAATTTACATTTTCCCCAATAAATTATTACATACATAAGTTAAGGCCTGTCTCCCATGAGGGTAGGCCGAGACTATGGAACGCCAAATGCTACGATTCTTACATAGGCTTCATCAACAGTCATCAGTCTTTTCATCTATGCTCGTCGGTTAAGGGTACTTTTAATTTAAGAAATTATTATTTTGCCCAATATCTTGACAATGGTAAACACTGTTAGACTTGTTATTAAATAACTCAAATTAGGTAATTCCTTTATAAATACATATGTATCTACCTATGTAGGTACCTACTAACCATGTTGCTTAAGGTCATAAGATCTCAAGCAGATGAGGCGCGCGGTGCTACAAACAGGTAACTCTGAGTCACTCTTTACATGTTTAAACAGAGGATCGCGACACCCACAGGATTTCTCTGCACATTTCCGCTGCAAAAAATACACATCACAATTTATAGTTTGTACGTTACAAAGGTGAGGTGAACTAGAAAAATTAAAACAGTGTCCTTTTTATGGAATAGGGGGCAAACGAGAAGAGGGGTCACTTGGTGGTGGTAAGCAATCAGCGCCACCCACGGTCGGCCGCGACAACTGAGACGCCACAAGTATTATGTGTGAAATAATAAAACTACATATGCTATCTACGGGATTCATATTAGAGTATTTATTGTTTAGTCATGTAAGGCACCCACATACTTATACGTAGGTAGACGTACCATACAACGAGTTCGAGAGTAGTTTGGATCATGCGAACAGACGGTATCCACGAGGCTGGTCGACTCGTCAGGTATGAGTGTGAACACCAGGTGCCCCATGTAGTAGTTGCTGGGGTGCAGGATATTAGGCTGCACCGACTCCTCGCCTTTGTAATACGTTAGAAACTGCAATGGGGAATAATTATAAGGAATAATATAAGTAGCCACTCAACAATGCTTCCGTCTTCTTTCTATTAAGCCCCATTGTAAGCAAATAACTTGGGATTACAGCCAAGTTACCGAAAAATTAAAGAATTTAAAGAATATTGCAGCCCATTTTTCTCTGACAGTTTAGGAACTTTCTCAGGCAACATTTGAGCATATCGTGTGACATGAAACAGAATGAATGAAATAAATCTTACCTGGCAAACAGATGGAAAAGGGCCACGCTTGCACTGCAGCACCAACTCCAAGGACTGCATCGTGTGAGACCTGCTCACCAGCCCAGTGTTGAACTTTGGGAGTAATCTGGAATACATACATACATTGATATAATAGGTAGGTACCTACCTACACACTTTTTTTTTTAAGGGGGGATAATCATCGAATGACTGCTCCCGCCTGGGTGAGGCGGAAGGGAGTGTCAGACTCTTACTGACTAAAAACCACCCCGTTCCTTCTCCTGCACGTCGAGCCGGAGCCCCGGTTACCCGTTAGGTTCTCCGCGACTCCGAATCGGCATCGGCCGTATTGGGCCCCATCTGTGGTGGTCTGATGGCTCTTTGAGGCGCGCGCGGAACGCCGGCGCCGTACGCTCGGGTCTGTTTCTGGTCGGACGGGGAGCCACCCATGCTCGCCGTCCGCAGGCCCGCGCTTACGGTGGCCGGAGATCGTCCCGCGACCCCCGACGCCCGGTGTGTCCTTCGCGATGGCTGGGTTGCGAGGAGGCAGCGCTTCGCTGCCTCACGCGTCACGCCTCCTCCTTAGCTAGCATGACTGCTTCGCAAAAGGAGGAGACGGCATCCCAATCCCCCTCGCTCCGCATCATGGCCTGCACTAGGCCCGGACGCGAGAGGTACCTACACACTACGTACCTAATCAGCTCGCCTGAAGTGATTATCACGGCTTCACAGAAAACCGGTGCGAAATAACACTAACGCTGTATTTAGCCGTGTAAGTGAGGTTAACGAAATTGCGGAAACCTATTTACAGTATAATTTTTAATAAATAAATAAATCAACTATTTACTTCTCAGGCCTCATGACACAGCACACTCCCCAGTAAGTGAGCTTCTTCTCAAACAGTTGTTGGCACGGCACCATTCTCTTCTGATACCTGCACTTTATGATCGCCTCCTCATCACAATTGGGAGCATGGTTCATCATCATATGTGCTAGAGTCGTATTATTTGAAGCCAGGATATCATCAAACAATTCTAGTTGATCTGTTAACGTTGGTTTTCCAGCTAGAACCCGTGCTAACGATGAGGGTATCTGTTCTGTTAACGTCGAGTTTGATGACCTGGGAAAAATTATGTTACATGAACATTGATGGTTAGGTACTGATAAATTGAGAGAGCATGCAGACATGGTGAATTCATAATAGTAGTTGTTTCTGAAGGAAATTGTGCCAGTGTAATTATGGGATCAAATCAAAAAGCAGGTAACCCTTACATTCTATGCAGGAACATATCAGCGACGACGTCGGGTGGTAGACAGGCGGCGACGGTGGGCACGCCATAGCGCGAGTAAGAGAGCGTGCGCGCGTCGTCGTCGCAGAGCACGAGCAGCGCCGGCACCTGCAGGTACCGCCGCCACAGCACCACGCACAGGCTGCCCGCGCACCACGCGCCGGCGCAGCACCACACCACCCACACCACGCTGCCACACACGCTCGTTAGGGACCCGACTACCACGCAGTCGTGGCTCATCTTGTAATGCAAAATTAAGTCCGGGCTTCAAGGTGCAAAGCTACCTTACTTATGCAGACACGTATTATCCGTAGGGCAAATAAGGCATGTGTCTAGGGCGCTAGCTTACAGAGGGCCACCGCGAGACGCACTGCCAACTGCATATAGTGTGACGATGGCGCCAAATAAAAATAAGGGGCGCCTATAAAGTGCTTGCCTAGGCGCTCTTTAGATTTAATCCTCTGCTCATAGGAGCTTACATAGGCACAAAAAAACCGAACTTAAGAGAGACATACAGATATCTATTATAATTTACACAAGATTGGAATAAATAGCAAAATTCAACAAATAAAAGATCCTACTTACCGATCAACATAATGCACGGAGCTCAAATATTTGAAACCGTGCAGTGTTGTTTTCTTGAAATATTGCTGGATCGCTTTGCTCACTTTAGATTGTTTCATGATGAAAGAGAAAACAATAATTTCGGCTGCTATATATCTTTTATCGAGGTGAATAATCCAGAATTGTATTGTACACCAGAACAGTACATATACAAATAACAACGAAACTTCTCTTCTGACAAACTGCACTAGAACCCTATACTTATTATACTCTTTGACTAGAAGTAACCAGTGACCACCATTTGACGGGCTGCAGTACCTACCTAATGGCGGCGTTTAACTGTTCACCTTGTCACATAGATTAATTATACCTATCAATGGCTGACAAATAAATGGTCAATTGTAGTACACGGGGTGCAAACCCTATAATTATGTATCTACCCTTAAACAGTGTACTAAAAATGTTAATTATATATTCAGATTAATTCGTCTTTGATGGTCAAGTGTAGGCTCAAGGTTGTTTTACTAATTACAGCGTTATTATTAAATACTTGTCCTTGATAGTATTTATACAAAGTTTTAAATGAGATGTTATTACAGTATCTACATAGGTATGTATAGACTTTGACTACCCTACATACCTACTGCACATAATTTCAGAGTCAAACTACCTACTAGGACTTCCAAAATAGAAGAATCCAGATATATTGTACCTACATCACCTAGATTCATAAGTTATACTCGACATGCAGAAAAATCAGCAACTTTCCCTTACAATTTTATTGGGTACTTTGTATTGGGAAAAAGTACTGCATTTAATTCAATACTTTTTCGAACTGTCAAAAACGACAGTTTTCTATGAATTTTGTACGAGATTGTGTACTGTGACGTTGCGTTTTTTAGCTTCAAAGATCATACTAATTTCTTAAAAATTTGCTGAAAAAATACTAAACTTAAGTTGATTATAAAACTTATTAATGAAAGTGTGAATATTTTATTTTATTTAATTGTATTGAACAATCGAAATAATTTAGTGGAATCCACCCACATTAGAAATGGCGTCAAATGTCACGCAGAGCTAACAACCAGGTAATTTACAACACGTGTAGTTTTGTCCTTCGAGAAAGGTCAAGGACGTAAGTTCCACGTGATTCAATGGATAGCGATCTTAATTAGCCTCTATATGTTAGCAACGTTTCTAACTTTATACAACACATACAAACAGCTAGTGACTACAGAGCAGTACGCGTTCAGCGCTGTGGTTGGCCAGCTATAATGAACCAACCAATCAGAGCACAGAACGCCCTCTCGTTTCGATTACTTTAAACGAAAAAGAAACTCGTACTAAGGCGTCTGTACTGCTGGACTATGGCAGTTATTCTGTGCTATTAGGCCTTGTCAACAAAAGCGAGGTTTGTTATGTTATAATCTCCATCCTTCGCAGACTGGTTTGAGATTGCACTTTAAGATTCCATATATCAGAATTGCTGCTTGTAATAAGCCCTTAGTCGACTTTTGCCACCTGTATTTCCTGAAGGGTACCTGGGTGTTTTTAAGACCCGAGTGAATAGGTTGCTTGTAGGTCGATGTGCTTCATCGTAGGCCGCATCATCGTTTATCACCAGGCGTGAAAATGGTCAAAAGGGCCGTGAGAAATTTATTCTACTCTGCCGTACCCTTGCAATCTTGTGCAACACCGCCATTAATAAAAAATAATAAAATTGTATACATTTATTAGCATTCCAGATCATTTAAGTATAAATAGACATTTATATTTTTAATATAATTTCATTACTAGTAGAGCTATCGTATTTGCAGTCACTAGATGGAGCCTCTGTCGATTTACGTCAACCACTTACGGCAAAAATGCCTTAGGACTTTATCTTCAAAAGCATTAGTTCAAGTACGATATCCCCATTTAATTAATTAATAATTTATATTAATAATTACATTATATAAATTTCCAACAAAAATGATATATTTGATTTGATATTCAAAATACATGTATAATAAAAGACACATATAGTCGCAATTTGCTTAATACATATTATGCAAGTGCATCACTTTTAAAATTATATTTTAGTAGATTTTTCACATCAAGACGATTAAAATGTCTACACATTCAATATTATGAATTAACAAATTATTTTTATTAATTGCTAGTTTAAAATTGTGTATTAAACATTATTATGTCATTTTATTAAAAATAATATATCCAGGTAATTATTATTATCAAGTAAGCTTGGACGGGGTAGGCATCTGTGATGACGATATCAAGAATCATTTTATTTAGTGGATTCTAATTGAGTATTATATTTTTTTTTTCAATAAAAGACCAGTTACAGAAACGTCCAAGTCTACTTTTGAATATAAATCTAACATTTACATGGACAATATTCAATATAAGTTAAAGTTTACAACTATAGAGGTATAATATAGACATCGATTTAGGTATAATAAAAAGTATTTCATCACATCAATTATAATCTTCAAGCAGAGCCTCCTTGCGCAGCAATAAATAATACACAACTATTATTATGATAAAATTAATACAATGGTCAAACAAACCATTATTTAACAAAATACCATCTCCACATTGAAGATGTAAATTATAGTCAAAATTGAATCACACACATTGATTAATTGATTTGGAATTCTAGACATTGAAAGCAACTTAAAACATAGATAACACGATAAGGAATTTAACACATTGTGTTAGACAATAAAATTTCATGACTGAGCTGATAAAATTCATAGCTGTAAAGAAAACAGAACCAAATACATTTTCGCTAAGAAGTATACAATCGCGTCAAATCGTCAATAAAAGAGAGGAGACATGTTGCACCTGAGTGAGTATAGAGACAACTGGGAGTGACAGACCCGCCCCGTAGTCCTCTAGCGGCTGAGCGTGATGAGGAGCAGGGCGGGGCGCGCGCCTCAGGACGCGGCCGGGGCGCGCGCCGGGCACACGTCCAGCAGACAGAAGGGCGCGCGGCACACGGGGCAGCTCGCGCGGCCCGCCAGCCAGCCCGCCGCCGGGCCCGCCGCGCGCGCCGCCCACCAGCGGCCCATGCACGAGCAGCACCACAGCACGCTACACACACATTCCTCTATACACCTTTTCTCAACCACGTTGATCGGCTCTGAGTTGTAACCAAATTCAGCGGATTATTAGTACTTATTGTTATAGAATTAGTTAAGGGAGATTTATATTACTGTGCCTGATCGGCGATGCGTTGCAGACAAACACTATACCGATTGTTCAGTCTTAGCTCTCATAACAGTTTCGTATTTTTTAAGTGTTTCGTCGTAAGGTCTCAAGGAGGTCAAATATGCAAAACATCTTACCGGCAGTTGCACTGTTGGCACTGTGGTGGCCCTCCCTCGAGGTGCGGGGGTGGAGCAGCGCATCTTCGGTTCAGCTTCACGTCAGCAGGGTACTGCATGCACCCGATGCATAGTTCGGGCTCCTGAACAAACAGAATAATTTAATATACTTAGTGCTGAATCAAAACACTTAGAGAAGTGGTATACCTTTTTTCTTGATTGTAAATGACTTTACATGAGGAAAGCCATAGAGAAATTATTGTCATTTGTACCAATAATGAACTTTGTTCTACTTTACAGATGAAATATACAGAAGCTTCGAAATATTATAAATGATCCATTACTAAATTAGAATAGGTATACCATCACTTACTTGATCAATATAATACACAGGGTTCTGTTCCACATAATGTTTGAATACATTGACGAATCGTTCAATGAGTGTGGGTAGCAACGAGATATGGTCTGGTACTCGCACTGGCTGCGACAGCCTGGGCTGCAGGTCCCGTAGTGCTACGGTCGATATACGGAATGTGAACCGCTCCAAATCATCACGGGTTGGTATCGCTTCTATGTTCACGTATTGCACTTCATCTTCACCTGATGCAGTAAGGTTGTGGCTGTCAGTCTGTTAAAAAAATTTGGAACATAATTTTATTAAACTAGCTACAACTAGCTACTTTTAGTTCTATATAGTATGGCGCACCCGCACTCGTGAGATAACATAAAGTAAGTAAGTAAGTAAAGTAAGTAATTAAATCATTTATTTGCGTAAAACATGGTATACATTGATGTTAATATTATTACAATAGCTCAACATGTTTCGCTAAGATATTAGCTCACAAATACAAGATATGAAATCCACCGCATTAAATATTACCTCAGAACATGGCGATATAAAAAATCAATTAACTCAAGTTGAATTGAAAATATCAAACACTGAAGATAAAATAAAGAAGCTTGAAAACAACCTTATTGAATCAAAATTAAGCCCTATCTCCACCGAAATTCAAACAAATCAATTATCTGTAAATGAACAAATAATACTCGAAGTTCAAGAGCGCAAAAAAAGAGAAAATAATATCATTGTAATAGGCATACGAGAGCAAAATGCACAGAACAGCCAAGAGCGAATGCGTAAAGATGAAGCCGCTGTTTTAGAAATTACCTCAAAAATAACCGACGTAAAGCCGATTAAAATATATCGCATTGGCAAGTACAACGCTGGTAAAATACGTAAAATAAAAGTTTGCTTTAATACGTCTGAACCGGCAATTTTACTACTTCGTAATAAAGATAAAATTTCAGATAATATTAAAATTTTCTCTGACCAAACACCTGCCCAACAAAAGTATTTTCAAGCTGTAAAAAATGAACTGACACACCGAATAAACAAAGGAGAAAGTGAGTTAACTATAAAATACATGAATGGAATACCGACTATTGTACAACAACCCTCAAAAAACTGCAACCAACAACAATAAACGATACCCTACCTAATACTACAACGTATCAAATAATAGACGATTACCGACTGCTAAATACAAATAAATCACGCCTCTCAATTCTCTACATGAATGCAAGAAGTATACGAAAACAAGGAAAATTAGATGAACTCAAATGTATCTTAAAATCAATACCTACAATTGTGCACATAATTTTGCTAACCGAAACTTGGATACAGAACGAAAATCAAACCCTACAGTTACAGATAGCCAACTATACGCACTACTATAATTACAGAACAGACAGTAGAGGGGGAGGAGTATCAGCATACATACACAATGATTTAAAACATAACCTCAGTGAATCAATATATGAGGATGGAAATAACTACTTATGGGTACAAACTGATAAACTTGCGCTGGATGTCGGCGTCGTATACAATCCGGGCAACACAAATCTGGAAAGATTTCTAGATGAATACGAGACACAATTACAACAACGAAAGAGAGCAATAGTGTTTGGAGACTTTAACATAGATCTGCTCACGAAAAATAAAACACTAAGAAAGTACAAACAAATAGTTGATGAATCAGGATATAAAATATTAAACAAAATTAAGAAAACCTACTGTACAAGAGAATCTATAACAAAGAAATCTATTATAGACCACGTGAGCACAAACTTAAAAGATCAACAATACGACATAACAATCATCAATTCATCTATGTCAGATCACAAACATATATATGTACAATTAAAAAATATTAAACCGCCTCCTAAACAACGCCTAAACTACGAAATAATCGATTACAAGAAACTATTTGCTTCAATGGAATCGTGTGGAACAGAAACAAATAACTATTTTGAACTAGAAAACAAGATAAAGCAGTGTCTGGAAGATAGTAAAGTGTTGAAAACAAAGATTTTGAACCCACCCCAAAATTATTGGGTTAATAATGACATTCTTACTGGGATCAGTCAAAGAAACCATCTATGGATACAACACAAGAATGACCAAGGAAATGAGTTATTAGAAAATAATTACAAAGAGATGAAAGAAAGAATTGCTAAACTAATACAAACTACAAAAAATTCATACTACTACAAACTATTTACAAATTGTTCTAAAAATTCCAAAAAAACATGGTCACTAATAAATAATTTGGCTAATAATAAAATTAAACAAAATTATACTCCTGCAAAGCTTTTAATAGATTCAAACATAGTCACTAACTTAAATGAAATTTGCGAGGTCTTTAATAACTATTTTTCTACCATAGGACACGTACTAGCAGATAGTATTCCAAAAAACTATCACGACACCTCTAAGCAATGTCCATTCCAATCCCCAAAAAAAATATGATCAATAATTTACAGTCCTAGACTCATGCACTGCAGATGAAATTGTTAAAATTATTAACGACCTGGATCCAAATACAAGTAGTGGTATAGACAGAATAAGCACAAAAGCCATAAAATGTATTCAAAATCTTATCTCAAAAGGCATGGCAAATTGTTTTAATAAACTTATGAGTGATGGGGTTTTTCCAGACAGTTTAAAAATTGCCAAGGTGACACCTATCTATAAATCGGGGACAAAAACAGATCCTGGAAACTATCGTCCGATCTCTGTGTTACCAGTGATCTCAAAAATTTTTGAAAAAATCCTACATAAACGCTTATGAAATTACCTCAACTCTTTTGATTTTTTAACAGATCGTCAGTATGGATTTAGAGCTAAAAATAGTACTACCGCTGCTACTATTGACCTAATTACAAAAGTCAGGGATAATATAGATAAGAAAAATGTTGCTTTGGGTGTGTTCATCGATCTAAAAAAAGCCTTTGATACCGTAAGCCACAAACTGCTATTAGACAAATTAGAAAACATTGGTATCAAAGGAAATGCACTTCAAATTTTCAAATCTTACCTAACAAACAGGCTACAAATAGTAAAGATAGATAACATTGAAAGTAAAGCTTTACCTATCACATATGGCGTCCCACAAGGATCTATTTTGGGACCACTATTGTTTCTTATATATATCAATAATATTACAGAACTAGGACTCCACGGTCATTTAACTTTATACGCAGACGACACATGTTTGTTTTATTTTGGGACCAATATTCATGCCACTATTTTGCGAGCTCAAAAAGATTTAAACGTTTTGCATGAATGGTTTAAACACAACTTGCTAACCATAAACATCTCAAAGACAAGCTACATTACCTTCAAAGCCAAAAATAAAATAATCCCATTGCATGATCCACTAACTATAGACAACATTCCATTAGAGCAAAAAACTCATGAAAAATATCTTGGCCTTAGAATCGAAAATTCTCTAACATGGAATAAACAAATTGATCATATTATAAATAAAATTTCCTCACTATCTGGATCACTCCGCAATGTAAATCAATGCATACCCAGGAAACTGCGATTTAATATTTACAATGCACTTGTTAAATCGCACTTGTTATATTTAATAGAAATCTGGGGTAGCGCGAGTAAAACAAAGATACAGGAACTACAAAGAGTGCAAAATAAAATCATTTAAATATTATTTTGTTATCCGTACCTAACTGCTACATGCAAAATATTTGATGAAACACAGCTCATGAATATCAAACAGCTTTATATGTACAATACTTGTATTTTGATAAGAAAAATTATAAATGGAACTATTCACACAAATGTAAAATTTACCAAAAAATCACAAATCAGTAACCGCCGCCTTCGTAGACCTAGCTTACTTGTCCTACCGAGACCACGTACAAATTACGCCAAAAAAGACATTAAGGAGCAAAATTTTATAACAGTTTACCGTCCCACATAAAAAATGTAAGCTCTTTCAGCGGTTTTAAATCTCAACTAAGTAAATATATAATTGAAGCAAGTCACTAGCCTACTGGTTGAGAATAAAACCGTTGAACGGGTAAAATGGCACTATACCTATTTATTGTTAATCTTGTTCTTTATATTAAGCATGTATCATTAATTTTATTATGTATTTTGATTGATTGTATCGGTGACCTTATTTAGTTTATTTACTTTATGTTAGCTTATATTCTCATGTAAGTGGCTTCCTTTGTCTTTTTGAGAATAAACTATTTAAACCAAAGATAAAACATAGCATGCAAAAGTTTGTTATTTTGACAGAATTGAGCAGGTAATAATCAACATTTCACATTCATAAAATCACATAAACTATAAAAATTACGTTCATTGAGCCACTTGTATAATTCGATCTTAAGTCTCCTTGTGTTCATTACTTTAAAGCAACTTGGTAATTTGTTATAAATACGTCTATAGTAAAACATCTATAGTATAGATTCTATACTACATAACGTAGTGTACGGAGCTTCACCCTTGATTATTAAATCTTCATGCCATGCAGTGATGCAGCATATAAGTATTTATACTATAGCCACTTTTTTTTTTTTTTTTTAAGGGGGGAATATCATCGAATGACTGCTCCCGCCTGGGTGAGGCGGAAGGGAGTGTCAGACTCTTACTGACTAAAAACCACCCCGTTCCTTCTCCTGCACGTCGAGCCGGAGCCCCGGTTACCCGTTAGGTTCTCCGCGACTCCGAATCGGCATCGGCCCTATTGGGCCCCATCTGTGGTGGTCTGATGGCTCTTTGAGGCGCGCGCGGAACGCGACGCGCCGTACGCTCGGGTCTGTTTCTGGTCGGACGGGGAGCCACCCATGCTCGCCGTCCGCAGGCCCGCGCTTACGGTGGCCGGAGATCGTCTCGCGATCCCCGACGCCCGGTGTGTCCTTCGCGATACTATAGCCACTAATAAAGAAAAAACGTATTGTAGCTTCAAAGTTTATCACAAGCGGACACGAGATTATTATTAAAAGATTTGTCTATTTTGTATGATTTCCTTGTATGTGCATAATGTAGAACGTAGTTTTTTTTTATTTGAATATTCATTTAGCATTTGTTTACGTAAAGAACCTATCTTACAAATTAACTACGTACTATAATTAATAACTAGTAACCGAGTGGTCGCGAGTGCGACTGCCGGGCAAGGGGTCTCGGGTTCGATTCCCGGGTCGGGCAAAGTATTACTGGGTTTTTAAAAAAAAAAAATTCTCAGTAGTAGCACGGAGTCTGGAAATGTGCCCGGTATATGGCAATAGGCTCACCCCCTATTACATGGGACTCATAACATAAATAGTGAAAAGTGGGTGTTACTTCTGTGTGCACCTCTGCCTACCCCTTCGGGGATAAAAGGCGTGATGTTATGTTATGTTAACTAGTAACTAGTAACTAGCTGACTTCGCATAGACAGAATACTTTAATACCTCAATTGTACCCTAAGGCAATTGCATCAGAAATAAAAATGCAGCGCGCACGCGATTGTACTTACTTGCGATTCGAAGCGCTCCCGATCGATTAGCGACATTACATAAGGTTCATCGGCCGTAGCCATTAATGGCATTTTTATTATACACTAGTACAATGTAAGGCAGTAACATAATCAAATCGTCTTTATTATGGACTATAGATATGCATCATAAATACAGGTCTTAAATGTCCCGCCGTTGAGGCATACAATAATAAAATACAAATCAGAATTTAAAACAACAATTACTCATATTTAGTCTCGATACATTATTAAAGTATTCCAAATTATAAATACATACAAATTGAATTTCATCACAGAGTTATTGATTTGTATCCTAGTGCATAAATCACGCAAATAAAACGGAATACTTGACTAAGGAAGTATGTTACGACATTAAGTAGGTAAATGAAATAATCAATTTAGAAAATTGCAAAATAGTCCTTATCTAATAGATGATATTTATATCTTATTTAACAAACCGGTTCCTCCTAAATGTAATAAAATAAACAACTTAAATAACATGTCATGTTACAACAAACACGTTATTCGCCAAAACTTCGCATAAAAAAATGAGGTCAGAAGTAAAAGTAGCTTAAAATTCAGGAAGTTCCGATTGTCTGTCTATGTTTTTTCGACTTTCTTTCATCCATAAGTTTAATCAACAAGTAATAAACCTGCATTCAATGTTAGTGTAACAATAATAAACATTGGGCCGAATAGAGCAGAGTTTCAGGGCGAGTGGCTGATCAAATGATCCATTGATTGTTGAGTGAAATGTCGCAGATTTGATGGACACATTTTAATATATTTATTTATTTATTACTTCTTCACCAAAGATGACAGTGAATGGCGGACTTAATGCCTTAAGGCATTCTCTGACAGTTAACCATAGGGAAGTGCAGAGAATTGAAGCGGTTGATGCGAAGCCAGAACACAATAAAAAGAAATAATTAATATTAAATATTATGCATACTACACACATAAAAACCTATACAATAAATATAACCATATGATATATTATAAATCTAAATAGACATACATACTATATAATATAGCGTTAAAGGAAACTTTGTCAAAATAGTTTCCTCATTGTTTTGAGTCTGCCAATGCTTAAATAAATGCTCGCGGATTTTAAATTTAAAAGAGCTACGATTTGTTGCCATTCTGATCTCCTTGGGGAGCGTATTCCACAGAAAAACAGCTTGAATGAAAAAAGAAGAATGAAAGAAGTCAGTGCGATGAGAGATACATTGAAGATGTCGATTTTGAGACGAATGAAGAAATTTTGTGTGGTTTGCGCAAGTATATTGGAAGTAAGAAGCAAGGTAACTAGGTGAAGAAGGAGAGTCAAGATAAGAGAACAAAGTGGTTAGTGCTCTTTGCTGTCTGCGCAAGCGTATGGGCAGCCACTTTAGTTGCATCCTATGTGCAGAACATGATCATATTTACGTAAGTTGAAAACGAATCGAATGCAGTTATTTAGAAGTCGGTCTAACTTGTTGAGTAAATCTGCATTCAGGTCGTAGGAACAGACATCAGCGTAATCAATAATCGGGAAAATCAAGGTCTGCACAAGCTGCGCCTTCACGGAGGACAGAAGAAAGTTCTTCAGACGATACAGCGCCCACAATGATCCAGTCACCCTCTGGCAAACCTGTGACCTGAGCACGCCAACTTAACATGCTATCAACAATCAGGCCCAGGTCCTTCACGTCCCGACTAAACGCCATTATACGAGATAGGGGGCAATGTTGCACCGTCAATCGATCCGATATTGCGAGAGCTACCTATGATAATGGCCTGGCACTTGTTTGGGTTTACGGCTATGCCAAACCTCTCTGACCAGTTTTGAACAGCTGTCAGATCCCTATTAAACTGATAGCACTGGGCAGATCGTCCACACCGGATTGACAGTACAGCTGCAAGTCGTGCGCATACAAATGGTACGCACACTGAAGTTCAGGAGTAATAAGGTTGATAAAAATTGAAAAGAGAAGTGGGGAAAGAATGCCGCCCTGAGGAACGCCTGCCGTCAAGTCACACCAGTCAGAGAACTTATCATCATACTGGACCGACTGCTGACGCTCCCGAAGGTATGAAGAGAACTATTCCAGTGACTCGCCCGAGATCGCAAGCTGGGATAGGATATAAGAAAAAAAAAATAAGAATATAGTACTATAATATAATTGTTATCGAAGTAACTACTTGATTTTGGTTTGGTGAATTTATCAGAATGAAAGGATAAATAATCCTTAAGAATATCAAAGGACATCACACAATATACATATTAGAATAAAAACATGAAGCAATAGGTTGTAACTGGTAAAATTGCAGCAAGTTAGCATTCACTCCATTTAAGATACTGATATATATAGCCAAAAATGTTAGGATTTAATATTAATGGCAACCCAGTTATAAAATTGTTGAAAACAGCCTTGAAATATTTAGTTAATTATCAAAAGACCGGCGCATCCTGTTGATATTCATTAAGCATAACATAGTTATCAAATTATACAAAAATATTAGGTTCAGATAAGAATCACAAGATTGTAACAACTTTATGTGCAATTAAAATAACTGAATAATTCTTTATCTCTTATCACAATTTTGTGTTTATCAATTAATTTTTGTCTCTATTAAATTATAACTGGCACAGTATCAACACTGAATAAACATAACAATTTTTTAATCTAACTGTGATTTTCATTTAATATTTCGGTTATGGTACAAATAATGTAAAGTAATTATGCAAAAATACAGTAGCATAAATATTAAATTCAAGTTTTTTCAAAGTTTTAAAAAAATATTCAAAGAATATTTAAAATGTAAATTAACAAAAATGTTATATTTTTATACAATAAAAGTTAAAGTGAATTAATTAATTTCACACATTTTATGTCTGTATAAAAATAAAAATGTTAAACACCAAAAAATAATATTTCTATAAATATTCAAGTACCAAAATACCTAAATGGTTAAAATTATAATTTGTTAAACTGGCAGTGGCAGCAGCTTGCTTACTCAAATTGTCCACAACTTTTCTTGTTATAATCATACTCTAAAATCAATTATTCCGTATAATTTAAAGTAAATTAATGAGCAGTAAGTTAATGGCCAGAAGAGATGGACGTCTAAAATCAATCCCATAAAAGTAAAAAAATGATCACAAACATTTAAGTACTTACCGCAGTAGCAACAAGAGTGCAGTCTCCTTGCTTGACAACATTGAGTTTGTATGGGCTGAGTTTGATCAGCCAGTTCTCAGTGGCAACAAACCTACTTGTTGTATTCAGCTGTATTGACACTTTGTCTACACTGCAACAACAATAGAATATTATGGCTAGATACTAGAACTATCTTCATACATAAACCTAGTTATATGTATAAGGTTTTATGGGAATTGGGGCAACCATTAGAATTATCTATACTATGATCAAATATTTTATTTACTTAATCAAAAGAGTATGTTATACTGCATCAGGGGTGAACTTACTTCCTGAACTCAATATTGAGGTTTGCTGCCACTACTCTCCAGTCACTGCCTGGAGTCACATACGCCAAAAGAGACTTCACGACTGGGTGCTTCGCCTGCCCATTTTCCCACCAACATAACAGTCTATAGCACATCAATAAAGGAATAATGGCTGTCGCAGCTGCCGCCGCAGGCAACCAAGGATTGCGCTCCCCAGCACATAACAGAGTAAAAACGTAGCCCAAAGGCAAAGCAGAATGAATCAAAGCAGTTATTGTCGTCCGTTTCATATGATACCCAATGAAGTTTATATTTTCAGATCCAAGGAATCCCTCGAACAGCTGCGCTATAGTAAAGCCGGCCGACACGAACTCGGTGGGTGGATAGACGACACATATCGAAAATAGAAGATAGAATAATGACACTAATACCGTCATAGTGGATTTGTGATTTTAAAACATTACGTTTCTTATTTCTAGCAGATAATTTTGCAAAGTTGAAACTTTCGAAAAAGTATGAAGACGTCAAACAGCGCAACAGGCCAACACAGCCCAAAATATTTTTGTAGATTTGACAACTTTGACATTTATGGTTATTGATTTTCAATGGGCCAGGGATGGGGGAAACTAAGGTTGCCAATGGAATTTAATCTAATTTGATTAATATAGATTACACTACTGTTATTGGAATACCTATCTAATAAGATTACTTTTAAAAATAACACTAGTTTGTTATGTATAATTTAGATCTGAAATAGAAAAAACACTCATCCATTTAACTTGAATATGTTATTCACATTTCACTATCATCATGTAGTTGCAGCACTACATCAATGTCACGTTGACATTTGACGTTGTGGATGTGGACACGTATTATTTCACTATTTGGTTTTTGGTTGTAAATTAATTTAATTTCCTTTGATATTATAGATTTCTAGGGGTGTTATAAACATAACGCGATACACAATTATTTGTTGACCTGAAACCGTGTTTTTAAATTAATCTAGGTAAGTAAATACATTATGACATAGGTGTGATGAATCGACCGGACTCTTCCAAGCCAAATATTTCAGCTATTTGGTCTTAAAAAGAACTAATATAACATAGATATAAACATTTTAAAATGAAGCATATGTAACTGAATCCTCCGTGGTTAATAACCAGTAAAACCCTAAAATTGAAGACCACTGGCAACATGATCGAAACATAAGTCTTCTAAATTAAATGCTATTCGTTCACGTATTGGACACAGTTTAAACTCTTTCTTTAATTATTACATGCTGTAAATACATTAAATAAATCGACTTTATACAGAACATAAGTATCATATCATAACTTGTATATAATTAATTTTCTAATAAGGGTCCAATAGTAATTTATGATGTAATTTCAGCATGGCGGGCGTGGAACAGCCATGCTATACTCTGATCAACTTCCCAACTGATTCAGAGCCTTACAATGAGATGCAGCTCAAGCTGGATCTTGGTGAGTAACATTTTAGCACTAAACAGATACTATGGGGACACCACACTACTGCTAGAAATAATGGAAATATTTCATAAGAAAAGGACATATACAGTTGTCCATGGGTGACGGTGATTGTTTACCAGCAGGTGACCAGTCTGGTCTTTTGAGTTCTTTTACACAAAAAAAATATGTATGATACTACGAGTACCTACATAAAACAGTGCTGTTATCATATGATATTCTTATAGCATTCATATAAGAATAACTACAAGTAAGAAAAGAAAAACCATAAAACAAAGAAAAAGAAAAACAGCAGTGCAGTGCTCAAGTTAATGTTGTATCCAGTTTTAGTTATTATAAACATTTTCTGCTTGTAGTAATCTTATAAGAAATTAATGTAAAATTTTAAAATGTCATACTCTTATCTTTGAACAGAGAAAGGTGACACAAAGAAGAAAATAGAAGCATTAAAGAAGGTAATAGGCATCATCCTCTCTGGGGAGAAGATTCCTGGTCTATTGATGATCATCATCAGGTTTGTGCTGCCCCTGCAAGACCATACCATCAAGAAGCTGTTGCTGATCTTCTGGGAAATTGTGCCAAAGACTACTCCTGATGGCAAACTGATGCAGGAGATGATCCTTGTCTGTGATGCCTACAGAAAGGTCAGTGATTACTGATTTAAATTATAAATGTCAACTAATTATTAATTTTAAAGCAATGAAACATGTTTGTTTAGAGTGTGCAATGTAATGTTAAACAATTACTCCACTTTTGGCTAGAATAACTGGGTACTTAACTATGGTATAATAAAACCGTCATGTATTACAGACAAATATTTAAAATCATGAAATAATGTGTATCACTTTACTATAACATTTAAAACCTTCGAATATCACATTGACTTTCCACTATCCAGGATCTACAACACCCCAATGAGTTCATCCGAGGCTCCACCCTGCGCTTCCTCTGCAAGCTGAAGGAGCCTGAACTCCTGGAGCCTCTGATGCCCGCCATCAGAGCCTGCCTGGACCACCGCCATTCATATGTCAGGAGGAATGCTGTGCTTGCCATATTTACCATCTACAGGTACAGAATGCCTAAAAAAGAAATAATTTGAAACTTGAAACGAATTTTGAAACTTCAACTGAATTATTGCTTTCTTATTGGATTCAATAAGAAATTATTAAAAATCACTTATTAGAATTTGTTTACCTTTCTTTGTTATTATTGTTCCTTGTTGTTGTTCCTTCATTTGTTATCCTTCTGTCTCTAGTCAACTTATATTCAATTTGAAGACAATATGTTATTGTTTTACCAGAAACTTCGAATTCTTGATCCCGGATGCTCCAGAGCTGGTAGCAAACTTCTTGGAGACAGAGCAAGACATGTCCTGTAAGAGAAATGCATTCCTGATGCTGCTGCATGCTGATCAGGAGCGAGCATTGTCCTACCTGTCATCCAGGCTGGATAATGTACAGGGCTTTGGAGATATCCTTCAATTGGTCATTGTGGAGCTGATTTACAAGGTAAGACTTAATGTGAATAGAGAGTCACTACTGGCATTAATTTCGACACTTCTTTAAGTGCTGAAGTATACCTTATACATAAATTACTGCATTATAATTTTCATAATATCAGAAGACCTTACTACAACTTAGTGATTGCTATTCAGGTTTGCCATGCGAATCCATCAGAGAGGTCTCGTTTCATCCGTACAGTGTATGGACTACTGAACGCGACCAGTGCCGCCGTGCGATACGAGGCCGCCGGTACTCTCGTTACACTGTCTAATGCCCCCGCTGCTATCAAGGTGAGAGACAGTTCACTGAGTTGATAATAATACAATAATAGTATTTATGAATGACATTACATGTTAGAGAAATCTGAAGCTTTGGTCATTATCATATTAGCGGATTGCGAACGTCTCAAAGTGCAGGGAGTGCGCAACGAGTACGTTACGGTTGCACAACGAGCCGGTCGCGGTTGCGCAACAAAATTTCATTTGACACGACGCAGTTGCGCAGCGAATTTGTTGTGGACGCGCAAGTCGCGCAACAAGATTTGCTATGCGCAAAACTACGTCACGCGTCGCTTATATTTCTAAAATGCTAAGGTAATTAATTTACAAGTAATAAATGTTTGACCCAGGCGGCTGCAGCATGCTACATCGACCTTATAGTGAAGGAGAGCGACAACAACGTGAAGCTGATAGTAGTGGGCAGGCTCGGGGCACTAAGGGCCGAGGCGGGCGAGGCGGCCGCGCGGGCTCTGCCGGACCTCGCCATGGACGTACTGCGCGTCCTGGCCGCGTCCGACCTCGACGTCAGGAGACACACCCTGGCGCTGGCACTCGACCTCGTGTCCTCCAGACACGCTGAGGACCTCGTACAAGTATTGCGGAAGGAAGCTGCCAGAGCTACTAATGCGGACCACGATGATGCTGCCAAGTATAGGCAGTTGCTTGTTAGGGCTCTGCATCGAGCTGCTCTCAAGGTAAACTTTATTGAGTGCTGAAATAACTGACGGCATAGTCAGGTTGTGCAAAATTATTAACACCAATTTTACTTTCATTCAATATTGCATAGAGGTTACTCATGAACTCACTTTTACCTAGACATATTCCATCTTTGAACACATATCGCCCTGTTGTCACTTTAATTTGATTTCCCTTAGAGCTATATTGATAGTTGTATTATAATAACTATTATCAATCGCTTCCAGTTCCCTGAAGTAGCAGGCAGCGTGGCCCCGGCGCTGCTAGAGCTACTGGGAGACGGCAGTGAGCCGGCCGCGCAGGATGTGATGTTGTTCCTGCGCTCCGCTCTACATACCTTCGTGGACTTGCGCGACCATATCTACCAGGTAAAATATTTTGTTATAAGGTCGTAGTATTTTTCTGAAAATTCAATCAATAATGTAACCTCAATTATTTTTCACAGACCGATTTTCCAATCCGCTAATCGTTAACGTACTGTTACATTATAAAAATAACGACATCACCCAATAGGGTAGACGACTAATTTTTATTTTAATGTCCGTCTGGTAGATTATTTTAAATCATTACACACGTATTTTTTATTTTCTTACAGAAACGAATACTTTCCACGATATATTGATTTGAAATGTCGCGTCGTGTGACGTCACTTTTATGTACATTTTATACGTAGAAATGACGTTATAGCCCCCACTCCTAAACTTTGATCCGTTTTATCTAAGTATTGTTTTATTATACGACAAAATAAAAAAATACGTGTCTAATATTTTTAAATACCTAACTTACGGACTAATTAGATTTATAATTTTCATACCCTGTCGTCATCCCAATTGTATTAATATTTGTTTGTAGAAACTGTTGGAGGCGGTGCCCGGTATCAAAGTTGGTAAGATAGCGCGCTCTGCGCTTTGGTTACTGGCCCAGTTCGCCGACACTCCACAACGTGCCCAGGATGCCTTAGATGTACTTGCCAACGTCATTCCTCCCGTTAGCGGACAAGAAGACAAGGTGAGCTATAAAGTCTAAAGTCAAAGTCTTTTAAAGTCTAAAGTCTAAAGTCAAACTCAAAAGCCAAACTGTAAAGTCAGCCTAAATTCTTACTGTAAATTCTGCTTAAATTCTTACTGTAAAGCGATTCTAAAGTCAAAGTTAAAAGACACAGTGTAACTTTAAAGTGTTTCAAGTCTAATTCTAACGTCAAATTTCAGATTACGTTCTAACAGCCAAGTATAGTGTCAAAGTGGTGTTTTTGAACAGTGTTTAAAACTGATTGATTACAGGAAGAATCCGAGTCTGCGGCAAATAAGGCCCAGGACACTTCAGCGCCACGACAGCTTGTCACCAGCGATGGAACTTACGCTTCTCAATCTGCATTCAACTTGCCAGTGTGAGTCATTCTGATATGTTATCAAAATTAGTCATAGTTTTTTTTAGTTATTCATTTAGCTAGGATTGTACCTGAAATAGTGCCTGCCGTATATCAATTAATTCGCAGATATAACCGATAACATTAATGCATGCAACTTTTTAAAGATTTTTCTTTTGACCCATTTAATACAAAGGTAAATATTCAAATGTAGTGGGTAACTACTGTTTTGAGCCGTTTGGGGTCGAAACACTTGGGCCATGGGGTCCCAGTGCACACTCTGTGTTTAAAGATATCGCCCGTAGGCTAATCGAATCTACACGTGACCAGAGGGCTGGCTTTTTCTTCGGACAGAAAATAAGCATTGCCATTCAACGTGGCAATGGTGCCACGTTTAATGGCAATGCTTATTTTCGTTTCGCGCTTATAACGTTCTCCTGTGATAGTGATGCGGACGAATACTTTGACGCCTAAATTAAGGGTATAATTTTTGTTGTTTTTTTTTTTACTTTCGTTTTATTTAATAGTTTAGTAAATTTTAAGTTGTAAATATTTTTGCGTGTTGATCATATAATAAATATACAAAAGCAGCTGAACCTTGATTTCTTTAACTTATAGTGGGTATCTATACAGTCCTTAAGGCTGCGCTGGTCGGCAATTCTTCCATACTAACGTAACTTGCTGGTTACTCCACTGTTTGATGGTATACGTTCAAAATAAAAATTGATCTACATTTATCTCATTATTATCTAGCTCTGTATGGAAACAAAAAAGTCAAAAAAACGAATAATTCAAAGTTATGAGCGTCTAAACTTCCTCATTTCAACACTAATTTTAACGTATCTTTGGGGGAAATAAATAACTTAAGCAGAAAGAAAATTGCAAAATAGTTACCATACAACCCTAGATAATTTGTTCAATAATGTAAATAATTTTATTTTAAACAGATACATTCAATAGTTATTTCATAATATCCAAATTACCAAAGGTCTGTTTATAAAATTTTGCACACTCATTTCTGTTCTAATTCGTCGTGCATCTCGCTACACTTTTACGTTGCCGGTCCGAGGGGTCGGGGGGAGGACACATACTCGCGCATACGCACTGCCCACTGCCTACGTCACTGATATTACGCGTGCGCTGTGAACGTAACTGCTACCTACTGTGTTATCGTATTTGATCATTCTAACAACTCTTGGTGGTCAGGCGTCCGCGTCGTCCGTCACTCGCTCAATTCCAAGCGTTTTATGCCTACCGCTTCGCGTATCGCCGGCGTTACAACTGACAGAGTGGGCTATCGCACGCAATTAGAAAAAGCTTAATAGTTTTGACAACGTCTTAGTAATCGGCCTGGTAACACCGTCTTGGAAATTTTAAAAGTAATTGATTTTCCTCCAGTTGGCTCCTGTTTCCCTTTTCATTATTTATTTAAATTATTTACGCGTTTTCTGATATTTTCGACAATAATATTTTATAGTCGGGAATTCAGGGGAGGAAAAATGTGTATTAATCATTTATTTAAGTAAACTAAACCATATTTGAACAACAAATAAAAAAATACTGTTTTTCTACAACATTCTTTTTATTATCATCATAAGTAGGTACATACAGCACATACGCCCGATGACGCGCTCGGACGTGTGTCGCGTGGCAGGCTAATCTCAACTTTATTTGTACGGACTTATTTTTTATCTTTATTTATTTATTTAATGCACTAACTACTACCATTACAGATACATTCCAATACGATAGTGTAGCCATCAGTCTTACCACATCTTTTAGTAATTACTTATTATCTAATTATAATTAAAATAAAAACTTAACACTTATACATACCTAGAGGTATATACTGATACAATAAAGGATGGTTACCGATTATGGTTTGCGGCCCTATTTCTTCTCGCTGCAAACAGTTGGTATTATTGGTATGATTTTGTAGGCTACTAGCAAACTCGGCGAACTCCGTTTCGCCACCAGATGGCTTCGTTTTATGTAAGATTTCGTTTGGTGATTAAAAATGAATTTTCTTTGCTATAAACCTCACGGAGCCCGAGACCTTTCCAACGAATGCAAAACCGTAGAAATCGGTTCGTGCATTCTGGAGTTATAGCGTCAGGAAGGAAAACCCAACTTATTTTTATTTATTTATTTATTTATTTAACACTTTATGTACAACTGTATACAATGGCGGACTTAATGCCGAATGGCATTCTCTACCAGCCAACCATAAGGTGATGCAGAGAAGTGTTACAGTAGGCTTTGAAAGAAGTTTGCATCTATCGAAAAAAAAATAATAATAAAAACGAGGGTGCTAAATGTACGTACATATGTATAAAGGTATCCTAGTACATAAACTACATACTAATATGAAACATAAATATAATATGTAAATAATTAAATACATATATAAATATATATATGTAATATAAAATATAATATAATATAAAAATAAATATATAATGGGTTTATATATCTTATATAATTATATATATAAAGTTTCTGAGGAGGGTGTTAATTGAGACTTGATTGTGTCAGTTTGTTCCGAAGATATTCATTGACTTTAAATTTAAAGGATAGCCGACTGGAGGCCGTCCTGATATCCGTGGGCAGCGCATTCCACAGTAAGACTGACTGAATGAAAAATGACGAGTGGAGAAAGTCGGTTCGGTGTGTGGGACCTTGGAGGAGGAGATTGTTTGTGGAACGGAGATACTTATTGTGGTTGGTGCTCACATATTGAAAGTAGGAGGCTAAATAACTTGGAGAAGTGGGGGAATTAAGCAGGGAGTATAAAGTGGTTAGTGCCCGTTGTTCCCTGCGTTGACGTATGGGCAACCACTTTAGTTGCAATCGGTATGCAGAAACATAGTCGTATTTACGCAGGTTGAAGATGAATCGAATACAGTTATTCAGAAGGCGGTCCAGTTTATTGATGAGATCTGCATTCAGGTCGTAGTAGCAAACATCAGCATAGTCAATGATAGGAAAGACCAAGGAACGGACAAGCATTATCTTGGTGGAGGACGGAAGAAAATTTTTAAGGCGATACAAAGACCGAAGCGTGCCCGTCACCCGTTTACAAACACCAGCGATCTGAACACACCACGTCAAATTATTGTCGATGTGCAGTCCCAGATCCTTCACGTCACTGCTGAGCGAGATAATCGCACCGTCATATAGAAGCGGCGGCACTGCTGCGCTGTCGATTCTACCAAAGATACGGGAACTTCCTAAAATTATTGCCTGGCATTTACTGGGATTCACTGCTATATCAAAACTTGTTGACCAATCGTTCAAGGTAGCCAGGTCCGCATTTAACCTTGAGATCGCATCGGGCAAATCTTCGACTCTAGCCTGGCAATACAACTGCAAGTCGTCGGCATATAGATGGTACGCACACTGAAGTTCGGAAGTGACTCTATTTATAAAAGTTGAGAATAGAAGAGGAGAGAGAATTCCGCCTTGAGGAACGCCAGCAGTCAATTGGCACCAGCTCGATGACGTATCGCCAACCTGGACCAACTGCTGTCGCTCGCGAAGATAGGGTGAGAACCATTCCAGTGCGTCATTAGATACCGAAACCTGGGAGAGGATCGCTAACAGGATATCATGATCGACCATATTGAATGCATTCGAGAAGTCCACCAAAACCAACACAGTGACTTTGGTGTCCTCCATCCCTGCCTTCACATCACCGATAACTTTGAGCAATGCGGTAGTGGTGCTGTGTCCAGGCCTAAAACCAGATTGGTATGGGCTTATTAGCGAGTTCCGGTGCATAAAACTTGAGAATTGCCTATGGACACAGGCCTCCAGGACCTTTGACAAAAAGGGAAGGATTGATATGGGACGAAATTGGGTCGGGAGGGTGGGATTAGGTATTTTAGGAAGAGGGCGGACATAGGCTTGACGCCACAACGATGGGAAAACTCTGGAATGTAGGGAGAAATTAATCATATGTGTTATGATTCAAAGTCAAAGTCAAAATCATTTATTTCAATTAGGCCAGAATGGCACTTTTGAACGTCAAAATAAAATTAATATTAAAAGTGAAGCTATTTGCTCATTCCAAGGTGTAGATTCCTATGGAGAAGAACGAGCAAGAAACTCCAGAGGTTACTCTTTTTCAATCAGGTTCACAATACAATTTACTAGTTACATAGTTTTGCTGTTTGGATTGTGCGAGAACAATGTAACACCAAAATCCAGTCAAAGTGATCAAGAAAGAAAATAACCTTAAGAACAATAATACAGTCTGGAGCTGACCAGTCCCAGTTGACGGCGCCCGTTCACGAACATGACACGTACACCAGCACCGCCCTACTCAACCATATTGTAGGGAATCGAGCGATCCACTGCACGCGCCACCGCCAATGAGACCTTTGAGTGAGCATGACAACTCCAAGATGACACAAATGACTTCTATTAATCTAATTTAATATTAAGTTAATTACAGGGCTCTCACATTTACATTGGTTATATAATTTAAAAAAAAATATACAATTTAGCAATCAGCTGTATTATTTACGATTTCATTAAAACCACAGTGTTTTTAGTTATCCTGTGGAGCCGGACTAGCCTGCATCCAAGCATTTTTATCCTCTATATATTCATTAAGTTTGTAATATGCTTGTCTACATAAAGTTTTCTTTATACACAATTTAAATTTGGATTCATTTAGTTGTTGTACATCGCCTGGTATCTTATTATAACATTTAACACAGAATCCCATGAACGATTTACTTACTTTCGCTAATCTCGAAATTGGCTGACTTAATCTATTCCCATGTCTAGTTTGATAGTGGTGTCTGTCAGACACTTTACCAAATAACTGTAGGTTTTTCCTAACATACATGATGTTTTCATAGATAAATTGACATGGAACGGTCATAATGTTGATCTCCTTAAACCTTTCTCTGAGAGATTCGCGACGACCTAGATTGTAGATAGCTCTGACGGCGCGCTTTTGTAAGATAAAAATAGATTCAATGCCAGCAGCGTGTCCCCACAGCAAAATGCCATACGACATAATGCTATGAAAGTAACTGAAATACACCAGTCTTGCCGTGTCAATGTCAGTTAACTGTCGTATCTTCCAGACAGCATAAGCTGCAGAGCTCAATCGTCCCGCTAATGATATAATGTGAGGACCCCATTGCAATTTGTCGTCTACAGTAATTCCCAGGAAAGTTGTCTCTTTTACAAACTCTAATTTCTCACCATTCAATAATATGTCACATTCGTTGCTTTTAACATTTGGCAAAACAAATCTAATACATTTTGTCTTTTTATTGTTTAGTACTAAGCTATTTAATGTAAACCAATTTTGAACTTGCATTAGGGCATTATTTACGTCGTCATAACTATTTGTGCGTCTATTAATTTTAAAAACTAATGAAGTGTCATCAGCAAATAATACCATCTGCGGTTCATTTTTAAATAAATGGAGCAAGTCATTTATGTACGCTAAAAATAAGAATGGACCTAGTATCGAGCCCTGCGGTACACCCATAGATATGCTAGCACCCTGTGAATTTACTTTATTTACTTGTACTTTAAGTTGCCTATCCTGAAGGTATGATTTCAACAGATTTAGCGACGTCCCCCGAATGCCATAGTGTTTCAGCTTCAGCAATAGCGTCTCATGTTCAACACAGTCGAATGCCTTCGATAGATCACAAAATATGCCGATGGCATCCCGTGCTTCTTCCCAAGAGGCGAACACCCGCTTAATTAGAGCTACTCCCGCGTCAGTAGTGCAGCGACCTTTGGTGAATCCGTATTGTTGATCATGAAAGATAGAATTCATGTTTGTTAAAGTGACGCAACATCTGAGAAAGCATCAGCCTTTCAAACACTTTGCTGAGCGCTGGTAAAATAGAGACCGGTCTATAGTTATTGGGTTCTGCACTATCACCGGATTTAAACAATGGAACTACTTTACTATGTTTCATTAAATCCGGGAAAACTCCGTGATCTACACTTTTATTAAAAATGAAAGCTAAATGAGGCGCTATAGTCTCTATAAAAGACCTACACACCCTAACAGACATTCCCCAGAGATCTTCAGTAGACTTAACTTTGATCTCTTTGAACGCTTTAATTACTGCTTGGGGGTTTGTGTATTGAAATCGAAACTCAGAAAGGCACTCCTTGATATTACTTTTAAGAAGTTCGACGGAAAGAGTCGGAGATGATTTCAATGCTTCCGTAGTTTTTATCGGAATATTTTTAAAGAAACTTTCAAATTCCTGGGCAACTTTCAAATTTGAATTGATGTGTCCATTCGCAGTATTTAGATTAAATTCAGCATTACGGGATTTATTTCTACCTGTCTCGTTATTAATTATATTCCAGGTAGTTTTTATTTTATTTTCTGCAGTCTTAATTTTATTAGTAATGTAAAGTGCTTTAGCCTGCTTGCAAACTAATTTAAACGTTTTCGAATATTTGGAGACATAAATGTGAAAAGCCTCACTATGATTAAATGGTTTCATACCGTAAAGCTCAAATAACCTTTCCCTACTTATGCGTATACCTGGTGTAGCCCAGTCACAGAATACCAACTTACATTTAATGTTTTTTCGTTTTACAGGGAATAATTTATCAAATTGAGTTTTAATAATTGACAATAGGTTGGCGTAAATCTCACTCGGGTGTTCACTATCACGCATTTGACCGCATAAATCATTTTTTAAATTATGATTTAATGACTCAATTTTTTTATTTGAGATCTGTCTAAACATAATTTCACTTTTTTGAACAGTTGTGATGGTGTTAAAGGTGACTGTCAGCCCACTGTGATCAGATGATAATTTATTAACAACATCTTTATGTAAATAATCACAGTTACAAAAAATATTATCTATACATGTTGCCGTGGTGGATGTTACACGGGTGGGCTCAAGGAAAACATTAGATAAATCAAAAGATTTGAAGAGACTTAATAAGTTAGTACAAATAGAGTTATTTTTCAAGAAATCAACATTAAAATCGCCACATATTATGGTACATTTACTACTAGAACACGTTTTGTGCAGTACATCTTCCATTACTGAGCTAAAACTATTAAAATTTTGTAACATAGGAGGTCTATAAACACAGACTACAATATGCTTATCCAGCTCAACACAGGACAACTCTATTGTGTGCTCTATTGACAATAATGTAATATCTTGTCTTTCTTTATATTTCACTGAATTGTTAACTAAAATTAGGCTACCACCATGTATCATTGTTTGACGGCTAAAATAGTTTCCAACACAATAATTTTTAAAATTTATAGATTCTACTTGATAATCCTTCAGCCAATGTTCAGTAATACAAACAATATCATAATTAAATTTTTCTAAAAATAATTCAATTTCTAGAGATTTTGATGAAAAGCCCTGCATATTTTGATTAAACAATGTTAACAACTTTTCTTGTTTTTTCTTCTTATGTACTACTTTCATAGATTTAGACTTAAATATATTGCCAGAAGATACCTTTACAATGCATGGAACATTTGGATTGGGAGGAGGGGTTCCAGTATGGTTATGATCATGTATCGTGATATATTATCACAACCCACTGCTTTGGACTTAATGGCAAGGATAACTTTCCGGATCTCCTCTGACTGCACTGGCCTGAAACAGTAAGGACTGATAGTGGAAAAACGCATTAGACCAGAGATAAGAGATATGGTATTTTGTTTAGTTTGGGAATCCAATTTAGAGACAGTGGAAAAGTGGCGATTGAGATCATCCAAACCAATCGAGCTCGGCAGGTCTAAATGCTGCGATTTGCCGATACCTAGGGTTCTGAGGAACTTCCAAATATCGGCAGAAGAAGAAGATATTCGGTCGAAAATAAAGCGGCGTTTAGCATTACGCACCATCTGATTACACTTGTTCCTTGCAGTTTTGAAGGCAGCCCAATTTTCCTCAGTACGATCCCTCCTGTGCCTACGGAACGCTCGGTCCCTGCGTCGCATCGCCGTCTGTATCACTCCAGTCATCCAAGGCGCTGGTGGATGCTTTAATTTAACCCTTTTGATGGGAGCATGACGGTCAAACAGACTATTCAAGGTGTTATTGAATATGTCCACCATGTTATTGACACTAGTGGCCTCCATCAGCAGCCTCTCCAATCAATGGCCGCCGCATCTTTACGAAGACTCTCAGCATCCATTCTCGCAAAACAACGCCTGTACACAACCCTAGGCCTAACCTTGGGCGGTTTAAGGATATAGGAGAGGAAAATTAGGTCATGATGGGAAAATCCAGGGGCCTCGTACTGCCCATGAGACAAAACAAGGGAGGGATTGGATGTGACGATCAGATCGAGCCAGGTGTCCTCACCAGCAACGTTGTGGTTTTATATAGTAGATTACAGCATAGGTATTTTCGTTTTTGTATTGAAGTGACGTATCTGTTACGAAGTAACTATTCAGTAATCTGTACCGTGGTGTCCACTGCTAATCGACCTCCTCGACAACTTCATGCTTATTACTAAGAAGGATATACGAAGAAGCTAAAAACATCATACCTAACCCAAATAAATTATTTTATTTGATGATAATAAATAACAAACGAAACTATGTAAATTCACATTTTTGCAAGAAACCATTTAGGTTTCTGGGTAGGTACGTACGTCACATACATTGATAATCCTAAGTTCTAATACCTATTTGTTTGAGTTTATGTTGCGTTGCCATTCAAACATGAGCGTAGACTGCCCACTAAGTAATGAGGTAGGTACGCGATAACGTCACCGCCGCACCGCAATCACACGCTGCCGCCGCGCCGATACAATGGCCACAAAATATCAATGGCGCCGCTGCCGTCGTTCTTCAATGAAATCGCGCGTGTAGGCGTCAGGCGAACGGTTCGACTATGTGTGTGTAAGCGCTCTAGCTTCTTACTGCTCATCACAGCGTCTATCTCTTTCGCACGTGATGTTGGATGAAATAGCATGAATTTTAACCACGCCCAACAAAGAGTTCGTGTCGCTGGCTAGCGCATCCTTAATGTCTGTAGTAATAATTTATGTATATTTATAGATAGTCTGTAGTTTAATTATTATAAGTAAAATTAAGTATTGTTATGTCACTGTTCTATTCTCTGTTTCTAATCGTGGAAACCAGTAGGTAGCTTTTTGTTGCGTGCCACATTCTGTTTAATCAAATTAGCTGTTAGTTTCCCAAATGTATGAATAAAAATAAATAAACAAAAATCATGAACTCAATTTGCTACAAGGTTGTAATTATAACATGAAATTACCTGGGATTTTTTTCTCTCTCTCTCACAGGAGCCAAGCAGCCCCCGCCCACGCGGGACTATGGGCAGCATTAGGCGAGGGAGAGAGTTTCACCGCGGCTTGCGCGTGCTCGGCGCTGTGCAAGCTGGCGCTGAAGCTGGAGGGGCGCGGCGCCACGCGCGCGCTGTGGCTGGCGGCGCGGCTGCAGGCGCGGCACCGCGCGGGCGGCGCGCTCGCGGGCGGCGCGCTCACGGCCGACGACGCGGAGCACGGCGCGCGCTGCGTGCTGGCGGCGCGCCACGGCCCGCGCGTGGTGCGGCTCGCGCTGCTGCAGCGCTCGGCCGCCGCGCTGGCCGCGCTGCTGGCGCTGCCCGACCGGGCCACTAACCTGCTCGACGATGCTGATAAGGTACACTTTTCTAATGCTTTCACTGCACGGTTGGCGCGGTCGTGACTTGGATTCCCGCACGGAACGACTCCACAAATTGTGATGACCTCTTATGGGAGAATCTCTGATTGGGGTGGACTTTTTACCGTGGGAGGGCCATCCTTTGGCACGAATGGGGTGGCTTGACCGGAGTAATACCGAGTGAGTAAGGGTACCGAAGGCCCACCCCCCCTTCATAATGGCGCAGTTGACATCAGAGTTTCTACCCCAGGACGATACCAACTGCGTTGGGGAATCCCTTTCTGGACGTCCATTTTCAGAATTTTCAGACGTCAGTTTTACTCGGGGGGGGGGGGGCAAAACTGCGCATTGTAAAGCTGGAGGCAAGAGCAGAATAACCATGGCACGCCTTGCCAATGCTGAATGTGACCACCTAGAGACAGCAAAGCCGGCCTTGCTCTTTTTGACTGAGACGCAGATATCGTCTCCGTTGGACACATCCTACCTCACCTACTCTGGGTGTGCGTGTACATCATAAACGTTTTAAAGAAAATAATTCAATTAATTGTATAATTATATAATTGTATTAACTATTACAAATGTTAAAAAAATACGTTAATATTGAATCTCTCAACATTCCATTTTTGACAGCTAGTGTTTTACCTTATAGAACCTTCCCATGACATGGAATGATAGGTAACATAATTATCCCAAAAATTACGCTCCAATTCGAAGCAGGAGTAGGAACGTGGTGGTTTTTAGGCAGTAAGAATTTGACAGTCCCTCTCGCCAGACGGGATAAGTCATTAAATAATTATCCCCTCTCATAAAAAAATATCACCGTGATTCTCTCTCTCTCCCTCTCTCCCAAAAATATATTCAATTCCCACATATTTAACTTACCTAGGAGCGCGAGCCCAAGAAGCAAGACAACAAGGTGGAGGTGGAGCAAGGCATCGTGTTCGCTCAGTTGGCCGGGAACTCCGCCGCCTCCACGCACCACGACATGTTCGAGCTCTCTCTCACTAAGGCACTGCAAGGTACACCTACAGGCGGATTGGTCTAATGTTCCTCGGGACTACTGTGGGGCCGTTCAAGTATTACATAAGCGCCATTTGGGGGTTCCTGTTTTGCTTATTTCGGATGATATGGGGGATAGTCTAGATGATGATTACGTCATCGGTAGTTATTTACTTTTAACACGAATGGCAACCCTCATATTGAAATTATAAATTAAAAGCAAAGACCGACAAAGAACGAGACATTATGGTATATGGAGAATATTAAAATTACAATATAAGAAAGATATAATTTAAAATGTTTACGTAAGCAAAGGGGGAGATGGTAAGATCTATGCTTACTTTTTCTGACAAGGGGGGTGGGGTGGGGGGTAAATAATTGTAAAAAATCTGCTTACGTAATATTTGAATGTTATCATTTTAAAACATCATCGTCATCAATTTTGAACAGTATAATCGTGATCCCATTTAATTCATTGAATAATTTAGTGCAAGCCACTTTCTTAGTCGAGTTTGGTCTTAGTCTTAGAACAGCAAGTGATTAAATAAAAAAATATGACGAGCATTTAAAAACATACATACTTTATATTGTTTTCAACAAAGTCTTCTCATGTGGGGTCTAGCTTGCATTAGTGTGAACGAATCCTCTAAATCGTACTCTATACTAATACAAACAAGGTTGATTTTTATTCGTTATCCAAGTCGCAGTACAGATATGAATGAGGATTTCCCAGCTGTGTCGCTAGTGTAACTAGCAATCTAAAATAAGCTCTATGCCATTAATAAGAAAGTGTATTGTTGCAGGCCGCAGTACGGGAGTGAGCGAGGAGCGCGGCAAGCTATGGAAGGTGACGCAGCTGACAGGTTTCTCGGACCCCGTGTACGCCGAGGCCATCGTCGCGGTCAACCAGTACGACATCGTCCTCGACGTACTCGTCGTCAACCAGACCGGTGAGATGTAGCTAGATGTCTCAGTTTTTTACTTTATTGCAGTGTGATAAGGTTCAAAATAACACTTACGCGATCGAGCCGTAAAACATACTTCGTGAAATAACTAGCTAAATCAAATTGTGTCGAGCCACACTAGGGACTCAAGCTATGTGCCGCATTGCGTGACAAATGACGCTGTATTTGTCACAAAGTTAACTCTGAATAAGTCGGAAAACACAGTTAATGTTATATGTCTCACGAGAAACAAAAATTATAAATGTATTTAGGTAACAGATTATGATATGTTCCCTATGTTATGAAAAGGGTGAATCCTCTAACCAGCCTTTCTTTCCAACTTTATATTTATTATTGTTTATTACTTATTTATTTTCTATAGTCATTTTCTCACCTAGTGCTAAAATCAGCGCCGCGACTCGAGTTACCGCTCGGGTCACGGCATTACAGTTGAGCACTTGACCTTTTTGCGTCGTGGACAGTTTTACCATTTCTTATTCTATTACTCTATTACTGTTCTTTTTGTTTTTAATTTGTTACGGTGCAAATAAACAATTTTTCTATTTTTTTTTGGATTAGGAATTTGAGGATTTTTGGGGACTCAGGGATTGAGGAAGGGAGGGGTAATTGGGCCTTCGGTAACCTCACTCACGCGACGAGTCACAACGTAAGCGTTGTGTCACGTCGGTCTTTTGTGAGGCCGTGGTATCATTTCGGTCGGTCCATTCGTGCCGAAGCATGGCTCTCCCAATCTAATGTGTGTGTCCAAGACATGTGCGAAAGAAGGTCCGTACCCGAGTGGTCCATTCCAGACGACACGCTGCAGAACTGCTGCGTGGAGCTGGCGACGCTGGGCGACCTGCGCCTGGTGGAGCGGCCCGGCGCCGTGGTGCTGGCGCCGCGGGACTACGCCACCATCAAGGCGCACGTCAAGGTCGCCTCCACCGAGAACGGCATCATCTTCGGGAACATTGGTACGCATTTTCTTTACACAACTATCTTTGATTCTGGGGAAATATATGTGATTAGTCTCAATAAAAATACTATTCTGATATACCTGAATATGAAAATGAATGCGATCCTATACTTGATGTAAGTATAAGATAGTTTTAACCACTTGCGGTGACTATTTTATAACCGAAACAAACCTCATAACCTCATTATGTACAATACTTGATAATATTACTAAAGTTAAATACATACAAGTAGATAGCGGGGCAACCTACTTCAATCTGTCCTTCTTTCGTTGGAATTTCAACTTAACAATACAAAACAAAACAACAAAGTTGAAAATCAAATAAAGGAAGAGATTGATCTGTTTTTTAACAGTTTTTTATCAGTTTACAAAGGACAGCGAATTATCTAAAACCATTAAGATCAATCAAAATTCCAATAGTTTTATTCGTGCTTTAGTGTACGAGGTGTCGGGCGCGTCGATGGACCGCGGCGTGGTCGTACTGAACGACATCCACATCGACATCGTCGACTACATCCAGCCCGCGCTCTGCACCGACGCAGACTTCAGGCAGATGTGGGCCGAGTTCGAGTGGGAGAACAAGGTATCGTTGTACCTACCGACCATACAATATGTATTTATCCGAATTTATTTTACATCAAAAGGAAATGCAGCGGTATGAAAAATGTGAGCGACTCACGCTGAAATACTCAAACGCCACTCAAAACCTATTTACAAGACTCAAAAGTAGCCCTTAAGTATAGCTCCGTCACTACAAATTCTTTGTAAAATGACAGAGATAGCACGATATTTAAGTACCCTTTCAGTGTTCGGACGTAAGTGACTAAAAATATGAAAAATATTCATTCTAAGACCATTTACAGCAAGTTTCAATATCTTACCTATCTGCAGGTAGATTATAATTTGGTTAAAATTCTAATTATATTAGGTAACAAGTGAAACAAGTGAATTTATTTCTGCAAATAGGCTACAAGGCAGCACTTTTACACGTCAATAAAATAAAATAAAATAGGTTATTGGCCAATGCCAACGTAAGTAATAGGATGTTTATAAAATGTGACGTGATATTTATTCACAGGTGTCCGTGAACACGAACATAACGGATCTGCGCGAGTATTTACAACACTTACTAGCTTCTACAAACATGAAGTGCTTGACTCCTGAAAAGGTAACTACAGTCTATATTTTTTTTAGCTTTAAACCTTACTAATACCAAGCGACGAACGAGAAAACGAAGATATATACTTAACATATTAAAAGTAATTCGCGTATTAGAGGCATAACTAATACCTACCAAACTGAAACATGATGACTTAACTATTATTTATGATGTAACCAATGCCATGGCTCTCATAAGAAAATGTTACTGTTATATCGTTATCCAAATTCTTCTCCTTTTCAAAGGAATAGATAAAAACATTTTTTTTTTCATTCTTTTCTATTTTTAGGCATTATCAGGTCAATGCGGCTTTATGGCAGCGAACCTATACGCTCGTTCTATCTTCGGCGAGGATGCTCTGGCCAACCTGAGTATTGAGACTCCGCTGCACAAACCCAACTCCCCCGTCGTTGGACATGTCAGGATCAGGGCTAAGAGTCAGGTATGTTACACGATTATATGAGATTTTAAGTTATTTTTGTAGCATAATTTTCAATTTTCCGTATGTTATATATAAATCATTATATAAGGTGTAACAAAAATAGTGCACAATATTTTAGTAGGTCAATCAGTATGTGATAAACATAATTTTTTTATGAAAATATTTAATAATTCAATTATTCATTTATTATTTTCATTTATTTTATGCCATCCTGCAATATGTACCTATTCCTATGTATGTACCTATTCGAAAAGCTCGGTCGTTGACCCGTAAGATAAACGTCCGCGCGCATCCATACGGCTGGCGTTATGCGTAAAAACACAACAACAATTTTGCAAATGTGATGATAAATTTAATTAAACATGTTGTTGTTTACATTTTTTTTTAGGTAAACATAATCCTTATCATGTACTATATCACCTGTTAAAATATTGTGCACTATTTTTGTTAGACCTTATATAACAATCTAGATTCTAAACGCAATAAGTTTCTCTAGAAGTTATTTAAAATTTAATGCTAGCATGAGTCATAGTTGTGTTGAGTTTTAAAGACTCAAACATAAACTTCAGTTTGAGCACCATGTACTGGATTGTTTCATATTGTTTCCGACATATAGTTTAGACGCAGTTCTTTAAGAAGCATCTAGTTGAGCTAATATTTATAGTGTTAGAAGTATTCCTCATTTCAATATTCCACGTGCAGGGTATGGCGCTGTCTCTAGGCGACAAGATCAACATGATGCAGAAGTCACCGCAACAGAAGACCCCGTCCAACCCCATCCCCGCCGCGTAAGGACATATTACCATATGTACAGGCTATCTAACAACTACACTGTCTGACACCATACTCGAAATTAGGCCTTGTGATTCTAATATTATCATTCAAAATTGGACTCTACGTCCCGGGCTTTGAATTTAATTTTCCGTGTGTGCTTGTGTTCTATAAATAAATAAATTGCATTTATTGTTACTTACTGAAGCTTTTGTGTTTTATGTAGGCGAGGCTCGGCAAACGCCGGGGTTAGTAACACCAGGCAGAAGAGGAAGACTTAAACATAATTGCTGTTATTTAACTTATTATTGAATTAATCCCTTTTTATCCCTCCATTTAGCACGACTATTTGTGATATGTGTGTTAATTACGTCGCGGGTGATACGAACGGAGCTATTTCTATAATTATCGACCAAGAAATTTAAGTCCAAACCTTCTCCTTACTGTCGTATCATTTATTTCCTCTTACTTAGTTTTGTTTTCTGTCGAATATTGCTTTTTGTATAAAATTATTATCTTCAGGCTTGTTCGATATTGTTGACTAATTCATTTTACTTGCGTGTGTTTAGCGATAAATCGAACAAGTTTAGAAGATATTTTTATTTATTAGTTATATGTGTAATTAAAGTAGTGTTTTTACGTAATCAAATTGCCAGGTATAGTTGATATAAGTGTCGAGATTGTGTAGTTGTTAGTAAGTCTCATTGTAACACTATTTAGTTGTAATGAACATTTACTATTATAGATTTATTGTATTGAATATATCATTTAATTATAATTATATATCTTATTTTCTTTGTCTTTCTAAACCTGTTCTATTATTTATTATAAGTAGTGGTTGGTAATATCAAATAACAGTCATTGACATCTTGGGTAACATTAGTTACACCGAGCTATCAAAGTAAAATGCATTTTCGACCTTATTTTTTCGCCACAAAGTTGAAATTCTTTTGAAAGATTTGATGGTTGTGGGTAACTTGATGTGCTGTTGTCTGTATTAGAAGTAAAATATATGTATTTATATACTTAAACATAAAGAACATTCTTAGCAAAATATAGAACGTTCCTGAACATTCTTAGCAAAATATAGAACGTTCCTTTTGGTTTCGATTATTCAAAGAAAAGTAGCCATCATAGTAATCATAGTATATTTTCCATAATTTTACTAGAAAAGCTTTCTTTATCCGTTACAAACATAAACATAGGTTGGAATACACTTAAACAAAAGGTAAAAATAAAAAACTCGACAGCCTTATGAAATAAATTAGTTTATTGTTACGTCATAGATGTTGATGACGTTCTAAGTGCAAAAAATGTCCATGTTCCGTAACGAATGATTCAACAGTATAAATAATAAAAATAATTTATAATAGTAATAAGTTAATGGATTGGTTACAAAACAGTACAGTCCGACCCGTGAGTGTCGGCGGTCTAGCTTCCCTGTTCAATTCTTCTGCGTGCGTCTGGAACAAAAGTAACACGTGTTTATTAGTCATTGGTTATGTTACTAGACATTGTGCCGTGGAACTTTATAAGAAATAATATTTTTATGTAGCATAGATTCACTAGAAACAGATGACTGATTAACTTTATGGTTTTGTAAATCCATCGCTAGCGTCGTTTATTTCATCATTCATCAACTAGCGGGATTTAAAAATTCCAGTAATGTAAGTAAGTCAAGTCTATGACTTACATCTAAACACAGAAATCCGAATTTGCGGTACCACTGTATCAGTAATAGTGCAAAGTCATACAAGTTATGTCAAAAGGCTTTTCTTAGAGCTATACGTCACAATACTCACTTATTCCTCCTCCTCTTCTTCTTCTTCCTCCTCTTCTTCTTCCTCCTCCTCTTCCTCTTCCTCCTCCTCTACGACCTCTTCCTCCTCTTCGGGTTCAGGCTCGTACTGAGGCTCATCGTCCTCTTCAACTTCGGCCTTAACGTCCTCCTCGCCTTCGGGGGAGTCGGTGTCGCCCTTCTTCTTGCCGGGCCTCTCACCGAACCACTTGGGCAGCCTCGCTGTTTGTCACATATTGATATTAGACTTACAAGCACAGTAGGTGAAAAGCAGAAAGCGACAGTTGCCTTGGAGTAACTACTCTGACTCAAGTAAAACCTCTTTTCAATGCCCTTAGTGGGAGCTCTAAATACTATGATTTTAGCAAACTTCCTTTCATATTTTCTGCGTTCATTCTATATTACTTTCAATAAAGTTAGTTTTATGACAGAAAAAGGTCTTTTCATATGACCTTTTTGGCATTGGGAATCACAATTATGCATCATTTCCATAAACAACAGTACCTATCGTTTATCTCCAAATACTCCTTATAATCCATGTTATATTAAAAGTCTTTACATTCATCTGTGAATATAACATGGTTGAATAAATCGTAACAATCAGTGTCAAACCCAGATAGAGTAAATTCTTAGTCAAGCCGTACTTTTTAATACAAGTAGGTAATATGTCATTAGGTAATATGTATTGTCATTGTACATTCGGTTTTCAAACGATTATTTACATAGGAGGGATCATCATGCAACAAGATTTTGACAAACTTGTGCGCATTAATGCCCATTAATGCGCACAAGTTTGTCAATTCATTCATTGGTCAGATGGTTTTGGTACATTGTAATTTGGAACATACTGTTTAGTAGCGTAATTCGAATTTAAACAGTCAACTTTTGGCGAATTAAATCAACCTATTATTTTTGTCGTAAAACAACCGAAAATAGTTGTAGATAGATATATCATGACGCGCAGCTGTGGACTATACTGCTATTTTTGGAAGATGTTCACAAATAGTACTTACTCTTCTGCCTGCCACCGAACTGGTCGGCCCTCTCTTGCCACACCTTCTCGAGGAAGTCCTTGTTCAGTTTTTCAAGGTCCTAAAGGAATCGTTAACACAGGGTAAATACAATGATAATGGTACAATAGGAGATGCACACGACCGGGACTCGAACAAGGAGAGAGAATATTATGTAGCTGTAGAAATATATTACTCGGTGAGAATTTACTACAGATGAACTCAGAAATATTTAGAGGTATATGAAACAATTTGAGATTTTTGTTCCGTAGTAAACAACTACTCGTGTATATTTCCACAGCAGAGTGAGGTAGTTGTGGGTCACAAATGGAGCATAACATGCCGTGTAGACATGCGTCGTGGGGTAACATTGGGGACACAACCGCCACACGTGGCGCTCTCCTCTTACTTTTGGTGCGGTTCATAAACTCTGCCATCTTCTCGTTCCATATTTTATCCATAAACTCTGCCAATTGAGTATCCAAACCCTGCGTTTAAATGACATCATCAATATCAGGTTCCGTAGACGGAAACTTCATGAATTTGTGTGCGTACACTATCTTTGCTCTGCCATGTTAACAAATTATTTTCATTGCCTAGTTGTACTATTTTAAGTAGCCAGATGTTTCCCCGAAGATATGTCTCATAATTAAAATCGTTACTTCATAACGATGAATTAAATAGAGGTGAAAGTGACCTGAATCGAGTGCTTGGCATACGTCCAACTTACGTGGGACAGAATATAATAGTATTTCTAACGTTTTCAGGAAATGAATGCGAATTTAATTTCCAAGCAACGCATAGTTTGGATTACTTTGGCTGTAGAATGTGGGCGTATGTTCGAGAAGTAGTGTGGCAATACTTACACCCTCGAACAACTTCTTTTTGTCGTCGTAAGACCTTGTGTCGACACGTCGCTCGTACTTGGACGCTACTTGGATTTTGGGCTGAAAATGAATAATGATGTTAGCAATTATGACTATCCCCAAATATCTAACGTTTTGTATTAAATATTAAGTAATGATTATGCTTACCGGGTGCTTGCCTGTGAGTGCCTCAGGGTCGAGACCCTTTTTGAGGGCCTTGTGTCTCAACTGTTGCTTCTGTCTTTCTTTGAGCTCTTTTAACTGTTGACAAAAAGGTATGTTTAATATTCATATCTTTGCAAATACAAAATGCTGCATTTATTAAACTTATAGTTGTTCAACTTACGTCATAGTCCTGCCTCTTTTGCCTCTCCTCGAGATCGTATTTCTCGGTCTCGAGTTTGATGATGCACTCCCAGAGTTCTGTGGCCTTCTGTCTGAGCTTCTCAACGGAGAGGTTCTCGATGTTCAAGGGCTTGATGCGGATGGACAGCGAGATCTTCTTCTCCTCTTCAAGCTGCTCCTTGGTCTTGTTGCGTTCCAATTGAGCGTTGCTAAGGCCGAACTGTAAACAAAGTTTAATTTCGTTGAATGATTCAAATCGACTTAGGTTTTCCCGAGAACTGCTCAAATTACGTTGTGTATTATTTACATAAGATGCGCTGAGATAAACAGTTTGTGCATTAGGGAAAACTTGTTTATGTTTTCAGAACACTTGAGTAATTTATTTGTATACTGTGCAAACAGTGATAGTTTGTAGGTACTTACGTTATCGCTCTTCTTTTGGATGGTGAAGTTGGGTCCGGTCTTGCTGGATTCTTTCATGGCCTGGAGCATAGCCTGGCGCTTCTTCTCGGCCTCCTCGAGTCGCTGCCTCTTCTCTTCGATGTCGCGTTGTTTCTTCTCTTCAACTTCGCGAACTCTCCTTTCTTCCTCCTCCTTCTTCTTCTGGGCGAGGCGCTTCTCTTCTTCAGCGCGAGAAACCTTGAATTGTTAGAACACGTTTAATATAGCAGTGATATGACTCGTGTTAACATTGTACCATTCATCACATGATAGTTGTTCGATTCTGCTGTAGACGAACCTTGCGCTTGGCCTGCTTCTCCTTGAGGCGTTTGAGCTCATCTTCCTCCTTAGCCCGCTGTTTGCGCCATTCGTTGATGTATTCCTTCAACTGCTCATCCAAGTCCGACCGCTTCTGGTCTTGACGCTGTTCACAAAAGACGAATTACGTTATTAATCTTTGGTACCATTCACAACCAATGTTTTTATGATAAGGAACTGAGTGGTGATAATTACCTTGATGAATTCTGGGTCTCCCTCACCCCTGTAAACACAGATGAACCATATTAGTCAGATCGCCATGAAATATGTTTGTGTTAATGTTAGAAACCGTTGTCACGGTCACAATACATATAACTTCTGTTACGGTGATTTGAGTTTTACGGTAACTCGTTATAGTTAAATTTCCGCTGTTACGCTTTTACATCGGCGTGTAAGCAGGGACATCAGGTACTGTACATATTGTTAAAGTTTTAGCTTTATATTTGTGAACTGAACAACTACGTGACAACATTACTTGTTAACATATTATTGTTACACGATTCATAATTATTCTTCTTTGGGAGCCATATTTGATGTACTTTTTTAGATAAATTAATGTTGACTCCATCCATGTAAATTGTATTTAATAGTCATAGTTGTGTAGTTTTGTTTTTGTAATGGCAGGTATTATTGTTTGTTGTGGGTTTATGACAACATTTATAATTCCATGGCTGTAGTAGACGGACATGTACACATATTACGACACGATTACATTATTTATTACAAGGTAGGTAGTCATGCACCGATGTCTTGTTATTTCTTTCATGCAATAAATCAAAAATAAGTCAGGGCAACTCGAGCAGTTGCCCGTTGACCGACATTTTGTTTGTTTGCAGAATGGCGCGGGCGCAGCACAGCACCGTTTTCTAAAATAGAACACCTACCAACCGATATAAAAATAGCAGCCGACGTCGGCGTGCGGTTGTTCATTCGCCGAACGATCGTCTGCTCGTATACGAATACGATAAATTTGGGAAACGTTCGTAAAAACATGCGCCCGCGCCTTATCTAGTTAATGATAGGATTATAGTTAGTGACACCACAGAGAGCGGTGCAACTTACGCGATCGATGGTCTACTCCTAGAAACAGAAAACAACAATCAGCCTTCTACTATTACCTTTTACAATATTCTACTTCTTATTGCAAAATTCATTGTTCGTAATCAAAATAAGCGGTGACAATTAGTGTATTCTGCGCATATACGATACAAACACAGCACAAGCCAGTAGCCGTTGTCATCAAGATTTTGAATTTTGCCAAAAGGACCGTACCTCGTTTTGCTTAAGCAAAATCACTAGTTGGTATAAGATACGTTAATTTTGTGCCAATCAATCAAAGTGCCATAACAGTTCAGTGGCTAGAAGCGAAGCGGTAGGGCAGTTCGTAACTAGAGTTTACTTACTCTGGTTTAGGAGCGGGTCTTCATTTGGCAACGACGAGAGCAGCGACGGGAAAAGAAAAAATAAAACACGATTAAAAACTGTGCAGCCGCGAAGAAGTTTGTATTTCATTTGATTTACAAAAGCTTAGGGTTAAAGCCAAATTGATGTTCACTCACAACTTCGACAACACTCTGGTATTGTTCCACTTTGTACACGGACAAGATCAGGCACTTACTCGTCCTTGTTACTCTGATCTTTCCGATAGCATCAAATCAAACTCATGGTTCGGTTGGTTATATGGAAGATTCCACTGTTAGAAAGCAAGATCGACAGCGCTCAGCTCCTAGCATAAGTTGTAGGTAATCTGTAAGCAACGAAAGCGACCAAGTAAGCGCTACAAGCGTTAGGGTTGCCATCTAAACTTAGCCTAAAACGAGCGAAGCATGTGTGAGTGCCGGATCAACCAAAATGGCACGCCACTTACTTCCTGTAACAAAAGAGAGAACAGGGTTTGGTGAGGGCGTGCAACAAGCCCAAGATTGGGGGGTTCCAAGAAACTGGGGATCAAAACTTGCCATCATGCTCAAATAGTCCAAAAGTAAGACTATCGATGTACAATCTCTTGTACTCCTTCGATCTAATAGATTTGGAAAATGATAGAATCGCCAAGGCAAAGTAAAAAATCAGGCCGAGAGAAGCTGAAGTGTTCCAAAACCAAACAGTTTCTAAGAGAACTAATTTCAGGGAATACGGGAGAGACCGGCCGCGCTGTACTGATATACTTACGTCTCTTGGACTTCTTCTTCTACTTCCTCCTCCTCGGAGCCACTGTGGAATAGATAGGAATGCAGTGAACGGACACATACAAGGACTCACAGATACAGTGTTCTAGTTAGCACAGTGTGTACACATATAACAGAGGGCATATCATTATACATTGCAGTGAGTACAGGGGAAACAGACTGGGTGTACTATACTACACGTTGGAGTGTAACTTGTGTCTGTGTGATTGTTTTGTGTAAGCAAAGAAATATCTTACGTTCTGAGATCCTGACTGTTAAAATATTATTCTAAATACTTACGAGTATTCTTCTTCGTCAGACATGGTGGTAGTTTATTTAATCTGTAAAACAAACATTAAGTTTTATATAACAAATCAACATGCAAATCATTTTCGATCTCATCTGCTAACTTGACATTACCGCTTCCTGGATGATGCAGGAAGAATAAAATTCCAAGTGTTAGAAACGGTTCGACGAACGATTGATAGTTCGTTGGCACCTTTCGGGGACAAATACAGTACTAATTGCAAGTCACAGCTGCATGTAAGCAGTAACTATCAGGTTGCCAATATCGATAGATGAATATCGGGTCTGTTTACATGAGGCGTGACATCATAACATAACGCAGAATATATTGGCATCGCGTCAATAGATGCATCGATTAACATTTTATCGACGGCTCGATTTATCTAGCATCAGTGCATACACATAATATGTTTACATTTGCCTCCCAAAATAGACTAGTAGTGTTTTCTAAATAGCCACCCAAGTGTACCTACATTTGAGCCAAATGACTCTATGTGCACTGTGTGCAAATTTCTATTCAGTGTTTTTGGCTTCTGTACCACTTCGAAAATGTTTGAGACTATTACAAGTTCTATGACTGCGTAGTTTAATTGACCCTTTGGTCTTTTTAATAATCATTTCGCGTTTCATTTATTTGCTTTTATTAGACTCGTTTATCATTATGCTATTTAATAGCGGCTTCAGATTCAGACTTTTTTTATCAAACTAGTTATGTCTTCAACTCATTCATTAACTGAAAATAGATAGTACCTAGCATTCCAATAAATGTCGAACTTTTTCTTATGTGCCAACATTAGAAAAAATGGCGTGGGCGCGAAACATGAACGCGGGAAGCGTGAGATTTGTTTATGAAGTCTATCTTATTTTTAGCGGTTTTATCTTTCCTGCCTTCTAGCGTACACCTACATGTTGGCAACCGTTCAAAGAAAGTGTAAAATTGGATTTCGCGTTCGACTCAATGTTGCCCAGGATTCGAATTTCGGTGAACCTTGAATTTTGTACAAATTTTCCGCGAATTTTTTTCTAGATTGCGTCGTTAGACAATTAATCAAATCAAAAATTTGTTGTGTTGGATTTATAAATATTTTATTTTAAAAGTTTAACTAATGACGATATTGTATTGTTTAGTTTATTTTATTGATTGATAAAACATCAATAATCAATCAGACCCACAGAGGTCAAGTCCTCGCATGGATTGAATAAAAATCGATCGTGAGTTTTTAACCAAGTTATGGTTATCCTTTAACCCGGCTTGAGTAAGGGTCTGAAGTTTTGTATTCTTTCAGTTTCAATAAAAAAGCTTTGGAAAATTCGTAAAGTGTTGATCGTGAATGTAAAGTTTTATTTTACGCAGTAGCTTAACACCTTGAACGCCTTGGGGGACAAGGTATGGCCACGATAGCGGAGGATTTACCCTCACCGGTATTTTTTTTCTGTTAAGTAACTTACATCAATGGCGAAAATAAAAACATGACATTAAACATTTTTTTTTAAGTTGTGTGTGTGTGTACTACCTTTTCATTTATGAGAAAAACACAGACTTAAGTATTTAAAATTATGTTCTTTCGATTATCTATATTAGGTACCTATATTTGTAACAGGCATCGTTCAGTATTATTTACATGTCGAATTTAATCAATTAAATCAAAATATAAGTCAATCATATTAAGTTAGTTGGGCGCTTTTCCTCGTAAGGCATTAGGGCATTACTTTGAAACTATGACATAAATTATTGACTTTAGAAATATTCGACTGACTTTGAATGACATCGCACTATGTTTAAGGTAAAATGCATCTAACGATAACTTGTGAAAATTTAACAGTTGAGGTCAAAGTAAAATGGTCATATTTTTCGGGTATAGTGTGTAGTGTAAATGTATGTATAGTTGAAAAAATGTGGATTTTTGACAAAAATGTGTACATTATACGTTGGTGCGATCCTCATACATCCACATAGAGTATCGCTGAAACATTATGCGTGCGTGCATTGCGCGCGAGTCGCGGGCGGTAACGTAATCCGGCGCACTATACAAGGCGGTTGCTTCTATTTCAGCGTGGCGACGCCCGCACCCGTCCGCATTTGGCACATACCGCGCGCGTATTTTTAGACCAGCCTCCTTACAAGCAGTCTTTTATCTTCGACGTTTCCGAACTTAACATCCACAAGGATTCCCGGAACACAGTTATCCTACACACTATATGCCCGCTGGGCCCGTCACTGGCACTCTCACGGCACGGCACTTACGTCGCACGGGTGGAAGACGGTCACTCAGTCACGGCACTGGTTCTTCGACCGGCAGCACAGCGACGTTGGAATGTGGAGTCCGCGGCGACCGGGGCGGCTCTGGCCGGCGGCGGGCGGCTCAGCAGCCGCACGCACTCGCCCCCCCTGCGCCCGCCGCTATATTTAGCGCCGGTCATTTTTGAGCCTACGATTGCGAGCCAGCTCCGGTTTCTAAAGGGAAACTGACTGTCCTGCTCGGCCCGCGTACATGCCTGCAGGTGCAACGGCCACAGGAGGAAGGAACTCTACTGGCCTCGGTTGCTGAACTCAAAGCAGTAGCAACACCTGCCACCATCATGCTGATCCAAACTCGTAATAGTCCCAAATAAGTATATTGTGATCAGAAGTCTTAAAACTAAGCAGTGCTCCATGTTTGTGAAAATAATCTCCCGAAAGCCTACGCAAACTAAACAATAGGCACATATCCAGACTTCCGTGGTCGATATGATCTAACTGGTACGGTACACATAATACGGATGAAGTGCGAGGAGTTAAAATAAATGATTGCTTTACAATGCAGTTTTAGACCGACAGTGTTTATGTATGTTTTACATGACTTACAGGTGTGTGAGTATGAGCCGACGCCGGTCTGTTCGTCAATGTAAGACGAGCGGAGAGGAGCAGGCCTGACTAAAAGCTTACCGAGAGAATCACTACATTTTTATATTTTGCTTAGCTTCGGGAGATTGTCATTTGGTGGGGAGTTCGATTGTTTCTATGCATTTATTACGAACGCTTCGGACGCCACGCTACGCGAAGGTGTGGTCCACGCGGATGGAACTGCGTATGTCGACATAAATCATACTGAAAAGTTGAATAGGTAAAAGTGTCGTCGATAGCGCGCTTTCATTTTCGCAAGAGCTGTCTTTGAATGGCTGGTGCTGGGTTCAATTCCTGGATTAGAAAAAATATGGTGGGGTTTTACAGTTTTATTAGTAGGTAAATGCTTAGTTATTTCATCACAAATGAGCAGCGTTCTATAGGTAGGTACGTATCCAGGATACGCATCTGGAAATTATTAGGCACAAAGCATAGGTACCTAATTATACCTCTAAAGTTGTCGGGAATAACTTTTTAACATGCCATGTTGAGAGTCTTATTAAACTGAATATTGACAACCTAATAAAATTGTCACAAAAATTATTACTGTATAAGGGTTCTAGGTTCGATTCCTAGGTCGATTAGTGTAATATTATATTGGCTTGGACGTGGAAATTCTCGTTATACTACGTTGTCTAAAATCGTGCCCGACGTATAACAAAAGGATCTTAATTACATGCGAAATAGCATCTTACTAATCCCTACGGATGGAGAGCAGAAAAAAACCTAGAAGTAGAGTGTAGTAAGCAGAGATTAAACTGTAAAACAAGAGCGTTACTAAGTACTAGATATTGCTCATATCACCCTGGTTGACCTGGGTATGTACCCATATTTACTTTTTTACCCATTTTTCGGGGAACTTCAATTATTATTGCAATGTTCAACTTGTACCATTTTGTTTGGACAGTTCGTTGACCAGACTCTAGCAACCTAGATTGCATTGAATCTTACATTCTCACCCTATTAAAGTCATATTGTTTTACCAAATGAGTGATGATGATGAGTTGGTTACCAAAATGTTCCTCTAAAGACTGGTAACGCACTTGTAACTTGGTGTAGTGTCCATGGACGTCGCGTGCTTCGCATCAAGTCTAATGGTTTGCCTCCCTCCTATTATATTCAAAAGAGTTGTATCGAATGCAAACCCATGAAGAAGCCCGTAAAGGCTGGATTGTGGAGCTGGAAGGACGTACGTTTATCATAATAAAATTCATGAGGAAATTCTTGTACCAAATGATTCTAAATTCTAAAGTGCGTAAAGTAAAAAGGTATAAAGTGGAATACCTTATTTTAAAATAAACTTTTATAGTATTTTTTTTCTCCTTTAGCAACCGATTCTCCAAAGAAATCTTTGTAATCTGTGTAAACGGGATTACATTACGTGACAGACACTGACATTACTGACAGACAGAAGTTCAAGTTTGTCATTGTCACTTTTTGGTTAGGTTATGTTTACGTTTGTGTTTTGATCAGAAAATATCAAAATATGTAAATAAAAAATCACTTGTTGAATAAATTAATTCAAACCTATCTTTAAAAAACACATTACAATGACTTCCTTAGATAACATACAAGACACTTCAACACCAAAACGCCGAAGAATGGGCACTGGAAGAATATTTCGCTCCAGTCTGAACAAAAGTAAGCAAAACAATGGTTTACTAATGGGCTTTAGTCCAGTAATGATTCCTAAACATAACGATGTTGAGAACAATACCACAGAAAGATGTGATTCTCCGCTTCTGCCGTGTAACCAAGTAGAATTTCGAAGTATTTGTGATTCGAAAAACAATAGTTCAATTTGTGATATTCCACCCTCCCCGGATGTGTTACCGGCTTCAGTTGGAAACGAATGGGAGTCATTAAACATATGTACTAGTCATATAAATGAAATTGATGAAATAAGTACTGAAGACAGAAATAATCAAGTATTATCAGAATTTATAGAAGATATTTCAGATGACATGTTTCAATCGAAATTAGAACAATCTCACATAAAAGAGATTGACAAGAAATTCACGGATAATATTGAAAAGAGTTTTGATATGGTAAATCAATCAATAAGTAATCTAGATGAAATAATGAAGAACAAAAGTTTATTATTTGAAACTAGAGACTCATTCTTACTTGATGTGAAGGAAGATCCTACTCAACACATACAGTCTAATCTAAACATCAAGAAAAAAGAAGAATTTAAAATGGAGAACAGTTTTTATGGTTTGCCAATGATTGCTAAAGGATTGTTTAAAACTTATAGGAACATAGAGAAATTTTATGGTAAGTAATATAAGTTTTATCATAAACTTAATATTCCATTATTAAACTTAATAAAATGCTTCTTTTTTAAATAATTTAGAGTGGCAAGAAGAATGTTTGAACTTGGAAGCAATACATGAAAGGCGGAACTTGATTTATGCTCTGCCAACAAGTGGGGGTAAGACCCTAGTGGCCGAGGTGCTCATGCTGAGGGAAGTACTGAACAGAAAGAAGAATGCCTTGTTCATACTGCCATTTGTGGCCATCGTACAGGAAAAGGTAAGACACTTAAACATCCTACTAACATTGTAAATGCGAAAGTTTGTTTGTTCCTCTTTTACATCAAATTGGCTTGAGGGATTGGGATGAAATTTGTAATAAGAGTAGGATTGGGATGAAATCTGTTATACCAGAGTATAACACATAAGCTACTTTCTATCCCACGCGAATGTGGCTGAAGTTAGTATCAGATAATCGTGTATTGAACTAAGTTGTAAATATAAATCTTGTTAGTTATTGCATTTATAGTTCAATAATAGCCGACCAGGGTGCTTACTCTTGAAACCAATGTCAATGCAATTTCAATCCAATAAAATCTCAATAATTATTCAATGTCAAAACTATACAACCCTTATCATAGCTGTTAAAATAGCTATCAGGGTACGGAATATAAAACCAAACTCAATACCATTTAGCTGATTCAATATTGATGCAATGGGTGCTAGTGTTACAACTCAGTATGAAAGTTCACAATACCAATGTCGATCCATCGGAATTGGACTCAAACATTGTCAATTTTGAAACCAGACATAAAAGAGTGATGTAAAGTTTTCCAAGATGGTGCTATAGCACCACATATATTTATAAATATAGGAAACCCGAAACATACTGATGTTTATTTGAAACCACTGGTGCACACTAATGAAATAGTAAGTTTTTGTATTGTAATTTTAGATCTGGGCTTTATCAACATTTGCTGTTCAATTAGACTTTTTAGTTGAAGAATATGCAGCAGGCAAGGGTCACATACCACCTAAAAAGAGACGGAAAAAGAACAGCATTTACATAGCAACTATTGAAAAAGGCGTGGCTTTAGTCAGGAGTTTGATTGAGCTGGATAGATTGCATGAAATTGGACTTATTGTGGTAAGATTTGTCATTTTTCTAACTTCTGAATGTTTGTGAGATAAAAGATTAAAAACAAATTAAAGCTATAAATGATATCGAGATATAGCTTTAGAAATATGATTTTTGTAACATATTAATTTATTGATTTAATAACCAAGTCTTGTACATTTTGTAGGTAGACGAACTACATTTAATTGGCGAGAGTGGACGTGGCGGAACGTTGGAAACATTATTAACTACTGTCATTTTTACCAACAGTAAGTGCCATTTACCAATAGAATGTATAAAATATGTAAATCAATTCATCGCATTTCGTTAATAGACTCTTAACTTTAACACTTATTAATAAAATCTAAAATCGGTCAAAGAATAATATATCCACTTATAAATCATTTTCTCTTATCAGAGGACATCCAAATAGTGGGCATGAGTGCAACAATAGGCAATCTACACGAGATCGCACAGTTCCTCCACGCCGACGTGTTTCAACGACAGTTCCGTCCGGTGGAGTTGACGGAGTACGTCAAATTGGGGGACATGCTACACAAGATCGTGTGGGGACCTGAGGGCGTTGAGTTTGTACCAGATAGGGCGCTTGCTTATAACGTAAGACATATTGTGACACTTGCTTTATTTGTGAAAAATCGAGAGCTTCATAAAAAATGTTACCTTAGTGTTCCCTAAACCTGTAGTATTGTTTTAGTTAGTCTTTATATTCTAGTCTTCTTTGCAACCGAATTTGTTGCAATGCTAGTTTCGAGGATTCGATCTGGGATCAGACAAAAGATTAGCTTTTTTTTTCGAGATCTTAGTACAAATTAGGCTCCTATTCCTACTTGGCGAATATAAGAGTTCCGTTGGTGCAACTATTCCTATGTAACATTTACTAGAGGTACTTTATTCCAGTACTCAGCAGCAGCAACATCTTTAGACCCTGATCTTATCGGCGGGCTGGTCTCCGAGGTGGTACCTAAAGGCTCTGTCCTCGTATTTTGTCCTACAAAGCGCAACTGTGAGAACGTCACTACCTTATTATGCAAGTTACAAAGACGGTCAGTATATGTATAGTCGTCATGTTAATGTTACTTGCGCTCAAGAGTTTTTTTTTTTTTTTTTTTTTGATGTGGGAGAACTCTTAGTTTTGTCTTTCAGAACCAACGCAATTTGTGGTTAGGCTTTTAAATATTTTTTCTTTGTTGTTTTTAGTGAGATGTTATCCCACAAAGCAGCTGAACGGCAAGCGCTGGAAAGTGCATTAAGGGCTGAGGGAGCAAATTCTGATCTTGCTCAAGCAGTGAGATATGGCATCGCTTACCACCACGCGGGTCTTGCAAGCGACGAGCGGTCGCTACTGGAACAAGCTTATAGGTCAGTAGAAAGAGATAATAGAATAGATTAGGTATGATGACAAAATTGTAATTGAGTTTTGACCAGTACGTATTTTGGAGAACATGTAAAATATTTTTTGGTTTTTGACACTTTATTAATTATGTTTTTGATTACGTAACCAAACGGTATAAAAACATAGTTGATAAAATAACTCGAAATATCGCATGACTTCATTAAAACTTGAGGTTTATTTATTTAAGTAGCCTTTTTTATTTCGGAAAAAAGTATGCATGTTGGATTAAATAGATTTCTTATGTTCATCATTCCTATAGGTACTTACCTACCTGTAAAATTTGTATCTCTGTAGGTCAGGTACAATATCAGTATTATGCTGTACGTCGACCCTGGCTGCCGGCGTCAACCTGCCCGCGCAGCGCGTCATCCTCCGCGCGCCGCACGTCGGCCGGGACTTCCTCACGCTCGGCGCATACCGACAGATGGTGGGCAGGGCCGGACGCGCCGGGGTCTGTGATACTGGTCAGTATAATTAAACTGTATTATGATTAAGGTTTAGGTCGCAAGTCGTGTAGCAAAGAAATTACTGCAATTAAGCGTAACCTGCTTTGAAGAGAGGAACATGATATATTATAAGTTACCAGTAAAGGATAGAATACCATACATGATTAGATAAAACATCGGACTTAGACACTACTTAGGGACTTAGGGGACGAGGAAGAATTGGCTTAAGTAGAATAATGTGAAAACGAAACATGAAAATACTTATTCAAACATTGTATGCGGTTTTGCTCTTGGAAAATATGACGGGCGATTAATTAATTTTCTTATTTCAGGTGAGAGTATAGTGATATGTGGCGCGAGTGTATGGCCACAACTACAAGCCGTGCTACGCGGGGGCCTGGCGGCGGCACGCAGTGCTCTGCGTCGCGGGGCCCAGGGCCCCGGGGGCGTGGCCGGCGGGGGCCTGCCCAGCGGGGCCCTGGCAGGGTTGCTACTGAGCGGTGTAGCGTTACGCCTGGCGTGTACTCGCGCGCGCATGCGAGACTTCCTGGCCTGCACGCTACTCGCTGTTACTGGGGACGATTCCTGCAGGTAGGGAAAATGTAACTGTTCGTATTTGATGCAGTAACATGTCCCATTCACTAACAATTGCACGTAATTAGTCCGTCAGATATAAATACGTTACTGGATGAAACTCTACGCTCCCTTCTACAATCCGGCGCACTAGAGGTGGCGAGGGGGGACAGGGGACAAAGCAAGCAGGGTGAGGGGGACACGTCGCATGTAGCAGTGCGGGAGTGTCGCGTGTATAATGATACTGAGCTGGCCGTCAGCGCATTGGGCAGTGCTGCTATTAAAGGTAAGTTGACTTGGTCATCGGTAGGTTCCCATTTTGTTTACTTCTAATGCTGAACATAATAGGTTTTCCTATAACACGCTGCTGTCTGTCACCTGAGCTCAACTCCCAGCATTTTGAATCCAACTGCTGTAAAAATAGTTTAACCGTCTGCAGCTGACGTGTAGTCCCACAGACACCGCGAAATACAAAATCACGTGTTATACCGTCATTTTTCAAATACGAGCATCACTGCTGCGAGTACCTTACTGTATAGTGCTCGCTATACTTTAATTCTACAAAAATATTTGCTGTTGAAATGATGTCTGGTACAATACACACCTCAGTTGAATTGTAACAATTTAACCACGTCAGTTGCAGAGGGTTAAACTGTCAAATACCAAGCGGTCACCGGTGACCGCAACCTATTGTTCTATAATTGTGTCTGCAAAACCGGTACTCGACGAGTTAATCTAGCTAGATGGTAGGTGCATGTGGTCTAAACTGAACCTCAATTGTCATAATTGAAGTTTAGTTCAGTGGAGACCACATCTTGACCACATTTGGTTCGATCTAACGTCTAAACTAGAGTTTAGTAAAGTCATTCATTAAAAATATCTCCAATGTTTTGTTCAGCCATTTTTTTAAATTCTAGGAACAGTTTTATAGTTCACACACATTATTATTTTGCTTATTCTTAAAATGTATGTTTTTCGTAGCTTGCATGGACTTGACAGCGGCAGAGCAGTTCCTGGTAGACTTGGATCAAGCCTCCAAGAGCTTGGTGGTGATGGGGAGCCTGCATCTGTTGTACCTGGTCACGCCACAAGATGCCGCATCCATCAAGCCGGACTATGCTCATTATTATTCTTTGGTAAGTGAGTAACTGCATCGTCAAGTGTCACGCTCTCGAGTTTGATTCTCATGCAGAACGAACAAATTGGATGGCGTTGCCGAGTGGGCTAGGTCTTTTGGCCTGCAAATCAATCCTCTCAAGTCTCAGGCCATGATCATCGGTAGCAGATATTATCGAAACGCTCTCGACGTGTCTAGCCTTGGTCCGTTACGTTTGAATGGCACACACATTCCATTCACTGATACTGCAAAAAACTTGGGGGTGCATATCGACTCAAACCTGTCGTGGGCCTTTCAGGTGAACGAGGTTAGTCGGAAAGTTCATTTCTCCATCCACTCGCTGAGGCGCCTCCAGACCCTGCTTCCGATGACGACTAAGATTCACCTCGTCCAGGCGCTGATCTTGCCTCTCATTGACTATGCAGATGCTTGCTATTTGGACGCTACAGAGGAGCTATTAAATAAACTTGAGCGTTTACAAAATGTATGTATCCGTTTCGTCTTTGGTCTTTGGAAGTTCGATCATATTTCTGAATTTCGTAACAGGCTCAAGTGGCTCCCAATCCGTCTTCGCAGGAACACTCGCATATTATGTCTCCTCTACAACATCCTGTTCAACCCAGCCTATCCTACTTATCTCCGTGACCGTTTCTCCTTGGTGCGTCCTCCTGAAGTCCTTACTCGTTCTCATCTTAAATCCTATCTTAAAATTGTGCCCCATAATACCAACTTCTACTCCTACTCCTTCTCCGTTCATGCAGTGAGACTATGGAACTCACTCCCGCCGAACATTCGGGACGCCAAGTCAATCTCTACCTTTAAGAGACAAGTGAGAGAACATTATCTTTCCTCCTGAAATATAGATCTGTTTGATTATATTTATATATGTAGGTATATTTATATAAAGGTTATTTTATTTTCTTTTTATATAATAGCATTGTATTAGTTTGTTTTATTGTTAATTATTGTTATTTCTATCTGTTTCTTCGGTATTATTACTTTTTTTTTAATTGATATTTATCTTGTTTGTGTAACACACTATGTGTCTCGGTGTTATTATATCTTTTCCTGCCACAGGCCCACAGGAAGAGATTCCAGTTGGAATATGTGGGGCCTATGTACTCTGTTTTTATATATGTATTGTCCTCTGTGTTGAATGTGTGTACATAAATAAATAAACAAATATTTGTTTAGTTCGTTTCGATATTTGTATCGATTTTTTTTTTCAGTATTCAGCTTTGGACGAAGAAGGTATTCAGACTGCGAAGGTATTAGGAATCACTGAGCAAAACGCTATCCGTATGATGACTGGGAAACCCATTACAGTAAGCATTTTGTATTGTTTTTAGACGTTTCTTGTTGTGCGAACTTCAAGTTATGACAAACTGTAAAAACTACTAACTATTCACAGATTTTCAACCCTATGACCTTGTAATAAAGTTGTAAATACGCCAAAGAAATACCTTTTCATAATAATGTTTTATGTGTTACAGAACGTGTCTGAGAGAGTATTGTGTCGGTTCTACTTAGCTATGATGCTGCATGACTTGTGGAAGCAAGTTCCCTTTGCCACCGTGGCTCATAAGTAAGTTACTAAACTGACCGATAGACGATGAATATGTGTTTAACTTAAGTAGTTGTATAAATCCTTATACAAATTTGACAGATATGTAGGCTAGAAACTGAGGTAGTTAATACTTATTTTTACTAATTAAAATAATGTCACTTAATCAGTAATTTGCAGAGGGGGAACTAGGAAGGGGGAAGGGGTAACATTTCTATCATGTATAGCGCACTATTTACTTAATCGCATGTTATTTGTGTTTCTGTACGTAAAGTTATACAAACTTAACGTCAAAACACAGTTAACCGGCATCGCACTAACCCAGCAATCAACTTGTCATTTAAATATAAACTTTAAACCGTATGGCGTGTGACATATTTCATAACGTCAATATTAAAAACGCGCCGCCTGCGCTCTTACAGCCGTTTTCTATTGGTTCCTAAGCAAAAAACGCCGTTGCTTGATAAATGTGTTTTGTACCTATACAACATGTAATGTAATTAACGCACACCCTCAAACACCCCAATTACAATTATGTTATAACCATAATACATACACTAAATTTTTAATTTAACATGTATATGCATCCTTACTGGTCTTGTCATAAGGTTTATTTTTCTTTATTTTGTATTGAATGATAGAATTTGTATGAATACAAATAAAACTGCGATTTTAAAAGTCTTATTGCTTTGACTTACGGTCCATTTCGATTAGTTTTAACAATACAGGGTTTATATGACAATAATTTCCGTAATTTTAATTATTTTTGAGATAAAAAATTACCTATACTAAAAATTATATAAATCGATTCAGTTAACGATTCTGAACAAACTATTTTTAGGATGTGCGTTATTTAAGTTACATGTTGTATACGACATTTGTACTTGGTGGTCTTCTTCTAAACCTGTTTAATGTCCTCTTTGCTCCATTAATACTACGCAGTACCACTATAGTAGCACGTGCTGCCTCCCGGCCAGGTACAGCGTGTCCCGCGGCGTGGTGCAGGCCGTGCTGGCGGCGGCGTGCGCCGCGGCGGTGTGCGGCGCGCGTCTGTGCGCGGCGCTGTCGTCCCGCTGGGCGGCCGCCGCGCTGCTGGCCGAGCTGGCGCCGCGCCTGCAGCACGCCGCCGCGCCGGAACTCACGCTACTCATGGATTTACCTAATGTTAAGAAGGTTTGTGTGCCTGACTTTGTTTCGTCCGAACTTTTCGCAAATAGATTGTACCGAATCTGATTCAGACTCAAAGTGCCCTTTGGATGGAAGGAAGACTCAGTTAAATATTTATATTTAATTTGGAATGATTGATAAATATTCGTAGGTTTCTGCGCGAACTAGTTTAGCATGGAAGTTTAGGAAAAGATATCAATATTTTTACAAAGTGAACATTGCACTTTTGATGCTTCTGGTGTTGTAGTTTGACCTTTTACGTTTAGTTTAGTCGGTTCATAGATTTTGTTGCCTATATTATAATACTAGCAAAAATTCAAATACAGACCTCCACTTAGACACCAAGACAATGGTTTCATTATTTACTATGACAAAGTAAAATTACATTTAAATAGCCTCTTGTCTGTTGTAACACCGGCTCCCGGTATAAACACATTATGGCCGCAATTTTCAACCGACAAGAGGGTATACAGACTTCAAATTACAAACTAAAAACCAAAAAGTAATTATTTTTCATTGTACTTAGTACTTAGTCCTACCTACTACAAAAGTATAGGTGCTTATTAACTTTTGTATGGGTAAATAATATTTCGTTATGAGAAGTCGATTAAATATTAGGCAGCATTGATGATATTTTTTTTTATGGCATAAGTCGACAAACGAGCAGACGGACCATCTCTGGTGGTAAGCAATTGCCGCCGCCCATGGATACCTGAAACCAGTGGCGTAGCTAAGGGGGGGCGGCGGGGGCGGCCCGCCCCGGGTGTCACCCGTTTAAGGGTGACACCCGAGCCCGACTATGACCATCAGTTATAGTTCTTTCTATTTATAAAAAATCGTAAATCTGCGGCAGAGAGCATAACCGCCACTAATAAAATTATCTAGGTAACTATAATATCGTACCACGAACATAATAATTGATATTAAAAAAAAACAATGTGCACAGTGTCAATCGATCAGGGATTCCCCCAAAATTTAATACCCCGTTCGCGCATAACCAACGCTAGTCAGGGGATTCCCTCGATATAGCGCTCGTCACTTGTATTGTGGATTGGGCTTCTTTTGTTTCCGACCGCATTCATTTCAATATTCGCTTACGTGAACGTGTGAAAGTCTAGTGCAAAGTGTTTGTTAAATCTTAGATATTATAAACAACATTTTTTGTATAAAAGTCGATTCTTGAAGAAAATAAACAAGGTAAGTGAATTATTTTTGTTATTACAGGTAATACTTACATTTTTTACCCATTTAGTTTCTAATAGCAGTATCTTAGATTATTTTGAAAAACCCTTCAATTTTATTCTCTTTGAATTACTGTGTATTTTAAACTATATTATTGAGACGTCCCAAATGATAAATAGGTACCTAAAGAAGGTATTTCAGACGGATTGCAATAATATTTTTTTGTTTAGCCTGGGCAAGTATTACTTATCTACTAAAGGTATTGTTTTATTAAAATAGGTTTTAAAGACTTTGCTGGTGTAAAAAGATTTTACTTATATTTCTACACGTTTTACGATATTTCTTTAGGTAATAATGTTTAATTGTAAATAATATTCTTATTTATTATTAACTTACTTAATATTTTCCTATCTAATAGCAATGGGATTTGTTTACAAAAACGGAATACATTCAGTTTAGATTTTTGATTGAAAGTTATCATAATCATAATATCATACAACTTCGCGTACATTGATTTTGCTCCGAGATGAGCAGCTCGAGCACTCGTGGCACGGATATCACAATTAACGTTGGAGTTTTTAACTAATATTTTTCTAATAATACTTAAAAACATATTTACACCCAGACGCAGGATTGTTAGGTAATACAAATTAACATTTAACAATCCTGCGTCTGGGAAAAATATATTTCACAAAGCTAGTTACGTAACGTGTAGGTGTTTATTTACTGTTATAATTAGTTTATAAAATCAACGTTTCACTTACTAACTAAAAATATTTTTTAGAATACCCAGAACGAAATATGCCTCGGGGAATTCATACTTCGAAAAGACAAAGCGGGTTTCAACAGAGAAAAGCCAAAAAGGCTAAAATGGATGAAATTCAGAGCATGTCCGGTTCTCTTTTAAAATATGTCACAAAAGCAGATAGCGGCCAAAGTTCAAGTAAAGTACCCGAATCTCCTGCTGACGAAAGTAATGATTCACATCTTGGAGACTAACACTCGGATAGCAACATCGACAATACAGAATCAATGAAGACGACCCAGGACCTTGACGGAATCAAAATAAATAATGAAAATGACGCCGTTAATGCTACTTTCGGAGATAGTATTAGCTTTGAAGAATCAGTTCAACACTTGAGAGATGTTTCACATTGGAGTTTACCGGTACCTGATAATGTTCGCCTTGACATAATAAAATAGGGCAGTGAACATTTCCAGAACAAAGAAGGACCGTTTCCTACTGTATCTCGTCATGGTTCAAAGATTAAAGGTGATTCTCGTCATCTTTCACAGGAATGGTTTTATAAACCGATGCCTAGTGGTGAAAAAATTCTACGATCATGGATGGTATTTTCTCCTATATCAAATAACCTGTACTGTTTTTGCTGTCGTTTATTTGCTGTCAGTAACATACAAACAACATTTACAACTGGATTTCAGAAGTGGTGGAAACTAAACCCTAAAGTATTGGACCATGAAACTTCATGTGAACATTTAGAAAATTTCGAAAAGTGGAAAACTTTGGAAATGAGATTAAAATCTCACACCACAATAGATGATGCAGCCTTGCAATTAATGAATACGGAAAAACAGAAGTGGAAAAATCTTTTATCTCGATTATTAGATATAACATTGTTTTTGGCTAAACAAAACCTAGCATTTCGTGGACATGATGAAACCAAAGGGTCGTCTAATAAAGGTAATTTCTTAGAACTAGTTAAACTGCTGTCAAAGTATGATGCAGTACTCAAAGAACATATACTATATTTGGAGCAGGAAAAATCACCTAAAGTAACATATTTATCGCCAGAAATACAAAATGAGTTCATAAATGTTTTAGCTAATCATGTAAAATGTCAGCTTGTAAACGAAATTAAATCGGCCAAATATTTCGGAATCATGTTTGATAGCACACCTGACGTTTCACATGTTGATCAAATGTCTGAAGTGATTCGTTATGTAAAAATTAATAATAGAAAAGTAGAAGTCAAAGAAGTATTCTTAGGATTCTTTCCTTTACATGGAAAAAAAGCAGCTGACTTAAGCGGTGAAATACTAAAGAAGCTTGAAAACGATGGCTTAGATATTATGATGTGTCGTTCTCAAGGTTATGATAATGCTGCAGTTATGAGTGGTATACACGGAGGAGTACAAGCTATTATAAAAGAAAAAAACAATAAAGCAATTTTTATAGGTTGTATAGATCATTCAATTAATTTATGCGGCCAACATTCGTTCGCACAAAATGTGACTTGTGTTACATTTTTCGGAGCACTGGAAACAATATTTAACTTTTTTTCAACTTCCACAAGCCGTTGGGAAGTGCTCCTCAATCACAGCAAAGCATCTGTTAAAAGACTTTCGACAACGCGATGGAGTGCTCATTACGGTGCAGTAAAAGTATTGGCTGAAAATTTTGATGGGATAATATCTGCAATTGAGGAACTATGTGACCAAGACGTAAATTTAGAAACTAGAGGTGCTGCACAAAATCTTATGCCTGCTGTGTGCAATTTCTCATTCCTTTGTTTTCTTTTCTTTTGGAATGATGTGCTAAGGGAAGTGAACAATGCTCAGATTGCATTACAAAGTAAAGGTTTATGTGTTGATGAAATAATCATAAAACTAGAAGCACTTCGTCTATTCATTGGAGAGAAACGGTTGCATCTAGCAGAAGAGGCAATAGATTTTGCTGTACAAAAATCGGAAAAATACAACATTTCGATGGAACGACGAATTCGTCGCAAGAAACGCATGCCCGGTGAGTTAGCGTCGTCCACCGATGCTGGACTTACACTTAGAGCGGAACTTCAAAAGGACATGTTAGAATGCCTTGACAGATTCAATATTGAACTCGAAACAAGAGTAAAGTCCATTAAAGACGTAGCTTCATTGTTTGAGGTTGTGCAGTCAAAGACCTTGCTTTCGGCAAACACTGAACAGTTAAAATTAGCTATATCAAAATTTACTAACCTTTACGATGAAGTATCAGAAACAGAACTCCTTTTAGAAATACCAAGATTGAGAAGACATTTAAAAGCGGCTAATATTACTGTCTCTAATTGGGTGATACTGGACTTTTTGAAATTTATTGTGGAATGGGATTTTACAGAATCTCTTCCGAATCTAACGGTAGCACTAAAGTTATTTATAACAATATGTGCATCAGTAGCTTCATGTGAGAGAAGTTTCAGCAAATTAAAATTAATTAAAAATTATTTGCGGTCTACAATGACCGAAACCAGATTAAACAATCTTGGTATTTTAACGATAGAACATGAAGCAACACAAAATATAAATTTTGAAGACGTGATTTCGGAGTTCGCTAGTGTCAAAGCTAGAAGGAAGAAATTTTAATTTTTAACAAACTACATAAATTTGTTTTACATAATAAACAAATATTTGTAATAGGTACTCATATTTTAATAAAACGTAAATGATTATAACTTTTTTTTATTTTAACAGTTTCGATTGAGTTTTAGGGTGACACCTATAAAATCCGCCCCGGGTGCCACCTATGCTAGCTACGCCACTGCCTGAAACACCAAGGCCTTATAAGTGCGTTACCGGCCTTTTGGGAATTGGGATTTGAGGATTGTGAAGGATTCGGGGATTGGGGACACTGGAGAGGATTACCCCCCGGAATTGAGATATGGGTTCTGTATGATTAGCATAACATTCCGTTCCCCAGGCGCGCGCGCTGCAGTTGTACCGCGCAGGGTACCGGCGCGTGGAGGACGTGGCGCGCGCCGGCGCCGCCGACCTGTGCGGCGCGCTGCCGCATCTCTCGCGCGCCGCCGCCATGCAGCTCGTCAGCGCGGCACGGGTACTCATACACTTCTTTTTGACGGGAGTTTTTATAAAAACCTAACCCCCACCCTACGATTTTCTACTGTGTCGTGGGTACTTCTACAAACATACTAGTTCACATACACAATGACATTGAGACCTGAAACAACGATTTGCGGGCCACACAAAGAATTGCTGCGTGCGGGAATCGAACACCGCGCCAACCGTGCAGTCTCTTACTGACTACAACCACCCCATTCCTACTTCTGCTCTTGAAGCCGGAACCCCGACAACCCGCTTAGTCCTCCGCGGCTCAAGGGTTATGTTACACTTACGACAATTATACTTTTATTATGTAGGTAGGTAGGCCAGCAATAAACTCATTTCTTTCTTTGTTACATTTTATTAAACTTTATTGCTCTGGTATAAAGTAAAAAACATGATCATATATATACCTTTGAAGTTAGTTCTGCAATTATATTGTTTTTTTTTTAAAAGGTGTTTGTAGCTGTACCTACCTATAATGTAATTATTATTTTTTTTATTAATATTATAACATGTTTTGTAGATGATACTCATTGAAAAAGTGGAAAATCTTCGAGCTGAAGCTGAAGACGTCATGGACGAGCTTAATTCTTGATGAACAACACGTCTTTATTCCTTGAAGGAAGGGCATTAGTTAATAATAATTAAGAATCATTTTGTTTTGTGCAATTTATATTTAAATAAATATTGTGTAATTTTTAGAATAAGTTGAGAAAAATATAATCTTGTGATTTTTGTGCCTAAAAAGTGTAAAATCAATGATCACAAATAAAATCAATTTAATGTACAACTAAAATATGTGATAAGTTTTGTAAATAATACGGCCATGATATATTATGTAATTTAAAGACTGTAAAATATTTAGTATGTAAGGAAATGAATGGGGTGTAATGGCATTTATTTTTGATATTGAAATAAAATATTTTCATGAATTTTATGTTATTGTTATTTTGGTCGCTACATTAATCGAGGAAAACCTAGGTAGTTAATTGAATGTCTAATTTAGTTAGGCGGCTGCTACATGATATTTATATGCGTTGATTTTAACGTAAACATCACAAAATTTGGGAAAGGGTTTTAAAAGTATTGAAAGAAGTTTAACTTATTCATGAATTTGATTTATTCATCGTCTTTTGTACAAACATGGTTTCAACGTTAACGCTGGTAGTTTAGCCTTCTTCACGGGCGGGTCTCTGATCTTGGTGAACTCCATGAAGTAGAATACTTTATTGCTCTTATCCAACTGTTTCAGTTTGAATCCAAGTCTCTCCACCTCCTTCGCAAAGTCCTCCACTTTATCGAAACGACTTTCTACTTCAGCTATTAAAAGATGGCCTCTGTAAACAAAATGCATGTTATATGTTAGTTAGAAGAAAGATCATTTTTAATAAGTTTTTTATCATTCGACCTAGGTTCTTATTGTGATGGGATCAGTACAAAATTGGTATGGGTAACATGCAGTTTCTAGTAAGCACTTGTGAGAAAAACATTGTTAATTCTATATGAAACCTTAAAAGCTAAATTTTAATAAACTCCTAGCTTCGAAAATCCTAACTGAAATGACTGTGTCGTCATAACTGAGTAGTATATAGTGCACATTATGACTGAGTAGTCCAAACGCTCACCGTTTTCGTTAAGAGATTGTGGATACGATGCCAATTTCGTCAACACCATCACTCTCTACTCACTCCATTAGGTATAGACCTCATTTCCGATCTTTAGAGATTACTTTTGTATGAATGAATATAAATTTAGTGGACTTACCCCATTTTCAGCACACGGTTAGCTTCAAGCAGATACCGAGTTAAGTCAGTGCCCATCAGAGCGAGGCAATAGACAGTGACATCCATGGAGGCAGACAGTAGTGGTGTCCGTGCCATGTCACAGGCCTCCACTCCCGGCGCAGTGGCCACCAGGTCGAAGGAGCGCACTTTGTGAGGCACTCGCCGTGACAATGCCGCTTCTCCACAACCTAAGTCTGCTATGGTATGGGTTTTGGGCCTAAAAACAAAAAGGTTTTTTTTTTCATTATGATGATTAAAAGGGAAGCGTCTGAGATATTTTATCATAAATTGGGGCAAAATTGTTGATGTGATATTTTATAGTCATTAAAGTGTGCAAGGACTGGTGTCCTTACAGAAGCATGATTAAAGAAAAGTAAGTGGATTTAGTCAGTGCATTGCAAGTGTTTGTATATTTATCATGTGAGCTTGAAATCTGTGGGCATTGGTTCTAAATTGGTGACATTGGTCCACAGTTCATAACAAATGCTTAAATTAAAACCAATTTACATTTTCATAATTTTCTTAATAATAACATCAAGTGGATTGACGGGCCACTTCTTGACTTGCAGCTGATATCCTTGGTGGTATGTCTCAAAGGCATTTGGGTCATTCTGGAACAATTGCTGGGCTTCAGACCCTGATGATGTGTACAGCTTCTCATTTAAATATCGGAATTGGGCAGCTGAAAAGAAAAATAAGTAACATTATGTTTAGTTCAAAGGTTACTTTGTTGTTGTTACTATATCAGCTCTTACTGACCAAATTTGATAATTTTGTGTATGGGAGTAAATTTTTTCTAATTAGATCTGGAAGTTATTTACATTTACACCATTTAAGATAAGCATTAGTAAAATTAAACAAAATTATAGTAGCAATACCTTTTAATCTTTCCAGCATTCTATCTCTCAGCTTGTTCCCAGTGTTACTTGTGTTAATAGGTCTACGAAGACTACTAGTTTTATCTAACAACTGTTTAAATCTAGCTTTTTTCTTATCAAGACATTCAACATTTTCTACAACTTCACTATTTCCCTCACTTTTCAGATTTTTTACAATCTTTGAGTTTGAATTATTATCCTTTGTACCAATGATGCCATTTTTAACCTTTTTCTTTTTATTACCCTTCTGTTTCTTTTCAGTAAACAATACATCTTCTTTGTCATCATTTTCAATGACTTGGTTAAACTTTTTCTTTTTAGCGTTCAGTAGTACTTTGTCGAAGTTCTGTGATTCTGGTATTTCAACATCTTCCTCAATTTTTTTCCTCTTTTTATTTGGTGTTGTATCTTTTTTCGTTTTGTTTGTTGTGTTTTGTTCAATCTTTCGTTTTTGTGCTGCCTTTTTAGGGCCATTGCCTTTGATTTTGTCATTCTTTTCTTTAACATTATTATCTACTTTAGTTTGTTTATTGTTGTCTATTGTAGATTTTTCTTTTTTCTGAAAATAAATAATGTTAGGCAATCGGCTGGGGGGCTATATCACGGACTTCAAGTTTCGGAGAACGTAGGGAATGACACTAATAAGTAAATTAAAAAATTAAAGGTAAAATTAAAGAATTAAAGGTATTTGTGGCTTCTGCAGCAACAAACATGTGACTCCGGTCCGGACTCCGGACTGCCTCGTTGGCCGAGTGGTCGCGAGTGCGACTGCCGGGCAAGGGGTCTCGGGTTCGATTCCCGGGTCGGGCAAAGTATTACTGGGTTTTTAAAAAATTCTCAGTAGTAGCACGGAGTCTGGAAATGTGCCCGGTATATGGCAATAGGCTCACCCCCTATTACATGGGACTCATAACATAAATAGTGAAAAGTGGGTGTTACTTCTGTGTGCACCTCTGCCTACCCCTTCGGGGATAAAAGGTGTGATGTTATGTTTATGTTTCGGGGAACGTAGGGAATGACACTAATAAGTAAATTTAGGGAGATGAAGAGAAATTAATGAATTAAAGGTATTTGTGGCTTCTGCAGCAACAAACGTGTGACTCCGGTAGTTTAATTTTTGATCGAATCTTAAGTACAACTTACCTTAACTTTCTGCATAATTGGCAGGGCAATGGCATCAGTTTTGGGGACATCATCTTCCCAAGCTGGTATTTTAAACATCATTAATATAGCTTAAATAATATAACACCTGATTATAAAAATAATATTTAGGTTATGTTTACAACAGTCCACGATCTGTCAACTATTGCAAAACTCAAAGCCATATGATGACATTAGGGCGGCATCGTAGGCAGTTGTCAGTGTCAAAAATTGAGATTGACAGCTTCTCGCATCGAATTGGATTTATTTACGTTTTGTTTTACAACACTGCTCAATTGCCATTCAAGAAAGAAACTAAAGCGTTTACTTTTGAACACACCTCGTGTTATCATAGTCAAATTGTCAAAATCATATAAGTATTATATTGACGCCATAACACCATAACATAACGTCTCACCTCTGTCGTCCAAAGGAGATGTACTGGTAGAGATTCACTTGCACATAATTCTTACAATGTAACATTACCGATTCGATTCCCGCATAGAACAACCGTGCGGGAATCGAACCCGCGACGCGTTGCGCGGTAGCTAGTTGCCCAACCACTGCACCAACCTGCAGTCAATGGAATAAGTAGGTAGGTACAAAATTTAAAAAAAAACATAAATCGTATGGGATATGGTGGCATACGGATCACTTGGTCTGATTGTAACCAATTAGCATGGGCGTAGCCAGCTTTGGGCTCAGGGTGGGGCAGCAGCCAATCTATCCCCCGGGGGAGCCGATTCGGAGTCGCGGAGACCCTAACGGGTAACCGGGGCTCCGGCTCGACGTGCAGGAGAAGGAACGGGGTGGATTTTAGTCAGTAAGAGTCTGACACTCCCTCCCATCTCACCCAGGCGGGAGCAGTCATTCGATGATTTTCCCCCCTTAAAAAAAATCCCCCGGGGGAGGGCGATGGCCCTCCGATTTTTTGTACCTTGAGCCGTTACTCTCAAACTTGTTAATCTCTTTTTGGCTAAGACTGTCTCAGTAGGATCTCGCGATGGGGAACGAACGAAATCGCTTGACTTTTACACCCCATAAAACTTACCAGCTATTGCTTAAAGGAAATCTAAAGTCGTGGCCGTCTATTAAATTTAACAATATTTCCGTAAAACGAAAGGAGTCGGTTTGCTATCTCGGTCTAGTTTTGGAATACAACAGCTATTCTTTCATTGAACATATGAAGGCTATTAGTGAGAAAAGAGAAAATTCACTGACGCGATTTTCAAAAGCCACCAGGGGTCTCTCTTTTCTTACTCTCAAGATCATATACGGAGCAATAGGTTGCTCCCAGGTAGGCTGGGATGCGTGTGCTACGGGGCATCTGTCTGGGCTGATAGGGCCACAATAGGCGCGATACGGCGAAAACTTCTTCAAGGCCAGCGTCTAGCCTTGATTATCCTGTGTAAGGCTTATAGGATGGTTAGCACTGAAGCCCTACCTGTGCTCGCGGGTGTACTTTCGGTAGATCTTGAGGTGCAGCGACGTGCTGCTATGTACTATAGTGCGAGACCTAATTTGTCAGTAAGCTTTCTAGCACAACGTGATCGAAATAAAATTGGTATATTGTTTAAGTCAATAACGGACGTTTGGGATGAGCTTATAACTGAATGGCAGTGTAGATGAGCATCTTCTATTAAGGGTTGCCACCTATATCAGTTCTTCCCATCCGTGCATGAGTGGCTTGAAAGGACATGGTTGGAGGTGGATCACTGTGTTGCCCAATTTCTTCCTGGCCACGGCAACTTTAAAAGCAAATTGTTCTCATTTAAACTTATTGATTCACCATGGTGCCAATGTTCGACAGTGGAGTTGCAATACGAGCAGTCGGCCCATCACATAATCTGGGAGTATGATCTCTGGCAATATGCACATAACACTATGTTAAATAATTTAATTGTTTCGTCAGGTGTAGTTTATTATACGGACCTTGTGGAATCTAGAACAAATTTCCGTGCGTTTAGGCACTTTTGGCATACCTACCTATTATTGGAAGCAAGTATAACAGCTCACACATAGGACCCACTTAGTTATTAGTCAAATTTCCGTGGTGCTTGGCGACTGGGCTTCACCCAGTTGTACAGTCTCTTCTTTGTGCCTTTAGGCTTAATTCATTCTGTCTCCTGCAGTAATTTACCGAGGGAAGTGGAAACTATAGTTTTTTTCTTCTTCTCCTCTTATAAGATATGCTCAGAAGATATTCTTCTGATTCACTTTGTTGCCGGAACCAAGACAGTTACTGATGTCCCTGGGACTTCAGTATTCCGGTGTTTTCATGGTTGTATCTACTGTAGATCCTAGTGCACTGCAGTTGCAGCGGTTTAGGAAGGTTACGGCGGGCTTGTCCCATTAAAAAAAATCTCTTAATTTGGGAGGTTTATATTTTCAGGTACAGAAAATAAACAATCACACACAGGACAGATTTTTTTAGTTTTATTTATGAATACTGGGTGTTTATACAGCCACATTTTAACTCGCCGTTATGTGCTAAACGATCGTTCTATTGTACAGGTCGTACATGGCTGGGCAAGCAAAATAGCGAACACTAGGATAAAATTGCATTTTCGAAATTTTGATCACATCTACCAGTTCCATCTCCTTCAATGCATTAATTCAATGCATTAATGTCCGTATTTTTTTCTTCCCACAAATTATACCACATCTCAGCCTGGCTTGGGAAAGTATCACTTAATTTACAAAAATTAAAATTAAGATCAATTAGAAAATTTAAATTAAACAAAACAAGCAAACAATACAAATCGCGCCACGAGCCATAGATTTTAGTCTGCGCTTCGCGGGGCGCGGGAATGAGTGACCACGCGGTGATGGACGGCTCGGCTCACTACGCCACATAGTACCTTTTCTTTTAGGGAATACGGCTCTCTTTCAAATGACGCGCGCACCGCGCACTTTCGGGAACTCGAGCGTGCATTTTGTTTTGATCGCGCTCTTTTCAAAGTCGACAATTTTTTTGTGTAATTACTTACGGATAGTATGATTGTTGATGTTGTTAGTTAGAGTTAGTAAAAAAAACATTGTTTAATCAGACACCTTATGGGTCAGAGCCAGGGCCCAGGGTGGGGCAAGTGCCCCAGCTTGCCCCAGTGTGGCTACGCCCATGCCAATTAGTGCTGCTCATGGAGATAAGTAACATCTCAGAGTACAAGTATTTTCTGGGTCTTTGAGGTCTAGTTTTCAAGAGGATTGAACCTGCGGTAACCTCACTCAACGGCGGAACAACACAAGTATTGTTTCACGCTGGTTTTCTCCGAGACTGTGGTATCAATCAGGTCGAGAGTTTCATTCGTGATGCCGCCCTCCTACGTGAAGATGAACCTAGGCCTAATAACTATTTCTATTGGCCTTTTTCCAATTAATTTTAGGGATCGGCGTTGTACTCTGTACTATATCCAAATGATTGTCAGTGTTTATCGTGGAGTGACTGCCATTTGCCGCCCACAACGGAACCGGTAAATTTATTTGTGAGGTGGATATTAAACTACAACTTGACGAACACAACAGTACCTAGCTATCTAGCTACTACTACCACAAGAACCTGAGTGAGAGATCAATGAAAAATTATCTTCCCTTAATTTTAAGTGGTAAAAATTCGCGCTGGAATCACTCTTCACATCAATGTTTATCTTTATCCTTAAGCTTTTTATAGCTTGACATTTATATAGGGCAAAGATATTGCTTCCAATATCGTTCGTGTTACGTTCCATGTTGCACAAGCGAAGACGCAAGTGAGTAGGATTGCATAGTTAATTATAAACAAATTAACTTTTATGTTTTCAATATAACTGTAGGTACCTACTCCAATGTACTCAACCGTGGCATATCGAGTAAGTAATTAGGTAAGTGTAACAATCTAAATACGTTATTTTTTTAAGGGGTAGGTCCTGGTATGATCATTAAGTATTTTCTCTCGCCTTGCACCCGAAAGGCTACTCAATTATAAGTTGCACTTAACTGTCGTGCCATCTCTGTCATTAAAAAGAATTTGTACTGACAGAATTATACTTAAGCACGAGTGGCGTTTGAGTATCCGCCCGCACCGGTTGTCCGCAGTTCCGTAAGAATCTAAATACCGACGACTCATATTATTAATAAACTTTTATGTAACACTTTAATAATTAATTACTTAATTAAATAGTTTTATTCTATGACTTGTTTTTTAGTCAGTTAGGTACCAAATATCAGTAACGGCAAAGTCACGTGCATAAGGTGATAGGGTTCATTCTGATAGTAGCAATGACTTGTAATTGTATGAATTATTCAAATAGGTATTGTAATCTATCAGTTGTGTGGACTGGGTGTCTATTCTGAGTTCTGTCGCATACATGTGTGTATCTCTACCTCCCTATCTACCTACATTCCACTGATAGGACTCTGCTGATTGCAGTACCTACCTACGTGTGCCCTGGGAACACTGCGCAAGTCCGTAACCCTGACATGCGCGTACCTGGTCAAATTTCACCACCCTCAATTTTGTGTTTGTGTTATTTATGAAATTAAAACAAAAAGAAAACATCTAGCTTAACGTTTTTTACAAAATTGTAACCTTGGAATACCGTATTTATATTGTAGCTGGTGATTTGATAAATTGCTACATTTTTATAAATATAAATAACCTCAAAGACAATGCAGTTGTTTTTAATAATTAAGTGTGTGTTGTGGTAATAGTGACGTGCATTTGTGAAAATAAGGTGTTTTATAGTGCCGCAATGTTTATGTAATTGCTGTAAGCATTCTTATTACCGGTGTAACTGATGTAAGTGGGTACCGAGGTGTAATTTGTGTTAGGTAGAGCCCCTTAATTTTTTCCGAATGTGGCACCTGCGCGAACATTATTATTTAGATTTTTTACATACCTCTAGAATGTAGGTCTAAACGTATCTAATAAATAGGTGTTTCGCAAGCGTTTTCGTTACATTTAGGTAATTGTTAATACATGAGATGATCTACCTGCAATAAATGTCATAATTAAAGAAAATTACATGACGTTCGTGCAGGTTTCATTACTTACTATCACTACCGAAGTGTTTAAGGTTATCATTAATGCAAAACTGTAGGTTACCAAAATACTGCATAGCGATAAATATTTAAATCAACCGACGTGAGTGTGACGTGTTTATGTAGTTATATTTAAATTATTACTCTTCCTCAAAAGCTAATGAGATCGAATCTCTAAATTAAGTATACAATTTATACAGTAACGTAAAAATAAACAAGTGGAATAAACCTAGCTTCACCTAGTTTCACTGACGGACTGACTGACAAACTATTATTTATTTTGTATTTGTTGACGTTACAAAAGTACCAAACTATGGTTTAATTGAAATAAATGCTTTGACTTTGACTTTGACTTTGAAAAACCGTGTACTTAGTAAAATAAACTTATACTGCAGGTACCCATGCTAAATTAAAACTGCCAGGTGCTTTTAATCTCCTAAAAGTTTTACCAAAACTGTGACTCTTAATAGCAAAGACAGACAGGTGTTCTTTGAGTCTTCTATTTTCATCTATCATAATTGTATTCTTTCTATCAGAAGTCATGACATCACTACTTCTGTTTTCTTTCTAAGTAAATAGTTAGCTATCTATGCATGTTTTTTAAGTCTTTCATTACGACAGCAAACGATTACAGCAATGCCGCCGCTAACGTAGAACCAGTGCAGTGCAGCGGTTGAGTCAGTCGGTTCCTTTACTGAAAATGTAGGTAGGTATTGCTCACACATACTAAAAAAATCTTTCCCTTTAGTTACTTAGGTACTTTAACTCATTACCTACGTGATGATATATTTAACAGATGCGCAAAATTAAAAGTATTTAGAATGATAGATGTACAGTGTTTTTCTCGTCGTCAAATTATAATTTTATTGTCACTTATTATCAGTGGCCAGTGGCCTAACTATAGGATGGCAAGTCAACAAAAAGCCACGGGCCCCAGCTGGAAGGGGGCCCGTTCAGAGGGTATCATCTGAACTTCTCTGTTTTTTAATGAGAACGGGGGCCCATGCAATGAATTTACCACGGGCCCCGAACTGTACCTATACTTACGCTTACGCCACTGTCAGTGAGGAGCCGTTCTTTACGTTGTAAATTCATTGACCATTTATTTGTAGATACTTTGATTATTAAATACATACCTACTCAGTTTTCTCTTTGTTATGACCCTGAAATAGCATTCTTTGCACATTGCACACCACCTAATTTGCATATTACCAAGTACCAACTAATTTCCATGACACTTGTCTATGTACTTATCTTTATCGGAAAATTGTTATTATTAAAATAGAACCATTTTGTATTCTGAGGTACTATAAAGCCAGTATTTTATACTTAATCCAAAGTGAAATAATACGTCAACCCGTAGGTATCAATTATTTTTCCATTATGTGATAACCGATCAGCAGTTGGTTTTGTTTGTAGCCAAGCTATTGTTATTTATTTTCTTCATTTTAATAGAGCATAGCTATGAATGCCCCTTTGTGTTTTTGACATAATATTATCTAACAAAAACTAGTCTGATATTACTAATAGGTAGTTAGATCCTAATGGATAAACTTTTGGTAAATTTAAAAAAGATTACCTTATCCATATTAAAGACGTAGCTAAACGCAAATGCTTGTACTACATTTCTTGATCACCCCGGTAACACATAAGTAATCTGTACAAGTAAGGTACACCTGGATTAACTCATACAATTATTTTCTGTTACTAGATCTATAACTCCTGCATCTAAGAACCTGAATAAAATGCTGATGCTATCTAGATGATGCTGAAGTAACTGCCCAGTGCGTAACTGAAATCTTTGAAGCAGACAAATGGGAATAAGAAATAAAGGGGTAAGTTTTGTAGAAACATCACTATTTTTTAAATTGTGTTTTAAGTACCTGTGTTTGAACAATGTATTCTGCAACAGCGGGACTGGCGGTTCCAATGGAGCATGGTGATGATAGCGGCGGCCGCGCTAGTGGCATACAACGCGGTCGCCAACCTCTGGCTGCTGCACCCTGCATCCTGCCCCATCCCCCCCACGATCCCGCCGGCCGAGCCTCCCACCTGCGAGCCGTGCTTTGGCAAAGTCTCCAGCGCTGGCGCAGATTATGATCCTATCTATACACTTGACTTAAGGTTAGGCAGGTGGGATGGTAGTCGATCATACAAGATATTCGACAATGTGGCAGTCGGGGAGCTGTACTCCGAGATGTCTACTAACTACCACGTATGCCTTGCGACGCAGAGCTCCATAGAGAGGCTCCACGAGCTATTGAGAATTGCAGCGCACTGGACAGGACCTATTTCAGTGGCTGTGTTTGTGGCCGGCGATGAAATGAGACTGCTCAGAGCTTTTACTACATGGTTGTATAAATGCCAGCCAGAAATTTATTCAAGACTAGCTTTACACATTATTATGCCTGCGGAGAAACCAGGGTACAATGACGGGTCACTGCCGAAGTGGGCGAGGGATTGCGACGTCATTCCTCTGCCGCACGAAGAACGAAAAGCCGAAACCGTGGCTTGGAGAGCGAGGCATCCGTATCCTCAAAATCACATGAGGAACTTAGCGAGGAAGAATACTCACACATCTCATGTTTTCTTAGTTGATATCGATATAGTACCTTCTACAGGGATGGCAGAAGCCTTAAATCAGTTTCTCGACAGCTCACCCAAATGTCCGCTCTGTGCGTACGTGGTGCCGACATATGAGTTGGATCGAAGAGTTGCCAAGTTTCCTGCTAATAAATCAGAGCTGGTGAGGCTCTCTAGAAGTAAACTGGCGATACCATTCCACAGAAAAGTGTTTATTTATAACCAGTTCGCTTCGAACTTTTCACGGTAAGTTCATCATGAAAATTATTAATAGTTAGGTGTAACAAATCATAGTTAATTAGTACAAGCTATTAAAATTGTAGATTAAGGCTTAAATCTAGACTTATTTAATAGATGTGTCCCTGAAGAGGAGTTTCTTTTTAATAATAATTCTTTATTCATATACCAACATCTAAATACATCAAGTTCCTTAGTAGAAGTACTTGTGTTATGCATATTACTAGAGTAAAGTACGCAATGAATGTACTCTTCAGGTATTTTTATATTGTAGGTGGGAAGCCAGTGGTGGCAACGAGAGTGAACTCACGCACATCAGTCACAACGTGACGAACTTCGAGTTGCTATATGAGCCATTTTACCTGGCGTCAGATACTGTGCCCGCTCATGATGAGAGGTTCCTCGGCTACGGGTTCACGAGGAACTCGCAGGTGAGAAAAACATTTAACGACTGCTGTTTTACATGGCAACTGCATTTTAGAACTATGCAATTCAAAGAAATTCTTCGCTTGTGCGATAAAATAACCAGCCACAGTATGGTAAAAATACTTGTTAAAAGCAAACTTAAAATGTTCAAGTTGAACGCAAGTTAATCAGTATGTAGCCAGCCCCCGTCGCACCGAGCTGGTACTGATAGATTTGTTGCGCCGCCTGCCAAATGGTCCCGTTTGGCACCTCTCCATAATCGACACTTTGGATATTATGTTGTTCGCTTGCTGAATATATGCTCTACGTTATTCCGATTTTTGCACTCGTTGCAAAAACAAGCAAACTGCTGAAACGATAGGCAAGCACTATATTACATAAAAGTCGTTGCGGAGAATTGAATTCTTGTTTTGTTGACGAAATATTTATCATGTAAGATAGGTCTGTAAACACACATCAGAAAAAAATGTTTGATTTTTTATAAATAACAGTAGAACTTGTCGCGGAGAACCTAACGGGTAACCGGGGCTCCGGCTCGACGTGCAGGAGAAGGAACGGGGTGGTTTTTAGTCAGTAAGAGTCTGACACTCCCTCCTGCCTCACCCAGGCGGGAGAAGTCATTCGATGGTTATCCCCCCTTAAAAAAAAAACACGTGTTTCCAATTATATTTTGGGAACCATCCAAAACATATGATGTTAAGAATATTTAACAGTTATTATTGACTGTAAACAAACACTTGGGTGAAATAAAAACTGGACTTTTATTTCCAGGTATACGAGATGTTTCTAATTGGATACCAGTTCAAAGTGCTATCCCCAATCTTCACGATCCACTGGGGGATACAGACGAGGAGGAACCGTCCGTTGTGGCGGGAGAAACAAAATGAGAACAATAGGAAGCATTTTGAGACTTTCAAGAAGGAACTGTTTGCGCGGTATAGGAAAGACCCTCTGCATTTGCTCAAAAGGCCGCAACAGGCTAAAAAGACCTAGGCATCGCGAGGCCGTGCTGACTCCGCCGGCCTCGGACTACTCACTCTTGCAGCATTATCTTGGACGCTCTCAGTTCTCATGACAGAATGACAGAAGAATTAGTATACGTGTGTATAAGTGTTGTAAAGTGACTCGTGTGTATGGAAACTGTGTCAGACTAAGTGTTGTAGGGTATTTTTGTAATATAACTGAACTATAAGTGTAAGTAGACATCAAAGTAGCTAGCTGAAATAGATTTATACCAACTATGTTGTTAGACAAAAGTAGTTTATTACACCTATTTAAATTTTATTCTGTAGACGTAAGTAAATGATACAAGCGGGCTAAAGTTGATTTTGGAACCAGCTTTAAAAGGAAAACGAATACTTGGCATGTCGGTTTATTTTGAAAACAACATTTTTATTTATAAGATATTCAGAATATTTTCGACTTTAAAATCATCCTGCAGTATATAGTATTATGATGGACCCAAAATCAGTTTTAGCCAGTAAAATAAAATTATATTAACTGTAATTATTATACTTCAATCTATATGGCTGTTGTATAAAAATTATGTCGTTAAGTATTTGGAAATAATGCACATTTATAAAAGTGAGATTTTGATATACATAGATAGATATGAGTTTGCCATTGCATTGGTTCAAACGTGTTTATTTTAAATACATAGTTACAATATGATATTGTGGTGTTCTTATGAATTAGATAATGAAGAATGATCAAGTGTATTTGTATAATGTGTTCGGATTTCTTTGTTGAAGTCACATATAGAAATAATAGATCATTTATGACCAAAGAACATGTAAAGATCTTCTTTATATTTTCTATGTTTACGACGATCGATCTGGCAGAGAACTTGGGGTTATAAGATACATTTTGGAATATCTATCTTTATCTTTAAAAATACACCAATAGATAAATCAGTTACTGATTATTTTGATGGTGTTTTAGAACGTTTAGGTCGGTTGAGGTTGAGGATGTCTGGGATCAAACCTCTGAAAGGCTCTCCACAAGTAGGCACAAAGGTTGTATCATATTAGCTACTCTGTAATATTATATGTGCATTTAATCGATGTTGTGTTGTCTATAAATGTGATACGTGTAACTGTTTAATATTATTGTTAATTTCACACAGCTGTTATTAATATTTAAAGATGAGGGACACAGATCATAGTTTTGGTAATACAGATCCCTTTAACTATAATTTTATTTATTTATTCAATTAAACAGTATAACATGAAATACCTACCTGACAAAAATGTGACTAACTGCGGCACGTTCCAGGTGGCTATTTTGCAAATGGAGGAAGCTCTACTCCGCTTGTACGCGAAGATAAGACAGGAGACAGGAGAAAATCCTAGTGAACTGAACGGCAACGTTTATTTTTTGATGAATTATTTCTGATACAAGTATTTTATTAATTGGTTGCCGTTAAAATGAGAAACTGTGGTTGCAAAAGGAATTTTATTTATAAAGTTACTAGCTTTTACCAGCGGCTTCGCTCGCATCTCAAAAGGATAAAAAGTAGCCTATGTGACATATACCAATACACACAGCGCCATCTATACCAATACTTTTGTTTTCCCTCGGGAATAACATTTTTTTCCGGGATAAAAAGTATTTAATCCGGACTTCTAACTTTACGTCTGCAAAAATTCAAAGCAATCGGTTTAGTAGTTACGGCGTGAAAGCGGAACAAACAAACAAACAAACTCACTTTCCGATTTATAATATTAGTAAGGATAGAAGGTACGATAAAATAAATAAAACGCCAGTGTCTCCGTTTTTTGTTCCCAACTGTAGTTTCAAGACATACCCGGGCTTATATTTATGAGCAGCGTGTGCTGTATATGTATTTCAATTAAATAATTCCACTATGCCTCATATTAGTTAATAAAAATTCTGAATTGATTTTTACTATCAGTCCCTCGCCTGCACAAGCCCTTAATGTGAATGCGTTGTTGTTGAAACATGTACCTTAAGTGAATTAGCTGAATGACTGTTTTAGAAAGATTTGTATGCCAATCACCATATTAGTTGTCTGTTTAAGCTAATGTATGTTACCTATAGTTAAATGTCAAAGCACTGTTTATAGAGCACAAAGCCTAATGCTAGGAGGTAATTAGGTACATGCCTAATTGAAGTATTTAAGGAATTTATTGTTTAATACATTGTTTGGTATTTATTTAATCGTTCCTATTTTATTATGATGTTACAAACTATTTGTTTACTTTGTTACATTTGACAATTTTGTTATTTAGGTATGCTATAATTGTACTTACATAAGTTGATTTATCGTTTATTAAGATTGTATGTCGAAACAGATGGATTGATTTTGATAATTTTTTTGTTGAGATATAGATGTGATATTGGGTGTAAAATGAATAGAAATATACCTATGTATGGTGTAGAAATGTTTGTCTATTTAAATAAATTTTGACGTGATCCTACTTGCAGCTGCAGTTAACAGCTGATTATGTGATTATGTGTGTTTGGAGAATTTGAGAATAATTTGATGCCGCGCATTTGTATTTTAGAATTTCCCCACATACTTATTGAATTTATAAAATTATGGTAATGTAAATTATATAAAATATAAGGTGTAGTTTTGAAACCGTGGCATCTCCCGGGGGCATGTCACAGAAGTCATAAAGGTTCAATGTAAAAGAAAGTTTCGCGCCAATAGTTAAAAATACGGCTATAATAAATCGTTTAAGTTCGACAGTATTTCAGAATAAGCGACAGCAATGGTTCTTATTGGAGTTTTATGGAATTAGGAATAATATCAATTACGTGCGTTACAAAGCTAGTTACAAAACGGCGGCGTGTAGTTCGCACTTACGGATTTCCGTAATTTACAGAAAAATGAAAAATATTTAAGTACAATTTTTTTTATTCATTCGGACTCAGAATCGATAACCGAGTTACCTCCTAGAAAATGACGCGGCTTTATAACAACACCTTGTATAATTGGTGATTCTAAGATATGTTTTTTATAGCTCATTGTTATATTTGAAAATAGTTATTCAAATGAATTATGTCACAGCACAATTTCATATATTTATTTACTGTTATACAATTCGAACGAGAGCTTGTGAATGCTGTAGCCTTTTATTATTTTACATTCACCATTATTCAATAAACAGTTCTCAAATCCTTGCATTCCAATTATTTTAATACTGAGTGAATGAAGGTGGACGCATTTTTCTATATGATTAAGTTTACCTGGTAGTAATACGGGTACCTAAACGCCGAGTAACACCAGAGAAATTATAAGTGGAATTCCTTTACTTTTGTAGGTATTACAAGTGAAATAGTAGGGTAGTTTCTCAAATTTGAATTTAATGTCCGTCTGGTAGATTAATTTAAAACATTAGACACGTAATTTTTCTTTTCCCATAAAATTAAATACGTTCGACTAAAATATCAATTTAAAATATCGTGTGACGTCACAACGTGCTACATTTTGTAGTAGGTACTTTGTGACGTAACGACCTCGCACTCGTAAACTGAACTCGATTTTATCTAACCATTGTAACTTTATACACGATAATAAAAAAAAACGCGTCTAATATTTTTTCATTATCTAACTAACGGACTAAATAGATTTTTAATTTTCATACCCTGACACTATTCCTCCTGTGTTTATAGGCGGCGTTTATCTCTAATCAAAATGAAAATATTGAACACAAAAATAAGAAGTCAAAGTCAATACAATTATTTCTTAACTAAGCACTTTTGAAATGTCGAAATTGAATTGTCCTTCAGTCTGTTTGTCGGCGAAGCTAGGTGAGCACCTCCCTGTCTTCTTCTAACTTCATATAATTCCCGAAATGGTTAGTTACAGATGAATATAGAGGTAGATACTATGAGTCTATAATCACACGATCCATAATAATTTACCAAATTTCATACAAAAATACATAACATTATTAACAGTTCTTTATCTCTGAAGGGGTAGGCAGAGGTGCACATTACGGCACTTAGTGCCACTGTACAATGTAACACCCACTTTTCACTATTTATGTCATGTACCGGGCACAATTCCAGACTCCGCGCTACTACCTACTGAGATTTTTTTTTACAACCCAGTAGTACTTTACCCGATCCGGGAATCTAACCCGAGACCCTTTGCCCAGCAGTCGCACTTGGGACCACTCGGCCAACGAGGAAAAGTAGTCTTAGGTCTATTATAAAAATGGGTGAGAGAGATCACCGGTATCCTCTTGGCTTCTTCTGGGATCATCAATGAATGCGGGCATGAGCTAATAAACATTTTTTAGAAGCATAATAACGACTTATGACATCATAGGTTGTTCGTCACCGAGGATAAATAAAACAAAAATAGATGGTAATTGTTCGACAGATGTTCATTATGGTCGATAAAAAATCTTGTTAAACATGGAGGTCGAATGTCCAAATACTCAAACACCACTCGATTTTAAGTCGCTTTTTTATAGCATAAGCCGGTAAACTAGCAGACGGATCACCTGATGACAAGCAATCGGGGTCGCCCATGGACACCTGGAACACCAGAGGCGTTACAAGTGCGTTACCGGCTTTTTGGGGATTAGGAGTCTGAGGATCTATAGGGATTCAGGGATTGGGGAGATTGGGGAAGGGGAGGGTAATTGGGCCTCCGGTAACCTCTTAAACTTAAGTATAGTTTCTACTACAAATTCTATGTAAAATCATAACGATGGCACGATATTAAGTACTATTTAAAATTGAGTAAGTAGCCGTTCAGTATTCAGGCGTAACTGTGTTATGACATTTACTCAGCATTCACTAACAGTATTTATTTTATTTATCTCTATACCTAATTGAGACAATTCTCCTTCGAGCCGGAGCCTTTATCTGCGACAATAGCATAACATAACATAAAATCACGCGTTTTATCCCCGAAGGGTTAATAATGTAAACCTAGATGGTTTCATTTGAGGGGGATTGGGATGCCGTCTCCTCCTTTTGCGAAGCAGTCATGCTAGCTAAGGAGGAGGCGGGACGCGTGAGGCAGCGAAGCGCTGCCTCCTCGCAACCCAGCCATCGCGAAGGACACACCGGGCGTCGGGGATCGCGGGACGATCTCCGGCCACCGTAAGCGCGGGCCTGCGGACGGCGAGCATGGGTGGCTCCCCGTCCGACCAGAAACAGACCCGAGCGTACGGCGCGTCGCGTTCCGCGCGCGCCTCAAAGAGCCATCAGACCACCACAGATGGGGCCCAAAAGGGCCGATGCCGATTCGGAGTCGCGGAGAACCTAACGGGTAACCGGGGCTCCGGCTCAACGTGCAGGAGAAGGAACGGGGTGGTTTTTAGTCAGTAAGAGTCTGACACTCCCTCCCGCCTCACCCAGGCGGGGGCAGTCATTCGATGATTTTCCCCCCTTAAAAAAAAAAAAAAAAAAGATGGTTTCATTTTATATTTATATATGTTATGTTGAATGTGTATGAAATAGGCTCATCCCCTATTACATGGGACTCATAACAAATAGTGACTATTGGGTGTTACATTGTAGAGGCATTAAGTGCCGTAATGTGCACCTCTGCCTACCCCTTCGGGGATAATAAGCGTGATTTAATGTTATGTTATATAAAATAACAATCTACCTAACACAGTTTTAAACAGATAACATAATAATAATATCAAATGTCCATAATACACTCCCCCAATTAGTACGTTGGTTCGGAATCCCGTATCGCATTACGCAGCGGTACAGAAATATTCAGCACGAGTATTTTCATAACCCGCTGAGCTATTTACGTTGCTCCATGCTGCTATTGATACAGGGGATTCGTTATGGGAGGTACATGATATATTATGGTTTCCATGTTACTTTACGATCACATCTAAGGAGTTACCTACTGATTATGATTCGTTTGTTATTTGGAATAGCGAACTTTGTATTAAATCTCAAAGAAAATTGAAAATGTGTGGGTTTTATTGCTGTTAAAGATCATGTAGTTGGCTTGAACAATGTACAAACATTTGTATGACATTAATAAGATATACATAATCAAATAACTGCGCCGACAATACAAAGACGATGCACAAGGTGAAGAAGTTCGACTTTTTTATTGCTAGTTATTTTGTGCTAGAAGCGCTTTACATCGCTTATGTTACGAATCCTATTTAGACTACCGATTAAACTATATAAGAAATGCCAAATAATCGCAGAGAGCTCAAAATTTGTATGAATAAATGAAAAATTTGATTGGGATTCGACCATTGGGTGACCACAGATAATATAAAGTAGATAGATTATAAAAATACACATGCAACAATTTGACAGTTGAAAAAATATTACATATTGATTTTATTAATGAAATAAAAATATATTCATTAAACTACTTATTTATTGACATAAATCGCGAAGTATTTACACGTGCAAATGTCATAAATAATTACGTAAAATTTTATTTTAACACGATTTGCTGTTCGTTACGTAGTATCTTAACAATGCCACACAATGAAAACAATGGAAAGTAAATGCCTCTCAATATAATCTTACGTTTGCAATGCATCAAAATTCGTTTAGTTAATCTAAATTTTTTTTTTTTTTTTAAAACGTTGCCCCACACTAGGATTTTCTCCTGTGTCGTGGGTGCGTTTACAAACATACAAGTTCACATACACAATGACACCCAGACCCGAAACAACACTTTGTGGATCACACAAAGTGTTATCCCGTGCGGGAATCGAACCCGCGACACGTTGCACGGCAGCCGGTTGCCCAGCCACCGCACCAACCGTGCAGTCAAATCTGAATGTCTTATGCCATAGCGTTAGTAAGAATATGTCTATTTTTAAAACTCTGTTGTAATTTATATCGTGTTAGAATATAAAGCTACTGGTCTTGGCCCACACAAGTCGTTAAAACACGTTTAACAAAGATTTTCCATGCAGTTTTATGCTTCCATATGTTTTTAATGTAAACACGTTGACTGTCTATTCTATTCAATTCACATTTAATTTTATGTTCAACACTTGATTTCTTTAACCCTGCCATTCTTTGAAGGAGTATCTACGTAGAGGTACAGGAATACACTAATCAAATGTTTAATTTATCAAAATTGGATTCGTTACTGGATTATAGAGGTAGTAAAAGTCAAAATCATCTATTTCTATTAGACAAGGAAGGCACTTTTAAACGTCAACAATAAATTTAAACCTGAATCTATTTGCTAATTCCAAGGTGTAGATTCCTATGGCGAAGAACGTGCAAGAAACTATGTGGGTTAATCTTTTTCAATCAAGTCCACAATAGTTCCAAATCTTTAGTTACATTTGCTATAATCCCAACGTTTGGAAGCTGGTTTAGAGATCGCAGTTTAAAACGATTAGGTTTATCAGAGAGCGTTGTTGCTTATCATGGATGAGGGCGCGCGTTCAAAAACTACCAAACTTTGGTAAGCAGTAACCACATATACTTAGGCTGACGATGATGATGCTGTTGCTCGGTTTGTAGAATGTGTAGTCCTTTAGTCGAATAACACGCGCGGGAGAATCAATGGAGGAGTTATTTTTCGCTGCCTTCAGCACAATTCACAGGACAAACAGTACTACGACAATGAGATTCTATATATCTCCCTCATGATCCACTTCAAGTACATTCTAAGAAGGAATTCGTAATAAATAACGTAGTTTTTATTCTTTCTGTATTCCAATGTAATGGGGCACAGGATTTATAGACGCTAACGTTTCGAAATTGAAACAACACTAGATTAATGAGTTTAATCCAGCGCGCACTCGCTGTGGAAATTGCAAACGAATACTGATATTTTTAAAGTAATTTTCGTAGAGTATTCTTCTATAATTTCGAACATAATATAGAACCCAACCTATATGTATATGCGCCCTCGTCTTGCCCAGGAGGGGGCATTATGAAGATTTTCCACCTTGGAGTGCATGCGCATGCGTATTACACAGGACGTATAAATAAGTACCTAAGTGTACCCAACACGTACATAATATAATTACATATTTGACTGCACGGTTGGTGCGGTGGCTGGGCAACCGGCTGCCGTGCAACGTGTCGCGGGTTCGATTCCCGCACGGGACAACACTTTGTGTGATTCACAAAGTGTTGTTTCGGATCTGGGTGTCATTGTGTATGTGAACTTGTATGTTTGTAAACGCACCCACGACACAGGAGAGAATCCTAGTGTGGGGCAACGTTAAAAAAAAAAAAAAAAAAAAAGCAGTTTTTTTTTTTTTTTTTTATGTTTGATGGGGCGACGTTTGACCACTATCTCGCCTGGTGGTAAGCGATGATGCGGTCTACGATGTAGCACGTCGTCCCATAAGCAACCTATTCACTCGGGCCTTGAAGACTCCCAGGTTGTACCCTTCAGGAAATACAGACTCTGGCAAAGAATTCCACTCTTTAGCAGTACGCACAAGGAAGCTTGAAGCGAAGCGCTTCGTGCGTGTGGGCGGAACATCTACCATGAAACGGTGACGCTTCGCCGATTGTCTTGTGGTACGATGATGGAAAGGACTAGGGGGAATCAAGTTGTGCAATTCCCCTGCACACTCACCGAAATGTATCCGGTAGAAAACCGAAAGGCTTGCAACCTTACGCCTGTGCTCGAGGCTTTGAAGCCGAGCCTTCACAAGCGCATCATCGTCGATGAGCCTCTTGGCACGCCTCTCAATGTGCTCTAACGCGTCCAGCTGATATTTTGCCGAGCCGTCCCAAAGATGAGAGCAGTACTCCATACAGGACCGAACCTGTGCCTGGTACAGGCTCAGCAATTGTTTCGGCGTGAAGTACCGTCTCACCCTCCATAGGATACCCAACTTCCTACCAGCCAGTTGCGCTTTTGACTCTATATAGGAGCCAAAGTTGAGTGTGGGCGTCAGAGTTACACCAAGAAGCTCAAGATGATCGGTCATCGGTACGGACACATTCCGGAAAGTAGGAGTCAGCGGAAATTGACTCCGTTTGGCGGAGAATAGACACGCCTGGGTTTTGCTAGCGTTGAACCTAACCAAGTTGGCGTCACCCCAGTCGGAGACCGCCTTCAAGGTCGAGTTCAAACGATCGACCATGGATTCTCTTAAAGACTGGATCTGTGTTCCGCTAGTCCGCGCACTGGACACATACCTTTCAACAACTGTGCTGTCATCTGCATACCCAAAGATACCGGGCTTAAGCAGGTCGTTTATGTGGAGCAAAAAGAGCGTCGCTGAAAGTACTGACCCCTGAGGGACGCCGGCATTAATACCGAATTGGTCAGACGAGCAGCCATCGATGACTACTCGTATTGACCGATCCCTCAGAAAGTCTGCTATCCATCTGCACAGTCCAGTAGGAAGTCCATATGCAGGAAGCTTGCCGATTATTTATATTCCACGCTATTAGATACTGACTATTTTTGGAAAATACACTTCATTTTTTCGAATCAAATCGATTTGGTCATTGGAACAAGGAATATTGGCTCCTTTCAGAAACAGTGAGATGTTCTTAAATATTACTATTCTTTACAAATCGATTGTATTAGTACGATTATGTTATAAAAAGAAGTGGTAGGTCATTGTGAGTTCAAGATGAGGTCATTTCGAGTCAATTGCAATACCAAACTGGTTACTTCAATGGCGTAAGAAATATGCTTTTGTTTACTCAAAACGAAAATAGACGTTTTGTTACGTACTGTACTGTAATGCCCTGTTGTTGACTGACTAGTCTCCATACTGCTGTAAGCTGTTCCTATGTTAAAATTAGACTATCATCATTACAATAACATATTTACACCCGAAGAAGCATTTACAAATTAATTGATAAGTATTTTTTTTCTCTTTCTTTATTTTAACAACTACGCTTAATAGCTAGATGATAAGTATTTACTCTTTCATTTTGGATGGAGGAAAATGTTCATCCACATTTCATTATTTTACTGCTTATTTCGCTAACTGCTAGATACACCGAGCCTGATTCTAGAGATTGTCCTGACAATTTTAAAAAGCCATTTAGATATCCTAAAATTGTTATTATTCGTCGTAACTACATTATGGTTGTGGTACATAAATAGTTCTGATCTTAGAAATTATATTTGTTTTCAATAACTTATAACTCTCAGTACCTATCTAATTGTTATTAGTTTCGTATTAATTATTGTAAGTAATTCATAAGGAAGTTACAGCAATTGTTTATAAACGTTCACCCAATGGCGAGATTCCAAAATATCGTGTATACCTAAACATTTGTCGACGTAAGTATTGGAATCTTGACAATGTCGAATTGTTTCAAATGTTCGGTTGGATGATCGCATTCTCTACACGAATCATTAATGAGGTTGGAGCTAAATTAGTCCGGATTTCAATAACACCAGAGCCATTTGTATTCTATTGTAGTAAGCGAAGTACTTGAAACCGTTGTTTCTATGCCATTTTCAGTGATTGGAATTTAAATGAATTTAAGACTCGATTGCTGTATTTGACTAATCATTGTTCAATATTGGAACCTCGGAACCGTTTAAAATATTACATAGAATCATAGAGTATTTTTATAAGTTCACGTTTTCATCATCATCACCAACAACAGTAGGGTAAGGAGCACTTCCACTACTGAACCAGTGCTGCAGCAGTGGTGGTGTGTTCGCTTTGATCTTCAGGTTTTACTGAAGACTGGGGATTGCAGATATGCGGTATGCCACTAATTTGGATTTGAAGATTCCGTCAATTCAGTTTAGGACATTTATACGCGCACTGGAATCAACAGTTGAAAGGATAAAAAGAATTGTTGTCATGTGTATTAAGGAAATAAGTAAAATAAAGTAAATGCAGTTCTTAAAAATACATTGCATTTGTTCGCTATCTCTCATAGTTTGTCCAGTATCGGATGGCGAACTGTGGAAGGTCAACGAGTCACTAGTGCAGCTACAGACAGTGTACCGAATGCGATCGATTTTCTCAATGAATCAATCGGTAAATATTTTAATTGAATCGATTGTACGGCGATGAGTGAAGACGTTGATTAATTAATTTTGTTTTCTACGTTTATTTTAAAATAGCTAATAGTAGGTACTTAAGTGTGTGACCTACGTACGTACGATGTACTATTGGAAATGTTCAGTCGATATTCTTTTGAGAATTTCTTTTATTTATTTATAATATAGGTCAGCTATACGGGAATCTGTTATTAATTAATTGTTCAGCACTGATTTTTTTAATATGGGGTCATGGTAATATTAATTTGATGTCAAGGAGAATTATAAACTACCGTTTAGTTATGAGAACAAAAAAGTATAATGATTTAGTTATTTGTAAATTAAAGAGATATTCAATATAAGTTTTTGTTTGATATAGCTTATAGGGTAGTTTCCTAAATTTTATTTTAATGTCCGTGTCGTAGATTAATGTAAAACTTTTAAACAACACGTATTTTTTCTTTTCTCATAAAATTAAATACTTTCGACGATATATTAATTTGAAATATCGTGTGACGTCACAGCGTGCCACATTTTGTAACACGTTATGACGTAACAACCTCCCACTCCTAAAACTAGCGCGATTTTATCTAACTATTGCAATTTAATACGGGAAAATAAAAAAATACGTGTCTAATTCTTTTTCATTATCTAACTGACGGACTAATTAGTTTTTAATTTTAAGACCCTGGAAACTACCCAATTCAGTTAATACTTTTACGTCTTCAAATTCTCAATAAGCTCACTTTTAAATAAGTTTATCTGAGGTGAAAAATATTAAATAACTGTCGCGATTACGTAGTTCAATATTACATTTTAAGATATTTGAATAGAAACTATCAAACATTTCCTTGCCAAAATACCATTATAGATTTAAAAATTTTCATTACTACCGTGAAATTTGAAATCGTGGCTGGTGTATGGCGATAGGCTCACCAAATAGTACAAATTAAAACCGAATCGATCAGTTCGCACGTTCCCGCTGCAAGATATTTAAAAAGTTTCATAAAGCTCAGTGTTGCAAGCGTTATATTTATATTTATTTTTAGACGTCGCCGGATGCTGACGGCTAAAATTAGTTTAAATAGGAATGTGTGTTAGTGAGTCTGTTGGTCTACAGGCGATTATATTATTAATATTGTCGCTTTTAACACGATTAAAATATTACTGACTCGGTGGTTAAATATCGCAACAGGTTTTGGGTTCGATTCTTGACTCGAACATCGTTTATAAATTCTTGTTCGATTAATTAATTACATTGTCCAAAATCATAACCAGTATTTGAATGGTAAAATAATAATTATGGTAGTATCGTTGGAAAATTGGCGAAGTTACTGCAATTAGTTATTATCTGACTGAAGTATTGAGAAAATTACAGACAGGAAAAAACTGAAGCGATCGAATGCAATTTTGGCACTGACTATACAGACTATACTATACAGTATAAGTTTCGTTAGAGCATTAAATTGGTTACTAAGCATTGAACAGGCTTCAATTAAAGCAACAAATTAAGAGAATAGCTAATCAATATAATGCCATTTAGCACTTTAGCTTAATGCTGTGTAATGTGTGTGTAATTGCTGTGTCTACAGCAACCTGCTGCTCACCGTGCAATCAATCGACATTCCCTTGCTCATTTCATAGTTATACCAAATATACTATGGACTTTATTGGTGGTTTTGTACACAAAGCTATGGTTTTACTTAAAGATAGAATTCTGTATTCTTTAAGGCAACAATATAAGCTACCCGTATATCCCCAAGCAGTCACCGGTGATCGCTCTCCAGTTCTCCACATTAAAGACCATATTTCCAATGTTTAGAGACTACTTTTGTATGAATAAAATTAGGGGATGTTTTTCAACAATTTCTACGGGTTAATTTTATGAATAATTCTCTAATAACTGGTCAATCCTGGTTTAACCAAATACAAAACTATGTAGGTATTTTTTTTTTTTTTTTTTTAAGGGGGGAAAATCATCGAATGACTCCTCCGCCTGGGTGAGGCGGGAGGGAGTGTCAGACTCTTACTGACTAAAAACCACCCCGTTCCTTCTCCTGCACGTCGAGCCGGAGCCCCGGTTACCCGTTAGGTTCTCCGCGACAAACTATGTAGGTATAGGTTGATTGTAGAGTAATTTTGATAGTATTAAAAAGTATTTGTATCCTGTATATATCTCCGAAAGTACTGTCAAAGATAAAAAGTCACAACCAAATAAAAACAAGAAAACAACACGAACAAGTTAAAGTATGAGATGCACATACGAAAGTAAGTACTCGTATATGTACATAAAACTTTACAGACATTGAATACAAAGTATAAAAACACCGAGTTTTTCACCGCAGACGAACCGGTCGAAGAGATATTGTCAAAACACATGTCAATTTTTGTGAAGCATCCAAACGAAGTCGTGTGCAAAAGCTAGTGTTTCAAAAATAAACGACTCGTGCGATGAGCCGACAGTTTCCAATATTTTAATGGTTGCTGTACAACATGGTTCTTACTTCTTATCTTCGTACGTCAATATTTTAACAAGATTCTGTCTTTTTGATTTACAAAAAGGTCTTTAATAAAGTAATTAACAGTTGAAAGATAAAATACGATGTGGTAGGAATATGCCAGTAACGTTGTCTCTATCGCATTGTAGGCGAGGCTGTGATCATAGATCAAAATATACGTCATACAGATCTTTCAATCATCTGTTATTCCTTGAAATCTTAGTTTACATTTGTTTTTCATGCTGTTACAAGTATGTAATGGCCTATAACATTTGGTCAAACTTGTTTTTATATACCTACTCAATTATTATTATCTTAAGATGGTTCCTGATATAAATTTTAAGTGTGGGAGAGCCATGCTTCGGCACGAATGGGCCGGCTCGACCGGCGTGATACCACGGTCTCACAGAAAACCGACGTGAACCAACGCTTGCGTTGTGTTTCGTCGTGTGAGTGAGGTTACCGGAGGCCCAATTACCCTCCCCTTCCCCAATCTCCCCAATCCCTGAATCCCCGACGATCCTCAAACTCCTAATCCCCAAAAGGCCGTTAACGCACTTGTAATGCCTCTAGTGTTCCAGGTGTTTATGGGCGACGCCGATTGCTTACCATCAGGCGATCCGTCTGCTTGATTACTGGCTTATGCCATAAAAAAAGTAAAGCAATAAATAATTATGAAACTGGAAACAAAAAGCGGGATTGTTTCATTATTACATTTCTTGTTAATACACGATACTAGGCATTTCGCAGTTTTAATGACCTCATAAACTACTAAAAATGTCGATAACTACTAAACAATATTTGGCCTTGTTAAAGGACTGCAAGTACAGACGACGTTACGCATATTATATCAAGTTACCGCGTCTGCTGAATCACTGAATGCTTTTTCATAGCGAACAATACCTTGACTCGAGTTGACTCGGTGAATTATTGGAAGACGGTGAAAAGGTCGCGACCGTGGACTCGAACCGTGTGAAATTACCTGTGCCAGACATTTGGCAATAATTTGAATTGGAACAGTTTGGCTAGGTCTGTGCTTGAGGCAGGTGGACTTTGGTAGCCAACATGGTTGCTGTGACCGGTGTACTGTTCCTGCTTACCCTGGTCTCCGTCGCGGGTGAGTTGAAGTGACGTATTTACTTATAATATTTTTTGTAATTAGTTTAAATTTTCACTTTGTGTTTGATTGTGTTAGTTAGCTGTGTGCCTAGTAAAGTTATTTAACTAAACATAGCTTTGCACTTGTTTTTGTTGAAGGGTGAGGTATTAAGATCGACTTCTGTAGTTTGTCTACGGTCATAATGAAATAGTGAGTTTACAGCATATTATATTAGGTACTCGTAAACACACTGAAAATTAAAGAACTCTGATCTATGGTTCCGACATTGAAAAGTTTTAAATAATATTCTAAATAACTTGTAAAAAGTAAATAATACAACAAATAATTTCTAGATCTCCAAGAGGCAGTTGACACAGAATGTTGCGCGGACGCCGCCACCGACACCACTGCAGAAGATGCTCAGAACACCGAGGAAAGTGAACAAGAGTTGGATGTGGAGCTGGAGGAAGCATGTCCTGAGCTGAGTGGCCAGATCATTGGAGGAAGGGCAACCTCAATACAACGACACCCTTACCAAGTGTCAATGGTGCTGAATGGAAACTCTTTCTGCGGTGGCTTCATCATCAGTCAGGACTACGTGCTGACTGCTGCTCATTGTGTACAAAAGTGAGTCACAAAGAGAGTTTTTTTATATGAAAACTTTCTCTCGTGAGTTTTCAGTTCCTTATTGTTCAGCAGTTAGTCTTGCTATTATGGGATCAAAGAAGCATATTGGTATTGATATTATTTAAGAACAGCCTTGCAATAAAGATAAAAATAATATGAATGAACAAGCTAATATAAACTTCCCCTATTTCTCAAGGTAATTACTGACTCATGAACAAACTAGAAGCCCATAAGCCTCATTGTAACTAGCTATGCAATAAAATTATTTTGCCAGGAAAAATCAAAGCGAGTTAATACGACCATAAATGGGGCTTTGTTGACGTTCCATTTTATCAGTAATCATAAAAATAGTTATACTTTTTACTAGGCGCAGTAAATTCGAAGATATTGTTAGGAGGCTGTACCGTTTCGGGATCTCCGGTGTCAAGGCCGGGCTCGCAACGTTTCTTAACTTTACGACTTTGGTAATAATAAAACTGTGACCAGAGGAGCGAGACTTAGGGTTTACGGTCTTCTTTAACATTGTTGCTTATCACTTCAAGGGTTTACTGGAATACATAGAGCGTGGAATATTATTTATTCCAGAGAAATATTTAGACGAACGACGGACATTTCATTTCCATAGTGCGAGGCGTGCCAGAGAAATCCTAGGCGTTAATCTGCACTGTCCATAATATTAGCATTGTTTGAAGGTTCCTTATTTATTACTGATGAGTTACTCGTCTTTATTTATGAGCTTTTATTATATTTGTGAACGTTTTAGTTGGGGGTAATATTAGAATGTTTCTATACGAAATAACAATGGCACAGAACAAACAATGTTAGTGTATAATCGTGGTCGTTACTGCGGGGCTCGGCAGCTGGTTTTTCTCTGCGTGAATATTTTATGAAGTACCCTGTTACGTCAGTTGAAGTGCCCTTCGCTCTCCACTGCGAATGTTTTGGTTGAGTGGGTTTTCACGAGTTTACGATGCAGTGCTCGTACTGCTCGTCCGATGGATATTCGTAGAGCTGAAGGGTACATTTTTGGTTTGATGGAGAGCATGGTTCAACGAGCCTTATAGAGCAATCAGATCAGATTCCAAGTAGTTTGTGAAGCTATTCAGAACGACTGTGGATTCATGTTTTAACATTTTCATGGTTCACAGAGTAGTGAAGTCAAAAGCTGATTCAAATGTGTAAATAAAACATTTTTCTTATTCTTTTTCATTTTATTTGAAATTTCCAGAAAATTTTGTATTTCATACATACGACATTGAATCGAATTTTAATTAAAACGAGTTTTTGTTGCAATAGCATTTGTAGAATCTAGGTTTCAGTCGATTTACTTACAAGAAATTACCTGAAAATTGCAATCAACAAAATTGATCATTTCACGAATCCGTTGATTAAGTTTTTGTTTCTAGTGTTTATTTTTTGTTAATATCTTAATCTGAATTGCAGTAACATTAAGGTAATTTACTGATTTAAAAAATTAACTACCCTCGTTTGGTCGGGTAAAGTATAATTGGGTAGGTATTTCGATTTTCGAAAAAAATCAACTAAGCAATTTATTTCTGATTAATACCTAACATATGGTGTAAGCAGTCACTGTGTTCAACCTCAAACTTCACTATGTTTATTTTCGTATTCCTACCTGTACCTGTGGAAATAAACTGTTTTTCTTTTTTTCAGTCCCTTACTACTACCTCCACGTAAACCTTATATTTGTAATTCTACCTCTTTAGGAAGTAAAACGCATGAAAGTCATAAGCATTACTTAACTTCACATTTCTATCAATTCCAATAACAATCCATGTATGTTGCAGCACATCCCCGACCGCTATCCGGCTTCGAGTGGGCAGCACCCGGCGTGACTCGGGAGGCAGGATCGTGAGAGTGGCAAACGTAACAGTACATCCTCAATATGGAAGACCACAGTTCGACAATGACATTGCTGCACTGAGACTGGCCAGGCCTTTGAATTTCAATGCCAATATTCGAGCCATCAGACTGCCGCAGCCACGACAGCCTGTTCCACTTGTGAGGCTAACTGTCACTGGATGGGGTCTAACAGCTGTAAGTGTTCTTTACAATTCACTATTAATAGTCTACTATTGGACTTTGGACCTTATATACACAAGAGGATTTACATTAATATCGTGTTCCACATTTCTATTTTTTATTTTTGTATCTTGTAACTTAGTTAGCCACGACTTACTCTTGAAGGATTAAAACAATGGATAGAAATGTTAGCAGGCAGTTTGAGTTGTTCGTAACAAATAATTATACACTCAATAGATTTTCTTTGGACGAATGGATGGCCCTCAAATGGAATGCGAATCCCCTATTAGAGAGCATCCACGATATACCTTATCTAACTAGCTATCAAAAAAACGAAATGTGAGACTTTGACTTTTATCGTTTAAAACTTATTTGTGTATAGGTTGGTGGGCGTCGTATTCCTCGCATCATGATGGAAGCCAACGTCCCCGTGGTCCCACACTGGCTATGTCGCCTGTCATATGGGCAGTCACTGACCAACAACATGTTCTGCGGAGGACACTTCCTCATTGGAGGAGTGTCGTCTTGTCAGGTGAGTCGAGGAATAGTGACTGGTAAAACAATCTCTACATGTAATAGGTAATGAAGTTTTAAATCAAATCATGAAATATATTTGATTTAACTGGATAGTGACGATTCAAAGTTAATTGCAGATATAACACACAATGGAGAAGTAGATTCATATTTTAATGTGCTAATGGACTTACGTGGGCACGTCTACGAAAACATTTTTTTGAATAGCCCAGTCTAATATTATTTTGTAGACAAAATCTTTGTATTTAACGCTATTCAAGTGCAGATTTGAACACAAATTACGAAAGGAAGCAACTTGAAGTATTCTAGTATTTGAAAATAAAAACAGTTTAGTAAATCTGTAACGTGTACTCGTACAGGGTGACTCCGGAGGGCCGGCCGTGTTCCGAGACACGGCATTTGGCGTCGTATCATTCGCAAGAGGATGTGCATTACCGCTGTCACCGACCGTCTTCACCAACATCGCTTCCCTCAGAAATTGGATCAGAGACAACACTGGCGTCTGATACAAAACCAACCGTATTCCACATACCCACAGAGTATATTTTTAGACTTAGCAACACTGTGATAGATAAATGTATTTAGAATCCAGGAGAACTTACGCTATCCCTGGTACTTAGTGCTACCGTTATTCTGGCTTCCAGCCAGTTAGTTTTTCGAACTAGAAAATATGTTGTTTTGTAATTTTGTAGCTGCGATTAAGCCGTGTATTGGAACATTGACGCTTTTTGGTATTTTTCCAAGTTTCGACTACGTTTGTTTTTTACTAATACTACGAAAATATCACTCGAACTGATCGTTTTATGAATGGCTTATGTTTGCCCATGATGCTAAATATATACAAATTGTTGTCCACATTGGGGACAGATGTTATGTTTTATATACTTTTTTATTAAACTGTTTTACAATTGCCTAAATCGTGTTTAAAGCAGATATAGATTAAGCTTTTTAGGAACTATAAACTTATGCTCACATCGGACACATTGTAAACAGTCATTTTAATACTCATGAGCTATTATTACATAAATGCCGATCCATTTAATCTGCCAGCAATGAAGTTATTAAATAGTCGAACTATCTAATTTCTTGAAACATGCCCCATGTGAGTTCACAGGCAATTAGTTTAGGAGCTTCTACATTAACTTTAACTCTTCATTTAATTTTAAATATTTATTTTAGTAAATAATGTTCCCGTAAATATTGATACAAATGTTTATGATAGTATTTAAATAGACTCTTTTTTAGATAGCAGGATAACAACTGCTATCTATATAAAAAAGAGTCGTTACAGAGTCGTTTTCATTATTAGATGTTACGTGTGCTGCCATCTACTTTTTTATATGTGTTTTAACGTTTGAAACGTTAGAAATTATACCCTTTTGTAATTCGTTTAGCACTTGGTATTGGTAAGTATGAGGGGTTAGAAATATATAATCATTATTTAAGCTACTACTTCCAAAACTTTATTTAAGTATATCAAGTTTACAAGATGGTGTTGTTTTCAATATTCTTCGTAATGTGGCCAAGCACCCAGTCATAGATAAGCGGGTACGACAGTCGGGTGTAGACTCCTGGGAAGTTTCCACGAGCACAGCCGAGTCCCCAGGACACCACTCCGATGAGAACACCTTCGTACACTATGGGACCTCCACTGTCACCCTGTCATAGAAGAAGGAATTGAGAAGACAGTAGACTATTGTGTCTTACAAGTGAAACAAGTGAATTTATTTCTGCAAATAGGCTACAAGGCAGCACTTTTACACAACAATTTTATCAAGCGAACGATGAGGCCGACATTTCCTAACTGACTACTCTGAGAAGAAATGCCGAAACAAACTCAGAGGTCTGTCTCTACTCTTCTATAGACCTAGGAATCTGCAATACGGTTGGTGCGGTGGTTTGGGGAGTGCACCGTAGTATGTTACGGGTTTTATGTCCATACATAACAATTTTTTGTATGACCTGCAAAGATTGTCCCGGGTGTACGTGTGGCAAAAAGTCATTTTTGTGTTATGTCCACAGCACAAGTAATAACTCTTATGTAGAACAACAGAAAGTAATATCTTTAGGATTTTCGATTTCTAGAAATCCAGTTCCGTCCTGATGGCTTTGATCTTCCAAAAAAAACCAATGTGAAAAGCTTTTTCTTTCTTAATGTTACCTGGCAGGCATCAGGTGATGCTTGACTGAAGGAACCCGCACAGAACATGGAAGCAGGGTCAATGGCCTTCCTGTCGAGACCGGATCGACGGCACAGTTTCATAGCTATGGTCTTGATTGTGGAGGACTGAAGGTAGGTCGCGCTTGGACCACCTTCCTGTAATCAAAAATACTTTAAAAAACTCTGTATTATCTCCTTATTCCATCAAATAAAGTACAGAACGAGGCAACGTGCCTTAAGTTTACCCCAACCACTGACAATAGCCGGTTCATCAGCTGGTAGCCTGGCTTCCCTCGCCACTAGTCGTATTGGCAGGACCCTGGATGAGAACCGCAGCGGCGAGTACAGGCGCACTAACCCGATGTCATTGGTCTTCGTCTTGCTGACATACCGAGGGTGGACATAGCACTCCTTGACGTCATACATCTCACCTCCATGCGTCTTCCATGATGAGCCGAGTCGTACGCTCAGCTCGCTTGCTCGTGCTCTGTTTTAAGATTGTCATTAAACTGCGTTCCTGTCTTTTGTAAAGATGATGCAACAGGAAGTTGTTCGGGTTTTTCAAACGATGAAGTTGGTCAGATAACTGAGGATTTGAGGTAGTTTGATGAGGTACGGTGTCGTCGATACAACCCATAAAACATTTTCTCTCTTAATAATAACTAACTCTTAATAATACCACTAGTTAAATTATGAAGCTAGAAATGGAATACAAAAGAAATGTGATCTAATAAAATAACAATACACAGTCTGACAGAAGAGTTGAGTAAACATTTATCTAACCAAACTGTTACTAAAGAAGTGTAAACAATAGACCAGACAATGGGTCCATTCAAATTTCAGAACACGAAACGAGTCATGAACTTTTTTTTTGTCATTTATCTTTGAAGTTATTTATTGTAGAGGTAATAAATAATATCGAACGAGAACAAATAGTTGCGACAGCATCATTTGTAAAAACTCATGACCTTGAATAAAATATTTTATTGAAACCGTCGCGTGCCGGTTTAATTTCTAATTAGTTACAATGAGATATTACGAAACAGAAATACCCAAGCAAATCGGTGTCGGAACTTTTTTCATTAGTCAATGAAAGCGAATTAATAGAATTAAGACCGATAGTCGGAATTATGGTGAATATCTAATGAGGTGGAAAATTAATGTTTGGACAAGTGCAGTTGAACCATTTAAGTTCGATATTAAATTTGTTAGTGGTTATCGATGGGTGCATTTGTTCATACATGTGATGATAATGAATGACGTCCATTTACTGCTACTATGAGTAAGATTCCTTTTCAAGGCAGGGGATCAAATGCAAACAACGATTTAGGTAACTGTATGGAAAATAATAGAAAAAAAACAAGTAAATAACATTACATAAAACAAAAAACCTATTACGCAAAAGACATAAGAAGAAAAGCATCTCAGTCCTAATACGAAGGATATTGGAGCAGTGAGCATGTGCCAACATTTTGCCAGGAACGTATCGCTTTCCAAGTGGGTGACAATAAATTTCTCGAGAGCAATCGTAAACTCCCACGAGACCTACTACCTCTGTAACAAAGTGTGGCTGCTTTTGTTCCATGCCCTCTGGCGATTGCTATTTTGCATCGAAAAAACTCACGGTAGGGCATAAATTGAAATTGGCGAAAGGAACGCAATTCGCTAGGGGCTGCCCATAAAAAGTGCGCGCTACTGCCGCTCGAATTTATTTGTAGTTCGCGGGCTCCTGTACTTGTCTGGTTTTGTTGGCTGTTTATTGTTTTTGCCTTTATTCCCTCTCGTGAGTTTAGTGTGAGTCTCAACTTGTATGGTTTACGGTCGAATAGTTACGCTGTTTTATCTATTGCGACTTCACGAGCTAAATTCAGTTTTTCATTATACCTATTCCTGGTATTCAACTTGTGGTTTTATTCTACAGCTCTATCCACTGGTAACTAAAAAATAAGTTCTCTAGTTTTTCTGTTTATCCTAAACTTATTATTATGATCGTAGCAGAGTACTCTTCTTTAACATCTAAGGATAATCACGCTTCGATACTCTAGATCTAGAAAACTACTAATTAAAGATGTTAACAGTTAAAGTTACCTTAACAGACAATGAGCAGCAGTAAGCAACCAGATACCAGTGACCACCGAGCCGCCGCAAATAGGGTAGGTCTTTTCCCGCAGCGAGACCTGCCAAGGCACCGCGGCAATAGATGTGTTGCGGCCAGATACGATGCGTCGCGTAGAGCCTGGCACCACGAGCTCTGCTGGGGTCCCCTCCGCTGTAATGATACCATGCTATTCCTATTATTAACGTTATTGGACCTATGTTCAGCTGTATACATACGTCTTGTGGCTGATACTTATGATGATACGTAGTTTCTGAAGAAGTATTTAGATGTTATTTAGAGGAGAAGAAGTGCCGCATTTGGGTGGATTCGCCAGATCTGAACGCACTGAGATATCCACTTTTCATTAGTTGTATTACACAGAGGCTTAGTGACAGAGAGACATGATGCAACGATCATAATTCAAAACAAAACTACTTTGCCCGAATGAAGCCTTCCGTCCGATCAACAGAGTACCCAGTTACTATAAGTGGAGGGCGATCTTGCAGCCTTTACTAAGAAAACAGAAAAAGTAATGTACCTACCTATTGGATTTTGTAATATGTAATAATTACGTATTTTTTAATTATGGTATGTATGTTACCTCTACGAGATGCTGTTCGTTTTGATACATCTGAAACAAATTAAGATATTTCTACATTGAAATTATTGTCCTCACTTTGACTACCTAATACGTGAATTTTATAAAATTGTTGTATGATGGCGATTTGGATAGGGATCTTATCTCTATTCCATGGACATGGTTTTAATCGTAAGAAGTTATAATTAAATAAAAGTTCACTCAAGGTAAAATTTTCAACCGTGGGAGACCCATGCTTCGGCACGAATGGGCCGGCTCGACCGGAGTAATACCACGGCCTCACAGAAAACCGTGAGGGTACCGGAGGCCCAACCCCCCCCCCCCCCCTTCGTAATGGCGCAGTTGATACAAGAGTTTCTACCCCAGGAGGGTACCAACTGCGTTGGAGAATCCCTCTCTGGACGTCCATTTTCAGAACTCAACTACCCTGAGCGTGGACGTCCAGGCCGCCCCACATCGTACTCTGGGGGGGGGGGCAAAACTGCGCATCGTAAAGCTGGAGGCAAGAGCAGAATAACCATGGCACCCCTTGCCACGCTGAATGTGGACTTCTGCAACATAAGGGGATTACACACCAACCTCAAGGCTGTCCATCACCACGTAGAGACAGCAAAGCCGGCCTTGCTCTTTTTGACTGAGACGCAGATATCGTCTCCGTTGGACACATCCTACCTCACCTACCCTGGGTATGGACTGGAACATTCCTTCCTGCCTAGGGCCGGGGTGTGCGTGTACATCAGGGACGATATCAGCTCACGTCGCCTCAGTAATCTTGAAGGAAGGGACCTGTCCACCTTATGGCTGCGTGTAGATAACGACGACCACCCCCGTGTCTATGCGTGCCTATATAGGTCCCATAGCGGTGATAGCGAGACTGACCGACTCATGGACCACATCCATACGGCTGTAGATCTTGTGCAGGGGCAGATATCCTCAGCGGAAGTGGTCTAGCTTGGCGATTTCAACGCCCATCACGCCGACTGGCTCTGCTCCAGTAAGACTGACCACGCGGGCAGATCTGTCCACGACTTGGCTCTTGCTTCTGGCCTAACACAACTGGTGACCGTGCCCACGCGAATCTAGATGTGGAAGGCCAGAGGTCTTCACTGTTGGACCTTCTGCTGACCTCTCACCCGGACGGCTACAGCGTATCCGTCGAAGCCCCTCTTGGCTCATCGGATCATTGCCTTGTCCGGAGCTCTGTATCTTGGACGTGCTCACCGCGACTACAAGAGGTACTCGGTCGCCGTGTATGGCACTACCTCTATAAGTCGGCAGACTGGGATGGAATGCGGTCCTTTTTTGCATCCTACCCTTGGAGGCAGGCTTGCTTCTTGCAGGATGATCCCAACGCCGCTGCCAATTCTGTTTCTGATGTGGTGCTGCAGGGGATGGAGCTTTTCGTCCCATCTTCTCTGGTCCCCGTCGGTGGCAGATATCGGCCCTGGTTTTATGCTTCTACCAGAAAGGCCTCACGCAGAAAGCGGGGGCCCTACCAAGGCTGGGTCGATGCGGCGGTGGCACGGGATGTAAATACCAGTGCACTAAAAAAGGAGTATAACTTTGCCTCCAAGTCCTTCAAAAGACCTATTGCGGGTGCCAAGTCGCAGCACATCGGTAGAATTGGTGAGAGGCTGGAGCGCCTTCCTACAGGAACTCGTTCATTCTGGTCGCTCGCCAAAGCTATCGAGGGCAATTTCTGCAGGCCGTCATTTCCACCTCTGCACATGGGTGAGGATTCGTTGGCTCATAACGCAAGGGATAAGGCTCAACTTTTGGCGAAAATCTTTGCGTCCAACTCGACACTGGATGACGGTGGGCGCGAGCCTCCTGTTGTGCCTTGGTGCGGAAGGTATATGCCGGATGTGCGGTTCCACCAGCGCACGGTACGTTTGGTGCTTTTATCCCTTGACGTCCATAAGTCGAGCGGGCCTGATGGGATCCCACCCATTGTTTTGAAGATGTGCGCCCCCGAATTGGCCCCAGTTCTAACACGTCTTTTTCGGCTCTCTTACTCCTCAGGCGTAGTTCCGACATCCTGGAAGAGAGCTTTAGTCCACCCAATCCCTAAAAAAGGTGATCGATCTAACCCGTCTAACTAAAGACCGATAGCCATAACTTCCCTCTTCTCGAAAGTAATGGAGTCCATTATTAACTGCCAGCTCCTGCGATACTTAGAGGATCATCAGCTGCTTAGTGACCAGCAATACGGTTTTCGTAAAGGTCGGTCTGCTGGTGATCTCCTTGTTTACCTAACGCATCGGTGGGCACAGGCGATCGAGTCTAAGGGGGAAGCGTTGGCAGTAAGTTTAGACGTGGCGAAGGCCTTCGATCGGGTTTGGCATAGAGCGCTTCTTTCGAAGCTTCCTTCCTACGGACTTCCCGAGAAATTATGCAAATGGGTCTCCTGCTTCCTTGCAGACAGAAGCGTTAAAGTCGTCGTCGACGGTGAATGCTCTGACTTGATGTCTGTAAACGCAGGTGTCCCTCAAGGCTGCGTGCTATCGCCTACATTGTTCCTCCTCCATATCAATGACATGCTGCAAATCAGCGGCATTCATTGTTATGCGGATGACAGCACAGGCGATGCCTACTACACCGGCCGCGCTAACATTTCTCGGGAAAACGTCATAGAGAGCCGAAACAGACTCGTGTCTGAAATCGAGACCTCTTTAGGGAGAATCTCTGATTGGGGTGGACTTAATTTGGTCCAGTTTAACCCCACTAAGACACAAGTCTGCGTGTTTACCGCTAAGAAACTGCCATTGGTCGTCTCTCCTCAGTTTCAAAGCACCTCCCTAACTGCCTCAGCCAGTATTGGAATACTTGGTGTCCACATTTCGAGCGACGTCCAGTTTTGCGGTCATTTAGAGGATAAGGCCAAATTAGCCTCGAGGAAGCTTGGTGTGCTCAATAGATCGAGGCAGTATTTCACCCCGACCCACCGCCTGCTTCTATATAAGGCACAGGTGCGGCCCCACATGGAATACTGTTCTCATCTTTGGGCGGGGGCCCAGTACCAGCTTCTTCCTCTGGACCGCATTCACCGGCGTGCCGTTCGGATTGTTGGATGTCCGGATGTTTCAAACCGGCTCGACACTTTGGCAATGCGTAGAGATGTAGCTTCATTGTGCATTTTCTACCGCTTATACCACGGGGAGTGCTCTGAGGATTTGTTTGACCTGATACCTGCCGCATCTTTTCGCCATCGACCCTCACGACAGCATATGCATCCCCATCATATAGATGGTTGGCAGGCCACAACTGTGCGGTTCTCACGTAGCTTCCTGCCTCGCACAGCAAATCTGTCGTCGGCGGTATTTCCGAACCGATACGACCTTCAAACCTTCAAGAAAAGAGCGTACTCCTTTTTAAAAGGCCGGCAACGCACCTGTGACTCTTCTGGTGTTGCGGGTGTCCATGGGCGGCGCTGATCGCTTACCATCAGGTGATCCGTCTGCTCGTTTGCCTCCTATTCTATAAAAAAAAAAAATAATAATAATTTCCTAAAGAAACATAAGTTTGTGTAAAAGTTTCTCGCGATCTTAACCTACGGTATCGCGTGATTATTCTACATAGAACGTAATAGCAATCAATGCTCACCCATTAACTTCGATAACAAGTTGTTATATAAAGTCTTGTATTGTTCCCTCACATGTGACTGGTTCAAAAAGTTCAATATGTCTCCCTTATGTATCTCAGCTTCACCCGCCAAAACTGTATAATCCAACTCCTTCGTAGATTCTATCGGCACGTCATCTACCATATCGCATATAATGCATTTTTGCGCAAAAACCAACATTAATAATACTTTAAACATCATTGTTCCTATGTAAAGTTACATTTGAAAGTAAATATTGTGTCACCGATACTAAATATCATTTTCCAACATAAATTTGTTTATAACATTTTGTTTCTAATTTGTAGCGTCTACAATACAATCCGCGAACATGGGTATATACTTTAAATCTTAAGTCAAACAATTAATTCGAAAGTTATAAAAACAAATGGCCGTGAAATAAGAGAAGTTTATGGGGTGCATTAAGTTATGCAATGGCACGAGACGGACGCCTGCTAACAATTGCTAACAGAGCGCTGGGGTGAAACTTGTTGCTATTGTGTTTGTGCAGGCGTTTAACAACTTTTCCTCTCTGCTTAACATTATTCGGAGTTAATGATTGCATCCTCTCGGTGCAGAGACGACTATTTTTAAAGGAAAATTGCTCCAAGAAAAGGTGTTTATGTAAAAAGCTCTTTAGTTATTTCAGAACAGCTGTGAAGGTTCAAAAGATTAAGTAGAGACGTGAAGTAAACATATTTTTACTACAGATAGTAGGTATTTATTGGTTTATAACATCTACAATACATGAACAACGTCAGATTTAGTTTAAAGTAGTAACAAAATGTTGGCGGTACAGCGAAGGAATGTCCAAAAATACACGAAGTAGGTAGATAAGTCTGAATACGTGCTTACGAAGACGCCAGGAGAGGAACCTCTCGACAGTGCGTGCCGTATCAAGAAATATGGCTCTGCATCAGGTCCTGTAATCTGCAGTCAGACTTCCTCCTTGAAATATATTTTAAAGTACTTCTGTTATTTTAAAATTAAAGTCTTTATAAAGTCTTGTTATAGGTGGGTGGGTACTTTTATTTCATGGCTTTTGTCAAGTGATCAGTAATCTCTCGATACCTAGACACAAATTTGACCTCGACTTTTTTCTCTCGACTCGAATTGTCAAGGTCAGCAAGCAGGCAATCAATTTACTTGCACGTAAATTTCTTCTCATGACATTAAATTACAATAAAATAGAAGTAATTGCATTTCATAGTTGGCAGCAGAATGCGTTAGCAGGAATTCAAAAAGAAGGTTGTTTAACTTTTAAAGCGCTGTAAACATGTCCCGGGGCGGTATCCCTGTCTCGGGGAACTCACCGAGGTCCCCGGTCCTCGAGTACAAACTGTTTCGACAGAAGTTCTTGTTAGATATTTAATTTTACACCGGTTAAGACGTTAGAGTAGTTAGATACTAATATGTTGTAGATAATGTCGCATAGTCGCATCTAAATGGGATTGCAAAATACTGAACAACTGGCAGACATTATATTCAAGATACGTCTTAGTTATGTTAGATATTTCTTCACACCTACACTGAAAGATGCAACAAGAAACCTTACGCTTATAACGTGCCCACAAAGGCATTATTCCACTCTTTATTTCTTAAAATATTATATATAAGATAAGGAAGATACAATGCGTTGCTCACCCTTTTGGAAGACACTGAACATGTTAATACATATCGTAGCTATACTACGGACATCTATTCAGGCCTGGCCCCAGTTTCCAACACTTTATTCATACATAATGGCGTCGGAACATATTCTTTTAGGGCTTGAAAAGGGCACCGTTTATTGTGCGCACTTCGTCGAGTGTTGAGATTGCGAATAAAACGATTACTACACAAGTTACTAAGTAGGCCGTCTTTGTAGACGAAACTAAGGGAAGGGAGTAGAATATGTAGCCTTTTGAATGTACTCGACTATTTTGTTATAAGTATTGTTGTATTGGCTGTGCTTATTGTGTTCAGTTAGAATTTTCTCCAATGTGTTACAAAGGAGGTGATAGAACAAAAATAAGCTTCCGATGACATGTAAAATGTGTACCACGGAATGAACAAAGAATTCGCAGGCAGACCGCATTCCATATTAATTACTTATATAGTTCGTACTTCAGTTGCTGTACTTTATAAGTTTAAAACTACAGTGACTATGAGTTCTTTGGAAACGTTTTTTTGACGAGTGGTGGAAGTAGAAATTGATTTCGTACTGCTCAATGTTTTGTTGTTTTCCATTTTTTATTTCTAGATCTTGGCTAAAATGAGTTGACGGAGTTTTCGGACATGTGGATTATGTCGTTCTCATCTGGTTGTAAAAAATCATCAAAATAGCATAAATATATGGCAGATTTTATTAACGATAGAAAACATGTAATTCAAGTATAGGTACTTAAACCAATATTATGCAATTCTAATGTATAAATGGCATATTATTAAGTTTCAATAACTAGAATTAAACTAAAAGAAACGTATTGTTTATCTACTATACATATTTACCGACCGATAAAAATATTTAAATTGCTATTGATAATGTTCAGTATACTCAGTAATTTTCTACTCGATGGGCGCAATTAATGAAAACTACAAATACAGTATTTACGTATTTTATTTAAGCAATTATACCTATTATTTATTTCAATTTCAATAAATATAACAACTGACAGTTATTTATAGTGAAACAATGAAATAAATAAGAATTAATTCTATGATATGCACAGCCTTGACAAAATTATTGTTTATTGCTATTTTTTATAGCAAAATGCACGTGCACGTAGGACGTGTGTTCAATGAGTCACATAGATTGTATTCTTTTGTAGAACGACTGAGTAAATAAGTCCTATACTGATACGATATACGATGTAAGTCTATGAATGAATCAATTTCTTCTTTAATTAAAGTTTTGTACATACAATACATTGAAACCTACGTCATGCGTAGTTAGTACTTGTACGACGTAGTTAAACTGAATAGGTACAGTTGTGCTCCCGAAAGGAGTAGGCAGAGATGCACATTGCACGCCTAAAATTAATGCAACAAACAATTTTAAATGATAAGTAGTTTACAGAGTAATCTTACATATCAAGATGTTATTCAGGTTCAGAAGTTATGCTATGAGCTTCATGAAGTAGATAGGTAAGTCTACTGTCGTGAACCACGAACATGGACCTCTTTCAAGATATGTAACTAACAAATAATAAAAATCGAATACTTAATACTATCCGATTTAAAAATCTAATCTATAACTCCCTGATAAACAGACAGACATGTTTGCGATAATTTATACATTGTCTTTATTTTAATGTAACGTGAAATATTCCATAGTTTTACAGTCATCCTAGTCTCTAGCGGGAAAAGTTGGAATGTTTTAAAAGGCTGCGTTAACAATTTAGTTCGCTGCAGCAGATGAGCCCCGCTTCCGAACCGCACGGAACATCGCACAGCGTCTTACGAACCGGACCGGGATCTACCGCATCTACTACTTTCGTTGGCTGTACAGTACTGCATCTACTTTTGTTACCATATTTTTGTACGTTTTTCCATATAAAAATAGTTTTTGTATAAGAATTTTGTATATGATTTTTTTTATGGCATAGGTCGGTAAACGAGCAGACGGATCACCTGATGGTAAGCAACCGGCGTCGCCCATGGACACCTGGAACACCAGAAGCGTTACAAGTGCGTTAGCGGCCTTTTGGGGATTAGGAGTTTGAGGATTGTGGGGGATTTGGGGATTGGGAAGATTGGGGAAGGGGGGACGGTAGCTGGGCCTCCGGCCTCCTTAGCCGTCCTTGATATAGATCTATGCCAAAGTGTGGAGTTTCATTTCGTTGAATAGTAACCATAGGCCTACATCTACAGTCTTGAGATTCTATTCAAATTCGCTTACAGTTTTTCACCACCATCCCGTTCTCATCCACAGCTGAATACAAACCTCTTTAACTGTATATCACTGATTTCGATTAGGGGATAAGTATGCTATAATGGGACACCATGCTTTGCTAGCTGTACTTTAATTACACACTATAAGGGTACACAGATTCTAAACAAGGAATACAAAAAGTATTGTGATAAATAGCAGCATGCAATGAAGCGATCGTGTAATATTTTATTCGAGTATTATTTTTGTAAAATATTTAGTATCTCTGCCGGTGTTGCGTGGCAGATGAGCTCGCGTCCGGTCCGCGTCCGGGACAAATCCCGCGCGACCTGCCGTGCACCGCCGAGTATCGTAGTAGCAATGTGAACAGTAGGACAAAGGAGCAGGAGTTAAATCATTTTATGTATTTTTCCGCAAAAGGTTTATCCATTATATTCACTTGTGAAACTAATTACCCGACTTTAATAAAAGGAGGTTCTCAGTTTGATCTACATGTATGTTTCTGCGCAATTATCTCATGAAAAGTGTTTGTTACACTTTTTTTTAAAGGGAGAAAAATCATCGAAGTTCTTCTCCCGCCTAGGTGAGACGGGAGGGAGTGTCAGACTGTTACTGACTAAAAACCACCCCGTTCCTACTCATGCACGTCGAGCCGGAGCCCCGGTTACCCGTTAGGTTCTCCGCGACGTGTTTGTTACACTTAGCAGAAGGTTTTAGTATATAAGGTGTAACAAAACTAGTGCACAATATTTTAGTAGGTCTAGCCCATAAATCACCAAGCGGTCACCGGTGACCGCTTTCCACTAATATTACATTACATTATAGACCTTATTTCTAATGTTTAGAGAATACTTTTGTATGACCTAATTTAGGGGATGGATATCAACGGGCTAGTATGTGATAAACATCATTTTTTTATGAATATATTTTATAAAAACTTATCAATTATTTTTAATAATTCAATTATTCATTTATTATATTCATTGCTTTTTATGCCATCCTGCAATATGTACCTATTATTATGTATGTACCTATTCGAAAAGCTCGGTCGTTGACCCGTAAGATAAACGTCCGCGCGCATCCATACGGCTGGCGTTATGCGTAAAAACACAACAACAATTTTGCAAATGTGATGATAAATTTAATTAAACATGTTGTTGTTTACATTTTTTTTTAGGTAAACATAATCCTTATCATGTACTATATCACCTGTTAAAATATTGTGCACTATTTTTGTTAGACCTTATATTGACGATTAAAATAAAATAATTATTAGCCAGAATTTTATTTACAGCTTTTGTTTATTATAAATAAGATAAAACAAGATATATATCCATATTTAAGCTATGGTTACTACCTTACTGTAAGAATTATACTGTGTCATTAGAATTGAGCTTTTCCGTGGATTTTTTAGATGGCTTTCAGTGAGTCGAGTCGTGGCTATTGTTTTGTGCGAAACTTTTAGCTCATAAATTATGTAAAGTAGTGGAATGGCTTTAAAATATTACGGATTGCGGAATATACAGCGCGTTTTTAGTTTAGTATAGGTTTTGTTGTTGCGATTAGGTTGGAATTGCAAGTTGATTAGAATTAAACATATTTTTTTATGATTGTGTGTAGTATTATTTCGACGCTTGCGGTATAATGACAGTGGTTCGGAATAACTATTGCCTTCAACGATTTTGTGCACTCAGTAAATAGAAGAATAGACAGAAACGGTTCCTACCGCTTACCTATAACGTGGAGATACTTAAAACTAAGACTGCCTCGTTGGCCGAGTGGTCGCAAGTGCGACTGCAGGGCAAGGGGTTCCGGGTTTGATTCTCGGGTCGGACAAACTGTGGGTATTTTCAAAAAATCTCAGTGGTAGCACGGAGTCTGGAAATGTGCCCTGTATATCTCAATAGGCTCACCCCCTATTACATGGGACACATAACATAAATAGTGAAAAGTGGGTGTTGCATTGTACAGTGGCATTAATATCCGTAAAGGGACCCCTTTGCGGATAAAAGGCGTGAAGTTATGTTATGATTAGTTAAAACTAAATCTCTCACATAGAAGTTCAACAAGTCTATCATAGAGCGAGTTATCTTAACCTGCCTGGCTTGACCTCGGGCTAGTTAGAAGTTTCTAGTGTAACAGTAGAGCACTCTAACTCTTCACTACTACTATTTACACTATAATAGGTTATAATTTCTGGTTATTCTTTTTAAAATAGAGATTGTAGATCAACAGTAGGTCTTTTGTGAACACTGTTGGTACTCTGGCGTTTGGCTGTTTTATGTACAATCAAGTAAATTATTTGTGTGATCCATAAGTGCTTGTTCTCGGTATTTTCTGTTTGTGAACGGGTCCACAATACAGGAAAAATCCTACCCTGAAGTGAGGTTAAAAGAAATAATTAACCGTTTACGATCAGTTTACACGTGTACTTGTAATGTAGTAGTGGGTGAAATACCCTGTCTTCAGACATTTTTTTCGTCATGAAGATGATTGGAGCTTAGGAACTTCTATTTGTAAAGAGGTGTCAACATTAATTTGGTTGTATTTGTAGATCTAAGAGGGATTCTTAGCGATCATAATTGTTAGGAGTTCGTAACATTTCTTTCATCTTTTAGCACTATACATTTTTTAACAGTTATTAACTGTACCTAATAGTAACGTGTCAGTGAAGTTGATATTAAATTATCCTCAAGGTTTACGATGATAATTTTGTTTTACGACTATTATACTTTTGATGACATTTATTTAGTTTTATACTTTCACGGTCGTAAAAAATAGCTGTCATAAATAAACGCAGAAATGTCTGTCTGAGATCATTACATGTATCGATGATAATATCAGACCAGGATGATTTAGGAACAGCCTTCCGCCAGTAATACTTTATGGGTGGTGCGAAATGGACTTGTGCCGACTCAGGAAAATGTCGAACCCTAATTCTAGGAATCCGTCAACGGAACAACACGTGATGAGGATGAGAGATGCCAATGAAGAAAATTCAGTTATGTAATAATTCAGTTAAAAATATTCTTTGAAACTTTACTGACATTGAAATACAGTTAGAAAAAAATAATATTCTTGATGCGATTTTATCTAACAGGGTCCATGATGTAACACGTCCAGCGGGTATCCGATGTCGCTGTTACAGTCTCTGTTGCACCTCAGCCAGCACTTGTTCCAGTAGCAGCGGCCGTCGCTGCCGCACACCGGCGCAAACTGGCGCGTGCAGCACGAGCAGTCACACACACAACGACCAGGGTGCTCGATACCAATCAGTGACAAGCCCAAGTCCGACCGCCTCTTGTTCTCACACCTAAGCTGACAACTGTTACCATACGTCCTCTCATCAGTACCACACACGGGCTCGTACTGCAATGTACACATGCACGGACAAACTCCCTGACTGGCGATTGTTAGACAAGGACGTTTTTGGAGCTTACGTCTATTGTTCTCACACGTGAAGAGGCAAATATTAGCAAAAGTTTGACCATTGCTTCCACAAACTGGTTGGTATATTTTCGGACATTTGCAGTCCACACAAGTTCCTTTGTGTTGGATGGTAAGGCATGACTTTCCTAGCTGGCTACGTCTTCTGTTCTCACACTGGAACTCGCACAGGTTGCTGTAAGTTTTTCCATTACTCGCACAAACTGGATCTACGTTAAGCGTACACATGCAGTTGTCTTGTTCGCAAGGGCCTTCACATTTAACTTCGATACAGGGTTTTCCGTTGGCTTGGTTGTGTCGACTAATGCACTGAAGATAGCAAATGTTCTTGTACGTTTTACCATCAGTACCACAAACTGGAATAATGACGTCAGGGCAGATGCAATATGGTAACCTGCAAGGTCCAGGATATGCGACTTTAATAGGATCGAGTCCCATGAGATGACGTCTTCTGTTTTCACAATCGCAGGCGCATTCGTTAGAATAAGTGTGGCCATCACTTCCACACACAGGTTTGCCACCGGCGGGACAGTTGCATGGTTTGTGGGGGGGACACTGCCCGTGGCTAACCATATGTATGGGTAAGAAGCCGTGATCCACTCTATGTTTGCTGATGCATTTAAGTGAGCACTCGTTGGAGTATGTCTTGCAATCAGAGCCGCAGACTGGCCGGAATACACAGTCGCACTCGCAGCGAACGTGAGCAGAATGGTTGGGATATGGCTTTGGCACAAAGACGTTGTTGTCACAGCTGGAGACAAATGGCAGTAAGCTTACCACCGCCACCAGTAATCCTGGGAACAATAATATTAAAGTTTATACTTTTACAATATTTAGAACTTACTATTTACGAACCAGAATTTTCAAGTAGATATTAAAAAGAGTAATTTACACAAAGAGACCTTTTATAATGACCATGTTGCACAACGAGCACTCGAGTCTGAGGAGCCATCCCTGAACTGTAGCTTTTATAGTGTATATGTTGACTTAGCCGTTTGTTAGACACAACAATATGTGTAACGAAGAATGAACAATTTATTATGCAGAAACAATAACAGCACTGATTTGTAAAAGCTGTTGCGCAAATAAATGTTTTTTATTTGTTGCAGTGAGGCACGAAATGATGGATTTTCCATTTGTTCTATGTCTAATGGAGAAAAAATATTGAAGTAGAATACAATTACATAACATGAATTATCATCTTCATTTAAATGCGATTTAATGAGAAACACAATTAACGATGTGCAGTTATTTTTTTTTACAACGAAGTTGTGGAACTATGTAGTATTAAAAGTTCACGGACAAATTTAATTTCTTATTGGTCAATCAATCCCTTCAGTACTTTTGTTTTAACATTAGCAGCATGTTGTGTAAATAAACGACTAATGATGCAAATTAATGTAAATAAACGAATAATATGTGCACAGATGCAGTCGACACAATACAATTTAATACTCTTGACGCATGGGGATAGAAAAAAAAACAAATGTGCATGTTTACAGGCTTTGAAAGCACTGAATAATTAAATAAATGTATTGAAACACTATTATCGCAATGTTCAAACATATTATTTTATTGATTACTTTCATTTGTGATTGTACTATTTGCAGCTGGTATGTTTATTTTCTTTATATTCAATTATTTAAGTTGTCTGGGTTTCACTTTGGTTCTGCCAAATTAGGTTTATAGTTGCTCAAGCGCTTGAATGTCAGTATCTATATGTATGAGACACAATAGAATATACATTGTGTCTTGCGTAGATACCACATACTTAAAAACATACAACTCAAAGTCAACATACAAAGTCTCTATACAAGTACTGGTTATGTTACAGTTATGATTTATATATTAACAATAGGTAGTTTCATAACATCAATTAGTTTTCAACAAAAAGTAAAATGTTTCATTACCTCCATGGTTTTCAATTAGCATAATATTGAAATGAATGAAACAAATTCGCAAACGTTTCTGTTTACATTTAATTTTACTAAAACCATTATCACTTTTCAGTTAAATTGATATTGCTAATGATAGGTGGCACTGCTATATGCGTACCATCACACGTGTCTATGATGAAAATCATTATAAATAATGGACCACCGAAGGCTTGGTATTCATCTTTTATATAATTTATTAACATTTATCTAACTTTTCTTAAATGCCCAATATAATTACAATATCCTTCATCGTTTCTTCATTACTGAAAATCGTGTTTGCATAACGATTCCTTCTGTAAGGCCTGTATATAGTACTATAGCCATAGGCATAGCTCTCCACGAGTTTCTGTCTTTAGTATACTATCATTGTAATTTTCAACACACACACCCACACACACAAATACATCAACAGCCTATAAGTGGTCACTACTGACCAAAGGCCTGTTCTCGTGCGGAGAAAGTATACCTAAACACAAAAATACTTGAATGAAATAAATCTTTTAGTCAACAAACTAATCCTTACTTACATAGAGGTCCAATGCAATACATACGCACGGTATTAAGGGTCATAACGAAATCAGTTTCTATTCGTTTCAAACGTTGGCTGGATGATTTGATAAGGGCGATGTAGGCGCCATCTTTATTCAATCTTCGCCACCTTTCAATTCGGGCCGGCGCGTGACCAGAATACTAGACCGGCAGTCGGTCACCATAAAGTAGGGTGGTGTAGGAAACTTCTTGGTGTGGTTAAAACTATGAAAGATTTTATAAAGGGAACATATTCAACAGTTTTTTATATTTGTGACATTTTTCTGTATTATCAGTAAAAGCGTAATAATATTATTATTATAGTTATGTTCTCGTTTTATGAGAGTAGGTACTATTACTCTCGCGATACTTTTGATTTTCGGTGTTGTATCCTATATTTTTATCAGGAACAAGTCGCCAATTCGTCAACTCAAACAAATGAAAATTTTCAAAATGTACATAAAACTGCAGTGGTAGAAATTGGTTGTGTATTGAAAAAGTTGACAGCATAATATGACCGAAGCGATGACACACAGAGACTTTATTCTCTCATCTATAGAGCTATCTCAGCATAATAGTTCAGTTATTTTCTTAAACTATTATCATATCGTATGGTCACAGCGGTGTGGACGAGCTCGTTCCAACTTGAGGCGGCTAGCCGACGTATTAAGAAGTCGGTGTACACTGGAGGAGTGGAGTTGGACCACTACATCCATACTGTGAACACAACGCTTTATTTTATAATATTCTGTGCAGGCTTCCTACACTAAACAATATTACCAATGAGTCTCAGTGTTTATTTGGATTTTTAGACTTTATAATCCGTAATATTATATGAGAAACTCGGGATCGTTGATCTAGTGGTCATTAGTGCGACTATTGAGTTTGGGGACTTGGGTTTAATTTTCGCTTCAGACAAAGTGTTATTGGGTTGTACGCTATTTGGAATACGGAGTTATAGCAAAATTCCCTGTTTAAAAAAATCTATTTTAGTTGAGAAACACACAGGAAACGATTCACTAAAATTGCTTAACATTCCTTAAACCGAAAGCATTAGGTTGACTTAAACTCAGTAATTATCTAACCCACCTAATTCTCCCACAATGGCCCGCTTCACATGTTATCTTCACCCATAAGTGTCGACGTGGGTTTTTAAGGGTTAACGACCACCTACCAGCCTAATTAATTTATTCGGAAACCTTTGTACGAAGCACTTCTTACTAAGAATAAAAAATGCTCCTTTTTAAGCTCCTGACATATCTCTTGTATTGTTCCTCTTAATTGGACTTTTATGAAAGGACGTTACAATATTTATTTTTTGAATAAATTATATATTAATTTAGTGTCTAGTCTGGGTGAATCAATTTATTGAATACGTCTTTGTTTCTGTTACTAGGTCTTCAGATAAAATTGTAGTATCATTTTGTGAAATTCAACTTCGTTTGGGCTATTTGTTTAGAATAAGTACGGACTAATAAACTATGGAGATTTAAGAAGAATCTATCCTTATTAATTGTTTCGCAGAGGTAATATTGAAGTTAAAGTTTTACCTTATCACTTTACTGCGGTGTATAAGTTGAGGACAATAGTAATAGAATTTCTTTTGTTCCTATAGCTATAGGTTTTGAGCGCTTCCAATAGATCATGTACTTTCTGAATAAGGCCGCCATTCAGAAGTAATCATCGATAAGGTATGCTAATCACAATTTTAATCAATTTACGCTCCTGAAAGTCATCAATGTAAATATCTCAATGTTTATCAGCCACGTCTATTTATCCATGGAGAGTATACATTGTCGAGACCCTGAATAGAACTCCTCTAAATCAACAGCCTAGTGTGTGTAGTCAAATTAAACCATAACACGGCCGGTCTCAAGCTGCATAACTTAGTTCGCAACACCGGCCTGCTATGAGCTTGGACAGTTTTATTGGGTAAACAGAACTGTTGGCAGGTCAATGCTTTTTTATTTGGTTTTTATCATGAATCTGAACAAATACGCAGTGGAGTTGATTTTGTTTTTTTTAAATAGTGGTACTTTGTTTATGAGTTAGTTATCCGCTTTAGTATTGTTTATTTTTAGGAATGTTGATATCATGTTTGAACAGAGCGTCTTTTACGTACAATTTTATTGGCTAACTTTATTTGTAAGCTTATATCGCTTCAGACTCTTGAACTACGATTTTATAAATTGTAGATATCCAAATTTTCAAAAAAAACCTCTTTTCCTTTCGGTCAGACTGTTACTTACTAAAAAACCATATAAAAACCTGTTGCTGGCGTGTACTATATTACCTTTTGTAACACTGGAATACTACCAAATCAATATGTTTTTCCAAACAGACACATCATTGTCATTCATTCATAACTCTGTTTGAGTCAATTACCTCGTGCATTATGAACTAGACACCACAAAGGGAGCCATGAATGTTTGCTGATCACTGATGCACTGGGGCTATGACGATTGCCTCGGATTAGGGCGTGTGCTGATTTAAGCTGAATGTTCTCTGATTGCACTGTGGTATTGTGATCTTGATGCTATGATTAAATTATCATTAAAGTAATAGGGATAATTTATATTTCTAAAATGCCTTGTTTCATGACGCTGTACTGTCAGGTCGTCGTGTAACTGCGGCAGAGCTGGCCGATTTGTACCGAATCATGGTTCTGTCACGAGGCATAGATCTTCATCATTACACTATTGATCATCATCAACTGGATACCCTAATTTATCATTTTAATTTGAATTTACATATTACTGGTTAGCAGAAACCTACCTTAATAATATTTAGTAGTCAATAAGATACTCATATGAGACGTGTCTACTCGTGTCGTATTTGTTAGAATACGTAGTTTTGGAACTCAACCATTTTAGTTCAGTTTTTTGCCACTGGTGTCGCTCTCTCTCTCACTTTGAATCTCACATTGTAAACGGTCGTATGAACTAAATAAATAAGTATTCTATGTTAATATTTCTTTTATTACTACATCCACGCTAAAATCTTACTGTACCTATTCTTTTGTCAAAGTTAGTTAATTTATTCTGTATGTACGTAATTGCATAATAATATGTATGTTGTATGTGTGTGTCGAACTTTGGGAGTGTCGACGTAACTTTGCCTTACAATGGTTTACCTTATTTATTTACCAACATTATTTTGAACAGAGATTGTTTGGTACATATCTTTATTTGTTCAAATACAGAATAGATGAACAAAGCCGAGATAATAAACAGTTCAAAAACTTTGAAACACTTTTTGTTTTCATAATATGAGATTTGTTATAAATAGAAGACAAGCCTTTTATTTTATTTTTTATTTTGTCATAACCTCTAGTTTAGTTTAGTGGACACAATCCCAGTATATGTTAGATACTGAAAATTCCCTAACCCGAGGATAGAACATAGTTTAACTCATATCGATATAACTATGACCAGAATTAAAACACAGTTACATCTGATCAGTTGACTCACTCGATTGCTGTAAAATAACATAAAAAATACTATTTCTAATTTTCCACACGGCTCGGATGGATTCAGAGCGAGTAATAAATAAGTGGACAGAAATAGCCGGCCGTCACAACTACACTCGGGAGCAAACAAAACGGAACCACTAGCGTCTTTTTCTTTTTATCGAACCCTCGATAAAAAGAACTCGAACAAAATGCCCTCATTTTAAAGGTAATTAAATTGCCTTTCATACCACATGCGTTTCCAATTATAAAACTACCAGTATCAGAAAATATTCTTCAAGAATTAAAAACGATTGCATCGCTGGCCGAGTGGTCGCAAGTGCGACTACCGGGCAGGGCAAAGTATTACTGGGTTTTAAAAAAAATCTCAGTAGTAGCACGGAGTCTGGAATTGTGCCCGGTATATGGTAACATAAATAGTGAAAAGTGAGTGTTACATTGTACAGTGGTGTAATATGCACCTCTGCCTCTCTACCCCTTCGGGGATTAAAGGCGTGATGTTATGTTATGTTATGCTAAAAATGAAATGACTGGCCTCGTTTGTTTGCCCCCAAGTGTAGTTCGGCGCGCATTACATTATAGTGTCTACGTGGTTGGAACAACATTGATGTAGAGTGTAGAGTATGCAAAGTTCCTCTTGTCTATATAATAGTTTGTAGTAGATGTAGGTTCGTTGTTGACATTCTAGGTCTTACTAGTACGTCTTTACGTACTGTTATATATTCTACGTCAGTCCGTTAGTTTTACGACTGGGGAGAAATATAAAGTTTTTTATTCGTGTCTGTATGAAAATATAGCACTTTCTTTACATTAATTTTTAATAGATTTTTTAATACCAACAAACGTGTACGCTGTACTTAAGAAGAGTACTAGGAATTTGTTCAACAAATACTTTAATGAGTTGAACATTTCTTCGTTCTTGGTAATCCGCACGCGAAATAGAGTACAATCTCTAAGTACTGAACTATTGTAATAGTGTGCAATGTAAGTAATAATGCCCTTAAGGTCTTTATAATTTGAATAAGAACCTGTTATGAAGTCGTGATCTAACTTCCCAGAAGAAAAGAAACAAATCCCTTTTATAGCCATTGATTCTTGTTCAAAATACATGAACAAAATTATTGTTTGAAAGTATATTCTCACTGTAATGAAACCAAAGCCTAAAAAGTTTCACACATTTTGGAAACAAGGCAGAAAACCATTTCCCAAAGTCGTTCTGCGTAAATTCAATCTATGTGCTGTGGGATCCATTTATTTCTGGTTGGAGTACGATTTGAACATTTTTATTTGGAAACTTTTGAAGTCGCAGTGAAACAGGTCCAGGATTTGTAGTGCAGCTTACTTGACTATACCTAGAATAATATAAATGGGATATGAGAGCCTAGCATGTCCTGCTGCGTCCTGCCTGTTTGAACTGGCAAACTAGTTTCAATGTATGTTCCAGTTAAATCCGGTTTTTACTAAAGTAATTCTTGTTTTGAAGGTATTTAGGACCACTATATCATTTGTGAAGAATCATTGACGTAATATACTGCTGCTACTGATTAAGAATACTATTATTATAAGTCACCACCCACCAACAATGAGCCGAAATTGACAAACACAAATACAGAATATAGAGATTTTATTGTGTCTATCATTCCAGCATTCAACCACTACTCTATCTAAAACCACAGTGATCGTATCCAATAGAGAATTCTTAATAAGATCCGTGGTCCGTGGGTCCTCTGCACAATATTATTATTCGCGTTGGGTCCAACGGTTAATATTATAACTTCAGCGATATATTCCGCGGAATTCATGGCCGTACATTCTTGAGTCGGTGAGTTTGTGAAACAAATTATTCTTCAAGTTAAGTCTTGCGAAACTATGGGACAAGTCACGATGACAAAGTTCTCCGTTTAGATTTTATATGGCTTGTTGCTTTTTATATTATCGTGTTGTTTATAGAGAATCAAGGTTATAAGGGAGATTATGATTTTGTAATGACTGTATAAAATATTGTATTTGAGTCTTCTCCTCCTGGTAGATTGTGAAACACGTACTCAGCCTTACTTTTGAAACAAATGACACGAATACGTACTATTTTTTAAAAGGACATTTTCATTTCTTTTCTGCTGCAGGCCTTGCGAAAACATTACGCAAATGAAAACCACACACGGCTTAATATAAAAACATTTTGTACCAGTTAACGTACAAAAAATATACACGTACCGACCGACATCTTTTCATATCATATCATATTTGCAAAGTAAACCACGTTACGCAAGACCCAGATTTTTGCACACGCGACAAAACACCGTACAAAAAGGTAAGGCTCCCACAATGCGAGCCATGCTAATATTTTACACCAATAAGGGAAACATTCGTGGTGAGGTAAAAACAATAAGCTTTTAAAAGGGCAGGCTCGCTTACGAACAATTTACGCTCGCCGACCGAGCCACTGTATAATTTTTGCATGAAGTCGGCCCTACGCTTCCGTGCCCGTTTCTGCAATCTTTATAAACGGAAGCAGTGGTTATTTTTTTAGGGTAATATGCGTGGCATTAAATACGAGCCCTTTGAGCCTGTCTTGTTTGTGCTAGCATTTTTTTTTGGTTTGTTCCAGTGAGCTCCCTAATGTTTTTGAGTAACCTTGAGCGAGAGTGGCCATCTAAATTATAAAAGCTTTTTTTGATTTCAGGTTATTTTAAGGGCTTAAACTGACGTGGCATTAATTGAGTTTTTATGAGTGTTCTGTCTGTGCTTAAGATAGGCTTTTTTGTACTATATTTAATTTGTAATCGTTTGTTAGTTATAATAATGCGCTTACGTTTATGTGTTTAGTTTGACGAAGTGCTAATTTAGGGTAACACTTAGTCGTCGTGAGTTCCGGTTCTGTTCCTGAAAAATTTTCATTACATAATATGCTCGATATTCATATAAGACTTACAGTAAATTACATGGAGATAATTTCATTAAACTGGAAATCATATGGAAATTATATTATGTAAATTAATGTTTCTCATTATAAGTATTCTTGAAAATATCTCAATTTTGAGAAAAAAAAAATATTTACCATAAGTCATAAACCAAATCGATTACAAACGCTATCTTAGGAAATAATTCACATGTCAGCATCTCTCCTCGAATCGATACGAGTTACAATCGGTATCAATCGGCGATGCGATACAAAATGCATTGGCAACGCAATATATTGCTTGAGCGTGATTTGGCTAAAATATAATTCGATTTGGGCGAGCAATAGGTTCCCGACACGGCGTGACTATACCAAATGTTGAATGGGACACGATTGTGGATGTTTCGATTAAAGTTATCTTGTTTGTGTATAATATAATCTTATTAGGAAGTTTGTTAGAACTACTTAGTCCTTTTGTGTCACGTTTATTGTAATCGTTTAACAAATTAAGAAGGTGTTTTATCCAGTGTAAAAATGTACTGTTGTGTTTATCTATATTTGTAGTCGTGGTTCCCTTAGGAATGTGATCATTCTAGCATCACTCTGGATCCGAAGAAATGTCTCAATCGGCTCTTATCAGCGGCCATTTGCATTGTGGTGTGGACCAGTGGTCCTTGGGCTGGTTAGACTATCTGGTTGGGGATCGGCCCCTTGCCCTTTGGTCCTAAACATTTCCTGCAACAATAAGTTCCTCCAAGCTATTTTCACTTTTAGTTCTCAAGATGATATAAGATTGATACCACATATTTTTGTTTTTCTTGATGATCATACATTAATCCTTATTTATAAAGTCACCGACTAAAGTAATTAACATTGAAAACCTAATTTCATTTCCAGTCATCATTATCTAGGAGAAACTTTCAAGTCTAAAAAAAAGTAATCTACCCAGCTCCCAAAAAATGCTTATTCCATGAAACACCCACCCTTTAGAATAAAGTTAGGGACCACGCGACCTATTCGAAAACACCTCCCACACAAAATCCAGTGGAATAGTTAAGTTGGAGTATAATCTGGAATATTTTAATTAAACGGTGAGAGTTCCCAATCTGATGGTTAACTTTATTCATTAGGGTTGTCACTGACAATTCGGGGCGGCGCGCAACTTTCTCGTGTCACACATACTTTCGATCACTTTCCTGCCTTTTATTAAAGGTTTTAAAGTTTTTGCAGTTCGATGTAATTGAATCGGGTTTCATATTTCAAAAGCTTTTTCTAGCATACATGTATAAACGTTCAGGGGTAATAAAACCAATTTGTATCGGCCAATATTTTTATTATAGATTTTCACAAATCACTTTAACACTTGTCTCTGCTACGACTTATCGACATCGACTGTCCTATCATCGTGCGCACTACTCCCCACTTCATGTATGTTCTACCGGAAGCTGCATAGAACGATATTTTAAATAAAACGTAATGATACAACCGGAAGTAGTGCGTACGATACCACTAAATTTTTATATTAAATAAATAAACACCTTTTAAATATTGTTATTAGATTTAAATACAACGAAGTAAATTAAAAATAATAATTGGGTGAAATAATACTTTAAAATGATGTATGAATTCCGGAAGTTCGATTATCAAAGAAAGGGTTTCTAACAGTCGGCCTTTCCTGATACATTTCCCGTCTCGGGAAAATTAATTTTCGTATAAAGTAATGAAATCAACAATCAACATTTTTTTTCATTTCCTTATCTAAGAATAAATTTTACACAATACTTGAATTATTGAAGATACATTATAATCATAACCATTAGCTGGATTAATACTTATAACTAGATAAACCACTTAACTTAGATGTCAAGGCCTCAGACATATCCTTAACACCTGTCTCAGCTGGGACCTCAGACATATTCCCAGATAAGCCACTTAACTTAAGATGTCAAGGCCTCAGACATATCCTTAACACCTGTCTCAGCTGGGACCTCAGACATACTCCCAGATAAGCCACTTAACTTAAGATGTCAAGGCCTCAGACATATCCTTAACACCTGTCTCAGCTGGGACCTCAGACATATTCCCAGATAAGCCACTTAACTTAAGATGTCAAGGCCTCAGACATATCCTTAACACCTGTCTCAGCTGGGACCTCAGACATATTCCCAGATAAGCCACTTAACTTAAGATGTCAAGGCCTCAGACATATCCTTAACACCTGTCTCAGCTGGGACCTCAGACATATTCCCAGATAAGCCACTTAACTTAAGATGTCAAGACCTCAGACATATCCTTAACACCTGTCTCAGCTGGGACCTCAGACATATTCCCAGATAAGCCACTTAACTTAAGATGTCAAGGCCTCAGACATATCCTTAACACCTGTCTCAGCTGGGACCTCAGACATATTCCCAGATAGGGTCTTAGGCTTAATGTTAATGTACTAGTATCACTACCAATCAATCGCAAATTAATCTGTCTGGTCATTATCCGACGTCTCAGACTCTGAATCTGATCTATTAAAAACTACCCAGGGGTGGATTTTATCTACTGAAAAGATGCCACTGAATTTTCTATTTCCCTTTTTAGATAACGGTGTATCCTCAATTACATATCGGTCGTTATCGAGTACATCTGCTATACGATACGGACCTCGAAGTTTTGGAATTAATTTCCTACTTTGTCCTACTGATGGAATATCCCTTTCAACCCTTACAAGTTCTCCCACATTATACTTCACTTCTTTCCTAGCCTTATCAAAACGTTCTTTTTGTTTCTTTTGATTTTCCTTAACATGCCCTGAGATTTCTTGCCTAGTTTCCTCTAACGAGGAGGTTGTACTTTCGGTATCGTTTGTAATGTTAAGCTATAATAATGCATTTGAGGTACTAACTAAATTAATCCCAAACAGTGCCTGAGCAGGGCTTTTCCCAATACCCTTATTTAGTGTATTATTAAGCCCCCACTGAATTTCTGAAATATGTTCATCCCATTCATTTTCAGGTTTGCCATAATTGGAAGCGGTTAATGCTGCTAAAACACTTCTATTATAACGTTCGACCTGACCATTGGCCCTCGGGGTCGCTACAGCATTCATGACATGTTTAACCCCTAATGAATTTAAGTAATCACGAAAAGCTTTAGAAGTAAATGACGTACCTCTATCGGAAATAACACGTTTTGGAACACAAAATGTATGAAAATAATTTTTAATAGCTTTGATGGAATGGACAGATTTAGTACTTTTAACAGCAACAATTATTATAAACTTCGTGAACGCGTCAATAATCAGCAATAAGTATGCATTTTTGTGCTTACTTCGAACAAAGGGACCTAAATGATCAATGTGTATAGTATGGAATGGTTGTTCCACCTTCTCAATGGGATGTAATTGGCCTGACTTTCTCCCAGTTGGTATTTTGGAGTGAGCACATTCTAAACATGACTGGACATACTTTTTAGTGAATCGTCTCATTATATGAAACCAAAAATTGTTTTTAATTATATCTACCGTTTTATCAAAACCGAAATGTCCAATTTCATCATGGTTTGACTTCAAAATTTGCCATCGAACGCCTTTCGGCACAACCCAACGATCACCGGTATCTGTTTTTCTGTATAATAGTCCCTTTTTCATAACAAAATTATTTTTAATGTCTATAATATTGTCATTTTCTTTATCATTTAATATAGCTATAATTCTTTGCAACTCAGGATCGTTTTGTTGTACCGTAGCCACCCAATGTGTATCAATTCGTCTTACTTCTAGTTCTATCATTTCTGATGGAATAGGGTTTCGGCTCAGAGCATCTACATGAGTCATACCTGTGCCTGGTTTATAAACTATTTCAAAGTCAAATTCTTGTATAGTGCTCCACCATCGTGCAACTCTAGGCAGTATGTCTCTCTTTTCAAAGGTTGCACGTAGTGAATTGCAGTCGGTAACGATTGTAAAATGAATCCCTAACAGATAAACTCTAAATCTCTGAAGCGACGTCACTACAGCCAGCGTCTTTAAGTCGTAAGAGGTGAATTTGGCCTCTTCGGGGGATATCTGTCTACTGTAAAATGCCACGGCACTAAAGGAAACCTCTTTATTTGGCCTTTGCACTAAGATCCCAGCAACCCCGACTTTAGACGCGTCTGTATGCAACTGTGTTTCAAATTCGGGATTGTAAAACGAGAGAGTGGGTCGTTTAACTAATTCCGTTTTTAGATTTAAGAATGCAGATTCTTCTGCTTCTCCCCAATGCCATTTTGAGTCCTTTCTTAAGAGTTTTGTTAGTGGTTTTGCTATTACTGAAAACCCTCTTATAAATTTACGAAAGAAACTCGCTAACCCTACAAATTGCCTGACCTTATGTTGATCTGTTGGTCTAGGAAATTGATCCACGGCTTCTGTTTTTTTTTGCCTGGTTTTACTCCAGATGCACTAACTTCAAAACCTAGATAATCTATGGATTGTTTCAGAAAATTACATTTTGATAAATTTAGTGTGATGCCGGAAGATCGGAAAAGGCTTAATATATCATGTAATCTATGCAATCCTTCTTCTATGGTTCTGGATGGTATAATTACGTCATCCATGTAAGCGAATGCCTCCTTGAATCTCGCGTTCCCCAAAATACTATTAACAGCTCTTTGAAATGTTGATGGCGCATTCACTAGTCCAAACGGCATGCGATTAAATTCATAGTGCCCGTCTGGGGTCACAAAGGCTGTTAGATGCTTTGCCGATTCCGCCATTGGGATCTGATAATATCCTGAGGCGAGATCAAGAGAAGTAAAGTATTTATGACCTGATAGATTATCTAATTGATCATCTATACGAGGCATAGGATAGTGTTCTTTTATGGTCTTTTTGTTAAGTGCCCTAAAGTCAATACAGAGACGGTGGTCACCGTTTTTTTTGCGTACTAATACGATTGGGGATGCGTAATTTGACGACGACTGCCTAATTATTCCTGAATCAGTTAAGTCTTGTATCATGTCACGAACTACATGCCTTTCCGAATACGACAATCTATAAGGTCTGTATACTACAGGAGTGGTATCGCTAAGGTTTATATTCATTTCTGTACCACTTATACACCCTAGTTCTTTAGCCGAAAAAGCAAAACAGTCCCTAAACTCATTAAGCAGTTCCATTAATCTGGTCTTATGTTCAGATCCAATATCGTCATCAACCTGTACCAATGAGAGTTTAATTTGGGGTGTTACTGTATTATCTGGACAATGTTCTATTCTGCCAATATCTAGTGCCTGTGCTTCACTTAATGGAAGAGCCCGAAGCAATAAAGTATCTTTCAGCAATTCGAATCCAGAATTTAAGCCTTTGACAACAATCGTTCCCTGCCCATCATTTACTTGTATTACACTTTGAATGATCTCGTATTGTTTATGAGTATCCTGACAAAAGGAAGGTTCAACAAATAAGTCACCAGTAAACCTCGGTTGCGTATGAATACTCACTAGGGTATACCCATGTGAGTCATTAACATATACTAATACGTTATTAGTTATGTTCGTGGTTATTTTAAGCTGGTTGTTAGTCTTTACGACGACAACATGTTCTTGTTCCGTGAATGTTTGTCCTAAGAGTAAAGGAACTTGCAATAGTTTATCAGGCACTATAAGTGTTTCTACCATAGCAATGACTGAATCTATTTTTATCTCAACACTGCATTTACCTAAGCAACTTACAACACTATCCCCAAAACCTCTTAATACAGGTAGTTCTGATATAGACCATGAGCTAACTAAATTCTTGGCCACAGATTCTTGCAGCATGGAACATTGACTTCCGAAATCTATAAAACAATCTAAAGTCATACCATTTACAACGGCAGTTTTAAAATATTTAGAGTCACTATCGGGCTCTGATGCGATTCTTAAAACTGTTTTATTATTAGTACTAGATTCTTTGGTGCCTTGACATCCGCCTGCTAAGTGCCCTACTTGACGACATTTGTCGCAACGCTTGATTGGTAGTTTACATTTGAAATATGGGTGCCCCTCTTCACCGCAATTATAGCATTTTGTCAGCCTATAGTTTCTATTGTTTCCGTCATGCTCATTTTGAGGTCTATTTAATGTCTTAGATTGTTTGTTTTCTGCGTTGCCCACCCGCAGGGACGAATTTGGCTTGTTATACTTCTTAGTAGTTCTAATATTTCTGAGGTAAACTAATAATTTATCAGGTTCTGTGAATTGTGTGGCTTCTGCACTTGTTCTGACGGACCTATCTTCAATCCCAAACAAAATACAGTCTATTGCGTTTTTACCGTGTATATTACACCTATTTAACAAGACAACCTTTTGATAGAAGTATTCTTCTAAGGACTCGCCAAATTCAGCCCTGCAAGCTAGCATTTCCGTTAATAGTTGATCATTGTTTTGGTCACTTGGAAATGCCAATTTTAATTTGTTCTGCCATTCAGACCATGAAAACAACATGCTAGGTAAGCCTTGGTACCATTTCTGAGCCAACCCCGCTAATTTAGGAAGAGCGTAGTGGAGTGTTTGCCTTTCGGTCCAATTATATATTTGAGAACACTCGTTTACTTTATTTATCCATGTTTCTACTGTTTGAGTTCGTTTACTAGGGTCAAATTCCGGTATCACATTCAAAACCGGAAAACGTTCATTTCCCCCATCTGCTTTCATGGTCTGCATGAGCTCTTTAAAAACCGAAACTATAACGTTAGTATTAGCATTTAATTCTTTGTTAGAATGAAAAGGACTCACCATTGTTGCTGGCGTAGCGTTTGAACATGATGCTCTGGCTATGTCTTGACTATGTCTTGGCGGTATCTCACGATTGCATGAAGCTTCGTGACAGTCATCTCCCATCTCCCGACTTGGCGACGCATCACGTGCCCGCAACGCGTCACGCACCCGCGACGCATCACGCACCCGCGACGTATCACGCTCCCGCGACGCAACACGCATCCGCGACGCATCACGCACCCGCGACGCAACACGCATCCGCGACGCATCACGCACCCGCGACGCATCACGCTCCCGCGACGCAACACGCATCCGCGACGCATCACGCACCCGCGACGCATCACGCACCCGCGACGCATCATGCTCCCGCGACGCATCACGCTCCCTCGACGCATCACGCTCCCGCGACGCATCACGCCGACGTTTCGAACCAGGATGTCTATGACGTGCATAACGATTCCTGGACTCGCTTGTTCTCGATCCACTCGACTCGTCACGGTCGCGGCAAGTGCGGCGTCTCCGCACAACAGGCTCAGAGCCACTTGGTGACGAGCTAGACGTGTTGCGTCTTCAAGACTTTCTTTCGCCAGTCATTGTTGCTAGAAATAAATTCGTTACAAAAAGTCAATGTTCTTTAATTGATTACTTACCTAATAGAATCTTACCAATACTTTTAAATATTACACGAAAAGAAGAAGAAAAAAAGAAGGAAAGAAAAAAAAAATGTATGTTAAAGCTCCAATTGTGGGTACTAGAATGCTATTAACCATTTATTTACCAACAGTTAAAGTTTCGTTATTTGAGCTAATAATAAGTTGAGAAAAATATTATATTACCTTCTATGGGCGTTGAATCTTTCACCGAGGACGATTATTAGTCGTTATATCGATTATATCCCACTTCTGAACTATAAACGTTCAGGGGTAATAAAACCAATTTGTATCGGCCAATATTTTTATTATAGATTTTCACAAATCACTTTAACACTTGTCTCTGCTACGACTTATCGACATCGACTGTCCTATCATCGTGCGCACTACTCCCCACTTCATGTATGTTCTACCGGAAGCTGCATAGAACGATATTTTAAATAAAACGTAATGATACAACCGGAAGTAGTGCGTACGATACCACTAAATTTTTATATTAAATAAATAAACACCTTTTAAATATTGTTATTAGATTTAAATACAACGAAGTAAATTAAAAATAATAATTGGGTGAAATAATACTTTAAAATGATGTATGAATTCCGGAAGTTCGATTATCAAAGAAAGGGTTTCTAACACATGTTTATGGGATATGGAGCCTTTGTAACAGTAATTCTTTTTTCGATATGATCATAACATCTTCAAGCCTTTTATTCCCGAAGCGGTAGGCAGAGGCGCACATTATGCCACTGTACAATGTAACACCCACTTTTCACTATTTATGTTATGGGTCCTATGTAATAGGGGGTGAGCCTATTGCCATATACCGATCAATTCGATATGATCATGGTTTTAATTGGCCTGTTTGAAAGAAATTCATATTGTTTATGAAGGTTTTAAAAAGCCGTCGTTCATAAATGACCTCTGTGTCATAGTCATAGTTACCCCTATTCTATAATAGGCGAATTTACAATAAAAGCAACTAGAAATAGCACAAACATTTTATTAAAAATGTCATTCATAATTCTAAAACAATTACACGTGATTTGAGACAACAATGTGAGACTATTGCCGGAATACTGAAACGTTACTTAATTTTAAGTCGTGCTCAAATAACGTGCCATATCTGTCATTTTACAGAGAATTTGTAGAGATATTACATAATTATAGAAATATACTTAAGCACGACTTAAAATTGAGTAGCGTTTGAGTATTCCGACATATATGACGCACTCATACAAACAAGATTAATACTACGTTGACCGCACACGCAAGTCTATGTACGGCCGTTTATTTTCTAAAACAAATTTATTCCACGTCTGACAAAACCGCCAACTCTATTATTAATGTTTATGACTTTATATATAATGGAACACTAACACCGAATAAACATTAGTTTTGTTTAGATTCTAAACAAACGTTTTGTTCTTTAAATCTGCGGTCTCTCCGTTTTTGGTCCTGTTTTATAGTGCTTTTGATATCAACTGTTCCTTTCTAATTCAAGTAATATAAAGCACATATAGACATGGAAGCAAATGGCATTCAGATAATCGCAAGCGCAATAGAGGCACCCGTGGACCCCAAACTAGGCACAGCCTGTATCTTGGTGGCCCAATGGTAAAGGTTTAGACTAGTTAGTTCTCGCATCATGGTTGTGACACAGTGCAACAACATGAAATAATGAACTGAACATTAATATGAAACATAACATAACATAACATCACGCCTTTTTATCCCCGAAGGGGTAGGCAGAGGTGCACATTACGGCACTTAATGCCACTGTACAATGTGTACACAGTACAATTTCATTAATATGAAAATAATAAACAAATCTTAAGTATCAAATACAAACGACTAGAGAATGAGACAAATGCAGGTAGTAAATATAACAAAGCATGTAAACAAATGATATAACAAGTGATGAATAATTCATTTCACTCAATCATTTTACTATTTTTGGAATAATAATATAACAAAATAATTGATTGGTTTTTTAGTATGATTGATTGGTTTATTAATAGTATATTTGTTACTTCGTTAATTAATTAAGTTTTACAAAGTGCAATTGTTATATGTTACCTATACATAGTTACATCACAATTCTACTTTGTGGAACTCCAAAATTGTAGACACCGTCTGTAGAGCGCACGCCAGATGATTTGCAATAATGCTAACAATGTCAGCACACTGCATCCGAAGAACACGCTGAACATCCCACCTAGCTGAGCTGCAATACAGAATACAAAGTTTAACTAAAGTACTTTTTTATATACAATAGTTTAAAATAAACTAGGTACTTATTGCTAATCATAGGATTTTCTCTCAAATAGTCCATAATTCCACATCATAATTCTTTTATACCCAATCCACCATGAATACTACTTTTGGATGAATGAAAATGTCGGATCATATCATTGATTTTAAATATTTTTAACCTTACCTATGTATTAACTAGTAAATACTCTAAGTGTGGGAGAACCATGTTTCGCATGTGTGGGATAGCCATGTTTCGGCACCAATGGGCCGGCTCGACCGGAGTGATACCACGACCTCACAGAAAACCGACGTGAAGCAAGGCTTGCGTTGTTTCGTCGTGTGAGTGAGGTTACCGGAGGCCCAATTACCCTCCCCTTCCCCAATCTCCCCAATCCGTGAATCCCCAACGATCCTCAAACTCCTAATCCCCAAAAAGCCGGTAACGCACTTGTAACGCCTCTGGTGTTCCAGGTGTCCATGGGCGACGCCGATTGCTTACCATCAGGTGATCCGTCTGCTCGTTTACCGGCTTATGTCATAAAAAAAAACCCGATTATGAGAAGTTCATAACATTTGTTCACACAAAAGTCATTTCTCACCATCGGAAATGAGGTCTATAATGGAGTTAGTGGAGAGCAGTTACCGGTGATCGATGACCAGATAAATTACGTTTACAATCATTTGAAAAACGCATCAAAATCGGTTCAGATAATCGCGCACAACCATACATAAATACAGGTCAAACTGCGAACCTCCATCGCTGAAGTCGGTTAAGAATCAGTACCAGATATATCGATACTTACAGAACAAATCTATGTAGTCGTAGTATGTGCAGCGCTCCACCGTGGGTCGCTTGCGATTCTGTATGAAGACCCGCACTACTGTCACTTTCTTGAAGTTCAAGCCTTGGCTATTATAGCAAAGAAGAATACGTTAATCTTACCAGTAATTATTTAAGTAAAACTTAAATGATGGTCATCGTGGTCATTGGTACTAAACAGCGACCATCTCTTTGAACGAAGTTGTCTAGTCAAGGTCTAACAACTATTAAGTTGTTTAGTTCATAAACGATATAAATATAAACACGGACATGCATAGATATGTCATTATTAAACCGTAATATCATATCGTGAATTTGACATGACAAACAATGATACTCATTGGTCATCACCAACAAGAACAATACATCAAAGTGTTGAATAGAGGCATCAATCTTAACAGCACATAATTCTATTGTTGAACTTACTAGAATGGTTCTACAGTGCTCACAGTCTCGTCGAGGACAAACCTCGAGGCTTTCATAGTGGCCTTCTTGGTGTCACACGTCATAGGACAGTCGGTGCTCAAGATGTCAAACGCAACTGGAAATATAAACATACGTACAGACCACCCTTCCTAAATAACCGCAACTTCTGTAAGCGTAATTATCTCTCACAAAAACACAGAAATAATTGATGATGATATACAAATTGGCTCTAGTTATTCTTAAATGCACTCTTCTCTCTTAGCTAAAGGTCTTTATTTGTTTGTACCCATGGCCTGTGTGGCACAGCGCAGCATAGCCGCACGGCATCTCATAGTACCAGGAGGTTTTGGATGGTTGCTCCGGACACAATTACATTTGTCCAAAGTATTCGCTATTTCCTTCTCTAATGTACAGTACTTCCTAAAACAAAAATAACATGAGAATCTATTAACACAACTTTGTGAACTTTATTGAAATTTCTTTCTTAAATGCTTAATCTTTAAGGCACAATAGACAACGTGTTGTGTCTCGCATAGATTTATGCTCCGATATACAAGAGCTTAATAGGTAAAAGGTGAATCGTGAACTCTTATAGTAACTAGCATAAAAAGTGGGTCTATGCCCTAACATATTTTTTTTTGTACGCAGCCAATATGTTGTATTCTCCTTTCGTATTGTAATTATAATTCAGACATTAGACGTTAAACTTACTGGCTATACTTTGGAAAGTACTTTAACTTTTCTGATGCCATGTTACACTTTCTAAGTGACGGGTGAAGTGTTTTAGCTCCTAAAGCTATCTGATAGCCGGTGGTGTAATAGGTGATCCAGTGCTCAGATCCAGGACTCACAGCTGTTCCATTCATGGTTGTGTCAACGAAGTGATTGCCTGTCTGGAGAGCCACCTAAAAAATAAGAAATATTATGAACGTTGCTTTATGTATCTTAGATAAAAAAGTGTAACTATGTCAACAATGTAGAAGAATTAATTTCTCCTGAACATCGCATCGGGCAATTAGAAAGTTTTGGAAAACTTGCCCGGCTTTGACGGCTTGATTCATGAATGTGATGATAGTTAAAATGTAGGGGTTGCAGTTATAGGTACTCACCCATTTGTAAGAAAGGTCAACAGATGTAAGAGTCTGGCTCTGGTTGATGGCCAGCATCAGGCCACTGGTGTAACCGAACAGTTTTGTGTACCACGTCTTCTTCGATAACGTTTGCTTTATGTTCAATCCGTGGTTCTCCATTTCTCTGTAGCATATTCGTTTCATAATGATAGCAGGAGTTAAAGGTGGGAAAAGTAGAATGATCGCTTTGATATAAAATATCGATCACCTGACAAGCAAAATTACACTTTATTGTTTGACTGGCAGTATTACCTTCTCAATGATCTCCCGTTGAAGACACAACAGAAACCATCTCCTGTGAACTCCATTTCGAACAAATCTGAACAGTTGACTAAACGGCGATTCCAGCGGCATCTGTTGTACAAACTGTGTTTACTAAACATCCTTACTATTAAAATTTTGACTTTTAAGGTCATCGATCACCTAACGAGGACGACTCGGGCACGGCTCACGCATGGCTCGTTTTTTGCTTTATAAATAATACAAAAAGTTTGTAAGCGTGACTTATTGGCTACCGGGCGGAGCCGTACTGGAACGGTGTCCGATGGTTCTGATTTGATTGGAATAAATAGTTTGATTTTGACTAAAGTGAAGATTTACGGGTTCCATACTTGATAAGCGTCTCTTCACAGGTAGCGGTAAGTAATCTCCCAGCTGTCTCCACTGTGATACCATTGTAGTCCAGGAGATGTTCCACTCGCATCAGGTCTGATAGTTTATACAACACGTCGAGGGAGTAGAACGCAGACAGTTGTGGAAGTATCCTTCTGGCTATAGTCGCATTTATGCCAGGAGGATAGTTTCTGTACAAAAGGATTTACTAAGACTAATGACAGCACCTTAAATATAAATTAATAGACTTTTTTTGACATTTTTGAGAGGATCCCCGGCTTTATTTAGTAATTTTAAAATGGCAATGCTCAAATACGCATTATAAGGGCTAGCCTTGCTACAAGAAATGGCACTGGTCTCGGGAAACTAGTACATTTAAGAAAACCACTTACAGTTTATCCAAAAAGTTGTCCATCTTCTGTTCAACGAAATTGACTTCAGGGCACACGACTACAGAAGGAAAGTCTCTCTTCTCGAGGAATTTGTCATGTCTCACCATGAAAGTGGGCCTGTCCAAGTACCGGTTGACAGTAAGTACTACCAGAGCGATGGCGGGACCCAACAGGATCAGTAAAGTTGGGGCCCAAATATATCTACAAGATCACATAAATATGGCGACATGATTTAATTTATCTTTCTTACAAAGAAAATAAAATTGAACATAAAGTACTGTGAAAATAAAGTTTAAATTCTATAAAAATACGCTTTAAATCTTGTAACAAAAGACTCGAAGAAAAATACTAATCATGTACTATAATAGGCTAGACCCATTAATGTGTAGATAGAATAAATCTGAGAGCTTTTTAGAACATCTGTGGAGCTAACTATCTGGAACATAATTGATTTTATTTCAAGTCTGAATACTACGCATTTATCACATCTGAATAGTAAGAAAATCGAGAGAAAAACGCTACGTTTTTCTATAAATTATTGCGAATTCTTTTCTTTTCAAGAAATTGAATTGAATAAATTATTTTTGAAGTCTTGTGACTGATATTTATTCGACGCTAGTGTGACTGTCAAGCAATATCATTATGATTATGATATAATCACGGGGTAGATTATCCTCAGTATTAAGTATGACTGAAGTAATAACTACAATACGTATCTGTAGACAGTCTTCGATTAGTAACCAACCTGGAAGCTTTGTCACCCAATTGGTTTGCTCCATGGAATTGCGCGTGTTTAAGGAGTTGAAGTGAATCCATTTTCACTTTGTTTAACTGTTGTGGACTCTCTGACTCCTTCATGACTAGTACTTGGCTGATTTCACTTACGAACCAATAGGTAATTTACTAAAGGCCTTTCATTATTGTTTGAACTGACATCTATCACAATGTCTCAATTACAATTTCGGGAAATATGTAATTTAAATAATTTCTCTGATTTCGTATCTACGAAAAAATAAGGTAACTGATATATTTTTTGCTCGCTTACTGCACTGGTCGTTTGTAATAATAATTCACGTAAATCCGTCGACGATATCGTGTTAATTCCGTGCCCACTCGACAACTGCGTTCCGAATCAAAAGGGTAAATTAATTTTATTACTCCCAAGCGAATCAATCACTTTGACAATGAACTGCGATAGTATCGCCGGCTCCCGTCCTATTATATTGTAAATCAGTTTTTTATTACTTTGTTATAATTTATGCATGTATTCGTCTATTTGTGGTACTGCTGGTATAGCCTCGTATGCATGGAAGAGCGATTAGAGGTACTGCTTCGTTTCAGGTAATTTTTTTTAAACTGCTATAAAACTGAATTTCTTTGATGTTTAAGAAATGAATAAATTTAAACTACTTTCTTCTTCACATATTGCTAGTTAACACATAGAAGAAGAACGACCTAGTTTTCTTAGTTTTAAGTTATTAAAGGTTTTACTATCTTGGAGCCTATAATTAACGGACAAATGTTTTACTGCTCCGTTGACATTTACGAGTGCCAGTGAAAAACTACAGGCTGTTTTTATTTTATAGTTTCCCCCATTTTACCCTATACGAGTTGTAAATAACCTTGTTTTATACCTTCACCTCTCCATTAACGGTTCTCCTTTATTTAAATATTTTTGTAATATTACTTAAACCACCCTAGGTGATTGTAAGATGTTTCGTTCGATTTCCAAGTCAAATAACAGTAATGTTATGTTTAGTTCTTGGGCTCGCTGCCATTGCAGCGGGCCCCTCGGTAAGGCCCCTCTTTGAGGAGTGGCTTGAGAGACGCTACGGCGTCCTCACCTACCACCTGATGCAGGTCCTCACCGGACATGGGAGCTTCGGGAGGTATGATGGGGCAGGAGGAGACGCCCGGGTGTCAAGATTGCGAGAACCGCCCTGAGGACACGGTGGAACATACCGTAAGAGCATGCCCTGCGTGGGCTGAACACCGCCGTGCCCTCAGGGATGTGATCGGCGGCGGCGACCTCTAGTGTCCGGCCCTAGTACGGGCCATGATGCGGAGCGAAGAGACCTGCGATGCCGTTTCCTCCTTTTGCGAAGCAGTCATGCTAGCTAAGGAGGAGGCGGGGTGTGTGAAGTAGCGAAGCGCCGGTTCCTCACAACCCAGCCGCCGCGACGGACACTCCGGGCGTCGGGGATCGAGGGACGATCTCCGGCCACCGTAAGCACGGGCTTGCGGACGGCGAGCAAGGGTGGCTCGCTGCCCGAGCAGAACCAGACCCGAGCGTGCGGCGCGTCGCGTTCCGCGCACGTCTCAAAAAGCCATCAGACCACCACTGATGGGGCTCAACAGGGCTGATGCCGGTACGGAACCGCGGAGGACTTAACGGGTTGCCGGGGTCCGGCTCGAAGTGCAGGAGTAGGAACGGGGTGGTCTTTAGTCAGTAAGAGTCTGACACTCCCTCCCGCCTCACCTAGGCGAAAGAATTCTTTCGATGATTTTCCCTCCTTAAAAAAAACTATATGTCTAGTTCTAGTAGGTTACCTACCTACTAAAACTAGACATTTTGTTTTATAAGACATTTTGTTAAAGAAAAGTTCAGTTGTCATAAATATAGTATTTAGTTTGATCTCATTAGGTTAGATGGCGTTACTAAACTCATATTCTAACATTAAAATAGAACTACTTGACTTTTGAAGCGGAGGATAGCCAAAAAAATTAATAAAAATAAAAACGTCCGTTAATATATCACAGCGATGGGACAGTTGACGTGTTTTAATGTGAGTGAATTATAATATGAAGATTAATGTGTGTGCACTGTGGTTAACGCACAGAAACCCGTTTCTTTGTGTTACAGTGGAACGCTAAAGAAAATTATTTAGTTCTGTAAAATATGTTGTAAGTTATGTCTATTTAAAATACCATTTATTAGCTGGTACCATGTTTACGTTGTTCATATTTGGTAGTCAGCTATTTTCAACTACAAATATTTATATGTAAATTATTGAACAAGTTTTGCCATGACAACGTTAATTTAACAGGGCTATAATGGAATGGAGTGCATCTAAAATAATGCACACTGCCTTCGATGGAGAGGCTCTGGATATAAAAATATCGCCTCAATTTCTGTCAAACTCTGGATCCCGTTAATGCATCGGGCCAGGACTGGCGTTGTAAACATTTTCGTTGCTTGTGTCTTTTACGCTTATCTGTTTCTCTTATTCTTATTTTATATTTGGGATATTATTGACTTTTATGGAACTGTATTTTTAAGGTTGTTTAGAATTTAATATAGATTAGTAAAATAAGACAGAGTTTAGTCTAAATATCGTAAAAATGGCTTAAACTTACTTACTAAAGGTTAACTATTTGTAATTTTATACAAAACAAATTCCTTAACAACTAGTTTAGTTTAAGACTAAAAACCTGTTCCTCAGTAAATTAAAGAACACAGAATCTTTATTAGTGTATACTTTTTAAGCCAAGAAAGCCCATCGGAAAACAATAATAGCTTCGTTACATTATTTCAACTGCTTAAGTGAAAAAGTTGGTGGCCTCTGCTTGCATGATACAGTAGTTTCATCCGAGCAAGTAAAGTTGGATAGAATATTCTATTATTATTCACTTCCAACGCTTTTAGTCGACTAAATAGTTCCCAGTATTCCAACTATTGACGTCTGGAAGTATCGTATGCAGAATGAATTTAGTTAGCACTATGATGCATGAATATGTACTGGAATTATAAAATAGTATTACATAGTTCGTTTGCGGCTTTATGTGTGTATTTTTATTTGCAGCTTATGTGGAATTGTCATCTAGTGAATGAGCTATAAAAGGCCTGTAATAGTGTCATTATAATACTATTATAGTCATTATAGTACTATTGAATTTTTGTTTGCACTTCTTTTTATGTTGATTTAGCGGGATCTGTCTACATCCTCTGTAGTTTTTGTCGTTTTTAGGTTATAGAAGCACTCGTTTAGGATGTGTCTTATGACATAGATCTATGTGAATTTACATTCATACCTATGTTAGGTTAAGTTACGGCGTGTAAAGTGTGATGAACGCCCTAGTACTGAAAAATATATTTATCTTGAGGAAAACCTGTTTATGTTTGTTACAAACAAATAACCTAATAATATGTATTTTTCGTAAAACAAAAAAGATTATATAAAATATCCTTTATACAGTGTTTCTGAGAACGAATCGCTTGATATATTATTTAACGCAGTCTTACGTTTGCTTTCCTTATGTGAGAGCTAAGTAGGCAAATTGCTTGCCCTCGGGACATTCTTTACTTTTTTATTCTGATAGCTATGTGCCGGGCGCACCGTGAAATATTCAATAGCTGCCGTAACAAAGACTTATAACACGTTCAATCTTATAGAGCTCCTCCTTGCTATTTTGTTTATTTGTCAAAATTAATAGCTACTCAGCAGCTGTAGCCAAATGCCATTTAGCGCTTGACTACTTGTAGAATAGGAAAACAAATTATAAGGGATTAATGTAAATTTTGACAATTGTCAGTGTCATCCCCATACATTTAGTTTTCTACTCTCTTGGTAGACAAGCACTAAAGTGTCGTTTACCTATAGGCACAGTTTACATCTCATTGCTCGGATCACAGCCAAAGTAAAAGCATTTATTTTAACTAAAACATACCAAATACTGGATCTATAGTTTGAATCTCTTTGCTGGATGATACTCAAATGGCAGAACAGTAGTAGCAAAGTTTAAAATAGAGGCACACGTTATACATTCTGAAATCGAAGATGTTGATTTATTAAAAGAGTTACGAAAGGAGTTTCTTGCTCGTTCTTCTCCACTCGAATCTACAATTGGAACGAGCACCTAGCTTCACTGACGAACTAAAATTACGCTTTTATTAAATTTGGACCCCCTTTTTTATGGCATAAGCCGGTAAACGAGCAGACGGATCACCTGATGGTAAGCAATCGGCGTCGCCCATGGACACCACTACACAACACTAGAGGCGTTACCGGCCTTTTGGGGATTAGGAGTTTGAGGATCGTTGGGGATTCAGGAATTGGGGAGATTGAGGAAGGGGAGGGTAATTGGGCCTCCGGTAACCTCACTCACACGATGATACACAACGCAAGCATTGCTTCACGTCGGTTTTCTGTGAGGCTGTGGTATCCTTTCGGACAAACCGGCGCATTCGTGCCGAAGCATGGCTCTCCCACACTTAAATTTCATGTGTAATGAAAATATTTCAATATACGAATGTAATTACACGGTTAAGGTAAACAGGACGATTTAATGACGCAGTCTTTACAGGCATGGAGTAGTATTAATATGTATAATGTCACAAGTTGTGTAAATAAAATATGTTGCAATATCATTAGAGTTTGTTTATTCAATGGAATACAGGATATTAATCCAAATGGTATATTTGAAACAAATATTAATGTTGACTTGTTTGTCATTAACATCGTATATTAGGTAATTGGGTATTCAGTCATCCAGGTTTGTCGAGTCCCTGTGTAAATATAAACATGATTTTTATGTCCCAACGACACAGAAATCAGGAAGCAAAAATATCAATTACCTTTTACGAGTATTGCCAATGATCGGACATTATACGACTATTGTAAACGTAAACAGACGTACATACAGACACTAAACATTTATGTGTGCACTCAAACCGAATCCTGATTAAACGATAAACTAGTGGAAAAAAGACAGAAATAACTTCTGTCCCTTTCTCCCACACTTAAGCATATGTTTCATTGTTTTCGGTCATTTTAATAATGGCACTCAAATCGTTCGGTTGTTCGTATTAAATTCAATTTTATATTTTATTGATTGTTTTATAATACTGATTTCGTTGTTTTATGGTTTCGGGTCTTGTTTGATGAGCAAATATTCATTCTTTATGACGCAATAAAATATTCAAAATTGTTTCTTTAGTGTTACGATACAGCCATTTTATTATATCGTGGCATTTACTAGCATCTACTTATAAATAAATAAACGAAACCTTATACAAAAGTACTTTCTCCATTCAAATAAAAACTGAAACATAAAAATGTACTATAAAATCCATTTGGTCTAGGCTACATTTTAGCGACAGACCCTTTTTGGGAGCATCGAGTGTTTAAACAACTTGGCAGCGTTGTTGAGCAAAACTAAGATAGAAGTGCTACACAAAAATAAGAAAACGATGTGTCTACGTCAGAAAAAACTAGGTCAAACCTGTAGATTAGTGTGTAGACTTGTAACACGAATCACAATACATCTAAGGACATATATTTTCATAAGCTTTAGTCTCATAAAAGTCCGTATCGAGTCTAATATTTATGTGGGGGCCCGTACTGTCGCGTGCACGCGTATTTCTTTATTTTATTTCCCAGGCGAGCGTCGTACACGGCCGTATCTCTTGATAAAAGGCAGCACAATAACTGGGAATACTACGGAATGTTCTGTTTATTGAGCACTTCGTAAACGCCGATGGTATTCTTAGAGCTCCCGCTATGTATTCGGAATGTACGAATGTCTGCGTGCGTCGAGTTAGTCGCCTGAATGAGTGATAAGTAAACGCCTTTCTTCGTCATGCACGTACTGATGATAAGGAATTCTGTTTGTTATCTGCAAGCTGCTTGCATGTGTTTTCTTCTGTTTGTGTAAGAGTAGTGTATATAGAGGTAGTGGCAAAAGGCTCGATACTTATCATGTCTCAACGTTTAACATGTGTACGGTTTGAGCGATTAATTCTTGGAACGGATTGTAAACGTGATGAAGATATCCAAAAGTACTAGTGAGAAATATCATTGTATTGTTAAACGCTAGTAGGTAAGTCATTACTGCAGTTACAAGTATGTAGTAAGTAATCTGCGAATTATGTTTTTAATATTTAATTCTTGGTTATAGCGTGGACTCTGAATTTGAATTCAGACAATAAACTTAATTTCTGTTAATGATGATTAATAAAGCTGATGCAAAGAGCTACATACCTTGCTAGTAAACACGATTTTGAAGTAAATACTTTTTCTTCAAATAGTTTGGCATTTGCCGTCTAATTTGTCTGATAATAACTTATTGATGAGCTATGATGTGGCTAAGACCACGTCTCCCTATAAACAAGCCATGCTCTCGAACACACAGATAAATATACAGAGTTGTACCCCTTTAGAAACATCATCTGTCTCTAAGTACTGTCTCATAAAGAAGCTCGATGACACACGCTATTGGCGACACATTGAATTAATATCTTTCATTATTTACTAATTTCATATTCGTAGTTACAGTTGTCATGTAGAGGTAAAACTATATCGAGTTTGTGATAAAAAGACGGCATAACTTTTAAAGCATTGAACCCAAAAAGAAAATGACTTAAAGAAAATAATTTTCTCAATTGCTTATTCATTAACCCTCATGTCACGGTACCGAATAAGGACCGTGTAACAGCAAGCTATTCGCCGTGGTCGTACCATACAACTTATACTATGAAGGTATACAACTGATTGTTCACGCGATCGTCATCGGTAGTGTTCGTCTATTGTTCGCGTAATTAATTGTATCCGCTGCGATCGTATCGGCCCGACGATTTGTACGTAGTTAGGGGTGTTACACCTTGTAGTATGTTTATATCGTTTGTATTTGTTGAAGTTCCAAAATGTTTTATTTTAAATATGTATAACATAATTAAATGTTGCTGGTTACTATTGGTAATACTAAGAGGTTTCGAAAAATTGAATTTTGGCACAGTAACTAATTGATTGCAGTTTATTTTTGCTATTTTTTGTCACATATTAATACGAACCTTTGAATCGCTCTCGATGTATGATCATAAAACTGTCAAAGTTAAAAGGAGAAGTATCTACAGTCAGTTTACTTGGGGTCTAAGAAACGACGTAATTTTGACGTGAATAGAATTCAGTTATTTTAAAGACCTCTCTAATAATACCTGCTTAAACTACACTTTTCAATACATTTAGATACATCCAACTAGGTTTAACTACAAGTGGTACAAGACTTTACTCGTGCGGCGTCAGACTCACGAACTAAGCAACCCTAGACGAGGTGCAGAGCGCATTAGACGTGACAAATGTATGTATCGCGTGGCCGCGGCGTGACCGCAGCGTGACAGCTGCGTGACAGACAGCCCTTATATACAGGTCCCATGTAATTTCACTTGTCTTTGACCTTGGTAATACTGGGACGAAATATGAGGAATAAAAACGTAGTATTAGGCCTGATATTGGCCTGTGAAGTACGCATAGGAGGGTACTGTGTAGATACCCAGTAGATTTAGTAGTAATGTAATTAAGAAACATTTATATTATTAAATAATAGGGTCGGTTTTAAAATGGTACCATTACCAAAAACAGTTAAAACTTCAATATTGAAATCCTATAATTTCTCGTCCGGGGATCGAACTTAAAACCTTAAGTTTAAATGAGTCATCTACAATCTACACCAATTTTTTTTTAACAATAAAAAAAATATTTTTATCATTTGTTAACAGTCATTAACCTCCGATCAATTTCAAGGACAACAAAATTTAATTTGTTAATCACTAAATCGAAACTATTGCCTAATTGACAAAGTTTAACAAGTAATTAAAACTAAACTATCGAGTTAATCTTAGAGGATCTTGGAGTCGTTTCAACAAATCCTGTGACAGAACTTGTTAAGCTCTGGGGAATATAACTTGTCAATAGCAATCAGGACAGCATGCGATGTTGTTACTATTTCGTTGCCATCCAATAAATACATTGCCTTGGGGATTTGTGTTAGAATGTAAGTTAAGTAGGGGTGAAAGGGGGGGTGATTGAGTATGTATATAGAAGAGATTGTAATTAAATAAAAACTTGTATAGCTGTCATAAGAATTGTTGTTTTTTAGTTTGTTTTAGCACGCAATTCTAGGCATGTCCTTAAAATATGACGAGGCCCTTTTATCACGTGGATTGGGTGATATCAACAAATCATTAATTATATGGTACTTATTCTAAAATTGATTGCAGATTTTTTCGAATCTACAAATCAAATGCAAAATCCTTATTAGGAAGCTTCTTGGCAAAAGTAGATTTATTTATTTTCAAGTAATGCCTAGATCTAACTAATTTGAATCTAGTGATTTAAAACATGTACCTACGACGGCACGCTAAGTGACAAGGGAGTTTAATTTCGCTGGCTGTTCTGTGTTTTTTTGTCTGATTGAGGTACGATTATTTTTTTATTTTCAGCCATGGTAGTCCCACTGCAGGGCAAAACCCTCCTTCCACTCGTCTCTTCTTAAAGCTTTCTTTTTTTCTTTATTTCTTCTTCTTTCTTCTTCTCTAACTTTTGTCACTCAGTCATAACTCATAATAGTCAGAGTCATAACTCAATTATGGTGCAGTCTCTGTGTCCTCCCTAATTTACACTTATCTTTAAAAAAAATCATTTGCACTATTCGCAAAAAAACTAAAAATAAACTATCAGCACTAAACAATCCAAAAATGCAACGCACGCCAAAATGAACACTATACACACCCTCGAAGCACACAACTCCCCTAAAATCAAATAATTAGATAAACGAAGCTGTCATCCATGTCAAACTAAGTAAGTTAGTTCACGTCATTGAAGATGGCAGCACCGCTGACATGGCCAGTCTTCAGTTATTTTCCCGTGGACCACAGAGTAGGCACACAATATTGGGCGGTAATCCAATAAACAGTTGTTATTACGGCGCACTCAATATGTCCGCGTCGCTTCTAACAATTAGTGAGAGATCCACTAAGTCTTCGATGATTTAGTGTTGCTTGTATGCGTGTGGGATAAGTCATGAGTTATTTATAATGGAATAAAAAAAGATGAAAATTATCTGTGGCCTTTATTAAAAAACTTGAGAAAAACAATACAATAAAATGACGCAAGCGACATTCGATAGTGCGGGGACTAACCATGTCGACCGTTTTTTTTTTTTTTTTTTAAGGGGGGAAAATCATCGAATGACTTCTCCCGCCTGGGTGAGGCGGGAGGGAGTGTCAGACTCTTACTGACTAAAAACCACCCCGTACCTTCTCCTGCACGTCGAGCCGGAGCCCCGGTTACCCGTTAGGTTCTCCGCGACTCCGAATCGGCATCGGCCGTATTGGGCCCCATCTGTGGTGGTCTGATGGCTCTTTGAGGCGCGCGCGGAACGCGACGCGCCGTACGCTCGGGTCTGTTTCTGGTCGGACGGGGAGCCACCCATGCTCGCCGTCCGCAGGCCCGCGCTTACGGTGGCCGGAGATCGTCTCGCGATCCCCGACGCCCGGTGTGTCCTTCGCGATGGCTGGGTTGCGAGGAGGCAGCGCTTCGCTGCCTCACGCGTCCCGCCTCCTCCTTAGCTAGCATCACTGCTTCGCAAAAGGAGGAGACGGCATCCCAGTCCCCCTCGCTCGGCCTGCACTAGGCCCGGACGCGAGAGGTCGCCATCGCCGATCACTTCCCTGAGGACACGGCGGTGCTCAGCCCACGAAGGGAATTCTCCCACCGTGTGTTCCACCGTGTCCTCAGGGCGGTCCTCGCAGTGATGACACCCGGGCGTTTCCTCCCGCCCCATCAGACACAGGTACCTCCCGAAACTTCCATGTCCGGTGAGGACCTGCGTCAGGCGGTAGGTGAGGACGCCGTAGCGTCTCTCAAGCCACTCCTCAAAGAGGGGACTTACCGCTGCGATGGCAGCGAGCCCAGCCCTCGGTTGCGACAGTCGTTGCTGCCATTCCGCCATGAGATCGCGCCGGAGCTCATCCCGCCACGCACCTATTTGGCGCGGGAGCGGGGTTTCGCCCCGGCGACGTGCCTCCGCGCGCATGCCGTACACGCGCGCGAGCACCTTCGCCTCCAGATCCCACGGCGGTAATCCGGCAAGGAGGTTCGCCGACTCCCCAGAGATCGTGCGGTATCCGCGGATCATTCGGATCGCCATGACCCTCTGTGCCATGAGCAGCGTCCGAGCGGGACGCCGCAACAGGTTTGGCGCCCAAACAGGGGCGCCGTAGAGGGCCATGGACCGCACGACCCCGGCGTATAACCTCCGGATGTCGACCGTTTAGTTTTCAGTCAGTGTTACCTGCGTTTAAGTTCGATTCACAATTGAAAAAAAAAAACAACAAGAACAGTTATTTATTTGGTATAACACGAATTATGAGGGTAGCCTCATAATTATACGAGAGGAATTATAAACTAAAAAAAAAATAAGGTCGGTAAGATGCGACTACAGTATGAGAGAGTTTAAATTATTAAAATTGTCATTTTGATTAAAATATCAAATTGCACACCGTCACAAATAAAATTTTGTTTCTCGTATCACCAAAAATATTCAACACAAAATCGCTATCTCTCATGGTTCACGCCACACGCCATTGGTTTCGGCGTTCGGCCGGCACTCATTGGATACGCGCAGTTATTACTGCTATTAGTGGGTGTTTCGACGAATTACAGGCGTAATAACTTTGTCGAACAACGTGAACACGAGACGATACCACCACCAAATTGGAAAGTACTTCAGTGATTGGGTAAGAGGACTCTTTCCAACATTATGCATGTACTGTATTTTATTTTTTAAACCGCGGATCAAACGTAGATTGCCTTAAAGTGGCTTTATAGTAGGTACTTATTACTCGTTATTAGTATTTGTGATTGGTTGGGTCAGATATTACTTGACGTTGCCTGCGAAGACGATAATGACTACTAAAGTAAATTACATTCCAAGTAACCCTCTGGTCTAGTTTTAAGATCTTAGAAATATAAAACGCTGCGATTTATAAACTAACAGACAGTATAATTGGGTAGTTTCCAGGGTATTAAAAATAAAAATCTAATTAGTCCGTCAGTTAGATATTGAAAAAGTATTAGACACGTATTTTTTTATTTTCTCGTATTAAGTTGCAATACTTAGAGAAAATGGGGCTAAGTTTAGGAGGGGGAGGTCGTTACGTCATAACGTGCTACAAAATGTGACACGCTGTGACGTCACACTATATTTCAAATTAATATATCGTCGAAAGTATTTTATTTTGTGAGAAAATACGTGTCTAAAGTTTTAAATGAATGTACCACACGGACATTACAATAAAATTTAGGAAACTACCCTATTGTACCTAAACCAAAAGGTTAAATATTATATTTCACAAAACATACCTTTATGTAATTGCTATACAAAAATGTGCCTAAACAAGCATCGGGTCACTTCAAATTGGTATCGCACACAAAGAGAGGGACAATTTATTTGGAAATTCAATTCTTTCAGTTTAAAAGGCAATTGTGTTTGAGACAGTCCAATTCCAGTAGATTAATGATTGCGTCTGGAATTTTTAGGCAGGCCGACTAAAAGAACTGGGATTCGTATCAGTAAATAGTGAAGTTTAGGTGATCGTGGTGCTCGTTGAAATAATAAAATATCGTCTGCAGATGTCTTACTTGATGATGACGATATTTTTACACGAGATAAATCAAATCTTCACGTCAAGGAATGTAACACAGTCATACTTTGTACGAATTCTATCTTATTTGTTACCATAGCACCATCTCAAACTCCTTTCCTGCGTAATACGCTGAACCGGTAAGCAGCTCATTTCAATTACTATATTGAAATGAAAGGAGATATTGAGTTGTCTAGCATAATTTCATTTTATCTGAATGGCTTTTAATATGGTGATATGCCTAGAGAAAGATCACCCCACGCGTATGTATTTCGACCAAAATCAAATCACCGAACAAATTATAGTCGTCGTACACAGAGAGAGTCTCTATTGACAATTTTCATATGGATCGAGGGGTCATTTTGAATTCAAAATAATCGATCCATATAATAATTATTTACTTTACCTTCGGCGAATATTCCAAATATTTAACGCAGTTCCAAAAGGTCTGTAATGGAGGGTGAATCACGGGGTGGAGGCGTAACCGCAACCTAATTCCAAAGTCCGTGTGTCGTGGATATGTCCGAATATTTGCGGATATGGAGCGTGCGTGCGGATATTTAAGGGCTGAGTCGGGTCGACATGTGACTGATGCTGCGCGGCCGCCTCCACTGAACGTGCATAATTTATTTGTGGAGGTTGCGCCGTGTGTTTGCTGTAAGAATTACGTTATAAAGCTAAGTTGTCGCGCGTCTCCAGATTATTGGATGTCTGATATGGGTTTGTTATTTCTGGGTGATTCGTGGTTAATATTTTATTGAATATTCTGTGGTTGGTTTGTGCATTTGTACTAAGTGAAGTTTTGGATTTTTGGTGCAGAGAAGAATGCGTACCATCGTACTTACCAACCGTACCGAATCTGATTTGCAATTAGGTATTGACCATATGTTTTAACAGCCAAACCCGACTGATTACCAACATTAAATTTTACTTAGGTCCCGTGCAAGTACTCAACGATACCAACATTTTCATCAATCTTTCACATCACCATTACAAACAAAAAGCACTTAAAAGAAAACATTTATTTGACAATGAAACCCAAGAGTCAGGGCTATACTCAATTTAGGAGGTAATTTACAAGCGTTCAGTTGTTCAGTATTCAGCGCACGATCTCCCTTACAGCGATACACTTCGCGAGCCTCAAAGACCTGTCGATTTATTTTTATAAGCACACTGACTTTACGCACAAGATGAGGGTAGAATCGTAAAAGTACGCGTTTAAAATGGCGGCACTTTTTATTACTTTCTAGTTAATCATTACGCAGTATTTTACTTGAGATGAAACTGCGCGATCGTGTTCTGGAAAATTCTGTTACGTAAGCAAGTAGGTAAATATATAACTTTTACTTTCTTTTTATTAATGCAGCAAAGTAGGTACTGAGTAAGTTTAGTACCTAGTCGCTAGACTCGGGAGTGTTAGTTCCCTGAATTCGATAATTTAGTCTGTTTGATGTATTTTTGGGACTCATAATATAAATAGTGAAAAGTGGGTGTTACATTGTATACTTGGCATTAAGTGCCATAATGTGCACCTCTGTCTCCCCAAGGGGTGATTTTATGTTATGTTTGTGAAATATTACCTACTTATATTTTACACTGATCCATTAATATATTATATATGTAGGTACTTACCTATATTCCGAACAAATCAATAAATATGTTAAAAAAATTAATGTTAAGCAAATGTAATTTATGATAAGCTAGTGACACCCCTAAAATTTGCAACGCCTGAAAAAGGCCGTTAAGCTGTGCCTGTTATTTCATAAGACCTGTATGTATTACCTTAACATGCAAATGAAGACTTTGAGTTTGAGTTTATGTTTGAGTTTGAGTTCATTTTTGTCTTATATTTTAACTACAAAAATCAAGCTTGCACCAAGTAAATAATTTTGAAAACCTAATATTGAATCTAACATTAGAATCGAGTATTCGTATAACAAGAGGTCATAAATATATTTAACATACAATCATTTATAAAAAATTCCCGTGAATTGAATTTCTGTACCCCAAAAACAGCAGTATCTTCAGAAAAAACAAGGTTTAAACGGCTCAGCTAAGGACTCGGGCTCGCACCCCCCCCTTTGATAAAGAGATTAGTGGGGAAGAGGCTCAGGCAATACTTAGGGTTTATCTGGTAAACGGTGGATCACGATGTTAGAGATAACGTTCTGAGTTTTCTTATTCATATGTTGAAGCGTCAACGCATATCAACTAATTTAGATGTGGCAACTATTGTTTGAGAACGTCAAGTAATTACTTGAGCATGGTTAGCGCGGAGTAATGGCAACACCGATGGAAATATCGATCCGGAAGTTTAATCAGACTTTGACATTTGATAGCAAATGACGTTGACAGACGTCACTGAGCGCGGGAAACACTTTTGGAAAGGATCGCGGTGGTGGCGGCAGCTAGAAGGGTTACTCCCCGCTAAACTTCCTGCGTTCTTACTAAATTATCAATAATTTGGTGTGATTCGACAATGTCGCGACCCACCGGTAGTGTATCTCCGACACATATTTCTTTTTGTTCATTTGCTTGTTCGCAAGTGCTTACACTTGGTTTTGTGATTGTATGTAGGTATTTTTTTTTTCTTTTTTTTAAGGGGGGAAAATCATCGAATGACTGCTCCCGCCTGGGTGAGGCGGAAGGGAGTGTCAGACTCTTACTGACTAAAAACCACCCCGTTCCTTCTCCTGCACGTCGAGCCGGAGCCCCGGTTACCCGTTAGGTTCTCCGCGACTCCGAATCGGCATCAGCCGTATTGGGCCCCATCTGTGGTGGTCTGATGACTCTTTGAGGCGCGCGCGGAACGCGACGCGCCGCACGCTCGGGTCTGTTTTTGGTCGGACGGGGAGCCACCCATGCTCGCCGTCCGCAGGCCCGCGCTTACGGTGGCCGGAGATCTTCCCGCGATCCCCGACGCCCGGTGTGTCCTTCGCGATGGCTGGGTTGCGAGGAGGCAGCGCTTCGCTGCCTCACGCGTCCCGCCTCCTCCTTAGCTAGCATGACTGCTTCGCAAAAAGAGGAGACGGCATCCCAGTCCCCCTCGCTCCGCACCATGGCCTGCACTAGGCCCGGACGCGAGAGGTCGCCATCGCCGATCACTTCCCTGAGGACACGGCGGTGCTCAGCCCACGCAGGGCATTCCGCGACAGTGTGTTCCACCGTGTCCTCAGGGCGGTCCTCGCAGTGATGACACCCGGACGTTTCCTCCCGCCCCATCAGACACAGGTACCTCCCGAAACTCCCATGTCCGGTGAGGACCCGCGTCAGGCGGTAGGTGAGGACGCCGTAGCGTCTCTCAAGCCACTCCTCAAAGAGGGGACTTACCGCTGCGATGGCAGCGAGCCCAGCCCTCGGTTGCGACAGTCGTTGCTGCCATTCCGCCATGAGATCGCGCCGGAGCTCATCCCGCCACGCACTTATGGCACGGCAGCGGAGTTTCGCCCCGGCGACGTGCCTCCGCGCGCATGATGTACACACGCGCGAGCACCTTCGCCTCCAGATCCCACGGCGGTAATCCGGCAAGGAGGTTCGCCGACTCCCCAGAGATCGTGCGGTATCCGCGGATCATTCGGATCGCCATGACCCTCTGTGCCATGAGCAGCGTCCGAGCGGGACGCCGCAACAGGTTTGGCGCCCAAACAGGGGCAAATAATCTAATGCAAAGATTTCTTATAAATGATTGCCCCGTACAAAAAAAGCAAGAAATGCTGGCAGCCAATAGTATCAGCGTTCAGCCAATAGGCAGCAATTAGTATCGGCAGATGATTCATTAAGCCTTTTCAAAGCTTTTCATTCTTTGAAAAGCAATCCTTTATGAATACTAAATGGAAGCGTTAATTGCTAAATCAATGGACGGCTATTGACGCGAATATTGTGTGAATAGAACATGTTTAATGTTCTATTCACACAATATTATTAAGGAAATATTTTATTAAGGAAATATTTTATTTGTAAAGGAAGGATTTGTTTATCGGTAAGATCTGCTTTTTGAACCGTTCTTTAACATAATTATCGAATATTTTGTTTTATAATTATGGGTTTGGTGTAGTGCGCCGTGTAATTTATAGACAGACTTTTGTATAAAACTCGTGTTATATTCAGAGGCAAAACTTATAATCGACTTCTCCGTCAAAAAGTGGACCGGCATCAAGTGTCACCGAGTTAATCATAAAACCATAGACGGGCAGTGGCGACCATAAACAATATCAATATTCTCGTCTTAATACTAAAAGTGGGTCCCATACATTACTATGCATGCATATCTCTGATAGTGGGACGCCACATGGGCTTTGTTATTCCATACCAATATTAGTAGAGTCTATATTTTGAATCAGTTTGTATTTATACCTCAACAGTTCCGAAAAATTCAATCAAAGAATCTCACTGCTCAATTACTTATAATGATAGCAACATCAATTAAAGAGGTCTTGGCTATTGCCAAGACCTATTGTTAATGGAATTAGGAGAGTGATGTCAATGGGCTAGTAAACATTGTGGAATTGGCGCTATAGTCGTAAACCAAACAGTGTTGATACCGAATTAGGGAATGCCTTTTGTAATGACCGGAGTTAAGGACACTATTTATTTATTTATTTATTTATATATTGAATTTTTTATTGAATTTCTATAAACTCAAAGATCAGTTTAATTTTCACAGTGAAACGATTCAAGAATGTCGCCCAGAATTCACTTTATGTTTAGAATTTATTGAAAGTAATAAAAAAAAGTTTTTCGGCATAAACGTTGTAGTCTATTTAAGAATGGAGTTCGTGGTGTATTACATAATGCTATATATAAAACAATCAATAAACTCATGTAGTATATACTTGTGCGTACGTACATACTTGTGTAAAACTGTAATTGGAGGATCCATCTCAATTGAACGGGCACTGAGTATTATTTTATCTAGATATTAGTTGTAAGTAGTTTTGTAACAGTCAGTAGGCTGTGCGCGTGACCATCGCCTACACACGCCGCACATGAGGCAGAGTGCTTCTATGACTCAAAACTAGTAGAGCCTTTCTCAGTATATTTACGTGACCAACTCATTATTTTCAGTTTATCTTCAAGAGGGGAGTGAATAGATTTCTTGAGAGTTGGCAAGGCGCATGTAATGCCCCAAGTGTTGCAAGCGCACATAGGCCGCGGTAATAACTTACCATCAGGTGTGCCGTGTGCTACCGTGTCGTGGAATAAAAAAATGTTTCATGATAGTTATAAATAAAAACATAGTTTTATAAATATTAATAAATATTACCTGTATTATGTAAGGATCTCTTTTCATCTTAATCAAATTTTAAGGGTAGTTACCTATCTTGATAAAATTAAGGTTACCTCAGTGATTTATGTAATAACCTCACTAAGCCACTTCAACTAATTAAGCTGGAATTAATAGCGACAATTTAAGTGAAATATTAGGCGACGCTTATATTCGGCGGTGGCTGAAAATTCGTCGTGTATCAATTATCATCGCAGAGCGTATACATTAGCGGTGCGGCTACATTTAAATATAGTGGGATTTAAACCCCTTGATCGATGTGATTATGACTTAAATTCTAAATTTTTTATTATTTTCCTTCATAGGACGTACCTACATATATTATTATGACAGGCTTTGCGTTGATGGACAATATGATTTAACCAGATATGATGATATTTCTCACATATACGTACAGTATTAGAATATATATCAGAGACAATGTAGAACATACTTTTTTAAAAAGAGTAACGAATGTATTTTCTTGTTCGTTCTTCTCCATTCGAATCTACATTTTGGAATGAGCACCTAGCTTTAGCTAGTTTCACTGACGGACACACTGACAGACTTTTATTTATTTTGTGTTTGTTGACGTTTCAAAAGTACCAAATCATGGTTTAATTGAAATAAATGCTTTGACTTTGACTTTGACTATGCTATGCGATGTTAATATTTATTCATTATTTATATACACACATATATACAACACAAAGGACAACACATATATAAAAACAAAGTACATAGGTTCTGCATATTCCAACTGGAATTTCTTCCTGTGTCCGACACCGAGACATAGTGTTTTACACAAATAATATTTAGATAATTAAAATGTCTATATAGATAACATGAAATACCAAACCTTCAAGAAAATAACGTATTTCCTTCTAAGAGTCCGGCAACGGACCTGTGACTCCTCTGTTGTTGCGAGTGTCCATGGGCGGAGCTGATCACTTACCATCAAATGGTCCGTCTGCTCGTTTGCCTCCTATTCCATAGAAAAACCATCACTTTATTATTCTTTGACAACGTTTCTTAACACTAACGGTAATAACACGAAATAAGCTTATTATGTAATAGTTTACATTTTATCATTCAGTTTCTTAATTTTGACATAACATAACATAACATCACGCCTTTTACACCCGAAGGGGTAGGCAGGAGTGCGCATTACGGCAATTAATGCCACTGTACAATGTTACACCCACTTATCACTACTTATGTTATGAGTTCCATGTAATAGGGGGTGAGTCTATTGTCATATACCGGGCACATTTTCAGACTCCGTGCTACTGCTGAGATTTTCTTAATTTTGAGTGGCGGATATATTGCTTACCTCTATACTTGTAACGCTAATTTTAATACGTATTTAGAGAATACATTACGTAGTTATGTAGTAGAAATAACAATATCTAAGTCTCTTTGATTGCCTATTAACAGAACATGTACTGTCTTTAAGCAAAAACCACACGCTTGATAGTCTTTACTTAACTTATAAACGCCATCGCCATGATAAACGTACCGTACCCAACTTACTATTTCTGTGAAACTAATATGAGGTTATAATTTTATTTTCTCAATAGTATGTTGTTTAGTTCATTAAGTAATTTAATTACTAGGGGAATTTAATTAGTACCAATAACGGTTGACAGCTTAAATGTGTAAATAATTTAATAGTTCATTTCATGATATGCAAATGCGAGTTTTGTCATCTTTATGACTTTGGCGTAGAGTAAAATTTCGGTGGTTATTATATTTGTGACGATGGCGTTCCAAAGGTTAAGTACCAAGACGATTCGGTCGCATTATTTAAGGTCTATTATACACGGTCCGGGCGCGGTCCGGTTTACCGGGATCAGCGGTGAGGTGAATATTCATGAGATTAACCGCGCCTCGGCCGGACGCCGGACGGCTGCCGGATGCGAACCGGATGCCTCCTGAAATAATATTGTCATTTTTACTTGATGTATATTGATTGTTATCCTTTCTACTTAGATTATATTTGACAGGTTTAGAAGGGAGTTGAGCAGATTTAAATTAAGCGTAATTTAAAAAGTGTTGTGTAAATGTAAGTAGGTATAGAAAATATTATTTTTGAATTTCATCGTTCCTGACTAATGAAGCAATGTTCAATGTTCATAGAATAAATTTATATTTTACACAGACAATAAATTCGATGGTTAATTAATTATATTAAGTCTAAATGTGATGTTTTAAGCCTTTGTACACAAATTAGAAAATCTGTTTTTGTCAACACGTTTTGAGGAAAGAAAGATAACTTCCATTACTTATTTTAAGTCTGCAAAATATTAATTTCATTTGGACATTCGTCTTCGAGGAGTAACATAGTATTATGTTGTTATTTAACTAACACTTACTCATGCTGAGAGCAACATAAACTTGCGAACAGTTTAGCCAGCCATCTGCACCGATACAGCCTTATTGAATTAATACTTGCAGGACACATCCTTGCAGGCTTCACATACTATGGATTACCAGAGGCGTGCACAGAGATTTGAAGTAGGGTAGGCAGAAGGTATCACATGATTAAAAAAAATTTGGTCTACATTAATTTTAGAAAATATAACTCCCGAAACATCATAATTTTGAGTAGGTAATTAGGTTTAGTAAGGACTTATTTTATTAATTTGTATAAACAAATTAGGTACATAATTATTTTCAAACTATCCGTGTATAAAGTTGATCAACATAGATACCTAGGTATCTATTTTACAAATCTATTAACTAGGTACCTACTTTGGAGCGGCGAAGTACAAATGGTTACACATCAAGCTATGAAACACCAGTATAAACTGACCGTTAAATGCATAGAAAAATCGTACAAAGCGAGATCAAGATGACTGGATTTCAAAAACAATAATGAAATTGGTACACAACCAGTGCTAAAAAACTATACCTATAATCGCAAATCGTAGTTTATTAAAAGAAATAATATAATTATTACCTTTTTTGAGTTACACCTAGCCTGGACATACGATACACGCAAAATCGCCTTTGGAAATATTTTCGTTTCTTCTTCGAACGACAATAAGGACAACGCATTCATATTGAATTTGTTGTTCACAACTAAAATTTTACATAATTTTCGGTAAATTAACAGTTCATTTAAATTATAATTCATTACATTACAATTTATTCACTTGCATATAAAAACATAACCAAAACAAAATGGCCAAAAAAAACGTAAACAATAAGTTGACCAAAATTAATATATCTATTTTCAATCAACAAACGCTACGTTTTGTTGACTTCTTAAATTAGTCGGATAACGAATAAGCAGTGCTTTTGCAGTTGTATAGAAATTACCAACCTAACAAAAAAAAATCCAACATCAGCACTAGAAAACAAGCAAATTGTACCGGCTACGCATTAGTACATGCTTCCGCCACCATCACACAATAGCGAGGTGGTGGCGGCACTGGCGCAATGCTCCAATATCGAAGAAAGTAGAAAGTGGTCGTAGTACTTCAATATTTTTTCGATAGATGGCGTAAGTTACCAGTTTTCCAAATTAAGTATCAATAAAATTACGAAATCTCTGTATGATGTTAGTGAATATTCATGTCGTGTTTATGAGTGACACTATGTATTTGACTATGTAGGTTTACCATGATTTTGTAGGGTATGCAGTGCTTATTTGCATGTATGGTGTGGATTACCAAGTTTATACTCTTGAAAGAGGAGAGGAGACAGCCGTTTATATACTTACACTAGCTGCGCCCGCGACTTCGTTCGCGTAGAATAGTGACTATGAGCAGCGTTTTTTTTAAAAATATATACTTACTTATTTTTATTTTAGATTTGGATCATAATCACAGTCATTTTGGGTAGCTAAAAAACCTACTTTACTGTAATGCTTCTCTATATACAATATTAGACGTATGGCCATCGGGGGTGAAAGCATAAGTACAGGCTGCTGGGATTGCTAACACGGGACAGAGCCACATACAATTGACTGTGCGAAAAACAGCTGATACTTGGATCTATACCCACAACTTTTAGAGTCTGACCTTGAGCTTTATTAATTGTCATGGCGAAACATAGGCTCACTGGAAACTGAATTCGTTTAAAATTAAACGCAAATTTTTTTGGAATGAGAGGAATCTGAGGAATAAAACCACTATCACCTTTTCCGCACCCTGTTAAATATATATATATTTATAAGCCATTTCTGAGATTAGCGTGAACAGACAAACAGACAAAAAAAAAGTTAGTTACATTTTTGGGTTCGAAATTGACATAACAATAGCCCCTGCTATTTTTTTTATTTTTATTTTCAATGTACAGACAGCACTTTTCTACAATTTTATTATATGTAATATAGATATAGATGACATGTATATTTGTAAATTATTCAATTATTTCAATATTCTCTGCAAATAATGGTAACATTTTAGTGTATATTGCGTGACTAACAATATCATTTTCAGTGCAGATTGCGTGACCGATTTTTTAAAGTGAAATTGTGCTTATAGTCGTAATGTCTCAGTATTTATTGTTATTATTTTTATAAAAGTAGAGGATTTTTACAAAACTATTACAAAACTTTAGGCAGAAGACACTATTGAGTTTTTTAAATTAAATTCTAATGACGCAGATCGTTCTGGAAAGAAGAATAGAATAGACTTAAAATACGTCATGAAATAAAAATGATTCTTCTATTATTTATATACAATCCAAAGTGAAAGAATGTAATTTAGAAATTACTGAGACTGCTTGGAATCTATAACAGTTTATATTACTTGAGAAAAGTGGAGCATGTGCCTGCTACGCTGTAGCTGGCTAAGTCGCTACGCCGCGTGGCGCAATCAGCTACGCTGTCGTAGTACTCGTAGTATAATTTGCTACGAGTCGATTCATTAGACTTGTCTTGTTTGTACTGTGTATTTTCGTTACGGTTTGTATTTATATTTTTAGTTGTTATTTAAAAGACTAGATATTAAACAAATTATATTATATTACTAGCTGTGCCCGCGACTTCGTTCGCGTAGAATAGTGACTATGAGCAGCGTTTTTTTTTAAATATATACTTATTTTTGTTTTAGATTTGGATCATAATCACAGTCATTTTGGGTAGCTAAAAAACCTACTTTACTGTAATGCTTCTCTATATACAATATTAGACGTATGGCCATCGGGGGTGAAAGCATACAGGCTGGTGGGATTGCTAACACGGGACAGAGCCACATACAATCGACCGTGCGAAATCAGCTGATACTTAGATCTATACCCACAACTTTTAGAGTCTGACCTTGAGCTTTATTAATTGTCATGGCGAAACATAGGCTCACTGGAAACTGAATTCGTTTAAAATTAAACGGAATTTTTTTTGGAATGAGAGGAATCTGAGGAATAAAACCACTATCACCTTTTCCGCACCCTGTTAAATATATATATATTTATAAGCCATTTCTGAGATTAGCGTGAACAGACAAACAGACAAAAAAAAAGTTAGTTACATTTTTGGGTTCGAAATCGACATAACAATAGCCCCTGCTATTTTTTTTATTTTTATTTTCAATGTACAGACAGCACTTTTCTACAATTTTATTATATGTATAGATATAGATAGATTTTTTTTTTTAAAGGGGGGAAAATCATCGAATGACTGCTCCCGCCTGGGTGAGGCGGGAGGGAGTGTCAGACTCTTACTGACTAAAAACCACCCCGTTCCTTCTCCTGCACGTTGAGCCGGAGCCCCGGTTACCCGTTAGGTTCTCCGCGACAGATATAGATAGATAGTGTTCGACGTGATTCTTTAATTTGACGTAACTTTTTTATTTATGAACCGATTGACATGAAACAAACACTAAAGCATAACTGAAGCATACCACAATATATTCGTGAAAACCGCATCCAACTCGGATAAGCCGTTTCTGAGATTAGCGTGAACAGACAAACAGACAAACAGACAAAAAAAAAGTTAGTTACATTTTTGGGTTCGACATCGACATAACAATAGCCCCTGCTATTTTTTTTATTTTTATTTTCAATGTACAGACAGCACTTTTCTACAATTTTATTATATGTATGTATAGATAGATAGATAGATATAGATATAGATAGCTGTGCCCGCGACTTCGTTCGCGTAGAATAGTGACTATGAGCAGCGTTTTTTTTTAAATATATACTTATTTTTATTTTAGATTTGGATCATAATCACAGTCATTTTGGGTAGTTAAAAAACCTACTTTACTGTAATGCTTCTCTATATACAATATTAGACGTATGGCCATCGGGGGTGAAAGCATACAGGCTGCTGGGATTGCTAACACGGGACAGAGCCACATACAATTGACCGTGCGAAAAACAGCTGATACTTAGATCTATACCCACAACTTTTAGAGTCTGACCTTGAGCTTTATTAATTGTCATGGCGAAACGTAGGCTCACTGGAAACTGAATTCGTTTAAAATTAAACGGAAATTTTTTTGGAATGAGAGGAATCTGAGGAATGAAACCACTATCACTTTTCCGCACCCTGTTAAATATATATATATTTATAAGCCATTTCTGAGATTAGCGTGAACAGACAAACAGACAAAAAAAAAGTTAGTTACATTTTTGGGTTCGAAATCGACATAACAATAGCCCCTGCTATTTTTTTTATTTTTATTTTCAATGTACAGACAGCACTTTATTACAATTTTATTATATGTAATTGTATAGATATAGATAGATAGTGTTCGACGTGATTCTTTAATTTGATGTAACTTTTTTATTTATGAACCGATTGACATGAAACAAACACTAAAGCATAACTGAAGCATACCACAATATATTCGTGAAAACCGCATCCAACTCGGATAAGCCGTTTCTGAGATTAGCGTGAACAGACAAACAGACAAACAGACAAAAAAAAAGTTAGTTACATTTTTGGGTTCGACATCGACATAACAATAGCCCCTGCTATTTTTTTAATTTTTATTTTCAATGTACAGACAGCACTTTTCTACAATTTTATTATATGTATATAGATATAATTATATTATTTATTTTATTGTTAAAAAATTACCAGTTTACGCAAAGTTTTGAAAGCAACAACCAAGGTGCTGTCTTTCATTTTTCGTTTTTTCTAGTGCAAATGCACTAGAAAAAACAAAACGTAACTGTCAACATTTATTTTTTTTTTGAGTTTTTTTATAACTAAATGAAAATATATACAACTTAAAATATAAATAACTATGAACTAAAATATTTACACCTTAAAAAAAGGTAATAATAAATAAATAAGCTATAATAAGGCATCAAAAAAAAATTTTCCTCATCATTAGCGTGAGGTAGGGTGCCCAAAAGACTGGCAGCATTACCACGTTGAATGGCAATGCTTAACCTTTGTCCAAGGTAGAAGCCAGCCCTTCGATCACCTGAAGTGTCAACCATCCTCTTTACAATATCTTTGTAAAGAAGATGTGCACTTGGGCCCCACGGCCCTAAAGTTTCAACCCCAAACGGTTCGAAAGCATAATTGCCAATCAGGCTATCATACTTTCGCCGTTTGAGGTTCTCGGCAGCAGCAGCGGCAGCACCGGCTCGACACGCTGAGTTTGGAAGATGGGATGGCGTCAGAGTATCAACGCAAGTGGCGTCCCATACTAAAGGCCTACCCATCTTCCAAGGGAATAATGACATACCGTCGGGTCTCTTGCCATCGTTGCGTACCAAGCCATTAGGTTCTAAAGTAGCTGGCACGCCAACGGAGACAAGAGCTCGACGAATTATGTCATTAGTACTCGCGTGTCGAGCAAAACGACCCGCACTACGGCTACACGACAAGCCGCGGTGTCCAAGGCTGTTGACATCTTCACCACAACGACAACGATGAGGTGAACAAAATGAAGCCCCAAGCCTTAAACAAATTGCAGCGCGGAATGTGGTGTCGTCCAACAAAGTACCTAAGTTGGACGAAGGCAAAGCAAGAAGCCATAACCCTGACTCCCACTCACCCACAGCCAAAAGGCGAGCTCGCTCTGCAGTTGAACAAGCAGAGTTCAATAGATTTTCGCTCACTTTCCTGCAGAGCGGCTCGTCCCATTGTCTCTGGGAGAGTGATTTGACGGGGGGGTCAATATTTGGGCAAGTGATTTTCCAAGCTTTCACAGCTTCCACTAAAAATGGTACATCAAAATTAACCAGTGATTGAGAAAGAATTTTCCTGGTTAAGAAGATATGAAGATATGAAAGCTGGTAGGCTTACACTGGAAATTTTACGGACGCCAAGCCCACCCATGCGGACAGACGAACGGCGGGACGCCACCCTTATATGGTGGACATTCCACCCATTCGAACGAAGCGTTTCGCGTCAAGCTTCCTCATGCGTACCGCTAAGGAATGGAATTCCTTGCCAGAGGCTGTGTTTCCCGTCAAATATGACTTGGGTGTCTTCAAGTCCCGAGTGAACAGGTTGCTCATAGGTAGGCGTGCTCCATCGTCGACCTATAAAGTATTAAAAAAAAAAAAAAACAGGCAGAGTAGCTTGTGTCCAGGCTCGGTCGTCGAGAGCCACATTCAAAATTAAGGATAAAGTTTGTCTAATGCTTCGGTCAATTTTTTCTAAAAGAAGGGGTGCAGACCAGAGGTGGGTCGAGCGCAAAAAATACATAAATTTGGGACCAAAACAACAAAAACGAATAATAGTATAGGCCGAATGCATTCTAATGTGATACAGTCTTTCTGAAACGACAGAAAAATTTTGAATTTTTTCATCAATAAAACTTTGAAAAGAGTCCTCGAAGACGGGCGCACCTAGGAGGCGAAGCGAACATTTATCGACAACCGAGATATTAGGCGCAAAAGTAGTAAATTTTGATATGATCTGTGTGTCGGTAGAGTCATGTAAAAATATCTCACACTTGGAATAATTTAGGTCAAGGCCAATAGCATGAAGTTCGTTTTTTAAAAATTGGAAATCATTTAAAACTGTATCTGCATCGCCTCCCAGGGTACCGTCATCGAGGTACCACACATTAAATTTAGAATTTAGCTGTCGTATAATAGGATTAATGGCCAGGCTAAAAATCACTGGCCCAAGGGGATCGCCTTGTTGACAGCCAACGGCTGAAAAGGTTGTCCTGATATAATAATTTTGTAGGGTATCTATAACACTGCCAGAGAAAACTAAAAATTTGGGGTACTTCTTTTTTAATTTCTGTCAACAGAGTATCCCTATTGGCCGAATTAAAAGCATTCTTAATGTCAACCTTCAGGATGATATCACCTTTCCTGGAATTCAGGTAGGTCGACAACGCATGCATGGCAGCCTCGCAGCCCCCTCTAGATCCATACCCGAGTTGAAGGGGCTGGAATTTTTCCGAAAGAAGATTATTATAAAATTTGCAACAAATCTTGGCTGCCATGCGACGATAAGTTGTTCCCACGGCAATGGGACGAATACCGCCATCCTTCTTGCGTAGGGCACATAGATTGGCCCCGTACAAAATTATATTATTATATTGAAATGAATGATTTTGTCCCTGTACATAACATAGAGATATTAAACTCAAATATTCATGTATGGTTTTGGTTTCTTATGACTGCCTCGTTGGCCGAGTGGTCGCAAGTCCGACTGCCGGGCAAGGGGTCTCGGGTTCGATTCCCGGGTCGGGCAAAGTATTACTGGGTTTTTTAAAAAAATCTCAGAAGTAGCACGGAGACTGGAAATATGCCCGGTATATGGTAATAGACTCACCCCCTATTACATGGGACTCATAACATAAATAGTGAAAAGTGGGTGTCACTTCTGTGTGCACCTCTGCCTACCCCTTCGGGGATAAAAGGCGTGATGTTATGATGTTCTCGGTACTATCGAAACACAAAACTAAATAAAACCAAACATGGCACATAGGAATCGATTTTGACACTATTGTAATCGCTATATTCGTCCTTGTACCAACAAAACACAGTGGGTGAAAAAATCCCAATCTATGGCAATAAAATGCGATAGGTTCGGACAATAAACGTCGGCTGAACAAAAGGTCTAATGGAAACGTCCGTCACCGCGCCGTGACCAGCCTTCAGCCAACAGTGTCGCTGAAAGTACTGAAAGGGACCGATAGCACTCCAACTACAATATTCATGAAGTACGCTCAAGATTTCTGTAACTAAAGTGAACGACGTTAAGGTTTACAGTTGTCAAATACATGTTTTAGAGTATGTAATAATTGTTTATAGAATTTAAGGGTTACTGTGTATACAACAAATAACTGGCGACATCTAGTGAACAAAATCAGAGGGAGTCACGATCCTAGAGAGATATGACTAAGGAGAAGAGACTGTGTTAGAATAAAGTTTTCGGTTAGTTCTAGTAGTTCTAGGCAAACGTTACATATATTACCTCTATATTCATTTTTGATACACTAATATTGTGAGTTTACTATTTCATTTCAAATTGCGATACCTAAGCGAGGAATACTTTCAGAAACATAATTTTTCAACTCAAACATGTATTGAGCACAATCATTTTCTTTTAACTTATTCAATTTCAAGCTCCTTCATTATTCTTGCTACCCGTTGCTTGCCTAATACAAAATGTAACTCGCACATACACTTCGGAACAAAAAGTACACAGCACTTCATTAGAAATTTGTCCGAAGTCAACTTTAAAATTACTTTAGGGAGCCGGCAAGTTTTTCTTTGAGTTGTGTGCAAGTTGCCAACTAATCTGCATGCGTAATGCATGTAAATAAGATTGGACCTAGTGTACAAGGAGTTTAAACCGAAAACTTTCCGTTTGCAACGATTCGATTTGCTTCAGTAATGAGTATATTATTAGTGTTGCTAGCAATGGCACGAGTTGCCAGTGTGCAGTTTTCGATAGAGTTTTTAAGTGAATGTCGGGTTCTTTTGAGACGGGAAATTATTTTCTTTGGTGTAATATTACTAGTTTATACCACCGCGTACTCCGTTAAATATGTTTTACATTTTTAGAGGTCGTTAAATGTTGTACATTGTGGCTCGCTGCATCCATTTCGTTGCTGAAGATAAGTAACTATGCAGTTATTTATACAAAGTTAATGTGGGATGTAAAAAATATTTCAATACTAACTGTTACTTGCGACTTCGTCCGTATGATTCCTATTTTATCGCATGGGACCATTTAATCGGTATAAGATATTACCAAATTTCATCAAAATCCGTTCTGTAGTTTCAGTGTCATTGACGGACGAACATCCAAAGAAAGAAACTTTCACATTTATAATAGGTATTAGTGTGATAGTGTGATTAAAAATACGTTAACAGAGATGGATCATTAGTCATCAAACTAAAACTGTCGTCCAAATCCATACACAAACACATACTCAGTTATATTGTATGTATGTGTGATCCCGTCATCGCTGTCGACTCTGAAAGCTAGTTATCAATAATGTTCAGTGGTCACTCGGCATCCAATCAGGCGAGCTTGTTTTATTTCGCCGCGTCTATCTGTGTATAGCTCTGTGAAACTGTGACGTCACACATAAACTAATTGGTTCATGAGAGAGTTTGATTTGAATATCATGGTTTTTATTGAAAGGGATTCTGATGGGGATGTTTTTAGTTTTCATATTTTCTATTCGGAATGTTTTTTGTGGATTTTTGATAATTGGGCTTAGGTGCTCGAGTTACGTTTTGCCTTGTGCTTAAGTTTCACTAACTATCGATTAATATCGGTCTTTTTCAAGTTAAATCTAGTCATATTGAGTTATTAGGAATTATACATTTTTATTATCGTTATGAAATCCTAAATAGTGGTTATGTACATAAAAAGACTCACTGAAAATCTCTGGCGTCCTGAAATTCATTGTCGTAATAAACCACTAAGTAAATAGACCAAGAAAAACAACAGAAAAACCGAGCACAGATTAAAAATGTAACGTTTATCTTTCGATCACAAAGTAGCAACCCTTTTCCTGAGTGCATGGGTTGCCTGACAGTTTTCCGTCACAGTCGTGATTATAAAGTACATAGAGGTTGTATCTCAACTGGCTGTAATCCGCCGTAAGCTGGCGTATCACGCGACATGCGAGCGCTTGTGACGTCACTAATCCCCAATATACATGAGATTATACACGTAATTAATTGCTGAGATACTTTAATCACTGGACTTTTTTGTTTACATTATGGAGAGCATGTTCAATTATACCTGTACGTTCTAAAGTGAGTTTGCAGTGACCAAATTTGCAGTTGATCAAAGAGTATTTTTCCTAAATATTTATATTTTTTTAATAGACGAAATTCATTGAATCTAATAGTCGATAATGGATTTGATATCAGAGTTAAATAGAAGTCTATGAATTATAATTACATATATGTCGGAGTCTGCAATCGAATCCAGTGTATGGCTACAGGTTCGCTCCCAAATTACATGAGACTAACATAACTGACGACACGTCAACAATAATAACAAACAGCGTGGCAGTGTGCAATATGTATGGAAAATTCATAATAGTGGTATCTAGCTATGGGAATTTAAGTAAGTATATGTATGTGTACATAATGTATATTATTGAGTTCGTTTTTAACCTATTTATTAATTAGTTAATTATTCTTACTCAAAGTTAAAGTCAACATTATTTTTTTCAATTAGACCAGGAAGGCACTTTTGAGCGTCAATGAAATATGAAGAACGAGCAAGAAACTCCATAGGCAAATATATTAGTATATAAATAAAAGGCACATATCTCACACAGTTCTCTTACAAATTGTATGCAGAATCTTGTACTTAAGTTCCTCGTTGTGAGTGGCTCGTTCATCTAACTAGTATTTACGTTGTCTCGAGAGCCTGAATACTCCGAGTATCGTTACGTTAGGAATATTGCAGGCAGACTTAGTATAATGACTGGTATTGATCACTGGAATATAAGTGATATGTTTATTTGGAATTCATGTATTATATTATTAAGTATAGTTTAATTGATCATTAATATTAATTGGTTGTAATATATCCTGTTGGGTAGAGCAACATCTGATTGTGTTTGAGTTTTAGATTTTTGTTTTTATAGCCTTATGTATAGAAATATTATTTATGTTTACTAAAAATTGCAGGTTATTCACGTGAATATATTGAGAAAAGCTCTACTAGTTTCGAGCCACAGAGGGTCTCTTCCTCATGATCAGCGTGCGCGGTCGCGGTGATGTCGCGCAGTCTCACGATAGTTATTATAAAAACATTATTTATTGTTTATAGGTATTAAAACTTTCGTGAGACATACTAAATTAATTATTATGTTTTAGGTTTATTCACGTAAGCTGTTTGACGAGGAATTCAACTAGTTTCAAGCCATGCTAGAGGCTCATACTCACGAGTAGCATTCCTCGATCCGAGACGCGGCGACTGTCGCGCTGCTCTCTCAGCAGCATTTATGTTGTTTGACAATAGGTTCATTTTTAGTATAATAATTCAATTCTGGGCTTAATTACAAAAACAAAACAATAGCCTATAAAAATTGGTCAATATTTAAACCTGTTTATCCTTTTGTGGAACAAAATAAAGGATATTATGCAAATACCAATTGAATGACATTGATTTATTTAAACAAAATTTCGTTTCCAGAATTTAAGTTTCACCCACCATAGTGCAGAATATATTTAATTAACAAAACCAACATGTAAAACGGATTCCATAAATAAACATTCAAACAGCGATATTAAAAATATACAAAGAAACAACATTGAATATATTAAACAATAAAATTAAATATATTTACCAAGTAGATAGCTATGTACTACCGACACAATAGTTTAACAGATATCATTTATTTGTTTAATACATCAAATACTGAAATTGGGAGGATTGTTTACGTAATCTCCAAGATTTTTATTGGTTTTTGGAAATTGCTGAGAGGCCTAAAATGTATATAAACTAAGGTCAATGACCCTGAACAGTTGCTATTGTTTATACAGCAGCTGGATTATTCCTACGAAAATGTACATAATGTTTTGTATCGTTGTTTTTCAGTTTCTGGAGCGGCTAAATCCTACTGAGTTTATTAACTAAGAATTACATAGAAGAGTATAGACTACTTCGTTAGCCGAGTGGTCGCATGTGGTTAGAGACTACCAGTTTTTTTTTAATCCATTGTAGCACGGAGTCTAGAATTGTGCAAGGTATATTGTATAATTGGCTCACCCCCTATTACATGGGACTTACAACATAAATAGTGAACTGTGGGTATTACATTGGGCAGTAATGTGCACCTACCACTTCAGGGATAATAGGCGTGATGTTTTGTTAAGTAGAGTAGGTTGAGCGATATCGCCGCGACCGCGCACGCTGCTCATGAGGAAGAGTCCCTCGTTGACTCGAACTAGTAGAGCTTTTCTCAGTGAATTTTTAGTTAATAGTTAGTTAATAGTTCTCTGAAATTTTTAGTTTGTTTAATGTATCTCATGATAAATATGATCAAAACTACTGGGTTATATCGGAAAATTTTCGAAGTAGCTCGGATACTGAAATTGGGTAGATTCCAGGGTATCAAAATTAAAAATCTTATTAGTCCGTCGGCTAGATATTGAAAAAATATTAGACACGTATTTTTTATTTTCTCGTATTTAGTTGCAATACTTAAATAAAATGGCGCTAAGTTTAGGACTGGGAGGTGGTAACGTCAATACGTGCTACAAAATGTGACACGCTGTGACGTCACACGATATTTCAAATTAATATATCGTCGAAAGTATTTAATTTTGGGAGAAAAGAAAAAAAAAATACGTGTTTAATGTTTTAAAATAATGTACCAGACAGACATTAACATAAAATTTAGGAAACTATATACAATAGGGTTACTGTGCCCTCTTGCCCAGTAAAGGGCAACAGACTCACATCCTTTTACTTGAATTGTAAAATATATGTCAGTATTTCATAAACCTTTGTCGGTAAAAATTATAAAATTATATTATCTATTATGTGAACAAATTATTCACACTCCTTTCACGTGGTAAGCACGGTTTCCACATAAATTATCAATTCAATGAAATGCATTTAAAACATCAACCAATAAATTGTTGGCTTTACTTGTGTTAAATTTGATCCTCACGTACATACATAAATATACCTCTACAATATAGAGGTACATAGCAGCAACAGCTTGTCAATTGATCTGTACGGACCCCTGATTTGTAATGACAATCAACAAATTATGGGACAGTGATTTTTATTTTTTTTTATTTTGACTTCAAAGACTTTTTTATGTTTTTGTATGTGTGATTGTGATGTTTTTTTTTTTTTTTTTTTTATATATTGCATTTCTTATTCTCCACGGACTCTTGTCCGTGCCCTTGTCATTCCATTACATTTTCTTTTAATGTACAGTCTAAATTAATTGTTACAGAAATCTTACGTGCTACATTAACCACATTTTTTTTTTCCTCAAACAAGTTGTGTCTAATATCTACCTATATATACACAATACATGTTTTACTACATTTACATTAACCTTACTGGATCGGCTCACACGCGCGATGAGCGAGCCGACCTGCTCCAGCAGAAGGCGCCCGTTCACGAGCATGACGTGAGGGCCAGCAATCGGTCCGATCAACCATTTCGTAGGGAACGGAGCGACCCAGCCCACAGCGCCACCGACTGTAGAACATTTAAGAATGCATGACGTCTGCTCACGCAGCAGTAAGCCGATTCCAGTAGTGCCAATGGATTTTGTCAGTCTGATTGATAAAATTTACATTACGTTACATTATATTTACTACATTTTAACATTATTAAACACACACAATACATATATCAATATATATATATCAATGTCACGCCTGCATCACAATTCAAGCCTACAGCGAGCCCTCCCCACCCAAAAGAGCGCCCACTACCGCCATGTCCCTATTGATTGTGATGTTCAGATGCAATAGATTTTGAAATACCATTTGTAAACATAGAATATATAATAGATTTTCTATTTATTTCTCTAAAGCCCTAGTAATAATTTTAGGGGAATTTATAACTGTAAAGGTAGAACACACTTGTAATATTGATGATGACAACGAGCAGTTTCACTCAAATGTTTCAAGTGAAGGCTCTCCTCCGCCTCGTCTCTCGTTCAGTCCATTGTGCTCCATTCAGATACTTCTGCCCCTCAACAATACATCGTGTGAACCTTGAACTTTCCGTACCTAATGATTTTAGACTTCTAAATATTCTTATTGTTATAAATTCTGAGTGGTTTCTTTTGTTCGGGGAAATACAATTACGTTCTCGACTAAATAAGCTTGTATAATAGCGAAGATATCTCGAAACTTAATTTTTGTGGACTTCGCCAGCAGATATATTTGTGTTTGTACTTTTACTGGGGTTTTATGAAATGGATTACATATTTCAGTTGCTAAAGCTTGCGGAGAACTGGGTTTGTAAAGAATTACGTATGTATTGTAGGCATAGTTTATATTTTCGTTTCGATTTATAATATTGGTAAAGGTTTGTTATACGACATTTTGTGAATGAAAGTTAACGTGTCATGTTACTTTGATCTTTCCAGAGCCAATTATATGAAATTGTTTATTCAAGTCAATAAATAATTTCATATAACGACATGAAATCAGTCATCAGCCAAAATAAATACTAAAATAAAACTCAACAAATCACATGTAATTGACCTTTTCACTCATAATACAACCTTTCTTTTATTCTGGCATCATCATGAATACGTAATGCGAGCGTACAGATGGACATGCCTTGTATCCAGTGCCTAACGCTTCCAACTGGGTGACGGACGGGGGATTAGGCCATGACGGCTGTCAACCCCTACATCCCCCCCAGTGACCGTGGCGCCGCCATGCTAAATTGCCCGAGTGTTTTACTTCTGGCTTTCAAAAATCCGGATTATATTCCCCCTAATCTCATTGTCTGCCTTGATTGTTATTTGTTTTAACAGATCACCGAGTATTGATTCCGTCCATTAAAGTAGCTTAATATATTGTTTGTTTATTTTGTACGGGATTTAAAAGGTTTTTGATGCTTTTGCGTTGGTATTTACGATTTGGACCGGCCATCTCGTCACATCAGATTAGCTAACTGTCGACTGATTCAGAATTCCGTTTTTGGCTATTCAAAAGCGAGTAGATGGTTTGGTTTGCAGTAAATGTTAGATTTGGGCATTAAATAGCATCCAACTAGTTTTGGTAAACGATTATAGAACAGAATAGAAGTGATGTTGTAGTCATCCCAAGGCTGCTAGATAGAAAGAAGTACGCCTATGCGTGCTGCCTTCTATATGTTCTATTGGTTGTAAGTTCATTTATCAACTTTCACGCTAATTACGTTAAAACATTAAAACCATACGAGTAGAATCACAGGATAAAGTTAGCAATAACACCCACGCCTATTTTAACACGCATTTTAAAACAGAACAGAAAAGTGTCACATGACGCTCAGTCGTTGCCTAACTCGCGATTAAAATGTATGGGGCTGAGGAATTTTTAATTTCACCCCTCTAGCCGTCGGACGAGGGATGTCCGCCTGTCCAGCCTGCTTCGCCGTCCTATATATTAGCAACAGTGGATTGTGTCATTGGATTAGCATTAGATACTACTATTGGTTTTCTGATTTTAAATTTGTGTACTGTGTACCATGGCCATGAGAGTAATGATTTGAAATGTAGAAGTTCTATATCTAAGTATACTGTACAAAATACTTGAATCAATGTTATGAAATATGATGCGTATCTTTAATAGAAGGTATAGCCACTTGAAAAATTAGATATCTGGTTAAGGTTGTCAAGAAACTTCATGAAAAGTGCCAGTTTTGTGTTAGAGATATAGAGGTAGTGCTTAATATAATCGTGATTAGACAGTATCTAGATAAAGATTTCCAATGGAAGCGTGCATAAGTTTTCTTTTTGAGTCTTTGAAAACGACATTCCATACTGAGGCTGTTTACGTGAAAGTCCTATAGTAATTTTGAAAAACAGTAACAGCTCGGCATCCATGTCGTGCCCTGATACAATTATTCTTAACTGAACTCCACCTAATACACAACTGTATAGTAATGATTCTTCTATGAACTTCGTTTAAAAAACCGACTTCAACCCCTTCTTTTTTGAAGTCAATTAACATAACATACATACATAACATCACGCCTTTTATCCCCGAAGGGGTAGGCAGAGGTGCACATTCTACCACAGTACAATGTAACACCCACTTTTCACTAGTTGTTATGAGTCCCATGTAATAGGGGGTGAGCCTATTGCCATATACCGGGCACATTTCCAGACTCCGTGCTACTACTGAGAATTTTAAAAAACCCAGTAATACTTTGCCCGACCCGGGAATCGAACCCGAGACCCCTTGCCCGGCAGTCGCACTTGCGACTACTCGGCCAACGAGGCAGTCAATTAATTAATATGTATACTAAAACCCTTCTTGTAAGTGTAACAAACACTACTCTAAGGACCGCATCAAAATCGGTTTCGCCTATCAGGAGATAATCGCGGACAAATATACATACATACATGCATACATACAGACCAATCTGAGAATCTTCTTTTTTGAAGTCGGTAATAATAGGTACTTTAGTTCTTTATACTAAAAATTAAAAAAAACAAAATAAGCTCCACCCTCATATAACACCGATAAATTGAATTCAGAGATCAGCTGGACAAGACGATTAATCGAATTATTCCATCGGTCCAGCTATTAGTGGAGCTTATCATTCACGACATGAGCCAACCAATCCAATTCGGAGCCCCTTCCTGGTAACACTGCTCTAACTACGCCTGACATGCTCTAACGGGGTCCATGGTACTGAAAATTATATCAATGGAGCTGTTAGCACACACAATATATGCTGGAAAATAGATATAGTTTAGTTGAAGAGGTAAATACAAATTTGTAGTGATGTCCAGTGATAAATATGATAGTTCAATGTTCAACTTTGCTGTGTATTGAATAATAATATTACTTTTATAAGATATACTTACGAGTAAACGAGCAGATGGAACACATTATGAACCAGAGGCGTTACAGGTGTGTTACCGGCCTTTTGGGGATGAGGAATTTGAGGATTGTTGGGGATTCGGAGATTTGGGAGGGGGGTAATTGGGCCTCCGGTAACCTGACTTACATGACGAAACATAATCCAAGTCACGTCGGCTTAGCTTATTATCGGCTTGGCTTAGCTTTTACTCAACACAATTTCAGGCTCCACTCCACTACTGAGAATTTTCGAAAATATTTGGTAGTTAAACAGTCTTTGTCTTTTTTACTATCGACTTACTCATTTGACCCCATATTTTTACTATAGAAACTATAAGCAAATATGCCTAAAACTATGTATACATCTATATATTTCTTCTCGGAAAGCAGATTTCCTGATTCATAACATAACTCCGATTACATGGAAACGAAGACTGATGATATATTTACTGATACGAGTCTTTTAACGGGAATTACGTGTGCATATGTACAAATTAAACGATTTTATACAAATTCAATTATTGACTGTATATCAATTTACACAGATTATAACTTATCATGTTAATTAATCAACTTAATACAAGTACATGTACAATATACAACACCATAGGGGATTCTTTTGAGCTTGAAATTATTTATACTAGGTGCCGTTTTGAAACCGTGACATTTCCCGGGGGCATGTCTCAGAAATCATAAAGGTTCAATGTAAGAGAAAATTTCGGGCCAATAGTTAAAATTACGGCTATAATAAATCGTTTCAGTTCGACAGTATTTCAGAATAAGCGACAGCAATGTTTCTTATTGGAGTTTTATGGAATTAGGAATAATATCAATTACGTGTTTGAGTTTGTGTGTGATAAGCCGCGTTATAAAGCTAGTTACAAGACGGCGGCGTGTACTTCGCACTTACGGATTTCCATAATTTCAGAAAATGAAAAATATTTACCTACAATTTTTTTTATTGATTCGGACTCAGAATCGATATCTGAGTTACTTCCTAGAAAATGACGCGGCTTTAAAACAACACCTTGTATTTTTAAAGTATCAAATAAGGCTCCAGCCTCGTTAGAGAAGTGTACATATGAAGGTTAAATTAAAAAATACCTAATTTGAGGGAATATGTATTTTTACAGACTTAAAAAAGGCGAATGTTCTTTTTTTTTAAATTTATATGCCTGTGTACTGAAAGCAATCGGTCTAGAATAACTATTTACTAAAAATACTGGTCGGTTCATCTGGTAAAAACAGTAGGTTTGTTCCATTTTCCTGGAATGTTGTAAAAAGTATTCCAACATATCGGTTAAACCCAATTATACAAGGGAAAGTTATATTATAGTCTACATGTTTTACTTCCAGGGACTATTCTTTTTCTTTTTAAAATAACGTTGCCCCACATTAGGATTTTCTCCTGTGTCGTGGGTGCGTTTACAAACATACAAGTTCACATACACAATGACACCCAGACCCGAAACAACAATTTGTGGATCACACAAAGTGTTGTTCCGTGCGGGAATCGAACCCGCGACACGTTGCACGGCAGCCGGTTGCCCTGCCACCGCACCAACCGTGCAGGCAAATCTCTGTATGTACTACTAGCTGTGCCTGCGACTTCGTTCGCGTGGAATAGTGATTTACTGCGTATACCCCGTAGGTGATAGCGTGATAATATGTATTAAATCCATGCAGTACTTTTTGAGATCATCCCGGACATACATACAGACAAACAGACAAAAATTTTAAAAAACATATTTTTGGCTTCAGTATCGACTGTAAATTCACGCCCCAAGAATTCTTTAAAAAAAATATTAAATGTACAGTTTGGACTTTCCTACGATTTTATTATATGTAGGTATAGATAGATGTATAGATGTGGTGATTCAAAGGTGGTAAAACGTGCTGTCGAAATAATTCTTCAACGGTGTACAGTAACTACCTTGTGTTTGGGTTAGAATAATTTGTATTGATTAGAACTTTGCACCTATGAAGATTATAAGTGGCAAAATAGGTCTATGTAGCTTTACAGTAAAAATAATAAAATAAAAATATAAAAACTGCGTTTAAAAAACCGACTTCTCAAAAAACCTTAAAAAGTAAAAAGGAAAAAAATAACTGTATTAGTACTGATCAGTTACTCACCCACTGACCGACTTCTAGTCGATGCCATAAGCTCATACTTTTGACAACCCTGGCCGATGCGTTACTGTTTATATGATGTCGGCATTTTACACGAGATCAATGGCGTCGTCCTATTGTAGAGGTATGATTTTTATACGGTGACAGAAGAGTGTCATAAAATTAATTTAAACGAACATTTCTTCAACTTCATTATTTTCCCATACACATTTATAAGCAAGAATAATTTTGCTACAGCCCAGTACTCTGTAGTAGCGAATGTTTAACAAAATACTTGGCGACCTTCAAAGTTTCCTTATTCATTTCCCTTTCAGAGGGAACTCATTCTACATTCTACTTGTATTTGTAGAACCCCTCATCAAAATATGTAAATCCGACCCCATATCGGACATCCCCCTCTAAGTAAACAAAAATGTACTTAGACTGGCGTGAAAAAGGATTTTAATTGAGTTGCTAATTAATAAAGGTGAGGGTCTGTAGGTTAGGTGTAGGGAATTTAAAAAGTTTCAGCTCGATCGAGTGCTAAGGCACCTTAATTGTGTTTATCACTCGCACCCCCGAACAACTTTTTCTATCAAAAGTTGAGTCGGTCGGCCGTTGAAAGTATTTAATTTCCCGCTTAATGTGACAACGCGGACTATTTTGAATTCATTTTTAATTCACTCGTTGTTTATAATAGGCGGAATTTTACGCGTTCATATTTTGTGTAATTTTATATATGAATTTTCATTTTTTTATGTTATGTTAAGTGCAAATTGCTGGACATTTTTGGATTAAATAGAAGTGGCATGGATTATTCAACTTTAGGAATCCGCACTTACCGACAGAGAAAAATTTGTTGTACACCTAAAACCGACTACAAAAAAACACATTCTAAAAAGTACCTATTAAACAAGAAAATGTTTTCTACAGTACATAGATACACACATACCGGTCAAAATAATAATCCTCCTTTTGGTTTCGCCGTAGTCGGGTAAAAATATAATTTCTCCTTGTTGATCTAAATACACTGAAACATACTTTGTACTCTAGCGTGACTTATGTATATCCCGGGAATTTCCTTGATGTTATTGCACTACACAAGCCAGGAACAGTTGTGAAGTAAGTAAGAACAAAAGTCGGGTTGAGCTAAACATTAATAAAAGTTAGTTCCGTATTTTTAGCTTTATTCCCATTTTGAATGTAATTGTAACGTCTTGAGTTGGGTAGTTTCCAAGGTACCATGATTAAATATCTAATTAGTCTCAATTACATAATTAAAACTATTTTATTTTCTCGTATTTAGTGCCAATACTTAGATAAAATAGCGCTTAGGAGTGGGAGGTCGTTACGTCATCACGTGCTACAAAATGTGAGACGCTGTGACGTCCCACGATATTTCAAATTAATATATCGTCGAAAGTATTTAATTGTGTGAAAAAAGAAAAAATACGTGTCTAAAGTTTTAAATTAATGTATGTACCAGACGGATATTGTTCGGGGTTGGATTGAGATAAAGTTAAAGGAGATAAAAGATAGAGTCAGTTTAGAATAAATTCACTGTATTGTCTGTTTCCACAAATATAAGATTAAGATTTATTTAACTAGGATGAAAGGTGAACGATATAGGATTATGAGTCACGCGCACGGTATGTCACCAAATTACGTACTGGCTTATTGCGGTGTAAGTGCAATAATATAAATGATGGGGACATATAGAGCGAGTGGCGCAATAATGCTGACCCAGGTAAACTTACTGTACGGTGGTTGACTCGTACATGCTCCCGGGGCAAAGATGGGGGTTAGTAGGGTAGAAATGGAGATGAGATTGACAAGATGATGAACAATATTCAACTTAACAACTATATGATAGGGTTGATGATTAGTAGTGAGAGATTAAACATATTTTGAACAATTAGAAGTCATTGCTAGAGCTTAGATCGGGGAGGGAAAATACGCGGAAAATAGGAGACGAAGCCTTATCATTTGTTTGTAAGCACTCACTAGATTTAATACGATTTTTGCGGTCACTTTGCACAGGTTGACTAAATTGACTTTTTTCCCTACGATCACAACACTCACTCACTGCACTTTCCAATTTGACTGATTTTGATTGCCTTTGTTCCCTAACCTCACTACACTCACTTGTAACTTTAACACTTTCTCTCACATTTCTGGGATATGAGGGAATCGAAGTAGATGCCTCTCCAGCAGGCTCCGGGGACTCTCGACATGCTGACCTCCTGTGACGTCGCCAACAGTATACTGCCGCCATTATCAGGATTCCAACGATTAGAACATATAAGACACTATAATGATGTACGTCGTGATATGATATTTTATCACTCAAAGGTTCAGTTTGCTTCATAATCTCAATTTCTTTATGTATTTCTTCAAATTGTCGTATTATTTCAGAATTATTAGGATTAATTTCAGGGGATTCAGGGATAGATATGTTAAATATATGATTAATAGGTGAAATTTGTGGTGCAACAATTCTTGCACCAACACTCATTTTGCTAGACAACCTTTTAGTAGACTGGACAACGAACTGGTTCGTCTTTATCATACAGCCTTCTTCCACATTCAACAGACATGCATTTGTCAATTTAACGGCGGTAGTTTCGCCGTCACAGAGAAGTTTAAAGTTGCATTCATTGCAACAAAAATAGTAATATTTATGGTCCGCTGTCAATTCCTTCCAAATGTTTTTACATGGGGTTCCAGTAATTTCACAGGTTCTTGTGTGTGGGATCGTTCCACACAAACTGTGATCATCCTTTACAATATTTATAGGGTTTTTAGTATGACATAAGACCATGCCAGGACTTTGTTTTATACAAGACTGGAGCTCAGCCTCAGCAAAGGTTACGTATGAATCCTTGGAATGGAAATGGCAGCAAAACTTAGATAACCTTCACATGTATCATATCGTGATTCAAAATTCGTGGAACTGGAATCAGATTAAAGATTTCATAAAGGTCTCTTTCGATAAGCGGTATTCTTATTTCAATGATTAGGTACTTACTATATTTAGTCCGCACTTCTATTGAGTTGTAGAGATCTTTGAGATTCAAATGGTTGACAGGAAGTGCCATGTCTTTAGGGATATGTGCTGCTATAGAACTTAATTCCGTCTTCAGCTGTTTAGGAGATATCAGATGGAAGTCCAATTTTCCATTATAAATATTAGTTACCGTATCAAGAATGGAGTCTTGTATTTTCCAAAGGCTATACAGTAAATTATTCTCCGTCATGGCGGATGCTAAGAAGTCGGTAACTAGAGTCATGTTTTGGACGTGGCGATGAAGATCTTGATAGGATTCTTTGAGATAAATAAACTTTTGATTTATTGATTTGTGATGTTTGCTCGCAGCTTTTTCCATTCTTTTCATCAGATTAAATTCTGCTTCTACGATTGAGGTTTGGTTTTTCCAGAGGTTGTACAAATGTTAATCATTTTCCTTCAAAAGGTCGACCTTTCCTTCAAAAGATATCGATATCTTGTGCGTATTTCTCCGCAAAACGCTGATCTAGCACGCCAAACAAGCTATTAGCGACGTAGCCTACTCCATCTATTAATCCGCGACGCCGGCGCCGCCGCTCGTCTCCAGTTACAAATGATTCATTCATTGTCAACATACTATCATAGTGTTTAATTTCATCGAACTCGTGCCTGAGTTGTAAGATGATACCGTCGCAAGGTGTGTGTTCTTTGATATTGGAGCATAAGGTGTCAAGATAGGTAATATACTTCTCGAGTGCTGACTTATGCTGTGACGTGCCTTCTTTGTAGGGATATGTGTCATACATAATAAACAATTAAATGCCAATCGTCTCGTATTAGATGCATATTTGAGATTTTATCGAAATAAACGCTGTTGTTGCTCAAAGGGGTGAAACTATAAGTGGCTTGAGATACATTTATTAGTGTCAAGAAGAATAGCGTTAGTGATAGAGCTATAGTCGAGAATGAGATCCGTTTTGTACATTTCTGCCTTGGTTCCTCATCCTTAATCTTCGTATCACTAATAGGATTACTTTCTCTGTCAGCTGGTAATATACATAGTTTAACAACAGGCCGCTTTATTAAACCATTTTTGGTTTTAAGGGTAACAACTCTGACGTGTCCGTCCGAACCAGGATGAAGTTCAACTACCCGCCCTACAGCCCACTTCCCAGGCGGGAGGTTTTCGTCTTTGATGATAACAATATCGTTGAGACTGAGATTTTTCTGAGATTGCCGCCATTTAGATCTAGTGGATAGCTGCGTGAGATATTCGTTCTTCCACTGGACCCAGATATCTTTATAGATTTTTTGTACCATGTGCCACCGAGTTCTAAGATCATTTTCAGTTTCAAAGATTGTTAAGGTGGGCCCACTTGCGAGGAAGTGTGCCGGGGTTAAAAAGTCTATGTCTTCAGCATCTTCCCTCAAAGGACAAAGTGGTCAAGAGTTTAGGCAGCCCTCGAGTTGAGATAAGAGCGTACTATACTCTTCGAAGGTGAGTTTTTGCTCCCCAACAACACGCCTGTACGAGTCAGCGACTGTACATCACACGCACGCGCGCTTCATGTCAGCAGATTTTAGTTTATTCATTTCATTATAGTTATAGCAATAAATTTGTATTCAGTACATGTTCAGCACTCAAATACATCAGTACTCATCAATCATTAGTTTAGTTGATAATATAGTCGACGTGTTAGTTTAGTGTATCAATAAATCTCATCTCACCGGACTATCAAGCGACTTATTTCCACCTAGACTCCAAGTTGTGTGAGAATCATTCAACAACTCATACATCTTTATGGTCCTTCGAGCCGGATTCAACCAACGACATCATCAGGTACGAAGTGCTTCTATCTACGATAGCGAATCGCTCTTGTTTTGTTGCCGGGGTATGATGATCTCAGGATCAGAAGTATTTTCTACTACGATATGTGCGCCTTCTCAATCTGACTGGGGCGATCCGCTTGTGGAAGACCAGCCAAACCGATTCGCTATCGTAGATAGAAGCACTTCGTACCTGATGATGTCGTTGGTTGAATCCGGCTCGAAGGACCATAAAGATGTATGAGTTGTTGAATGATTCTCACACAACTTGGAGTCTAGGTGGAAATAAGTCGCTTGATAGTCCGGTGAGATGAGATTTATTGATACACTAAACTAACACGTCGACTATATTATCAACTAAACTAATGATTGATGAGTACTGATGTATTTGAGTGCTGAACATGTACTGAATACAAATTTATTGCTATAACTATAATGAAATGAATAAACTAAAATCTGCTGACATGAAGCGCGCGTGCGTGTGATGTACAGTCGCTGACTCGTACATATTCCCAGACGAGAAAGATGAGATGAATGATTAACAAATTTCTTATGCTAAACTTATAAAATTTCACCCAATTATAATTCATAACTTAAATCTATGTTTACAATTGATAATTAATCACTATCACTAGGCTTAGTGAAAATAGGAGGCGTGTTCTTATGACGCTTCATACTACTAAGTATTCTAGAGAAGTTTGATAATTCTACTGCTTCTTGACCGTGTGGCGGTGATGGCTCCCTTCTTGGTCGTGTCACTATACACAAACACATCCAGATTATTTTACATGGATACCAGAAATCAAACTCAAAGTTTCGTATTTGACACGATATCGAGACTCTGACAAACGAACCCAGCACGTATTTTTCAAACAACTTAGATTTCGAAATTTTAATGATTACACTCCGTGTCCTTCTGTCTAGTAGATTAAAGTCCTGATACAGCTGAGGACAGAGATAGCAATCATAAAAATAAATGGCGTCTAACAATCGGCACAAAAGCTGATAATTAACGAGAATAATTAGTTTCATCAGATAATGTCGTTAGCGACCTTAGAAAGTGTTGAGAAGGGTTCAAAGATTTCTGCTTACACACCAGAAGGGAACGTTTAATTATAATTGATCAGGAACGTTGATGTTTTCAAAAATCTTGGAATAATTGTTATTATAGGAGTTGTTATAGTTGTACAATTTAACCATTTTGTATGTAAGTAAAAAACAGTTCAGTTTCAGGTAGCTCGATACATGGGCGTAGCCAGCTTTGGGCTCAGGGTGGGGCAGCAGCCAACCTATCCCCCGGGGGAGCCGATTCGAGTCGCGGAGACCCTAACGGGTAACCGGGGCTCCGGCTCGACGTGCAGGAGAAGGAACGGGGTGGATTTTAGTCAGTAAGAGTCTGACACTCCCTCCCGTCTCACCCAGGCGGGAGCAGTCATTCGATGATTTTCCCCCCTTAAAAAAATCCCCCGGGGGAGGGCGATGGCCCTCCGATTATTTGTACCTTGAGCCGTTACTCTCAAACTTGTTAATCTCTTTTTGGCTAAAGACTGTCTCAGTAGGATCTCGCGATGGGGAACGAACGAAATCGCTTGACTTTTACACCCCATAAAACTTACCAGCTATTGCTTAAAGGAAATCTAAAGTCGTGGCCGTCTATTAAATTTAACAATATTTCCGTAAAACGAAAGGAGTCGGTTTGCTATCTCGGTCTAGTTTTGGAATACAACAGCTATTCTTTCATTGAACATATGAAGGCTATTAGTGAGAAAAGAGAAAATTCGCTGACGCGATTTTCAAAAGCCACCAGGGGTGTCTCTTTTCTTACGCTCAGGATCATATACGGAGCAACCTACCTGGGATGCGTGTGCTACGGGGCATCTGTCTGGGCTGATAGCGCCACAATAGGCGCGATACGGCGAAAACTTCTTCAAGGCCAGCGTCTAGCCTTGATTATCCTGTGTAAGGCTTATAGGACGGTTAGCACTGAAGCCCTACCTGTGCTCGCGGGTGTACTTTCGGTAGATCTTGAGGTGCAGCGACGTGCTGCTATGTACTACAGTGCGAGACCTAATTTGTCAGTAAGCTTTCTAGCACAACGTGATCGAAATAAAATTGCTATATTGTTTAAGCCAATAACGGACGTTTGGGATGAGCTTATAACTGAATGGCAGTGTAGATGAGCATCTTCTATTAAGGGTTGCCACCTATATCAGTTCTTCCCATCCGTGCATGAGTGGCTTGAAAGGACATGGTTGGAGGTGGATCACTGTGTTGCCCAATTTCTTCCTGGCCACGGCAACTTTAAAAGCAAATTGTTCTCATTTAAACTTATTGATTCACTATGGTGCCAATGTTCGACAGTGGAGTTGCAATACGAGCAGTCGGCCCATCACATAATCTGGGAGTGTGATCTCTGGCAATATGCACGTAACACTATGTTAAATAATTTAATTGTTTCGTCAGGTGTAGTTTATTATACGGACCTTGTGGAATCTAGAACAAATTTCCGTGCGTTTAGGCACTTTTGGCATACCTACCTATTATTGGAAGCAAGTATAACAGCTCACACATAGGACCCACTTAGTTATTAGTCAAATTTCCGTGGTGCTTGGCGACTGGGCTTCACCCAGTTGTACAGTCTCTTCTTTGTGCCTTTAGGCTTAATTCATTCTGTCTCCTGCAGTAATTCACCGAGGGAAGTGGAAACTATAGTTTTTTTCTTCTTCTCCTCTTATAAGATAAGCTCAGAAGATATTCTTCTGATTCACTTTGTTGCCGGAACCAAGACAGTTACTGATGTCCCTGGGACTTCAGTATTCCGGTGTTTTCATGGTTGAATCTACTGTAGATCCTAGTGCACTGCAGTTGCAGCGGTTTAGGAAGGTTACGGCGGGCTTGTCCCATTAAAAAAAATCTCTTAATTTGGGAGGTTTATATTTTCAGGTACAGAAAATAAACAATCACACACAGGACAGATTTTTTAGTTTTATTTATGAATACTGGGTGTTTATACAGCCACATTTTGACTCGCCGTTATGTGCTAAATGATAGTTCTATTGTACAGGTCGTACATGGCTGGGCAAGCAAAATAGCGAACACTAGGATAAAATTGCATTTTCGAAATTTTGATCACATCTACCAGTTCCATCTCCTTCAATGCATTAATGTCCGTATTTTTTTCTTCCCACAAATTATACCACATCTCAGCCTCGCTTGGGAAAGTATCACTTAATTTACAAAAATTAAAATTAAGATCAATTAGAAAATTTAAATTAAACAAAACAAGCAAACAATACAAATCGCGCCACGAGCCATAGATTTTAGTCTGCGCTTCGCGGGGCGCGGGAATGAGTGACCACGCGGTGATGGACGGCTCGGCTCACTACGCCACATAGTACCTTTTCTTTTAAGGAATACGGCTCTCTTTCAAATGACGCGCGCACCGCGCACTTTCGGGAACTCGAGCGTGCATTTTGTTTTGATCGCGCTCTTTTCAAAGTCGACAATTTTTTTGTGCAATTACTTACGGATAGTATGATTGTTGATGTTGTTAGTTAGAGTTAGTAAAAAAAACATTGTTTAATCAGACACCTTATGGGTTAGAGCCAGGGCCCAGGGTGGGGCAAGTGCCCCAGCTTGCCCCAGTGTGGCTACGCCCAAGGCTCGATACAGTATAGTCGCGGTGACTCGGAGGTCTAAGACGCCCACTTTTCAAGCATGGGGGTGTGGGTTCGGAACCTATCAACGACAAGTACTAATGTGACTTTTTCGATCTATATGTACTTTCTAACATTATCTAGGCACCACTGGCAAACGGTGAAGGAAAACATCGTGAGGATAATTTGGGATTATAATTTCAATTATAAGTTTGTAATCGCACGAAGTTTGTAATCGCCAACCCGCATTGAGCAAGCGTGCTCACTGCGGGTTGGCAATTACAAACTTCGTGCTTAATGCTCAAACCTTCTCCGTGTGAGAAGAGGCTTTGCTCAGTAGTGGGCATATAGGCTGTTGATGATGTTGATGTGGTAGCTCGATATGATCTATGGAATGGAAACAGTGTTCTTATTTAAGTAAAATATTTCAACAAATAATATAATCGGTATATTAGAACATGAATGCTAAGCCACTCGCGCGTTCGTGAGTAAAAACTAGTATGGCGAGTAGTCGGGAACAATTTGCAGCAGTAAGTGTATCGAGTATCGAACAAACTCGAGCGGCCGGCGATCACTCGATATCTTGCCGCGAGAACTGCGGAATTATGATGGTTATAGGGCTACCATAAAGTAATATAACTAGTTTGAAACTAACTTTATGTAGTTAAAAGAACTTTCCAATTATAATGATGAAAGGTTGTATCTAGAATTATAGAAAAGGAAACGAAACCATTACTGAAAAAAACATATTTTTTCTACATACATTGTAAACGTAATTTCTTTGCCATAAAGCGAATATACATTCAGTAGTCCACGTCCACGTACACACAATGTAACCTGAAACAGTAATAAAGGCGGCATTGCGCAATTTCCGACGTTTACGCAAATGGCGCACAACGACACTTTAAAAAATATTTTTGCCAAAACGCTAGCAGCTAATTAAAGTGCGCTTTACCTGAGTAACATGTAATGCATGGCAGCCCTGCCCTAACTGGGTCAATAGCTACATTTTGTATGTACTTTGTAATAGAAGTATACGTCACTGGAAATGTACTTAGAATGGTGGTCTTTAAGAATTCACTTAGACGAGGCCTAGGATTTGCATTTTATTATCATCACATAACATTTATGGTGAAATTCAATTAATGACTCAGAGTAGATAAACGTATTGTGGCTGCTAATAACGATTGTTCTAAACTAGGGCTTCCTATGGGTAAAGTTTGACAGTCGTTTAAATAGAAAATATCTGCTTCATTCATCACCATTGTTGTATTTTACTATGATAAAGATTTTCCGATTGAATTTCGAGGCTTTGAACCAAGTTAAAAGTCCCTCTTTTCTATTGTTTTCTCTCTCTATAAACCTCTGTAACAACAATTTAATAAATTGCTATCAATGCCAAGAGCATAACAGCTATTCACAACATTCATAGTTCATCTATTCTTATTGTTGACCTATTTCCATCTGCAAGTGGTATCCACCAGATTGCAAGACGCCCTGCCGGTGACTGCAGGCGCCTGGAGAGTACTTCACTAACTCCATCGGTCTCGTATCTGCTACCTATTTCTATGGAAATTGCCACTCCACACTAAATTTATTACGACGTATAGTTGGCCATGCATACTAAATGTATTGATGATTTGGGTATTTTGATGATGTTTTGTATGTATCTTACGTCTGATTAAGTAAATAGTTGTTTCTGATAAACATGGCAAAAGTACTTGATTTTGTGGAACAATGCTACTAGGTTTTTAATAATTTTTGGTGACCGAACTTTGGACCTTTCTTTCGACCTTTTACTTCCGTATAATATCTACAATTAATTGATAACTTCATTACGTAGCTTTTACAACAACACCTATTGTAATAAATTTCTAAAGGCTTTTACAAAGGAAGGATGACATGTCATGTATGGTCATATTGACCTGAATTACTCAAAGACTATCACTTTCACGTCATTCTCCGTAGTGGACGACGCGGTGCTAGTCACAAAGGCGTTTTGTTCCCCACAGGTCTAAGGCACAAGACACGAGGGCTATTGAAAGACCACACGATACACTGAGGTCCTACTTACCTTGAGTCTACTATTGTTGTACTAATTAAATGACAGAATAAGGACTGAAAATGGAAATCTTAAATCGTTTATTGTTCAAATAACAAGGAATCATTAACGGATTAATGATTCCAGGACTTTTAAAACACTATCACATTCTTTGAGATAATAAAATAAATCCTTACGAACGGAAAATAAATTGTGATAATCATCTAATTCGATTCTTTTAAACAAACAAACATAAAACGTGACTCTATAGTATATCAATTACGAATATCATAAATACAGTCACGGGTAGCTATGTTTTATGCAACTTTTAAATCTATTATAAACAAGTAAAACAACCTTTACAAAAAAAACTAATGTATTTAATATTACTAAAACTTGAATCACAATATTTGTTGTTATTGATTTCTGGCTACACACAATTTAACAAAAAGAAAGTTTAGACGAAACGAAAAGTGATGCGCCGGTTCGCGATGCTGCCCCAAGCGGAAGTGTCCCGGCGGAAGTGTAGATTGTCTTATCTGTCAATTGAATTTGACAGTTTTACAAACGTCAAACCGACGACGTTTCCTTACACGGCCTCTCCTGACACCCTGGCGTCCTCGGCAGGTGTTGTTGCTCCAACTTCTCACCATCGGAGGCTGGAGTGCTCCGCACCTCTGTTGTGGTATCATCTGATGGATCTGCACATACAAAAACACATACCAATATACATAAAACAGCAAGCAGGTGTGCAATAGAAAGATTACCATCCTCAGAAAGAACGGAAGATAGTTTGTAATCCAGTTGAGATTATAAACGATTTATCACGTTTAGGCATATACGAAGCAAGAGAACGTCTAGTCCTTAGACAAGACTGGGCATAGCAATCAAGGTCTAGTTTCCAACAACGCTAGACATCACACACAAGGTCTAGTTATCCAACAAGGCTAGACATAACACACAAGGTCTAGTTAAAAAGCAAGGCTAGACATAACACAAAAGGTCTAGTTATATAGCAAGGCTAGACATAACACACAAGGTCTAGTTATATAGCAAGGCTAGACATAACACAAAAGGTCTAGTTATATAGCAAGGCTAGACATAACACACAAGGTCTAGTTATATAGCAAGGCTAGACATAACACACAAGGTCTAGTTATATAGCAAGGCTAGACATAACACACAAGGTCTAGTTATATAGCAAGGCTAGATATAACACACAAGGTCTAGTTATATAGCAAGGCTAGATATAACACACAAGGTCTAGTTATATAGCAAGGCTAGACATAACACACAAGGTCTAGTTATATAGCAAGGCTAGACATAATACACAAGGTCTAGTTATATAGCAAGGCTAGACATAACAGACAAGGTCTAGTTATATAGCAAGGCTAGACATAACACACAAGGTCTAGTTATATAGCAAGGCTAGACATAACACACAAGGTCTAGTTATATAGCAAGGCTAGGCGCAACAGCAAGTACTCACGTGCAAAGAAAGCACCATACTCATCAGGAGTCCATGGCCTTCCATGGCACCATGAACTGCGCCGCAGCATAAGTCACCTTTCCGTAAGCCCCAGCGACAAGTTCCAATTTGTATCGGCCATTCTCCAATACATTTGTGATCCTATAAGATCCGCGCATTCCAGGATCTAATTTCCCTTTAAACTGCGTGTACTTTATGACAAAAGCAAGGTCGTCCTTTTGGAAGACATGAGATTCACAGTGTGTCTTGTTAACGTACTTGTCTTGACGGATCTGATTACCATTGAGGCCTTCAGCTGCTCTCTGGCGGTCCAATTCTCGCAAAGATTAGAGATCACTGCTGGAGATATCTATAGCGACATCACAAACTAAGGTTTGAATCACCGGAGTTGTGCCTTCAATGCCAATCAGCAAGTTGAGTGGAGACGCTTGAGTAGTTTTCTGTTTTGTGACATTCAGTACAAGTTGTAAACGCCACAACTCTTCGGACCACTTACTCTTCTTGTTATAGGTCTCAACGCGTAACATGTTGAGAAGAGTACGCACATATTGCTCCACTTGACCATTGGCATGATGCATCTCAGGAGTAATGTAGTGAATGAAGCAACCAACATCATTAACCCATTTCACCAAGGTTGAGGATTCAAACATGCGACCACGATTGTTAACTATAAGGTGAGGAGTGCCAAACAAGGATATAGCATTTTTTTTTAAATGCTTACTTTGGCTCTTTCATGATCTTGTCTGTACAGTGGGTAAATAAGACAGTACTCACAAAAAGAATCAACCAGAACAAGGATATGCTTATAACCATTAGATTACGTTAGATGACCTAGGACGTCGACATGAATGGTGTGAAAAGCAACTTCTGGCTTTTCCCAAGAGGTAATGGACTGTAATGGTGCTCGAGGAATCCGCTGACTAGTCAAACAAGCTAAACAATGTGCTACATACGTTACTCCTTCGCGATTAAGAACGTCTGTACATTGTTCTTTCTGTTATCTGAACGTTGTTTGACAAAACAATCATTAATATGGTGACCAGTCTTTTTACAATATGCGCAAATATTTTAGATAGGTACGGATTTTACGTCATTACCGATTGTATTTGTTCGTGTTAAATCACTATTAGTCAAGGTAGCCTACCTTGTTTAGAATGACAGTTAATCTGTTTATGACCGGTTTGTCCACACGAAAAACATTTGAGAAGGGCGGTTGGCGAAGTGTGATTTTATAACCTCTTTATAGTTAATAGAGCCTCGATTTACGCGCTTTTCATTTTTGTCACCGACGGGTTTTACAAAAGTAGAAAAATAGTTAACTAATTCACACGGTTTCAGATTTTCATTTGTAGCTGCAGCTTTTATATTAGGCTCATTGACCCCACGTATAACAATAGCACTGATTAGTTCGTCACTTAAGCCTTTAACAATTTGTAACCGTAATAAGGATCGTCTTACATACTCCGCATACGTAACAAAACTATTGGAATTGGTACTCATGACCTCGTATAGTATATTCGCTAGGTCAATCTTTTTTACACACAATGATTTAAAATCACGTTTAAAGTTACTCCAGGACCGATCTGTCGTAACCCACTCGTCTAACCAAGACTTCGCGTCACCCTTAAGACAATGACCGATACGTGACAAACATTCAGCATCATTCCACTTATTTAAAATTTGAGCTCGGTCTACCTCATCAAACCAGGCATCAACATCGTGAATATTCGGGTCGAAATTTGACAGGTAAAAGTCGCAGATTCCGCCATATTTCAATGAATTAATAGCCTTCACGATTCGTTCTGTTGAATCACGATTTTTTTGGTGGGATTTCGATATTAGACGACATACCAAGCGAAGATCTATCTTCTAGCGCATTTAAACTGTCAAACACCAAGCGGTCACCGGTGACCGCAACCTATTGTTCTATAATTGTGTCTACAAAACCGGTACTCGACGAGTTAACCGGGTTATGATTGTTTGTAAGGAGCCACGTAGCACTGAATTACTCCGAGATCGCGGGCTGCGCGCGAGACGGTTACGATGACGTCGCCGCTTTGAAATTCGACTCTTCGAACGCGAACGACCGTGAGTTATGTGAGATCCACTACGTGAACGATTTCGTCTCCCCATTATCACACAACACAGTAATCCACCGCTAATTTATCGAAATAATAAGCCAGAAATCAATAATTAAGACCACACACGTGGATACGTAATAGGTAGGTATCCCACTTCTGATATAAACAAATAAAACAACCTTTACAAAAAAAACTAATGTATTTAATATTACTAAAACTTGAATCACAATATTTGTTGTTATTGATTTCTGGCTACACACAATTTAACAAAAAGAAAGTTTAGACGAAACGAAAAGTGATGCGCCGGTTCGCGATGCTGCCCCAAGCGGAAGTGCCCCGGCGGAAGTGTAGGTTGTCTTATCTGTCAATTGAATTTGACAGTTTTACAAACGTCAAACCGACGACGTTTCCTTACACTATTATATTTTTTTTACAAAATCTAGGTGGTGTTTTAAAAATTTGGCCGGTCGTTCAACCGAATTGTACGAGAATTGTATGGGTCGTTTTCATAAAAAACGAATTTTTTCGGTAAAAAATAAACCGTTAATGATGATTTTAATCGTAGTTTTTTCTTTGCTTTCAGGTCAGATGATACTTTGACGTCTGTGGATTAAATGTTTGTTTTAACGGAGTAAAAGAGGTAAGTGCGAGGTGGTGCGCAACTTAATTGTGAAGATTGGTTCACATTACATAGACGCTTCCTAAGTAGCTTCATATATTAAAATGTGAAACTATGCATATTCGCACGGTCTTCAAACGGACTCCTTAGCTATCAACTGTTGCAAGCACGGCTCATTATTTCATACCGCAACCACTAGACAGATAAATGCAGAAATCTCACATGTAAGATTACATTTAGTTACTATTGACGTTGGTTATTCAACCTTTTGTCGATTACATAACGATTACAATCCATTACTATCCTTGCTGTGATTTACATAGGACTAATACAAATGGGCTGTTGACACATGACTTATTTTTGGTAATTCGGTGTAACTCCCAGATATGGTACTTTCCGACCGGGTATATTGCACAGTATAAATAATTATTATGAAGTTAGTAATGCTATTGATTTATTATTGTTATAGAGGTATACTGTCGGATTAAAATATTGTAATTATTATAATCCAAGTTTGTCATAACCAGATATACTGTACATAAACCTGTAGTCTCCACGCAACAGTAAGGCGACGATTTGCCACATAAGGGCCTCTTCACACTGCGCCGTAACATAAGGGCAGCTTGTTAGAGTTGCAGCGAGCACCGCGAACAGTGCACGTGTGATTTGTATGTGACGAGTGGGACGCTTTGACTTGTACGCCACGAACGTGTGAAACAGCCGCCAGTATTTTTCTCAACAACTTTCTAAGTGTCAGACAAGGCACTTATTAAGTAAATGTGTTAATCTTTTTTGTACAGTTTTAGCTAATGGAAAGTCACATCAAAGATTTAATAAAACTGTCTTTATTTACTGAAGTAACTTGTAAAAATATACATATCTAACTTTATGTATGATATATTAATTTCAATGTAAATTAAGAATTTGTATAAAATATAATTAATTAAATAAAAAAACCTACGTCAGTAGGTTTGTGCAAATATGAAAGAACAAAGACAGTAAAATGTATTTTTAATTATTCCACCTATCGACAGATTCATTTGGAAGCCTTAAAAAGGCGTCCCAAAACGAATCATAAGTAAAACAATGGATTGTAAAATCCGACACTGCAACACGAAAGCAGAAATGTATAAAAGAGAGAACTCTACAAAAGACTATCCTTAATAAATTCTGTATTTTTTCTCGTTTTTCCCAATAGATCGCCCAAATACACTAACAGCGTCCGATGCGCTGAAAGAAAACGAGTTCCACCGAGCAAGGGAAGAACAACAAAGGCATGCAGAAATTTTCCATTCCATTCGTGTTCGATTAGCTTCGCCTCGCGCCTTTGTCCGGTATCAACCAGTTCCGGCTAGTTCTTTTTCCAATTCGTATAATTTGTGCCCGACTGTGATGCTGCTTTAGTGGTGCAGTGTAGATGCACCCTTTTATTTTTTGGCGACAGTTTTGTGTTCTCTGTAGACTGGTTGGACAGAGTTTGGAATAAGTCATTAGGATTTGTGTGGTTACAGTATTTTTGATAAATTCTTTATACAAAACATTTTATTTTTCCGCGTTGATGTTATTTAATTTTCCGCGTTGATGTTATTTAATACGCTTTCGTACCTTTGCTTTTCTTTGTATTTCGACGTTGACAAAATAAGTTTTCATTTTAAGCATGTTAAATAAGGAAAATTATTTCATGTAATACCGGAGACTGATTAAACGAAGCCTCGAGATTTCAGTTACTGTTCTTTGTTTTAATCAAAATGTCGTAATAATCTATCTATGTAAAATGAAACCTAGTCTACATAACATTTCATATTCTACTGTGTATTTGCAAAATCTACAAAAAGTCGTGTTTCAATGTCATGAGTAGGTAAGTGAGGCGCGATGTCTCAACTTATGTAATTGTATGCGAACTAGCAACTTGTCACTCACTCCGGTTACAATGAAGCAAGTTTTATGAGCTTCTTAGTGATTGCCTGCCTTTGACTGATGCGCCTACAGGCTCAGACACTTTTATTGTAACTTTCGGAAAATTGATAGCACACGAAATTTTGTAATATGATTAGATGTAGGTATTTTTTGAGTTTTTGAAGAATAAAGCAAAGAATTTACAGTACTTATTCCTAAAAATTAATACAATTAATATAGTATCATGTACACTAAAAATTTTGGAGATAACGCATGATACCTAATGGGTCAAAAGACCCATTTAGTTCATATTTTTTCCAAAAAGTATGATTCATTTTTTTCTCAGCTTATAGTACATAATACTTTTACGGTATTCTCTCAGTTGTTGCGAAAATAATCTTCCTGAATTACCTGTAGCAACCAGTCACGTGTGCGAAGTAAAGAATTTCATATACGAAGCAATGTGAGCGAAAAATAATCTTAAAAAATTGCGCTACAAAGCAAATTGGAAGGACCATAATGGTTCACGAGTGTTAAAGTTTTTATTTTATTAAGTTGCAAATTGTTATTCAGTGTAGAGGTATTCAAGTTAGAGTTTTATTTATCAGTACACAAATTCTAATTTAGGTAATTACCCAGTTGAGCTAGTTGATTTGGTGGTGCCATTGCGGTTTATGAAATCAATAGGTTGTGTTTAAATTATACGGGCTTTACTATCGGATAACGTTCATTTTATAGCCGTGTTAAAATTTATTTGATGTGTTTGGTCTAACTCGCATTCATCGGATTAAAGGCTAGATTTAAACCGTGAAGCATTTAAAATCACCTCTTAAAATAAATAAACAAAAACCACATTGCCGGAACTCTAGTGGGACGAATTGAATTTCGAATATTCGGCAGCCATCTTTGTTTTGTTTGTGCACGGTCTCTGTCCAGTGGTGGCTGTTATGAAATTTTTCATTAAGCCCAGTGTCAACTAGCGCCGCCTTCACTGTTTCTCTAGCCTTTCGGGTGTGGCACCATTGTCCGAGGAAACACTTCAAGAATCAGTATGAATTTTTCGAAATTCTACACAGAAGTGAAATAAACTTTACGAGAAATATCGTGAATTCTGACTCCGGAACTTCTTCGGAAAATGTTTATTGGATTTAAAGTCATATTATGGTTGCAATAAATGTCATTGGAAGTACTGTTATGTGAGATATTGAGTGCAATGACAGGAATTTAAGAAGTAAAAGGAAATAGGATTACTATGAGTACGTCAGCAGTTTCTGACTATACATTTAGATAAAATGTGTCATCGCATTACAATCTATACGTTACTTATAAATGACATTAGAAAAAACAATTTCTTTTGCTTTAAAAAAGGTCAATTTTCGTCAAAGGTTTGATTGTGTACACAGATGTCATGTTAGAATTGTTTCTGTTCGCGTGCACTGGAGTTCGACCTCTAATATCGTTAGCGAGAGTTTTCATTAGCACGTCGTTGGCGCAGCGTTTAGTGCTCGTTACGCTTCATAGTGGACAACACGCTTTATTGTTATTATTTTTACCGTCTGACGAGATTGGATGTTACCCGTAATATTTTGGCTAACATTGTTGTCAGGCGTTACACGTATTGTAATAACTTTTTGGCAAATTCGTAAAATGTTTCTAATGAGAAATTCACTAACAACTAAACAAAATGGCGTGTAAATATAATTTACATTTTATCAACGAAAAATTTTCTTAAAATAATTTGAGACGGACGGTTGCTCTAATTTTTAAAGAGCGCTTACGTAAGAGCATCTTTAAATTGATAAACTTTACCGCCTAACTTGAAGTCATCAGTATCCGGGACTCAGGTCCCAGTACTAAATCCCGTGATTGAATACATAGCGGGACAGTGGCCCAGCCATCTCTAATTATAGCTAAGCACGACGAGACGATCGTAAACCGGGCTGAGTTTATTGCACCGTGGGGACTTCTTACCCTTACGTGTTTGCACATTCACAGCCTGCCTCTTGTTTAAGATAATTAGAAACTATGTTATTTGGACAACAATCTTCATGTGCTTTTATTAGTTTTACACTAAACAACCCTTTCGCGTGGTTTGATGTGATAACATCCTAATGTCTGTTCAAGTTTAGATACCATGGCGCTTGAATAGTGAAGTATTAATATTTTTATATATGTATTATTTATGTATTTCTTTTTTATATATTGCTAGTATATTGTAGGTTGTATTGTAGGTGTTTTTATTTTGTCTTTTTTTTATTGTACACTTAACTACCCCATATCTGGTTTCTTATTTATTTATTTATTTATTGAATTAGGGTCTCCAACAAGGAATACATTTAGCACACACGAGTATCATTACAAAAATTAATATCTATATGCTTCCTCAATTATAGGAGGCCACAACATGCAAAAAAATCATAAAAATATACATAAAACTGGCAATACAAATTAAAAGTTAAAATTAAATTAAATTAAAAGCTAAGAACAAAACAACTGTGACTAAAAACAATACAAAATGTCAAAAATATGGCACACGTCAAATAATACACAATCAGACAAAACAATCAAATATAAATATTTCCATCCAAAGGTTGTCTGGAAGAAATCACAATTGTGTGATAAGACCGCCCATTGTACGCATATTTACTTGAATTGTTTGTTTTTAAGCTACTTAAATGTATATGACGGCGCCGTCGTCATTATTTTGTAAACTGCGAATGTAATAGGCAAGCAGTGAACAAACAACTGACCGACGTCACTTCAACCCCACCACCGAGTGATATATAAAGCAGCGCAAGCGCAAGCTCGAGTCAGTCGTTCGTCGATCGTTGCCCAGTTCACACGTTACGCAATCGCTGAGTAATTTTATTGTGCACCGTTGAAAGTAAACGTTACTTTAATTACGAAGATTTAATTGTTTTATTACTGCATAAACATACCTCTACCGATATATATGACGAAGAGGGTTCTCGGTTGACATCGCCCACACCATCCTTCCGACATCAGAATTGGGATGGACCAGGATTATTGAAAATGTTAAAATTATCGGAGCCCGTTCGTGAAGAACTACTTACATGCAAATGCGACAAAGAACATAGGGCTGCAAAATTGGAAGTGCCTAGCTATACATAGCTAGGTACTCGGTAGTGAAGATTCAACGTGGCTAACGTTGAGGCAGCTACTTCGAACTGAATCGCTATCTGAAGCAGCAAATGAAGACATGACGTGGTTCCAATTCAAGCCGGAGTACATTGGCGTCCAGTGACAGCATGAGATATGCGGCGTTAACGCAGCGTTTGGTGAGCGGCGTGTTGATGTCTGCAATTGGACACTGCTGCCATCGGGATTATACCAGGTGACTTTGTTCCATTTATTATGATTCCGATACCAAGTACTTTATGGGTCAAAAACGAGTCAAAGACTTGAGTTTACAATTGTTAGTTTTCCAATTTGAAATTTTATTTTATTTGTCGGGTAGTTATTTAAAGAAAATAGCCGTGATGTTTTAGATCCGAGATTATACATGGTCATTAGAATTACATCTGATAGTGTTATTTTGTGTTGTGTATTGTTAGGTAATATCTCAAGTAGTCTTAGGCTTTCATTTGGTAGGAACTTGGAGGTATGGTTTCCGCGAGGTAGATGCAGAATTAAGTGGTGCTTGCTGTCTAATGCGGTATAGAGTATTGAAAAAAAAAGTAGTTTATAACAAATAAAGGTCAAAAGCTGCTAATAATAATTGGTAGTTAAAGTCAGAATTGAAGAGTCCTCTGAAGTCCTACATTCATTTAGGATTATTGTTGGGTTGGAAAATAGCGCTAAGAATACTCTGATGAGAAACATGCTTCCCTTGATCTTGCCATTAGGATTTGTTATAATTAGGGCCTTTCAGTACCTAGTGAGTTAGTAATTGTAAGGGTAAAACTTCTCATTTATTCTACGGTATCGTGTGTGCTAGTCATAGTCATTACTGGGGCAGGGACTCGAGTCCATATAATGAAACTACAGTCGTGGGTGACTTGTGACTCTGGAATACTGGAGTGACTATCCACACTTGTATAGTGTATAAATTGTGGTTACCTTGAAAATCTTGATGGCTATTGATCATTTATTTTGATTTAAAGGACATTGAGATATGTTTTCGCTAAGTGCGTTGTAGTGAGTAGATAGGCTGTTCGGTGGTTATTCCAGATGTAGTGAAGTCGGGTTTTGTCTAACAGAGAAAACGCGGAGTAACGAGACCGTATATTGCATCTTACAAAAAATTATGGCAATAGGCTCACCCCCTATTACATGGGACTCATAACAACTAGTGAAAAGTGGGTGTTACATTGTACTGTGGTAGAATGTGCACCTCTGCCTACCCCTTCGGGGATAAAAGGCGTGATGTTATGTATGTATGTATGTACAAAAAATGTCTATCGCAGCGCCTATAAGTTACGTAAAATGTCGAGTAATTTGATTGTAACAGATGAAATTGAAATATAGTAGATCTGAGGACTAAGGATGAGGAGAATATCTGATCACCAGGTTCTTTGAGAATTTTATAAAGTGTCGATGTCATGAGTTGCACTCAACACCTATAACTCACATACCCACACTTCATTTTTCATTTTTTTGGGCGGATCGAACACATATAGAAAGATAAAGTGTTTAAAGAGACATCCAGCGTCAAGGATTTAAGACCTGCTCCTTGATCACTGGTTTCCTGCCTAGATAACTATACCAAGTTGTACGGTCTCTTCTTTGTGCCTTCAGGCTTAATTCATTCTGTCTCCTGCAGTAATATTCACCGAGGGAAGTGGAAACTATAGTTTTTTTTTCTTCTTCTCCTCTTATAATATCTTCTGATTCACTTCGTTGCGGGAACCAAGACAGTTACGCATGTCCCTGGGACGCGCCGTTCTTCAATGTTCCGGTGTTTTCATGGTTGTATCTACTGTAGATCCTGGCTTACAGGAGTTGCAGCGGTTTTGGGAGGGTGTGGCGGGCTTGTCCCATCAAAAAAAAAATACCCACACTTACATCATATTCACGCACTCGTACTCTGAGGCTATGGGTCTTCACACACCAGACCGCATTCATGAGGATCATGTGGCGATGGGCCTGTGTGGTAAAGCGCCTGTGTGGCAAACCGCCTGTGTGGCAATGCATCTGATTGGTGAATTGCCTGGTTGGCAACTGGTCTGTGTGACGTTAGTTAGTTTATGCAGTTTCAGTTTGTAAGATTAAATGTTTGGTTATCTGTCAAGATTATCTTGTCTCTGATTCGATCCTCCAGAGATACTCCGCAGATAGATGTTTCTTGTCTCTCTCGTTCACGTTCTCTTGTGTCCTGTAAGTTTCGCGTTAGAAAAGAGTAGCTGTGAGTTACTGGGCTATGCACAGCCGTGATCACTTGTAAAGTTTAAATGCTTTGGGTTGCTTGGTAGAATAATATTCTTGTGAGATTGTGAAACGTCAGTTTGTCTATAAGTTTTCTGGTTATTGATGTTGCTACTGAAACGTCGTAACTTTTTAAACTTTTAACTGTAAACGTATTCCCAAAGTATAAAGGTCCCTACAAAATCACTGATTTCTTAGAAAACGATAGGTACGAATAGAAACTCGTTAATGGTTCTAATCGAACGTACAAGGTCGCTCATGAGAACTTACGCGAGGTACCCCGCGGTCCATTAGGTTTTATAGAAATAGCCGAAAGTTATGATGATGACGTGACGGCGGATGATAGCCAGAGTGATTTTGTCCATGAAACTGATCGCGGTAATAATATACTGTATGACATAGCTGTGATTGGTGATGCTGAGGATGAACTTTCTCTGTTAATAGCGACACTATATCTGTTAATGGCGACACTATATCTGTTAATAGCAGCACTGTATCGGCTAGTTCACGTACCTTGAGCGCTATTAGTAATAATATGGAAAGTCCATCACCAGATTTACCAAAGTGAATGAGTGTTGTAACTGATTACTTATTTATAAAATTTAAAAAAAAGAAAAAAAAAGAAGAAAAAAAAGTAAAAAAAAGAAAGATCAAAAAAAATGTAGGAAAGAGTCATTGAAGGGAAAATCCGGTCCAATGACTCAGCTAAAGGGGTTGCGATCCGACCTAGCCCTCCGACATAAGGATTGCAATCCGGTCTAGCATGTTTCGCTATAGGGACTGATGCCCGGTCTAGCATTTGCTAAAGGGACTGATGTCCGGTCTAGCATTTGCTAAAGGGACTGATGTCCGGTCTAGCATTTGCTAAAGGGACTGATGTCCGGTCTAGCATACGCTAAAGGGACTGATGTCCGGTCTAGCATACGCTAAAGGGACTGATGTCCGGTCTAGCATACGCTAAAGGGACTGATGTCCGGTCTAGCATACGCTAAAGGGACTGATGTCCGGTCTAGCATACGCTAAAGGGACTGATGTCCGGTCTAGCATACGCTAAAGGGACTGATGTCCGGTCTAGCATACGCTAAAGGGACTGATGTCCGGTCTAGCATACGCTAAAGGGACTGATGTCCGGTCTAGCATTCGCTAAAGGGATATTTATCCGGCCTAGCACAATCGTCTCCAGTTCTAATACTGATGAGTGATGATAACGTAGTAGTTGTGGTAAGCTGAAGGGTTAACCGAACCCGCATAATATTGAAAGCTTTTGTTAAAGGTTATACTAGATAGAGATTAGAAATGCCAGGATGAACGAACGGGTTGTTATCTTGTTCCCAGATGCTCGGAAGACGCTCGAGGACGAGCGTACGTCAGTATGGCCGTGACGGCGCCGCCGTCATTATTTTGTAAACTGCGAATGTAATGGGCAAGCAGTGAACAAACAACTGGCCGACGTCACTTCAACCCCACCACCGAGTGATATATAAAGCAGCGCAAGCGCAAGCTCGGGTCAGTCGTTCGTCGATCGTTGCCCAGTTCACACGTTACGCAATCGCTGAGTAATTTTATTGTGCACTGTCGAAAGTAAACGTTACTTTAATTACGAAGATTTAATTGTTTTATGACTCCATAAACATATCTCTACCGATATATATGACAAAGAGGGTTCTCGCTTGACATCGCCCACACCATCCTTTCCGACATGTACAATAAAGCATATATACCTCTAAATAAATAAATATTAAGCAAATAAGTCTGCAAGTAAGTCGGTTCGTTGGCCGAATGGTTGCAAGTGCAACTGTCGGCCAAGGTGTCTCGGGTTGTCGGGCAAAGTATTATACTACCGTATTACTAGGTTTTAAAAAAAAATCTCAGTAGTAGCATGGAGTCTGGAATTGTGCCCGGTATACGCCAATAGGTTCACTCCCTATACAAATAGTTAAAAGTGGGTGTAACACTGTAGGGTGGCATTAAGCGCCATGCACCTCTGCCTACCCCTTCGGGATAAAAGCTATGATGAGATTTTTTATTATTTTATAACAAGCGTTATAGGAGCTTATCAAGGATTTAGACATAAGATACAGATCAGTCAGCTGCAGTCTCAGATAAACCTGCACTTATAGTAATAAGTAAAAATATGATGAAGGTAGTGGTATTCGGTATTTAGGGTTGTTGTAATCATATCTCAACACAATTTCCAACTTCATCATCGATATTAGATTACAGCATCCATAGCCTGGTGGTCTAGTGTTATAAGAGACTTTCAACCTTTACATAACATAACATCACGCCTTTATCTCCGAAGGAGTAGGCAGAGGTGCACATTATGCCACTGTACAATGTAACATTCACTCTTCACTATTAATGTCATGAGTCAAATTTTTTAAATAACCCAGTAATACTTTGCCCGACCCAGGAATCAAATCCGAGATCCCTTGCCCGTCAGTCGCACTTGCGATCACTCGGCCAACGAGGTAGTTTCTACCCTTAATGTATTCAATAAACGTTTTCCTACTATTCTCCAAATTTTCTTGTATCAAAATGTTTAATTAGTGCTTGGTTGTACAACAGATATTAAATCGAATTTAGAGAAAAAACAATTGCCAAAAAATTCCCTGTAAAATCTAATTTACTTCTGCTGAGTTATTTTCGGATTTGCGGAACCTACTAAGTAATCACTGTTTTTTTCCAAGATATTTGTGTTTAATATTTAATAAGAAAATATATTTGTTGTAACAAAATCTTCGCCCACACAGCAAATATAGGTAATGTTCTGTGTAATGAGAAGTAGGTAAGTCTGACCTTCAAGTCTGAATCCATTGCCGCGGGGTCTCACAAACTTGATAACGCTTCTATCGCCCATCACTGACTAATAGTATAGACATACTCGCTCTGTCTTCTTAGATCGTATATCAAGTAGGTCTGATGTAGGTTAACGAATATTTCGAAGTAGTAGAGTATCTATTACAACCACAACTCGATGATTTTACGCGAATCCACTTTTCTTTGAAAAGGGTGTGATGTAGAAAACCTCTCGTTAAAAATCTGTTGTAGATAAACAAAATTGTAGTCAAAACAAATTGTCGATGTTTAGTGAAATTAATTAGTTAGTTCTTAATCGCGGATTACATTGGAGAACATGCCAGAAATTTTCATCTTATTATTTAGGCTAGGTACTTAACTCGTCGAGTACCGGTTTTGTAGATACAATTATAGAACAATAGGTTGCGGTCACAGGTGACCGCTTGGTGTTTGACAGTTTAATTAGAACAGTTGATTTTTTATAGAAATTTTCCAGAACATTTATTTTTCAATACAAAGAACATTCTTGGTTTAATACAAGGTTAAGTGATAGAAATAAAGTTAAGTGATAGAAAAAATCTCACCTACTTTTTTGGTTTCATTCATGTTTTAACAGGATTTTCCATACAATACTCTGAATAATTTTTACAATTAAGTATTAGTTACAATATAAGCAAATTTCGTCTTTCCTTAATATTCTACAAGCGTCCTCGTAATTTCGCTAACCTGATAGATTCATACGTAAAATTGTTGACAACGACACAGAACTCGTTCGTAAGTTTATTTAATGTTCGCGGTCGGTATGTTTCCGTGCACCTCAATGGTTAGGGCTCTTTATATCCTTAAGTGCTATTTCAAAAAGAATCCGTCCCACGGTGACACAGTGACCTTAGTTACCGCCCGTCAGCTGACATCCCGTTTCGGTGGCCGTCCCGCGCATGCGTGCTATCTCTGATGCGGGATGTTACATACGTTCCCAACCCTATTTATTCTGCAGTACGCCGCTGGATGTCACCGGGGGTGGGCGTTTTGACTCCCTTCGTTGCGCCGGTCATCGTATTTCGAATGCGGTTGTGCGAACACTTTCTGACTTGACCACATGTGTTGTGTATGATAAAATTACTTCAGAAAAATAAAGTGGACTTGTTAATATTTTTCCCAATGTTTTATTAAAAGGTGAGTTGTAAACACGTACAAAATTACCATTTTATAGCTTTTTAGGTTTTAGTATCATTTTATAGGTACTTAAATAAATGTAATACTTTTTTAATTTATATTTATGAACTGTATTGTTCTGGGTCTCTCGCAAAAAATACTTGAGAACTATTAAAAAAAAACTATTTTTTTCGCATAAATGGTTGATATGTGTGACCATTTGAACGTACGATCATTTAATTGTAAGGTATAAGAGGAAATATTTGTCGACCTTTCTTACATTTGGGGCGCACGTTAAATGTGTAAATAAACACGTTCGTACATGGCAGGGCTGTCACGTATAGGGCTGACAGACAAACGCGCGGTATCTGATACGATCTCAACAACCCTTTGCCTTCCAACGTCAAGTTGTACACAATCATGACACGGAAAAGGTCTATAGGTTTAGTATGAAATCACGTATGTCGTTTGTGAAGGGTTAACTTTTAATTAATACAATATGTTCTTCGAACGTACGGATGGGTGTAAGTGTAATTTGATTTAGGAAAAGATTTCAATTTGTCCTTATCTTCTTAGATATTCATAATTATAATGCCTTCAAAATAATCACTTAGGCATTATTTCCGATATGATCTGGTGATTGAAAGCACAAAAGAACGACATTGTTGGTTATAGTTATTTATTGTTCTTATTTTCTAAATGTTTCTTATTTTTTCCATAGGAAATTTTTAGGGTTGGCTCTTAGCCTTTTTGTAATGTATAGTCAAGCAAGCCAAATTATTTTAGGAATATATCTAGAGGTACATGCGTTATCCTATAGTATCCTGGGGGCTTAGACAAAGTAATAATTTAAAAACGATAACGAAGTTCGTTAAGGCTAAAATGTATGGGATTGACATAGGCCGCGTTAAGTCACGTGGTCAATCGACATAGTTATCGCAATTTGGTAGACAATGTTATATTTCATAACGAAACTATAAAGTAACGAATCGTTATCGTGTTTATTCCATATAAATGCGTAGACAAGCAGACCTTTCAGTGTTCGCCAACGCCTCGATCGTGATCGCCAATAAAGATAACGAAACGAATGCTAAAACGTTGTAGTTATTGAAACAATATGGCCGAATTTCATTCGGCAGCAGATTCTTGACATTGATTGATCCTGTTAGTATTTATTTTGTGTTAGAGGTAATACACTAATACAGATCAAATAGATTACAAAATGCATTCTCTGCGTTTATTGTGGGCTGCACACAATGAGACCGCCTGGGAGAGGCGCCAAAAATGGTTAAGACAGGAACGGCCTCGCCAGGTCACCATGATTGTAACATAAACAAACAAAGATTCAATATAGGTACTTCATTGTTAAGATCGCGTCATTGTTTACATTACCTACTCATGAATAAAACTTAGATTTATTTACGTTTCCATATACTCGTGCAGTGTTGAGAATTGTTCAGGACTTGCTCGCACTCTTGATTCCATGTTTTATCACTAAAAATTAAAATAGATAAGAAATAGAGAGAGATCCATCATCGTTTGAACACCAGTCACTTATAAAAATGAGTCTATTTTGATTATCATTAAGTTTTGGAAACGATCTAAAAGTAATAACACTCTATTCATTTATCACTGTAAAAATATCGTTTATATTTTAACTTAAAAACAAGTAAACGCAACACTCAACTTCTTTTTAATAAAATTTTAAAACATCTATAACTCGCGGGTTTTATCCGATTTGAACTTTTTGACTGACACTGACAGCTGGATTTTCGATACCATAACCAATATTTTTGTTTTTTGCCGAATAAACAATTCGACACAACGATCACGACCATAGTGTTACATTGGCTAGGAAATGTTTATCGTTATCTCAGAGACGATGACGAATTTACTTTTCGTTTCGCTATTAAGCGATGTTACTTTGTCTAAGGACCCAGATTTGTTTAACAAAGAAAGCTTCGTTCTGGTTAGGACATATCCTTATGTTAAATGTTATACATTAGGCTACTTCAAACACATCGTTAAGTTTATTTTTATGGCTAATTCTAATTTGTTTTGGTTATTAGTTTATTTCAGAATTTATGTTTTGTTTATCCTCTTGGCTAGGATAGTCGAACCCGTCCCTTCCCATAGGTATCGTAAAGGGTACAAGCAAGGGTCTAAGGTGAATAGATAGCAGTTTTCACGTGAAAATTATCAAGAGGATCGTGTTGAGGAAACTAGGAGTTTATTTTTCCTTGGTTTGTTAATCGAAAACTTAATGAGGTTTTTGGAGGATTGCAGACCATTTGAACATTTTATTATGTTTTGTAATGTTTATATTAAAACTTTCATGACAGATACTAAATTAATTATTATGTTTTCTCATGTAACTGTTTAATGAGGAACTCGACTAGTTTCAAGCCATTTTAGAGATGATTCATGAGCAGCATTCCGCGATACGCGACTGGTGACTGGCGTGCTGCTACTGGTAAACCGAAAACATAATAATGTTTAACAAGTAATGAATTAAAAATGATTAAGATAGTTTTAGTAAAAGTAGAATTTTAAACACATAGTTTTAAATTATTTCGTGGCAGACACATGATTGATTGGTCGGTGATAACTGATAATTATTATTTATAATGATCTACCAATATACATACATATACCATGGCACTTTATACTTTTATTCAAAGTTTAAAAAGGACGGAATAATTCAATGTTACATAAAAAATATAAAATATTATGTGCACACATATTCTAAGTTTTCAATAGTGAATTTCAAAAGCATTTACATCGTTGGGGATCGACATTGGCTATTGAAAGTATTCAAATTTCATACTTACGCAAAAAAAACGTATTACTATTAACAGATATTAATATTTGTTAAAAAAATGGTTCGAAATTTTCGACTAAAGAGGTTTAAAAAGACTTTGTCATAACCTGAATTATTACATACGTTTTCATTTTTATAAATTTTTGGAATTGTTTGGTAACCACCTGATTTCTTATGTTGTTCCTCAAGGGTTGCTCTTAGGTCCACAATTTTTTTTCAGATCTCATAAAACATATTATAATTTAATTGAAAATTATTCTTCTATTATTTCATATAATTATTAAATGTCTTTGAATATAAAACGCAAAGAAATACATTGAAATTAAAATTGAATTGTTAAAAAAAAATGAATTGTGCCCGGTATATGGCAATAGGCTCACCCCCTATTACATGGGACTCGTAACATAAATAGTGAAAAGTGGGTGTTACATTGTACAGTGGCATAATGTGCACCTCTGCCTACCCCTTCGGGATAAAGGGCGTGATGTTATGTAAATACAATGAAACATATGTTACAACTGGGGAAAATACGCTTTATTTCACACACATAAAAATGGTTCAAAGAACGATGCTGCCTTTATAATAAATATATAAAATGCGCGATATATCCTTAAAGTCTCCGTACTATAATATTTATATTGCTACCGTGAGTTCTACAAGCAAATTTATTTCCTGAAAGGGTAGGTAAAGACACATAATGTAAAATGTGACATACATTTTTTGCCACTTAAATAATTATTAATCTAAAGTAATAAGGCACTAATTATTATACCGGGCACAATTTCTGATCCTATACAGATTGCTGTGTATTATAAAAACAATAGAACCTGAGACGCTTAATTTGGCAGTGGTACAATTGCGACCACTCAATTAAGCAATTGCGACATCAACATAACATAACATCGCGCCTTTTATTATGCCACTGCACATTCTAACACCTAATTTTCACTATTTATGTTATGAGTCCCATGTAACAAGGGGTGAGCCTATTACTATATACCGCGCACAATTCCAAACTCCGTGCTACTACTGAGATTTTTTTTTAAATCCAGTAATATTCGCATCAACGCTTACCACCAGGCGAGATAGTGGTCCAACGTCGTCGGCCCATCAATTATAAAAAAAAGTACCTATGTCAATTATTTTGAAATATTAATATTTCTTAAATAAATTTTACTAGAGTTACATTAAAAAATAATTTGAGAAGTATTATAGCAATTTTGGAACTGTATATAACTACGCGAAAAGAAAAAGGAATAATGCACGTTAATGTGAATATTATTAGGTATTAATTATTATATGGCTGCGTAAAATAGTATTACTTCATATATAAATCGTTACATAATACTAATAAATAAGGTCCATTATAACAATAAAAGCAATATCTACTTATGTAAGCAAAACAATAGTTGAGTGAGTGACATTGCGTTGCCCTATCTTTGTGTAAGTTGGATTCTATAACTTATGTATTACACTTTACATATATTATTTACCAGTAAGATTTATGCCTTGATATCGTAGGAGTTTCACATATAATACGGTGATAATACCAATTTCTAAGCCTTTAATCTCATCTTTCATGTATAAAGAATGGAACCTTATAAGCTCCCATTTTTAATAATTTATCGTTCTTGACAAATAGGCGAAGTACTTACTTTCTCTTGTATATCTTTGTGTTCACTTGTTTTAGTAGAGTATTAAATCAAACAGAATAAATTAGAAAGTTTCCGCGATTGTCCTCAGGGCAAAACATGAGTTTTTAGCATTTGTGTTCCATCTTCAAAAACTTATAAAGAATACTTTGAATGACTCACAACTTGGGCAAAAACATTTTTATAGGATTCCTTTTACGAAAACGAAACAAAAATGATAGACACACATATTTGTGCTCAGTGAATTAATTCAGCGAGAATTTTCGCTGTATCTAAGAGAGAATATTCTAAATGTAAGGCCGAGAGCTATTCCTTACAAAATTCCGTCACAGACCCGCAGCTTCGTCATCATGGAGCTGTAGGTAGGTATAGAGCATCCAGTCTAATGAACACACTGTCACACACTTATCAGGGCGAAACTCACTCGGGTCCCCAAATTAACACGCCATTAAACGCTCACCCTTTTTCCTAAAAGCCTATTTGGGGTCTTCCGAGACACCGGTAGGACCTTGTAAATTACTCAATTTTTGCCGACCGCCTCCTTCACGGCTTGGCGAAGGCGAGATACGGTTGTGGTTTGCTGATAACGACTTGGCAAATGACAGGGGAGCTAAATGACAGGAGTGGCAAATGACGGGGAAAATGACAGGATAGTTATGTGTGCCATGTGCGTTTAGATTGGAGGTGACAAACCACATCGTGCGTGTTGAGTTTGGAAATATATTGTCTCTAGTTAAACGTTGTTTCAAACTATCTATGAAATACATTCGATACATTAACTGAAAATTGTATGGTGAAACCGAACAGAGGTTCAATTGATAAATTGTACGCCGAAGTTCCAACGTTCGTTAGAAATTTCAAAGACTGCAGACTTTAGAATCAATTTAAGACGCAGAAAAGACGCTTCGCCATTTCTAAATAAGATTTCTTCACAAAAACTGTAACACCGCAAGCTTTTGTTACTGTTCAAAATAAGAAACCATTCAAGTCCATTAAATTAAAATCTCCGACTTACTCGCCATATTGCGATAATACAGTCCACCGGAACAAAATTAACATTCTTTTTCCGTTCTCAACAAAATAAAAGTTACCTTAAAATTAGCATAAGCATGTCCATTTCTTGTTCCCATTGCTTATTATGTATGGAGATTGTATTCGTTAATATTGATAGAGACTTTTGAGTCGTACTCGGTGGAATAGTTGCTGTTAACATTAGTTCTTGAGATAGTTATTTTCTGTACATCATCTTTAACGTTTATCTAAATCAATTCTACTATAACATTCTTAGTTAACTTACAGTCTGGTAGGTATTATATTTTTTTAATCTCCAAAGAAATCATTGCTTTTGTTGCTCAAGTAGATTTTCATAGACCATTTGGCACACATTACAAGACCCTGTGAACAATCACAACAAAACTTATTACCACAATTTTCAGTTACATTCAAAGTAGACCCAACATGATAATAACATAGTACACAGAACACAACTTACATAACACGAATGTTTTCAGTAACTATACAAGCTAAAGCAAATAGCTCGGCAACTCCAGAAGTATGAAAGTCAACAATATGTTTGCTATTCTGTTTCTATTCAACTTCTATCGTCACATTGTGTGTTCGCATGACTAGCTTCACTTTTATTTGATAACCGATATTCATCTCCGTGTACAACCGCTTTAGTATTTGGGTATTCTAGTTTTACTTGTCTAATGTCCAAATTCTCAAATGTCACTTAATTTTATGTCATGCTTAACCATAGATCTATTACTACAAATTGTTTGTAAAATGACAGAGATGGCAAGATATTGAAGTAAAACTTACAATTGAGTAGCCTTTCAGTATTCGGGTGTAATAATATCAGTATCTGCTTTTCAATTGCGTAGTTGCTTACTGTATGGTTATGATGTATTTCTTATTGAGTTCTCAGTAAGATCATTGAATTGGACATTTAGTTCGGGATATGATAATAGCATCGAAGCTCACACGCGGTTTTTATAGGGTTCTTCGCATCGACGACGACGTTGCCGCGACCGCGCGCGCTGCTCATGAGGAAGAACCCCTCTGTAGTTCAAAAGTAATAGAGCTTTTCTCAGTATATTCACGTGAGTATCCCGCGATCTTAGTTAGTTTAGTATGTCTCATGATAGTTATTATAAAAATATAGTTTGCAGAATGTTTATTATGGCGTATTTAATCATAGAATGGATACATTAACCATAGAATGGAAGAATATAATAGAAATGTCATTACTAATCAATATTCCTATTATTGGAATACTGGATTTCTGCTTGCCAAATACAATAATGATGGCTATTATCTGTATTATACATATTTTCTTCGAACTCATCTATTTCCTAATCTTGATTATATCAATCGTAGTTGAGTACTGTAATGCTTATACAATGATTGTAACAGGATAACGACCACGACTGACAAACGGTGAAGGAAAAACATCGTGAGGAAACCTGGACTTATAATTTCTAATTATAAGTTTGAAATCGCCAACCCGCATTGAGCAAGCGTGGTGATTAACGCTCTAACCTTCTCCGTGTGAGAAGAGGCTTTGCTCAGCAGTGGGCATTTATAGGCTGTTGATGATGATGATGATGATGAACGACCACGACAAACTATATACGTACTATATTACAGCATTTTTATATTTCGCTAAGGAGATTGAAGTAGGGATATTATGTAGAGGTAGTACGTGCAGATTTCGACCTCAGAAAGGGATCTGATTCGACTCCAATAAGCATTTAATTGTCAAAATTGAATTATTAACCGACTTCAAAAACGGAAATTCTATATTTGATCTGTGTGTATCTATGTGTGTCTGTATGTATGTATGTTTGTGTCATATTATCTCACGATTGGCTGAACCGATTTTAATACGGTTTTCAGAAAAGTGTTTGTTAAACTTAGGAGAAGGCTTTAGTATATAGATTAACTGACTCCAGAAACAGGGGGGGTTAAGGCCGGCTTTTTCTTACATATTTTATAAAAGACTACCTCGTTGGCTGAGTGGTCGCAAGTGCGACTGCCGGGCAAGGGTTCTCGGGTTCGATTCCCAAGTCGGGCAAAGTATTACTGGGTTTTTAAAAATCTCAGTAGTAGCACGGAGTCTGGAAATGTGCCCAGTATATGGCAATAGGTTCACCCCCTATTACATGGGACTCATAACATAAATAGTGAAAAGTGGGTGCTATATTGACAGTAGCATTAAGTGCCGAAATGTGCACCTCTGTCTACCCCTTCGGGGATAAAAAGGCATGATGTTATGTTGTTATGTTATGTTATTTTATAAAAGAATTATATTGTTGTTATTGTGTTAATGGTAAAATGTAAAATTGTCTAATAACGATAAAGAATATAGTAGGTAAGTGCATAGACGATGTGTGGAATTTACACCAGGCGAGCGAAAGAGAATTGTGGTTTTGTGATAGGCTTACCATCTGCCACGGTACGTGTTGTTGTTTGTTGTAGCTAATAAACGCTGCGGCTTTACTGTCTCGGCCATCTACTCTTTACTCTACTTACAGCTTATAAAATTGTTTCTGAACCAGAAAAATGAATGAAGTAAAAGATCATAACGAACAATAATGTAGATATTTTACGATTATGTAGATCTGTAGTTTTCTTTATGTGTGTAGCGAAACGACGTCTCATAACTTTCATATCAAATGACGCGGTATTATGTACATATTATTATAAGAAAGTTCTTCTATAACAAAGTTTTTTAATAACATTAGTGAGATTTTTCTTTTTTTCGGTCCAAGAAAGTGCTAAAAGGAATGAAAATAAATAAATCCCGTTTATTATAAGCATGAGTAATCCTCTGTACAGTGTACAAGCAGGCCTGTGACCGCTACGACGCGGCCGCCGTCATTATATGTAATTACTCCAAATCCCGTAATGCGAGGACTTGGACTTACAAAGGCTACTTTAATTCAGACCTAAATAATTTTAGCCAACAATGGTGGCCTATTCAAAGTCTAGACCCTACTGGGAGTTTCACCCTGTTTAACTAAGCATCCAAGACGTGCGACAAAGGTCTAACTCCCAAGTAGAAACTAGGCCCACCCCACAGTTCCACTTAAACTTATTTTAGTCTTTATAAACATTGCGATAGAGTACTAATTTAGATGGTCATTAAGTAGAGTTCTTAGAGTAATTTAATGTGATAAATTAAAGCGTTCTTGAATTTTTAAAGACAATTACTGTGAAATATCCTTGAAATAAATGTTCGTATAAAACGGTGTTTATTTAAGTATTCTGAGTACTGCGTAGTCTGCGTAGTCTGCGTAGCTCTCGATATTATGAGGGTACATTCATTATTGTTAGTAATTTCATTCAAATACTCTTAACATTTATTTAGCTCTCAGGCTATTATTGTTTAAGAGCTCGTTTTATCTTTACGAGATATTCTCCCCTACTAACCCCAAGAACATCGCATCCAAACTGACTGCCCCAACAAGTATTAAACGAAATTTACAATTTGCAAGCCCAACAGATCGTCGAGAGAGGAAATAGGATCGAGAGAGAGAAAAAATACAATCATATTCCGTATCCCTTTATAAACTCGTCCCAACTTTGTGAAGATTCATTTACGGAATGGTCGTGAATTACGTCCCTCCTTCGTAGGCCCGCTTTGAATTGTTCCTCTTAAGAATACAAGACCTATACAATTTTGTACAATCTCAAAGGAACACTTGAAGCGGCCTTGCGAACAAAGAAAGTGCCAGTCAAACAATAACAACCGGACATTATTCTGAACGACTAGGCTCGTTAAATAATTTACAAAATGGTTTAACATTTAATTGCACGTGTTCCACGCCACGTGCACACGTACAACAGTAACTTCTAAGCTTACAATAATAATGTTATTTTACGTTGCTATTACCACTATTTGAATGGATCAAATTAATCAGAGAGTCTGGCATTCGGCCCGGTATATGGCAATAGGCTCATCCCCTATTACATAAATAGTGAAAACAGACGTTAAACCAGTATTATACACTAATATACTGCTCTCTTTGATCTTGAAACAAAATCCCATTATTAAAATTATCTTACAACAGTTCGTAGAACTAACGAGCGCCATCAATCTCCAGTAACTGTTCTGACATGATCTGGTGACGGGCACAATCCGATTACAATAATATTTGCGTATCCATAACCCGCGACCTATGACTATAGCTTTGTAGGCAACATTTGACGCGTAACATGATGCATAAAATGTTTCTTAGCATTGAAAGTAACATTGCAACATTCGTCAATTAAGTTTGTAATTAGGTATGTGTATTATGTGCTATAATGTAGACAGAGAAGATTATTGTCTGTAAACACACTAGATTATGAACTTACTACAAAGTGTTTGTACCTATGTCTGTACAGACACAATGTGGTACACTACCATAATATTCCCTACCATCTATTGTAACATACCTACATTGACGAAATAAATAATATTTGTATTTGTATTTGTATTCGGTAACATGAGCAAATAGTTTAATTTTTTTTGTTTTTTGGTTGACGTTCATAAGTGCCTTTCTGGTGTATTTTAAATAAATGATTTTGACTTTGACTTTGCCTTTGATGTGCAACATTGCTGAGCGTGTTGGGCGTCACGTGTTGTGCATAAAATGTTAGAGGATAGATAAATAAATACGAGGTTTTAGGGACCTCACTTTATTCCAAAACTTCCCCGACTGCGACTGTATTTGCATTGAATCTTCTAGAAGCAGTAAACAGGTGATTTGTTAGTAATGTGTTCTGTTCCAACTTTTGTTACGAACTGTTAATGTTATTTTATGCTATTTCGAACATTAAGGTTTGTTTTGGTTTTTGTATTTGTTGGTATTGGGATTATTTGGATGTCTTTTTGCGTACAAAAGTTTCTCCATGTGTTTCATGGAACTAATAACACCACAGCCAGTGTTTGGTCTTGTAAACCTCTCTCCAACCCACTATGAACCATGGCATAATGCTCCTCTTTTATATTATTCTCAATGAAATTTGTTTTAGCTAGACCGCTATGCAATGTAAAAATAAAATTAATTGGCAATCTATTGAAGAACTATGTTAATGCAAAAATAAATAGAAATCTATTGAACAATTTTGCTCAAGAACAGTTCAAGAATCAAACTATATTTATCATTTATTATTTTTCAATGTAAAAAATATCGTATTTCTGTTTTCTTATGATTTATAAATGAAGCCAAGTTGGATCGTAGACCTGCTGTTTTATTTCTATTTCACAAAAATCTCTAGAAAAAGCTTAGTGACCCTACTGAGCGATTTCTTGATCCTCAGACATATCTTCTTAGATTTTCCAGAAACATCCATCTTCCTACCTACTATATAAATTGTTATTTCGTATACGAGACGATAAATAAAGCAGGAGGCTTGACAACAGGGCTGATATATTGTCATACACATTATTTTGCACTTATGAAAACTTGCGCGTTAAAAGTGAAGTCACAAGTGTTAAGGCTGAGTCAGAGGTTTTATATTCGATCTCCCTGGGATTATGGTCAGCGTATCGTATAAGTGTGGCAGATTCATGTTTCGGCTCAATTGGATCTACTCCACCGGAGTGATAGCTCGGCCTCACAGATAACTGACGTGAAACAACGCTTACGTTGTGTTTCCAATTCCCAATCTCCCCAACAATCCTCAAACTTCTAAACCCTAAAAAGCTGGTAACACACTTGTGACGCCTCTGGTGTTCCAGGTGCCCATGGGCGACGACATCGATTGTTTACCATTAGGTGATCCGTCACCTCGTTAGCCAGCTTGTCCAATAAAAGAAAGACGGGGTTGCTCACTATTGCATTTAACACTATTATTGTAACAAGGAAACTATTTTTTCCTTGTATTCACGAACGCATTTTTCCTTATGGAAAAATGTCTACAAACACAAACCCCGAAAAATAGTTTTAATACCAAGCGAATCTTTGCGGGCAAAATGTCACAAACAAATAGTCTTGCCCTTTCCATGGGTCAGGGCGGTAGACCGATGCGATGGCGCTCGGTCAACGATACGGATTCGATTAACGCGCGTTACCTTTGGGAGTCCGAACGTGAACGTGCACGTTTCAGTTACGGGGGAATCGAAATCAAATGACCTGTGGTTACTAAGAGATGGGGTTGGACGGTTCTATTGCTTCCCTAAGGTGTCAGTTCATGGGATTGGTTGGAATAGATTGATGGTTAAATACTATTGGATAATGGTGAAACATGGACAATCAGAATATAAATGGAAAACATATTAGTGTACTTTTACTATAAAATTTATGTTTTGTTGGTTTCTTACTGAATAACAATCATTTATTACGGTTGGTATTCGTATCAAATTATAATGGGAAAATCATAATTGGTATACACTTTTCGAATGTCTATTATAATATCTCTTTGTGAATCACCTCATATTCGACTTACAGTCATATAGTATTATGTAATACACTAGATAGACTGACAGTTTCAAACAATAAGGCTTTACTTCTTGTGACATTGTCAGATCCTTTTCAAGTTCTTGATATAGAGTAGAACACTCTCGCAATTTGTCAGAAGTCAGGTCTATGATATCTATTATTTAGTGATATAGGATTTGTTTCATACTATTTTTCTGGTCTTGTTTGTAAATCTGGATTTTTAAGGTACTGAAAAACTAGCATGCCTATTGAATATAAATGATATTAACAGCTGCCTACGCAACGTAAACTGTTTGTTAACGGTGAACTAGTGTCAACTAGTTAGTCGAGAATATTGATTTGAGCTATTTAAGTTACGCCTGTAATTGAACTCATTACGTCTTTCAGTACCAAAAAAGGGATATTAAAAATCAAAAACAAATATAATATACCTATTCTTAGTAATCAGGGTATTCGTAAAGAAAATGTTGTAACAATGAATACTCATAATTGGCAAAACAAACCCGATTTACATTAAAATTCGTTACATAAACTGTCTTATTAAAATAAGCATACCATTAACTAGATACATCATGTATTGGTCCGGCAGGCGTACCTGAAATATTTTTACTGATAACAAGCCAAGTTATTTCCCGCTGTACGTTATATTTTTCAATATTTTTTAAATAAAATACCATTCAATAAACTTTTAAGTGGAAAGATAACAAAAAAAAATATAAACTTACAGAATGTTACAGAATACTTCATATTGTACGTTTATTTTCAAAAAAAATAGTATTCTCTGTGATGATGTAAACCTTCTTTTGATTACTACTTGTATAGGTTTTTTATCTACCTCTATATAGATAAATAAAATTGAATTGTAACACACATAACATAACATCACGCCTTTTATCATGCAGAGGTGCACATTACGGCACTTAATGCCACTGTACAATGTAACACCCACTTTACACTATTTATGTTATGAGTCCCACATAATAGAGGGTATGCTTGTTGCCACTACTGAGATTTAAAAAAAAACCAGTAATTTTTTGCCCGACCCGGGAATCAAGTGAAACAAGTGAACCACTCAGCCAATGAGGCAGTCTGATTGCAGCAAAATTGGATTCTGTTTGTAATATTAAAATATTCACTTTTTACTACATGCAAATGAATACATACGATATACATACCAAAATATTTTTTTTTATAATTATTTGTCTGTTTGTACTGGCTAATCTCTGGAATGGCTGGACCGATTTTGCAAGACTCATATTGGCAGGTAGCTGTTGTACTAAGGAGTAACATAGGCTACTTTTATTTTGGAAAATTGAAACAGAAAATAAGTTATGTACTAAAATTCATATTCTACGCGAACGAAGTCGAAGGCGACGGCTAGTAACAAATAAATTCTCTGTGAAATAGTATAGTAATAAACTTACCTATCTACTACTTCAAATATAGATTTATGAGTTTGCTACTCAGTACAGAAGTTAATAAAAGTCACTCAATCTTCATCTGTGTTTAAAATTTAATATCGTATATTTTAAGCGACGATAACAATTTGTAACAATTCTCAAACGTAATACGAGCAATAGTAGAAAAGTTGGAAGCCACTCGAGCAGTTACAGTTTAATTATATAGAACTAACAAAGAACTTTGAAAACTTCGAGCCGACTGTAGGCTGCTCTGTCTAATAATGAAACATAATCTTTGCAGTACATCGGCGGGTTGACAAAAGACGCAGCCCTAATTCGCTCTATTTAAACAAAACTTTACAACCCTATTATTTGCAGAGCATTAATAATTACAGAGTACCCATAAAGCTTTTACTTTGCTTGTTTAATTACGACTTCGATGCTGAAATATTATAACTAAGTATCTCACGGACGGCGATGAAATATCGCGTAGGCTGGGAGGTTTGCAAATATAAACGTAGGCGCGTATTTGTCTGGCAGATAAATAATAGAAACATCAAACAAACTGTTTGTAATATTGTGAATCAAAGGTAATATGTACTGTACATATGAAGAGTCTGTTGTTGGTTCATTTAACTAATGCTCGAGTACAGATTCTTGTTATTCGGTACAATAATTGAAGTCCAAATTGAGATCAGAAGTCATAAGAGATACTTTATAGGTATAGAATGTTCATAATCTTCTTCTTTTGGAAACTTCAAACTATCTCCATATTGTATAAGTGTAGTTAATTAATCGAGAATCATATTTCTTTTCTACAATATTTTTTTAGGTCACGGCACACTTTGTCTTCCTATCGTTAGTGTGCAACCTCCCTTACATCTCTATTACGCCAGCTGTAATTTGCAGGGGTGACGCAGTTGTAAAAAACATAGCAGTAGGGAGAGTAATGAAAATATTTCTTTTTTTTAAAGATAATTATGTTTCCCTTTTATTTTTTCTTTACAAAAAGGTCTAATGAAATATGTATGAAGTTAGTGATGTTCTGACAACGATTAATTCTAAATATCGTATGGCGTGAATAATGGTGGTGATGCGACGGTAATGAAGCGAGGGCGTGGATATAATATTTGATTTTGTTATTTTGTAAATCTTTGAAGGAATGTTTGGCTTCGTTTTATTTTCTATATAAATAACAATACTGGGAAAAATGAGTGTTGTTGGGAAATATTACGGATTTGGATAATGTTATGAAATTCATTATGGTTTATGAATGTTTCCTTTTTTAAAAGAGAGTATAATAAACTACTACTAAATGACTGCCTCGTTGGCCGAGTAGTCGCAAGTGCGACTGCCGGGCAAGGAGTCTCGAGTTCAATTCCCGGGTCGGGCAAAGTACTACTTACTGGGTTTTTAAAATAATCTCAGTAGTAGCACGGAGTCTGGAATTGTGCCCGGTATATAGCAATAGGCTCATCCTATTAAATGGGACTCATAACATAAATAGTGAAAAGTGGGTGTTACTGTCTGTGTGCACCTCTACCTTCCCTTCCGGGATAAAAGGCGTGATGTTATGCAGTATAATAAAGAAAAGAACTCTATAGTAAAGTCAAGTAAATGACTCATAAGCAAACAAAAATGATGTGTTGTTACACAAAAAAATCTACTTTATACATAAAAATAATAATACAACACAATCATAAAGTAAATCCATTCCATGTGTAATATAATGCTCTCGCTAACTGGCGACTATATTTTTTCTCAAGTTTTAAATTCGTCTGTAAGGTTGCCCCAAATGGAGCCATATGTTACACTTGCACTACTCGCAGTGTCAGACGAGTTGCTGCCAAACAGAATAGAGGTAATGTAAAGAAGTTTCGAATAACGTGGATTGCAGCTACACAATTTATTTTTTCATGGCAACGAAGTTAGATCTTCAATTGTTTTTATTTAAATGATGACTGTTGAAGAGTATTGCGTGATAAAAATTAAAAACAGAACCAATGAATATAAATACCAAATAATAATCAATGAATAACTTTTATTCTATAGGTTTTACTTGTTAATGGCTAGAAGTTAGCAAGTAGATTAACTTTGGGATCATAAAAATAAGTATTCATCATTCACTAAAATCGCGGGTTACTCACTTGAATATACTGAGAAAAGCTCTACTAGTTTCGAACCACAGAGGGGTTCTTCCTCATGAGTAGCGAGCGCGGTCGCGGCGACGCCGCGCAGCTCACCGGGTACCTGAGTAACCCGCGATTTTAGTTAATTTAGTATGTCTTACAATAGTTATTGTAAAAACAAGTATTCTTCATTATTTGAAACCTAGCTAATTACAAGAATTATATCTGGTTTTCCATTTATAACGAACTGAAGATATCTTAGTAAAATTAGGAAACATTTCAACCATTTGTTTTCACAACCTATGTTCCTTCTATGATTAAATACACTAAACAATAGCTTCAATGAATTTATATACATCGTACTAAAGGCTCACAGTTCGACAAATCATAACATTTTTATGACTTCAAACCTTCTGTGTTCGTCTATCTTATAAAGACATATTGTACCAGATAGACATCTTGTAGTGTAACATAAAGACTGCAATGGTGCATAAAGTAGGATGAGCAGCTGTCCTGCGTATATAGTATTCTTCTAGTTTACGAGTGCCGCAGTAAAAGCGGCCATATTGTTTTAGGGCCTACCACTATTACAACGAAATGATTTTCTCATATTCCGTCTGTCTTTTCTTATTTTAATTTGTTTATATGTGGAGACTATTACAGGTGTAACAAAAACAACTTATATTTTGTGACGAATAAGATTTTGTTTCTTCACCGAGGTCCTACTTTTAACATTTAGTCTTTTGAAATACAAGGCAAAATGAAACTAAATAATGATGATGGTTTTTTTATGTGGTCAGCAATTGGCATCGCCCATGGGTACTCGAAACACTAAAGGTGTTACAAGTGCGTTATCGGCCCGTTGGGGATTAGGAATTCGAGGATTATTAAGGATTCGGGAATTGGGAAGATTGGGGAGGGGGAATTGGGCCTGCGGTAACCTCAGTCACACGACGAAACAAAAAGCAAGTACTGTTTCACGGCTTTTCTGGTGGTATCACTCCGGTCGAGTCGGCCCATTTGTGCCGAAACATGGCTCTCCCATACTTAATGTATATGTGTGGGAGAGCCATGCAGATGGTGAATGATTGCAGGCGGCAGAAGTTTACTCTTCAAGTTATTATGGACATATTTATATTGTTATAATTAACCAATAATTACAAATACTATCATAGATACAAATACAGGTGGAACGTATTTTGTATAGTTCTCATGAATTACCTAGTAAAAATCGCATTTCTTCGGTCAGTATTTATCGACTCAAAAAGGCCAAAAAAAACTAGGAATAAAAACCATACATATGTATTGAGTTTTCGATACACGCATCGTATATGATAGCATACATCTTTGATAGACGCATGGAGCTGGCACTTCAAAGGCGCGGATTTTGCTGGTTCCTCGCTTTGCATACCCAATTAAATAGACGCTGAATTTTTACAGCTGCGCATGTCTTCTTATTGTAGTGGTAAACCTGTGGGACTTTGTACACCCGTATTTCGGTAGCGCATACGCTGTAAAAATTACGAATCACTTGCCATCGGTTTACTAGTACGCATTATTTATTATTTTTGTTAAAAAGTAGTATATAATTAGCAGTTATCAGTCTCCTTTTCTAATATTAATATAATTGTCAATTTCCAAAGTCTATTTTAATAAAACATGAACATAACATAACATCACGCCTTTTATCCCCGAAGGGGTAGGCAGAGGTGCACACAAAAGTAACACCCACTTTTCACTATTTATGTTATGAGTCCTGTAATAGGGGGTGAGCCGATTGCCATATACCGGGCATAATTCCAGACTCTGTGCTACTACTGAGATTTTTTGAAAAAGCCCAGTGGTACTTTGCCCGGTAGTCGCATTTGCGACCACTCGGCCAACGAACGAGGCAGTCTTTAATACAACAAAATATAATAATTGCATGTGTACTTATTATCAATTTATATCGTACTGACTTTTACAATTCACATTAACTGTCGAATATTCTGGAAATTATTCTAAAATTAGTTCATAACAGCACCTAATTATAGTGCGGTTATATTCCGCTATTCGGATATTGGAATATCATGATTAAGGTATGACAGGCGCACTCAGCAGTGACTGTTGAAATTGAAGGGCCTTACATTATGCACCTCTGTATTAATCTTGGGAATATCCTCCTCTGTATATTAATATAGTAGGTGGGTATAATTTTGTGAAATTTATGTGAAAGTAAACAATTTTTATTTTATTAGTATGGAACCAGAAAGCTGCGCGACATCGCCGCGACCGCGCACGCTGCTCATGAGGAAGAACCACTCTGTGGTTCAAAACTAGTAGAACTTTCCTCAGTATATTCACGTGAGTTACCCGCGATTATTAGTTAATTTAGAATGTCTCACGACAGTTATTATACAAATATAGAACCCTATATTTGCCTATTATGACTTAAAATAAAACTTTTAAAACTATGAATTATTACAGTAGACCCCTTGTGAATCATGTACTTGAATATTTATTGAACAATAACTATTTAACATATTCATCTACAGTTCATGACAGTTTTGACTATGGGTTTTCTCTGCATAAGAGGTGTTTGCCATGATTTCCACGTTTAACAAACAAGTTTCACTCATTTTCAGTTAAATGTATTGTCCCTTACAAGTACGTTGAAAAAAGACGAACACGGGCTCTTGAAATATTGACTGTGGCACCTGGTTAGTATATATTTACACGCAGAACATACACACACAGACACGAAGGACATCTGTCTTTTCTTAAGTCTGGTAACGTGGTAACCCACTAGACACGCACACATAAATAACCCACTGACATATTAGTGCTTCAATCGTTTCTAATTGACATTATGTCCGCCTTTTTCAACGACCTTGGTTCCTTACAACCGCGAGAAGACAAAATTTGTTTTAAGAAATACATTTAATGTAATTCTAATTCACATCAAAAAATCAAAATGTGTAGACCCAATAACATAGTCTAAAAAACATGTATATACCTCATAAAAGCTTTCACTTCCATTTTCAGGAGCGTCTGGAAGGTAATTCTTTTACCTTGACTGAAACACCAATTAACTTTCAACTTACGATTCAGTCGGAGCAGAGAGTGCTTATTTTTGTATGCTCAGTAAATAAGGTGTTGAGGAGTAGAGCTCTTCATGAAACGTCCATATTTACCGGCGACGCTAAACTTTTCATTTAGTTACCTGGTCTTTGAAAAAATATTATTTTTCTCTTTTTTCGAAATATCGGATAGTTTTTGTGTAACAGCTGTGTTGCTGTCTATATTTTTGCACTATAAAATGTTGAACTGTTGTTCTAAATGTGATTAAAAATTATCCATTCCGTAATACCTTTTATGGATAATATACTTTTATTGTAGAGGTAAAGTAACAAAAGCGCATGAAAAGAATGATGACTGTTGGTGAAGCTAAATAATGAAATTTAAGTGTGGGAGAGCCATGCTTCGGTACGAATGGGCCGGCTCGACCGGAGTGATACCACGGCCTCACAGAAAACTGACGTGAAATAACGCTTGCGTTGTGTTTCGTCGTGTAAGTCAGGTCATCGGAGGCCCAATTACCCCCTCCCTAGTCTCCCGAATCCCCGAATCCTCCACAATCCTCAAATTCCCAATTCTCAAAAGGCCGGTAACGCACTTGTAACACCTTGGTGTTTCGGGTGTCAATGGGCGGCGCCGATTGCTTACCATCAGGTGATCCGTTTGAATCCGTCAGTAAAAAAGGTAATTTTAGAACCAAAGTGATTGGCGTTCCATAGTTTCTGCCTTTAATTAAACAACAATATTTATTTTTATTTATTTTTAATTCGGGTAACCAACAGCTATAAAACAAATAATAAAATTTCAGAATATGCTAATACAAAGCCAATTATAGGTTTCCACGCCTAGCTATAGTATATCTTTACAGAGGTTTTGCGAATGCAATGCACATAAAAGTACCTCTATAAAACATGGATAGTCATTCAAAAAAATTTAGGTTTAGTCGCCTACGCACCCTGGAACTGCTTGTGGTAAATGGATCAAGTCCTAAATCCTTGCACAATCTATTATAATTCCTACTCACTCGCACAATATAGGAATTTTGTCTATAATTTGAGGAAGAAGTTGGGACAGCAATTGGTGGGTTTAATCGAACTTTCGACTTTTTCGGAACATTAAATGACAGCTTATGTAACATGTCGCAATGACATAATTTATCTTTTACCATCCAAGTACCTCATTACTAATTTTACTCTGTTATCTAAAGTAACTACCTATAATTTATTTTTATATGATCGTATTAAATCTGCTACGCATGGTGCATTGGTTCAAATGTAAATAGCATTGAAATAAAATTTATAGACAAGAAAATATTTGTATGATTAAATTCTCCAAAGCTACGCAGTAACTCAGTTCAGTTCACATTTCAGTAAACATTATAAAAAACTTCACCTAAGTTAGATAAAAGTTAGTCAAAGAACTTCCGTCTCTAAGATGGAATATTAGAATGGACCAAGTTTATGAGACACGCTGATATAATTAGAGACTACGAAGATAACTTATTCCTTTACTAACTGTAGATCTAGATTTTAGATCATATCTTTGAGACTTTTCCTTTTATTTTAGTCTGAAAAGAAGAAAAAATTTCACAGACACGTGTACCTCGTTAATCAATACTTGATTATAGTTTTTGTTTCAAAAAGTTACACTCTGTTTTGGAATTTTGGCTATAGAAAAGGTAGTTTACTAATAGAATAGTAAAAAATAAGAATACAAAAAACATAATTTGGAACAGATGCTGTTGAATAATAATAAACGAGATGAAAGTTTAACAATACGTTTATTAGCCGGTAAAGATTACAGAGAACAGACAGAATGCACTAGCGCCACAAGTGACAACAATCGGAAACTTTGGTTATGTTCGGAAACTACAACAAACTAACAATACTTATTGATTTAATGTTTAATATTTCAACATCCTCCCTTAAACTCAAATCAATCCCATCTTTGAAGCACAGTAGACCAGTTTTGAATATGGTGTCGCTTTAGTTAATGCATCTGCTACCATCAAGTCCGTCTGAATATACTGCACATCAATGGCACCTCCAATAACTTTGTCACGTACATAATGGTGTCTGACATCGATATGTTTGGTCCTGGAATGATAGCCGTCGGATTCTGAAAGTTTAATAGAGCTTTGGTTATCGCTATAAATGATCATTGCTTCATCCTTCAGTAGAGGCCAAAACGTTTCTTGAAGTTGTTTCATCCACATAGCCTCTTGAACACAGGATGATAAAGACATATAAAGACATGATAAAGACATATATAAAGATAAAGACATGCCTCGGTTGTCGACAGAGCAACAGTTGGCTGGCGTTTAGAGTTCCAGCTGATAGCTCCTCCCTGAAACAGAAATGCGTACCCCGTGCAGGAACGCCGATCATCCTCCGAGCTTGCCCAGTTTGCATCACAGTAGCCATGAGTCATGTTTTCATCTGAGTTTTGTTTGTAACTTAGTCTGTAATCTTCAGTACCTTTTAAATACCTCATAACACGCTTCAAAGCCACCCAATGTGACATTTCAGGTTTCTGATTGTACTTACTCAACATATTTATTACATAGCTTATATCTGGCCGAGTAATTTGCGAAATATACAATAAACATCCAATTATTTCTTGATGTGGGACTCCATTCAAAGTACTTGATTCTTCAGATATCCCTTTTAACTTAGTATTAGCATCCATTGGAATCTTAATCAAATTTAGCTGCTAAGGCAAATAAGTACCTCAGAGAAGCATACCTTACTACTGGTGAAAATACTTGAGTGTAGTCCACACCAGGTCTTTATGAAAAACCTTTAATTACTAATCGTGCTTTATATTTAATCACTTCTCCATTTTCGTCAGTCTTCCTCTTTAAAACCCATTTGCATGGTATGGCACGTTTGTCACCTGGAAGAGTAGTCAAAACCCAGGTATTATTCTCTAATAATGACTGATATTCCTCATCCATAGCTGCTTTCCAATGTTCAGCATCAGAGCCGGACAAAGTTTCCTCAACAGTTTCTGGATCTGAAACCTGTTGAACACACATGAAATTATTGTGTCTCTGATGAGATCTTAGAGTGATATTTCCTGTGAAACTATCATTACTAGTATCATCTTCATCATTGGAACTAGGATAATATGTTACATCAGTTGTGTTATTATTTGTTACACAGCTATCAAAAGATGAGTCAGTTCTTGAGTGTAATGTATCATCTTGAGTCTCACTCTGTGATGTATCATCAAATGTCACTTGATTATTTCCTTCACTCAGAGGAACATCCACAAACTCTTTGGTAAGTACAGGTTGTTGTGAATCATTCTCATTATTATTTAATAATTTTTCAATAAATATGACATCTCTGCTAATCACAATCCTTTTATTTACCGGATCATACAGTCCTTTGGTATTGTCACAATATCCCACAAAAATTAATTTCCTCGAGTTACAATCCCATTTTAATCGGTTTTGCTTTGGAATATGTACCATGGCCTTGGAACCAAAAATCTTTAGATTAGAAAGGTTTGGTTTCTTACCAGTCCACTTTTCAAAGGGAGTTACCTCAGCCAAAGCTCGTGACGGTGATCTGTTTATGATGTAGGCCGCAGCAGTGACCGCCTCTGCCCATAACAGTTTATGCAGCTTTGCTTCAAATAACATGCATTTTGCACGCTCCACCAATGAACGATTCATCCGCTCCGCTAAGCCATTGTGCTCAGGGGTGTACGGGGTGCTGGTCTGATGTTTGATGCCGGAAGCTGCTAGGAAATCAGAGAATTCTTTATTACAGTATTCTTTTCCATTATCACTACGTAATAAATAAAAAATTAAATAAAATACATTTATTTCAGGTGATCATAACCCATATTATTATAATGTTAATCCGATAGGTAAAATATATTAATAAGTAAAGATACAATTGTTCTATTTAGGAAATTTATAAGGATATGTCATTATAACCATAAAATGAAACAGAATGATATAATAATAAAATTAATATTAAATAAATCAAATTAAAAAGTAAATCAAATTAAATCAAAATTAAATCAAAATTAAATCAAAATTAAATCAAAATTAAATCAAAATTAAATCAAAGATAAAGTTAATATAATCTCTTCATCCGACATTGCGGGTTGTGTCTTTCACAGCAATGACGTATATAGGGACAGTCCACTCTACTTGCTATCATTGCCAGAGCGGTATTGGAGCTGGCCCGAACCGTGCGCACCAAGGCAGCACCTCTTTTGCGCATGTTACTGTTAAAACAATCGGTGTTCGCTGCTGCAAACATGCCCGATGCGCTACAGAAACGAGGCAACCCCAAAACCGCCCTAAACGCATTGTTAAATTGGACCCGAAGGGAACTATAGGACTTTTGTGAGAATTTTGCCCACAAGCTACACGTATACAAAGACGTGCAGTAGGCCCGGAAAAGACTAATCTTCACATCCGTGGAGCATCGAGCAAACCTGCGGGCCAACATGTTGGCTCTCCTTGATAGTGCCCTCCGTTCCCGTTCGATATCAGCATGGTCTTTGAGGTCGACAGCAACCATATAACCCAGATAAGTGAATTGGCTCACTCTCTCAAGAGAAATACCATTGAGTAGTACAGGTGGTAGGTTCTGTGGACACTTAGCGCCTGCCTCCTCAAAAACCATGTATTTACTTTTCGTCACATTGTATTTTAACCCGTGTACATTAGCATACTCCTCACAAGTACGCATAAGTTTTCTCAAATAGTAATACTTTTATTTTCTTTTCTAACTCATTTTCTACTTCTTGTTTGAATTTTTGAAACACAGACTTAATATCCATCTTGTTCTTAAAAAAATAAACATATACTTTACGGGAATAGTCATCTATGAAAGTTATGAAGTATTTCGCACCACCTGCAGATGGTGTCTCCATCAGACCACATAGATCTGTATGTACTATTTCTAGTAATGCATTTGCTCTTGAACCGGATTGTGGAAATGGTAAGCGTGTTTGTTTAGCTTGGCAACATGGTATACAAACGCTATCAACATTTTTATCTGTGATAGTTATACCCTCAGCACAGGATTCTAACCTCTTTACATCAGCAAAGTTTAAATGCCCCATTCTTTTGTGCCATGTAATAATATCTGTATTACTTTCACAAGCAACAGCATAAGCATGCACAGAAACAGTGTTAAGTTTATACATGTTATTGATCAGTCTTGCATTGGCTATAAGCGTCTTATTGGGATTATATACCTCTATATTGCAGCCCATATCAGTAAATTCTACTTTGCAACCATTTTTAGCTAATTGACTAACTGATAGCAAGTTTACGCTCAACTCGGGAACATATAAAACATTTCTCACCTGGATTGGATATTCATCTTTGCAAAATGTGGTTTGAATGTTTACTTTACCCATATTTTTCATAGAGACTGCATCATTATTAGCCACCTTAATTTGCTGAATCGGAGATTTATTTATTTATTTATTTATTTATTTATAATATGGACAACCAGTAGTTGCTACATTAGGTCTTATATCTAAGCACTTACATTGTAATACATTTTAAATGCACAACATTTTAAGGTGTCACAGCATGCACAGTAGTCAAACGATGACACTTTTCTCAGTATTTGTAATAATTGGAAAGTAAAATAAAAACTAAGAAATACTTAAAATTAAAATTAAAAACATAAAATAAAATAAAAAACTGAAATAAAAAATCTAAGTACATATTAAAAATCTACGTAATATTATGGTCACTCAATAATCTCACTACAGCCTTTTTAAAATTCGGTAGCGTGTCAGCAAAAATATCCACCTGACCAGAAATTTCGTTATAGGACTTCGACAGTCGAGACAGAGCAGAAAAATCCTTCAAGTTGGTTCTGGCAGGCGGTCGATGCAATAACCCAGCCCTGAGCGTCGCTTTTCTAGGGACACGAGATGGCACACGTAAACCGACTATTCCTAAAAGTGGCGGACAATGAATTCCGTATCTCAAAACCTTATACAGAAATGTCAAGTCTAGTAAGCGTCTCCGAATTGACAGACTTTCCATCTTAAAATGCCTCAATTTGTCCCCGTATGACCTTATCTGCTTGTGTAAGCCGAATGAGAAGGCGAGGTGTCTTAAAAATCTCTTCTGAATCCGTTCGATTCGAAGTTGGTGAACATTGTATTCTGGTGACCATACAACACTGCAATATTCAAGGTTACTACGAACATAACTATTATAAAGAGCTATTTTAGTAGTGGGCATGCGAAATGATTTAGTGTTTCGAATGATAAAACCCAACATTTTTGATGATTTATTTATAATATTGTCTATATGGGGAACGAATGTTAATTTAGAGTCAAGTATTACGCCTAAATCTCTCATTTCGGTTTTTTTTTGCAGGACTATGTTATTTATATGATATGGAGTTTCAATAATGCCATGATTTCGGGTAAACGTAATGGAGTAGCATTTATCAGTGTTGAATGTCATTTTATTAATAGTACACCAATTCGTTAAAGCATTAAGATCGATCTGAAGCAGGTCGCAATCTGAACAATTTTTTATGGTTTTACTTATTTTTAGATCATCAGCAAAGAGCAAAGAGCACTACTGTACCTTACACTCGATATTATATCATTTATAAATATATGAAATAGCCAGGGGCCTAAGTGAGAACCCTGCGGTACCCCTGAAGTAACTGTGTATGTTTTGGATTCAAAGCCCTTAACTACTACATATTGTTTTCTGTCAGATAAATAAGACCTAAACCATCCTAGCAGTGAGCCAAAAATACCATAAGATTCTAATTTCACTAACAGTCGTCTATGGCAAACCTTGTCGAACGCCTTGGAAAAATCCATATAGATGGTAGTAACCTGCGTGCCCGCATCAACTGCATTCACCAACTCATTATGATATGTGACTAGGTTAGTGCATGTAGAACGAGAAGGAATAAATCCGTGCTGTTCATCTATAAAAATGTGACTGGAATGAGTCCTTAAATAAGGATAGATAAGAGCTTCAAAAGACTTAGCAAAAATGGACAGTATTGATATGGGCCTATAATTAGAAATTATTTCCTTGCTACCATTCTTAAAAATGGGCACGACCTTAGCTACCTTCCAAGCAGTCGGGAAAATACCAGTTGTCATGGATTTGTTCATAATGATAAACAAAGGAAGACTTAAAGACGTAGCGCACTTTGATATAAAGTATGGTGGTATTGCATCGGGTCCGGTACCTTTGTGTATATCGAGTTTTTTAAAATATTTTAGGATATCTTCGTGACTTATGTGTATTTTTCCAATACTATTAGCGTTTAATGGGATAGTAGTTGATGGTGTGTTATGGTCTGATGGTTTAACGTAAGTGGAAGAAAAATACGATGCAAATAAGTTGCATGTATCAGTTCCATTAGAAACACTAATATCATTTAATACCATGGTTTGTGGAATCTCAACTGTGTTGTTACGCTTATCCTTCAAGTAAGTATAAAAGAACTTGGGAGTCTTCTTAATATTGTATTCAATTCTGTCAACGTAGTTAGCATAACAGGTAGCTGCTAGTTTTTTACAGTTTTTATTAAGGATTTTCAGTGATATCAAGGGGATTTTTAAATTTTCTAAATTTATGTAGTAACTTATTCTTTTCTTTAGTTAGTTTAAACTGTCAAACACCAAGCGGTCACCGGTGACCGCAACCTATTGTTCTATAATTGTGTCTGCAAAACCGGTACTCGACGAGTTAATCAGCTGTTTATTAAACCAAGGCGGGTACTTACCCTTACAAACTTTCGTTTTAGGCACATATTCATCTATAAGCTTATATAACACATTGTACAGCAAAGATACCATATCATTTACGTCTGTAAAGCGTGCAAACTCACTTATCCATCGCACTTCATCTAGTTCAGCTATAATATTTTTGTAATCCGCCCTGTGGAAATTAGGCTTAAAAACATTATTCGTTTTCAAAGACGTGCCCTCAATAAAACCTATTTTGATTTCTAATGGGTTGTGATACGCATCAACACTGACCAAAGCATCAGTGGACCCCCCGACAACTATGTTTGCCATGTCGCTCAAAACCAAATCCAAAATTTTGTTTTTACTGTTAACGGTACTGTTATATTGTGTGAGATTATTAAGTGACAAGAAATCAACAAACATTTGCCCCAGCGAGGAACACCGATTAAGAGTAGGTCTGTTGACATTATTCAATTTTGACCATGAGATACAACTCAAATTAAAATCTCCAATAAGACAGACATTTTCCATGACTTCAGACACCTGGTTAAAATTATCTATAAAGTGTTCCACAATATTCCTGCTCAACGGAGGGGGAAGGTAAATAGCACATAGCAAAACATACTTTTGCCTACTTATTTCCACTTTAACAAAAATATCTTCACATAGGCTTTCACCGTCGTTATACCTAGTAGAATAAAATTTATTAGAGACCGCGATCAACACGCCTCCCCCCTCCTTGTTAGCATGAAAACCTGAATCTTCCCGATCCCTTCTATATACTGTATAACGACTATCGAACAATTCAGAATCAAAAACTCCACCATTTAGCCAAGTTTCCGTCAATATGATCACGTCATAGTTTGTACATGCAACATTACACAAGAATTCATGAGTTTTGGTACGCAGACCCCTGACATTTTGGTAGTAAATGTTTAAGTTAGTAAATTTAATGCCGGTATATATAAAGATGACACACAAAACAGCAAGAATCAACAAAGTATAATAGTTATTTAATGTTTTTTAAAGTGTCTTGATTTTTGACGTAAATAGATGGATCGTTTTCCGTTTTTCTCATGAAGACTCGCCCTTGTTTAATCCAAACAAATTTGAAACCTTTTTCTTTAGCGACTTGTCGTGCTGATGCTTCCATATCATACATCTAGTCAGAACGTCTGGACATATACTAATCGTCTTTGTCCACATTACTGTAAGCTGAAAAAACTGTTGAAAAACTGTTTTGATTTGTTCATATTTATTACAATTAAAGCAACGTGGCCCTTTTCCTTGCGACTTGACTTTGTGTTTAGAGGTATTTTTGTGTTTTGTATATAATACTGAAGACTCGGAAACTTTTACTTCCTGTAATAGTTTTGTCTTGATGAAGTCAGATGAAATTTTAATGCCGGAACTTTCCAAACCCATAATCATTGGTTTATAGGTCTCAGGTAAACCTGCCAACATAAGCGTTCCCAGCCATTCATCATCGACTTGAAAACCGATATTTCGTAATTTGTGTGCGGTACTCATAATTTTATTCACATATTCTTCGACGCTTGTGCAATTATCCAGTGTTGTGTTGATTAAATCTCGCAATAAGCCGACTTTTCTTGATAGCCCGGAGTCCTCAAAAGCATTTTGTAAGTTTATCCAAACTTCTCGAGATGACTGTGCATTTTCAATATGAACGTAATTAATTTATTGGTTCCACCAACAAAATGATTTTAGACTTAGCCTTCACATCTTTCTTGGAGTCGACATCGGTGCCAGGATCGACACACTGCCACAAATCTTCATGCTCAAGATAATAATATGATTTTACTGCAAACCTCCATGTCGAATAATTTTCCCGCCCGGCTAACTTTTCAATTTGAAGGTTAGACATAGCCATTTTTCACTGGGCGATTTTCGATGAAATTACGAAATATTTACTGCTGAACTTTACTTTATATTAATAAAAGTTAAACTTTCGATCTATTAGGTATATACGAGACTGGGCCCATAACCTGTTGAATAATAATAAACAAGATGAAAGTTTAACAATACGTTTATTAGCCGGTAAAGATTACAGAGAACAGACAGAATGCACTAGCGCCACAAGTGACAACAATCGGAAACTTTGGTTATGTTCGGAAACTACAACAAACTAACAATACTTATTGATTTAATGTTTAATATTTCAACAGATGCAAGCAAAATATTTGGTCCTAATTGCATTTGCGTTCAATTGTTTTTTGCTTGGTCCTAAAAAAGTGAACTGGCAAAATTGCGATTCCATCTTCTATTCTATGTCAACATCTTGAAACAGTAAGAGGTATAGTATTTAGAAGTGTTTCATGGCATTCCTTAGATCTAAACCAACAGTCACAATACACACAAGGCAAAGTATGTCAATTCACCCCAACACTAGCATTCGAACATCAACCACCGCAAATGTTCCCACAATGACAACGCTATTTAATACAAGACAAACAATTAATCAGTGCACTAACTCCACAGCTTGTCACCGCGACAGTTATTACTTGTAGTTCAGATTAAATTCCTGTTATCTTGACACGACTCATTTATCAAAGGAAACACTCATGTGCCACTAGATTTTCTAGAACTTTCTTATATTCCTGCGTTTGTTGTTTGCAAATTGTACCTTATTATAGCTGAATTTTGAGTCTACTATTCATAGGAGGCTTGTTTCTTTGATTTCTTGGCTAGGTAGCTTATATTTTTTTATCTCTGGATTATGTGTTATTAGTGCCTATGATTTTATTTGAAGAGGAAGCTAAGATGGTTCCTTGTTTGATTCTTATACATATAATCTGTAAATCTCACTTGTTTATTTGCATGTGAAATAAAGGTTTTTCTTTCTTTGTATTATGTACTAGCTTCTGCCCGCGACTTCGTACGCGTAATCCCATTTTTTTCCCGTCCCCGTTCGTGATTTTCGGTAAAAAGGAAAAAAAAAGTATTGGTTAAAAAGTATCGTATGTCGGTCTCCTGGCTCTGAGCTACCTCCCCACCAATTTTCAGCCAAATCTATTCTGCCATTCTTGAGTTATAAGTGGTGTAACTAACACGACTTCCTTTTATACCTATAGATTATTTGTATTATTCTAGGTTATTCACAATGAAGCCAGCTCAAACCTGTTTTAACAAACATATCTGTCTTCCAGACAACACCAGCAGCGATTTTAAGTTTAAGACCAGCACCGAATTTCTATTTACAATCAATACAAACAGATCTAACAGCTTCCAGCATGCGCAAATATTAACCAACATCACAAACTCTAAACACGACACGAGTACAACAGACTTCCTACAAAAAATCCACAACAATTTTGTCTTCACACAGTAATCAGCCAATTTCATCAACAGTGAACCTGTGAACCTCATTATGCCAGGCAACAGTACGATACTCCATAACCTGTCACATACACTCGCGATATATCACCTGCCTGATTATTGCCTGCAGTTGTGATTAAATTCCTGTAACACCGACCAAAATGGAGGCGTTAATTAGCTGTTCACCGTTGATCTTGATTTGGTATTTGCGTCACATTTTGCGGGGTTGTAACTGATGTTGTACTCGGGAATGTTGAAATGGCTGTTGTGAGTGCTAATCTAATCAAATAGTTGTCTATAGTTAGGCTTGCTGATTATAAAGTTCAGTAGTTGCGCGGAGTATAGAATTGTGCTTGGAGCTTCCTTGCCTCCGTAACATGGGACCAAAAGTGTCTTGTCACAAGTTTTTTATTAATTATTGCTGGGCCGACGATTGACCACTATCTCGTCTGGCAATGCTGCAGTCTACGATGGAGCACGCCGTCCTATAAGCAAACTGTTCACTCAGGCCTTGAAGATACCAAGACACGCAAGTAGTGTAAACTGAGAGTTGTAATATGAAGGGACGCACTATTCTACTTCAAGTGTGTGAAATAAAAATAAAGTAAAACTGTTTCTCAATTTTCTAACCATTAATTTTCAAAAGACTCAAAATAGGTATATCTGTTAGTGTGTCCTTAAAACTTTTACAAGGTTCTATTATTGAAGGACAACTAAATAATAAGGGGGATTTGGAATAAAAAAAAAATATTACCCACCATTTGCACGTAACTACAAAAACATCACGACCTGTCAAAACACACATCGAACCAAAAATTCGTTAAAAATCCTTTCCGAGTACAGCATATCATTTCCGAGAGCTGTCCTCATCGCGTCATATTTCCACTCTCGGCCAGCGTCCTTCACTCCAGGTTGACAGTTATTGGTCATGTCATGATTACGTTCAGTCTGCGGCCACACACTAGTTCTCGGTAATTACTCCTCGCTCCCGTATCGATTCGGACACAGATACCAATCAAACCGTTTGTGGAAGCGTTTAGTTTAAGTGCATATTGGGTTTGGAAGTCAATTGGAATGTCTTAATGGAGTGTACTTGGGTGAAAGATGCACCTTCTAGTCAGGAGAATGAAAGTAGTTCTGTGTGTTGTTTACGTATCATGAATTTTAAAGAGATCGTCTTAGGAGACAGTATGGTGGTCGATAGAATTGATCTTGCTTAAGTTACAATGATGTTAAACATTATAAATGTTGAATAACGATTATTTATATTTGTTCGGATGTACTGTTTAATGTTAACGCGTGTACGATTGGCGCGGTGGCTGGGAATCCGGTTGCCGCGTAACGTGCAGTGGGGTTATTCCAACACGGAGCAACTCTTTGTATGATTCACAAATTTATGTTTCGGGTCTGGATGTTTTGATTGATTGTCCTTACAAACATACTTTACACGGATACACGATACAGGTAGTGTGAGGCACGGTTTTGAAAACAATTGTTCCTATAAACCATCGATCTTACAAACCTGTCGAATTCAATGGACAGCCGTTTGCGTACCATCTTGAAAGCCACTACGAATTTAATTATTCTCAAAACGCTCCGACAGCTTACTCTCACAATCACAATTATACGGCGAATTTAATAACAATAGAAATCGCGTATAAATCATAGGAGATCCTGCCAGTTTATTACTGGGATTAATTACTGGGAGGTGATGTAATGAAATTCCGAAGTGACACGATGACGTGCGCTCGTGTTTGTACGGCTTATTAATTTTGTTTTAATTATCTATTGTTTAGTAGACGGTTTTGGTATTTGAGTAAACTTTAATATAATATGTTATCAAGTAGAGGTGAGCTGTTCCGTAGTCTATCAAAACACAACTGATATAAAGTACATATCAATATTTTTTGTTGTGTTTTTTTTTTTTTTAAAAAGAGACGTTGCCTCACACTAGGATTTTCTCCTGTGTCGTGGGTGCGTTTAGAAACATACAATATCACATACACATGACACCCAGACCCGGAACAACAATCTGTGGATCACACAAACAGTTGTTCCGTGCGGGAATCGAACCCGCGACACGTTGCGCGGCAGCCAACAGTTGAAAAGTCATGGCCAAAATATGATATCCCCCAACCTGCCGTGTACGGGCAGAACAAATTACAGAATTAGGTAGATCCTTAAATTCGTTCATCCGGCTCCATTTCCGTAGTCATTTCCCTTAAATAAAATATCAGATTTCTGTTTCCTTAATACATCCGTTGGCAGACGAATGTTAAGTAAAACATGTTCACAAGTAACACAAGTACCCTTGATTGCCCCCTGTCTGCGATGTATGTAGATTTTGCGAACGAAGTTTATAAGAGGAATGCGGGCCAGCTAGCACGAATAAAGTGTCGACTTTATTGTTGCTCCCAGTATATGTACCGTTTACATCCGCCATTCCACTTGCTTATAGCACTGGCGTAAAATTCTTTTGTGATATTTTTATGCACCACTTTCGTTGTGTTGAGTCGTAAAGTCGCAGCCCTTTGCGCTTTCAATTTAATTCACCTACAGCAGTACAATTTACTGTACGATATTCACGAAGAAACTTCAGAGATATCTCTGTTTTTATACAATGAATTTTGTAACGTAGAATTAATCTTGCTGTTGTTTTATTCTCTGATTACGGTAATATGCATAATATTAGACAAAAATCGGTAAAATGAGTGGTAGTTAACTCGTTTACTTGACATATTAAAACTAAACGAAATATGAAATAAAATAAGTTAAACTGTGCAGAAAAGATACAACACTCGCAGTTGACTACGCATGTTACTGTCGTAAATAGTACAACTAAACGGGGCACCACCCGCATCCAGTATGTAGAGGTAGGTAACAGAGAGACGCTTAGCGGTTTGAAAGCTCTTCAAAGATTCCTTCGTTTACGGAAGAAATATAGTTATTTTCTACACATGCTAGGTTTCAACAGATGCGACTAAGAAATGAAGAGCTTTTATGCTTTTTATGAAAAAGCTACGGAAAGCTTACAAGGGATTATTGTAATATTTTTTGCTATTGTAATGTAAATGGTTCATACAAAAAACATTATAGGTTCTGTATCATGTTCAAGCATTGTTTAGTTTGGTCTTAAAAAAGTTTCAAATACAATCAAACAAATTGAAATTGAAACTTAGTTCATAGCCCTTGAAACCGCAGAACTATTTACTTCAAACGAAGTCCACTTAAAACTCACGCTACGCAAAATAACTTATACCCAAATTGAATGTACCCACATAATGGCGCACTAACCATTACTTCGCCACTGCGATCCGTTAAAATGTAGTAAAACCTCTAACTTTGTCACTGGCAGTAAAACTCGACGCTCTTTTCACTACGTGTTGCTTCAGCTTAATCTGATCCAATGTCTTAAATTCTGGCTGTTTGAGGGTAGTTTTAAATGTTTTGACTTTAGAAGTACTTCTCTTATTCGTGCTTTGGTTCGGCTTCAAAGTGAAATGGGGGAATCCAAAGTGTTGTTAATGTCGAGTCCCATTTACAGCTTAGTAGAATTAATGTGTGTACCACCATACTGATGAGTGCAGTGGTTGCGTTCATTAAATTCTGTTGTAATTGCTGTAGTTACATAACAACTCTTATTTATGCTTGGTAAATTTCGAAGGCACAGGTAAGGTAAGGCACAGGCATTTTTTTTTTTTTTATATATATTTGATGGGGCGACGTTTGACCACTATCTCGCCTGGTGGTAAGCGATGATGCGGTCTACGATGTAGCACGTCGTCCCATAAGCAACCTATTCACTCGGGCCTTGAAGACTCCCAGGTTGTACCCTTCAGGAAATACAGACTCTGGCAAAGAATTCCACTCTTTTGCAGTACGCACAAGGAAGCTTGAAGCGAAGCGCTTCGTGCGTGTGGGCGGAACATCTACCATGAATCGGTGACGCTTCGCCGATTGTCTTGTGGTACGATGATGGAAAGGACTAGGGGGAATCAAGTTGTGCAATTCCCCTGCACACTCACCGAAATGTATCCGGTAGAAAACCGAAAGGCTTGCAACCTTACGCCTGTGCTTGAGGCTTTGAAGCCGAGCCTTCACAAGCGCATCATCGTCGATGAGCGTCTTGGCACGCCTCTCAATGTGCTCTAACGCGTCCAGCTGATATTTTGCCGAGCCGTCCCAAAGATGAGAGCAGTACTCCATACAGGACCGCATAATAAATTCTACACCTAAATTACACAAATGAAATTATGTCGAAAAAACCAAATACATAATTCATTGTCCCATCCGTGAAACAACCCCTTCTCCATAGTCTTGATTTCAACGAATTGATCAATATTACAAACAAAATTGCATATTATTATGTCCTCACAAAAATAGATATTAAAGCTTCTTTTACTAACTCATGTTCCGATTTATAGATTTAACAATTGAGATGAGAGGGCATTATTCTTATTCAGGCAGCGCAAGACGTTTTATCCATTGTCGACGGTCGGATGAATATGTTAGCCATTATCAATCTACACCACAATAAACCCTACGTCGTCCATCGTGGGATACATCGTCCATTTTGTAACAACGCTTTATGGAGCACTGAAGGAGCTAAACCGATTGATTCTCTCTCTTACATTGATTTTATGTGTGTATGGATACTATAGATGCAAGTATAAGATACTAGAATGGTCTTATATGAGATAAACTAATGGTTTTCTGTCAGGAGCAGGCAGCTTCTATTTAAAACAAATGTAATGCCTATGCTTACTGTTATTCTATGAAAATGAACGAATATTCCAAAACTCATAATGAATTAATTATGTCTGCTTCCCTCGAAAAGTAAAATAGGAGTTAATTTCATTTGTATTGAATTTAATTTATTATTTATTTCAATTCCATAATGTGATTCGTATATTTATCCTTATGGATCCAAGGTGAAGATATTGAAGCTTCTACCAAAAATTGTTACATAACAAGAAAACCCTGGCAAAACTAAAAAAGGAAAGTAAAGCTGTTGTTCTATTCAATTTTGCACGATCTGATATACGTATGCACGGTAGGTACAGTCAAAACTAAATAAGAAATTTCAAGTAGTGTAAGTGACTTATCAAAGCACGTAAGATTTATATCTCGTAGAAGTGGGGCTGAATAAATGATAGCCTGTTTGCCTGGCCGGGTCCCGCTGGGCACAAAACGGTTTGTCTGTAAATTAGATTTTGTTGGTCTAGCTCTAAGTATTGTGAACTAACCTTGGAACACAAAATATTCCCGAAATTGTTCATCTATTTTAGACCTTTCATCAAAGTTTGACCTCAGTGGTGGAGGTGCTATGGTTTATTACAAGTTTTAATGTAAAAACTTGTTACATTAATATTTGTTGTCGAGTAACAAGTAATGTAATAATCCGAACGAAGTCACTTTAAAAGTTTCCCCTTTTAGATATTATTCAAAATCTGAATTTACTTAGGAACTTCAAAATAAATGAACATAAAAAGAAAAAAATGATAATGAGTTATTTCGTAAGGCTGTGGTAGATTATGATCTGAGTTAGCCTTCTATCCGGAGTGTACAATGATGAATGGTGGGTTTACAAGATAGGAACTCGTTACTTCGACCGCAGATAGTGTCGGCGAAGTTTGTATAAGTTTAGTGAAAGAAAAGTATCATGTTTTTACCGCAGTTGAAGTCGCCACGGAGCATAAAGGCGGTCGTCAGTTACCGAGTTAAATACATGAAAAGTTGCCATCAATAGCAGCAGCGAACTGTGAATTCACTTCGGTTCCTTGTTTTTATCGCAAAGTGAATTATCAGACGAACTCTAAGTAAGTGTTCTTAGAGCCAAGCCAAATCCTTTGCTTTTGATTTTACGCTTGATTTCACTTTAATAGGAAATGCTCTTTTGTCTTTTGTTACGCGTGTACCTATGTGTTAAACTAGCGTATTTGAACGTTATTTCATTGGTTAGAAGATATATCATCAACGAGATTTGATACTTACAAATTTAAAAATTCAGAACAAGACAACAATTTGCAGAAAATATTCAAAACAAGCTGCTTCGTTGGTCGAGTGGTCGCAAGTGCGACTGCCGGGCAAGGAGTCTCGGGTTCGATTCCCGGGTCGCGCAAAGTATTACTGGGTTTTTAAAAAAAATCTCAGTAGTAGCACGGAGTTTGGATTTGTGCCCGGTATATGGCAATAGGCTCATCCCCTATTACATGGGACTCATAACATAAATAGTGAAAAGTGGGTGTTACATTGTAGAATGGCATAATGTGCACCTCTGCCAACCCTTTCGAGGATAAAAGGCGTGATGTTATGTCAAAGTCAAAGTCAAAGTCAAAATCATTTATTTCAATTAGGCCAGAATGGCACTTTTGAACGTCAAAAAAAAATTGAAAATGAAGCTATTTGCTCATTCCAAGGCGTAGATTCCTATGGAGAAGAACGAGCAAGAAACTCCATAGGTTACTCTTTTTCAATCAGGTTCACAATACAATTTACTAGTTACATAGCTATGCTGTTTGGATTGTGCGAGAACAATGTAACACTAAAATCCAGTCAAAGTGATCAAAAAAGAAAATAACCTTAAGGACAATAATACAGTCTGGAGCTGACCAGTCCCAGTTGATGGCGCCCGTTCACGAACATGACACGTACACCAGCACCGCCCAACTCAACCATTATGTCCTCACAAAAATAGATATTAAAGCTTCTTTTACTAACTCATGTTCCGATTTATAGATTTAACAATTGAGATGAGAGGGCATTATTCTTATTCAGGCAGCGCAAGACGTTTTATCCATTGTCGACGGTCGGATGAATATGTTAGCCATTATCAATCTACACCACAATAAACCCTACGTCGTCCATCGTGGGATACATCGTCCATTTTGTAACAACGCTTTATGGAGCACTGAAGGAGCTAAACCGATTGATTCTCTCTCTTACATTGATTTTATGTGTGTATGGATACTATAGATGCAAGTATAAGATACTAGAATGGTCTTATATGAGATAAACTAATGGTTTTCTGTCAGGAGCAGGCAGCTTCTATTTAAAACAAATGTAATGCCTATGCTTACTGTTATTCTATGAAAATGAACGAATATTCCAAAACTCATAATGAATTAATTATGTCTGCTTCCCTCGAAAAGTAAAATAGGAGTTAATTTCATTTGTATTGAATTTAATTTATTATTTATTTCAATTCCATAATGTGATTCGTATATTTATCCTTATGGATCCAAGGTGAAGATATTGAAGCTTCTACCAAAAATCGTTACATAACAAGAAAACCCTGGCAAAACTAAAAAAGGAAAGTAAAGCTGTTGTTCTATTCAATTTTGCACGATCTGATATACGTATGCACGGTAGGTACAGTCAAAACTAAATAAGAAATTTCAAGTAGTGTAAGTGACTTATGAAAGCACGTAAGATTTATATCTCGTAGAAGTGGGGCTGAATAAATGATAGCCTGTTTGCCTGGCCGGGTCCCGCTGGGCACAAAACGGTTTGTCTGTAAATTAGATTTTGTTGGTCTAGCTCTAAGTATTGTGAACTAACCTTGGAACACAAAATATTCCCGAAATTGTTCATCTATTTTAGACCTTTCATCAAAGTTTGACCTCAGTGGTGGAGGTGCTATGGTTTATTACAAGTTTTAATGTAAAAACTTGTTACATTAATATTTGTTGTCGAGTAACAAGTAATGTAATAATCCGAACGAAGTCACTTTAAAAGTTTCCCCTTTTAGATATTATTCAAAATCTGAATTTACTTAGGAACTTCAAAATAAATGAACATAAAAAGAAAAAAATGATAATGAGTTATTTCGTAAGGCTGTGGTAGATTATGATCTGAGTTAGCCTTCTATCCGGAGTGTACAATGATGAATGGTGGGTTTACAAGATAGGAACTCGTTACTTCGACCGCAGATAGTGTCGGCGAAGTTTGTATAAGTTTAGTGAAAGAAAAGTATCATGTTTTTACCGCAGTTGAAGTCGCCACGGAGCATAAAGGCGGTCGTCAGTTACCGAGTTAAATACATGAAAAGTTGCCATCAATAGCAGCAGCGAACTGTGAATTCACTTCGGTTCCTTGTTTTTATCGCAAAGTGAATTATCAGACGAACTCTAAGTAAGTGTTCTTAGAGCCAAGCCAAATCCTTTGCTTTTGATTTTACGCTTGATTTCACTTTAATAGGAAATGCTCTTTTGTCTTTTGTTACGCGTGTACCTATGTGTTAAACTAGCGTATTTGAACGTTATTTCATTGGTTAGAAGATATATCATCAACGAGATTTGATACTTACAAATTTAAAAATTCAGAACAAGACAACAATTTGCAGAAAATATTCAAAACAAGCTGCTTCGTTGGTCGAGTGGTCGCAAGTGCGACTGCCGGGCAAGGAGTCTCGGGTTCGATTCCCGGGTCGCGCAAAGTATTACTGGGTTTTTAAAAAAAATCTCAGTAGTAGCACGGAGTTTGGATTTGTGCCCGGTATATGGCAATAGGCTCATCCCCTATTACATGGGACTCATAACATAAATAGTGAAAAGTGGGTGTTACATTGTAGAATGGCATAATGTGCACCTCTGCCAACCCTTTCGAGGATAAAAGGCGTGATGTTATGTCAAAGTCAAAGTCAAAGTCAAAATCATTTATTTCAATTAGGCCAGAATGGCACTTTTGAACGTCAAAAAAAATTGAAAATGAAGCTATTTGCTCATTCCAAGGCGTAGATTCCTATGGAGAAGAACGAGCAAGAAACTCCATAGGTTACTCTTTTTCAATCAGGTTCACAATACAATTTACTAGTTACATAGCTATGCTGTTTGGATTGTGCGAGAACAATGTAACACTAAAATCCAGTCAAAGTGATCAAAAAAGAAAATAACCTTAAGGACAATAATACAGTCTGGAGCTGACCAGTCCCAGTTGATGGCGCCCGTTCACGAACATGACACGTACACCAGCACCGCCCAACTCAACCATATTGTAGGGAATCGAGCGATCCACTGCACGCGCCACCGTCAATGAGACCTTTGAGTGAGCATGACAACTCCAAACTGACACAAATGAAATCTACTAATCTAAATATTAAGTTAATTACAGGGCTCTCACATTTACAATGGTTATCTAAGTTAAACAATATACAATTTAGCATTATGGCTGTATTATTTACGATTTAATTAAAACAAGTGTTTTTAGTTATCCTGTGGAGCCGGACTAGCCTGCATCCAAGCATTTTTATCCTCTATATATTCATTAAGTTTGTAATATGCTTGTCTACATAAAGTTTTCTTTATACATAATTTAAATTTGGTTTCATTTAGTTGTTGTAAATCGCCTGGTATCTTATTATAACATTTAACACAGAATCCCATGAACGACTTACTTACTTTCGGTAATCTCGAAATTGGCTGACTTAATCTATTCTTATGTCTAGTTTGATAGTGGTGTCTGTCCGACACTTTACCAAATAGCTGTAGGTTGTAGGATGTATGTATGTATTCAAAACAGTCTGCTTACATGTCAAACAAAGAGAAACCGAATTTATTTATAGACAGGCGCAAGGAGCCGTCCCAGATAACTTCAGTTATATCACAGAAACAAAGGGACGAGTAAGAAAATAGAAACAGGCACTTATCCCAGAAGCTATCCCATTTATTAATCCTCATCATAGAATATTGGTCCCGACAGTCGGCCCTCAGATTCCATTGTTTGTTATCTACTAACGCTAATGGGACACTCGATATGTTTGCCCAATGCGTTAGTATTGATCTAATACGATTAATAATATAATAAACAAGGAAGTGTAAGGTGACTCAATAGAGGAAGATATTCCCCTTGTTAATTATACTCGAGTATTGGTTCGGAATGTTGATTGGAAATTCGTTTATTTTGTGAGGTAAGTTGATGTTGGTGAGATGAAACTAAATTAGGAAAACAAATCTTGTTTTGTGTCTATAAACTGCAAATTAAACATAGTATCTTAGTAAATTTTATTTTGCAGAGGTGTGTAGAACCTTACTTCGTAGAAAACTTTATATTTAAAGTACACAGAAGAGTGTTAATGCATCTTTATTTAAAGAAGTCGATGGACTTATAACAGTGGAACTAAGGATAGGGAATCATAATCCGTCAATCTAAAAAGACAGGAAAATGACATCGGGGGTAAAATTCCAATCTTTCATTATTATAGTCGTAAGAGTCAACGGTCAATTTGTTGGGTATGGCATTAGAGGACTTCCACATGAGATAAGACTGTTCAAGTTGGCTCCAACAATAATGACCTTTGTATCCTTTCCGAAAAAAGCCTTCCAATAATACCATTCAATCCATCTCCAAATCAAATCGTTCCACGGTGATCCTCAGAAATTTAGCCAAGCGTTCGTAAAACACAATATTGAGCCGCAAAAACGATGAAAAGCAAAAGTCCCCCCTTTAGAAGGAGGGGGGCGAGCCAAATGACGCGTGAACCGCGCTCCCTGATCGGCCACTAAACGATGACGTATGAAGTTTTTTGGCTCTCACTATTCCAACGAGGTGACTCAAATTGAGAATAGTTTGCCAAAACTTTTTCAACGATCATCGTACACATTGTGTGTATTGCGTGGCTTTGTTTTGTTTCCAACGGTTGACATCCATTTAACTTTTATTTCGTTCCGGGTTTTGTTTAACTTACAACAGTGTACTCAGTTAGGTATTCTCCGGTGGCTAAACCTCGGCTTTGATTCGGCATTCAGACTTTATTGTAGTAAAGTTAAACTCTGTACATATCAAGTTAACGACACATTTCAAATATTCACATAAGTACAAAAATCCTACCGTTAACCGAAACGTAATCAATTTTGTTCAATGGACGCTGATGACACACAGGGTTACAAGCAGTTTATAAAATGTGATTTTTAATTTTTAAAGTAATCGTTCGGTTCTATATTATGTGACGTCAGCAAATTCATCCCGGGGTCGACTATGCTGTCGTAATGCGATTTCAAGACAGCCGGCCGCCAATCGATTTAAAATAACGCGGCAATTTAAAATAATCGATGTCAAAAAAATGGAACGTAGACTGTCAGATATTACGAGGCATTACCGAGTATATATTAGTACTAGTAGTTAGTATCGACTTCCTTTTTTCGAGATTCCTCTCTACCATCAAAATTGAGTTTAGATCGTTTCATATTTTTTTAAAGAGATTTTTTTATAATGCTCGAAGCCTCGAACCAGGTCAATGAATTTTGTATTCTATCGCAAGGCTACTTTTAAAGTCAAATTTAGTTGAAAATGTTCAGCGATGGTCTTTGTCTTTAATATCAAATTGCTACTCTAATTATTTTCCTGCACATAGGAAGTGTCGATTATATTTTTATTCTCAAAATCAGCATATAAGTTAAATAGCTACCCGTTTCGATGTAAAAAGGTGCTTTTAAAAAGTGGCCTCTATCGATGAACAGAATAATCTATGCATGAGTCCTTTGATATTTTATAGCGGTGTCCTCCCTTTATATTTTAGGTTTGGTTTTTTGAAGCTCAACTGCCTTTCCATATTTATAGGTTACATAGTACAGATGACATTTTAATACAGGTTCCTATTAAGCTCTGTTTTATTCGTTTAGCTGCCTGATTTTATGTATGCTGTTTTACTAATATTTAGACACTGTTTTATAGAATTTTGCATATAAAAATCCTATATCGACATTTTAGAGCTAAAAAATTTACTTAAAATCTTAAAGTAAAAACTAAAAATTGAGTACACGAAAGTCAGTGTTCACTAATTAAAGCCTCACATGAGGGTGTAACACGCATCTACTATTCTCAGTTGTCTTAATTTGCAGCGAACGGAGCGGAACAGTTAGTTGCAATAGGGATAGAATTGATTTCTGCCCAATGAAACGTTATATTCTGCTAAATCTAGTGCATTGTTAGTGCTTCGAATACTGTGGTGCTGTAGCCAATGAATACTCGTGATAAATGTGGACCCGGACTTTGAATGCGTTATTAGGAAATCGTATTGCTTTCCGTGGTTTTCAAATTTTATTTTTATTTGTAGCATTAAACTAGTAAATCTAGTACAGTAGTTGAGGAGAAAGTCATCGTTTAGGATTTTTTTTAAAATTTTAGTTATTATCAATTTGTTTCAATGACAATAGGTTGACTCATTTACACCCACACCCGATACTGGATACTGTGTAAGTGTGCAAGAGCCATGCTTCGGGCGCCGGCTCGACCGGATTGATACCATGGCCTCACGGAAAACTGACGTGAAGCAGCGCTTGCGTTGTGTTTCGTGGTGTGATCCCCCCGCTTCCCCAATCTTCCCAATCCCTGAATTCCCAACAATCTTCAAGTTCAAAAAGGGCCGGTAACGCATGTGTAACACCTCTGATGTTCCAGGTGTCCATAGGCGACGCCGTTTGCTTGCCATCAAGTGATCGCCCTGCTCGGTTGCCGGCTTATCGCATAAAAAAAAGAAAGTATTCACCACTAATTCTGCCATGATCTCCACAGTTGACAGCGTTGAGATTTTGAGCAGCTTAGAAACGAATGGGACATCATGCTTATCTACTATTTTTGCTCTTTTCTTCACGAGTATCTTCTGTCTCATTTCCAGGAAGACCCTTTACCACTACTTTCGTAGCATCGTCTATTTTATAACAGTTTATAATGTTGTCAAGTTTTGTGACAACACAAAATATACTCTTAGTTCACAACTCATACAGTTATTCAGTTACTTGGCCAACAACGTTTTGACATGCGTCCGTGATTTGTGTTTGTTTTACAAACCGCAGTGTTTTGAATACAGTTTTATTTGGCACGTTTTTAACATCGTTTTATGTACTGGTTGGAAGTTCATGCGAATCAAATTTGTTTGTACGAAGCGTTCGTGTACGAACGGAGATTGGATTTTTTTTTTTTTTTTTTTTTTAAGGGGGGAAAATCATGGGGGGGGAACCCTGTGGAACACCGCGTGACATATCTCGCCGGTTCCACTCGCCCCTGTGACCGGGGTAGCTGACGGACCTGTCCGTCAGGTAGGCCTCGATTACACGACGGAGGTAGGTAGGCACCCGATGATATCGGAGTGCCTCCAAGATGCAGCTCCAGGGCAGGGAGTTGAAGGCGTTGGCGATGTCCAAAGACACCGCCACTACGACCTTACCCCTGGATACTGCGGTCCCCGTCGTGAGGTCCCTAACGCGCATGATGGCGTCCACCGTGGAGCGCCCTCTGCGGAAGCCGAACTGGCCGTCCGAAAGGTCCGGCCCAATGTCCGTCAGGTGCGCGACGAGGCGGTTCGAAATTATTCTTTCGAACACTTTCCCCACCTCGTCGAGCAGCACTATGGGCCGGTATGCGGACGGAGAGTCCGCAGGGCGCCCCGTCTTCCGCACGAGGACCAGTTTACCCGCTTTCCAGAGAAGCGGGAACTGGCCTCTCTTCAAGCATGCGCTGTAGAGACCAATCAATCGAGGTCCGAGAGCCTCTGAGGCCAGGACCCATGCCTTGCCATGCAAGCCGTCGGGTCCTGGGGCGGTGTTCTTGGCGCCCATCCGGCGCACCGCCGCTCTCAATTCTGCCTCGGTCACTTCTGGGACGATGTCATCGTCGTCGTCGCTGTAGCCCGCGTCGGGCACCGCAGGGGGCGGAGTCATATACGGAGGGGTGAAGCCCCTCCACAGTCGGGGGAACAGGGTGCCAATCACCTCCTCTAAGACTTCTGGCCGGAGACTCTGAGTGAGCGGGGGAGCCCAAGCGCGAAGCTTGTCGCGTACCATCCGGTACGAGCGTCCCCACGGATCTCTGTTCAGAGTCCCCAGCATCTCTCGGCGGGCCTCCTCCTTGGCCCGCAATATCTCCGCCTTGAGGGTGGCCTTGGCCGCCCTGTATCCCTCGTACAACTCCGCCTCTCTCGCCTCCGCATTCGGAGGACGGATGCGGCGCCTGCGGTGCCTAGTGTACCGGCGTCGCGCAGCAGTGCACGCCTTGCGTAACCCCGCAAGCTCTTGCGACCACCAGTACACCTGGCGCTTTTGCTGCCTCGACCGAATCCGGGGCATCGCCACGTCACAAATCCTGGACATGGCGTCCTGGAGCCACTTAGCCTCATCGTCGATGTCGGCAGGCCTGACCGGTGGTATCACCCAGGCCTGCACGATGGCGGCTTCCAGGAGCAGCTCCCGGTCCAACTGCTTTAGCGCCCAACGCGGGCCACATGGGGCCTGTCTGACCGGCGGGTCTGCGGACTCGGCGGAGACGCTGAACCGGATATACCGGTGGTCGGAGTACGTCTCCACCTCCTCCATGACACGCCAGTCAACAATACGCGGTGACAGAGCAGGGCTGGCGAACGAGATGTCCACCACCGACTCGCCCTGCATCCGCACGCACGTAGGGACAGAACCCCGGTTCAAGACGACTAGGCCTGCCTCAAGGGCCCAGTCTTCCACCATCCTACCCCGGACGTCGGTGAACCGGGAACCCCAAGCCAAGTTCTTGGCATTGAAGTCCCCGAGGACGAGCACGGGGAGGGAACGGAACCCGACGACGACGGTGACCAACTCCCTCAAGGAGTTGTGGAACTCGGCGAGAGTTCGGTTCGGAGAGAAGTACACGCCCACCACAGCGAGCTCTCCGAACCGTGCTGCGACACAACCCCGGCCTCTTTGAGCAGCCTCAAGAGTCGGGGTACCGGCGGCGGCCGACGAGATGATGGTCACCGAGCCGTCCAGGTCCGCCACCCAGTGATCCCTGGGCGGGACAAAATACGGCTCGGAGACCACGGCGACGTTGATCGACCACTGCGCCATGCTCTGGAGCAGGAGATCCTGAGCAGCGGCGCAGTGGTTGATGTTCGCCTGGAGGAGGCGGAATGGAGCCATTATTGGCAGTCCATTCCGATCTCCTCAGAGGCGGCAGCGGCGACTGCGGTGGCAGTGGCGGCGGTGGCGGCGGAAACGGCAGGGGCGGCGGAGGGCCTACCTTTGCCCTTGGGTTTTGCGGGAGGGGAGCAGCCTTTGCTCCCAACCCGGTGTTTGGCCGGCTTGCCAGCCGCCGCACATGCATTGCAGTGCAGCGGGGCAGAGCACGAGCCGGCCTTGTGACCGGGCCGACCGCAGCGGAAGCAACAGTCGCTGCGGTCCACCTCCGAGGTGCATTTGACACTCACGTGCTCCCCCACGTGACAGCGGTAGCACCTCAGAGGCCGGGCCTCGAGCAGCTTGACCTGCGCCGAGACCCATCCCACCAAGAGCCTTTTGCCCTCCTTTAATGTTTTGGCCGCTGTGACGGGACAGCTCACCACCACCGTGCGCAGCCCCGAGTTGTCCGGGCGGATGGTGCCCACCCTGACCTGGTCAGCAGGGCACCCACCCGTCCTGGCCACAGCGGCCACCACCTCACTCTCCGTAACGGAGTCGTCCAGGCCCAAAATCCTAACATCCAGGCATTTGGTGGGCCTGGACACGCGGGCCTCGTCCGCACCGAGGCACGCCCTAAGCCTTTCAGCCAGGGCGTCAGCCGATGGGCCGCTGGTCGCGCCGGGGACCTCGAGAAGACGGGCTCCGGTAGCGGTCACCTTGACCGCGAACCCGTCCGGGGCCCCGAACTCCGCAGGAGTCACCGAACCCTTTAATTTGGCGAGGACGTCGCCGTAGGTAACGCCCCTATTGACCGCTTCCGGCTGTAGGGTGATGACCACAGCCGCGGTCTTAGGGGCGAGGAGCAAGGCAGCAGCGCGTTTCTCCCTGCGCTGCTGCTGCCGTCGCTGCCGCTGCGCCTTTTTGCGGCGCTTTCGGCCCTCCCTGGCGACTCTCCTCGCCTCGCCGGCGATTTGCCAACCGCCACCGTCCTCTACCCGCGGGGCGAGTTCTGCCGCCGCTATTGCAACTCCAGCTTGCCGGGCCGGAGTGCCCCTCCTCTTTTTGCGCCTCGTGGGCGCTGGCGCCGTCGGCGCAGCTGGGGTCTGCGCCGGCGGGGGCACTGAGGGCCTCGCGGGAGGAGGCGCTCGTGCCTTTGCCGGCGGTTGGGGGCCGCGGCCAGTCTGACCAGAGGAGGTCGGAGGCTTGGCCGCAGCAGCCGCGTATGAGCCCGAGGTCGTGGGCGGGGAGGCCCGGCTCGATGCGAGCGGGGGGCGCAAAAGCCTACCCTCCAGCACGTCAAAACGTCGCTGGAAGGCAGCCATCTCCTCCCGCAGCAGTCCGACTACGTCGGTTTCCGCCGGGGGCTGGGGGCGGCTGCTGCGAGCAGCGGCGAGCTCGGCCCTGGCCGTCCGCAGCTCGGCCTCCAGAGCCGCATTAGAGGCCGCCAAGCGCGCTAGCTCCCGCCGCATCTCGGCCAGCTCGGAGCGCACCTTTTCTGCAGTGGGCACCGCACACTGCTCCAAGGCCGCCTCCGTTATGGTGGCCACCGCCGCCCTGAGGAGGGAGAGTCTAGCTGACTGGGATTTCCCCATTGCCACCTTTTGGAGCTCCTCAGTGATGGCCTGTTGGAGGCCCCCGGAGCCGCTCTCGCTCTCAGAGCCACGCTCGCCCTCCGACGCCTCCACGCCGGACATCTCTGATGCAGAGGGCTCCGAGCAGGCAGCGCTCGAAAGGGCCCTACCCTCCGCAGCTAATTGCCCAGCTGGCTCCGCGCAGGCAGCGGTTCCCGCTTTCCGGCGGCCTCTGCCCTTGCCGCCCCTACCCCGCGCCGCCGTGGGGACTTTAGGGGAGGCGCCTCCTGCGCGCCGGAGGACGGGGACAAAGTGTCCTCCTCCAGCCTGGGGCGTTTAAACGTCCCCGTCGCGCGGCGGCGTGAGCCCTTCGAGATCACGCTCAGCCGTTCCGCCAGAGATGTGTCGGACTCAGAGTCCGACCTCATCCGAATTGGATCCCGTGTGTGCGACTCGCTGGACAACTCCAGCTCCTCAACACGGGTCCCGGAGCCACTTGGACTCCCCTCTACCGCCTCTGCAGGCGAGCCGAGCTCACCCACACTCTTCTCCTTCGTCAATTGTGGTTTGTGTTTATTTAATTTCTCCATACAAATCCCACGAGTATGGGGGAAATAACGGTCCACCCAGGCAGTGCCCCCTGTACCTGGGTAAGTGAAAATTTGTCTCCCAACTAGAGGGTCCACTGGTCCCCTAGCTGGGGGTGCGCTCACGACTGACACTACTCCTCAGCCATGCATACTCTCGCCGCGCACCAGAACTTAGTATTGGAGGAATTTTTTATAGAGGTTATCTTCCTCGCGGTCCGGGCGACCAAGCCAAGACCCTCGTCCCGTTCAGAGTCACAAAACGTGACCGTGACCTCCTTACGGATTACGATATCGACGGCTGCAATCGGGGACAGCTTGTGTCCCGATGCTGCTCGCTGGCAGGGTGAGTGCACAACGAGCACCGCCCTTGCCTCTCCGCCACGCTCTCTGCTAAGCTCAGAGAGACAGGCGGAGAAACGCCCCACGGAAGCGCGGGCCATGAGCATACAGCCCGCCGCCTCCAGAACCCTATCGGGTTCGCCCGCCCAGTCCAGAAGTCTGCTGCGGGCGACAGTCACTCCAACCCTATCACCCCCGCTAGGGAGACTGTCGCCCGCACCCAGGGTGCACCACGGGGAGGTCTTCTGGCACCGCACCCCACGGAGATTGGATTTGGGATACGTTGAAGTTTCTTTGTGATGTTTTTGATAGCGCTTATGTTGTTCTGTCTTTGTATTATCAATTTCTGTCTAGATATAGAGATAATAACTTACGTATCTTCTTCATAATATCTGTTTTTGGAAGACACAAAACAATGCTAACTTTTATCATCAGCTTTTTAGGAAGACCCACTAGCTTAATACATACATACATTGTCTATTTCCCTTGGGGGCAGGCAGAGACTATGGAAGACTACGGATCGCTACGATTCCTACATATCTCTTTCGCTTCATCAACAGTCATCAATCTTTTCATGCATGCTCGTCGGTTAAGGGTACTTTTAATTTGGCTCTACTATAGCTTAATAGAAAAACTAAGGTTATTCAACTCTTGCTTATTATTGCTATAAAATAATAATATGTTGCCGGCCGAATAATGGGTCTTACTAGAATATTCAACAAAAATGTTACCTTAAAAACGATTTTAGACCAATTTACAAGAGGATGCCTAGTAAATCTCTATCCCTGAACCCTTAAAATTCCTTAAATAATTTTAATCTAAGCGGGCCCATTTGACCCGTATGCTTCCATAACCCATAACGTTGCCTAAAGCTATCACGTACCTGTCCTTTTCAATAGGTTTCTTTATCTCCGACCTTGTTCGGGTCTGTTGTACCCTATACCCGGTTTTACGGGCCAGCCATTACCCAGTTAATAACTCATTGATCCCGGTTGAGTTATGGGCCAAAGGAGACGCTTTGGAGAATATTTCCCATTATGTAAGGACGTTGGAAATTAATTGCCGCAATTGTGTTTATTTAATTGATTGCCTTAAGTTACTTGTTTTTCTTTGATTTATTTGATGGCTTGTTATTAGTTTTTGTTAGTAACGTTATATTGGAATTAGTAATAAGCGATATGGAATGCCAATATCGGGGTTGAAGTTAATGTAATTTTATTGTCAACAGTCTGCAATCTAGATCATCCATTTCTAGGAATACTTCCTAAATGCAGAGGCACACTTACTTACAAACAGAGGGATATTACGGCACTCAATGCCACTGTACAATGTAACATCTACTTTTTGCTATTTATGTTATGGGTCCCATGTAAAAGGGGGTGAGCCTATTGTCATATACCGGGCACGAACCCATGATTTGTGCCCGGATAGAGTCTGCATTTGAACGATGGAGTATGGATTCTGATCTGGATCAGTTATAGAGGTAGGTAAGAGAGATTTTTTCATAAAAATCAGTGATACTTTGCCCAATCCAGGAATTACACCATTGCTACTACTCGGCCAACGACATAATCAATACTAACCTCTAGCGTGTTTCTTGTACACACGAGTGTACGAGAGAGTTGAGTGCCCATCGCGCAATTGTACACTCGGGTGTACGAGAAACGCGCACCGATTGGATATTTTTTCTGTGACATATTTTTTAAAGTTTGCAACCCGTTCTTTATTTAATTGACCAGAATAGTTAATTGGCTTTTCTATTAAAATATTTACTCGTGTGTACGAGAACGTGCGTTGACCCGTCTACGAGAGGCGCGCGAGAGGCTAATAATATTAATTATACCTCTAATTAATCAAAGACTGCACGATTGGTGCGGTGGCTGGGCAACCGGCTGCCGTGCAACGTGTCGCGGGTTCGATTCCCGCATGGGACAACACTTTGTGTGATCCACAAATTGTTGTTTCGGGTCTGGGTGTCATTGTGTATGTGAACTTGTATGTTTGTAAACGCACCCACGACACAGGAGAAAATCCTAGTGTGGGGCAAAGTTTTTTAAAAAAAAAAAAAAAGAACCTAACCACCGGTAGCTTCGACCAGGCTCCTATTTTTATATTTTTAAATATTATTTTCTTCATTTTGCAAGTAGCCTTACATATATTTACCTACCACTACATATCACCATCATTTTTATTCTAGCACATAGAAAAAAACACATAGAAAAATAAAACAGTTTGCTTATTCGTTTCGATTCGAGATACATTCACACAAACCTCGCGGAACATTGACACGCGTATTCGTAATTCAATCATAGTCGAGGGATAGAACAACCCGAGTACACACGCAAGATACTTTTTATTTCGGGAATCGAATTTGTGTCCCTCAGGACCTATTCTCAATTTAACACGGGTAGTTTTTTTTAGAGAATAGTGGATTCTATGTAAATATTGTGAAACACCTTTTTCTATGTAAAGGTATTTAAATTAGTTTGGGATGAGCTTGGGGGGCTTAGGTACATGGTAAGCTACAGTTGAAAAGGTTGGTCATAGGATTGGTGATCGATATGATTAACTTGAGGCCTGTCAATTTCTTGGAGGATAAAGCTATTTATTTTTTGCGGGGCTAAAAAGAAAATGATTTCTTGGCTTCCTCCACCTTAGGTGAGGCGAGAGACACAGCTAACATCACGTCTTTTACCCCCAAAGGGGTAGGTAGAGGTGCACATAATTGCACTTAATGTCACTGTACAATGTAACACCCACTTTTCACTATTTATGTTATGAGTGTAAAAGGGGGTGAGCCTAATGCCATATACCGGGCACAATTCCTGAGTCCGTTCCACTACTGAGAATGTTTTAAAATCCCAGTAATAAAGTATGCCCGACACGGGAATAGAACCCGAGACCCCATGGCAGTCGCACTTGCGGCCACTCAGCCAACGAGGCACTACTAACATTATAATAGGATTATTTCTGACTAGTTATAATCATACATTTTGTTCTCTATGAAGGTTTTTTTACAACAAAGTCCGTTATTGGTCAAGTGGTCAGAAGTATAACAATACTCTACAAATATTGAGTCAGGGGGTTCTCTTTTTGGTTTTTGATCATATCGGGTAAATCAGAGAACAGTTGAGAATTACTCGAACATTTTTAAGTTAAAGGTTTATTATCATCCCCTATTTTCTTTACTTTTTTTTTAATGGCCATAGGAGGAAAACGAGTAGGCGGACCCCTGATGATAAGCGATCCGCGCCGCCCATGGACACCTGCAACACTAGACATAGGGATATTACATGGGGCCATAACATAACAGAGTGGCGCAAAGTTTACAATAATAGTTTTATAAGTTAAAAGATAAGCAAATATTTCCAGCTGCAATTATATTAAATTAACGTTTATTGATATAACAATCAGGAATACCTCTAGTACAGCTGTACAACTTAGTCGTAACAATCAAATGCTTGATTGGGGATCCAACAGATATAATTGGATTAAGGCCCGCCTATGAATTGCTCACTTTCGTGTAGCTTGCGTTAAATATCACTACCAACTATTAACTACTAAATGAACTATTTGAACTATGCTTTATGTAGTCGAACTGTTATGTAATACATGTAATTATGTAACCAGCCGCGCCTGATTTTTTTGGTAAATGTAACATAACATAACGCCTTATATCCCCGAAGAGTAGGCAGAGAGACATTTACGGCACTTAATGCCATTATACAATGTAACACACACTTTTCACTATTTATGTTATGAGCCCCATATAATAGGGGGAGAGCCTATTGCCATATAATCTTTGATAAATGTAACATAATAAAAACCTCTTCTTCTTCATTAATTGATATTCAAAGTCAAAGTCAAAATCGTCTATTTCAATTAGACCAGGAAGGCACTTTTGAATGTCAACAAAAAAATAAATAAATTGAAAGTGAAGTTATTTGCTAAGGTGTATTTACGTAAACTATTACAGAAGCCCTACTAGTTTCAAGTCAGAACGGGATTTATACTCACGAGTTGTAAGTCTCAGATAAGTTATTATTTTTCGTCCCTTATAAATTTCATTGCTTCTGAACAATTTGCAACGTTTACAGGACGTAAAGTCAAACCATAACATGAACATCAACGTTTTAATCTCCAAAGTACTTAATAAATCAACGACTCCCAAAATTACACATTAAAATTTAAAAGCGTGCGTTACTTATGCGTCCGACATAGAGACGCTAGCAGGTTAAGTTACTGCTTTCTGTCAAACATTTTTGTTTGATTTTAAACTTTATTTGTTTTGATTTAAAGGCCGAAATCCAATGAAAAAATTAACAGATTAGTGTAGATTGACCTGCTGTACTTATGAGATGAATAAAGGTTGTATGTTTTGTCGGTGAGCATGGGGCTTGTAAATACAGTTAATCCCTGTGCTGCTCGGCGAACCATGCAAGTCGTATGCGGTTTTGAACACACCATTATCAATGCAGTACTATTCTGGATACTGCTGTTTAGATATTAAAGTCTTATTTTTTTTTTTTTTGAGGGGGGAAAATCATCCAATGACTTCTCCCGCCCGGGTGAGGCGAGAGGGAGTGTCAGACTCTTACTGACTAAAAACCACCCCGTTCCCACTCCCGCACCTCGAGCCGGAACCCCGGCAACCCGTTAAGTCTTCCGCGGCTCCGTATCGGCATTAGCCCTATTGGGCCCCATCCGTGGTGGTCTGATGGCTCTTTGAGGCGCGCGCGGAACGCGACGCGCCGTACGCTCGGGCCTGGTTCTGGTCGGGCGGCGAGTCACCCGTGCTCGCCGTCCGCAGGCCCATGCTTACGGTGGCCGGAGATCGTCTCGCGATCCCCGACGCCCGGAGTGTCTCTCGCGACGGCCGGGGCGTGAGGAGGTTCGTTCCCTCACGCGCTCCGCCTCCTCCTTAGCTAGCATAACTGCTTCGCAAAAGGAGGAGACGGCATCCCAGTCCCTCTCGCTCCGTACCATGGTCTGAACCAGAGCCGGACGCGAGAGGTCGCCGTCGCCAATCACATCCCTGAGGACACGACGGTGCTCAGCCCACGCAGGACACACCGCCACCGTATGCTCCACCGTGTCCTCCGGGCGATCCTCGCAGTGATGAGCTATAGGTCTAAGATTTGATTCCTAGGTTGCACAAAGTATTGTTGACAACTTTCGGTTCTTTGAAATGTTGATTGCGTTAATCGGGTATGGTAATTGGCACACACCTTATAAGGGAAACACAATTTAACTAATTAAGAAAGCGGGTGTTACATTTTATACACGTACCTGCCTTTTTTTTAAGGGGGGAAAATCATCGAATGACTGCTCCCGCCTGGGTTAGGCGGGAGGGAGTGTCAGACTCTTACTGACTAAAAATCACCCCGTTCCTTCTCCTGCACGTCAAGTCGAAGCCCCGGTTACCCGGTAGGTTCTCCGCGACTCCGAATCGGCATCGGCCGTATTGGGCCCTATCTGTGGTTGTCTGATGGCTACACGTACCTGCCTAACCCTTCTGCGATTAAAGGGCGTGATGTTAATGTAAACTTACACGATATTTTCTAAATTTTCCTCCCCAGTTACATGCTCTATGGTACTTTGTAAGGCTTCCTGGCTCTCTATTATTGAATTCTTAAAAAGGTTGTTATTTGATATTTTTCTGAGGTCAGATTTTATTGCTTCCATCTCGGACATTCGACACTGGACCCGATGTTCAGTTTCCTGGGTTCCTTCAGGTAGGAGCAGTATTTTTGTAATTCACGTTCTTAGAAATAGAAATAAGTAATTAGTATTAAGTAGTAGTATTTACATGTTTTTTTGAAAATCGAATATATTTAAAAATAACCAGATTTTGCGAGGTATATAGGCATATAGGCACTATACAGCATTACAGCATTACTATAAAGTATTACTGGGTTTTTTAAAATTCTCAGTAGTAGCACGGAGTCTGGAAATGTGCCCGGTATATGGCAATAGGCTCACCCCTATTACATGGGACTCATAACAACTAGTGAAAAGTGGGTGTTACATTGTACTGTGGTAGAATGTGCACCTCTGCCTACCCCTTCGGGGATAAAAGGCGTGATGTTATGTATGTATGTCATTCAAGCCCTTGAGGTAGGTTCGGGTTTCCCACAATTTCTTTGACAGTTAAGAATTTTCTATAAAGTTAAATAAATGTTTTTGACAGTTCGTATTTTCTCACAAAGTGAAATTTTGTTGCCTTTTCCTTGTTTCTGGTTTCTGGTGGTGTGGAAAGATAATATATTATGTATATTTTAGACATTAAATACTACGTAGTAGTCGATCACACTTGTCGCGGAGAACCTAACGGGTTACCGAGGCTCAGTGTCTTAAATTGTGCTTATTAACAGACAAAAAAAATACTTTATACCAAAATTGGTAAAATACTTTTTGCTATTATACTTGTCTATGATAGAGAATAGCAACCGTAAAGCTGTATAATAACTGAATACCTATCACAAAACTTTTCTTATCCGCGAACGTGTAAAGTACTCCAATATAACGCCATTAATTTGAATTTAATCAAAACGTGTGTGTCCTTTTTTCCTAACTTTTTCAATTAATATTGTAGGTACCTAAACCTGTTATATTAAACGACATTCGTTGGATTTTTTATCGTAACGTTTCAGCATTTCTGGAATAGTTTTCAATTGAAAATGCTTTATAGTTGAAAAATGTTTGAGTTTTCAAATGATACGTACTTTTTGTTTATTTAAGAGTAATGAAAGTATTCGAACAGAAAAAGTATTAAACGGTGTTAATGTGAATGGTCATCAAGATTAAAAGTGTGTACTAAATATCAGATCTATCTGTCATTAGAAAGGGGCTAAAATTTGGGAGCACGGCAGCAGTAGTCGAGTGTTTGCAATTACTAAAATTGAATCAAACAAAAAAAATGAGGCAAGCTACATAAAACCATATAAAAAACTGTTTATTTACATATTAATAGTATTTTGACTGCCTTGTTAGTGGTAGTGATTTCACACACAGAAAAAGAAATGTAGACATTGCAATCGTAATTTGAGTACAATGCCATGTAAAATAAAATGTCCGAATAGCCACAAAAAGTTTATGAAATTACTGAAATTAATATGTTTTAAAAATTCCATTCATTTTATTCCGTAAATATTTTTGTTTTATATTTTGTTTCATAGTGCTTCAGGAACTTTTAAACGAACATATTTTATTTTTATTAAAAATTTTGATGGTAGTTAATATGTATATTGGTTTTACAACTGTTTGATAAACTATTCCTTACACTTCTTATTTGTAACAGGAGTATTTTTTATTAATAAAAATTGTATTGACAGTGATGTAACAATTAGACTGTATTTATTTTATATTTATATTTAAAATTATATATCTGCAAATAGGTATATCAACCTTAGCTGTGTTGAATATTGTCGTGAAATCATTTTACAATTCCGCAGTAATTAGACGTTGTGTCGTTCGATGTGGAGGACTTAAGGGAAGGCCTTGGTCCAGCAGTAGACGTCTTTCGGCTGTTGGCGATGATGATGATGAATAATTAAACAAATTATTTTGGGTAAATTCTATTTCAAGTTTTCATTCATAAAACATATCTTAGAGCTATCTTAGAGCAAAATTGTAATAATTAGTATACTGCCAAATACCGCTCTTGTATTAATTTTATTTTCAACTTAATAAAAAAAATTCAACTGATCAACATTAAATGACGAACAGCCTAGACCTTATCTCTTTTTTTTCTAATGAAGTAAACATCATTCATTTCCCAAAGTAAGCAAGTTATTATGAACCACAAGAAAAGGATTTTGACCTAAATACAGTGTAGAAAATTAATCCTGTCATCCCATTGTATGACATGGTAATATAACCATAATAGCACCATTATTGTGCCGTGGTTGTATAGCTGTAAGTAAACAACGATGGTGTTAGATTATATTGTGAATTAGGATGGTAGGGGATGATTGTGGGAAAGATAGAGATTGTATGTATATGTCTTCTCTGCTAAGTGATTGTAAATTTGTAGCAGAAACTTTTAAAAGTAAAAGATAACTGCTTATGGATGAAGACTGCTTTGTCAAGCGGCGCAAGTTTCTGCCGCTTTCATTACCGGGTTGAGTGAAGTATTCTCACGCATTGTCTTCTGTAATAGGCTCCTAATTTATTGACTAAAAATAATGTATTACTCACGTAATTATAGTTACCGAGAAAAACTACTAGTTTCGAGTCACAGAAGGTCTCTGTCTCAGGAGAGAAGACCGCATGACGTCGCCGTCGATGCGACTGCGCACGCTGCTCACAATTCAGTATATCTTCCTTTACTGGAACTCATAACATAGATAAAATAGCTGGTAAATAATTGTTGTTTAATGGTCATTTTGTATGTCGTGGTGGCCCGGAGGATTAAGACCCGCTTCTCATGATTGTGGGTGCGGGTTCGAAACCTACAAACGGCAAGTACCAATGTACCCTTTTCCGAGTTATATGTACTTTCTAAGGTGCAGGAAAACATCGTGAGGAAACCTGGAAAATTTGTAATCGCCAACCCACATTGAGTAAGAGTGGCGATTAATGCTCAAAACTTCTCCGTGTGAGAAGAGGCTTTGCTCAACATTGGGCATTTATAGGCTATAGGTTGATGATGATGCCTTGTGAATACTGCCTTGTATATAAACACAAGGGGAAGGGATTAAAACCTTGGTGCAATATTTTACGTACCATTTCTTTACAATTTCAATAGTTATATTTTGATACAAGTACTGAAATTGTTAGTTATAGACATATCGGTTTATATTCGGTTAAAATAACGTTACTGTAAAAACCGTGACTGCACTTTAACGAGCACTGCAGTAACCTATTTCTACGACTTTGTTTATGAAACAAAGCTTACTTATAGAAGTACCACTACTTGCAAATGTACTGTTATATGAACTTTTGTATAAACTTCATTTATACCGTAGAAAACTTTGTTATACCGAATTGTTTACATTATTTTTAAAATTTTATTATTTATAACAAAGGTTTTTTCAGTTTCATCATGTAGCTTTCATGTTACAATTCAAATAAATCTTAGGGTTTATGATATTTCATATCAAAACCGTATTTTATTAAATGTAAAAACATAGGATTAAATCCCACAGTATCATATAATGGCAATAAACAATTAGATAATCTTTGCCACTGCAGTTTAATCCATCAAAAATTTAGCTACAAAAAGTAAAAATAAATTCACAATATTTTACTACCTCTATAAATCCTTTAATATATTTTCTCGTATCACAACCAAACAATTCATCTAGCAATTAGGGCTCGAGCACCAATCAATAGCGTGCTATCATCACAATCGTTCTCCCATTGGTCGAGGATAGTTTGTCTAATTGCGAAATGTAATCAATTGCAAATTATTTGTTTCGTCCTGTATCTATTCGGAGCATGAATTCTATTTGTTTGGACATTAGTGACGAGAAACGGACATTAAGGGTTGGCAAACATTATAAGAACTTTTTTTATTTGGTTTTCAAAGCCAATTGAAATAGATTTGTTTTAATTATTGTTGTGTTGTCAAATCAAATCAAATCAAATCATTTATTTGCACAAAACATGGTGGGGAACAAGATGTTGAATAAAATGTTTAAGTACAGCATGTTTTGCCGTGGAACACAGCGCGCAAAAGTATTATTAAATTAAATACATCAATATGAATGAGTCATTTTACAATATAATCAAATTAGTATTAGATAAATAAGAATTTTATGAAGATGTCAGTCAATCAAAGTTAACGTCAAGTCAATTAGGTATACATTTAATTTAATTTAAAGAATAATATGAGATACAATTACATATTAAAATTATTTTCATTTAAGAATTCATGAACACTATATCTAATAACATTTCTTGGCCAGAATTATGTTCAATTTATTTTTAAATAATCTTACATTACAATTTCTAATATCATTAGGATTTCATGATAGATGTAATGTTTATGCTATAGAAATTTTTCCTCTATATCATTAAATACTAGATAATCAAATCTACACTTGTTTAGTTTCGTAGAACAACTAAATTTACAGTTTACTCAAAAATTCTCAGTATCAAATATAACATCTTGATATTAAGACAGAATGTAATCATATCACCTTACGTTAAGCTCGCGACGTTTCACATGAACCGCACTCAAAATTAGCTCTACACCACTTAAAATTAAGTAGGAAATCTCCTGCGCATATTCCGCATAAATTTAGACTAAGCAACCCTGCAAAAACAGTGTGGCCGTAAACGGGAACATATGCCCGCATCATTTGTCAATCTCCAGTAACCGACTGGATCCGGCCTCCCCCTCAGATTAATTCACCTTACTTTAGTTTTGCTGTTCATTTCGGTACATTACTGACGAGTAGAAAAATTGTGTTGACTCAAACGTGAAATCATTAAGTGGTGTGTGTGAAATTGATTCACTTTGAACGGGAAATTCAAGCTACATACATATGCGACGTGACGAAAATGTAGTTATTAATAGTTGGGATCCTCTCCACCTTTTATAAAAACAGTTAAAGCGTGAATGCGTAAAAACAAACAAATAACTTTCGCATTTATAATATCAGTGAGGTAAGTTAAGATAACAATAACTACGGAACATATTATATACTCTACTGAACTTCACTCTTCAACACCTAATCTATAGAGGTATAAGTAGTGGTTCTCACACACCAATAATTCTTTTATAAACGACGTTTAATAAAACCAACATAAAAAAGAGAAGTCTTTTGTAAGTCGGTAAATTAATATACTAAAACCTTTTACTATATGTAACAAACACTTTTCTAAAAACCGCATCAAAATTGGTTAATCGAGATACATACATACATACATACAGGACATATAGTATTTTGGTTTCCAAATGACAACATTGCCTACATAAAGTTGACACCATTAGTGTTGGGGCAGACTATATTGTTGTGACCATAATATCCGCATTTTATTGGTCACTGGTCAGTGAATGGATTAAATTGTGAACCAGTGGTAACCAATATTTTGATATAGCTCACCTATTTTGGATAGTAATGCATTCATTCTATAAATATTTACGGATGGTATATCTGCCTCCCATTTACGAGATATTTGTGAATCTATATTTGTGTGAAAACATTGAGACTGCGGAATATACATATATTTTTTTTAATCCACCTATCTGCATATTTGTGCTGATATTTTCTGGAAACTGTAATGTTTATATAAAGTATAAAGTGTATTTTTGGAACAATACCTTCTGATTAGGTAGTACATTTTGTTTCTTTATTTGTTTGTTAAATATCATAAAAAAAACTACACATGAACTATGTTTTCTGAATGCGTGCCGTAAAGTAGGTATATAGAGGTATAAAACAAATAAATAAAGAATTGTCAATGACGGACATGTTACATTGTGTTTGCTGGTAAGAGGCTTCAATTCGAGTGTCTTTTGGCACTATCGACTGTCAGACTTCAATGCCATTTGAATATTGAACTATAATATGAAAATTGAAATATATATATAAAAAAAAATACCAAAAAAAAGCACTAATAATGAGCAACTGTGAGCTCATGCTAGATTAAGACTAGTTTAAGTATAGTTTATACATTATAATTAAGCCCTCTTAGTCCGAGGGGATATCCTTTACTGTACCAATATAAAAACACAATGTAAACAATTTATTACAAATATTAAAAAAGAGCGCGGACGCCTATGTCTGCGGCAATCGTTTTATTTAAAAAAAAATAAAAAAAACAAATAAATAAAGAATTGTCAATGACGGACATGTTACATTGTGTTTGCTGGTACGAGGCTTCAATTCGAGTGTCTTTTGGCACTATCGACTGTCAGACTTCAATGCCATTTGAATATTGAACTTTGAAAATATGTTAACATAATGAATTTTATTTTGTACATTTATACCTATTTTCATGCAGTTCCTGGTTTATTGGTCATTCTTCATTTCATCTACAGGGTCACTTGTAACTCGACCGAAAACCGTACCGAAAACAACAACAAATCCGAAAATGTTGAATATCTCAGAAACTAGCCACTTTTGGACCACAGACCTCAGGGCTAATTTTGTAGGAAATAAGTTATATTATCACCTCCCGAGAGGAATACGTCGAGTTACAAGTCACCTGTATATGAGTCACAGTTCAGGCTCAGCAAGATGACAGTTTGGTACAATGATACTATCATTATTATTTAAACGAGCTAAGTAAATTATTATGACATGTCATTAGAGAACACTAATGTATATAACCTGAAGCACTAATGAACATTCGTCTAATGAGAGAATTACCTATGTGGCTCACGTAACCGGCGACTAAAAATAGGAAACATGTTCTTCACTAACATTAAGGCTAGTTATTATGCTAATTCTTTTAGTAAAATACCGTGTCGTTTGTTTGAGGGAATGTATACTGGGACAAATTGTTTTTGTATGAACATTAAGTAAGAAGTTTTGTTTAATTTTAGGTACGGAGTTATAATTGTGCATGATTTCATGTAAAATGTACAGACTTACATTAGTAAGGCACCATGCAAGTACTATTAGTGTTTAATAATTATATTAGTCAAAAATACTGGTAACACCCACATGTCGCTATTTATGTTATGATTCCCATGTAACATTTTCAGACTCCGTGCTACTACTGAGATTTTTTTTAAAAACACTATAATACCTTCGCCCGACTCTGGAATCGAACCCGAGACCCCTTGCTCGATAGTCGCATAATTGCGACCACTCGGCCAACGAGGCAGACAGTGATACCTTCAGTTTATCAACATCTAAAACTATTCATATATTTATCTAAAACAAGTTTTTAATCTTAAATAGAAAACGAGTAACCAAAACATAATGAAATAACCCATTTTACCAAATAACTGACTAAACAAACTGTAGTAAGATAAAGAAAACAAACATCTAATTAGTGAGTAAGATCGAAGTCCTCGGGCCGCCGGCCGGTGTAGTCGAGCCTAAAATGGCCGAAATAAGTAAAATACCGACCGCATCATCGCTGGCCAGTATTTTGTGCCGGCGCAGGGTTATTTTAGCGGAATTTGCGATCGGTAAATGTGACGGGATTTTAGTCGAAGCACGGGGCATTTTCGGGTTAAACTTTCGACCGAAAACCCGTAATACTTTGGGATGTGTAATATAACAGGTTTTAGAAAGCTCCACTAAGAATTTTTCTTTGAGAACGTCTAAAATATTTCATACTAGCGGCCCGTCCCGGCTTCGCACGGGGGGACTTAAGATTTTTTACATAGTTTTACGTTTTATTTATATTTATTCTCAGTTTTTTTTATTTAGGAAGTATTTACCTTTTGAAAATATTTTTCCGGACTTCATTTACCTACTTATTTCATTTATTTAATTAATTATTTTCTTCTTAAATAGGAACCTACCTATTTTGTTGTTGTTTGTTTTGGTTGAGGGAAAAGTTTGTTTTTAAATTGTTTTTTTACATTTATTGAAAAATATTTACATCTTTTTATTTTTTTTTGTTTTTTTTGTTCTATTAAGGTTTTTTTTAACTTTTATAAGGATTGAACCATTCATTAAAACGATTGTTATGGGTAAACTATAAAAGGTAGACATATGCTCTCGCGGACTTTTTTTAAAAATAATGTTAAGATGAACAATTCATCTATAGAGCATTTTTGTATAACTTTAACTATATGCTCAGCGCACGCCACGGAAGGCCTCAGAAACGATACTTTTCCCCCGTTTTTAAAACATTTTTGGTTACTGCTCCACAACTATAGGACCTAGCGTGATATTATATAGCCTATGTTACTTCTGAATAATGCAGCTTTCTAATGGTGAAAAAATTATTGCAATCGGTCCAGTAGTTTTTGATTTTATACATTACAAACATACAAAAATACAAAAATACAAATCTTTCCTCTTTACCTCTATAATATTAGTATAGAATATATATAATATGCGTGGCGTTCTTTGAAAATACATCTGTGTAGAAATTTTAAGTTTCAGAGCTTGTATTTTATTGTAGTAAATATTTAATGCAGTTGTTAACTTCGTGTAATAAGTATTATGTTTAAGTTAATTAGATCTCTTTAACTACTTGCGTAACACGATTTTGTATGTTTGATGACTTCATCTGGATTTTAAATAAACTTGAATTTCGAGTAGTTCACCGGTTATTAACCAAACTTACTTTTAGCGTTAATTCTGAAATGCTCTACTATAATAGTTTTGTTTTAATACCCACATATTATGACAGCCACAAATTACATTAATATAGGTATTTTAAAATACAGTACTGTATTGATTTTAGTTAACAAACATTTAGCTTAAATTAATTTGGTCGTCGAAAATTGTATAAAAGATTGAAACTATATGTCTACGTCATGAATCGTATTAGCTCCTTTAGATACTTATTTAGATTGTATATATATGGTTATGTATATGTATTTATTTATATATATATTTGGTATGCATGTATGTGTATATAATTTAGTATATATATATGTTTGTTTATTTATTTTGTTAGTGGTTAATATTTATGTATGCCTGGACTACCCTATTAAATTAACCATCGTTCCATACACCCAAAGGTTGCCTGGTAGATATCGCTTTTAGCGATAAGGCCGCCCTTGTACCCTCCTTATTCTTTATAATATCCGAATATGTGTAATTACTTACTTGGTGTACAATAAAGCTTATTTATTATTATTATTATTATATGTATACCAAAAACATGCTTAACAACGTTCAGTTCCCGGCTCTAAATGCCGTGACTTACAAAAAATGTTATGTCACAAAGCCCATATAGAATGTAAAGTGACTCCATGCCTCCAACTGGGAAGCACTTTCTATACGATTACATCTCATAAAGTCGCTCCGACACCATCATATGTGGGACCCCCTAAGCCGGTACTACAGTTTTATTGTCACCACTCTCGGTACAGTAAGCTACGCACACCGCTTTTTGACGACCTTATAAAATTCCATACAAAAATGTATTGAAATGTTCTTTCGGTTTTACGATGTAGATCGACATTTTTCCGAACTATTCTTTTGTTTTTTTAAACTGTTTTAAGAGTAATGTTTAATATATAAGTCCATAGACTTTGTTTTCTATTAAAATCGCAATTAGATTCGATTGTTCACAAAAGAAAACTAACATTTTTTTACATTAAATTTGATATAGTGCAAATATAATTGAAACGGCGACTCGATTCAATGAGTAAAGAGAACTTGAGCGCCTTGTAATCGATTTAAAATTAGAAAGAAAATCCAGTGTCCTCCTCCATTGTAATAAATCCATTTCAATTTCTATTGTGTAACTGGATTAATTTTATTTTTAACGAAATTGATATAAATGGATATCTCTTTTCAAGTTTCGAATTACTAGCACAAATATTTTTAGACGAAAATATTTCTGTTACCTATACTTAAGATTAATTTCTGCAGATATACCGACTTTTACTAAATCGATTTTCTTTAATGAAATTACTATTATAATAATGAGTCTAGACATAATGCTAACTCTTTAAATGCCCTAGCAGAATATATGTATGTATATAAAGATAGTTTTAAGATCAAATATAACAATTTCAAAATTGTTTACTTTGTAATAAAAGTTAAAATACTTTAAAACCACGGCTCTTGTACATGACGATACCTCTGTAGGTACATATAATATAACCTCATCCCTAAACTCGTCATTACGGGTCTCCTAACTAAACACAAAGTGACAAAGCAGTCACAAACATTGTGAGTAGGTACCAAAGAGGACGAGGGACATCAAAACTTTGAGGAGTCTCTTCATAGAACAGATTTTCATACGACCCCTACAATATGTCAAGTGTCCTCCAGAAGGTCGTACCATAGGGTCAAGTGTCAATAGTACTAATTTTTGCGGAACATCCAAGGGTTCTTGAATGCGGAGTAGCGCTGCAGGCTACTTCATTACGATCTCCTTCTAAACTTGGTGCTGACAACTTTGTTGTGCTTGCATTCTGAGACAGAGCTGCGCTGATGTACTATAAATCTGCTCTTTTGTTCCTCGTGTATATTAAGATTAATTTATATGTGGCTTAATCACAAAGTTTATTATTATTAATTTGTTAATAGGATTGGAGTTCGATTGGATACACCAACCATAATATACTCAATATTAGATCATCAGCATTACTTAAAATTAAAATCTAATTGTACTAAAATAAAGTGTGTTATTACTTAATAACAGCATGAATTACATGGGGTTGCTAAACAGTAATATCTTCATGTCTATCTGGGGAACCGATCGGATCCCATAATTGTACGAGTTGGAGAACATGACCGAATCAATTTGTCAAATGGCCGACCAAATGTGGCCAATAAAGGGTGCCTGTAACGACATTTTGGACATGAAGGGGTATTCCGGACTTAATGCAATGTTTCTATGAAATTGGGAAGCAGTTCACTCAATATTATACCCAAAATCCTTTGTAATAATGTATATAGAGGTGTTTGGGCTGTGTAGCATATGGTGCGAAGCTAAATCGTCTGCTGTGAAAAGTAAATGAAAAGAATAAAAAATACCGAATGTTTATTGGAATATGGTTTTGAAACCAGACGAGAACATAACGACTAAAACCTAACTTTATTTTTGTTAGACGCATTTTTATATTTATATGAAAAAAAAAACAGTCCCAGTAAGTCAGAATAAGACGGCACAGTGTACGTAACATTCGGTGCTCCAATAAAGTGACCAAAATTGGATAACTTGTAACTTCCACGATGGTTAAATGTTCCTTTATTGATAATCCTGGCAAAGGTTCTCCAGGGCACGTCGATTATAAATAGATGGATTTAATTGTCCAAGTTTCAGGATCCCTCGGTGACTGAAACAGGTCTTTGCTACTGTAATCTAGTTTAATGGAGCACAGTTTTAGAAATGATGGTCCACGGTAATCCAGTTTCATTTGTAATTTTACTTGTATCGATAAATTAATGAATTAACACCGTTCCCGAGTGAAGTCTATTTCATTAATCAAAATAGTTTGGTTAGTTTCGGATATTTCGATGAATGTAATTTGTACGGGTTTATTGAAACTGCTACTGTCTGCTATTTTGATAATCCTCCAAAATATCCGAATAATAACGGAATTAAGTAAATATTCAATACATTTCATAACAAAGAGTAGCAAACACTGTTTTCGCAACATTGCCGTTTACTGTACAAATAATATTCGCAGTTACATTTAATTCATTTTAGTATCTCTTGAAACGGTATTTACGGAAAATGTAAGCTGTACATCAGCAGTGTATAAGTACCGAATCACCATCATTGTATCTGGACCTAAGATGCTTAAATCCGCAGATTGGCAGAGAGTTAAATTTTATTACAATCTACTAACGACCGCCTGCCGCTCGGTATTAGCCGATACTTCCCGTCTCAAACGGGGTGTGAATCCCGCGAGAGTGATTCCCGTATCCCCCCAATCCCAATGTCCGGAGACCGAAGCCCGGCTCGGGTTTGGCGGAAAATCAGCGATAACACCCGTTCATGGAGCGGGAAATTAAGTGATTCTTTGTGCTTATGATGTGGACGATAGAAGGCGTAAAGTTAAATGAAGATCAACGATTGCTCGTCCTTTTGTAATCGTCTTTTGTCAGTTGTTACGGACGCGGGACGACCGTCTTAACTTGTTTCTATAATACTTTGATATAAATTTTGATATTATTTTTGATGTTATTTGTAATTCTATCTAAATTATAGCATCATCGCCTTTTCAACGTTAAGGTAATTTTAATTACAATCAATTAAATTATTTTCTATATTATTATTATAATACAAACTCTTCACTTGCCAATTTTCCTTGTTCACTTCCAAAGTGAAATCGTTTGAAGATATTTTATGAGAATTTCCACATAAAAGGCATGATGAATACAGATTTATATTTGAGTATCGTTCGCCTTTCGATAATATTAATTTAAACAGGCGGCTTCGGCTGGATATTCTCCTAATAATGAGAATTACAAAGGCAAATTTCATACCATGACGACCAAGGAGATGGGAACTACTTTATTGTGATCAGTTTTCCATTTTGTTGATTGAACTTGGCCAATTGTTATTGATAACAAGATTGTGATTGAAGTAGATATATTTTTGTTTAGGAATGGTAAAAATTGTCTTGGATATTTATTTTCCTGTCTTCTAAGACTCTGGACTAAAAGTCATATTTATAGGAAATCGAAGCTAAGATAATTCATAAGACTGACTCATAATTTTCATTTCACAATGGTTGTTCAAATTGCTGCAATGAGTTTTCTAAATTAAATTAAATGAAACGCCAGATCGACTTCTCTTTGAAGAAAGTTGCGAGTCCATTGTAATTTTGACCTTGAAATACTTCTGGGATGATATTGATTTTGTTAACGTAGACAAATCAGTTGATAAATAAACAATATTTTAACACAACGTTTATTCACATTCTAGGCAAAGCAAATTCATTATGTCTGTTTGTTTATGTTAAATTATTTCACTTATTTCAATAACAATTTTCTAAATAATTGAGCAAATATTTTTGCGCGCCTACCCCATCAGCTAAACATGTAGAGATCGATAGAGCCATGTAGAGTCGCAGAGAGCTCGATCAATTAGCAGTAGAGTAACGGCTCTTATTGCATTATCCCACAGGACGTGCCGAGCGCTACCGCGATCCGTCTCTACAAAACTAATTTGTCTTATTACAGAGTCTATGATAATAGAATCAGTTGGATGTCTCTACGATTTAGTGAGAGCGTGTTGTTTTCATAAAAGGGCGTTGAGTAATGTTCTTTTCTCATTTCTTCTCCTTTGTGTTATGTTACTCGGATTTAGGAATTAGGAAGATGCTTCTGTGCCGCTATATGTGAGGGTAAGGCGTGGTTTCGTTTTAATAAGTTTTATTACACTCTAGACTGTATTAGTGGAGTAGTCACTGCGATATAATTACAACTGAGATTGAGCTTCTCGAATCTCTTTTTTTTCTGACGATTTTGATTCTGACTATCTTTCCCGGCATTAAGTTTAGCAACTCGCCTATCGCCGTTTGCAATAGACTCAATGTCTTCTTGTCTCGTTGTACTACATATATTATTGTATATACCTACAAATTTACTTGCCTGTTCTAATAATTCACAACACGGTCAGAGCGGTGGCTGGGCAACCGGCTGCCACGCAGCGTGTCGCGGGTTCGATTCTCGCACGGAGCTACTCTTTGTGTGATCCCCAAATTGTTGTTCCGGGTCTGGGTGTGATGTATATGTGACCTTGTATGTTTATAAACGCGACCACGACACAGGAGAAAATCCTAGTGTGGGGCAAAGTTATTAGAGAAAAAAAGAAAATTACAAACGTAATATCAAAATTCCATTTCAAATTTCAAATAATTCCGTCTACTAATTACATTGCATATTTTGGTTCAAGAAATCTAAGCGTTACGTGGCTTCGTTGGCATTAGAGTAACCATGCTTAAGAAATTTCAGTTAGCATGGAATGCACGGTGTTTAAATCCAAGAATTAAAGCAAAGCATTTGAGATAGAGCCTTCGCTCCAAACAACATATTAATTTACAGCATGCACACACACATTTTGAGCTAACATAACCAGTTTATCATGGTCTCACTTTATATGATCTTTTCGCACGTTTAAAGGTCAGTTTATATTGGATTTCAAAGCTTGAAGTGTAGCCGTGTGTACCCACGTTGTGAATGACGTCACAGCAATTAGGTATGTTCAGAAAACAGTTACAGTAACGTAACTTCTAATACTAATTTTATGTTATCATTCAGTGTTGAATAGTTCTCAAAGTCAAAGTCAAAATCATTTATTTCTATTATACCAAGAAGGCATTTTTGAAAGTCAACAAAAAAGTGAGTTAGTAGTTATTCTCTTTATGTATGAACACTCAAAGATATTTTAAGTTGAAACGGTGCTTTCATTTTGGACTAAGTAATGGGATATAGGCTAAAAAGATAGGTAGAAAAATTGAGATATTTAATTGTCAGCTTCAAACGCTTAGTTTTTGATAAAATTCTTAACAAGCCATGGCAAACTCACAATACATAATACTCCAAGCAGGACGCACTCCCAAAAATTGTGCAATTAAAGGCAGAAAGCAAAAGAAAATATTTTGCTTTTTGCTTGCTACGCATAAAATCACACACGACCAACATGCACCAAAATTGCTATCCAACAAAAATGGCGTACAAAAACGTACGCCGACGAAAAATGATGTTATTCTTTCTCCGGTTCCAATAAAACACGTAGGAAGGAACACGTTTACGTAGTATGTATATCACAATCACGCTGCTCCCTAGACACCAATGCTTGCGTTCTCGGTAACGAAGTAAAGTCACGTACAAAATTAGGTCAGCCGCGGGCAGCGCTTTGACGAATATCTAGTGTTTAGCTTCGTCCTTTGCGGAAAGAACATCACTTTACTAGTCTCTTGAGGTTTGAGGGAACAACTTGCATAATTTTCGATGCTAGTCTGCTTTTTGTTTAGTGGTGTGTTGTTGAGGTTGATTGCAATTTTGTTTTTTAACAAAATTTGGATTGTGTAACTTTTAAACAATTTTGTAACTTACTGGTTATTAGATTAATTTATCATTAATATTATCATTTTAACCCAAGATAAACACAGTTTACTCTACGACATTTTAGCAGCAACAAATATTGTGTGCTTGTCAATTCTATTCTAAATAAAAATGTTCCCAGCCTTATCCATCTCAGTTACAACATAATTTGTTCGAACAAACAATAAATTGATGTTCTCTTTGACAGCGAACCAAACGTGCATTATCTACCGCAGTCGAGTGAACTATGAAAAATAAGAGAAAACAACAGTAGTCGGTCAGCGGTCATGTTTTACACCGCGGTTACACAAATATTCACGTTCCGTGCCCACTGTATCAGAAAGTCATACGTTAGGCAGTATCGCGCATTGCCGGGAGCGATTTTTAAATAAAAATATTATTTAAAAATCGCTCCCGGCAATATAAAAATATTAAATATTGATCGTGTTTGTTTATCGTAGTTACATTTTTTATGGAATTTAGTCAATTGAGTAGATGGATTGCTCACTGGTAAGCGAACAGCTCCATTCGGTACTTGCAACTCCATAGAAGTTATAAGTGTGTTGCTGAATACAATCTTTTCTCGATCGTTTGAAGGCTTTTTTAATTCAGTAAATGAGATTTAAGTATCTATCTACTTTAAAGAAATCGCTAATCGTTCAGCTTGCACTCCACCGCGGAGTCGGTAGCCAAACCATTCGTCCGTAAAGCGATATGAGACGAAGTTTGAATTGCAAAACTAAGCGAGCCACGAACGTTGCATTTTATGCGGCCGCCGAACGTCAATACACCCTGTACTAACTTCTATTGTTTTGTTCTATATTTGGCTACCGGTCTCACATCCCTCGGAAATAGCTTTCAAATGGTATGTTATGAGTTTAGCACTTATGCTGTCACTCAGATTTTGCTCTTAAATTCAAATATCTTTTTTTATATTTAAATTCTTCAAACTGATTTACATGATAATACTGATTTCGTAACTTTCATAAACAATTGTAATTTTACTTTTCAATTCTCATTTATGAGTCTATTGTGAACATCTTTAATCATAGTAAAATTATTCACACTTAGCATCTCATCAGACATCCACGAAAACAATAATGACTAACTGCGACTAACTTAATCTACATCTAAAGCTTTTAATCTAATGCCACAATTAAAGGAAAATAACATCCGAAGTAACGGCTACATCGTATTGTTTCTTCAAACAAAAGCTGCTAAGAAGCTCATTTACAATTTTAATCGGTTCAGTAGGTTAAATGAAAACTCTATTGAATTGTTAACGATGATTTTCAACATTATCAGGGTGATCTCCAGAGGTAGGAAATATTTCATTGAAATTACAATGCGAAAATGAGTTTTTTCTTTAGGGTTCCTCAAGGCTTCATATTAGGCCCAACCATAATATTTTAGTGAATAACATTCATTTTGTTAAATACATAGAAACCAGAATAAATTGGAATAAAAGTTTTAGTTGTATTATTGATCAAATAAACACAATTTCCTTTGACCTCGTTCAAGTGAAATGTATGAAAGCTTCCGAATGATAATGAACTTTTATTTGGGTTACATTTCAAAGACGAGGAAAACCATTTATGATTTATTTCTCACTGACTTATGTTGCAACTATTTTTGTTATTATGTATTGGGTATGTGGAAAAATGGGGCAGGCCTATTTTCAGCAATAGACATCTTATGGTTGAAATGATGACGATGAAAAAACCTGAGAGAAAATAGACTTTGATATCGTTGTTCAAAAATATGATTTATTTTACTGAAATTAAACTAGTTATTATTATTGTAACTAGTTATTACTATATAACAAATACAATCTTAATATAATCTATTTTATACGTATTACTTCGGACACTAATGTTGACACAACCTAAGTACCAATAGTTTGGAAATTATAAGAGTCGAAGCAATTCCAACCGTAATCAATCATTCTTTGCTGAAATCATTGCACACCCTTCGACACCTAAAGTTTGGTACACGGGAAATTGGACCTTAACCACAACTTCTTTTTGATTATTTTGGACGTTAAACGTGACTAGAATGACTAAGTAATTAGTTAACTGACTGCACGGTTGGTGTGTGGCTGGGCAACCGGCTGCCGCACAACAACGGGTAGCTGAAGATGTACAAAAGTTAACTGTAAACAATAGTAATTGGAAATACACTGAATCCATCGAGATTGTAATAATACTTCGTTCACAAAGCAGACTAATTTCAAACGGAATCGCTTTTGTGAGTATATGCTCTTCTCAAAACCCAAGAACATTATCAAGTTATACGTACATCAGAATCCCCAAAGAGATGCGAGTGGTTGTGGCATTACGCAAATAACCTGTCCTGTTTATCTCCGTCAAGAAATTTTGACGTTGACACCGCTTTCTGATTATACTCGTCTCGCCAAGAACAAAATATACGAACAACTTCCTAACCTTGAGTCGACAGGTTGGAATATCAATTTGAACCCATCATATTTATTCCAACATATGACAGCAAGCAATACAAAATATGTAGATTCGAGACAAAAGTGAAAAATAATTAATCACAAATTACGTACAGACACTCGAGCATGCCAAATTATTGTAGCAATATTTTAACACATTAACAGATTCTATCTACGGGATTACTCGCATTTATAACTCGATACAAATTATCAGATATTAGATTAACGAAGAGAAACCCGTCCAAATTTTCGGCGTTAATAAACTTATTAAGTTGAACACTTGATTGATCAGCGTTCCAGATACTGTTACAGAGCAAGCAGGAAGGGTGAGGGGCTCGAACAAATCTTTGTAACAAGTAATTTATTCGCATTAAAATCAGGATCTTTGCCGTAAACAACGATCAATGTCGCGAGCCTTTGTTTTAAATTATTTATAACGTGAGAGAGGCCAGTGATGAATAGGAGTAGATTTGAAAGGATCCCCGTGTTATCACGGCCATTTATAGCTGACGACAGATCGTTCAGATTGCAGGCTGATAAGCGGCAGAGTAATGAAGACATGAGGTAATTAGATGGAATCAGTTTGTTTACCCTTTTATGTTTGTGTAAGCCGCTGTAAACTTCATCCTCCCTTTGTTTCTGTGAGGTCAGAAAACAAAACGGGGAACACAGTTCTGTGATAGATAACTGTACTTATACTCATGATAGTGCTAATAAATATACGCCACACAATGAACATTAAAATAGAAATATTGGACTTAAGATTTACAATTGTCTAGAAAGAAATTGACTATTCAGATTTCTATTCCAACTCCACTGTGTTACGTGGATAGTAAAGCCAAGAGCGAATTACGCCTAAAATACTGTGAGGTAACTCAATTCGTAAACATGATTAGGTAAAGAGACACTAAGTATGCAGACTTTACCTACCTCCGAGTGCTTCATTATCTTTTATAATCTTCATCTTAAAAAGCGTACACGAACCGGCTGTTAGCAGGCACCCTACAAGGAATACACAAGTTAGATAGTTAAGTAAATTCCGGAGTAACACAATCCGTAAGGTTGAAAAGATAGGCTTCTAAAAGACGGCGAGAGGTTGATTTGAAATGCTAATGTAGTCTCGCAAATTCCATTCGAGATTACGAAGCTAAAACTCCTTTAGTTAATAGTAACAGTGGCTGTAACAGGCTCGCCGTCGACAATGGACTGCATTGTGAATAAATAAAGGGATGAGGGTTTTTGACTTTCGGGATTTTCCACGAAGACCTTAGAGTTCAGGAATGGTCTAATTATAAGTTTGTGCATACAGATACTCTTTCTCTACGGGGATTTACGCCTTTTGCACTGTTTTTACGGGAGAATACTTAAAACATTGCCAGTTGCTTTATTAAAGCTTTATCTAGAAGGCTAGTCGGTTTAGTGTTCATTAATAGTTCCTTGTTTGATTCAACATTTAGAATTTATTTAGCTGTTCGGATTCAAATCTCGTGGGGTTTTGCAAAAGGTTAACAAATAAATTTCATATAATACATAACGCATAACTGGTGACTAGTACTTAGATGTTCTGTAACTGCTTCAAGCTCTACTACCCAGTAATGTACCTGTTTACTATCCAAAAGCTATAGGCTTTTGCTTTTTTTCCCGTAAGATGAAAGTAAACCATCGAAACATGATTAAAATAACCCGAACATCACAACTCGCTGAGCTAAATTTCTCGGAAACCTTAAAACAAAATAAACAGAGAACCTGCTTGAACAAATCTATTACCACGACATTATTCAAACAAATTCGATAGGCAACAAAGGTTTGCGTGACGTTGGCCCGCGAGAGAATTCACCAAAAACATAATTAAGAGTCGGGCAAGAGTTGGCAACTTTAATCGAATTACGAACCACCCGCCGGAAGATTAACTCGCCTCTTGCGGTTTCAGGCTACTACAGCCTGTGAGCGGGGCCTCGATGTCGATAGACACTCGTTCCGAGGTGGCCGAGTGATTTTGTTACGAGTTTTTATTTGAATAATTAAAGGGGTATTCATTGAAACTTATTTCAATTCATTGGGGATTAGGAAAGCGAAAGTTGAGAAGAAATCAAATTGAAATAAAGTTTATTTTGCTATGTAACTTACATCGAAATCAGAATTAGACAAGTATCTTTCTATACATAGGAAAAGTCATAAATAGCTAATAGCTATGCACTGCAGATAGAGGAAAACCACAGCATCATTAAAGACGCTCGAGGTCACATAGAGGGCGTTTCTCTACATATCTTATTTAGGTGGTACATTCTGCTTCATTTGAAGTGACATCCTACAAGTGTTTCACTTACACATGGCTGAGTGGTATTCCATCAGGTGGTACATTAACTATGTATGTTAATGTGTATAATATTAAAAAAAAAAGGCTGCGGTGTCAACAACACCTTGTGACTAATTAATTATCATCCTAGTTTTATTCTATGTAAATTTAAAGTGGAATATATCAGAACACTCAAAAGGTCATAAATATCAAGTGATAATGTTATCCAAGTGACCAGTTCAGTGTTTGTGTAAATACGACACTATAAGGTAACTACTACATATCTGTGTTTTGGTTGATACTGGAGCCAAGCAATACTATAAAACCTACGAAAAGAACAATTATAGACAATTCGGCGTGAGTTGGCCGGTGCAAATAGAAACAAGTATTGAAAACAAAATCTTATTATCTCAAACTGTTAGTTTCTCAAGTTATTTTTTTCAAGTTACCTGCATAGAAGTTGCAATTCTGACAGTTCTGCCAACATAACGGCATCAGAACAATCTCTCGTCAAGAAGGCACATCAAAAAGTGACGTTAGACGTTGTTCAGAAATTGACATTCCATCATACAATAATAACTTGGAATCCTGCCTTTTGGGCTCACGCATCATTACAAGCACAGTACGTCACACTGCGTCGGTGTTGTGTGAGCGGTGGATACCAATCTGCGCCCGAGACGCCCCACGCTCACGATGATGATCACTCGCCATGATATGAGCATCGTTAGTGACTGCCCGGAGGTACAAATGAGCACTCCTGACAATATCACGGTTCGCACTGGGAAGTCCTATGCGCAATCGGTCGGGCAGCGTGTATATAGCCGTGTATATAGCCCGCAAGACAACGTCGCTGCTTCTTCTTTAATGCAGGGAATTGGAGAATTACAAAAGGAGTTTGAAGCACGCCTAACCAACAATATCTGTCGACTGCTTACTGAACAATTCAATTGTTTTGAAACCGATGTCCTTGGCAGAATCAGTCAGTTAAGTCGCCAAGTTGATGAATTAAAAATACAAATTGAAACCATTACTCAAAATAACCGCGTAACAATGCAGGATACTGTTCCCGGTAATGGGGAGGTACAAAATTCTTCAAAAATTGGTATCAAAGTTCAGACTCTCCCACAGAAGAAGAAAAAATCTACAAAGACTAATAAACCACGGTCTTCCACGATTCCACCTCCTGCTCCAACTTCCGGGATTGAGATTGTGAACCGAGACACTTATTTAAAAAGTCAAGCTGTAGTAAACAACCAGGATGAGTGGGTTGAAGTGGGGCGGAAGCAAGCTCGCGCCACGCTGCCCGGCGTGCTCCGCGGTACGGCAGCGCCAGGTACTACTTCGCTGCGAGCGTCCGAGAGAAGGAGGTACCTGCACCTTTACTATGTGCAAGAAGGCACTATAGTGGAGCAGGTGCGTGCTCACCTTCACTCAATTTGCGGAAGCGACGTTTGCACTGTGGAGGAACTAAAGCCCCGTGGACGATATTCATCTTTTAAATTGGGAGTCCCATCAAAGTGCGCTGATAGTGTTATGTCACCGAGTAACTGGGCTGAAGATATTTGTGTGAAACCATGGCGACAGAACTTTCGTGCCAAAAATGCAGCAGAAAACAGTACGTAATCATGTTATATACTAGCAAAATGTGCGGGGGTTGCGTAGTAAAACCAATGTTTTTATAAAAAATATGACACAATGTAACTTTGACCTTGTAGCTTTGACTGAAACTTTTTTAAATAGTTCCATATGTAATGGTGAACTGTTTCCATCGCACTATGTGGTAGTACGCAAAGACCGTTTGGGTGACTCCGGATGGGGAGGAGTGCTCTTGGCTGTGCGAGACTGCTTCTCAGTGCGTGAAATAACGAATATTGACGGCCTCACACCTGACATGGAATTAATATTTGCTGTTATTAGTATGAAGCACCGTAAACTTCTTTGTTGTGTGGTTTATTTACCGCCTAATTATAATGACGATCAATATCTTCGTGTCCTGACCTGTATAGAAAATGCTGTTTTGACATGCTGGGTTTTTAATTTTAGGTGATTTTAATTTAAACTCGTGTACTCGTGTGTGTGTTAATATTAAGACAATTTTTAATTCATTTTGTGACTTCTGTGGACTGCAACAGTTCAATAATGTGTGTAACAATCGTGGTGGCATGTTGGATCATGTCTTGGGAGATCTTAGCCTCGATCAGATATTAGTGTCCGCAGGAACTGAACCTCTAGTGCCTATTGATGAGTACCACCCTCCTATTGAAGTGATAATCAAATTTCCTTGCGCTAGTATGGCAATGCCAGTACCGTTTTCATCGCTCGCCCCGCGCTCTAGGTCCAGTCCGGACTGGAACTGGCGCAAAGCAGACATACGGGGCCTGTACGCGGCTTTACAAGACTTGGATTGGTCGCTGGTTGTATTGAGTGACATTGACATTGCAGTTGATCTTTTCTATACTAATCTTTATAATTGTATTAGTTTTAATGTCCCAGGTAAAACCCATCGTACGAAAAATTATAAGTATGTGTATCCGAAATGGTATAACGCTGATATAATACACAATATACGTCAAAAGTATTATCATTTAAAACGATATAAGGCTGACGGTAATATGTTTAATAAAGAATTATTTAAATATTATAGATGGCACGTAAAAAATTTGATTGACAATGCATATAAGCAACACTTACATTTGACACAAGGTAAAATTGCTGACGACCCGGCAGATAGGAAGAATAACAGGCGCTCTGTGGACGTTTATTCGTATGGGAAGGATGAAGTGATGGGCCAGGCCGCTGCTGACGCCTTTGCGGAATATTTTAGTTCGGTGTTTCAAAGTGAGGTGCCATTGTTGAACCCGCTTGACGCTCCACTAGCAGCAAGTATTCATGCTGATGCCACTTTGATTTCTGTCAGTACATTTGACGAGTCTGAACTGAGGTTGGCAGCAAGACGATTGAAACCAAAATCGTCTGGGGGTCCCGATGGCATTCCGGTCTTTCTGGCTAAAGATTGCATATCCATTCTTAAAGTCCCAATCCTGTGTCTCTTTAACTTGTCGCTTGCACGCTCAACTTATCCAGAGTTCTGGAAATTGTCTAGAGTAACTCCTGTGCCCAAGGATGACGCAAATAATGATGTCACATCGTTTAGGCCAATTGCAGTATTGTCAGTTTTTGAAAAAATATTTTGAATACTGTTGTGTTCACGCATCAATAAACAAGTGAAAAATCTCCTACATGATAGCCAGCACGGATTTAGAAACGCTCGTTCAACAACTACAAATCTTGTGGCTCACGTAGACTACATTTATGCTGAAATGGATGCGGGTAGGCAGGTGGATACCGCCTACTTTGATTTTAAAAAAGCTTTTGACTTGGTTGACAATGACATTGTGTTGTATAAGTTGGCGGTAATGGGCTTTTCTCCAGGGCTGCTTGAGTTTTTCTCAAGGTACCTCTGTAATCGGCGCCAATTCGTTAAGGTTAGACATTTTGAATCTAATGATTATTACACTCGTTCCGGAGTGAGCCAGGGTAGCACCTTGGGGCCCTTACTTTTCCTGATTTTTATCAATGACCTTCCTCAGCGTGTTGGTCTTTCCAAATGTCTGCTGTTTGCTGATGACCTCAAGCTTAGTCTGGGTGTAGGGACATCAACAGATTGCGAAGCTCTGCAAAGGGACATAAACGCGGTAGGAGACTGGAGCAGCGAAAACCGTCTTCCATTTAATATCGATAAATGCAAAACAATCTCCTTCTCGCGTTAACGCCAGCTGATTAATACACCTTATACTTTATTCGACGCTGCCCTTCAAAGGGTAACAGATATTCGTGACTTGGGTCTTCGGTTGGACTTGACTTCCATGACCATGTGACGGCAATATGTAAGGTGGTAAACAAAATGCTTGGATTTGTCATGCGTACGTCATCTGAGTTTGATAATTTAGGTGTTGCTACTATTCTCTATAATGCCAACATACGTGCCAAACTTGAGTATGGTACCATAGTCTGGGCTCCATCCGAGGAAAAATACAATATTATGCAAGAAAAGGTATGGCTACTATCCTTACTTATACCCTTCTTCATTTGTAGCTGGTATGGTTGATCTGGAGACTCTCAAGTTCAGGAGGGTGTTGCAAACAATATTGCACTATCTGTCAATAATGCACCACAAAGTAGACAACCCTGTAGTACTAGACATGGTGAGATTACTTGTTCCCAAACGACTGGCGTGGAATGAGCAAGGGACAGTTGCGCCGAGGCGTCGGCCTCGCCTTTTGTGGTCACCTCAAACGCGCACCAACTATGCGTCACAAGCACCTACTGTTCGCGCATTGGGCCTTGTTGGGGATATGATCGCTCATGACAATGATATTGATATATTTGCTGACCACTTTAAAAAACTATGTTCTAAAACTGAAACATTTGTCAATAAATTATTTAATGCTATTCAATAATGATGACCTTCTTAAATATTAAGACTCTTCACAATTATTTCTATTGTAGAGGTAGAGATATTGACATATTGATTCTTTTTATTTGTAGATTTAATATACAATATCCTAGATTTTATGTAATTGGACATGTACTACAAATATTTGACATTTATTAATTTGACATTTATTTATTTGTATTGTATTCTATTTTTATTATTTTTATGACATTTTTTTTTCTTATTTTAATTAACTAGCTTACTGGCGTTTTGGTACCCACTGTAAGCCAGTAAGTGCATGGTTTGAATAAATAAATAAATAAATAATTTAGTACATATGTAGGTGTATGAAATTCATGACTATATTCAAGATGGAGTTAATAATTCATCCTTTGACTACAATCATTATACATTTACGAAATTTCTTTAGTCTTTGCGAGTAAATTTTTCTTATGATCGAGTGTACAATGGTAGTTAACTCTGACGTAAATATTTATTGGTGAATTCTCAATGGATCTTAGTTCTTCATCGTGTCGCGGTTTAATTTGCTTCCATCAAATGAATGGTATAAACAATTTTACTGGAGGTACTTAAAATGAAAATTAATCTTTTGAACGAGACCTTGGAAATGAATTGTTTGTTTAAATGTAAAAAGAATTGTCTTTTATACTTTGTTGTGACAAACTGCTCGTTTAGAAAAGCTTTATATTTTTAGATCTATTCAAGGCGACTAAGGACTTGCTTATGCTTTCCTGTTAATGTATTTTTTGTTGGAGTTTCCAATCCTTCCGAGACTTGTAATTTTGTCAATCTGTTACCACAGTGAGTCATGTACAGGCGCGGACATCTGACGTGCTAACTTTGTCTGTATATTCCGAACCAAAGTCTTTGGGGACAAAACTTTTTTCTTCGGCCGACGAAGAAAAATTCCAAAAACTTGAACGTTATCTTGATATGCGATATTTTAAAAACAATTTGCGAGTGTAATACTGAACAGATACAAGGCAAACTTTCTCAGAATAATAAATTAACTAAGTTTTTGAGCGAAATATGTGCGAGGGTTTTCTGTGAGCTCGGACGGGGTAAAAATTTTGCTATCAGCTATTAATATTCTTTAAGTTTTTTGGTTCAGTAAGCCGAGATTTTGCGCACGTGAAATATGGAGCGAGGCTATTTAGTGCTGTATGCTGAACATAATGTACTTACATTTAAAATTTTGTTCGTTACATTTTTAGTATGACACACATTTATCATTCTGTATGTTTTATACTTTGTGTAATCCTACTTAAGTTGTTGTTTATTTATCATTCCTTTGAAATTGAAATTAATGCTGCAGTATTTACAGAGTCATTCCGTAAATAGCAGCGGGTACCCACGATATAAATCCATTTCACGAATCCATACGTCATGTCATTAATCTATGACAGTCCAGCGAAACTCCAATTCATATCGATTGGTTCTTCTATTAGTTGGGTGTCCACAAAACTTGGGGCCAATCAATCATATATAATCCAATATTTGTCCAACGTGTTCGACGGGGTGAGCCCCTAATTGTGGCGTGATTAATGACCCATGTTCGCCGTTTGTCGACACTTGTCTGTGCAAATGTTTGGAATATTTGTGCTTAGTTGTTATTCGTAAGAGTTGTATGCCCGCAACTGTTGACGGTATTCAGTGACTTGCTATTAGTTTCAATTGTTTGCAACAACAAACGTCAAGATATTTTATACATAGATATGTGCATTGCATGATGTTTTAGTAATGGTATATTTGTGTATTGTTACATTGGTGATAATGACATGTTTATTCTATTAAGACCTTACAATCATGAACACTGAAACAAAATTGTTAAAAACTTATATTCCAATCGCAATTCTCTGTCTTTCTTCTCTAAATAATACTCAACTCACAATAAGAAAATACTTTCATTAGCTGTATGCAACAAAGCAATTTATTCAATTGCATAGCCTTGAGGATAAAAAACACAAACAGACATAATGTGATTAACACACAGAGCTTTTAATTCGCGCCTCGCAACTGAATTAAGGGGAGCATTAGCAATTCAGATTAGTGAGACTCTAGGAGGTACATACGCGAACATTCTTAGCAAAGTTATGACGCGATAGTTCAGTTTGTTTTCACAAACTAAGTCGTTGTAAGTTTCGGGAGAATATTTGGGCCCCTTCGGGATTTTGGGGTAGTTAATAGAATTTTGAGCGATGTGGCCCCGGCTTAGGCGTGCCTGACCTGAGTTTATCCTGACACCCTTATGTCCGAAAATAATTATATTTTCACTTGAACAAGTTATAGCGAGAGTTCATACAAATAAAAATATTACTCTAAATGTTTCATTAAAAGAAACCGTCATAAAACCGTATTCCCTCGAGCTCCATAAAATAACACATTCTCTTTATTTTACTCATTATATCTAAGAGCAATCTCCACAATAAAAATAACATCCATGCTTTGTTCCAGGTTGCAGTGCACCCGCTGCCACATAAATCATGAGCATTTAAAATAAAAAACGAACGCATTCATCCCAAAGTGAGGCAAGAATTAAAAAACGAAACAAGGAAAAAGGAGGGTCGCTCATCGTTCTTGGGCGGACTATCGTTTACCCAGCTATCCAGAGCACTCATGAATATGACATCAGCGGTCGTAGCTGACCCACGATGTTGATTTATGCGGCGTCGGTGATCCATCACACGGGCTACGGATAACTGAGCGTACAAACAGACAGGGCACACTTTTGCTCGATACGACAACGGTCCGTAACAACCTTTTGTGCATCCAACTGAGATTGTTTGCCAATTGAGTATGCATGAAGTTCGGAGCGATATATTGAATCGATGAGGTTTTCTGTCGGTTGAGACTTTGTTTGTTTGAGTTTTATTACACTTTTGTTAGTAAAGTGGGTTAATGTATTCCGTAGTTTTTATAAGTGTTATCGCTCTCTATTCAGTTTAGTGTAGAGTTACATTGTTAGTTTTATATTTTATTCAAATTCGAGTAAAAAGCCAACTCGAATTCGATTCAAATATTATATTCAGTTTCACAAAATGTTCGTGTTCAAACATTTGAATTTGAAACGTGTCCCAACATGTAAACTAAAATAAAACAAAGAAAAAAGTGAAAAACAGTGTGTGAAAATGCGTCGGCGTCCGTTACCGCCAGTTCGCGAAGAAGTGACAAACTCGAAGTCGTGGCGGACACTATGCGAGAGTGAGTGGGTGGTGTACACACTCGTCGCGTCTGTCGGGGCTCTGACGTGCGCGAATAGTTTGGGTGGCGAGTTCGTCCATGACGACATCCCCGCGATCGTGTCCAACAGTGACGTGAATGGTGGTAACCATGTGCTCCAAGTGTTTAGGAACGACTTCTGGGGTACTCCGATGTCAGACCACAATAGCCACAAGTCGTATCGGCCGTTGACGACGCTGTCTTTTCGGTGAGTGCTATTTGTATTATACCGTTTTGTTTTAACATGCATGATATTAATTCACATAGAAATATTATAAAGAAGTTTGACCTGGTACAAACACATAATAATAAAGTTAATATTTACTTATTTATCTTACATAAACAAGAATATTTTCAACAAATAAAACAGCAGGTTTTTATTCAATAAACTTTCTCCTAAAATAAAGAGCAGTAATTTGTCCCTAGAAAAGTTATAAAAGCGTTTATTTGTGTGTGCATAAAACGGTTGTGGTGTCATCAAGGCCCGTGTCGGTTACTTCCACAAGTTATAGTCAGTTAACCCGACGCCACCAGTTAACCCGCCCGTGACAACCGCCAGCGGTTTGTTGCATGAACACTGGGGTACCGGTATGCGTGATAGAGATTACGCTATCTGATTGGTGCTTTATAGGTGTATTTATATTATAAAGGTTTTTTTTGTTTAAACCATTATTCTACTAGACTTTAACTGTAGGAGAACCATGATTCGGCACGAATGGACCGGTACGAGTACCGGTATACCGACGTGAAACAACGCATTTGTTGTGTTTTGTCGTATGAGTGAGATTACCAGAGGCCCAATTACCACTTCTCCCCAATCTTCTCAATTCCTGAACCCCCAACAAACTTAAAATTCGTAAGGCCGGTAACGCACTTGTAACACCTTGGGTGTTCCGGATGTCTACGGAAGACGTCGATTGCTTACCATCAGGTGATCCGTCTGCTCGTTTACCGGTTTAACCCATAAAAAGACTGCCTGAATCGTTGGTTACTAGATCATCTACCAAAGGCAAGGAAAAGCGAAATATTTTTTATTTCTCAGCATATTGGTAGAATTAAGTTCTCACATAATTATACTTCGTAAATAAATAATAATGTATAGAGAAAATGGCTTTGTGAAAAACCAAGAAGCAAAATTTTTGTAAATGGTAACATGATATTTTTGACACATTTTCAGAAATATTTTACTATAGCTAGAGTTTACAGTTCTTCACGTTTGTATAGTAGACGTGAGTTTCAGGTTCTCTTACCATTACTTAGTTTAGAAAATAAAGTGAGAGCGTGGGACTTGAAGCTTAGAGTACATATTACGTACGAATGTACATACCAATTGCTAGTACTTTGTAACTTAAGATAGTTCTAGAGACCTGACGTGAATTACAATTGGTATATATACCTCATGTAATTTCTTATAATCTGTATAATCATTCACAGCTAGAACTAAGGCGAAGGTTTTCAGCAGTCAATTAATAATTTAGCTTTTCAATAAAGATACAAACTGAAATAATGTCAGAAATAGTGAGCTACTGGGTTAATGCCAAAGTCGATATCAACTAAAACAATACGTACAAAGCATCAATAAAATCAAAAAAATAATAAGTATAGGTATTAAAACATTGTAGTTAAAAATTGTGCAAGTTTCAATTCATAAAATAGTTTCCAAAATACACATAAAGTCATAATATGTCTAACTTCCTCAACAAACGAACCTATAAATAAATAATTTTTTCCAGACTACGATTACGTCAGTCCAGTGTTCAATATAAACGGCTGTATATCAGCTAAACTTGTATAATAGTTAGTCAGCGTCCTCTATTTAGCCGCTTCACGCCTAATTTGTCACCTGCGGATACTCGAAATTCAATATTGATTGGAGGATTAAGCGCTTTAGTGTGTAATAAAGGATCGGACGGCTAACTTTGTGAAATATCTGGCTTTAAATGTTTCAAACATTTCATATAAAATGATATTATTGTACCTTCATTGTAGTTCGGAAAAACAAAGTTCTTTATTGATTGTATTGGATTCGTTGTTTAGGACATTGATTGACAGGGTCCTCGTTCCACCATTTTTTATGTTGCTCGCTGGATGTTTTATACGGATTCGGTGAGAAACAAGTGGCGTAAATTGTGCATTGTTGTATACCATGGATTGTAGGGGAGTGATATTTGGTATATAAAAACTTCTTACATATAAAACTGTCAGTCCATTAAAATTTTATAACTTGTGCAATACATAAAATTTTATTTGCATAATTACGTTAAACAGCGCGTTCAAGCATGGTACGAGATTAATATAACAGTATTTATTCATATACTTTTATATAATTAGTATGAAAAAGTATCCAGCTCTCATAAAATATGTGCGTATCATCTCGCTTACACGTAAAACCTTGATGGAAGTACCTACCTACGGAAAAGTAGTCTCTAGAAGGGCATACAAAATATGGTCAATGGTAATGTCCTTAAAAAAGGTCAGGTGCGGCGCGTACGTAAGTAAAGAAAGATTTACGAGCGTAGATGCGAAAGGGTTGGGTTAGAATCGTAGCACCTAGCCACTGTCGTAGCGTTCGTAGCGCTCGTAGCACATACCATTTCGTAGCGTCCGTCTTTTGTAGATTGTTCATGTTAGGTTGCGTAGTAGATCTTCTCAGAGTAATATCTTCTTTGCCCTGAGAGAAATAGAACCTACCTACTATTCTATGATTAGCCTAGTGACTAATGTAGAACGTGTCGTAGGTTTGATTCTCATAACGAATTTACATTGTAAATTGTGATGAACACAAGATACAAAAAAAAATACTAGTTTTTTATCAATTTTATAAATACTTATAGTAAAAAGTAGGTACATGAAACCAACCTCAATAAAAACACTTCGTTCCCGGTGCTGTTATGACGCGCCGGTCATCTATCATAGCATCATTTCGTGAATGTTCGTGAAGCCCCAGTTTTTGTGATTTCCCGTTATTAATTATTTCATTTATGTAGAAAGAAGCCTTATTATATCAATATGGAATGAAATATTTATTTCAGATGTTATTTAACTGAAATAGGATAGACACTTTTAAATCCTATATGAGACACAATAAAAATACATTGTGTTTCACGCAGATATATGTTGCATACTATTCCAGGGGTTAATGCTAAAATTTCAATTATAAGTGGTAACTGTTATATTGATACATTTAAAGTCTGATCATTTTATGTAGATATATATAGAGGTACAATATATACTAGAGACCATGTTTGTAAAAGACTGAACCAATTCTCATATGCATAGTAGACTCAGAAAAGTTGCAAATCAAACTACCCTTAAGACAGCGTATCATGGTTATGTTGGATCAACCCTAAGATATGGCTTAATATTCTGGGGCAACAGTACTGACAAAGTTAGGGCATTTGTAGCGCAGAAACGATGTTTAAGGGCTATTTTCAAATTACAAGGAACTGAGTCGTGTATCCCATATTTTAAAAAACATAACATCCTCACTTTGCCAAGTCTGTACATACTTGAGGTCGCGTTATTTGTTAAAAACAATCCCAATCTATTTACGTTCCGTGAGCGCGTAAGACACGAAAATAAATTACACATAGTTCCAAGCAGAACACATCTAATGCACGAGAGCATATTCTGTATAGTATCGAAGATATTTAATATTATTCCGGGAGATATAAGACAGATCAAAGAAACAACCATATTTAAAAAGAAATTACATGACATATTGGTGAATAAATGTTATTATACTATAAATGATTACTTAAATGACAAATCCCTGCTACAATATTCTATACCAAAAGACGTGTTCAGTATTACCTATTGTACTTATTTTACTAAATAAATCATAATAAATATTTGACATAAGCATTTATCCACATGACATATGTAATTGATCTAATAATTTCTTGTTTTATTATATAATTGACTTATTTGAACATTAATATTGTACCCAACTATTGTACGCCCTATGGTCAGGACACAGCTGAGCTCAACCAAAACCAAACCTGTGATCTACAATGAATAAATGAATTTGAATTTGAGATCCGAAAAAATAGCACACAAAAACCGAACAACATTTTCGTTCCAAGGACCAAAATAACTTTATCACAAGAATTTCCATGCTACCCACATATTTCTACAAGTAGAACGATCGCTGTACATACAAAGGCAGGCGACCCTTCACATGATAAGGACACCATTTTCATGTCAAATATTCCACTGAATAGATGCGCTGCGGTCAAAATATTATCATGTTTACTTTTATATTTAGACCTCACTGGCTAATCGTTATCAGTACATGGTCTATAGATTGATTCTTTGACCGTTACTGGTCCTTCGTAGTAAAAGATAATCATTGAACATTTAATTGTTAAGTTTTCAATGGAATTTTAATGGGTATGAATCATATTCGAACGAAACGAAATGATACATGTCACATGTCATACAATATTTTCCATCACTATTTAGAGGTATATTTTACTATATATTTTACTTCCTAATCATAAGAAGTCTAGAGTACCAGTCGACACTGGCAATATAGTCGACAGCACCGTTTTGGAGACTCGGTTCCAAAGAAGAAAATAAAATCTACGTCTTACAAACACAATAACAGATCAACTACAATAAAAACAATAATAAATTAGTAGACCTCTTTATTGAATCTATGTAAAATGTAAACAGCGTTGAGAATACACCACAACGTATAACAATCCTCGGTGCGAAACACAATACATAAGTATAATCACAAATATTGTCTCCAACGATTCCTCAATGTCAATAAATCTGAATACATACATAAAAAGACGCTGTAAGTATTTCTACATATTACCCGAAGCCAAGAGCTAAACTAGAAAATAAGATCCGTAAATAACTAGATAACAGAGTAATTTATCTTATTGAGTCGGCACCCAATGTGTCTACGTTTCGCCTATGTACTTACTTCTTTTCTCTTAGATGGGAGACGCTTCGAATGCTCCCAAAATAATGGTATTGGGAACGGCTGTTTTATGTGGCTATACTTATAGGTCGAAGACGGTTTGGGTATTGACCGTGTTTAAGAGGGCTCTGGGAGATTATTCGTAATCACCAGAGTTGGTCGGTTTGTGGGGAGTGTGATGTTCATGTGTGTGAATAGATGATGTTAATAAATAACAATTTCTAGGTTATGGTCCTTGACCGATCGATCGATAACGTAATTGTAAAGTATGTAATTATTCAAGACAAGAAACATTAAATAACCTATATAATTGAAACCAAACTGTGACGAAATCCACATTAAAATCGTTTAAACACACCATTTGTTTAAATTGACATTCATTTAAAGAACACACGTACTATAACGTTCTATACTGAAGAATCCTATAGAGGTAAATAAATCATGTCTCGCATTAAAAGCACTGAACACCGTCTGCTCCCTGTTGCTGAGAGACTCGCGAATGCCATTTATGTCTACCATTTAATGAACGATAGACACGCAAATTCAAATTGCTGCTTCAAATACTTTTGTGTTAAAACTATTTAGTATTTAGTGTAGTTGTATCTGGTCACAGTACTGTTGGTCTTGTATAAATGTAATTCATTGTCATTTCTAAGACGATTTTTAAATCATTTAGTGAATTTTTCAGTTAATTTTATAGTACGTGACAACATACATACATACATACATAACTTCACGCCTGTCTCCCATGGGGGTAGGCAGAGACTAAGGAACGCCAATTACTACGATTCTTACATACCTCTTTCGCTTCATTAATAGTCATCAATCTTTTCATGCATGCTCGTCGAGTACGTGACAAGTAGTATCATGACATAACAACACGCCTTTTATCCCCGAAGAGGTAGGCAGATGTAAACGTTATACCACTGTAGAGGTACAATGTAACACCCACATTTCACTATTTAAGTTATGAATCCCATGTAATAGGGGGTGAGCCTATTGCCATATACCGGGCACAACTGCTACTGCACGGAGTATGGAATTCTCTTAATTCTCTCTCTCTCTTAATTTGTCCGACCCGTGAATCGAACCGATCCCTTGCTAGGCAGTCGCACTTGCGACAACTTGGACAACGAGACAGGTTTTTTTTCATGTCATTAAAAAGAAGCCAAAACCATCAATAACGTTAAAACAATAACATTATTATTTTAATCAAACCCTGACTACTTTTCCCATACAAAAGATATATTCCATATAGAAAATTATGAAGGTCTTGATCAAATATAGACAGTTAAACGGTTGCAATTACAAGTTTGAAACACATCCACAACGATACGAAGTAACTGTATAACAATAGTCGTACGGGAATATCAGAGTGTGATTGATTTTCCGAGGATATGGCTAATAGCTGGAGTAATTATAGACGTCGATGATATAGCTCCGTAAGGAATATCAAATGACGTATATAATACTACCGAGAACGATGAATTTAAATCAAATATTAGTACCGACGTACTAAATCAAGAAATAGGTGAATAGTTTTTTCACTTACGCGTCTCTTTTTTAATTGTGTGCATTTTGGAAATGGTTACATTAAAATATGAAAAAAGAAAATTTACCATAAATCTGATTTATTATGGCTTTGTCTAAGGAAATACAAAATAGTAGACGCCTAATCTTGTCTTTATCGATGACGTAGATTTGTAAGCTAAAATTTAAGGAAATGTGTGTAACGGAGTACACTTAACTTTTAAATTGAATTTAAATTGATCCATTTAGTCCAACGCCGTATTCTAAAACGTATGAATAATGCATGAACGTGAAATTTCCACGTATCATCTTCTATGGAACGATAGTCAATTCCAAAACCATTAAGTGGAAAAATCACTTGAGCTCTATCGAATATCAATATTATGAAAACTTTTTTCAACACAGTCTATTCTTACAGGCCTTTTCGCCACTGCATGAAAAAGGTACACTGAAACACAAAAATAATTTATCACAACAAAACATTGTCGTATTCAATTTTAGACTCTTGTGTCTTTACCTTAAGGTTTACTTATAAAAGTCGTTGAAATGTGAGTTACGTCTTGTTGTTTTGGGTACAAGAGGGTAATGGAACGTGTGATATGCAGATTTGTTGTGTTACACTTATTATTGTGAAGGTTTCCGCATTGTGCCTTTTACGGAATGAAATCGATTCGTCTATCTCTCAATTTCCATGGGTTAGAATATTTACGTTCATACATTTTATGGGTCCTTTTTATTCCATCTTAACAGGTTAAAATATTATTTATTACTATACCTTTTTCTAAATAAATATAATAAAGTAACAAATATGTTTATTGACAATAAGCTTAATATTTTATTTTTGCATACAAAAATGTTAACACTACACTAGGATTCCATGTGTCGCGAGGCCCTGTCTCTTTCAGTCAGCAAAACCTATTACAAGAAAAATAGGACGAAAAGTAAAAAAATAACATGAAAATAAAATTGTAACATTTTATTTACATTATTATTTCTTAATATTAAAATTTTAACGTTTTCTTTGTATTTGATAAAGGCCATCATTAGCATCGGTTCTTAATTTCTTATCGTCCACTGACAACAATATAATTTTAAAGTCTATCAGGAAAATAAAATAAAATGTAAGCACCTCTTTAGGACCTTATCTTTTCGCATTAGCCCTTCTAATGGGGTTAAATGTTCAATTCACAACGAGCTTAACAAATACTCGATCAAGGCTCAATCAAGATGAATACCTACAGTTAGAGTTGTCAACGAGGTGTGCCGCAAGGAGTCATACTTGGTCCAACAATATATTCTGAAGCCCAGCTTATAAGGATCCGCTTGAAAATTGCGCATTAACGTTATGTATACAAGATGCTCTCACCTTTCTCACCATTACCGAGCTCAAAGAAGTTTGGTGGCGGGCTCACATTAGACACAAAGGAATTTACGATGCTTGTGTAATGTAATGACAAATATAACGACTTTGCTCTGGGATGGAAGGTGTCTGAATTTGTAACATTTGTTACAATTTTTTGTTGAAAGATTGTATGATTTTGGTTTTATAATTTAACATAACATAACATCACCTTTTATCCCCGAAGGGGTAGGCCGAGTTGTACATTACGCTACTTAATGCCACTGTACAATGTAACACCCACTTTACACTATTTATGTTATGAGTCCCATGTAATAGGGGGTGAGCCTATTGCCATATACCGGGCACAATTTCAGACTTCGTGCTACTACTGAGATTTTTTTGAAAAAACCCAGTAATACTTTGCGCGGCCCGGGAATCGAACCCAAGACCACTTGCCCGGCAGTCGCACTTGCGATCACTCGGCCAACGAGGCAGTCATTTTATAATTTCTACGTAACATTATCTACATTTAGAACTCAACTTTGATAAAACTAAAACTTTATTTGATATCACATAGTTCTTCATATGATCTTCATAATTTATACCAAAATTTAGGTACTTGAAGTTCAAAGAAACAGTGTCTTCTGTAATCATAATTCCATTACAATTATCTTGTGGCTATATTCAGAAGCACACTCTAATTTATTCCAGAGCTTAAATCCAATCATTTAAGTACATACAACAATCCAGGCGGGCATTCAAGCTCCAAGCACCCAATTCAGCCACAAATCCTCCATAAACCTAAAAACTTGTTCTGTCTCTCGCAAACTTGGGACTCGTATACGGCAGAACCAGGTCACAGTGAATCTCAAAAGACAATAGGTGGCGGAAACAGAGGCCGGCAAATATGATAAACGACACAGAGATGAGTAGCTGAAAAATGCTTCGGTGTAAATTAAAAGGGGACCGGAATGATTGATGACGACCGCACTCAGGAGTCTCAGAGAAAAATATAATTTCGTGAATTGAATGAGTATTTATCAAGGAGTGTTGTTCAACCGAATCACTATGGGATTTAGACGCTGCTCCTTCAGATGAATGATGATGTTTTGTTCGAATAAAATTTATTTAATGAAAGTGAAACCTTTTTAGCTAATAATTTAAAAATATATCTTTAACGGAATGTTTAAAAATAAATTACCTTTCCTGTTCATTATCCCATCATTTTCGAGTATTGAAGAAACTTAATTTCCTTATTTTGCCGCTAAATTGGAACGAGGAAGATAAAAGCCAGTTGATAAATTCTATTTACCTGTCACTTGCAAATCAGAACTGATGTGACGTTCTCGTATAATTTCATAAAATGGTCCCAAATTAGACGTGAAAGTCATGTCATGTTCCTTTTCATGGATGAAAGAAAGAATAATGGATGCTCATTAGCGCCTTGAGTCTGGTAAAATGACTTAAACTGTCAAACACCAAGCGGTCACCGGTGACCGCAACCTATTGTTCTATAATTGTGTCTACCAAACCGGTACTCGACGAGTTAATGGATGCCAATGTTACTTTCTATTTTTTAATATGATGTATCTTAAGCCTCAATGAGGAAAACTGAAAACGTGTGGTTTGTGTACATTATGCTCGATAACATAACTTTTAACAAAGAATAAAATTCATATAATGTTGTTTCAAAATGTTTTCTGGCTTAGTGATGGAATGGTGCATCTGCAGACCAAAGTTTGTTTGATGAAAACTCAAATAAGCCAAGCGTGCTAAGTTTTCATAGTTTGCCGAGTGACTGAGTTTGCCAGACTATAACTTGTTTCGTTTAGAGTCTCGGCTATTTATGTATTCTCATCAGTCTAGTTATACTAGATTGCCATCTTGGTAGTGGTTGCTAGTAGGAACGGTGCGGATTGGAATTTGGATTTGAAGTCAAATTTGTGAGTATACAGCAGGAAGATATCGCGGCCAACTTCTTACTTTATGTACTGTTTTTCTGCTTCCTTAGTATCACGAGCTTCAGCAAGATAACGAAACAACTATCTAAGCTTCTATGGTTAAATTCCGCACTCAAACAGATGAATGTAATTAAGTTATATTGCGAGAGACCGCGGGTCCAGATTGATGACTGCTATCAAACTTGCTAATGATAGAAGAGACGTTTTCAACTATTTGAGAGGAACGTTAAACTTTGTCGCTTTGCCAGCTCTATAGTTAATTGACGTAATTCTTTTGATAGTTGATCGTAATGGGCGGTTTGTGGACTGTACAATGACTGGTGAAGATTATATCTAGTTTGAAATCTAAGAAGTTTCTAGTTTTAGGCTACATTTTAAAACTATGTAGATTCCGAAAATACGTCCATACTATAGTAATAATGATTCCTTTGTCAGGACTGAACATAGACGCCAAAGATGCCATCCCAAACCGACTCACGACTCACGAGTTTTAAACTTTTAACTCTTTTGTCAATTCATTTCGTGGCGCAGCGCAGTTGTGCTCTCGTGAGCGTTCTGCGAATAAACTATAAAATTCATCGCGTGTATGAATGCTGCGATTATGTTGCATTGTCAGCATAATAGCTGAGCACGAAAATGAGTAAAAATTCTCAACGGAGTTCAACCTAACTCGGAGTGGATTATAGACAGTAACTGCCCATCAAAAGTAAATAAATTAGATATAATGGTATAACTTAGTATTTTTGCGTTCCTCGGTTCTGCGTTCCGCCCTCTAATTGAACTCTTCAAAGTAAGAGACAAAGAGACCTCTCCGGAGGTTTGCGGACGTTATCAGATTATCTGAGCAAAAAAACCACAACGTTTGCGTTTATTTTGAGAAAAGTACTGCCTTTGTAATCAGAAAATTAAATAAAACACAGATTAGAAGCGCTTCAGTTCTTACATTTTTAATTGCGTTTCGCTAATTATGTTTGGAAAGGTCTATTTTTCGGGCTTTAAACTCGGATTGAAGGGGTCCAAAGTGTTTGTGCAGAGTCTATTGTGTTTCTGTTTAAGCTGGTAGGGTAAGTAATTGTCATTGGCTTTGATACTGACAGGCCGCTCGCCGACGTATTCAAGTATTTCAAAATAGAAATTAAACTCACTGTTAATATTTAAATAGGTAATATAGTTTTACATGTGGGTATGTGGTACAATTCGTTTTTCTAAGTATTACAACTAACAATATATTATTAAGTTTGCAAAGGTGGCTTTTACGTTTCCACTGCGTTGACAGTTTTTATTGTTTCTAAGCATGGTGCAAGCATTTGTCATTTGTAGGCCGCCTTTTGTTTGTGTAGGATTTTGCATGCATTTATCAATTACGCATCGTGGACAGTAAAAAAATAAAATAAAATAAAAATCGTTTATTAAACACAAAAACTTCCAAAAGATGTAACAGTAGTCTAATTATTATACAATTATGGTAAATTATAAATACTAAAAAAATATAAAAAACAACTTACATTGAAATAATCAAAGATAAATTTAGGATGAGTACAATTAGGTATTTTTTTTGAACTGTAGCGTCCCGCCTGAGGTAGGTTTCAGAAAAAACCTGTATTTCAGGCCATCACTCCACTTAAGATGAGATTAAGATGTCAATGTGAGAACGTACAATCTACACAATTTATAAACGAAGTTATTTATATACCAAGCAGAAAAGAAAAATGTTTTTACGACTAAGTAACAATAAATGTATTTTTTTTTATATCTAGGTACATAAATAATATTAAAACAACGGCAAAATCAAGTTTAATACATATACCTATTAGATCTATTTCATAGTTTCTAGTAGTTTTTCGGTGTCTGTGTAATTGAGTTTATCTAAATATTCTGACACTATTACTTTACACTTATTATAACTTAGGCTTTAAACATTTACCGTTCTATTGATTCTGTTATACAAGTAAGGCCCTAGAAATAAATAGAAACGTTTAGCAAAAGCATGTTTAGTCTGGGCGTTATCACAAACCAAATCTTTTCTTCTTCTAACTGCAAGGAGAGGATTATAATCAAGTTCAGTGTGTTGCAGTAATACAATATTTAAAATAAATAGTTGTTGGACTGTTAGTACCTTACATGCCAGATAAAGCTCATGGGTGGGAAATCTAAACGGCCGAAAAGTAGCGACCTTTAATACTGCTCTTTGGGCTCGTTCAAGATGCAGTATCATTGATTTAGCGGCACCACCCCAAGCTGTAATGCAATACGTAATAATAGACTGACACAAAGCCAAATATACCTGTCTAATTAGTTTAAAGTCAGCTATGTTACGTAAAAATTTAAAAATGTAAATTAGTTTGCGAATCCTACCGCACAATAAGTTTATGTGTTTGCAGAAATTTAGGTTTGTGTCAATCGTGACGCCAAGATATTTGATATGATCCGTTTTTGTTAAGGTAGGGCAGGTACACGCACTGTCAGCATTTACATGTAAGTTGCAATTGCTGTGTGCGCGAATATGGAAATTAGTAGGAGGTGGATTAGTATTTCTTATAGTGAATAATAAGTACTTAGTCTTCTCAGTATTTAAAGTTAAAAGATTTTTATGAAGCCAATTTGTTACAGTGCTAAAGCCATTTTGAGCTAGCTCGAAGACTTCAGACTTTGATTTAGCTGCGAACAGTAACGCCGTGTCATCTGCATATGACAATACAATACCCTTATTAAGTGATAAACAACACAAGTCATTTATATATATTAAGAAGAGTGTAGGGCCAAGGATACTTCCTTGTGGGATACCGTAGCAACTGCTTTTTTGTTCTGAGCTTTGATATTCATCGATTTTAACACACTGGTAGCGATCGTTAAGGTAATCACTAAAAAGTTGTAGTTGTGTTCCTCGAATGCCCCATCTTTCAAGCTTATTTAAGAGTAGGGGACACGATATTGTGTCAAAAGCTTTTGCTAGGTCTAAAAATATCCCTAAGGTATACAAGCCGTTATCCAGGTTCATACTAATAAAATTTGTTAGTTGGTGAACTGCTTGGTCAGTGGATTTTTTGGGTCGAAAGCCGTATTGTTGGTCCGAAAGCAATTTATTACTTTCGATATAATTAATTAGTCTATTGTTAATGATTTTCTCTAAGATTTTTGAAATTCCTGTTAGTACTGCAATTGGTCTATAATTATTTATACAATTTCGCAATCCACTCTTAAATACAGGGGTGACCAAGGCCTGTTTCAGCAACTTGGGAAATATTCCTTTATCTAAACATAACTGGATAATGTGAGTTAAAGGAGCAGACTGTTGGGTATATTATCATAACCCACGGCACAAGATTCTTTTAGCCCTTCTATAATATTTGTTACCTCATCAACATCGGTATCCAATAACACAAAGGAGTTAAGCGTTCGAAGTGTCTGTTGTGTGTTTGATATGCGGGAGTATTGAGTGGTTAATCTGGCATTTTGTTGGATAGTTTTTTCTGCTAAATGTTTACCAATGTTGATGAAAAAGTCATTTGCTTTATTCACTGCGTCATATGGGTTTTGCTCAACAGATAAAAGGTCAAGAGGTGGTTCTTGGATTTTGGATCTAATTGCATTGGTTTTAATATATTTCCAAACGAGTTTGCTGTTTTTACCAGCTTTTTGCAGTTGAATCCTATCATATTGACGTTTAATCTTTTTTAACAAGTTATTACAAAAGTTCCTGTATCGTTTGTAAATCAGTGTGAGTTGATGGTTATCCGGTGCACATTTGGATTTATGATGAAGGTGATCCCTATGTCTAATACACCGAACAAGTCCGGGCGTGATCCAAGGCTTGATGTTGCAATACCTTCTTGGAATCACTTTGATTAACGAATTTTTCTTAATTGCTGACTGTAATTGTTCGACATAATATTGCAAACAAGCATTTGGATCATACGAGTTATAAACTGGGTCAAGATTTATGCTGCGAATATCATTTTCAACGCTTGTCATGTTGAGTGTCATAGAGCTACGTGTGCAATTTAATCTAGGTGAAGAAATTTGTACTGTTAGTAAAATGGCTTGGTGATCGGTTAGTGATGAGTTAGTAACTAATGTCTTTGATTGCCGTTTTGATTTAATAAGAATATGGTCCAAACAGGAGCCACTTTGATGGGTAGGGTAACAATGAGCTGGTAAGAGTCCATGAAATGAGCAAATATCCAGGTACCGATATGCATGTGCATCCATGTCCTCTGCCACAATATTTATATTGATGTCACCTATTAGTATAATATTCTTAAACGACGATAGTTTTTCTAAGTTAATATTAAGTGAGTCTAAGAAACCGTCAATAGCTTGAGATGGAGGCCTATATATTGCTATTATCACTGTATCAGGGACAATTGTAACCAATAAGCAATTGCAATTTAGAAAGTTGGGTTCACTTACCAATGTTCTTAAATTACTTTTAATATATACTACAACGCCATCGTTTTGGTTAAAGAAATTTCCAGTTTTGTGACGGTTAAAGCCGTCAATGAATGGTAAGTCGGTCGTTTGTTTGGACAACCAGCATTCCGTCAATACAATAATGTCGCACGATATGTCGAGATTTTGTAAGAGAACTTTTAAACCTTTAAAATTTCGAGTTATGCTTCTTATATTTTGAGTAAGTAAATTCAAAGTATTATCTCCAGTATACACCATATTTTTACACTCCGCAATATTACAAATTTTAGCTTCAGACACGGAAAAACTGTCTAGATCACTAATTAGTTGACTGGCCATAATATATATATTAAATTAACCTACTTTTATGTGCTAAATTAAAAGATAGTTTCGGCGCTCTTAGGCGCCTTCATAGTCTATGGAGTTTAAGTAATTATTTTCTGCATTTTTACGTGCCGGGCAATTCACGTCGCCAGTAGGATGATCACTCTTCCTTTTAAAACGTCTGCACGTCGCACACTGGGGCTGAGAAAGTTTGTTAAGACACTCTTTAAATGAGTGCCCTGTTTCGCCTCACAGTTATCATAACTTACACTTATAGATAGTATTTGATTAAATTAAAAGCGAGACTGCCTCGTTGGCCGAGTGGTCACAATTGCGACTGCCGGGTAAGGGGTCTCGGGTTCGATTCCCGGGTCGCGCAAAGTATTACTGGGTTTTTAAAAATTCTCAGTAGTAGCACGGAGTCTGGAACTGTGCCCGGTATATGAGAATAGGCTCACCCCCTATTACATGGGACGCATAACATAAATAGTGAAAAGTGGGTGTTACATTGTACAGTGGTATAATGTGCACCTCTGCCTACCCCTTCGAGGATAAAAGGCGTGATGATGTTATGTAAAACCGAGAAACAAACATATTCAGTCAAACATCATCCACATCAAAAATACTGCATCCATCCAGTAATCCTAATAACGATATCGAATGAGGTGTACAGAAAACGATTAGTTGGGAAATGAAATAAGGAAACTGCTCGCGTGATACCGGCTTATTACTAGCCGGCAATATCCGCTGGTGAATAATTTAAGTTCGCGGCCCGATCCGAGGTTCGCTGTACAAACACGCCGACTATACACCGCCATTTTTAATATTGTAATTTGTTTGGATTTCTATGAGAGCTGGATTAAATTATGTATATGATTTAGTTGAAAGAACTGATTGAACTTGAGAAAATGATGTTGTTGGATAAGGGTATTATGATGGAAGTTAGAAAATATATTTTTTGCTGTTGATTATTGATGCCAGTCGGTTATATTATAATTATGTACATAACTTACTTGGTGTATCAGATAGATGGCTTGTTTTACCGTGCTTGCCATATTTAATAACATAACATCATAACATCACGCCATTTAACCCCCGAAGGGGTAGGCAGAGGTGCACATTACGGCACTTACTGCCACTGTATAATGTAACACACACTTTTCACTATTTATGTTATGAGTCTCATGTAATAAGAGGTGAGCCTATTGCCATATACCGGGCAAAATTCCAGACTCCGTGCTACTACTGAGATTCTTTCAAAAACCAAGTAATACTTTGCCTGACCTAGGAATCGAACCCGAAACCCTTTGCCCAGCAGTCGCACTTGCGACCACTCGGCCAACGAGACAGTTGCAACCGTAAAGTAACATATTTACTTTTACAGTATCTATTTTCGAGGTCAAATTTAGAGATTTTAGATAGTCTAGCATACTAGACTACTAGTAATAAAAAACTTGTGTGACCTTGGAGGTTTCTCAAAGCATTCTCTATACTACATTGAATACTTATCTCTAAAAATGTCACCTTAATAAATATGCAAGGTATGGAAGGAAGGCTCTCCACAATTATGCCGCATAAAATATGACTGGTGGGGTTTACTACGCGACAAATAATTTATCAGCTCTTCTCCCCCTTTTTGTGTCTTTGTTTATAGGTTAAACGACTGTTGTGCTATTATATCTTGTTAGCAACTGTTTTATTTATTATTACTGCTATTTTGGATTGCTGAATGTGATGGTTGATAGGTTTATCCTGTTTAGTGTATTTTACTATTGAATTTTGTAATCTCAAAATTCACAGCATACAAGAATAGAAACTAGAGTCGAGCTCATTTCACGGAATGTTATAATAATTTATAATTAAAATCTACTTTTTGAGTCTGACTGTTATATGTTCCTAACAAAATTCTAATTTATGAAATGCACTAATGATGGTCGAAGTACTGATTGATAGTTTATTTGCGACTGTTTCTATTCTAGGTCTGCCTCGTTGGCCGAGTTGTCACAAGTGCGACTGCCGGGCAAGGGCTCTCGGGTTCGATTCCCAGGTAGGGCAAAGTATTACTGGGTTTTTCAAAAAAATCTCAGTAGTAGCACGGAGTCTGAAAATGTACCCGGTATACACCCTATGACATGGGACTCATAACATAAATAGTGAAAAGTGGGTGTTGGTTCTGTGTGCACCTCTGCCTACCCCTTCGGGAATAAAAGGCGTGATATTATGTTATGTTCTATTCTAGGTTCGCGGACGTAGCCACGTAGTAACATACACACACGCTTACACATTTAGCTTAGTATACGCTGTGTATCCCTACATGCTTATTAGTCGAAAAGTGTGGATAATATTAATCTTAAATCGAATCAAAGAATAGTTCAGATATTATTTTGTTTAGAAGCTTTGATCAAACTCAAATGCACCAATTCAGAGCTGCAAATGCAAGCTGTGAGTTAATTTTCATTCAGCAATTTACATATAGTGCAGCAGCTACATGGGGGAATATTGCGTTTCACTGAATGTTCTATTCATAAACATATCTATCTCTATTCCAGTACTAATACAACGTGTATCCAAACAGCGATTAGTTTACAAATTGGGCTTCGTATGTAGCTATATATCATAGATTTCTCATTTAATGCAAAATCGTGAATATATTGAACGTTTCCAAGCATACGACTGTACAACATTAATGTTATATACTATAGCTGAACAATTAAATAGCAACAGATTATTTCTTAACTGGCAGACCCTTTTTTACCCTTGATTCAAGAACTGTATATAAGATAATTACCATACATATCACTATACAGATTTCTAGGCTTAGCATTTTTTTTTATTTATTTATTTAGGTCAGCCAACGACTGTTTACACATCATATTACAACAAATCGGTTTAGATACAATATGCATTTGCTAGTGTAACAATCAATTAAAGGCTAACACATCATGCTCAAGAGAATAGTTAGGTATTAGCCCAAGTTTAAATTATTAAATTAAATTAAATTAATAAACATAAAATACAACTATTAAATCAACACAAAAATTAAATTATTAAACACAAATAATAGTTTCCCATAAACAGAAATCTATTTAAGGTGAACACACAATTAGAACAAACATAGGAAACAACAATAAAAAATAAGAAAAAATAAAACAATTAGCATCTCATACATTATGCATTCTTAGAATAGACAGATAAAGATTAGATTTCATCAAATTACAATAGGTTACATTAGGTTTCATTCACAACATAATTATTCATTTACATAATTAATTAATTAATTAATTAATTTCACCAAATGAACTTTTTCAAATTGCGACAGTACCATCATGATGCTTATATTGCAACCAATTGCAACCATAATAATAATAACTCCCATGTTCCCAGTCTGCATTTCATTCATTAAAACATGTATTAAAAATCTTGAACACAAATAAACACACAATAAAACTAGATATTCACATAAATAACATTAACTGGGGAATGTTAAAAGTTTGATGAGACGTAAAAGTAGTTTAATCGTGAAATAAACTCAAACATGCCCCGACAACGCTCATTCATCACGCGACCAGCTGAAGACGTAGTCGATTGTACCGCACAGCTCACTCGGTAACTGTGACGAGTGTGACGTACTTATGAAATCAGAAGTTCTATTTTGTATCACTGTGTTAGTTATTGAAGCACTAAATACTTCTTTAGTAGTTGGTATTATAAAAATTACCGATATTTAATATCTTCTGTAGTTAATATACGGATAATGCTCTATTTTTGACGTTTCAAAAGTAAATTTTTGGTTTAATTGACATAAATGCTTTGAATTGGCTAATCAACACATAAAAAGGCTCATCCAAATTAAATCATTACGTGAGTCTCGGAATTTTGTAAGAATATGTCGTTGAAAAATCTTAAATGATTGTTTAAGTAGACAAATACTACTTTGTAAGAATACAAGTGGTCGCAAGTGCGACTGCCGGGCAAGGGGTCTCGGGTTCGATTCCCGGGTCGGGCAAAAGTATTACTGGGTTTTCAAAAATTCCCAGTAGTAGCACGGAGTCTGGAATTGTGCCCGGTATATGGCAATAGGCTCACCCCCTATTACATGGGACTCATAACATAAATAGTGAAAAGTGGGTGTTACATTGTACAGTGGCATAATGTGCACCTCTGCCTACCCCTTCGAGGATAAAAGGCGTGATGATGTTATGTTAAGAATACAACCCTTCCTTTTTTAATATTTATCTGTAAGACTTAAAAACTCGATGTAGAAACCTATAGCATTTATTCTAAATGTTACATTGACTATAGTCAGAATTTTAATTAGATTCCAGATTTGACAATAGCTACTGTCATTTTGGGAAATAATGATACCACATATAACAGTGTAGTGATGAACACAAAAATCGATGAACAATCAGTGTGTGTGTTTTATAATAAATGTTACAGAAAGTGACAGGATAGCGATAGCGATGACGGCGACAATTTATAAAATAACTTATTACCATAATACATCTATCTGTTTTATTCGTCATGTTCCTTCGTGTTCAAAAAATGTAATTTTTTTATATATTTCACACACAATTATAAAAGAAAAGTCTCAGATCGTTAATTAATTGTCAAAACTAAATTATCGGTTCAGAAGTATTTAATTTCCTGATATACTTAGTTTACGGGAGTAAAATTATAAACGAGAAGAATCGATCCAGAAATATTGCATTTCCATATCGAATAATTTCACAATGTCACTATTTAGTACTTGTCATAACGTTGCAACACTGAAATTGTCAAGTCTGGAATCGAATTAAAATTCCGAGTGTAGTATTTCTGCACTTCACTCTACGACATGACACGTACAAATCCCGCGTCGCGTCACTCGAACACGTGACAATTGACACATGTTGACACATGTCATTGTGACGTGTCATTATTAAAATTGTTTGTTGTTGCACCATCGCGCCGCGCACCGGGTGCTGTTCGCGAGAGGGAAATGTGTGTATATGAACTGTGATACTTATTGAAAGTAATGAACTTTGTTGGGTTGGAATGTAACTTTATATGTATAAAGATATGGTGAAGTATTTCGGTGTGAGTAGATCTAGGCACTAGGTGTGATAATTAGGTAATGATCTAGTGTGTCAGCATGAGTGTATATAATATTTATGCTGTCGTACACATATATATCCTGAGGCACAAAATCATTGTAACATATTGATATAATATAGATATCAAGTTAGGCAGTTGTATTTCGAGTATTTGTACATGAATATTGTATACTTAGTCAATTCGAGAATCAAGTGTAAGTTTTCCTTAACTGTAGTGCCTATCAAATTAAAACATCCCGCAAGTCTCTCTAGTTAAGCAATACAACACAGATGTAAGACGCCAAAAATAACCTGCGCCATTATTAAAAGTAAATCTACGAAGCAAGAATGATAATTAAATTAGAGCGAGCTAAATATAAGTCGTTTAAACAATGGCATTCGAAATTGAGGCTGGATTTAAGCACAACTTTACTGATACCGGTCTAAATATACGTTCATACGGCACACTAATAAAGCTGTAAGCTATTGTGAGCGTCCATAACTGCTATATTGTGCTGCGTTAAACAATAATCTGTATCTGCAATATTACAGTTCGCTTCACCGACTATTCGGGCATTATGAAGTTGTTCGGACGGTTTCTAGCCATAAAGTACTGTATTGTAGGATGGTTTTTGAATGGCAATAAAGTAACGAGCATATTGATGTATTGTATTATATTATATTTGAATTTATTTTTGAAGAACATATGGAGTAATACGCTTTTTTTAAGGGGGGAAAATCATCGTATGACTGCTCCCGCCTGAGTGAGGCGCGAGGAGGTGTCAGACTCTTACTGACTAAAAACCACCCCGTTCCTTCTCCTGCACGTCGAGCCGGAGCCCCGGTTACCCGTTAGGTTCTCCGCGACTCCGAATCGGCATCGGCCCTATTGGGCCCCATCTGTATTGGTCTGATGGCTCTTTGAGGCGCGCGCGGAACGCGACGCGCCGTACGCTCGGGTCTGTTTCTCGTTGGACGGGGAGCCATCAATGCTCGTCGTCCGCAGTCCCGCGCTTACGGTGGCCAGAGATCGTCCCGCGATCCCCGACGCCCGGTGTGTCCTTCGCGATGGCTGAGTTGCGAGGAGGCAGCGCTTCGCTGCTGCACGCGTCCCGGCTCCTCCTTAGCTAGCATGACTGCTTCGCAAAAGGAGGAGACCGGGTGGCAAATCGCCGGCGAGGCGAGGAGAGTCGCCAGGGAGGGCCGGAAGCGCCGCAAGAAGGCGCAGCGGCAGCGACGGCAGCAGCAGCGCAGGGAGAAACGCGCTGCTGCCTTGCTCCTCGCCCCTAAGACCGCGGCTGTGGTCATCACCCTACAGCCGGAAGCGGTCAATAGGGGCGTTACCTACGGCGACGTCCTCGCCAAGCTCAAGGGGGCGGTGACTCCTGCGGAGTTCGGGGCCCCGGACGGGTTTGCAGTCAAAGTGACTGCCACTGGAGCCCGTCTCTTGGAGGTCCCCGGCGCGACCAGCGGCCCATCGGCCGACGCCCTGGCCGAGAGGCTTAGGGCGTGCCTCGGTGCGGACGAGGCCCGCGTGTCCAGGCCCACCAAATGCCTGGATGTCAGGATTTTGGGCCTGGACGACTCCGTAACGGAGAGCGAGGTGGTGGCCGCTGTGGCCAGGACGGGAGGGTGCCCTGCTGACCAGGTCAGGGTGGGCACTATCCGTCCGGATAACTCGGGGCTGCGCACGGTGGTGGTCAGCTGCCCCGTCACAGCGGCCAAGAAGCTGAAGGAGGGCAAAAGGCTCTTGGTGGGATGGGTCTCGGCGCAGGTCAAGCTGCTCGAGACCCGGCCTCTGAGGTGCTACCGCTGTCACGTGGGGGAGCACGTGAGTGTCAAATGCACCTCGGAGGTGGACCGCAGCGACTGTTGCTTCCGCTGCGGTCGGCCCGGTCACAAGGCCGGCTCGTGCAATGCCCCGCTGCACTGCAACGCATGTGCGGCGGCTGGCAAGCCGGCCAATCACCGGGTCGGGAGCAAGGGCTGCTCCCCTCCTGCTAAAAAGGGCAAAGGTAGGCCCTCCGCCGCCCCTGCCGTTTCCGCCGCCGCCGCCGCCACTGCCACCGCAGTCGCCGCTGCCGCCACTGAGGAGGTCGGAATGGACTGTCAATAGTGGCTCCATTCCGCCTCCTCCAGGCGAACATCAACCACTGCGCCGCTGCTCAGGATCTCCTGCTCCAGAGCATGGCGCAGTGGTCGATCAATGTCGCCGTGGTCTCCGAGCCGTACTTTGTCCCGCCCAGGGATCACTGGGTGGCGGACCTGGACGGCTCGGTGACCATCATCTCGTCGGCCGCCGCCGGTACCCCGACTCTTGAGGCTGCTCAAAGAGGCCGGGGTTGTGTCGCAGCACGGTTCGGAGAGCTCGCTGTGGTGGGCGTGTACTTCTCTCCGAACCGAACTCTCGCCGAGTTCCACAACTCCTTGAGGGAGTTGGTCACTGTCGTCGTCGGGTTCCGTTCCCTCCCCGTGCTCGTCCTCGGGGACTTCAACGCCAAAAACTTGGCTTGGGGTTCCCGGTTCACCGACGTCCGGGGTAGGATGGTGGAAGACTGGGCCCTTGAGATGGGCCTAGTCGTCCTGAACCGGGGTTCTGTCCCCACATGCGTGCGGATGCAGGGCGAGTCGGTGGTGGACATCTCGTTCGCCAGCCCTGCTCTGTCACCGCGTATTGTTGACTGGCGCGTCATGGAGGAGGTGGAGACGTACTCCGACCACCGGTATATCCGGTTCGACGTCTCCGCCGAGTCCGCAGACCCGCCGGTCAGACAGGCCCCATGTGGCCCGCGTTGGGCGCTGAAACAGCTGGACCGGGAGCTGCTCCTGGAAGCCGCCATCGTGCAGGCCTGGGTGATACCACCGGTCAGGCCTGCCGACATAGACGATGAGGCCAAGTGGCTCCAGGACGCCATGTCCAGGATCTGTGACGTGGCGATGCCCCGGATCCGGTCGAGGCAACAAAAGCGCCAGGTGTACTGGTGGTCGCAAGAGCTAGCAGCTCTACGCAAGGCGTGCACTGCTGCGCGACGCCAGTACACTAGGCACCGCAGGCGCCGCATCCGTCCTCCTAATGCGGAGGCTAGAGAGGCGGAGTTGTACGAGGGATACAGGGCGGCCAAGGCCCTCCTCAAGGTGGAGATATTGCGGGCCAAGGAGGAGGCCCGCCGAGAGATGCTGGGGACTCTGGACAGAGATCCGTGGGGACGCCCGTACCGGATGGTACGCGACAAGCTCCGCGCTTGGGCTCCCCCGCTCACCCAGAGTCTCCGGCAAGAAGTCCTGGAGGAGGTGATTGGCACCCTGTTCCCTCGACTGTGGAGGGGGTTCACCCCTCCGTATATGACTCCGCCCCCTGCGGTGCCCGACGCGGGCTACAGCGACGACGACGACGACATCGTCCCAGAGGTGACCGAGGCAGAATTGAGAGCGGCGGTGCGCCGGATGGGCGCCAAGAACACCGCCCCAGGACCCGACGGCCTGCATGGCAAGGCATGGGTCCTGGCCTCAGAGGCTCTCGGGCCTCGATTGATTGGTCTCTACAGCGCATGTCTGGAGAGAGGCCAGTTCCCGCTTCTCTGGAAAGCGGGAAAACTGGTCCTCGTGCGGAAGACGGGGCGCCCTGCGGACTCTCCGTCCGCGTACCGGCCCATAGTGTTGCTCGACGAGGTGGGGAAAGTCTTCGAAAGAATCATTTCGAACCGCCTCGTCGCGCACCTGACGGACATTGGGCCGGACTTATCGGACGGCCAGTTCGGCTTCCGCAGAGGGCGCTCCACGGTGGACGCCATCATGCGCGTTAGAGACCTCACGACGGGGACTGCAGTGTCCAGGGGTAAGGTCGTAGTGGCGGTGTCTCTGGACATCGCCAACGCCTTCAACTCCCTGCCCTGGAGCTGCATCTTGGAGGCACTCCGATATCATCGGGTGCCTACCTACCTCCGTCGTGTAATCGAGGCTTACCTGACGGACAGGTCCGTCAGCTACCCCGGTCACCGGGGCGAGTGGAACCGGCGAGAGATGTCACGCGGTGTTCCACAGGGTTCGGTTCTGGGGCCGCTCCTGTGGAACATCGGCTATGACTGGGTGCTGCGCACCGACCTCCCGAACGGCGTTAGCACAATATGCTACGCCGACGATACGCTGGTGCTAGCGCACGGGAGGTCACACCAGGCGGCGGCCGACTTAATGGCGACAGCGGTTGCGACAGTCGTTGAGAGAATCCGGCAGTTGGGACTCGAGGTGGCGCTCCACAAGTCCGAGGCCATGTGTTTTCATGGCCGCGGGAACGCGCCACCTCCGGGTGGGTCCCAAATAACGGCGGGAGGAGTTACCATCGGCGTCGAGACGACGATGAAGTACCTAGGACTCGTCCTCGACAGTCGGTGGAACTTCATAGAGTACTTTCGACGTTTGGCTCCAAAGTTGGAGAGGACGGGGGCTGCGTTTAAACGCATCCTCCCCAACCTCGGGGGCCAAACGCCTCCTGCCGGAGGTTATACGCCGGGGTCGTGCGGTCCATGGCCCTCTACGGCGCCCCTGTTTGGGCGCCAAACCTGTTGCGGCGTCCCGCTCGGACGCTGCTCATGGCACAGAGGGTCATGGCGATCCGAATGATCCGCGGATACCGCACGATCTCTGGGGAGTCGGCGAACCTCCTTGCCGGATTACCGCCGTGGGATCTGGAGGCGAAGGTGCTCGCGCGCGTGTACAGCATGCGCGCGGAGGCACGTCGCCGGGGCGAAACTCCGCTGCCGCGCCAGATAAGTGCGTGGCGGGATGAGCTCCGGCGCGATCTCATGGCGGAGTGGCAGCAACGACTGTCGCAACCGAGGGCTGGGCTCGCTGCCATCGCAGCGGTAAGTCCCCTCTTTGAGGAGTGGCTTGAGAGACGCTACGGCGTCCTCACCTACCGCCTGACGCAGGTCCTCACCGGACATGGGAGTTTCGGGAGGTACCTGTGTCTGATGGGGCGGGAGGAAACGCCCGGGTGTCATCACTGCGAGGACCGCCCTGAGGACACGGTGGAACACACGGTGGGAGAATGCCCTTCGTGGGCTGAGCACCGCCGTGTCCTCAGGGAAGTGATCGGCGATGGCGACCTCTCGCGTCCGGGTCTAGTGCAGGCCATGATGCGGAGCGAGGGGGACTGGGATGCCGTCTCCTCCTTTTGCGAAGCAGTGATGCTAGCTAAGGAGGAGGCGGGACGCGTGAGGCAGCGAAGCGCTGCCTCCTCGCAACCCAGCCATCGCGAAGGACACACCGGGCGTCGGGGATCGCGAGACGATCTCCGGCCACCGTAAGCGCGGGCCTGCGGACGGCGAGCATGGGTGGCTCCCCGTCCGACCAGAAACAGACCCGAGCGTACGGCGTGTCGCGTTCCGCGCGCGCCTCAAAGAGCCATCAGACCACCACAGATGGGGCCCAATACGGCCGATGCCGATTCGGAGTCGCGGAGAACCTAACGGGTAACCGGGGCTCCGGCTCGACGTGCAGGAGAAGGAACGGGGTGGTTTTTAGTCAGTAAGAGTCTGACACTCCCTCCCGCCTCACCCAGGCGGGGGCAGTCATTCGATGATTTTCCCCCCTTAAAAAAAAAAAAAAAAAAAAAGGAGGAGACGGCATATGGAGTAATAAGTTACGATGCATGCCTAGATCAATTGGAAATAGCCATAGATATAATAAAATAGCACATAAAATAATAAAAGAAAATGTCTTCAATTACAAACTAGAAACAAATAATTGACTTACGTCGCATTAGAATGTACAATTTTATCAACATACATAAATTCACACGTGATAATTGTACTCAACTTGTCACCGAGTTGAATAAATAATAACATGTCTTTCTACCAATAAAAGCTATTTCGGAATTTTCGGAAAATCAAGTGTTCCCAATACTCGGTAACATAAATCAAAAACCGGTTTAAATGAATGTTGTTCAATAATGTATGAAGGGTTATACAAATACACCGTGATTTCCGAATGCCAAATATACTGGTAGGTATTTTTATTGAAAGCCCTGAATTATGAATTATCTTCTCTTATTTGCTGTACCCTGTTTGATTGTTTGCTTATAATAACTGTATAGTGATTAAAACTATTTTTGTAATATTGTTAACATATGTGACTGGTTTTTGTTTTGCTGGTATGTATGTACAAATAATAACTCATAAAATTATTAACTCTCAATAATTGTGTAAACTTTATTCAAATGTATATAAAGTATATAGACTGCTAATTATTAAAATGTATATAAAGTGTATAGAAGACAAATAAAAGTAAATAGACTGCCTCGTTGGCCGAGTAGTCGCAAGTCCGACTGCCGGGCAAGGGGTCTCGGGTTCGATTCCCGGGTCGGGCAAAGTATTACTGGGTTTTAAAAATCTCAGTAGTACCACGGAGTCTGGAAATGTGACCGGTATATGGCAATAGGCTCGCCCCTATTACATGGGACTCATAACATAAATAGTGAAAAGTGGGTGTTACATTGTACAGTGGCATTAAGTGCCGAAATGTGCACCTCAGCCTACCCCTTCGGGGATAAAAAGGCGTGATGTTATGTTCTGTTTATTCAATATTTATTTACGTAATAGTATCACATCAACATTATATTCATATAAGGCTTCAATTGGAAACTTATCACTTAGTAGAATGTGTGTCGGAATGTTGCTCAAAATTAGCAAACTCATTTCGGGCATGTTTACGAGTCGACGGGCGTTGGATTTCTTTTTTGGTGTTTTAGTAAGCTATGGAGTTTCTTGCTCGTTCTTCTCCATAGGAATCTACACGTTGGAATGAGCAAATAGCTTCACTTTTAATTTTTTTTGTTGACGTTCAAAAGTGCCATTCTGGCCTAATTGAAATAAATGATTTTGACTTTGACTTAGTATTTCCGATTATTAAGTTTAGTTTAGCCAAGAATTTGTTTTTTTTTGTGATTTTGTTATGTTTGGACGTAACATAGATTTAGTTTTTAAAGCCTAGCTATCGCAATGGAGAAACCTGTCATGATAGTTTAAGTAAGGTTATATAAATAATAAATAAATAAAATATATTTTTTTAAATTTTAGCTTGCAATGTTCCTCTGGTGTTGCGTGTGTCCATGACCGGCGCTGATCGCTTACCATCAGGTGATCCGTCTGCTCGTTTCCTCCTATTCCATAAAAACATACTATTTTAAAGTATGTGTGTCAGAGCCTTAACTCCCACTTAATTTCGTTAATTTAATGACCAATTAAATGACACGCACTTAGACACTTATGTACGCAAACGACCAAATAACCTCATCAACAACGCGTCATTAATTTCCCGCCCACCACAATACAATATGGCTGACCGTACATTTTTCTAAATACATCGAACGTACGAGGTACACTCAAACCCCGTGAGGTTTTAATTAAATGAATTAATCAAACCCCTTTTGCAACGAGTTTTGTGGCTGTGTTGCGTCAATCACGTGACGTGGCGGTTTGTGAGTGTGTTTTTTAATTAATATGTGCATGTCTGTAAGGGAATGTGTTCAGCCAGCGCCGCCATTGTGGAAAGTAAAACTTCGATGATATGTCACATCGTTGCGTTACGTTGGGACATGTTTTCGAAATTTATACCGAATTTCGTAAATTCAGAATTTCGGAGTTGCTAAAAGGGACTAAAATGAAAATTGAATTCAAGAAAACAGATCGGTTGTGTACATATTCATATTTCTGCAACCATTTCTTTAAGGGGGGAAAATCATCGAATGACTTCTTCCGTCTATGTGAGGCGGGAGGGAGTGTCAGACTCTTACTGACTAAAAACCACCCCGTTCCTACTCCTGCAGTTTGAGCCGGAGCCCCGGTAACCCGTTAAGTTCTCCGCAGCTCCGAATCGACATCAGCCTTATTGGGCCCTATCCGTGATGGTCTGATGGCTCACAGAGGCGCGCGCGGGTTTCTGTAACCGAAGCTACAAGTAAATTAATAATCAGACAGAAGTCTGCATCGCTGTTCTGCAGGGTGCGGGCCGGTTCCAACGCCATTCTGAAAATCATTGCAGGGAGGTACGGTTCACCTATAATAAATGGTATCGTGCGAAGATGTATTCCCAATAGCAGACTTGTGACAAAATATGTACTAACATAGTGTTTAAAATTTTAAAATAAACATTATTTAATTTATTTTTTTATTATTTTATTTAATAATCCCTTTAGTAGTAGATAGTATTATACTAAAATGTCATCTTTCATTTCAGCCAAAACAAAAAATAGCAACTCGGCTCAAAATATTAGTTACTTTGCAAAAAATAAAAAGTTACAAAGGTCTAAATCCACACATTGAACTACTCAAACCGTCTGGCTCCCAACCTTTAAAATACCCAAATCAGTATTACCATAACAAGGAGGTCGGTACATATTAAATGCATTTGCAGCAAACGAATAATTAATCTCACACAAATCAAAGCCAGTAATTCTTCCCGAAGGATAGCCTCCCTGAGGAGTTGAGCATGTGTGCTGACTTTACGATGTAAATATCTGTTCCCTCTACCATGGGTGTGAAACAATAGTACGTTTGTCAATACTCGATAGCGACAACGTAATTTTTTTATGCCAAGTTTTAGTTCCGTTAATGACCACTAGAGGCGTTGTAAAATTAGCATACAAAATTACATCGTTGCTATCGAGTATCGACAAATACTGCTACTTTAAAGTTCAACTCATGGTAGAGGTAATGATACTCGCAAGGGTAGCACGGGTACGCGTCTGAACGTTGCATAATTTAAGTGGAACGGGGCGCTAGGAATAACTAGAACATTCCTTGTTTCTAGACATTTGTCTGGTTTACCTGAATATGTTAGTGAGCTGTGGAGCCGTGTCCGGGCTGAGACAGAGTCAGGCTCTCGAGAGTGCTGCGAGAATTGTTTTTCGTTGAATACACTACACATGTGTGTAATGCGTCTGAAGTGTGGCTTATGTTAGTGTAGTTAGGTTCTAGTTACAGCTGTTAAATTTGTTTTGAAAAATGGGGCTAAACAGAAAATACTTTTAGTATCTAGTTTACATAAATGCATTGCAGTGATTCATATTTATGTTTGATCGAATGCTTATAAGTTTTCATAGATGTTGTCGATTTCGAAGGTTTAAAGAAGTCGTGATTGGTTTGACTGATAACATAACTGGATCAATAAATTATCTGCTCTGTAAGCAAACTTCTAACAGTTGTTACAACAACTGTACGTAGCTAACAGCACCTATTCTACGTATACGTCAATTACTACGAAACAGCAGTAACAGTGTATTCACAACTACGTATAAACTTCGACGCTGACGTCCACACTAAGTTCACCTGTAGTTCGAGCACCGTCTTCGAGTGTAAACTGTTGTAATATGTAATGGGCGTGAATGTTCCATTAATTTCTAACCTTATACCGTTTATGGTCATGTATTTAAACTACGATAGATGTTTAAGTTTACATTTTGGCAGATTTTTGGAAAAGTCAATTATCATTTTCTTTTTTCCTTGCGTAGTTTTTTATACATTTAGGAAGTTAGTTGCTTTACGTGTAAGCATTTATTTTTGGTAAACAGATAAGTATGTAGGAATCGTAGTAATTGACGTTCAATAGTCTCCTACCCCCATGGGAGACACGCGTGAAGTTATGTATGTATGTTTGTTGTACTCCCTTTTTTGACCCCAAGATCTTAGGTTAGGTGTAACCTTATTTTTTATGAATTTTACCTGTTCTTACCAATCTGTTGTTATATCAGGCTAATGTCATACCGAGCATCAGTCAGATACACCACTATGGAGAATTCCAAAATCGTTTAATCTAATTATACTTTCGCTGTACCTGACACTGAGCTTAACAGACCATTATGTTCAAAATAGAGAAGAATTTTGATTTCATCCATGAGCGCCCACAGGTAACCCAAAGATTACGTGAAGGAATCATCAATAGTCTATGGGAGTCCACTAGCAAAACAAGTGGAACAAGTGAATTACGAAAATAGGCTACAAAATAGCACTTCTACACGTCAATTTTTCCTCCCGCCTCACGCAAGCGGGAGTAGCCATACGATGATTATGCCCCTTAAAAAAATCGTCATTTTAAAAAAAAGATGATTCAGATACTTCTTAACTGACTACTCTGAGAAGAACTGCCGAAACAAATTCTATAAGCCTCCAGGAAAGAGGTTTCCCCACGCTTGGCTGGCGGATTTAAAATCGCAGTTTGAAAGGTAGAGTGGTTCTGCTCAATCTCTGTTAAATGTAGTCTCATTATTGTCTCTTACACCACCCCTGAGAAGTGTAGAGTCAGTGGTAAAATTAATGTAATCTACCTTTGCTCTTACCACACGGTGACTTCTATCTACAGGTAGCCTTAATGATTACGTGGAAGTATATGAGCTGACAATCCGATTCCAATCAATAGCAAGGCGTGCTTGTTTTGAGCCACTTCAACTAAAACGTGACTTTTGGCGAGTACACCGTGATTGGCCCCGGATTACACGCTCAAGTATGTGTTTATCGCTCAAGCCCCTCTTGCTTTGAGCCGCTCAGTTCAAAGTAATTCCCAGTTTGTGGAGCGAAATTGTAAGGAAAATTATTTTTACTTATCTATAAAGTAGACGAGATTATGAATTGAAATTAATATTTGAAGCTTGTTTATTGGACATCAAAATACTTTTAAATCCGTCTTATAAAAATATATCTGTGGTAGTTGAGGAAAATTAATTTTCTTCATTTTACCTGGGTAGCAATGTGTTATTAAACTCAAACTCAAACTCAAAAGCATTTATTTCAATTAAACCATAATTTGGTACTTTTGAAACGTCAACAAATATGAGATATATAATAGTCTGTCAGTCTGTCCGTCAGTGAAGCTAGGCGCTCGTTCCAAAATGTCGATTCGAGTGGAGAAGAACGAGCAAGAAACTCCATTCGTTACTCTTTTAAAAAAAGTCTGTTTTACATTGCTCTGATACATATTCCAATATTGTACACACATGTGAGAATAATGTAAAGACATACCTGACGCAACATACAAATAACAGAACATACTAAAATAGAAAAAAAAAAAAAACAAAACCAAGAGAAAACAAATATCTTAAGTCTGACATGGTCCTCACATATGTATACTGACAATCCATATAAAATAGTGCTTCTATACAAGAAAAAAATAAAAAATATACTCTTGTTTAAATAAAGAAAGAAATGCTCGATGCCTCAAGAAAAATAGATTGCCTTCATCGGAATCAAAGTGTTAAATTACCTATTATCGTAATCTGAACTAGGTACTGACTACATTTGAGTATTGTCCAGTGGAGCCGAACCAACACGCTGCCAAGCATTCCTATCCTCAAGATAATCAATCACCCTGTAGTACGCTTGTTTACATAATTCGCGCTTAATATATGTTTTAAATTTGCTTTCATTTAGATCTAGTATGCTATTTGGTATTTTATTATAGCATTTAATACCTAACCCCATAATTATTTGTGTTTGTTTAATTCTCAGTTTATAATTTTATTATGGCTGACATGGCCTTTTAATTTTTAATTTGGTTATTATATACAAGTTGAAAGAAGAAGACAAAAAACATATGCATGTGATCATAATATAATGTCTGATTGGGAATTATAGGAGAATGAAAACAAGTCATGCAATAATAATAATGATAGACGACGTTAAAGACAAAAAACATCGCTGAATAGATAACATTCAAATCCTCAGCAATATTTTAGTCCCTGAATACATGTTCCTGATTATCATGTAGGTATGTACCTCTACATAACGCTAGTTTAACAACTCAAAAAAAAACACATCTTTCTTATTTACTAAACCAAAAATATTACAACTAATAACCAAATTCCATTACCCTTAAGGTCGACAAATCCAAAAAATAGCGAAATTAAACCGTCTATCAAAATGGCCATATGGTCCGGCATTCTCAAAAACAGTTGTTATATTAAAGGGTCCGGGTATTCTAACCCTTCAAATAGAGCATGAAAATTTCAGCTGAAAGGATTAATGGCCGACTGGACCGAATCATTATTTAGGACGGAGTGCGATGCTTCATCCTGATTATGGAGAGTTAGTTGAAAAATAACTTGACTTATGTACTGTGTGTGGCTTTTATCTTGAGTGCTTTATTTTGTACTCACTTTCCTGGTATTATTATGGTACTAGATGCCGGTGTGTATGATGTATTACGCTATGTTTGTTTTGTGATATTTTTTGATTATCAAAAATGTTTCACAATATTTTTTGCTATGATGATGAATTATCAAGGATCAAACGTGGCGAGTGTAGCTTAACTGTTAGTAATTTATGCGAATAGTAAAACTTTATAAATTATATAAGTCCTATTATCCTTTTACACAAAGCTAAAACTACGTGTTATTTGTAAATCTCCAGTTCTAGTTACTCGACCCGCGCTCACTGAGAAATGTTCCAGTTTCCACCCTACTTTATGCAGCAAATTTTTACGTCAACACTCATTATAACAAAATATTCTGCAAACACATTTTGCATTCATAGAAGTTCTCTCAACACCTTCATTTAGACTTTAAAATTCTCTTTTAGAGGAAACTGCATTAGCATTTCTACTTCGTCGCTCAAGTAGTTGTGGGACTCCGGATTATGAGGATTTCAGTCTCAGAGTGATGAAGGATATATTTCACGTGTTATAATTATCATTGTACCAAACCCCGTAACAAGATTCGAGTCTATAAATTAACGGGAACATAACTTATGAAGTGACGCGTTTTCGCTTCTCGGAACTTTATCAATTTAATAAAGTCAGCGAGTTCATGTTAACATTGTGTCAAATTGTAAAGAGGAACACGGTCTGTCAGCTCCAGAATTATGGAGAAATGGAAAACTCGGAATTGCCATCACATTGATTTTAAAGTAACAAAAACACTTCGTGGAAGTCACCTAATAGTGTTAATTTAGTCTTCTCAGATTTACTGAAACAGTTCATTTTGCAAAACGGAAACATTTATAAACTTCAAATGCTATCGACTACATAATTGAATTCATTTAACAAAATAATATCGAAATAAATAACACAATCCTCCAATTTATTGACTCAAATCAAAACAAAACAAAAATCACAAAGCTCTCAATCGAATTTGACTTCAAAAAGGTCCCCTTTAACCCGAATCATTCATAAAATTGACCCTGACACAGAGTCGGTACAATTCCCCTCCGGTGCCCTGGAGTATGATCTCATATAATTCGTTCGGAAAACAAAACATGGAAGTGTATGGTACTGAGCAATGAATAATTCAAAATGTTATTGTATGCGTAAAGGACTTGCAGAACAATGGCATGTGTAAGGTCAGGTTTATGATGAATTATTATTTCTTGTTATGAGAGAATGTATTTACATAGAGTTGAATGAGAGCTATGTTAGAAAAACATAGAACACTCTCATTGTTAGATAACAAAATAATGCGCAGACTATTCTTGAACACAGTCAATCTTTGAGTAACTACCAGCAACAAAAAAATAACAGATCTATATTCATGTTATAACTTTTATGAGACATAGCCCATCAATTATTATGTTTTTAAGTTTTCTCGGGTAACTGTTTGACGAGAAACTCGCTGTCAAGCCATACTAGAGGCTCTTTGAGTAGTACTGCAACAGTCGTATGTCGCAGAATGCTTTTTATCAATATAAGCCTCGACCGTGGCTTGGAACAAGTCGAATTTTGCATCAAAGTTAAGTGAACGTGTGTGATCCGAACAACTTGATAATTATATAAAATCTTCATTCATTCTAATATTCATTATTCTTTAAAAGTATGTAGCTGCACAAATCAGTGTCAAAAGCCAAAAGTTCATTGAAAATCGGTATATTGGTATAACCGTAATCGGATTTAAAATACTTGGTAATCTTTATAATATGGCGAGACATAAGGCGAGCCGTAACGAGGCGAGGCAAGGCAAGGCTTCCACTGCCAATACGGATTTGTGTCGGTCGTAATGTGGTAGCGAACTTTCAGGTTTTCAGACAAAATAATGTTGATATAAGTACGGGTGGTGAAGTGTGAAATTGGATTTCAAATCTTTGAAGAAACTTTTATGAGTGAAGCCTCATAGATACTGTAAGTTTTTTTGTTACATGGTTGTGAACAAAGTTCATTATTCCTCTTTGTTGTCTTGGAACTTGCTGTTAACATTCTCTGATACCTCGTAGACTGCATTGCTTAGGTACCACCGGAGAGATAGTGACCGAACGCAATCCCATTAAAGTGTCAAACACCAAGCGGTCACCGGTGACCGCAACCTATTGTTCTATAATTATGTCTATAATGACGGTACTCGACTAGTTAAATATAAAAAAAATACAATTTACATTGTACCTACAGTGAAATTAAGTACCATAATGTGCATCTCTGACCGTCATAGTAAAACCATAAGGCACAATCAGCTTACTTGTTCGAAAATATCAACATTGAGTTCTAGTAAACTTAAAACCATAAGGCACAATCAGCTTACTTGTTCGAAAATATCAACATTGAGTTCTAGTAAACTTAAAACCACTTTTATAACGATGTTAGCACCTCTACTACAAGTACTGTGTAAATTCTCAGAAATGGATAATAAATATTATGTTACAGAGTGTTGTATAAAATGTGGGGCGTTGTATTTTTATATGAAACTAAGTAAGAAGCAGCTGTCCTGTACCCGACACCTGCCTGCACCGGTTGAATATCAAACGAGCCATGTCCGGGCGTCCGGCCGCCCGGGCAGGCCGGATCGGCAAAAACGGGACGTAAATGAACTCGCTACGCGTAACGAGCAATCTGCTGCCTGAAACTACTTTATCGCTATTATTTGATATGAATATGAATAAAAAGTATAGAGTATTGAGTATCAGGAAGAAAAAGAAATAGAACGAAGTTGAGCACACTTCGATCAGCCTTTAGATTGATATGCTAAACAGTACGTTTCAAAAGTACCAAACTATGGTTTAATTGAAATAAATGCTTTGACTTTGACTTTGACTTTGAGTACCAAGAGTATAGTGTAAAAACCAACAGCTATTCTTATATAAAAATAAATTAAAAACTAACGAGATTAGGTAACTCTTTATTAAAGAAATACTATTGTATTATTAGCTTAATAATTTTTTTTTTACATACATAACATAACATCACACCTTTTTATCCCCGAAGGGGTAGGCAGAGGTGCACGTTACGGCACTTAGTGCCACTGTACAATGTAACACCCACATTTCACTATTTTATGTTACGAGTACCCCATGTAATAGGGGGCCTATTGCCCATATACCGAGCACATTTCCAGACTCCGAGCTGCTACTGAGGTTCTTTTTAAAAACCCAGTAATACTTTGCCCGACCCGGGAATCGAACCCGAGACCCCTTGTCCGGCAGTCGCAATTGCGACCACTCGGCCAACGAGGCAGTTATTTCTTAGTATTATAAATATATTTTCAAGTTCTAGAGGTAGTCATCTCGTTGGTAAATCAACATTATCATATCATAAATCATATTTATGTTATGAGTCCCATGTAATAGGGGGTGAGCTTATTGCCAAATACCGGGCACAAATTGCAGACACCGTTCTACTACTGAGATTTTTTTTTTAAAACTTAGTAATATTTTGCCCGGTTCGGGAATCGAACCCGAGACCCCTTGCCCGGCAGTCGCACTTACAACCACTCGGCCAACGAGGCAGTCAAAAGTTCACTACTGATTTTTCTACAAATACTTTAAAAATATATTCAAAAATATTGTCTCAATTTGTCGGTTGGGTGTGTATGACACCTGTGCAGTTGAGGTACAGTGGATAGCAAACGAAGCAGGACCCTCCACCGCTCGGACGCTACGTCGCGTTACTGAATTGTATGTAGCCATTGAGGACTGGCACAAAAGGATTTATAAAATATATTTCTTGAGTACATTATACAAATATTTTAAAAAAAGGGGCAAAAGAGAGTAAATGTTGGTATATCGACTTGAGATATAATAGTGTGTCTCGCGGAGAGCCTAACGGGTTACCGGGGCTCCGGCTCGAAGCGCAGGAGAAGGAACGGGGTTGTTTTTAATCAGTAAGAGTCTGACACTCCTTCCCGCCACACCCAGGCGGGACCAGGCATTCGATGATTTTCCCCCCTTAAAAAAAGTGTTTATAGCATGAATTGTATAAAAATTGTGTTATACATATATATGTCATAAAAATCTAAGACACCGAGCAGTGACTGGCCTCTTTGACCGACCTGGGTCGAAATGTCCCCACCAAAAACGTAGGTATACGTACGTACTTACTTTAGGCATGATTAACAAACCAACTTGATTTTCCTAATAGTTTATAAGTCACAAACATCTTGACAACATAATAGAAAAGTAATATTCAGTCCTAAACGAAACTATGAAAGACAATGGAAATTGTAAAATGACTCGGTTAGTTCTATTCAAGTCTTCATTGTCTTTAAAAAGTTACGAGTTACACGATGCGGTTGTATAAAGTAATCTCCAAAGTTTAAATTGTTGCGGGACTTCCGAAACTGATGTTTGAATGACAAAACTAGGTATTTTAAAATATAACAAGGCTTTGTCTTTAAAATTATGATAAAAAATCCTTCAAAGGAATTTCGGGCTGAATTCAAAACATCCTATGTATATTTTTTGAGTCATAAAAAATCACAAAATATAATACTCCTAAATATCCATTGAATCGCAATTTGTAGCATACCTAGCATAGTATAAAGTCGTAGAATTTTAAATTCTCAGCCATAAAATTATCGTGTCAGAGAAATTACTTTCAACATTTTTACAGCTCGATTAATTTAATCATTTCAAAGATCAAATTCCATTTACAAATTCATGAACAGCACTTGAATGGAATATTGCTTCAACTATTTTTGTATTTGAGAAATTAATTTAAGTTCTCCAAAGAGGATTGTGAGAGTAGTTTAAAGTTAGATGAGTTCCTCGCTCATTGCCTTCCTTCAGGCTGAAAGGCGAGGTGGGTAATTGCAGAATGTCCTGATGAACTTTCATAAAGATTCTATCTTTTACTCTATTTGGTTTAGTTGCTATGCTTCCTAGAATACTCTCCGAGGTTTCATTTAATTCAAACTCTTTTAACTTTTTTCTCTGATGTTATTAATGTTTTAGACGCAACAGTGAAAGGTTTCTTATTATTTGTAAAACCTTGTACATAGATTACATCGCGCACTAAAGAAAATATTTAATATCTTTCCATTTCTGTACATTTTTATATTCACTAGAGGTGTATCGGATAGAGTGTAGGCGTAGGTAAAACCTTCGAAAAAGGATTAACATTTTCTATTTATTACGAGTGTATTTCATATTCCGATGTGGGACCTAGCAAGTCTTTCATATTAGGAGCTAAAGCAAAAGCTCGTATTCAATTTATGTTGCCTATTTTCGTGTTATTCTTATTTCATAATATTCGTTTACTTTGCTCTAAGATTTTCTTTTCGTAGAAACGTCGAAGAGATGGACATAAATAGAAACATCGTCTGAGTAAAGACTCGGGTGTGTTATTATTCATACGTCGTACTTTTAATATAACACGCACAGGAGCTCTCATTACGACACTACAAATATAAATTAACGTCAGAACTTTTAGATTTACAACAGAAATTATTATCCAACGAATTTAATTTAGCAACTACAACTAGGTAACAAATAGTGGGGCCATATGCGCGTTAAATGTGAGGGTCTAATTTAATCAACACAGACATCTTGGTACCGGTACTCGGTGCGCTCATGAAAATTAATGTCGGTTCCTACAAATGGTCATTTAGCCCAATAACCGGCGGAAAGATTATTTTCCCAACAATTATACGGGCACGAACCCCTAACATACGTAAACTTGTTCATTTATTAATTTACGCATTATTTTCTCTAGTTTCGTTGGATTTTCGACTGTAATCCTTTAAGTCGGTAGAATGTGGGGTAGTTTGTTTTATGGTAATAATATACTGGCTCACAAGTGGTGGTGGGGGCTATTAAAATTTAAGTGAATGCGGATTTTGAACGGCTATGTATTTTCTGAAACTGAAGTAACATTAAATTCCGTTCTGTTTTATGAGTATAGTTTTATCATGTTAATGTTTATTATGTTAATTTCTAAATGCAAAAATGTGACTTATACCTTTATCGTCTGTATTATTATGTTAGGATAGTCAGATTGTATACATGTCCTTGACGAGACCCCTATTAATCAATATCCACCCAAAATTTTCCAAAACATTTAATAAAAAAGAACCAGTATAATTCTGATACACTGCGATCACTGTGACTATTATTATGATATTGTTTGAAGAAAAAAAAAAGGTTTGCTCAGATATTTTCCTCAATATACGCTGACAATAGCCCTCGGTCCCTACATTAGGAATGTTGATTCGTAAAATTACGAAACACAATATTACTTCCCATTGAGTCTTTTCAATGTACCTTTTGATAAGCTGTACCTAGGTAAGTAGGCATGCTCTTATTTTCAATACTGCCTTATGTTTAATTCCAATGATAAGTAATGATAGAAATATTAAGGTGTTTAATCTTCATTGTGTTTTTGTCATTTATTAAACCATAATTATTATTACACTGTAAGCATCTTGACTGCCTCTTTAGTCGAGCGGTCGTATTTACGACTGCCGGGCCAGGGGTCTCGGGTTCGAATTCCGGGTCGGGCAAACATTGTGGGTGTGACATTGTTGTGGCAGTAACTTAAATGCGTTCAAGATATTTTAAAAAATGTCTCTCACTTATGTCTCTCAACTAGCTGTAAAAGAGACTGTTAGACTGCTTCGCTCTAATATTGAATAAATATATAATAAATATTCTAAGTTGTACTTACTTAAATATCGTGCCATCTCTGTCAATTCAGGAAGAATTTGTAGTGACAGAACTATACTAGCGCGATTTAAGATTGAGTCGCGTTTGAGTAGGTATTTGGACGGTACTGCCGCACTTAGAAAAATCTGTTTCTTAAACTGTCCCTTAGTCACGATTTTTAGTTTGACGAGTACATCAGTTAGATCATCTACTGGTTTATTTTAGGAGTTCAAGTATTACGATTGTAGAGGTATTATCCAAGACATATTGTTGGTTGGTATATAGAAGCCTCCTATTAAATTCCGGTTCCAACAATATCATGAATAACTCAAGGAGAGCCTAGAACAACATGATACTGCTCCGGGCACTATCACAACGTTTATTTCTCACATGTAGCAATGTAATATAAACCTACCGTCTAAGGAAATTGTTCAGTTGTGTAGTAAAATATACCATAAGTATGTGGTCTTCAATTCCATTTTTAATAATAATAAAATATGATTGAGACCGCCTCATTCGCCGAGTGGTCACAAGTGCAACTGCCGGGCAAGGGGTCTCGGGTTTGATTCTCGGGTCGAGCAAAGTATTACTGGGTTTTTCAAAAAAAAAATACAAAAATGATAGGATTAGATAGATAGATACCCTATCTTTGAAATTTTTTTGCAAAGTTTCTTGTTCTATATTTTAGAGGCTAACGACATAATATAATTTAAACAACTCTACCTCTTTGACGAAAGACATGCACAATATAAAAGTATACATAATAATATGAAACTCGTCGCCCAAACTTTCTCAAAGGCCGGACAAGACGCACTTGTTATGCTAACCCTCAGCGGCCTCAAGTATTCGAGGGTCCCTTGGACCAGACAAAACAATTCCAAACATTGTTTATCCATGCACTGCCATACGGGCACCTTAATAGTCCCCTAGGAATATTATGGGGTTTGCGAAAGATTTCACCTAAATCCCTTTCGAGGATAGTTTGTGGTCCCGTTAAGGGGAGGTTTAACGTTTACCTTATTATGCATATGATCCCATAAAGTCGAGCTGTTCATATGTGTGATGTGCAGCTCTTGTAATGGAGGTGTTTACTTTTATAGGGTGTTTCATTTAAACTACAGATTAGGGAATTGTGTAAGAAGGGGGTAAGACCTTGATTTATGGAGGTACTTTAGTCTATCTGCGTGACTTTGTAAAAATCCTTAGGCGTAGTGCTAAGGAGTGGAATTCTTGGCCAGAGTCTGTATTTCCTGAAGGGTTGTAACCTGGGTGTCTTCAAGGCCCGAGTAAATAGGATGCTTATGGGATGACGTTCCCCATCGTAGACCGAAACTTCGCTTACCACGCGAGATAGTGGTCAAACGTTGGACCTTGATGGTCTGACGTTTAAATACGAAAAAAAATCATCTGTATGTCCCTTGATATATTGTACTACATATTTGTACGTCACCGAGTTATAAGTACACTCGTAATATCAACTTTCATGTTTCATATTAGAATGTCAATGATCTCTGTCATACTTTAATCAAATATATACTTTTTTATCTCAACCGTGATTGCCTTATTGGCCTAGTGGTCGCAAGTGCAACTGCAAGGGTCTCGGGTTCGATTTCCGGGTCGGGCAAAGTATTACTGGGTTTGTAAAAACCTCAGTAGTAGCACGGAGTCTGGAAATGTGTATGTGTCCCGGTATATGGCAATAGGCTCACCCCCTATTACATGGCACTCATAACATAAATAGTGAAAAGTGGGTGTTACATTGTACAGTGGCATTAAGTGCCGTAATGTGCACCTCTGCCTACCCCTTCGGGGATAAAAGGCGTGATGTTATGTGTTGTATCTCAACCGTTGAGGTCACGACTGTATTGAAATTTGTACAAATGTAGTTAGTGTATTTGGGTCAATGCAATACTTTGAGAAAGTACCTACCGAATGCGAAGTTGTGTTGAGTGAAGTTGGACCAGTTTACCGAGCCACAGGCAACAAAGCAAAAACTTTCCCTCTATATTTTACACATGCCATGTTGCTCACTACGGAATTTAACAAAAAATAATACCAGTGATAAGTTGGCTCAGTATACTGTGTAGATAATTATGCTGCTGTTTCTTCATTTTAAACCGCGAAGCAACGCTTGCCTTGTGTTTCGTCGTGTGAGTGAGGTTGCCGGAGGCCCAATTACCTTCCCCTTCCCCAATCTCCCCAATCCCTGAATCTCCAACCATCCTCAAACTCCTAATGCCCAAAAAGCCGGTAACGTACTTGTAACGCCTCTGGTGTTCCAGGTATCTATGGGCGACGCCGATTGCTTACCATCAGGTGATCCATCTGCTCGTTTACCGGCTTATGATGCCATAAAAAAAATGTCCGATTATTTAGGTTTTTTGTTGACAACAAAGGCAGATGTCTATAATTATGTTAAGTTTTGAATACACTCATTTACAGGGTCTTTAAAAAAATAGATGAGTTTTTGAGTTAAGGACCGATTTTTCAATGCTGAGTTAAATTTTATCAGAGGAATAGCTTTCAATATTTTACAATTCTTCCATACCAATAACTGTCAAATATTAAATTTAACTATTAGTTTAATAGAAATGTTCGTTTATGTGACTTACTTACATTATTTAGCTCTGTATATAGTATAATAGAGCATTCGATTGATAATAGCCAAAATAATCATTTAATTACTTAAGCATTGGTTTATTTAATGGAAGATTGATTACAAAGATTAGAAGAATATGAAAATAATTTGGAACATAATTGCTGAGGCCTTAAACCTAAATTTGAATCTTGAATAACTCAAGCAATTAATGTTTGATGTAAAAATAATTAAGGTCAATAATAGGTCTAGCAATATTAGTTCATTAAAAATAAGTAATAGAACTTTAACTATCTACATACATGGGAACGATAGGGCGGTATCTATTGGTGTGACGTAGGTAATGGTAGGCAGGTAGTAAAACTAGGCTGAAGTCGTAGCCAGATTTGAACCAAATTGGGCTAAATATTTATACTATTCTGATACTGCTAACTAAAGTGACTGAAAATATCTGCTCTCTACAATTTACTATGAGATGATGGTATGATTCAAGTGAAATAAGTGAATTTATTTCTGCAAATATGCTACAAAGCAGCACTTTTACACGTGAATTATTCAGAATAAATAGACATCAAGATGAAAGATGTCGTTAAAATAAATGTTTGGAATCATCACTCATTATTCAAAGAACAGCTTAACAAGGCAGCTATTTAGTCATGCCTCAAAACACACACAAAATATTTCACAGTATTTATCAATTAATACCTAAATACACAACATATTTTAAAGGTGAGACTATATTTAACTTTTATTGTAGTGCTAGTATATCCACAAGAGATTCGATAAAATCAAAATACACGAGTATTTCAAAACATCGATATCAAGGAACCAAATCCGATCGTGTCACGAATACCCAGCTGGCGCTGTTGTTGTATGCTAATCTCAAAGGACGTATTCCATAAACATACATTCAGTTTTAAAAGTATGTGACATGTTCAAGATATAGAGAGAACGTAACAAAGGAAGGATAAGAAAACCAGACATTATTATACACTCAAGTAATGGAGCAAAAATATTACCAAAGATAACAAAAGGTCTAGAGATGTTGAGAAAGTAAATTCATTTACTCAACTTACAAAAATGATAAGTATTTTATTCTCTTACAGATAAGATACAGGAAGCAATAAAATGGATTTTCTACGAGAGATTGTACTATCTACGCCAAATGCGAATACTAAAGGAATAGGTGTCTGAAATTGCAATGGGAACGGACAAAGAATTTCTTTGAAATAAATTATGAAGCAAAATATTTAGTAGCTCACTGTAAGTTCAAATATTCTCCAGTGTAAATTAAATAGATATGTATTTGCAAACTACATTAATAAAGTATTAAATTACTTTTACAAAACAACAGCATTTTTAAATCTCCACGACAATGGCCAAAAGCAATCAATTAGTTGAAAACGTCCATTTAGAATTCAAATACAATCAAAATGGACGTTTCAATTCCGCTCCAGCGTCCATCCGTACTGTACTGTACCCTATCTATCGAAACAAAAACGGATCGTTGTTTTTCTTAAACAAAATACCTAAATTCATTTACATTCCAATTTTAGGGGCTACTTTAGATTAACGCCGTCGCTCCACGTACAACGTTCAGAATATGCCTACACCCGAGGCGTTGGCGAATAAAATTTTATTGCCAGAATTCTCGTTCGTGTTTCCACTAAAAATACATTTTACGTCTGAGTTTCCTTTGGTATGAAAATTTGTAGCGTTCGCTAGAACCGCCCGCCGACCGACTACACACTGCGTAACACACTGAGCTGTCCTTGTGCCAATCATGGATGTCGCGGGGTGTTGAGAATCAGATTATGGAGGTTCCTTCCTGTTACGTGATAGGTGTGTGATAATAATATTGTATACACGACAAAAATATATTCATACATTACAGAAATATCCTTCTATTTACGTCTCTGCACCTATTTTTGTCGAATCAATTTGTCAGGATGATTTTATTTTGAGTGCTACTCAATTATTTATGGCATGAAAAATAAAGATTTACCTTTGAAATAGGGATGTTTATTTTCTACCTTTTATGGGTCAATCCGGTATTAAACGATGACTAAGGGATTATATCAGGATAAAAGTAGTCAGTCACTTCGACATGACACATATTTCCAGTTTACCCACATGTATACCTACTTATAGAGGTAATACAAGGATTCGATTTATCTAACTTAGATTTCTGCTTACTCAACCAACAAGTGAACAAGGTAATCCCTATAGGCTACTTACAACAACCGATTAGCATTAAGATTACTTATGATTTTCATTGTGATCTTTAGAATACTATTCAGATTATTCGTATAATAAGTCTATCGAAATAATCTACTCTTTTACTATTATAATCCCTCACAAACAACTGACGTATATTTATTTCCTAGTTAAAACTGTTAAAAGCCGAGTACATGCAATCGAGTAAAGTAATAGGAAATAAAATCTGCAATTTAGCTGTAAGTAGTAACATTACATGGCTTTGTCTACTGCATTATGCAAACATTATGTCTGCCGTCGATTTTTATGTTTTGCATGAAGCTACCGATCAATATCACATCGTACACTTGTACCTACATATGTATGTGTGTTTCTGACTCACTTATTGCCGACTTGGTTTCAATTTTTGGAAGCTTTCCAGTGTTTAAGTGGTACTCGAAGTACTTAGCAATGAACGGGAGAAGGGAACTTATTAGCCTGCCTAATTTTCTCCCGACAGTAACATATTACACATCGCGGTATAATTGTATAGTTGAAATGAACTGGAAATCTTAAGAATGTATAGCAGTCTAATTTTTCTAAGTACACTCGTCGCTATTTACATTACATTTGCATTTAAAGACGAAATCCCTTTGCCGATTGCAATATCGAGGCAATAAGAGCGTGCCTACTTCATTTGTATGTGTAAAGCGGAGAGATTTGACTGCTAATTTAAACAAAATATCACATTTAACTGTATTATTATGTGTATTAAAGTCGTTTAGTAATTTACTTGCATATTAACCACAGCACTTATATCCGCCATATTGCCAAAGTCTACTTACCCAGTAATATTGTAGTCAAATGACTTTAAGTCCGTGACTCTGCGAAGTAATGTTGCTAAGTTCGAATTATTTTTAGGCAGTTTTTTTCGTATGTTCCACGTGGAAAAGTTCAAGTAGTAGTTGTTTGGTACAAGGTCGCGTGTTGCTAACGGTTTTAGAGGAGTTTGGTCTTTGATGTTTATTGCTGTTAGAGGTTCTGTATATCTACGTTATTCTTAATCCATACTGTGCCAACCATAAATATCATTACATATTTTTATGGCAAGAAAGGAACTGAGCTGAATTCGAAGTCTGGTTTTGTTGTGTGTATTATAAGCTTACAAAAACTTAATATTTAGAAATCCATTTTGTTCTCTAAACAAGAAGAAAATACAAAAATTAACAAGTTTACCCAGCGTCAAGGAATAGGGTTTACCGCAAAAGTCAATAACTCGTAGCGCACGGTAAACCTGGCTGCTCCTAGTTGGTAATAGTAAAGAATGGCCGCCGTTCTCCAGATAAATCCTGCTCAGCTTAATGTGGAGATAGTGGGGCTGCTGTACCAGGGATTCTAGGAAATTGCATAATGAATGGATGCAAGATTGTAAGCATTAATTACCCGTAAAGAAACGTTAGAATATTCTGCGTGGAGGAAACTCGTGAGAAACTATTGGTAAAGTTTAAAGATGTTGGGAATGAAATCTTAAATACAGAAATTCTTGAATAAACTTGAAGATTTTGTGCTCGGTGTATAACAATATACTTATATACCTATGTTACGAGACGCATAAGAGGTGTTTCAAAGTCAAAGTCAAAATCATTTATTTCAATTATACCAGAAAAGCACTTTTCAGCGTCAACAAAAAAATTTAAAGTGAAGCTATTTGCTCGTTCCAAGGCGTAGATTCCTATGGAGAAGAACGAGCAAGAAACTCCATAGGTTACTCTTTTCCAGTTAGATTCACAATAAAAGATTCTTGGTTACATTGTTTCATTGCTTCAATTATATGAGAACAATGTTTAACTGGTAAAAAGTGTGTTACACTGTGTATGCGTTTATCTTTTCGGGAATTGATAGCCGTAATGTTATATTTATGTCGACTTTTACTGTTGTCATTTACTGTATTTTAATAACTTGAAACTGTGTACAACACAAACATGTTCATAACCACAATATAATTAAAGCTGACATCACAAAATGGCGTATAAATAACAATTTTGTGTAACAAGTGTAAGGTGTTTGGTTCCGACCGCGAGTCTGTCAGATGTTGACTCGACATGTGTCGGCTTCTATATCAAGTCGGAGTTTATCGAGTAAACGATATTATATCGAGCTTACACGTTTTGCGTTTTGTTTTCGTCGAGTTTGTTAATGTTTTCATTGTTTAATATGTGTCTTTTTACTCCTTATAATCAAATTATACTTTCATACAAGGAATTGTTGTTTTATGGAATGAAACGACTTAATCGCTTATCAGATTTTTTCTGTATCTCGTTGATCAATGAGGTTGTCTTTTGTGTACTTAGTTGTAGTTGTGTAACCTGCATAAAGTATTCTTAAGTCCTACTACCCCGGGAGCAGTCATTCGATGATTTTCCCCCCTTAAAAAAAGTCCTACTAGTCAAATAATAATACGCTTTTTTTATATACCTCTATATTATTATATCCCGCCTTGGGTGAGGCGAAAGGGAGTGTCAGACTTTTATTGACAAAAAACCACCTCGTTCCTACTCCTGCACTTCGAGCCGGAGCCCCGGCAACCCATTAAGTTCTCCGCGGCTCCGTATCGGCATCAGCCCTGTTGGCATCAGTGGTGGTCAGATAGCTCTTTGAGACGCGCGTGCTTATAAATAATGAAAACTGTTGACAAAGCGGCCACGAAAATCATTTTAATGTTAGTTAAATAATTTAATTTATTCGAAGTCTATTGTAACAAATAAATAACAAACTCACTTCTATTTCATAATCTGCTACAACCTGATAATGAGAAAATGTTCATAATAATCTGAAATGAAGTTTATTGAATAGTAGAAGCGACCTGGAATTGTTAATTAATGTTTACAATCCAACTAGAACAACAAGCTTTGGCTGAGAGGAGCAAACAATATCAAATTAGTATTTACCTTAATTTTCATTCACATACAGTTCACACATTCATAGGTACCTATGTATGTGTGAACTGTATGTGTACCTATTGTTAGTTATAGTTCAGATTTTTGGAACTACGTACAGCCTCAGACACGTGTAATATTTGTGGATTGTGAATATATAAATATTTCATTTATGATAACCTTACCTATGTATATGTGTGTGTACCTCTATATGTCTGAAATAAGTAATTCTTGCACTATGTACTATGGCTGTCTCGTTGGCCGAGTAGTCGCGACAGCCGGGCAAGGGGTTTCGGGTTCGATTCCCAGTTCCCAGTATTACTGGGTTTTAATGTGCACCTCTGCCTACCCCTTCGGGAATAAAAAGCGTGATGTTGTTGCTGTCATGCTATATTATTATGCCCGTGATTCATCCATCCATGGTTGTAGGGAAAAAGTTTCCTATGTACTTTAATTTTAATTAGACGTCCTCAAAACGCTTCAACGAGTTCCTGAAATAATAAACATTGTGCTACAATAAATAAAATCGAATCCATATCATTTCATTTAACCTGATAACCGTACCAAAACCTTCTAACTCGAACAATGAAACAACATTAGACATTGTAATGCCAACCCTAATTACCTAATTTCCCTAGAAAACGTAAAGCATTTTTATTTGCGCGTGGTTTCACCTGCTCTACTCGGCTTCTATTGACTGTAGCGAGATGTTTTATAGCTTGTAGCCTTCCTCGATAAATGGACTATCCAACACAAAAAGAATCATTCAATTCGAACCAGTAGTTTAGGTGATTAGCGCGTTCAAACATACAAACAAAAAACAAACTCTTCAGCTTTACAATTTAAGTATATGTAGATGTACTTTTCTATGTCAATTGTACAATATTGTAGACATGTTCAATACACGAAAAACGAACATTCAAAAGAATTTTCTCGAAACAATCGGATTTCCACTTGAATTATTTTCTGTAGACGTTTAAACGTCGCTGACAGAGTAACGTGTACCTAAGCGTGTCTACAGGACTCATTGTTTAATATCGAAGCGATCATAAGAATCATTCCACTTGAGTTGGTACACACATCAAACTACACAAACCAGTATAAACTGAGCGTCAAATGTGCGGAAAGACCATACAGAACGAGATCACGATACACTGGATTGTATAGCTTGATGTGTGGTCGTTTAAATCAAAAACATTTTCTTTCGACTTTGAACATCAAAGTGCACAGAACGCTGGCAGCCATCTTGCCATGTTACACATTGTCTCAGTAAAGTTGTATCATATTGATACATGGTGTTTCAAAGATGGGAATGGATGGATTCTGGGAATTCTATATTTAAAATGTTGGTATTTTTTGTTAATATTCTTTTTTCGCTTTGGACTAGGTACCTATGCATAATGTTTCAAGTACCTACTTTTTAATTTGCTTTCGTAAATTTTTAGTTTCTCTAATATCGTTGATTTGTTACTGTTCAGAAAAGATGAAGTTAGGAATCACAAACATAAAGAAAGAATAGTACCTAGTAGAATTTCTGATGAGGAAAGAAAACTCTAACCGCCATCAAAAAAAAGAAAAAAATGGATTTTATTTTCCTACATACGGAGTATTGTTATGAACCTTGAACATAAGTTAGATGACAATAGTGGGTTTATAGCGAAACAATGACAAAATATAAGAACTTAATAAAATACCTATTCCATATCGCGATTGTATCGAAACCTCAGAACAGGCCATTAGGACCAAACTAGATGTGTTATCCAATAATTATGAAGGTGATTAATAATGTAGCTTAGTACCGAACAAGATAATCTAGAACCTAAACCTAAATTTCTGAGACTAATATATATCTAAGTATATAAGTATGACGGTATTCACTTCATCTGAGAAACGTTTCAAGTATTCAAAGGATCATAAGAATCCAAAACGCCGCTTGAAAGCCAAAAATTCTGTTTCTTTGCATACGAGATGTGCGTCGCCGGCGGCAGTGACAACAAAGCGTTGTCATCCGCGCAGGCTTTGTATCCCCGACACGGACACATCAAGTTAAACACAACCAGTATAAACTGACCCTTGAATGCACAGAAAGATGATATAAAGCGAGACCAGGATATATCGGATATGTATAGTTTCTTGTATGTACACCGCACCGTCTGAAGACAGTACAAGTTAAACTCTACACAAATACACAAACCCTTCATGAGATTTACTAAAATATTCTCCATAATATAATAAGTTTGATGGAATTTTTCGTTTATCCAAAGTTCTTGGGATAGTTGCAAAAGGTGGTTTTCGGATTCCGTTTGATATCCTCAAGAGATATTGTTCGTTCCTTATTTATCGGAGCTTTATTCTGGCGCATTATTACCGATATGGATTTCTTTTATCAGTCGCCTATGAAATCAGGTATTCTTTGGTTTTTGTTTTCTTGTTAGCCTGTTATTGTTATCTATTATAAGTAAAGGTGAAGTTGCTTGTTTCGTTTTGAGACGAGTAGATAGAAGGGCAGACATTCATTTGGTAATAACTTATAATAGGTAGTTAGTATTGTTAGAAGTTACCTTTAATAAACTCAATCTATGTTTCAATATCCATTTGTCCTACGTGGCATGCTCTTAAAACTTGCTAAACAGGTCAGTAACCTTTTGTGTATCTATACAGAAATAGTAATATTGTCAAGAACGAATGGTCCATTATAGAACACATACCTAATCACGTTCCAGTAGACCTCCATGGATGGGGCCCAACATGGCTGATGCCAATACGGAGCCGCAGAGGACTTACCGGGTTGCCGGGGCTCCGGCTCGAAGTGCAGGAGTAGGAACGGGGTGGTTTTAGTCAGTAAGAGTCTGACACTCCCTCTCACCTCACCGCGAGGCGGGAGAAGTCATTGGATAATTTTCCGCCCTAAAAAAAAAAGAGGTACTTTCTATGATACACATAATTTCACACATTAGTAAAATCAAACATAAAAAGAGATCACCATTTCCAAACGTAGATAGAGAACAATACAAAGGGAAAATAGGCTCTAAATGATTGTAAAACTGTCCTGACAGGCTCCACGACATCTTATTACATTTCCTGGCTTGGCTCCACTCGCGCCATATATTACAGTAAGCCCTGATAGCGGGCCAAACATCGGCATTGAACCTCACTCTGCTATTACCATTGTCAGACTATATGAGGATATTTAGGTATGTGTACTTTTTGGAAGTGAATGTTAAGTTAAAAATGAAAATTTTGTGTATTGTACCTCCAAACCTATTTAAAGTCATCAGAGTAATATTAAGTTAGATACTGTCCACCAATCACCATGCTAGATTTGACTGTTGGAGTTTTTGGATCAAATTGATATAATTAAGTAAATTATGTAATTATGTCAATATCAACATAATATCACGCCTTTCTTCCCCGAAGGGGTAGGCAGAGGTGCACATTACAGTACATAATGCCACTGTACCTTGTAACTCCCACTTTTCACTATTTTATGTTATGAGTCTCATGTGAGCCTAATGCTATATACCGGGCACGATTCCAGACTCCGTGCTAACACTGAGAATTTTTTTAAAACCCAGTAATGCTTTGTCCAACCCGGCAATCGAACCCGAGACCTCTTGCCCGGCAGTCGCACTTGCGACCACTCGGCCAACGAGGCAGTCATGTCGTTATGTATGTACGTAATAATAATTGAAGTGTTTAATATATCATCTAGACTTAGCTTACGACGTTGTCGACATGTGGAGTGTGATTTTTTTTTATTATTTGGCTATCATTGTGTCGGCTAATGGGTTAACCTCTAAAAGCCTCGACATCCATGTTAGGGGGCTGGCATTTGGTGGATGGATCAAGGACCTGATACAGAAGGCAGTGCTCCTAGAAACAGTACGTATGGTGAGGAGGTTTCTGTCTCTGGAGCCTTAATCACCGGTAGCTTGGACCATGCTCCCACTACGGAGTATCTATTCACATATTACTATGTGTGTGTGTGTCAGTTTTGTAATTTTTTAATTATAATGGGATCAAATAATTTAATTTCTCTAATTATCTGTGGAAAATGAATCAATAATATACTTAAATTTCAAACATCGAAACGACAGCCACAGCTTTATTGTATCGACCTAATCCCACTTCTTATGAGAAAATCTTTGAAAAGTAGACAGAGCTAAAGTTCCCTAGGATTCCTCGGATTAAGACCTAAGCCTTCTAGGAGAACGACCTTTTTGTTAAAAGATTGTACATATTGGTAACTTAGGAGAAGCTTATGTCATTATTTAGGAAATAAAATAATATTCAGTAGATATAACTTATATATATTGTAAGATTTTCTATAAAGAACAACCATTTTAATAAAGTTTTCATAATACCTATCATGAGAAATACTGGATTAACTAAAAACTATGAGTTATTCACGTAAATATACTGAGAAAAGTTCTATCGACGTTGCTAAGACCCCGCACGCTACTCATTAGGAAGAGTCCCTCTGTGTCTCGAAACTAATAGAGCTTTTCTCAGTGTATTTACATGAGTAACCCGTTGTTTTCATTTAATTCATAACATAACATAATATCTCGTCTTTTATCACTGAAGAGATATGCAGAAGTACACAATACGGCACATAATGCCACTGTACAATGTAACACCCACGTTTCCCTACTTATGTTATCAGACCCATGTAATGGGAGCTGAGCCTATTGCCATATACCGGGCGCAATTCCAGACTCCGTGCCAACACTGAGAATTAAAAAAAACCAGTAATACTTTGCCCGACCCGGGAATCGAACTTCGACCACTCGACCAACTAGGCAGTCAGTTAATTCAGTTCTTATTATAATTGAATTTCGAATCTATTATCGTTTTTCTTAAGCACATCAAAAGTATTCTTGGAATAACCAACTTATGAATTCAAAAGTATTCTTGGAATAAACAACTTATGAATTCAAATAACTTACTTGTACCTACTTGTACACTAGATGAGGCCAGTGTTTGTAATTAATTAATCTAGCAGGCATCCTTCGAAAAATATCTATACAATTAAAAATTTTAACTCCTTAATTTAGGTACCCAATTCGTTCTAATGATGAAAATACAGTTGAAGAAAAATGAAAAGCTTGACTCAAAATATTTACTTTTAGCTTATAATATTATTATTTCGAATCCTTTAGTTACACAATGCTAGGCAGTTTGTAAACAGAGTTTAGTGGTTTATTATAGTAACTGTGGGCAGAACAATAATCCATTAGTGTCACCGCAATAACCAATGGTATGCAGTCACTGACAGGTCGCTAATGTACCCGCTATTATGTAAGCTTAGGACCGATCCTGTAATTAATTTTCTATTTACAAAAATGTATTGATTGATTAGACTGACATTGTAATTAGTTGATTTTTTTATGAATGTTAGAAAATAGACGCTAGAGTGTGAGTGGAGGTAAGCTGAACGCTTCCAAAAAACGAAGACATTTGATGGTAAAAAATGAGGTTTATTTTCAACAAAGTGAGGAATTAAATGTTTGTTTCATGTAGTAATAGTTGTAATCAACTTATGTGATGTTGCATGAATAATAAGAAAATAAAACCGATTAAAATTGTAAAATAAATGTTTGTCTTTTTTTCCGAAAGCGTTCCTCTTACATCCTGTATAAAGTAATTGTTAAAAGACAAATAAAAATAACATCTTGATATTGCTTATATGTAGCTCTTAAACCAGAAAATCAAGTTCATATCGATAATGTAACGAACCTAAAAACCTTTATCTAACGAAGATTTAGGAAAGACCTAGTAATTTTCCCATCCATTCAATGAACAAGTTCAGAATCGTTTCGCTCCCAAAAAAGTATTCTCACAAAATCCGGCAGTTCTTCAAATTGCTTGTCAAACCATCCCGCTTTACGACACTGTCTACACATAAGCCCTACAAGGCTACACAGGCTATATCAGGCTATATGGGAGATTTCTTTAACGTCCTGAATATAGCCTCAAACGTTCACTAAGAATACCTATTCACGTGACTCAACGTGTTATTTATACAGGCCGTTTTATTAAACTTATAAATAGTTGGGGTGTTTTTTATTGTGTCGAAAATGGAGTTAGGAATAGACTTTGTTTGGACAGGTTTCTATTTCTGGCGAAGCTATGTACCTCTATGTAAACAAAATACAAACATCACAAAGGCCAGCAACGCAATTGTAACTCCTCTGGTGTTGCGGATATGAATAAACGACGCTGATTTCTAAGATGTTCTGTTTCTCAATCTCATAAAAATATCTTTCATTATGTGGATAACTATATGTATTACTTTATTTATAATCTGTAAGTAGTAAAATTGACTGCCTCGTTGGCCGAGTGGTCTCGAGTGCGACTGCCGGGCAAGGGGTTCGATTCCCGGGTCGGGCAAAGTATTACTGGGTTTTAAAAAAAATCTCAGTAGTAGCACGGAGTCTGGAAATGTGCCCAGTATATGGCAATAGGCTCACCCCCTATTACATGGGACTCAAAACATAAATAGTGAAAAGTGGGTGTTACTTCTGTGTGCACCTCTGCCTACCCCTTCGGGGATTGTTGCGGAGAACCTAACGGGTAATCGGGGCTCCGGCTCGACGTGCAGAAGGTTTTTAGTCAGTAAGAGTCTGACACTCCCTTCCGCCTCATCCAGGCGGGAACAATGATTCGATGATTTTCCCCCCTTAAAAAATAAAAAAACCCCTTCGGGGATAAAAGGCGTTATGTTATGTTATGTAAAATTGACGTGTAGAATAACATGTTATGCAAATAACCAAATAACAAACATTGAATGAGTAACAGAACAATAAAAAGCAGTAAACAAAAAACAATGTTGTTACAAATATTAATATTAATGAAAGTACTGAAGCGCTAAGAACCTCTCACACAGCTAAAGAGATTCATTTCACCAAAACTGAAAATTAATGCTGAAACAGGGATGCCGCGCTTGCAGGTTTAGTTCAAACTAGAAAATTGCCAGCGGGTGGAAACTTGGCTCAACAATTAACTGCAGAGTTTAATGTAACGTAATGGACATTTATATTCAGCTTCTCGTGTTTAAACTACCTCTATAACATAACATAACATCACGCCTTTTATCCTCGAAGGGGTAGGCAGAGGTGCACATAGAAGTAACACCCACTTTTCACTATTTATGTTTTGAGTCCCATGTAATAGGGGGTGAGCCTATTGCCATATACCGGGCACATTTCCAGACTCCGTGCTACTACTGAGAATTTTTAAAAACCCAGTAATACTTTGCCCGACCCGGGAATCGAACCCGAGACCCCTTGCCCGGCAGTCGCACTTGCGACCACTCGGCCAACGAGGCAGTCTATAACTACCTCTATAATACTACCTTATTATTATATATAATTTTTATTATTATTATTATTATATATAAACTACTTCTATAATAAACAAATTATAAATTTAAAAAATACCAACACTACGCTTATCACTTGTTTTGATATTACTTCCAATGTGAGTGGATCTAAGTATTTTTCATCATCATTCTGGTCTAATGGTGATGATACCAAAATTTTGAGTTTCATTTATGTATTACTCAATATTGATTAATACTAAACGTTTTCCTATACTTAAATCAAGGGCTAAATCGAATAGAAAACAGCCAGGCACAATAGTTTTGATGCAGATTTCAGTAACATTACACTGTTTATCTTAATATATCTGTGTATAAGTCCATAGCAGAGCCGCAACGTTCGGCTACATCTACAAATCATGTTCTCCTATTGTTTCGATACAGTACAGCCATGCGATATTATGGCAAATTTGTAAGCTAATGGAACATGGTCAATTATTATAGTTAGGACGAGGATACACCCGCCTGCAGGCTCAGCGTGAGGAAACAATCAGCTTTTGTATACATGCTTTACTGTCCTGCTTGTGTCTATTACATTGTGTACAATGCTTGTTGTGTGCCGCGCTTATAGTTGTACGTCGGGTAGAGTACCTATCTGTATCATACTAAATGTTATATTCTCATTATTATAAGTTGTTGGATCGTATAAAGATTTATTAAAGGACTGATATTATTATATGGCTGGTATAAAATGTATTCGAAATGAATTAATGATGATTGATTAATCTAATTATATTTTTATCCACTATGATTTTTTTTTTCAACCATTTAAAAGAACTAAACCACTTATTTGGGATAACCACAACTTTGACAAATCAAAAATAGCTTCTTCTATCCTGACATTCTGCAGATACATAATATTATAAGCAATGTAACAGCCCAACTTCCTGTCTCTCAGACTGTCAGTCAAAAAATAGGTCACAAAAATTCAATTTATAAGTTTAAAATGTTATTTAACACTTTGATATAGCATCTTTTTTTAGCATATACATAGCATTATACACTAAACCTTGGTTCCGGACATCACACAGTACCCAGTATGCAATGCAAAATATGTCTAAGACGAGATGCACCCTGAAGGCAGGACGCGAGGAAACAATTAGTTCCATTGTGCATGAGCTTCTATCATAGGAGTGACGTAACTTTGTGTACTAGTGTGTCACAGCTTTATGCTACGAGTATTTGTCTTACAGTAGTTTTGCGAGTACAAGCTGGTTGCAAAACTTGCTAGGAATATCTATTTTATTCTGTATTTATTTTTATGCCGGCAAACTTAAGAGAAATTATTGTTAAAGCCAAAGCATTTATTTCAATTAAACCATAATTTGGTACTTTTGAAACATCAACAAATATAAAATACTTAAATAATAATCTGTCAGTAAGTCCGTCAGTGAAGCTAGGTGAAGCTAGGTATATACGTCACAAAATGATGTTTATAATCATTTTAAAGGGAAATATATACCATATTTTTACTTATTAAATTCTAATCATTGCATATGATGAACTACATACTGTAATTGCGTAGAGGAAGAGACCCTCTCTGACTCGAAACTAGTAGAATTATTCTCAGTAGGTACATTTACGTGAACTCGTATTTTCAGTGAAGTTTTATAAATAATTTTAATGCTTTTGATTATTATCAAAAATAAATGTTATATTACTTGTTATATATATTAAGTTCACAAACTATTACAAAATTCCACAAATTATTAATGTACTCAAAACTTTTTCATAAAACCTTTCATTTAATGAAAATAAACTATAGTAACACAATTATGTGTGAACACTTTTGTTCGTTTACTTTCAATTGTGCACCAAGTTTTATTTTATACGTTAGTTAACCTTATGCTCTATTTTATAACTAATAGAGAGCTATAGACATTATTAGTAATTTAATGTGATTTTAATATAATTCGTGTTTTGTTAGTAATTATAGAATTAATATATCATTTTTATTGTTACAGACTAAACTACAAACTCTGTGGTTTCTCACCATGGTGGTGGCATGTGTGTAACGTTGCGTTGCACGCTGCATGTTGCGCGCTCGTCGCGCGTACCGGTGCTGTAGTTGCACGATTGCAGCGCCCGTTCGCCGCACTCGCTGCGCTGCTGTTCGCCGTACACCCTGTTCATACAGAAGCTGTAAGTTTTAGCTTATTTATACTAATTATGTACCATAAACAAATACCGCAAGATTTTCAATCAAAATTATCACAAATTAAATCTAAAGAAACGAAAATAAAACTACCAGTTTACAGCAGAATGCGAGGAACGAAAGTAAAATAATAGTAGACTGTTACCTAAAGCATAAGAATCCTTTGCAAGTTAATTAAATTTAGTTTTATACGGCATGCATACGAGTAGTTCGTTGAGGCTATGAATAAGAATGAGGCGCTTTGAAATACCACATCCATTTCAAACAGTTTCGCTCAGCACTGGAACATGTCAGCACGGGAGACTTATTTATTTATGTAGACTTCGAATACATGTATGCTATTGAAATATTTGCATTATTATTTAATTTCATTATGAAATATCAAGATGAAGATGGACCTCAGGTACGCATGTGTTATACAATTTTATCAGATAACTTGTTTGTTTTGTTTATATTTAACAGAACATCGAGTATAAAAATAACAGCTCGCATCTGGTAAAGTCTCTGAACACGCTGACACGTGTAATAATTTACTTTTATGTTTTCCTTGACGACCTACGTCGCGTGCCTACTAAGCAGGTTTCCACAAAAACAGATTGAAAGAAAGTAAAACACAAACTATTTCCACTAATAGATACATTATGCCACAAACCTCTTACGTATTACCGAGGTCCTAATGGACGTTCTAAGAAAAACTATTTACTGCCAGTTTCTACGAGAATTGCCCTTAAAATGTCTAAAAGCACTATCTTGTCAGTTCGCAATTCGATTTGAAGTAGACTGCGCACGCAACTTTGGCTACAGCAAATCATTTGTGTGTACGGAGAGCTGTAGTTTTATTGCCAGCAGTACTGAATATTTTATTCTGTAATCTTAGTCAGGTATTAGAAGAATGTACCGGCAAAAGGTCTCCTTTATTTTTGTTTTATTTTTTTCTCAGAATTTTATTAGTTAGTCGTCGTCTTGCTCGCAGCATTTCGAAATAATTCAATGTCAATTTGAGACCGAGTCAGTTTCACGAAATCCTGTAGACCGACTTTTAAGTAATTGTCGTAAGCCTGGATAGTACTGCGCTATCTACTAAAAGCTGGCTGAAGAACATTGAACTCACTTAAAACCCAAGGACAAACAAATTGGTTTTGCTCGCAGTCTTATGAATAACTGAATCACGGCGTAAAAGTACGATATTTTTACATGTCGGTCTTCCATTACTCTTCAAGAACGAGACGATTCTCGACGGGCCAGCGACAAGCGTATGAATAATTCAATGTATATTATGCGATGCGACAGTAATAAATACATCGCTTGCTACAAACCATATTTTTCTTTGATTTGCCGTTGGTTTACTTACCTGGGAGTAGACATAGGGATGTGTATTTAACATTATACAGGGAAACTCTGCTGTAATCAAACCATTACCGTTTTGGTTACTGACAATTATTTTTAAATTAATTTTACCGAGCTCATAATTCTTTATGATCTATTTTTTCAAAGCCTACCTACATATCAATTTCCAGATTATGAGGAAATGGTTTGTAATTAAAATAAGTATATGAAATGTTTTTGTCTGGGTGTTCGAATGTGCTTTCTTACCTTACCTCTATATTATAATAGCACATAGCTTTGTCTCTGTTCATCCATAACATTTATTGAACACGATACCTTATTTATGAGATGTGCTGTGAATATTCGCAAAGCAAAGACTTGGCAAACGTGACTATAACACTGCGGACCACTAAATAACTTATACAAAAGGTTGACATCGAGAAACAAAAGTACCTACACAATTCGAATTCAAAATGTGTGTTTTTACAGAATTTGTAATATCATGGTTATTTTTCTGTTGTCACAGAAGCTGTTGATGTGAAAGTAAGATATTATATTTTATATCATCGTTATGTTGCTTCTCTACTAATCTCGCCTTTCACGAAATGACAAATGACAACGTCCATCAGTAACTGACCCAAAAACTTACATTTTCCCGTGAAAACTGCATTTCGAACCTTTTTCTGACAGAGATAAATGGCCTTGGGTTTAATGTGGCACTTCTGCAGCTATCTGCGTTGTGTAACTAATGTTCAGTTCACAAGTAGGTACTGTCGCGAGTGTCGCGGCTTTTCGGCTTTTACGAGTGATTCTATGTGCGTGAGGTCTTAGAGGTAGCGGTTTAAAGCGAAGCCTGTTATAAAAATGTAAGCATAATGCTACATAGGGTGAGTTTTCAGTACATTATACAATTTTGTTGATGTTTGTACGTGGTTTGGAACAATCATTGCTTGTTACATATTTTTGGTCCTTGTTGGCGCAAATACATACTTTAGGACCACTTTATACAAAGTATATTAGAACCTGACACAAATGAAAACTCATAAATCTTCTGAGTAAAATCCACAACTTTATAAACACCCTTTCGTAAACCGATAGAAAGTTATGCAATCCGTTGCCCATTCAAAAATATCTCGTAAAACATTGTGACTATCCCAAACACTCAATAAAATCTACCTTTACCTTAAAGGGGACGAAAATATTTGCTAAAACATTCGTGGCATCTAAAAATAATCCTCTTTTGGCCACAACAGAGAGACGGGTTATAATGACTGGCTGGAAGTCCACCCTGCCTATCGATTGGTTACACCCTCCTCGTCCTATTGACATAAGCTGACAGTTTCACGATATCGACATGGAATTATGGTTGGAAATAAAATATGAATTGCGGTTAGTAAGTGATTATAGGTTGCCTTGTTATTAGGTACGGACGTAATACGATCGGGATTGTTTCCTTCAAGTTTAGTAGCTACAGATTAAAAGGTAATGAAATAAATAATCAATCACATAATCATGTATTTTAATCAAGATTTAAATGTTATCTGGTCTCCTTTGTTGAAAAAAAAAACAATAAATTATAATAGGTAATCCCCAAAAAGCATCACCACCAATCAAAAACACCACAAAAATATTGTCACCGAAACACTTACAATGGACCACAAAATCCACAAAAAATGTGTGTACAAAGGTGTTTTAAACCGAGAACATTACAGCCGATACCGGCGCAATACACGATGTCAGCTCGCAAGACAATAAAACACATTTATAGATTTCTATCGGGACAGAACGAGCAATAAAACCGCCATATTGGATCGTACAGAGGTATTTAAGGTATGTTAGGTGTAGCCAGAAAGTTATACGACATTTAGTTATCGAGTGCCGCTGTTAGGTAAAAAGTAACGTCACCATATTACGATTTATCGGTCCTTTAGTGTGTTTGTAATTTATTTTCGTACAAAAATATGATTTGGTATTGACAAATATATTCGGATGTAGAAAGATTTTATATGATTCTATATGTAGTAAGTCGTGGTGGCCCGGAGGTTTAAGACGCCCACTTCTCATGCATGAGGGTGCGGGTTCGAAACCTACCAACGGCAAGTACCAATGTGACTTTTTCCGAGTTATATGTACTTTCTAAGATTATTTAGACACCACTGACAAACGGTGAAGGAAAAACATCGTGAGGAAAACTTATAATTCTAATTATAAGTTTGAAATCGCCAACCCGCATTGAGCAAGCGTGGTGATTAACGCTCTAACCTTCTCCGTGTGAGAAGAGGCTTTGCTCAGCAGTGGGCATTTATAGGCTGTTGATGATGATGATGATATGTAGTTTGTTCTTCAGTCAGAATAATTGACAAACTCGGTTCATCAGCTGTATGTATGCAGCTGATAAAAGGATGATAGATTTGAAGACAAAACGTCTAATAGTTTACAATTTCCTTGTCTTACTCTAAAACTATCACTAGTTCTTGTGATGCAATAGCAGCCTGGCATAATAAGTGCTCATTGTAGGAACTGCAGTAATGTCTTGCAACGAAGTTTCTGAAACAAATCACATGAAGCATGCTTGCTTGGGTCTGAGACTGCAATTTGTGAGACTAGTACTCGAGTGCTGCCACTGTAATTTAAACGAATTATTATTAGACCTAAACTGAGCTAGATGGTGCCACTTATATCAACTTTAATGTATGTTTTTTCAAGAAAAGAAACTCTTTTGGTGCTTCTAGTATACATTTTATTAGCATAACATAAAATCACGCCTTTTATCCCCGAAGGGATAGACAGAGGTGCAAATTATGCCGCTGTACAATGTAACACCCACTTTTCACAATTAATGTTATGAGTCCCATGTAATAGGGCGTGAGCCTATTGCCATATACCGGGCACAATTCCAGACTCCGAGCTACTACTGAGATTTTTTTTAAAAACCCAGTAATACATTGCCCGACCCGGGAATCGAACCCAAGACCCCTTGTCCGGCAATCGCACTTGCGACCACTCTGCCGACGAGGCAGTAGTACTGAAGAATTCATGGTTATAAATTCTGATGTTATACACGAGTATGGCCTATTGTCCACGTAAACTGCACTTCATGCACATGTTTTCGTTAATTAATGATTGCAAAACGATTGCTTACATCTTATGGCCCATGGGTTTCAGTATGTTTAAAGACTGTGAGTGTGCCTCGGGCTCAAGAAGGCCCTCAATAATATTCCACTGTCACAATCCAATGACGTAACTACAATTGACATTCCTGAGAAGTCATTCAAAAAACAAAGAATTCATACATTACTTCTACCGTGTTCTCCTCTAGTATTACTTTTTCTTATCCACCTCATCGATATAAGTCCAAAGTCCATGTACCTATTCTATCTCCGTTTGCCTAACCGGGTATCGTGTAGGCGACACCAACTGAACTGAATCGTAAACGATTTGCGTCCGATCTAGGTCCCGTCTGTCTGGCCCGGACAACCGGACAATATGTCCACTTGGATGATGTCGACTTTATTTGTTCAGTCTTCATGAGCAATAAGTATCAGTATGAATAAGAATGGAGAATGTACGAGAAAAATATCTTCATTCCCTTTGTTAGTCGGTTTATTCATATTTTATTTGTTATCCATAGTGCTTTGTGTCTTTGTGTTCGGGTTCGACTGGGAATCTCGTATGTTGTTGTAAGTTTCAAGAAAGGTACTTGTTCCACGTAAGATGCGGGCAGTTATTGGACGAATCTGTCTAAGATTATTTCTGAACTAGGTTTTTTTATATACTTGATGGGCCGACATAGATATATTATTTAAAGAAGTTTAAATCATAATAATTGTGGAGTTTATGTAATATGACAATGCAGTTATCAAGCTTGAAAATGATAACAATATGATTATTGTGCTATTACTAATTCTTCCATTATTGCACTAAATATCTAATTAGATCTACGTTATTGAAATTAAAGTCGAAGCATTTATTTCAATGAACTGATTAACGTATTTATCGGTTCTTTTAAGCTATAGACTCTTCTCCCGCGACACTGCAGTTGCGAGCCCGCAGCCTTTGTAGAATACAGATACGTATGTAAAAAATCAAAGCAAAAAATTTTCACGGCGCATTTTACCCCCGCGGCGGTTGCGATTGTTTGCGGCTCCCGCTGCGCCGGCGGGCGCAGCCGCAATCCCGCAGCCGCGGCGGCTAGGACCGCCGTGACTTCTCAGCTTTAATGTCAATGTTGAAATAACCTGTTAAGTAGTTAATTATGAGGCGATTTTAATACCTTTTATGTAAATAGCTATAGAAAAGCACATTAACCTCCACTACATTGAAGGTCTCTTTTGACACAATAATTTAATATTTCTTTGTCAACATTGTCTTCTAATGCTTATTCATTTTAACACTTTATCCTAAAACATTTGAAATCCAATAAAACAAACAAACAACAAGATAATATATCAGATTGTGATAAACGATCCATTTATACCTCACTTATCCGACATTAAACTAGAAAAACAGCAAGCAATTGAAATGTAAATCGGCTCAATATTTTGTTTTACGTGTTTTGTTTGAAAACGTAACTTAGGTTGATTATTTTAAGGTTGGATGTTGCTTAGCGTTCGTGGTAAGGGTTGAATGAATGCGAAGGTATCAACATTAAGTTTGTTTAAGTTCGATGTCGCGATGGTGAAGGGTGACTGGATTACGATTGTATATTAGTTGTGACAAATCGATTCGCCATTCACTTACTATTACTTAATTTGATATTACTTTAATATTATCTACCCAGCTGACATCGATGCGGATGCATTTTTTGCCGCTCTTTGTAAATAAGTGTGGGAGAGCCATGCTTCGGCACGAATGGGCCGGCTCGACCGGAGTAATACCAGGGCCTCACAGAAATCCGACGTGAAACAACGCTTGCGTTGTATTTCGTCGTGTGAGTGAGGTTTCCCAAGGCCCAATTAACCCCCTCCCCCCCCTTTCCCCAATCACCCCGATCCCTTAATCCCCAACGATACTCAAATTCCTATTCCCCAAAAGGCCGGTAAAGCAGTTGTAACGCCTCTGATGTTCCAAGTGTCCATGGGCGACGCCGATTGCTTACCATTAGGTGGTCCGTCTGCTTGTTAATCGAGTTATTCCATAAAAAGTAGTTATTTTTAGTTTTCTTTTTTATTCTTTGTAAGTAATTTTTAAGTTTTGTAGTTTTAAATTTATTATATCACTACATATATAAAACCAAGTCACTTTTTTTGTCCCTTTGTATGCTTTAATCTTTGAAACTACACAACGGATTTTTTAATAGAGGTAGATAGAATGATTCAAGAGAAAGGTTTATATGTATAATACATGCATATTGCACCCGTGCGAAGCCAGTGCGGGTCGCTAGTTAGTAATAAAGTGTTAACAATAATTAAGTCCAAAAATGGCTATTGACGTAACATACTTAAATATTTTAACAATTGTCTAACATGGTAATGGAGCTACAAGTACTTGGCCAGGAAGAGAAGTCTTATTTTTAGGTGATAAGTTTTATTTCAATTTCAAACAAAGAAGATGTTTCGTACCAATAATTTTAATCGGCGCCTCTACTGAAACTTTAATTCCCATTCAAACACCTCTTACAACTTAAATTGACAATAATCAAATAGAATAAAGTACTTATTTATTACAACGGCTTTTAAAACAATAACTAAAGTTGCAGCTCCCGAATTCAAATAGGAAACTATTGTTATAACGAAAATTAATTGGAATAAAGCCAAGTTTTCAGCTTATTTTGCGTCGGTTGCTTCAATATTTCGACCACTACTCTTGAAACTTAGGCTTTGCGATATTACAGAGAAGAAACCTTCTTCAAACATTGCAAAATATTATTTTCAATAATAAACATGAAGTAGTTTATACAATACGGATTAAAAGACTTTTACAAAATGTTAGTTTTACCTAACTTCCACGTCATGAGACATTCTAAATTAATTAATACCTTTTTGGGCTCATGTAATAATTCGACGAGGAACTCGATTAGTTTCAAGCCATGCTACAGGCTCATATTCATGAACAGCATTCCGCGACCCGCGATGCCTCCACTATCAGTAGCAGAGCGACCTTTAATTTCTACCTGCTTTAATGATTTTTAGATCTAGGCTTTGCAGACTAGGCTCTTAATGCTTTTCAGGTGGGGCATCTTATGTCCTAGCCTACAAAAAGTTTGCCCAATAAAAACCAAAAACAATGTTCATTATAATAATATCTTTAGTATGGTTTTAATTATCTTCAGACAAATAATTGTAAGACAATAAAACATAACTACAAGTTTACTAATAATTTAAAATAATTAGCATTACATATTTGAAAACCACATTGAACAGTACGGCTTCTGTACTTGAAAGGTATTTCCATTGTGAAACCTCAACATATTTCACCGGTGATACATGGTGCCCGTTCAGGAGGGATTTTTACAGCCCGAGTAATTAATGGCTACATGGCGTTATTGCTTGCCACAGTAGAACAATGGACGTAAAGGTAATATAAATTAAAATATATATATCTATATACATCTGTTAAATACTGTCAAATTATATAAAAAAACCTGCGGATAAAAGGACCAAGTTTTCTTTAACTTTAAAACATTTATACCAATATTTTTGACGTGTAATGACAAAGAACTTTATAAAAATAAGATCTACAGCCGACCGACTACAATTTATATTCTAAGATCATTTTTCCAACTTCGTATAACGCAAACTAGATCAGGCCACCAAAAATTGTAATAAAATGTTTTGGACCAAGATATTTCTTTTCCAGAAATATAACTACGTTTTTCTTATTTTAATTTGGGCTTGTACATTATATTTTTCTGTGAAGACTGTGAAGGGTTGCTAAGTCAGTGGGCTGTTAGAAACAAGGTTAAGATAAGATGCAAGTCTTAGAAAAATGTGATCGAATGATGTTTACGTGGAACTATACTAGTTAAATCTACAAATTACTACCTGAAAACTAAAAGGCCACAAGGACCACAAGGAGCCACCAAAAGGAAACTGTTTAACTCTCTTTATTCGTATCAATTTCTCTCGTAGCCCACAAAGTAAGATATAAAATTCCGAGCCAAAGACCCGAATTGATTCAAATGTAGCGGATTTCCAACGTCCGCGCGGAACATTAGAAATGTATGAAAGTTTTTATCGAATAAGAACTGGGAAAATGTCTGATTTATTCCAACCTTGAAGGAATTACAGCGCTCGTAAATAATATCACCATTGAGACTGCTACGACTATTCAGAAAATATTTTGGATGAAGAATATTCCGAATAAGTTTTACTATTCTGAAAGGGAAATTAATTTTATAAGTCAGCGCCAGTGGGAGTATGTCAAATACTGAACTCCATGTTATTATGATGATCGCAAACAGTTTTGAAAGTCATTTTGAGTGTCACCCTCCCCTCGTCTTAATGAGTCTAGTTATTTATACAGTGTGTTTAGATATGGTGTATAATTACGTCGCCGTGGGAGCATGTATGTTATATTTACGGAAAATTGCGAGGGATTTCGGGAAATTAAGACGGAGAAGCAACCTTACATGATCTTACTGAACCGGTTTAGTAATTACACGAAGCTGATGTTACGTCATCTTTAAGAACAACTTAGCTGTAATCTGTAGGAGTTCTCATCACGCAGAGTTTCTATAGAAGATTGGTTTAAAATGGATTTTTCCTCGAGTTGGGGCAGCTGCAGACTGATAATATTATCTAGTCCTCTCCCGTTAAAGTCTAGAATAAACTGAATAAAGACAGTAAGCGGCGCCGCTTTCTGACGTAATCAGATATCGTCTGTCTCTAGATTAGATCTGTGAAGATTTATGGCTCTCGCGGCCGCAATATTGAAGTATTTTATATTACAAGTTACAGGACATCTGTGCAACGCTGCTCCGAACCGAAACCTCAGTCTCCAATAGAAACTAACTTCGATAATAGTAGTTTTGTTGGAGAGAAGATTTTATAAAGAATTCAATTAGGTCCAGTTTAGAAATTTTAGTCATATACTATGACATTATTGCACTCTCATCATCAGAAAAAAAGTATTTTTCTACTTATTGATGTAAAACTTCAAATCATTTTCACCATAGCAACGATGAATAGAACTGCATATAACTTTTACCAAACAACAGCACTTGTGTTAGCAAAAAATGAGTTTAAGATTTGATTGCACCATAACCACCATTACTAATCCATCTTAAGATATGAATTGCGATAAACTTAACGATCGTTAAGACACTTAGAGTTCCTAGATTCCATTATCCGATAGCAAGAAGTATTAAGTATATATCTCAGGGCATAATGTGAATCTCTCGATCATGATTGCAATCTCGTACGTATCTAAATCTAGTAATGTAAAATTAGGTATTATGTTATAACATTCTACAAAGTTGGCTTAAGTTTCAGACTGAATATTAAACTTTTGCTTGGTTCACTTAACTCGTCGAGTACCGGTTTTGCAGACACAATTATAGAACAATAGGTTGCGGTCACCGGTGACCGCTTGGTATTTGACAGTTTAATATTGTTTTACGCTAAGGGTTGCTTACGGATTTACCGGAGGAAATTGAATGGTATTAGTGAGAGGTTTATAAGTAACAACTAGCTAGATGATCTTCAAATATATTTGTCATTTAAACCTCAAGACTATGAGTCTGCCACCAAAAAAATAAATAAAGATCTGGAGGGTATATTTGAATGGTCGGAAAAAAATTCCTTAATACTAAATCCAGCCAAAACCAAATTTATGATCTTTGGCACCCCAGGCTTATTAGATAAAATTCCACTGAGCACTTCCGTAAGCATTAATGTAAAGGGTCAAATTGTAGAAAGAGTAAGTGAGGCGAGAAACCTGGGCCTTGTAATGGATGAAGGTCTAAGGTTTGAACGGTTTACTTCTGATTGTGTAAGAAGTTGCTTCTACCGTTTGAAAATTTTATATAAAATACGACCCTACTTGTGCGAGGAGCTGCGTGAGCGGTTGGTGGAGAGTTTGGTTCTGTCAAAACTAAACTACGCAGATACCGTTATAGGCCCCAGGCTCTTGGCACGCACCGGGAGATTAATACAAAGAGTACAGAATGCCTGCGCACGATTTTGCTACAGTGTTCCACCAAGGAGTCATGTAACATCATTTTTGAACAAACATAACGCATTAAAAATGAAATCACGCCGGAAACTCCACCTCGCCTGTCTAATGTTCGACGTGATAAAACACAAGTGTCCTCCATACCTGTACTCTAGGTTTGAAAGGGTTAACAGTCACCGGGAGCGTGAGGGTAGGTGGTGTGCACAGCAACTCGCTATTCCTCGGCATAGAACTGCAGCTTTTCGAGGCAGCTTCCGTTACGCGGCTTCCAAGTGCTGGAATAATATTCCACCACCAATTAGAAATCTGAAAAATAAAAACACGTTTAGGTTAAAATTAAAAACTTTTATTTTGACATCCCAAATTAAATTTAACGACATTAATATTGACAATTCTTTTATCTAATTTCAGTTTATTGTTCCAATTTATTCAAATTATACTTACTTTTATATGCCAACTTGGAAGTCTTTGCGTGTTGGTTAGGTGCTCGGCGTGTGAGTATTGTTTTAGTGTACCTCGCCATTATTTTAATAATTGTGTTTTAATTGTGATCATTCCGCCACTCGTAAACTATGCTGGAGTTTTTGTTTCCTGTGGCCAGAGGCCGGCGGCTGTTTCTTTGTGGTTGCGCGTCGGAATGCATCAGAGCTCAGCAGAGTTGTCACTAAAACTGTCTTTGTTTGTCAATCAAAAATGTGAAATAACCCCCAATTCATTTAAAAAAAAAGAGTAAACGTCAAAAGTGACTACCTCTTATAGAGGTAATTGCATTTTTACATTTTGTTTGTATGTATATACATGTACTATCGGATATATATATTATTCTATTCACAATTTTTCACACACACACACACGTGTGTGTGTGTGTGTGACATGCACATTTCAGCAAAATTTATATAATTTCATGTTTATTTTCTGTCCTCATTGAGGGGCGGCACCGCCGTCCGTGAGTCACTGCAGGGTGCCACCTGAAAACCAGCGTTGGGCACAAACGTCCAACTATATGCTGAGGTGGAGGCCCTTTTGGCATTAGCACGCGCAAATTAATATTATTATTTTGTTTATTAGAAATTGCTTTTTTTTTATTGTCTATGAAAAATTCTATTATTATCGTATTATTATTTTGTTATATTGTGATGTTTTCTGTTCTGATCTGTATTCTTGTAAGTTTATTATTAGTATTTTGTTTACTTATATTATGTATTTTTATTTTGTTATATTCTTTGTTTTCTGTGCGTGTAATTGCCAAATAAATGTTATTTCTTTCTTTCTTTCTAGTATGAAATAATCTGTGTTGACGGTAAGATGTACGGATATATGTAGAGGTATTACAGTACTCATAAGATTTGTTTTGTATGAGAAAAAAAAACTAAAAAGTGAGAAATAAAAAAATAATGTATAAAAATAAAATTAAGATAACAACGTCCAAAACAAAATTAAAACACGAAGTTGGTCTATACATTTTTTCATGTTACTGAACAATTTTCAATCTCAATTAAACAAAAGACCACTCACCTGCACTCACCCATTTCTTTATTATACCTACTTATAAACGTTCGCGTTAGTAATTTCTTTATTAAATTGCACTAAAAACTAGTGCAGTGGCTATTTAACATTCGCGATTATAGCTCCGATCATTACTAGAAAATTGGCCCATGTTAAATATTCAACGAACTTAGGTATTTTTTTTTTTTTTTTACGTGGGGAAAATCATCGAATGACTGCTCCCGCCTGGTTGAGGCGGAAGGGAGTGTCAGACTCTTACTGACTAAAAACCACCCCGTTCCTTCTCCTGCACGTCGAGCCGGAGCCCCGGTTACCCGTTAGGTTCTCCGCGACTCCGAATCGGCATCGGCCCTATTGGGCCCCATCTGTGGTGGTCTGATGGCTCTTTGAGGCGCGCGCGGAACGCGACGCGCCGTACGCTCGGGTCTGTTTCTGGTCGGACGGGGAGCCACCCATGCTCGCCGTCCGCAGGCCCGCGCTTACGGTGGCCGGAGATCGTCTCGCGATCCCCGACGCCCAGTGTGTCCTTCGCGATGGCTGGGCCGTGAGGAGGCAGGGCTTCGCTGCCTCACGCGTCCCGCCTCCTCCTTAGCTAGCATGACTGCTTCGCAAAAGGAGGAGACAGCATCCCAATCCCTCTCGCTCCGCATCATGGCCTGCACTAGGCCCGGACGCGAGAGGTCGCCATCGCCGATAACGAACTTAGGTATAGTATTTCATATGAACTGAAACCTTCTAATAACATATTCATACATTGAATAACTTAGTTAGGGTACATATTGTAGGAAGCCTATATAAATTCCAGTGTCATGTTGTTTAACTTTAGGAAGAAAAACAAAAATTCAACCTTACCTAAGTACTACAAATTTTGTTTGTGATAATAAAACAGCGAATAAAAATTTTTTTGCAGCCTTTTTGTACCAAAGGACCAAATCTGGTCCTTCCAGCGATTCTTCGTAACTTGTTAACCTTCATCAACAACAACATACAAGCAGATTATATTAAATCCAAAACATGATATCAAAATAAACTTTTCATCCGAACAACAAACATCACTTCCGAGCGGCTTAAACAAGAAAAATAAATTATTAACCTCACTCCGGTAATTAATAATGGAATTAATAATTCAAAAACCATTTCCGGCATCCGTCGACACGGTCGCAACCGCAGCCCATCCGAATATGTCAACCAATTTACATAATTAATCTTTCCCACCAAAGTATACTCATTAATAAAATCCTGGCCTCGATTAACGCTTGCAATCCATTCCGAATTCAAACAAAACATAATTAAAATGGCGGACGAACGCTTCCGATTGGTTCCCGAATTATGTAACCGATCAATTGCGGCCAGTGATTAAAAATGTAACAGTTTGCATCGTCGCTAAGTAATTGTTTTCCGTCCGTAATTAAAACTACGTTAACTATTCAATTGCTATTAATAATATTACTCAATAACAGAACGCAGCGAGTGGTTCTGGGGGATTATTCTAGCGAACTAAATTCAGTTCAATTCGGTGTGCCCCAGGGTAATGTTCTGGGGCCTACTCTATTTATCATTTACATAAATGGATTATGCTCCTTGAATATCCCTCAAGCAAGAATATTTACGTATGCGGACGATACTGCTATTATTTTTTGTGGGAAGTCTTGGGAAGATGTCAGGTGTTCAGTGGGGACTGGGGTTAGAGCTATTGCGAGCTGGCTTCAACATAATCTCTTAACACTAAACGTGGCTAAAACTAAAGCAATTAATTTTGCAATCTCAAAGCGTTCGGCTCCTAACCGATACAGTAGTATACAATTACACTCTTGCACAAGTCCGGGAAATTGTACTTGCCCATACATCGAACAAACAGATTCGATCAAATATTTGGGGGTATTTTTGGATAACCGACTATCCTGGCTCATTTATGTGAATACTTTAAGTGGTAGGGTCCGAAAACTAATTCGTATATTTAAGCGACTTAGCAAAATTGCGGACAATACTGTTTTGAAAATGATTTATTATTCACTCTGTCAATCCATTCTCGGTTACTGTATAACAGTGTGGGGTGCGGCTGGTAAAACTTCGTTGCTGAAAGTCGAAAGGGCTCAACGCGCCCTGCTCAAATTTGCTTATGGAAGGCCTTTCCGATACCCCACTGATTCACTTTACACTGAAACCGGGGTTCACAGAGTTAGATCACTGTGCATACTGTCAACTACTCTAAGATTTCATAAAACCGCTATTAGCACTTGTATCCAGTCTGGTCGGAGGGTACGATGGGAAAAGAGCCGCTGTCGTAACACAGTCGAGAGAAGGTCGTACGGCTATATGGGACCACACATTTACTCCAAACTTAATAACCAACTCAAAATTCTACAACTCACCTCATTGGCGGTGGCACGTGCAGTGGATCGCTCGATTCCCTACAATATGGTTGAGTTGAGCGGTGCTGGTGTACGTGTCATGTTCGTGAACGGGCGCCGTCAACTGGGATTGGTCAGCTCCAGACTGTATATTTCTTTTTTTTTAATGTCCTTTAGGGTTATTTTTTTTCGATCTCTTTGACTGTATTTTAGTGTTACATTGTTCTCGCACAACCCAAACAAAAAAAACTGTAACTGGAGAATTGTGAACTTGATTGAAAAAGAGTTACCTATGGAGTTTCTTGCTCGTTCTTCTCCATAGGAATCTACACCTTGGAATGAGCAAATAGCTTCACTTGTTAATTTTCTTTATTGACGTTCAAAAGTGCCTCTATGGTCTAATTGAAATAAATGACTTTGACTTTGACTTCACCCATAATGTATGTAAAAACACGGTTATAAGGTGGCTTCTCACCATGGATTACAACATGATTGAAAACCTCTTAAGTTAGTAACAATAATCATAAAAAAGAAAAAAAAAGTAATTGGTATTCACTTATGTGACATATTCACATTTCCAAACATGGATACGTACACACACACACACTCACATACACACGCACTACATACAACAGATGCACACACGCACATACGTACACATACACACGCACTACATAAAACAGATGAGCACACGCACACACACACACACACACACACACGCACAACACACACATTTACTTACTTATGATAATATTACTTATTATGTTATGATAACTTTTCTTTTTGTACTGTTTGTTCGGGAGCCTGGGCCTCACGACACAGGGAATCCTAGTGTGAGGTCCAGGATACAACAAAATTGTAAAACTTTTCCTTTTTGAAATAAATATTTTTATTATTATTATTATGTGTGTCTTTACCATTCACGGGACCACAGGGTCCCGGTCATTTGGGAGGCGTACGAGGGGCCGAAGCCAACTGCGCAGAGGCCCTTTAGACAACTTCAATATAAATGTAATGGACACACAAACCGGCGACTATCCCTGTATGCACTATGGGAATGCACCCAAGGACAGTCCCCGGTTAGTGTAGGACTATTGTGGATAATGGAAGAAAAAAGGTAGGGCTATGGATGAGTTGCTGTGGACTAGTAAATGGGGAACTATGGATGACTATGACACCTGCCGAAACAATGTAATTTTTACACGTAAAAATGGCAGGCAGAGACTCGCCAACTCACCGATCGGGCCCCGGGAATGGTTGCTAGACATAGCAACAGAGGGGCAACGAGAATGTGAGTGGCTGAAGGTTTAAGAAACAACCACCGCTTTCTACTCAGATCATCTGCTCCAGCCGAAGCCTCCTGCATCCCTGGCCCACTCGCGACATACGAATAGTTTCTTACCCTCCGAGCAGGATCACTGCTCTCGCGACTCCACTCTGGACGGCCAATGAAGGCAAGCCAGAGGTGGGAGACCTGTTCCTTGTCATCGTTCACTCCAGCCAGCCAATTAAGGCAAGCCGGAGAAGAAGGAACGGTGAATACTCCTTGGAGCACTCGGGATGACGGTAGCCCGCGGAATCGCTAATGCCCGTCACCTCGCCTCAAGGTGCCCTGCGGCTTATTATTATTATAATATTAAAATTATACTGACCATTGGTTTGTGGTATCTTTAATTATGATTCACCACTACCTATTAATATTTATGAACAATTTGTAACTGTTAACAATGGCATGAATTCAGTTCATTTTCATGAAAGTTCATGTTGTATTTTAATTGAGTCCTACCGCGGGTACAAAGTTAATTACCGTACAAACAACAAGAAACCACAGAAATAAACACTGAGAAGTAAAGAGGCTCATATTTCTAGCTAATACCGACACATGGTACACATTAAAGTGAGCGGCAGATGCTGGGTTGTCTTCAAATTAGGCGCTCAGACGCCGCGCCGGCCGCCGTTGGTTGGCTGGTGTAATAATTTCCATTCATACGCCACAAGCCACAGCACGCTGCATCTTTACGAGCGCAGCTGCGGAAATTGCACGAAATTATAGAAAACAATGAAATGCAAAGGAATTGTACGATTTTCACAAGTTTAAGTTTTGCATACATTTTAGGACGAAATTGCAGAATTACGTAAACAACACATACAAGTATTCCGCGTAGATTATAAAAATACGCTATTCGATTATAGTCATTCGGATCGAATTTTATAGTTTGTTTCAATTAAATCTTAACTTAATGGGCTAAGGTATAGTTTACCTAAATCACCGTATCAGATAAAAACCCATATTATTCTATTTACCTTGAACCATCCAAACTTCTCTATCTTAGTTAATAAGACATCGGAGCTGTAAATTGGCTCTCTATTTAATTCGCACAGAGTTTACATGATAAAGGAATCGCAAGGCTTTGTGAGCGTTAAGCAAACTGTTGTCTGATACAAAGCGCCGATGTTTTTGTAATACTAATTGGCTTTTAATTAGAAGATGTATGTTTGGTAATATTGGGAGGAGATAGGGGCATAGTTAACCCCCTCACTTGTTAGGTAGGTACCCATTTAATTATCTTGCCTGATTTGTTTTTATTTTAATAGGATATCGGAGACGAATCAAACTGTAGGAACTGCTTGATAAATAAGCACTTATCTTTGTCTTCTTGTTATTTTCATTTCTTTTGTATTTAATCTTTGTTTTTATTATCTCGAGAACGACTGGCTCAAGTATCTGTTGAATTGATTCTAGTTGTAAACTATAACTTTACTAAACTGTTTATAACAATTATTCTGCTTTAATTGGGGTTGTGGTAATGCCTACGCAGCTCATCCTTTAATGACATAGCTACATTTAGTCTTTGGTATTTTCAAATAGAATATGTGATACGCGATCATCAAAAATACGGCAGCACTACATATTTTATTCCAAAAAGCCTGTACCAAACAAGTCAGTTCCACGTAAGTCTGGACACGGTGCGACGCAATCGCGTGATCACAAATCCATTCACTGCTTCGAAACGTAGCAACCTTTGAGCCCTCTCGGTTCACGCGAAATGTATTCAGACATAAAAATCCCCACTTTACCACCTGACCCGGAAAATTGTCGGTGAAAAATTTCACATTACAGATTATTTTGTAAACGGTATTCCAGTTCGATATTCCATGTTTTTTTTTTATTTTTATCCGAAATTCATTTGTATATTTTTTTACAGAATTCGGGAATATATTGAGGGAATATATTTTTGCGAAAGAATAATAATGATGATCAACGATGAGGAAGCGACCTATTTATTTTCATCTTTTAACAATATTCAACGTTTTATCCTTTTAGTTAATATCTGTATCGATAAAATGTTATGTAGGTTGAAGGGAAACAGGAAATGGATGAAATGTTTCATAATTCATGATAATCGAAACATAAAAATGTCATTCTGACAATAAAATAAAGTAAACATGACGATTTTCCCTATACAATAAGAATATAAATATTTTAGAAAAAGCGATACTGTAAAAGGGATGCCAGGTGAAAGCATTTAGAAGTCTAAAAACAAACACGACTGCTCTGTAACAAAATAATGTTGAAGCAACATCTCTGCACTGTATGGAAGTAATCTCAAAGAAATTCCAGCGTCGTATGTGATTATTCAGTAAAAGTGCAAAGAGCGTAGCGATCAGTAAATATTTAAAATTCTCGAAGCGAAAGTTTCTCGCGCGGGAACGCGACGTGAATATTTTAAGTACTGAATGTTACTTTCATATGTTCGTAATTACTAAACAGTTCTTAAATCTTCAGTAGCGTTACATTAAGCTCTAAGTACTTTCATAAATCTATCCAATGATAGACTTAGATATTATAATTAATATCTATCACGATAATAATTTTTTTTTTTTTAAACGTTGCCCCACACTAGGATTTTCTCCTGTGTCGTGGGTGCGTTTACAAACATACAAGTTCACATACACAATGACACCCAGACCCGAAACAACACTTTGTGGATCATACAAAGTGTTGTCCCGTTAGGGAATCGAACCCGCGACACGTTGCACGGCAGCCGGTTGCCCAGCCACCGCACCAACCGTGCAGTCGAATTATATGGTTTTGCCAAAATTAGAAGGAAAAGAGTGCATGCAATATGGCTTTGTTAGAAAAAACAAATCTGTTCTATTCTATTCTGCATCCTGAAAAAGGAATTTTGAAATTACTATAACACTTTCTTCTACTTTAACAATTTCATACACAAAATCATAGGACACAATCAACACCAGTTAGAGTTCAAGGCAATCTCATAAAATCACAGAGCCAATTGAAAATCAAGACAGTCTCACTTCCACCCCAAATGTAACACCCTATACTTTGAACCTTCCCCTCCCCCCACATGTAAGTTACTACAGTAATTATTGACGGGGGAATATAGTTATCAAGTCGCAGTTAAGTTAAATGTTCCATCGGTTCTATTTGTCGATTTAACTCCAAGATTGAACTGTAATACATTGTCAAATGTTATCATTCTTATTATACTTATACTTAATCGAGATTTATACTTGACAGTATAAGGCTCACTTATAAGAATGTTTCTTTGAAATATTCAATTAAATTTTCAATCTCCTGTGAGCATGAGCTGTTAATCCGTTTCTATGTGTGGATGGAAGCGATTACGGGATTACATTAAGGAGTTTTCGTCTAAGCTTGCCAGTATAGATAGCAGTGTGTTTACCTTTACCTATAATCATGCTTGTCAAGGTTAGTTGTAATATGTTCGTTCGTATTGAAATACTTTTTAGTTAATTATTTAATTATGAATAATTTTATATTGAGAATCACGAAAACCATGTGTGATGAGGTGCCACAGCAATTATCAAAATCTGAGTGAAGATCGTGTTTGCTATAAAATGTTTTGATCACAGTTCTTTCTTTTCCTATATTAATTTTACTTATTTGCCTTATTGCCGAATTATAGAGTTAAAAATCATAAATTCCTGTCACAACATTGTGCCATATGATGTATTTATTTCTCTTCTCGCAGGGCTGCAGAAAGAAATCCCATGCAGTACCTATGTACCTTTATTTTGTTATATTTTTGTCATGTGTATTATCTGTGTTGTGAACATAAACTAGTAAATAAATAAAAAAACACTGACGTTACATTTCAAAGTCAGATAAATAAGTTCTCTATCTTTAAAACAGTAAATAGACAATCATACTAACGTTATACCCTTATTAAAGCACAATTGCTCATTCTACCATCCACATTTTCCACATGGATAAAACTCCAGACTCATTTAAATTCCCGTCCTCATCTAAATGGTACATTATTGTGTTTGTTTTTACATTACAACCGTTTTCACAGCGGTTCTCAATGTTGCCGACTTCACTTATACATTTTTATAAACATAGTTATAAATTAAATAAAGGATACTAGGCAATGTATTAATGAATATAGCCTAGTTAACATCAAGTATGGGAAAGGGTAATTAAATATGAACATAATTATCACTGTCCTCAAAATTCAAATTAAGTTTCTAGTTTGACCAAGATCCATATCAAACGACATTTTCAAGAGACTTTTAGTCTTACAGAATTTGAGTCGGTGTCGCCTCATACATTTGTTATTTAGCTAGTAGCAGTTACAAATAAAGTTAACTATTCTTCAACAATGGGAAATTGATATAATGTGAACCGGGACCTCATTAATTTGAATAATAAAATTGAAATTAGTATCAGCCAAAATAATTTAAATTCAATCCACCAAAACTAACCGTCAGATCAATTTATAACAAGCTAGATAAGAAAGAGGGGGATGATTTAAACAAGTTTAAAAGCCACTGAGTTAAAACATTAATTCGCGGCCAACAAACCGCTCGTTAAGTAAAAACGGGTGAATTATAGAGGGACAGGTAAACCGTGTTAACGAGTTTAGCTCGGCCCAGGCCCGATAAATAACGACCGATAACGTTCCGTCGCTGGGGGCCGCTTTGTTCTCAAATAAATCGGCGGAAAATTGAAGCCATACCGCGCAGTTACGGTAAATTAACATGGAAATATTTTACCAGATAAGTGGTTATTATCGTTTTCGTTTTTCTTGAGATACAGATACACAACAGGGATATTGTCGAAATGTTCTTATTTTACGGTCATATATTTCGATTGTGTCGGTTCAACCATTGTAGAATGATCTGTAAATACGCATGCGATGTTAAGTTTCAATGTTGGCAGTATTTAATTTGCTATAGTTTTTTTTTATGTTTGTGAGTTATTTTCAGGACAAATTATTTTAAAATACCACGATAGGTTTGTTTATCAACGCGAAATTAATGAAGAGTTAGTATGCCTAAAGTACTTCACTCGCGAGTCCCATTTTTTAAATTACGACATGGTGTTATGAGTCACAGAAACACTGAAATGTGCTCATAACATTTAAAATGTATTCGCAGAGGTTTCCTTGTCATTTTTAAGATGTCAAAAATTGAGTGAATACCTAATATAGCACAATGTGTGATCCTCATCTCTCCAATAGAATTTGAACATTAGTACAAGATAATAAAGTTAAAATTATATTATAAACATTGCTTTAAAATAGCTTGATAGATCAATCATTACTTTGTCACACACCGTAACAACACACAAACAACGCTGCATTTGACAAACACTTACACAACACAATCAGGGTCACCATTCTATAACATCTAAAAAACGAAGCAAATATTTTCTCAGCGCCAACAAGTAAATATCTTGCGAACTGTCCGTAACATATCCCCAATTTCCGAACACTCCAATCTGATACAAAAAATGACGTTGTGAAAAAACACTTGATGTGTAAGGTCGACGTTTCATTTTCACCAACTCGTTACCAAAAATAGCTTGCCTGGCAAATATGTATTTATCTATAAACACTGGAATGATTCGACAGGAAAACACACAACACAGTTTTCCAGTAAAATTTTGCAAAAACCAATTGACTGTGTTTTGTACGGCAGGTATAGAAATTAATTTCGCTTTAGTTCAAATAAAATATCTATAATTTAAATTAATCGTTTGTAAATTGCCATTACCTATCTGCACAATAAAATGGGATATTACATTAAAGTTACCATAAAATTAAATTCAGGAAATTGTATGTAGTAATACAGCTGAATTAGTTAAAGCGATTTGTATTGATTACCTATACAAATCAAAATATAATGGTTACTAAGCGCTACAAATCTACATTTAGAGTTGTAGTACTTACTACCCAGAAAAGTAGCACAAAGACCAAGGTCATGCTTAATTTTCATAAATAGAACTTTGACTTCAAGTAAGAACATTTTGTAAGCAAATTAGGAATTATTTACTACATAAGTGACTACCTTCTGAAGTAACTGAATATGTTTTTATTGCTTATTTGTTCAGAGATGGTATCACTTGGGACTTGCTTTATGACACAATATGTGTAAAACTCATTCTCCCGTACATCATATTGACACTGTTTAGTTCATTTTCAAACGTATGTCTTCATGGGCAGTAATATTTTTATCACTTGTTGTTATTATTAATGTTTTTAGCTAAGATATATATTATTAGCTAAGATTACTTTCATAACACGATAGAAATTATAGAATATGATATGTAGACTAGTTATACTTTAAAAGAAAACTTTACGCGGTACTTCTCATTTTTTATTAATCTTTTCATATTCTCCTTTTTACACATAAAGGACCAAGACTTGTACCAAGACCAAGATGTATTTGTCGGAAGGATGGTGTGGGCGATGTCAAGCGAGAACCCTCTTCGTCATATATATCGGTAGAGATATGTTTATGCAGTAATAAAACAATCAAATCTTCGTAATTAAAGTAACGTTTACTTTCGACAGTGCACAATAAAATTACTCAGCAATTGCGTAACGTGTGAACTGGGCAACGATTGACGAACGACTGACTCGAGCTTGCGCTTGCGCTGCTTTATATATCACTCGGTGGTGGGTTGAAGTGACGTCGATCAGTTGTTTGTTCACTGCTTGCCCATTACATTCGCAGTTTACAAAATAATGATGGCGGCGCCGTCACGGCCATACTGACGTACGCTCGTCCTCGAGCGTCTTCCGAGCATCTGAAAACAAGATAACAACCCGTTCGTTCATCCTGGCATTTCTAATCTCTATCTAGTATAACCTTTAACAAAAGCTTTCAATATTACAACTACTACGTTATCATCACTCATCAGTATTAGAATTGGAGACGATTGTGCTAGGCCGGATAAATATCCCTTTAGCGAATGCTAGACTGGACATCAGTCCCTTTAGCGTATGCTAGACTGGACATCAGTCCCTTTAGCGAATGCTAGACCGGACATCAGTCCCTTTAGCGTATGCTAGACTGGACGTCAGTCCCTTTAGCGAATGCTAGACCGGACATCAGTCCCTTTAGCTTATGCTAGACTGGACATCAGTCCCTTTAGCGTACGCTAGACCGGACAACAGTCCCTATAGCGAAACATGCTAGACCGGATTGCAATCCTTATTGTCGGAGGGCTAGGTCGGATCGCAACCCCTTTAGCTGAGTCATTAGACTGGATTTTCCCTTCAATGACTCTTTCCTACATTTTTTTGTTACCTACTTTTTTTTCTCTTTTTTTTTTCTTTTTTTTTTCTTCTTTTTTTTTAATTTTATAAAAAAGTAATCAGTTACAACACTCATTCACTCTGGTAAATCTGGTGATGGACTTTCCATATTATTACTAATAGCGCTCAAGGTACGTGAACTAGTCGATACAGTGCTGCTATTAACAGATATAGTGTCGCCATTAACAGATATAGTGTCGCTATTAACAGATATACCTCTAGTGTCGCTATTAACAGATATAGTGTCGCCATCGGAAAGTTCATCCTCAGCACCACCAATCACAGCTATGTCACACAGTATATTATTATCGCGATCAGTTTCATGGACAAAATCACTCTGGCTATCATCCGCCGTCACGTCATCATCATAACTTTCGGCTATTTCTATAAAACCTAATGGACCGCGGGGTACCTCGCGTAAGTTCTCATGGGCGACCTTGTACGTTCGATCAGAACCATTAACGAGTTTCTATTCGTACCTATCGTTTTCTAAGAAATCAGTGATTTTGTAGGAACCTTTATACTTTGGGAATACGTTTACAGTTAAAAGTTTAAAAAGTTACGACGTTTCAGTAGCAAAATCAATAACCAGAAAACTTATAGACAAACTGACGTTTCACAATCTCACAAGAATATTATTCTACCAAGCAACCCAAAGCATTTAAACTTTACAAGTGATCACGGCTGTGCATAGCCCAGTAACTCACAGCTACTCTTTTCTAACGCGAAACTTACAGGACACAAGAGAACGTGAACGAGAGAGACAAGAAACATCTATCTGCGGAGTATCTCTAGAGGATCGAATCAGAGACAAGATAATCTGACAGATAACCAAACATTTAATCAATATCATCACCATCAAAATCAATACGATACTAACTAACGTCACACTGATTGGTGAGTTGCCAACCAGGCAATTCACCAATCAGATGCATTGCCACACAGGCGGTTTGCCACACAGGCGCTTTACCACACAGGCCCATCGCTACATGATCCTCATGAATGCGGTCTGGTGTGTGAAGACCCATAGCCACAAGTTCCTCATGGGTGTGGCCATATTGGTAAACAAAATATTGTATCCTCAGGTGGAACACCCTGCAAGGAATGTGAAATCCAACTACAAGGAAACGAGCAACGTCCAGACGCGGCCGACTTCAACCATTACGTGCCATTCTTCCTGCAAGACATCCCCGACCCGGACGGCTGCGTGAAGGGCGGCCACGCCGCGTACGGCCAGGCCGTCAACTACCACATGCTCAACAAGTCGCAGGCCAACGTCGGCGCCACCTACTACCAGGGCTACCACACCGTGCTCAAGACGAGCCACGACTACTACTCCGCGCTGAAAGGAGCCAGAGGAGTCGCTGCCAACCTTACTGAGACTTTGAACAGGAACTTGAAAGAACAAGGGAAGAATACAACTGTGTAGGTAACTCACATGAGTTATAGGTGTTGAGTGCAACTCATGACATTGACACTTCATAAAATTCTCAAAGAACCTGGTGATCAGATATTCTCCTCATCCTTAGTCCTCAGATCTACTGTATTTCAATTTCATCTGTTACAATTAAATTACTCGACATTTTACGTAACTTATAAGCGCTGCGATAGACATTTTTTGTAAGACGCAATATAATAATGAAATGCAGAGTCTCGTTACTCCGCGTTTTCTCTATTAGACAAAACCCGACTTCACTACATCTGGAATAACCACCGAACAGCCTATCTACTCACTACAACGCACTTAGCGAAAACATATCTCAAGGTCCTTTAAATCAAAATAAATGATCAACAGCCATCAAGATTTTCAAGGTAACCACAATTTATACACTACACAAGTGTGGATAGTCACTCCAGTATTCCAGAGTCACAAGTCAGCCAAGACTGTAGTTTCATTATATGGACTCGAGTCCCTGCCCCAGTAAAGACTATGACTAGCACACTCGATACAGTAGAATAAATGAGAAGTTTTACCCTTACAATTACTAACTCACTAGGTACTGAAAGACCCTAATTATAACAAATCCTAATGGCAAGATTAAGGGAAGCATGTTTCTCATCAGAGTATTCTTAGCGCTATTTTCCAACCCAACAATAATCCTAAATGAATGTAGGACTTTAGAGGACTCTTCAATTCTGACTTTAACTACCAATTATTATTAGCAGCTTTTGACCTTTATTTGTTATAAACTACTTTTTTTTTCAATACTCTGTACCGCATTAGACAGCAAGCACCACTTAATTCTGCATCTACCTCGCGGAAACCATACCTCCAAGTTCCAACCAAATGAAAGCCTAAGACTGCTTGAGATATTACCTAACAATACCCAACACAAAATAACACTATCAGATGTAATTCTAATGACCATGTAGAGGTATAATCTCGGATCTAAAACATCACGGCTATTTTCTTTAAATAATTACCCGACAAAATAAAATAAAATTTCAAATTGGAAAACTAACAATTGTAAACTCAAGTCTTTGACTCGTTTTTGACCCATAAAGTACTTGGTATCGGAATCATAATAAATGGAACAAAGTCACCTGGTATAATCCCGATGGCAGCAGTGTCCAATTGCAGATATTAACACGCCGCTCACCAAACGCTGCGTTAACGCCGCGTATCTCATGCTGTCACTGGACGCCAATGTACTCCGGCTTGAATTGGGACCACGTCATGTCTTCATTTGCTGCTTCAGATAGCGATTCAGTTCGAAGTAGCTGCCTCAACGTTAGCCACGTTGAATCTTCACTACTGAGTACCTAGCTATGTATAGCTAGGCACTTCCAATCTTGCAGCCCTATCTTCTTTGTCGCATTTGCATGTAGGTAGTTCTTCACGAACCGGCTCCGATAATTTTAACATTTTCAATAATCCTGGTCCATCCCAATTCTGATGTCGGAAGGATGGTGTGGGCGATGTCAAGCGAGAACCCTCTTCGTCATATATATTGGTAGAGATATGTTTATGCAGTAATAAAACAATCAAATCTTCGTAATTAAAGTAACGTTTACTTTCGACAGTGCACAATAAAATTACTCAGCAATTGCGTAACGTGTGAACTGGGCAACGATTGACGAATGACTGACTCGAGCTTGCGCTTGCGCTGCTTTATATATCACTCGGTGGTGGGGTTGAAGTGACGTCGGTCAGTTGTTTGTTCACTGCTTGCCCATTACATTCGCAGTTTACAAAATAATGATGGCGGCGCCGTCATATTTATATTAAAGGAAAAACAAAAAGGAAATAAATATTTTTAAATAAGTAAAATTAGACAGTCAGTAAAGCATCTTGAATATTAACATCTTAAAAAATAAATAAGTAATGCCATAATGAATAAGTACGTATATAAATGGATATTATGTAAAATATCTTTAAGAACTTATTTAAACTTGGTCCTTCGAATCGCATAAAATTTTTAAAAGTAGAAAGTGAAAAGTTGATCCAAGAGTTTTGAATAGTTCAACATTTTTATGCACCGGCGACTAAAGGATCAGGATTAACCCTATTCAACCACATTGTACTTAAGGACCAAAATCAAATAGAAACAAAAATCTAACATGGTCCTCATCGCAAGCACAAATATTGTAGTTGTTTTCGGTATAAAACAAATAGCTCTGAACATTTGACACAATGTCAGTTCCATATTAGTTCTCTACGTCGACTTTACCGTTTACTTTAGGGTTATTCTCGGATGACAATTTACTTGTAAAATAGCTCTCATATTATTCTTAAGTATTCAATTTGATGCTTTATTATGTAAAAGAGCTTCTTGAAGTGCTTGTAAGGTGTCATTGTTATTTACGGTTCGTTTCACAAGATGTTTCGTCTTTTTTATTTGAAATCATTTTCTTTTAAATACATAATAATATATTTTTTATCGGATAAGCCGGTAAACGAGCTTATAAATCACCCGATAGTAAGCAATCAGCGTCGCCTATGGGCACCCGGAATATCAGAGGCGTCACCAGTACGTTACCGGCCTTTTGAGGATTCAGGGATTGGGTAGATTCGGGAGGGACGGGGCTCCGGTAACCTCACTTATACGACGAGACACAAAGCACACATTGTTTCACGTCAGTTTTCTGTGTACGATATTAGTCCTGCCGAGCAGGTACACTTATGTATTGTATTACTATTATATTGTATATTATGTTCAAAGATTGTTTTCCAAAAATACAAATTCTTTATAAGAATAATTGTAAAAAATTTAAAATCTAGAAAGGTATTGCTTGAAGTGGAGTAGGTAATTAATAAAAAGTCTCTAAATGAAAGCTGACAAAACTAATGGCCACTTTGCTTAAAGAAAATCCTTTATAATTTTCTTTTTTTGAAATTAATTATGAGGTCAGGGTCGATGTCATTAGGAATCCACGAGGCTATGGAAGGTCACAAAGTACGTATAACTCTGTTCTTATATCCATAATTACTAACATCCTTATAGGGACAACTTTTTCCCATGATAAAATATTCAGTAAACATATAGTTGTTTTAAACAATAACACAGTTACCAATATAAGTAAAAAAATTTTGAACATACATTTTACGATTCACAGCAATTAATTTTAAACAACTACAATGTCAAGGTCTTTACTAAATATGCTACACTGCAATAAGCTAAATTTTCCAAGACAATAAAAACCATTATTTTAGGAACCTAGTTCTAGGATTAGGAACCTATTATTACGCTATCCTAGTGCTAGCACTAGGATAGCGTAATAATTACTCCAGTTCCGTGAACATTAACAAGAAATCATTCGTGAGATAAAGTTAGCGATCTAACTAGGAGGTAGGTAGTGGTTCAAGTTTTAATGATGTTACGTTACCGACTCTCTGTTGTCATGGTTTAATTATTTATACAAAAACTTGATAAATATTGTGCTCCACGGAGTGTTTAATGTTTTCTTTGAACTTTCTTAAGGACCTATTGTTTGTAATTACGTTTACAAAAGTACAGGCGTCGAGAGTTTCGGGTCGCAATGTGTTTGATGAAGAAAAGGAAACGAAGACAATTGGAAGTTTATAAATGGGTGCGAAAACTTAGCTAATCATATAATGAAGTTTGTATAGGTATGTATGTTTGTACAGTATTCACTAGCGCTTCGTATACCACACCGTCGTGAAATTCAATGAATGAATTTTTGGTAACTTATCGAAACCTTGTCACAACATAAAAGTACAAGCTTATTCACATTTATCAAAATTTTGTAAATTAAATTTTTAATGACTTTAAAAAGCAAAACATTTTAATTTTAAGATGAACATTTGAAAGTTACATAGTATCAGTAAACATTGTCAGCTGTAACTTGCACATACATTCTTAGGTATACATTTATAAGAACTTGCGACGCCGACGTCTACCAAGGAACAGTTTCGCGTTTTCACTCCAAATGTATTTCCGTAGGAGAGTGGACGTCGGACGCTAAAAGCGAAGTACAAATAAATATTTTAAGGAAGCACTTAGCCGGCCCTGCTGTAAGCCAATTTGTAATGTTTTATTATGGAGCCGCTTTTACTTCGATTCAATACAAGTTTTCTTCGTATACGTCCAGATTTATCAGAGTGGTTTTCAAGTGATTCTATTATAGTTTGTTTCACTTAGAAAATTGATTTTTCTGGTCAAATATTACTGTCTTCTGGGTCTAGGGCATTGGGTACGATGTTCTAGATTTAATTTATTAGCTGAATATTTCGAAGAAATCTAAGAAATATACCGTTAGTCCTTGTTTTACCGAATTAATGTTAAAATATGTTTTGGCGTATTTGAATAGTTTGACGTACCTTCTTCGTTGATTATCTATAGACACAATTAGGTTAAGTATATGAAAAATAAATATGTTGGTCCCTTGAGCCTTCGATTTTCTCGACAAATAAAATATATTTCGTGTATAATACGATTGCCGCAACCACGGTCGTTATTCTCACGTCTTTCTCGATATCATATCGTAAATTAAATACATCGAGCTAATCTTCGAACGGTTTCAATAAATCAGGGTTGTACGTCACAGATTTTATCAGTTAAATTCACTTTAGGGCAATTAACTCGGGACGACCCTGCATGTCAAACGTTGGGATCACGTTTTGACGGACCATTATAGTGGTATGACATAGTTATAAATGTTATTTAATTTGTGTGTGTTTTACAATTGTAAAAGGATATATTGTGTACGGTGCAACCGTACACATTTAAAGTCAGCATTTTTCCGCATCGTAATTCATTTACCTAATTATTCGATTCAGTTCGTATCGAGCAATCAAGTCCGCCGTGCGTTCTCATAATTCACATTAGCACTCACGCTCATACAGTTCACTCAATCCATTTTACGTTAGTTTATTATTCTACAATACAAATTATTATTCTCAACTATTGACTTTCATTTAAATCAAGAAAAGTGTGTTTAGTCTACCAAGAGACTATACATATTGTATGTAATGATATGTTTGGAAATATTGTAGTAGAGGAGTATATTTGGATAGTTTTTAACTGTTCGAATTTCAAACACATTTAATCAATACTTTTAGCCAATAGACACGAGTCTATTGGCGTTGTTGCTTACCTCTATACTTTCCACCTCAGGATACTAAGTACGTCTCTGTACTACTTCAAGACGTTGCTATAAATATTTCTTTTGCTCTTTCCGTAGAGTAATACTAATATTTATCTCTTTGTACTAGAAACGAAGTGTAGATCCTGAATGATAGTTGGAGATATTCTAGTCCTTGTCAGATACATAAATATAAATACTGCCGTAGTTGTTTCACCGAAACCGTCTCATATAATATTGACGTGTAGTAGCTCTGTAAATATTATAGCTCTCAGTATACCTAAATAATGATCAATAGACGATACAATCCTGGGATTTTGTCGCTTTGTGTACGCATTTAGATGAAAATGTTTCAGCTTTGTACATAGAGAAATTTAGATTTCACGTATGGTTTTTACACGTAGTTATTGTGTCTGAGGTAGACAGACGTTATAAACCAATTACGTTATGAATAGTATGATAACGTCTTCTTTGAGTCAAAAATACTTGAGTACACATTTACTTGAATGGATTTCAAACCTTGATATTTAACAATAAAGTTCAAAACTATTATTAAGTCAGTAAATAAGCTATAAATTATAGGCACTTTTACAGCGTAATAAATATGAACTCAGCTTACTGACTGCTGATTACCTTGTCGGTAGCAGCAGACGCTCCCGTCTCATGGAAAATGTTTACGTCTTATATAAACAGCAGCTAGGATTAACGACCTCAGTATTTATACAAGTCGAGATAGTGAAGCCAGGCACTAAGGCTATATAACAAGGCTATGTACTTTTGTTGGAAACTTAGTAGCGAACAATCTAGGCAAGTGAAGCAAAACTTCACAGTTTTAGCTCACACAAGGAAACTACGAAATTGTTGAATTTCTCGCAGAATACTTCGCACTCTAACGCGCGAGCTAAAATTCTGGATTGGACGAATTTGGGTCTCGAAAGTGCGCTTAAATACTTCGAGCCGTTCCGTTCCCGTAGTAGGGACTATTTTGAGTTTGTGTATACATAATTAAGATTGAATTGGAAACTGCAGAGCTATATATACAAATTAACATATTAATTAACATATTAATATTAATTAACATATTAATTAACAGTAACGGATATATATCCGTTACTGTTAATTTTGTAATCTTTACAATGTTACTGTGGCCACTTTATCTACTATTTTAAAAATGAATCAGATCATGTAAACAACACAGGCTTATAGCAACAGATAAAATTTTTATACAGTTGAAGAATTCATTAAGAATCATCAATGAAATTACCAATAATAATTTGAGGTTTATCACGTCGGTAGTCTAAATGGTTTTGTGTAAGTGTGTGAGCCAAGTGATGATCCAATTATTAGAACGTATCGATTACAAAACACTTATTAGTCGATTGCTATTCAGTATTCAGTTACAAATTTTGTAGTTGCTATGAATGTTTAAAGTATTAAAATGGTTAGCTATGCAGTCAGTCATATTGCAGTGCCTTCAAAAATAATATTTTGCCTTAATCTAATCCAGGCATATTTTCGACCACTGGACCTACGAACCAGACCAGTTTATAAGTCACATTGTTATCAAACAGTAGAGTAAAAACATAATATTGAGTATCAAAACGCTTCACATAGCCCCTGAATACCACTATCAATTTCGATCCAAACTTACATTTACAGCTCGGATCTAATATCGGCTAGATAAGGCAGTTGAGTGACACTATAAAGCTAATATAACTCGGTACAGGCGACGAAGGGCTTGTCACCTCTAACAGTATCTAATTCTGTGGCGCTATGAAACGACAATCTGTCATGTGTTGGGAACTAAGGTCAGAGAGGTCGCTTAGTTGCGAAAATTGTGGTCCTTTGATCCATAAGGGAAAAGGTATTACGAGTATGTTAATTATAGAAATAGTGTACACGTCATGACTATGTTTGAGTTTAAAATAAATTTTGTTACGTCATGTTGTACCCAAAACTAATTTCATGGAGGTTATCTTAGTATTGTAGATATTTGGAGAAAGTGTAACCGAATCGCAATTATTCAGATGTTTTCCGCGTATAAATGCAATTAATTGGTTTGATACGATTAGTCTACGCAATATTTTGTATCAGATACATTTACACGGTGTCCATAATTTATGAAATAAATGACTCTTACAAAGACTGGTTAGTTTAGGTGCATTTATACAAGGCAACGCCTACTTCTTATTAGTTATGAGGCCCATATAACAAGGAGTGAGACAATTGTCAGTAATTTTATACCGCTTAAACGGGACAAACCCAATAATATTTGGTTCAATATGAATTTTATACCCGGCACCCTTTGCTCGGCAGCCACAATTGCAACCAACTAGGTCGTAAATAGACATATTAATGCAATAAATACACCTTAAGAAGAGCAAGCCATGAATCCTCCTCACGTTTCTAATTAGCTAGTCCCTAATTAGGCGAGGGAAGCCTTAAAGCCAACAGTTGGTGTTTTAAGCTGGTAATACGGAACTCTAAAAGGAAGAGATACGCAAGTATGTAATTAACATAGTCTGTAATGCTTTGTGATTAATGCAAGGGGAACTTCATTAAATATTTAACTAACATAGTTTGTATTTTGTTGTTGTTGGTGTTGCTGTTATTGTTTAAGAGATTTACTAACAGCTATCAGCACCTCTGCCTACGCCTTCGGGGATAAAGAGCCGTGATGTTGTTATGTTATAAGTTTGGGTAGGTATTCAGGATGTAATTACTGAAGGCTGCCGAAAACGCAGGCCATTTTATACAATTTAATCGTAATGTTTTCGTGTTATTCATACAACATTAGCCTTGAGCAGTTGATTGCAACTATTATTTTATAAAAGAAAAATTTAATTCATTACCTTTTGAAAATGGAACTTGATTTTTACTATCGCCTGTTGGCGTTTTCGGGAGCGTTCTATTGACACTGTGTATGCTAATAAATATTGGGCTCGCTGCCATCGCAGCGGTAAGTCCCCTCTTTGAGGAGTGGCTTGAGAGACGCTACGGCGTCCTCACCTACCGCCTGACGCAGGTCCTCACCGGACATGGGAGTTTCGGGAGGTACCTGTGTCTGATGGGGCGGGAGGAAACGCCCGGGTGTCATCACTGCGAGGACCGCCCTGAGGACACGGTGGAACACACGGTGGGAGAATGCCCTGCGTGGGCTGAGCACCGCCGTGTCCTCAGGGAAGTGATCGGCGATGGCGACCTCTCGCGTCCGGGCTTAGTGCAGGCCATGATGCGGAGCGAGGGGGATTGGGATGCCGTCTCCTCCTTTTGCGAAGCAGTCATGCTAGCTAAGGAGGAGGCGGGACGCGTGAGGCAGCGAAGCGCTGCCTCCTCGCAACCCAGCCATCGCGAAGGACACACCGGGCGTCGGGGATCGCGGGACGATCTCCGGCCACCGTAAGCGCGGGCCTGCGGACGGCGAGCATGGGTGGCTCCCCGTCCGACCAGAAACAGACCCGAGCGTACGGCGCGTCGCGTTCCGCGCGCGCCTCAAAGAGCCATCAGACCACCACAGATGGGGCCCAATACGGCCGATGCCGATTCGGAGTCGCGGAGAACCTAACGGGTAACCGGGGCTCCGGCTCGACGTGCAGGAGAAGGAACGGGGTGGTTTTTAGTCAGTAAGAGTCTGACACTCCCTCCCGCCTCACCCAGGCGGGAGAAGTCATTCGATGATTTTCCCCACTTAAAAAAAAAAAAAAAAAAAAAAAAAAAAAAAAAAAAAATGCTAATAAATATGACAGTCACAAAAAAAAGTAGCGGGGAATTTTAGGTATTGTGAAATTGGTTTCCCGATTTTACCCAACCACGAGAGTTCAAAATAAGAATCCTTTACAAAACTTACACCTACTTATATGGTAGAAATAGGTAATTGTTGTCGACGAAAATAGAAACGTTATGACGTCAGTTCTTTTTTTATATCTTTTATAGTAATATTGTAAATTTTCCGATAACATATCCTTTATCCTTAATCCTCATATCCTTTATCCTATCCTTATTCTCCGTATCCTTTTAGGGATGCAATGCTTATACTAATTATTTTTTTTAAAGTTCGGACAAATACAGACTCTTCCTTCAATAATGTAGATTACGTTATTGTTATATATTATATTGTCATAGTATTGTCTTAAAGATTAAAACTATGCTTTTACTCATTTTAGCTGCTTACGTATGTATCAAAGTCTTCCTTGATAGAAAACAGAGCTGTAAAAGGTAGTCTTATATTTTATGCTATAAAAATACCTACAAACAGATAGATTTTATAAGCATTCCATGCAACCTTTAATTGCCAACATAAGTACACTATCACAGTGCGGTAGTGTAACAAAGAATGTCACTTAACACGTGATTACAAAGTGTTTAGCGTGACTCGTATCGTGTTATCGTGCCGGTACATGCTCGTAAATCGAGCAAACACCGGACGTGCTATAGATACCGTGTATCGGCCACAAATTTCCCTCGCTGACATCCGTATTTGTTAGTTTTTGGACATAAATTGTATAGAAATGTCATGTTTTTGCACCGATATTGCAATGTGCGATCAACACTTAGTGGAATGAATCTGAAAGGAGCAAGTTAATTTGTGAACTTAACATAAATACGTTAGATTTAGGTACATTTAATGTAATCTTGGGTCAACCAATGTCACCTGAAGCTATATTGGTGTATTCATTAGTTACCTTGTAATTGTGTATTTGTTAGATAAGGTTTCGATGGAACTGGTGTAACAATTTGTTAAAAGTTCCTTAAATAAATAAATAATAAAAAAAAAACACTTAGTGCTGGTGGCTGATAGTGCTTTCCATCAGTAGAATCGTCATATGGTTTGCTACTGCAAAATAACGTCACATATTTTATCCCCGAAGGAGTAGGCAGAGGTGCACATTACAAAACTTAATGCCACTGTATATTATAACACCCACTTTTAACTATTTAAGTTATGAGTCACCATGTAATAAGGGGTGAGCGTATTGCCATATACCGGACACAATTCCAGACTCCGTGTTACTACTGGGATTTTTTTTAGACCCAGTAATACTTTAAACGTCCCGGGAATTGAACCCGAAACCCCTTGTCCAGCAGTCTTACTAGCGACCACTCGGCCAACGAAGCAGTCTTAATATTCAACCGGATAATATTTTTATCCCAACTGTAACTAGAGTATCAATCAAGGCTATACTAAGAAAATTACAATTTTAATACAAAATTAGTTTTTCTTATTTATCATTCAATTAATATTAATAATCATCAAGCGACCCTCTACAATATTCACCTTTCAAAACACATTTAAAGTGTCAAATAATCATCATCAATATTCGAACACTAGTCACAATTATACAGTCACTAAAAATCCCTCACATTTCCTTGCAAATGTAAACAAAAGAGGGTTCACTTCGATCCACGTTCATGTTTCCCATTAGAGTACTATGACGTCACAGTTCACAGTTCTATTATTCGTTAATAATCAATTTGTATGGGCTCAGTGGTGCATATCACACAAATCCTCCTGCTACTAGTTTGATTGTCAGATGTCTATTATTGTTCTCTCTTCTAGCACTGTTTGTCATTCTTTAGATTGTCTGTCATGTAGTTTGATACATTTTAGTCATAAATTCTGCATTTAATTTTTAAAATGTAAATAAATATTCTTTATGTTTAGTTCTCATTCAAATCTGATATTTAGGTCCTTCCATCCTTATGTTAGGTTTATCTAAATATACTCTAAATGAATTTACACTTAAAAATAATACGACACTTTGAGTAACGTAACAGAAATCAATACGAACTAGACAGACAAAATAACAAAAACGTACGACACGGGGAACATAGATAGACGCGCTCACACGATCCTTTGACTCCAGCATAAATATTGGCAAATTAAAGGCAAACCGTGGATCGAAGCCGTCACTCTTATCACTGGGGATCGCTGAGCAGGGTGCGACGTGGCATCACGTTGAACAGACGTAGGAGATTGTACGACACGTGATTGGCTCGTGACCTACAAGGGCATACCGTGTTACCTTTTTTAAATATCGAGATAGAACATGCTCTTTTATAGATTCTGGGTTTGTGTTTTCTAGGATTTAGTATGAATATGTATTTGGCTTGATTTTTGTAATAGGAACAACAATGTCATTTTGCAAATGACCAATCATGTACTCATTTTCTGATACTTTGGTTCTACATGCTTAATACTCATAGTTACTACATGCATAAGTTTTATGTAGATACAAAATGCTAACTGCCCCATGTCTGATTTTTTACTTGCTAAAATCCTACAAATTAATTAGACGTAATTATAAACACCATGCCCTAATTCAGCTATCGCTAGTCTTAATGCTATCGACATCGTACCATCGTTTTCTCTGAAAATTACCATGAAAATAATCACAATTTGTTATTAGAAAATAAACAGCACTCAGAAATTTGAATCTCATATTTTATGAACTTCAAACAAAAGATAATCAAGAATCATTGCATAATCATAAAACAAATTATGTATGTCCTAATTCTAGATTCAGTGGAGCCGAGAGCTCTCAGAACTTGTGCTTAATATGATTTATTATTTCACTCTCACGGCCTCCGGGAAAAAAGACAGCCATTTTAAATATCACAAGTTCTTAGTAGTAAATTAACAAAAGACTTTGAGATTACTTTCGTCAATACGTTCTTAGATAATAATTCCAACTTTCTCGAATAAATAGTAATGTTCGTGAAATAGTAACACAATTAGCCATTTTAATAAAGGCGACGCTTGACCTGAAGACCTTTTTTATCATTCGAATACCTAAGCCGCCGTAGATAGAACCGAATAGGAACAACTAATTTGTGTGCCGTGCCTAGTACAAAAAACGTAATAGAAGATTCGGACAATTCGTTTTTTCAATTTCTTGAAACGATTTTGGGAAATCAGGTCCCTTACAAATTGAATTGGACCTTGCAATTGCTTGTGATTATGGGAGTTTTTCATGTGAAATTGCGAACGGAAATTTTCCATTTAACGTGTAGAAAGAAGTTTTTTGATCTAAGGTCATGGGCGATTGGAAAAATGAATGATTTGATATTAAAGAAATGTCCAATAAAAAACTTGGGAAATCTTTTTTATTGCCTCAGAAGGTGTTTTGATTTTACCTTTCTAAATGTAGATACATTTTCTGTGTTAAACTTATAAATACTTATTGTTAAGTATTTATAGCAGTTCGTGGCTCCCGCATGAACGTTATCGTTTAGCTCAGCCAATTCCACGTATTAATCCAAAACATATCGATATTTCCGCAGTGCCGACCTCTGGCGGGATACCTGACACTAATTACTAAATTTCAGAGAGCAGGCGTCTTGTACCTACCGCAAAATTGACTCTAATTAGATACGATTTATTAATATAACTAATAGATTCCTAGAAGAGATTTCCTGAAATATAGAGCGTTCAAATATAAACCGAAATGTAATATAGGTTAATTATTGTTAACATTTTGCTCGCGCGTAGGTAATTTAATGGAAAAATTACGTAAACACTCAAAAAAGGTATCATTTGGTTTGTACCTAATTTGTCTACTACTTTCATCTCTACACTACTCAAACGACGACTGGGAGACAATGCTCAACTGACCAAGGCATTAAGTACACCTGTACATCATGCATTTTTTGGTTTGTACCTAATTTGTGTACTACTTTCATCTCTGCACTACTTAAACGACGACTGGGAGACAATGCTCAACTGACCAAGGCATAAAGTCCACCTGTACATCACACTTGTTGTATTAAGTTCAATTTAATTTACTAACACCACTTTAATATAATATTAACACTAAAATGTCAAACAACTGAAAATCATAATCGCAAAGATGAAAAAGTTTCGCCCGTAACGATTTCAGTTGTCATAATTTCGGTCGCTTTATGATACCAGAAAGGTGACTTAAACGACCTGGGCGGCTTTGTATTATACACCGCAAATAAACTGGGCTTATTCGGCAAAATATAAACTAAATCATGAATAAACTAAACAAAATTGTCGACTTGCCAATTAAGCAACCCAAATATTAAGTAACGAACCAAAATTTGTAGCAAACATGCTAACACAATTGGGGAGAAACTGGTGATTAGATGATTAAAACTATTGTATGGAACGTGTTCGTGTGAGAATATAAATGTTGGACAAATCGTAACAATATGTTCAGAGTTATCCTTGTTAGCTACATGTTTGATGACAACCTTCAAATAGTATGTGACGTGTGAAGGATTTAGTTTTATATAGCTTCTGCCTGCGGCTTCGCCCGCATTTCCGTGGGAATAAAATAGCCTATGTGTTATTCCAGACCATAATCTATCCGTGTTCCAAATTTCATCTCGATCCCTTCAGCCGTTTTTGCGTGAAAGAGCAACAAACACAGACACACACATACACAGACATACGTACATTCTTACAAACTTTCCCATTTATATGTTATTAGTAGGAAGTAGAATTAGTATGGTAAATTGTATTTACGCTAAAATACTCAAACATCACTGAATTTTAATTTGCGCTTAAGTATAATAAGTAGGTCTGTCAGTACAAATTCTTTGTAAATAACAGAGATGGTACGTTATTTAAGTTCAACTTAAAATTGAGTAGACTTTCAGTATTCGAGCGTATACGTATCTGTTCATTCATAAAGTACTATGTAATTTATGAAGTTTAAAATTCTGGTTTTATATCCTGATTGTGAATAAAGTAATGTTCAGAAATTTTCCCCACACCAGGATTTTCTCCTTTGTCGTGGGTGCGTTTACAAACAAACATACAAGTTCACACACACATGACACCCAGACACAAAAAGATGTTCCGTGCGGGAATCGAATCCGTGACACGTTGCGCGGCAGCCAGTGGCCCAGCCACCGCGCCAACAGTCCAGTCATATTATATAAACGTATTCTATTTCTATTTTTTATAAACGTAAAGAAACTGTCAAGTTTTTCCCATTCTGCACGTTACTAAATTACAGCCAAAAAAAATAAATCCAGAACAAACTCAACATTTAAATTACGAAAATAACGTAAAATAAATCGTCATAGCGTTTTCTAATAACAGTGTCGAGTAGCGCCCTCTGTACGCAGTTGCCTCGCTAATTTCACAGTTATTGCTACACAACGGCCAGTTAACTTTTATTGCATTCAAATTTCAGTTGTCGGTAAATGGGAATTATGCAATTAACCCCCACTTACCCTTTGGTCGGCGATTATATTAACGATGATTCTAATGGCTTATAGAATAGCACCAGTTAAGATACCTGCTCCTTCGATAGCTTAACAACCAGTTATTATTATTGGCTTATTTTCTAGTAGCCATAAAGAGGTTCAGACTTAGTTTTTGCTACCAACAACTAATAATATAGAGTTAATTTTGAAATACCTATTTCAAAATTAACTAACTAGAATCCCTCAGTGGTTCGAAACTAGTAGAGCTTTTCTCGGTATATTCACCTGAGTAACACGCGATTTTTAGTTAAATTTAGTATATCGCTCGTAACTATTTTATTACGCTGCTTCGGAAGAAGGAAAAATGCAATCAAGATCACATCACAGCTTTTGAAACTATCCTACAAATATCAAATGTAGATGGAAATCTATATTTTGTGGTCCCAATGCCAACATGTAATAATCAGTTAGTAACTAAACCAATATCAATTACCGACAACCCACACAGCGAGTCTAGAACAATCACAGCGGTTACTACAACCTCCTTGCTTACATAACTAAATTCTTCCATCTTTCATGCCCTTCTCTTAAATCTTTTTTCCACTTTTATGAGAGAAATTTTAAAAAGTATAGCCTCCTCTCGTCGCGGGAGGCACGATCCTCTCTGATCCAATAATAGGTTCCGCATTTTCGTCCCCGTGTTGCCAATGAATATTCATTGGCAACTTGCTTTTTTTTTAAAGATTCTCAATTTTAAGAGTTGAATTTCGACTTGTATTTTATATTATAGATGGGCCGTGAGCATCAATATTGAGAGCTTATGTTTTTTTGATGGTCGCCTACTGAGACTCGTAATGGACGAAAAATGAACGATGGAATTATAATGGCTTGTAAGTTTTAAGGGGTTGCCTAAAAATACAAAGGTTGGGGTCCGAGCGGTCTAAAATGTATTAGCATAATCATTTTATGAGTGATAGCAACTACTTTTTAAATTGTTGTATTTATTTTTAGATGTGTAGCTGACTTAATGATATTTACTGAACAATTTTGGTTACGTGAGTAATTCAGTGCGTATCTATAAATAGCCAACGTTAATTACTAAATTTAATAAACGCAATTTGTATCATAATACCAAACTTTAATTCATTTGTCGACCAACGACTGCGCTAAAAATTAAACGTGAATAATATCTGAAAATTCCAGTAAAAAATTTGTGGATCACACAAAGTGTTGTTCCGTGCGGGAATCGAACCCGCGACACGTTGCACGGCAGCCGGTTGCCCAGCCACCGCACCAACCGTGCAGTCAAGGTGTCAGTCAGCTAATCATAAGGTGTGTTTATAATTGACACTCCTGACTTATAGCAAAAAAATCGACCTAGGTACATTGTAAAATATTACATACATGATTTAGCAAAATTTTCCCATTACCTACCGATATCTAGGTCCACATGTTACATAGGTACGTGGTTTCATGCAAATACTAGGCTCATAGCGCCTATGCGTTGGTTTAGGCAAAGTTCTGTTTGTTCCGAAAGCCAACAGCTCGGCAGACAGACTCGGCATGACACTTACATATGATTGTCTTTGTAAATACAGTAGTTATAAAGTTTTCATTCTCTTCAAGTACAAAATATAATTTGACTTTAAGAGATGAACAATTGTTATTAAAGACTTTGATGTGCACATTGACTGTAATGTCAGCACTTTTTATTTCGAAACCTCCTCTATAATTATTGAGAATCCTACATAGTTGGCAAAACACTCGTAATACCTACCTCTGGTGTTGCAGAAGTTTAACAAATTCTATGCAATACTTTCCTTTCTTCTTCTTTTACAACTTGACATTCTTCTTCTACAACACAATGACATGTTTTAACCGATTTAAAAAAAGGCAGTTCTCAGTTTATCCTGTATATATGTATGTATGTTTGTGGGCGTGAACGCATAAATATAGTTTTCAGAAATGTGTTTGTTACACTTAGAATGTATATTCATTAATCGACTTATAAAATAGAGGTGGTTGAAGTCGGTTATTTTAAACGTAGTTGCATAAAATAATCTTCTATTTGAATCAATTTATTATTTCATATATAACAACATAACATAACATCACGCCTTTTACCCCCGAAGGGGTAGGCAGAGGTGCACACAGAGGTAACACCCACTTTTCACTATTAATGTTATGAGTCCCAAGTAGTAGGGGGTGAGCCTATTGCCATATACCGGGCACATTTCCAGACACCGTGTTACCACTGAGATATCTAAAAAAAAAACCAGTAATACTTTGCCCGACCTGGGCATCGAACCCGAGACCCTTTGCCTGGCAGTCGCACTTGCAACCACTCAGCCAACGAGGCAGTCAGAGCTGGCAGAGCAATTTATTATATACCTGTCTTAATACAATACAAAATTAACATCAAATAGTTCCTTTACCATTTCTTATCACTCGTATCAGTCAACTCACAAGCAACATAAAATTCAGTTTCATTTTATTCAGAACTTGATACAAAACCTCGGAACGTGTATCGAAGACGTCCTCGGTCGTATACCCTCTAAACTCTCTACATTGAAAACTGTTCAGAATTGAAAGGGTTAGATTGAAAACTGGGTGCCATATATTTTTCTTTTTTAGTTACGATTGGAAAACCGTTTCGATGGCTCGAAATTGGTGTCCTTTGTATCGCAGGGAATCAATGGGATTCATTTAAATGGGAATGTTGGCCATTGCACAAAAGGCTTCAATTTAAACTATGGGATACGGGTTATGGTTGCAGTGGGTAGTGTTGTTGACGGAAAACTATGATTAGCTACAAAGATCTGAAGAATTTAAGTACGACCTTTATTGCGATGCCATTTTATATTCACCCTGCTTCAGGTTATGAATATTTTGGTACTTTTCACGGTAGTCCTGTTGTTACATTCTGTGTCAGCCAAAATATGAATACTGTTTTAGCTTTTAATTCTAATCTGGCCCCATAACTACAGACAAGTTTTGCTTAATCAAAATACCAATTTCATATTTTACAATCACAGAAGCAGAAATCAGAAATTTACACTTTGTATATCGAAAGAAGATCATATGCCATTTATTTCCTATTTACATTTCCTAGAAACCTCGAATAAATGATACCAAGCTGTAAACCGACTGATTTATGTAGACGTTTCATTTATTAATTGATTCGTGAGCGGCTCGTTGCTTTTTGTATTTGCCGGATAATATCGCGTATAAAATTTAATTGGAACATAAATTTTGTAGTGTCAGTAAGTGAATAGTACTACATCATGGGATGAGAATTATCTTTATTACTGCCCCGTTGAAAGGTTATTGTAAATTGGATTTTATATTAATAATATGGAGTCTGTTGTTCATATTGTATTTTATTTCATTGGGCTTTATAGGCCTCATTATCTACGATTAGGTACATCTTGATCGTTAGTTATAAAAATGTTTCGTCACATATAAAAAAATTATATTTAATTTTGGTGAAAATTTAGTTGATTTTTATTTTGTTACGTTTTAGAATTTCATATAATTTTTTACCTAAGTCTAGTACAAATTGCCTTGTTAAACATTGAACCTAATTGTCAATGTCAAGTAGCCATTTTGTTCTAAACTTCGCTAAGGATTTTCCAATAATAATACTTGAACCGTTTGACACTATTTCAACATATTTACATTACAACTTTAATACGGTAAATTGGGTTGAATAGGGATAGAGATGTGAATAGGGATAGACGAATGGATAGACGAAGGTGAATTGATACTATGAAAAATTTCCCAATATCGAATCACCCCTCTTCTGTCTCTATTCACCTTTCGATCCCTATCTACCCCATTTTGTGGTATATAGATAAATAAAAGAATTAATTATTTATTTACATATATTATGATATTAAAATTAACATTTTAATGTACCTCCATTGGGCTCGCTGCCATCGCAGCGGTAAGTCCCCTCTTTGAGGAGTGGCTTGAGAGACGCTACGGCGTCCTCACCTACCGCCTGACGCAGGTCCTCACCGGACATGGAAGTTTCGGGAGGTACCTGTGTCTGATGGGGCGGGAGGAAACGCCCGGGTGTCATCACTGCGAGGACCGCCCTGAGGACACGGTGGAACACACGGTGGGAGAATGCCCTTCGTGGGCTGAGCACCGCCGTGTCCTCAGGGAAGTGATCGGCGATGGCGACCTCTCGCGTCCGGGCCTAGTGCAGGCCATGATGCGGAGCGAGGGGGACTGGGATGCCGTCTCCTCCTTTTGCGAAGCAGTGATGCTAGCTAAGGAGGAGGCGGGACGCGTGAGGCAGCGAAGCGCTGCCTCCTCGCAACCCAGCCATCGCGAAGGACACACCGGGCGTCGGGGATCGCGAGACGATCTCCGGCCACCGTAAGCGCGGGCCTGCGGACGGCGAGCATGGGTGGCTCCCCGTCCGACCAGAAACAGACCCGAGCGTACGGCGCGTCGCGTTCCGCGCGCGCCTCAAAGAGCCATCAGACCACCACAGATGGGGCCCAATACGGCCGATGCCGATTCGGAGTCGCGGAGAACCTAACGGGTAACCGGGGCTCCGGCTCGACGTGCAGGAGAAGGAACGGGGTGGTTTTTAGTCAGTAAGAGTCTGACACTCCCTCCCGCCTCACCCAGGCGGGAGAAGTCATTCGATGATTTTCCCCCCTTAAAAAAAAAAAAAAAAAAAAAAGATACCTCCATAATATATCGGAAGTTTTGTAATCAGTTTTCAACAGTGACCAAATCGTGGATGTATTTATTTATTTATTATTCGATTCTCGGTATGTAATGGATATGCATATTTTAAACTGTCATACACCAAGCGGTCACCGGTGACCGCAACCTATTGTTCTAGAATTGTGTGTATAATGACGGTACTCGACGAGGTAAATATGTATTCTTGCCCTTATTTGCAAAGTAAAGTATTGATGTATTTTGGTATTAATTCTATCTTTAAAATTCTCTGTTGTTAAACGTTACAAGGTCCTTAAATCATGGATAATTTGATACCGTTACTGCATTTTAAAACTGCACTTTTAAAGAGTCACAATCGATGCTTTGTATTTTTCGACATTCTTTTAAAAAAGATGAATCGAAATAGCATGATTCTTCAAACTTTATCAAACTCGCTATTAGTTTATAATCTAAGTCGATGGATACTCGATATTACCGAGTATAGGCGCACACTACTTACTCGCGCAGTACCTACCCAGGCACACTTTCATTATACAAGCCTATACAAAAGGATGGCGGACAGCGATCTCGAGCCACTATGACAATATCAGGTCTCACAAAGGCCCTCGATAAAGCCTCGATGCATTTCAACGCACTAAACAATGGAGGGCCTAAAACCCTATTCATGTCATTTAAGCGATTCAATTTTGAAGGATTAATGATGGGATGGTAATTTTCGAAATTGAGTCACCGGCTTTATCTATGAGCAAAATAGGGGTGTCCGTTTTGTGCCACGTCACTGATTGGATTCCGGTGTAAGCGTCAATATTCGTATCGTCATCTTTTGCTTCGTCTGTAGGCTGAACAACAACTGATTATATCGAGCTATTCACCCTCACCTTCTGTGCTACATTTCCATACATATTTTCATAGTACATCTAGAATATTCCTCCACACAATCTGTGGAAGTCGTAGGGCTGCCACCCGCACTCGGCGACAAACATCTCCAATTAACCTCACCCGACAAACTCAAACGTATAATCGGACAACTCGCAAACTTCTAAGGCATCCTTACCTAATTAAAATTATTACATACTTGTGCGAGCCACTTATCTTTGTTTAAACAAGCCTCAACAAGACGAGGGTCCGGTCCACATGTCCAGAATAAAAGTCCGAGGATAATTAGCGTACGTAATTACCTAACTGTTAATTATGTTTGTGTTACACTGAAGTGTGACGGACAGACTCTCCAGTGGAGCAGGGTTGAGCCAGCATTGGTTGGTGTTTTTATTAGAACAATGTGTCTGGAAGATTTAGTCGGCAAGTGTTATTTCAGAGCTAGAGATTGTTGTTGTGTCGATGGAATAGTTTGTATTATTTTTTAATAAGATAGTGAAATCGGTATTTCACCCTTTTTATCACCATTTCTTCGCCATCATTATACAGTATAGCCTAAGTTTAGCCTTTGCAGTACTTATTACTTCATTTACAAAGTATTTATTTTCGCGTCTCGTCGGTACATAAGACTCCACTCCAGAGACAAAGTGAGGATCTCCTACCGTCACGGCGTCACGGCGTTCCCTTAAAACTTTTAAATTGAGACAAGCAGCCGTTACACAATTTCTCTGGAATTACCAGGTCATAAAAACTCCGGAACAGCGCTCTATTAAATATAAAGACTTGTTAATTCCGAGATATTTTTGTGCTAAAGTCCGTCCACGGTTTTATAGGTGTTAAGAAGTTCCTACGATGGTATCGCTAAACATAAACTGTGATTACCTTCTCAGTTAGAGGACCAAGTTGGACTATCAGTATTATGGGGCTCATTAAGCGTGGGTAACCGCGAGCGTTAATTTAATGAAGTCGCCTCGACTAGTGTGCCGGTTGATGGCTGTTTAAAACTGTCGATAGACTGTGCTTCGAGCGTTAATTACTTCGATGAAGACGTTCGAGTTGTTGGCGAGTAAACTGGTCAAGACGTAACTCACAACTTTATTTCTTAATGAGAAGATCTACGACGGTAGCTAAGAACCACTTCTTTGAGAATTTCAATATAAAAGGCCTTATTTTATTTAGAGTAAGCTCACAAAAGATCCGCCTTTCATGGTTTTCGCAAGAAATGAGTAATTACATCAGATGAGCTGGCAGCATTCATCCGTACAGAGATAATATCATACTGCGACAGACAGGAGACATGCTCTCAGCCGGGACTCGGTCACCTTTTATTCCCGCAAAAATAAGGACGACGAACATTGTCTCAATGTTTATAACTGAAATGAAAAATCTTTTTTTATTATTAAGGAAAGTTACTGCTTGCCTAATGAATTCATTTAACAAATTAAATGTGACAATGCGGATACTTACGGATGTGTGGATTGTGATGTGCATTGATTGGTAAACTTGAAATTAGTTTTCATTAAGTACAAACTAAAGTAATTGAAACTGAATCTTATAATATTCTAAACAAAATTCAAAATGTAATCACTAAAATTGGATTCACAAGACCCTTAATAATAAATTCAAAACCTCAGATACGTTAGAGCGAGTTGAAAATGCTTCTAAAGATTAGACACTCAAAGTGCTAGTGATAGAGAGGTGTGTAATGGATGTCTGGACATCTGAGCAAACTTGGTGAAAGCCTGTCGATACAACGAGTCTATTTGTAGAAGTAAATACGAGCTATATGACTAGAACTGAAGACGTATTGATTGAGTTCGATTGTTAGTTCAAATAACCAATAGCTGCTTTAAACTTAGAACGCTTTTAATTAGTAAAATATGTATGTATGTGAGTAGATAGAGGCATTTTTACAGTGAAAGAGTATTAAGGAGCCTATTGTGAAATGAGGATAGTTGCAGATTTCCGAAGTTACTAATAGTTTTAAAAATAGAACACCCAATAGTGGGGACATTCTGCTACCCAGTTTTTTAAATCGACATACTGACTACTTCAGTAATTATTACATACAGTTTAATAAAGAATGAGTCTACTGCCGAACACAGGTCAATACCATACTATGTGCTACTGCCAAATAAATGTAGTGACAACACCCATTTCTCTTTGCCAAATCAAACGGGACTGAACTCCAAAAACAGGCTTAACTAACTATCACGAGACAATTTAATTGTACAATTGAATAGCAAATAATTTACTTTTTCTAAAACATCACTTTGAATATTAATCGACCTCCACTCGGATAATCAGGGACAAATATAAATTAAATCTCGTTAAAATTATTCTTTTAGTCCAATAAAAATTTTTGAAAAAAAAATATATAACGGACAGTATTAAAATAATTCAAAGTTTATCAAATTTCACTGAAATCGAGAGAAATAATTGAAATAACATTTAAAACTATACCAGAGGCACTATTTTATAAGAGCGAAGTCCAATAAATTATGAGTAATAGTAAAATAAACTTTACGTATAAAAGTTTAAGGTGCAGAGTTCATTCGATTCCTCTGAACCTTACTTTATTTTAGAGCCAATCAAGAAGTTTGATCAAGTGGTGGTGATCACCTCGGCTGCGAATTGTAACAGGTTGCAATCAATGGCTCGCTCTTCAGACTTTGGGCCCCTGGCAATTTAACTTGGCCTGGTTTTAGCCTTAACGAGCCAACTTGTACTGTGGCTGTTTAGTTGTGACGATTGTTGTACAAAGCAGATTAAAGGGATTTGATAGGTGACGATGTCGCTGGATAAACTTTAAACTAATTTTTATTTTTACTATTCTATTCTATATTTTATTCTGCTCTGTAGTAGGTAGATGCGTTTTGGTTTATTGTGAGTTCAAAATTCAATACTCAAGTCGAGCACAGTAGCTGTAATTTAGAAAACCTGTAAGTATGTTTGTCCGAAAGCTTATATGAGTATGAATATTTGATTTAGCATCCCATCTAAATTCAGTTGTAAGAATAGCTAAAAATGAATGACCAACCAAAAATAAGATAAAACTTTACAAAACCACAACTAGAAACGGAACAGCCATTAACGCACACAGCAAAATAGTCGAACAAAAGCATTGAGAACTCAAAGGACTCAGAATGCTTTAAAACAACTTGAAAGTAATAAACAAGGCAATCTTTATGAAAATCCTAGTGAAACTCTTGAAGCAGTCGAGCTGTGACGGCAACAAGTGCTCTCGTGCTTCTTTTGTAGTGGACAGACCGCCGCACTGCGATTGTGTCGCCAACTCTCTTGTCATTTGTTAACGATGCATATTAAAGCTATAAACCCTCAAAGACAACAATATTCCATTAACAAAGCAAAATAACAAAGAAAATGGCGCAAACTTACAACGAAACAAATTAAAATGTTGTTTCTGCCGCAACATTTTCTGCTCTTATTAAATTTTCTTCTTCATAAATTTTTCAACTCCATCCATCCTGATCCCGGCATTGTAAACTCATCACCAAGTGACCATAACACCAGCGACCATTAAAGCTTTCAAACAAATTACTTGTAAACTTGGGTATTTAATCACTAACTTGAGCGTAATATTATTATTGTGCGCCATTATCTGGATTGGCGCTGGGAAGGTCATTGGCTATATTTCATAATGTCTGCCTATCAAAACTTTATGGACACTGCGGCCCTCCGAGGGAATCGTAAAGGACTTTAGTGTTTTGTTTAGACAGATTATTGGCCACCGTGAGCGGGGATGAGATTTTGTTCTGTTGCCTTTTATGTAGCTCCTTCAATATTTATCAAAGACTCATTTTCATTATTGGAAAAATATTTTATTACTAATTTACGACTTAAATTGTGTGGAACCATCTGCTTCAACAGTATAAAGGAGACAATAAACAAGACTAACTTTTACCCTCTGACCTGTGATGCAACGCTTGGAGTTAAACACAAAATTCTCATTTAGTTGCATGTATTTAGATACTAAAGCGCTTGGCTGTAAATGCAAAAAACCACCGTTTACGAGTTTAATTATTTAGCGGTGCCAGCACTGTCTAATTTGAACTTAGATAAAGTTGTAGTGAACAGATTTTAGTTCACAAAATCAGAGTTGTTGCCGTAGCGCATAAAGTAGTTAGAAGGTAGCGGAAAATCGTATTGACACCGCTCGCCAAGCTGCGGTCAGGCGTCAAATGTGAGCTGACAGCGAGTGCTGAAATATTTTGGGACCGCTGGAATTTATTTTGTGTCTCATGTAAGTAACAGAATGGCATTTTTCACTTTCATGAACCCATTAGCCAAATTCCAAACTGATGCTTCTGGAATGATAGCGTAATTTATAATGCACAAAGAATGATACGTAAATAATTTGCAAGTATGGATATTTTGTTAAAATCTACTCTGACATACGAGACGTTAAGACAAGCACTTCACATGATTACATCAATTTTTCCGCGAACCAATCACCCGATACGAAGCAACCACTCTTCGTACATCAATCTACAACTTAAACAATGTTTCCAACTCGCTCGCTGCTCATAGCCACCAGATTTGCATCACATAAAGTTTTGGCGCTGGCAAAATTCTGGTAAACAAGATTAACCAGTTCATTGTAGCTGGGAACTGGGAACTGGCTGCTATAATTAACGAAAGGCGAACGGTTATTGTGCTGTCTGACTTTATTGGATTTGAAATTCAAGCAGCATTAATATTGTTGTCTGTTGTTGGATCAGATTTTGTTGTTTCACTTTAATTTATGACTGCTTCAATGGGCTGGAGGTCTTTGGTGCTGCTTTTGTGGAGAAAATTAAGTTTATGATCTATTAGCCAGATTTTGGTACGAGGTCTAACTTTATATATGTATAACCTAGTGAATAACCATAATTGGCGGAACTAAGGTGTACTGTACACTAACTGTATCTTTTTTCTAGCAAATCAGACGTAGTACTTACCTATTATTTTATGATTGGTTTATATTACTTTGAATGTACCCCGCAGTTACAATTCTACCATAAACTTCAAAGTTTGGGTTTATTGCGCTGTATATAGAACTTCTACTTTAGCATTTGACAAATCTGTAATTATTGTTGTCATAAAAACTTAAAAAATAACTTCTCTCAACTAAATTGACCTTTATTTACACCAGAATTCAGTTAATTGCAAAAGGAGTTTAACAATTTGATGAAAAGCAAAACCGTCCCACCAGCACCATTGCACATTAAACACGTGATGAAGTTTTACAAAATAGTGTAAGAGCTAAAACGGGCTCCCGGTAATACGTTCAGTTATTTGGTGCACACGAGCATTTCGAGCTACTAGTTTAAATATTTACCGCTTGTGAAACAGGTAAATGAATATGTAACTATCTCGGAGAATCTATAAACGCGTTCGGAACCAATATCGGGATAATCGCAGTTTAAATAGTGTTGCAGGCTATTTTAGAGATGTTAAGTATTCTAATAGTGGTCGTGTTTACGGTTTGGTGACACTTTACTATTTTGTAATAATTAAGTAAAAAGTATAATAAAAATAAAATGAGTTATTGCGCATTTTATATTGGTCTTCACTTGCATGAGACATACTAAATTAATTATTATGTTTTTATGGCTTGAAACTAGTCGAGTTACTCGTCAAACAGTTACTTGAGTAAGCCGAAACCATAATAAATTTCAGCATAATTAAATAAGACCTTGCTATTTTATTCTAAAAATCCCGTCATTTATACTAACAAATATAATTTCATCGAATCCCACATAACTGCGATGACCCAGTTACACTCGCTCCCACTACGGAATACTCTATTTTAAAGTGGAAACTTCGTGAGACATGAACCACGAGCCGAGAGTCAAACTAATCAAAAGTATATAAACTGTGACAGACAGATTGACACGAGCTGCCTCCAAGTTTTCCGCTGTTTTCAGTGTGTTCAGGCTTCAGGGAAGTAATTGGGTTCAGTCGAAAAATGTAATTACAAGCCATGCCGAAGGATGCGAAGTCAGTGAAGCAAAATCGCAAAAAAGTCTTTTGTGAATTTAGTATGAGTAATTTCTTATTATTAGTTTCATTTTTTCATGAATTAAAAAATGGAATTGAAAAATGGAATTATAAAAAGGGAATTAAAAAATCGGATGCTATTAGAGAAACTATTTACAGTGAATGTTATCTACTTATTAAAATTCATATTTCAAAATTTATTTATTTACGTAAATAAGGTACAGATAGTCAACTTTCTGATTAAAGTAGACAGTTTAGTACCATGTAGTACTGCACCAAATAGAACCAATTCACCGCATGACATCAATAAACCTTACTTTACGTTGTGTGCCTACCCTACATTCTGCATCGTAACAACTTAATTCCTGGCACTGACAATAAACCACAGTTCCGAAGGAAAGTTTTATTTCTCGAAGGCAGACAGAAACACTTACAAACGTCCAAAATTTCCGTTCAACAATAAACCTGTATCGATCCATCTCCATATAATAAGAACGATGTAAGAAGATAGAAGCTATCAACGTTTTACGATGGCGTGCACCGGGCCATATAAAAACCAATATAAAACACGGGCACAGAGGTAAATAGTTTATGTGCGATATGTGGGTATGGCTTTTAATTTCGCAGCCTGATATTTTATTGAGGCCCGCAAGTATTTTCCTAACGTAACATTACATGTCACGTGGTTACCGAACGATCGATGAACTAAACAATTTCTCGAACAATCTTTCGGTTTAAACGCCGAAACATCTCCAAGAAATAATTTGGAATTTTCCCAACCACACGCACGAATAAACACTCTACATTTAAATGAACTTCGCAATAATAAACTCCCAACTATTTTAATATACCCTTCACATTTCCCGTAATACAATGGATTACGTGAAACACACATATACATACGTATAAATAATAATATCTCCCTTTACAGTTTCCGCTCCGTGAGTCAAATTCTTGATGAAAACTGGGGTAGGCTCGATAAACTCAGCTCCTTTGATTAACGATCTGCCCTCAGATCGGTTATAAATTAATTTATTAACACAATTTATTGGACAAGAGTTTGCTAAGTTTAAGTTACTGCTGTGTTTTTTGGCACAAAATTTATATTGTGTGAAAATTTCTTATTCGTGCCTCGCTATTGGATGGAAAATTATATTCAATTTATTTTTGGTCCTCCGAGACTAAGTTTGAGATTTACTCTGCAGACTTTCCGAGAAATAATTTACAATTAAATTGGCTGTGTTACCGAAATAGTGTTCTGTAACTTAAACATAAATGAAGCCAGGTGTATGCTCGTGTGTAGGTTGTACTCTTTGTGCTCTCAATAGAACACCTGCAGTGCACTTTGATTTTTTGCGTACTGCGTTATACGCAATGTGTTTTTTATCATTATAAAACCAACCTCCCTTTTATCAGATCAACAATGTTTTAATTACCTCTAGTGTCGGGAGAAATATCCTTTTTAAAAATAGATCGAAAGTCTCATTAACATTCAACGAAGTCTTCATTAAAATCGAGTTTATTATTTACAATTCCTTCATTTGAAAGCGGATTAGTAAATTAATTAACTTTTGTTGTGCCCATCAGAGGATAAGGGGAATCCGTCGGTTAGGTATAGAGGTATAATCTCAGGTCGGAAATCTATCCCGAAATACCTTACATCCGTGAGCATCCGAGCGATATCGTACGGACATTTGACGTCATCCGTTTCAATCCCTTGTAGTGATAAATTTACGCGTCACTGGCTGTCGGCCAGTGTGTACCGTGCCCGAGGCAAAACGACAAGCAATGACTTCATCCAAATGTTCAGGAGCCGGACGAGCCAGGAAGATGAGGATAACGTCGACCTTAAAAATAGAACGAATTTCCTTTTCTCTTTTTGAGAGCAATGCTTGAGAGTGAAGGGTCACTTGTACATTAATTAACTGTTTTTCGTGTTTGTATTCATTGTTGCTAGTCGCCGTGACTTCGGTTGTTATTTTGATACAGAAGAGAATCTTTCGAATCTTTGTATCCTACTTATTTTTCATGGGTGAAGTACAAGCCGCCTACCTATAGATACTACACACGCAAGATGATGGTTTATAACGAGTAAAGAAAAGCTATAAACCCACGGGTTTCCATGGTTCGTTAAACAACACTTCAGAAATTTAGATGGAACACAATGTTAGCTATAAAAGTCTATAAAAGAACGGTGTTTCACAGAATTTTGATACACTCTTAACAAGTCGAGGGACGTATCAACTGTTGACTTGAAGTCTAATTTATAGCGAGACTACTATATCACTTACGTTTGCCATTGTGCCATCTTTGTGGAAAGACCTATTCAAACCGTGGAGCGTCACATTCGTGTGACCACTGCTAAAGACATCAAAGTTATACTGTGCGATATGGAGCAATGAGGGAGACGTGTTGTTGTCAGGACACACACACACACACACACTACTGTTTAAGTCAATATGAAATTTCAATGCCCCTACTAAAAAAAGAGTCGTTGCCTACTACCCAGGAGACTGTTTACTTAAAATAATCTCAAAATTGTCAACATGGTTAAGACTCAGCGCTATGACAACGCCCAAACTAAATGCTTTACAATAATGTTAAATAATAACACGTTCACACAACCCTCCGCATTCTCCCATCAACCCCACAACAACACCACTTCAATATCCGAGTTGTTATGACGTCATATAACCTGTGGCTCTCCACGAAGGCAGTAAAGTTACCACGTAACATAAGATATTGGAAGGCAATAATCTCCACAACTTTTCCTATTACATCTCTGATTGCACACCGGAGGAGCAAGCCTTTAATTCGAAAAGTTACCCTATGCAATTTATTTCAAAGTTCTTTTTCTTTTGCTATTAATTTTGTTTCTATGAATGTTACATTCTTGTATCTTGAAGATACTCTGTAGGCCTCTGTCTCTTTTGAATCTACCAAAGATATGGAATTAGTAAATGATAATGAAAAGCAGTTACTATAATTGACTGTCGGTACTTGACAGGATCTAATGTCGTGTTTAAGACGCCCGCTTCATGCATGAGGGTGCGGATTCGAAACCTACCAACGGCAAGTACCAATGTGACTTTTTCCGAGTTATATGTACATACATACTTTCTAAGTTTTATACTTTCTTAGTTCACTACAAGTAACAAACGGTGAAGTAAATATCGTGAGGAGACGTAGGCTTATAATTTCTAATTATAAGTTTGAAATCGCCAACCTGCATTGAACAAGCGTAGTTATTAATACTCAAATCTTCTCCGTGTGAGAAGAGGTGCTCAGCAGTGGGCATTTATAGGCTGTTGAAGTTTATGATGTGAAAACATTAATTAGGCATCTGTACAGGTATGTACCAGACTTGTATACCCTGTATTACTATTATAGTCATTCATGATGATTAGGAAATGCCATAATATACATAATTGTGTATCTAACCTTTTACAACTCAATGAAAAATAATTAGATAATCATAATTCACAATCGTACGTATGTACGTATTTGAGTAATGAACATTGACTACGGAACACAATAATTGAACGCTGCATATCGAAAATTTAATTTGAAAACTAATTAATTTAACGACTCATAGATTCGTTGATTTTATGATTCGTATAGAGAGGCATAGTATATTATTATAGAGTAGGTACCTACCTATACTGTTGAATTAAAATAGACTTTTAGTATAATTTTCTCGTACACATTTGCTTCTATAATATAGTTAGGCGTTTTAACAGCCGGCCATGTGCATTTCGTATCTTTCAAGAGTACTTGCAGTGAGTTGCTATATCGAAAGATTCAGGCACTATGTAAAATTAGTTATTTATGGAATAAGTCGGGAAACAAGCAGACGGATCACCTGATGGTTAGCAATCGGCGTCGCCCATGGACACCTGGAACACCAGAGACGTTACAAGTGCGTTACCGTAAGGTGGGTAGGTGGGGGAGGGGGGTACATGAGCTTCCTGTAACCTTACTCACACGACGAAACACAACGCAAGCGTTGTATCACGTTGGTTTTCTGTGGAGTCTTTGTATCACTCCGGTCGAACCGGTCCATTTGTACCTAAGCATGGCTCTCCCACAGTTGCAGTTACAGTTCTTTCTTCTTTCTTTTTTTTTATATAGGTATTTCATTTTTTATATTTCGTGGTTGTAAGCGATCACAAGCAACCTATTCACTCGGACTTTGAATACGTGACGATATACCACCCGTTATGTGGAACCAATATTCAAAATATTCACCATACTCACGCAGTATTTATAATCAAAATCACATGAAGTGAACTATTCATAGTCGGGAACGCGTAACCGTTTTCCCTCGAAATATTTTCAATAATATAATATAGTATATCGTATTATAGTGATATAGATAGAATACCAGTACAAAAGGGGTATTAATTAATTATGTACAAATTGCTGCGGGAGTTGTCGGTGTGAAAATAATTGGTGTCGCCTCTGGTACAGTTGGCTGCTGAATTAATTAGTACAGTCGGCCGAATGAATTAATTTCACCGTCAAGCATTCTGTTTGTTTATGTTTTTTTACAATTTTAATGCTAATGGGTTGTGGGTTGGTGTGACTAATTATATGGTAATAAGTTTGTGTGTGTTTGTGTGTGGATTTATGTGCATTTGCATGTATTCGTGTGTTAACGTTTTTATTCATTATTTATGTATTGTTAGTACCGCGTTTCTTTTAAAACGGTCACGAATACGACGAGGAAAGCATCATTAGTACCTTAATACACCGCAGTTGAATAATAATAAAAATAAGAGAGCGTAATTCTAGACCGCCGAAAATTAGAAGTATCTTATCAATATTAGATTTATTTTTTATTCTCATCATAGATGATACTGAAACCAGAAGTGTACTGATACGAGCTCTTGACGATGATTATTCTTTACCTTAACATACTGTCTTTTTCCAGTTATAATGCCTTCATTTTATATAATTTTTAACCTTTTTCTCATAAGATGAAGGGTCCGGCTGGCAGTTAATTGTGACGTCGCAAAGTTAATGAGCTGTAGAAAAGATAGGACTGCCTCGTTGGCCGAGTGGTCGCAAGTGCGACTGCCGGGCAAGGGGTCTCGGGTTCGATTCCCGGGTCGGGCAAAGTATTACTGGGTTTTTAAAACATTCTCAGTAGTAGCACGGAGTCTGGAAATGTGCCCGGTATATGGCAATAGGCTCACCCCCTATTACATGGGACTCGTAACATAAATAGTGAAAAGTGGGTGTTACATTGTACAGTGGCATTAAGTGCCGTAATGTGCACCTCTGCCTACCCCTTCGGGGATAAAAAGGCGTGATGTTATGTCATGTTTTATGTGATTCCATCATATGTATTTCTTTTCATAAAAATTTTTGAGATAATTTGCTTCTAAAACAAATGTTTTGTTATCGACTAACTTGATATAACTAGCAATATATTTCAAAATTCTTATTATTTTTAAACTAAAAGAAATGGATACTTATTTTTTATTGATAACTTCACGCCTTTTGTCCCCGAAATGGTAGGCAGAGGTACGGCACTTAAAGCCACTTTACAATGTAACACCCACTTTTCACTATTTATGTCATGTATCCCATGTAATAGGGGGTGAGCCTATTGCCATATACCGGGCACAACTCCAGGGCACAGGGCACAACAACAAATTTTAGATATGACAAACTAAATATAGGACACATAGTTTGTAGGTAAGTCTGAAAACAAATTACCTACAAACAAATAACATAATGATCAATGGTTGTAACTGACTAATAGCTCAACCCTTCGGGACAACCGGCAACCCAATGTGGTATTAACTAGGCACATTACAATATTGTCATTTACCAAACTATGTAATAAAATACAAAGGCCAACAAAGTTCCAGGCCAACATTTTATAGGACTCGGAAGGCCAGTAAATCGGGACAATGGCCTTATAATAGGTACATTATCATTGAACCACAGTAGACCCAAGGTCCGTAACTTTTCCAATAACAATTCTCATTGATAAGGGTCTAATTGTCAATTAATTAAATATTAAAACGAAGACCAATCTGGGGCGCAGTTTCTACTTCAAAAATTGCCCTTTTATATTGTTTGTGTGCGTGGTGTAAGTTGTGAGCTGGTCACTTGTCAAAATCTTATAGCTTTGTATATAAACGGGACTGAGATTGAGAGACTAGAGGGAATTCAATAAAAGTGTAAATATGATGTTTTTATTTACATTACATTACTTTTTCAGCACCTAATACACAAAGTAAGCTTTATTTTATTTGCTTCTAATACCTAGACCAACAGTCCTGATCAATATAGTAATGTAATCTTTAAAATACTGATTCTGTCACATCTAAGCAAAGTAGCCAATCGACAGCCATTTCGTGCAAGATGGGAATTGCTTCGATGAGCATTAGCTTTCAACTTAAACGACATTAGTGCCTCTCCACTCGCTCCAGTCTCATCACTTGGACCACGCACTTAAGACGTGCACCATTTCGATTATACACGTAATGGACACTTAAGAGGAAGCACTCCCGTTTAAAACGAATAAATGGGCACCTAATGAAGTTAGAAGCCCCTTAATTACTTAATACAGACCTAATGTGACAAAGATTAAACCCCCAGATATTTAGAAGACGAGATAACATCTTTGGGAAAGTCTTTCTACTACGTAATTGACTTACGTTTGCGGAAAACTGCGTAGTACATGAAAAATACGATCCAATTTTCCGTTCCTAAAATGAGTTTAATTTTTGAGATTTATTTAATGAACCGTTAACAATCAATGTGAGTGATTAACGCAATGGTTTGGAAGAATTAATTACGCATATTTTAATTTTAAATTATGTTACGATGTATACTTTCCGTCTCTCCCCCTCCCTGTTTCCAATTAAGTTGGATGGAAATTTAAACATGTTCAGTGGGGAGGAAATTGGTCGAGAGAGGAAAACTCTGGGTGGCCATGGCAGCATCCTTGGTTCAACCACATCTTGAGATTTCTGAACTTGGATATTGAAAATCCTGCTCGTGTCTTTTGTCAATAATTTCTAGAAACACGTTATGCTTCTTTTCTGATAGTCGTGTTACAAATATACAGCTGCACATTTCTGTCATTAGCCACTGGGAACATGATACCTATAGTAATAAAATATTTTTTTAAAGTTTGAAGTAGAAATCACAGTCTGTTTTCAAATAAGTTTCCTTTTGTTTCCAGGTCGCTGGAGTGGTGGGCAGAGCTGATGTGCTGGCGTGCCTTTTCTTCCTCTCATCCGTTCTATTATATCATGGGTGAGTTGACAGTTCTTCTATCAAACTGATATTCAGAAAGAAAGTTAAATAATTTATAACGCTGGTGAAAGTCAAACTTCCAGTAGCCTCATCCGTGCCTGACGTGGCACTCTACGGGTATTTAAAACTTAAACTGAAGAATTTGCTAGGTAAGAGAGAAGAGGAGATATTAGAGAAGCTATTGCTTCGCTTGAAAATGTAAATGAAAACCGCTTACTGCCATACCCACCAGGCGAGATAGTATTCAAACATTAGCCCATCAAATGTATATAAAAAAGATTTCTATAGAGAACAACGAGCAATAAAATCGTATTACATACTTAGCTGGTTCAATCATGTATTACCTATGTATGTATGTAGATGAGCTAATATTAACACGGTACCTATGTAGGTACCTAATGTGTAGGTACGAGGCTTGGTCATTTATTAAGGCTGCGTACGTAAAACAAACATTCACCCAGATTGAATCCCCGTGTAATGAATATTTAATTAGGTCAGGTTGTATTAAAAAGTCGATACAGGAGGTATAGAGGTATATTTAATTTATCGCTTTACATAAAATTGGAGAAATTTAGGGATCAGTGTATGAATTAAAGTATAATAAAGATGTGCTGTTGGCTGTGTATGAAACCTATTTAAAATTAAACGTTTACGAACATTACAGATCATCAGGACGTCACCGAGTGTGGTCGAGCGTGGCACTGGCAGCACTCAGCATGCTGGCAAAGGAGACAGGACTAACCGCGCTACTGTTCAATGTAGCCTTCGATTTGTACCGCTGTTGGACGTCTAACAGGTAACCTGTTGCAGTTGGTTTACGACTAAATAACTAAAATGTTTTTTTTTGTATTCAACTATTGTACGACTTACTCACGTAACTTCCTTGCCTTGCATGGTACCTCATGGAAACTATAGTCACAGAATACAACTATAGTCCAGTTACCTCGTCGAAAAATTTGCTTCTGATTTACAAAATTAGTTTACAAGATAAATGTATTCTTCGGTTTTCATTTATCATACTAAAATTAATATTTTAGTTTATTAATTTGTAATTTCATCAATTCCAGGTTTTCACCATCAATAAAATGGCGATGGCGCACCGACAGTTTTTACGGGCGAGTGATTCGAGCACTGGCCGCATTGATCCTGCTGGCCGGAGTAAGGCTCGCGCTGCTGCAAGGATCTCTCCCTGCATTCTCACCACAGGATAACCCTCCTGCTTTCCATCCATCGTTTAGCGTCAGGTGAGATCTTAAGTCAACTTTCTACAGGCATTATTTATACTATTTAATAGACAGTTTGCTCACCATATCACGTCGTCATATGATGTACCTGTTTCCTGAAGGGTATAACCTGGACGTTTTCATGTGGCCTGTGTGAGTAGGTTGCTTATGGTTCAACGTGCTCCATCGGAGACAGCATCATTGCTTACCACCAGGCGAGATAATGGTCAAACATCAAATATAAAAAAACGCCTACATAAAATTCATGGCTAGCAATGAAACAATAATATCTAAAGATCATAACATAACATAACATCACGCCTTTTATCCCCGAAAGGGTAGGCAGAGGTGCACATTATGCCACTGTACAATGTAACACCCACTTTTCACTAATTATGTTATGAGTCCCATGTAATAGGGGGTGAGCCTATTGCCATATACCGGGCACAATTCCAGACTCCGTGCTACTACTGAGATTTTTTGGCAAACCCAGTAATACTTTGCCCGACTCGGAATCGAACCTGAGACCCCTTGGCGCCACTCGGCCAACGAGACAGTCTATCTAAAGATATGTAATTTACAGTAATAGCTTCTTCCCAACACCAGACCTCAGGTTCAATCTGCTGGTATTACATAACATTATTTCGAATCTAATGGACATTAAGAATACTATCAATCAACTAAAGATTTGATTCTTACATAATTATTGCAGGTCTAATTTTTTAAATGCTCAATTATATCCTCATAATGTTTTATCTGTGTTTCTAGGTTGATGACTTTCTGTTACCTGGCAGCATTCAACTGGTGGCTGTTACTCTGCCCGTGGACCCTCAGCCACGACTGGCAGATGGGTTCAGTGCCTCTCATCACCAGTGGCTGGGACCCGAGGAACTTGCTCACCTGTGCGGCCTTCATTGCATTACTGGCACTTTCCTACAGATGTTTAGTTGATTTGGAGGTACGGTTAATCTTAACATGGATTTTTAATGGTATCAGTCTCATCAACAATATACCAGATACTAGTCACTCGTCATCATCAACCTAAGATTGCGATGAGCATCTTTATGCACCATGCACAAACTTAGTACAAAAGTATAAAATTATTTTATTTGCTACTTGTGACACCGGATACCTTACTAGACACTAAATTACTATAAGCTAAACTTAAATTTTCAGTTACAACGACACGCGCCGGCAGTGGTAGGGTTGATGATGTTGGTGATACCTTACCTGCCTGCTTCCAATCTACTCGTCACCGTCGGTTTCGTGGTCGCTGAGAGAGTGCTGTATATACCAAGGTATAAAACTTTCTTTTAACTATCAGTGATCAAACTTCAAATGTAAAATATCTTTCTAGTCTCTCAGTACAAAAGGTTGTCATTTTTTTTCGATCTTCTATCGGATACATTTCGGTGAGTGTGCGTGGGAATTGCACAAACTTATTCCTCCTAGTCCATTTCACCACCTTATCACCGAGGAACGACGGGGCGCCACCCTTAAATGGTGGACAATCCACCCATTCGTACGAAGCGTTTCGCGTCTAGCTTCCTCATGCGAACCGCTAAGGACATGGAATTCCTTGCCAGAGCTGTGTTTCCCGTCAAATATGACTTGGGTGTCTTCAAGTCCCGAGTGAACAGGTTGCTCGTAGGTAGGCGTGCTCCATCGTCGGCCCCATCATCACTTACCATCAAGCGAGATCGTTAAACGTCGACCTATAAAGTATAAAAAAAAATTGAATTTCCGCTGAAATTTACATGTAGTATTTTAAAGTATTTTACATGAAATAGGTACCTTCCATTTACATTCTACAGTCCAACAAAGGTGATATCAATGGTGTAGTTTCAGTCTCTTAAGATTTATGGAATTTGAAGGATTTCAACATTGCTCTGACTACAGCAACTGTAAATAAACGCTTAATTGTGACAAAATTTTATGTATTCTTTAATTAACCATCCTTATTTCGTTTCATTCCAGTGTGGGCTCAGTGATAATTACGGTGTACGGTGTCCAGATGATGTGGCGACGAAGTTCTGGCAGCAGACTTCTGATCCTTGGAGTTGCAGTGCTGGTGGCAGGAGGAGTTGCCCGGACACATCTTAGGAATAGAGACTGGAGGACTAGAGAAACTTTGTTAAGGTCAGAGTCAATATAAAGTTTTAGTTAAATTGAATTATTCACAAATTAAATAGGAACCAGTAGTTAAATTGATTACATCCTATTTTGTTCTTAAAGTGTACTAAGCAGAAACTTTCAACTATTTATAAGTAGATTATAATACAAGTCTTTTTGTAATGAGATATCCACTACAGTTTCTTTTTAACTAACTTAAAATGTACCATTTTATTTCAGAGCGGACCTATCAGTATTACCACACAATGCTAAGTTACATTACAACTTTGCAAACTTCCTGAAGGACATTGAACAACAAGAGAACGCCATCAAACACTATAAGGAAGCTTTAAAGTGAGTACGAACTCATAGAACTAAGGAAACTTATTGACATAACATAACATAACATCACGCCTTTAATCCCCGAAGGGGTAGGCAGAGGTGCACACAGAAGTAACACCCACTTTTCACTATTTATGTTATGAGTCCCATGTAATAGGGGGTGAGTCTATTGCCATATACCGGGCACATTTCCAGACTCCGTGCTACTACTGAGATTTTTTTTAAAACCCTGTAATACTTTACCCGATACGGGAACCCGAGACCCCTTGCCCGGTAGTCGCACTTGCGAACACTCGACCAACGAGGCAGTCACTTTATTGACAAGGAAAATAATCCAATCATAAGCCTTATTACGGAGTGTAGGAATGTTTCACCAAATCTGTTCAGTCTCATAAATTTATTCTATTTGTCGTGTTTAAAAAAATGTTCCTAATATTCCAGGCTCTGGCCAAGCTACGCGAGTGCTCACAATAACCTGGGCACATTGGTGCTGGCGTCTGGTCGAGCTGAACACCACTTCTTGCAAGCTCTCAAATATAACAGGGATCATGTCAATGCTCATTATAATCTTGCCAAATTGTACAGGTATGTTATACCTTACCCCATTAATTGGAATTATAACCGAAGACGAGAGACATCGTAATTTATCCATATAATATCTATTTTCCAGAAAGAAAAATCGAATATCAGAATCCCTAAAGATGTTGGAACGCTGTATATCTTTAGAACCGAGGTTTGTCCAGGCATATCTTGAACTCTTACTGCTCAAACCAGAAAATGAGAAGAGAGGTGTTCTTGACAAACTACTGGAGTTGGAACCAAGAAATTGGGAGCACTACCTACTTTATGGCAACTGGTACAAAGATAGAGGTGAGGGATCCCATTTCTGTAATGATTTTGTAGTTCATTTAATCCATTTTCACGCGAAGTGATTGTCGAATCTCATTTGTTTCTTAAGTGAGTTCTTCTACATTAAATGAAGTCGTGTGCAAGAGAACCTTAAAAATGTGTTCAAGAGATTTCAAATTGACCTATCTTAAGACTATTTTCATATTTTAGCTAGGTACCTTTGTTTTAGTATTCGTAATGCTCGAGGATAAGAATAAGGGAGATCTTTGGACAAGTATTTTAGTTATAATAAGTTGAGGTTACCGGAGACCCAAATACCCTCGTCCTCGTCCCTATTCCCAGTCGCCTGAATCCCCGAATCCTCCACAATCCTCAAATTCCCAATTCCCAAAAGGCCGGTAACGCACTTGTGACGCCTTGGTGTTTTGAGTGTCCATGGGCGGCGCCGATTGCTTACCATCAGGTGATCCATCTGCTCGTTTACCGGCTTATCCCATAAAAAAAGAAAAAACCAAGTAGGATTTAAATTATGAATCCAATACTTGTGTTAATATTCAGATAATATTCCATTGCAGGTCTCCAACCACTAGCCCTACAGTACTACACGCGCGCCATGCGGCTCTCGTTCAGCTCGGCACACGGCAGTGCACGTGGCGAGGTGGTGTCACTTCGTGCCGCCTGCCTTGTTCTACGGTCCGTGGGCCAGTACAGCAGGGTGCTGCAACTCCTCGTCAGGTAATGACCAAACTTTTATCATTATCATAACGTAGGTATAATTTATAATCCAATACCATGTGTACTTGCGTTCTCAGTGCCTGCTTATTCAAATCAACAACTTACTTGCATTATGCGGTACTTAAACCTCTTAAAAATCTTATCACTAGTCCGTAGTGGCTTTGCCCAACATTTTCCTTACAATCGACATTCTGTTTTCTTTCAATGTCCGTGAAAGTAAACTCTATTTAAAATCATTGTTATTATCTCTTGACTCTTGGTTCCAGATGGCATGGTGTCCGCGGTGATGGTCAGCCAGCCAGTCGACGGCTTCTAGCAGCACGTGCCTGGCGGCTGCGCAGTGAGTTAGCCGAGCGGGCTGCACTTTATGCGAGGCCCAGACATCAGCCCTCCCCAGTAAGTGCTAATACTGTTTTATGACTAAACTTAATTTCTTTGGATATGATTGAGAACACGAATAATTCTTTAATAAACTACGTTTAAAAAAACCGACTTCAATACCCTCTTTTTTAAAGTCAGTTTAATTAATTAACACTTTTTTGAAAATCACATTAAAATCGGTTCAGTTAATCGCGATATAATCGCGTACAAACATAGATACATAAATACATACTGCAAAAACTGACACCTTCTTTTTTTAAGTCAGTGTCGGTAGTCGTTAAAAAAAGAGTTTTGTTGTCGAACAAAGCTGCTGTAAGACAATTAACTATATTGTGCACTTGCAACTCGACATATTTCTTTATAACGCAGATAATTTCAGATCCGTATAATTTCAGATTACATCAACGTGTTTGCATCACAGCCAGCTAGAAGTGACAACACACTACACGAACAAATTAAAACAAAACCAAGTAGATTCTAGAATATTAGGACAAAACACACTGCACAGTGGCACGACTGCGAACGGCGCTGGAAGAAATGTAGATAAAAATAATTGCCAAAAAGCTGAACATAGAAAGAAAAGCGTGTCATTATCCAGTCATTATAAACTGACACACAACAAATCGGAAACAGGACAAAGGCAGAAAAGTTGTCCATTACACAAGAAAAAGAAAATTAAAGATCCCGAGTTCACACCATTTGTGTCAGACCATTTGATAAAGACTTATTAATTAGTTTTGTAAGTTAGACTTTGATTGGTGAACAATTTTCTGTGTTACATAATAATTGTCAAACTTTGTCTCATAAACCACGAATGAAATAAAATTTCTTTTTATAGTATTTCCCTTCATTTTAACAGTGAACAGTTATTTATGTAACACAATGAATATGTATCGCTGTGTACACAGTATTTTTTAACGAAAAATAAAAGACTTTTGAAAAGTTATTATTAGTCGATATTCGATAATATTTGTGCCATATTTACTAAATGTAAGACGTACAGAAGTAGTAATTATTATATTAGTTCGTGAAAATCAGTTGTTATCTTGTTCCTTTTACGATATGTTTTTTTTGCAACGACGATAGTCTACATTGCATAATGAGCAATTATTTTTTACTGTCACTAACAGCGCTCTGTTTTTATAGTTGTGATGATTAAAAAATGTTTACAATCACAGTTATAGTTTAAGATTTTCGTAATTGTTTAAAATCAAATATAAAATGATGAAATTATTCTTTAATTTGAATTGTACATTAAACAGCATTTATCGTTGTCCCAGATTCGGGATCTGCTTCAATTGGTACTGACACAGCAGGTGAATTGATTTATGCAGATATATTGGACATGTCAATAAGAATTAGATTTAAGTGTATGATACTTGTAAATAGTTGAGTAAGGACGTAGTTGGACGATATTACGAATAACATAAATATCGCACTCCGTTGCTTTAGATGTATCAATTTGTTTACTAACACGGTGAAATAAATTACTGACGAATATGTTGTGGTTTTCTTTTTATTATGTTTTGAAACGACAACGTTATTACCTAGTCTATGAATTTACATTACTGCCTAACTATTACTTTACTTCTGAGCATCTAAAAGCGAACCAATTCCACAAAAAAAACTTGGTAAACTATCAGAAATCGTTAATCAAAACTTATTTTACTATCTACTAATTGATGATTGTGTCAACAATAAAACTAAGTAAGTACCAACTTTTCCTTCCGAAACGAATACCAGGCGAGCTATGAACAAAAGAACTAAAGATTTTAGTATCTTTTAACAATATGAACAGGTACTTCTATTGTTTGCCAACGAAACATTGGTTGGCAAACTTGACAATGAAATAAATAAAATAGAAATTTAATTTGAAATTAATTTTGTATACTAAATGAGAACATTTTGCGCAATGTGCACTTACTTGAATGATGATGTAACGACTGCATTTGCTTTCTATATTTCGAGTAAAAAAAAAGTTTAACGACAATGTAGGTACTCATTTCTCGGGTTTTCTGGGGAGCTATTAGTTTTAATTGAATTAGGTATCTATGCGAATCGGACATTGGTTATTTTAGTGAGTTACCTAAAAAAAAGTCTGGTGAATAGCCCTTGATCCTTTAACGACGCTTACTGTAGTGGAAAATTGAAAATGAGCCAGAAATATATTTATGGAAAACCCACGTGTGTCTGTTACTGCCCAACCCAGTGTAGCCCCGATATTTCTATTAGATGAAATAACTTTTTAACTATGAAAGCGTATAAACAAAGTATGACTTCAATAAAATAGTAGTTAGTGGAAGTATGTTGAGTTTCAAAATATATAGAGCGTTCAGAGTTAAGGTTGGTCCTGAATATTTCGAAAATATGCCGGTTTTTATTACCCAGAAAGGAACCAGTTTTGCTTGTAACTATTCAACCAACTTGGAACTTCGAGACATCTTAACATACGTTATGCTCCGAAAATACTATTCTCTAAATCTAAGTACAATTTGTAAATACGAAGGAACGTACGCCAATCAATACTAATAATGGCAATACACTTCAACAGTGTATAAAAAGTGCAGTTGCAGCATTCAGCCACCATCTTGGTCAAGGAGAGGCTGAGTTACGGAACCACTGGCTGGATAACATCTCAACTTTGTGTGTTGAGGTCGAAGTTAACTCTATACCGTTTTTATTAATAAATATTGCTGTAATTGTGAAAATATTGCAGAATGGCTAAGGTCTTCATAACTAGCGAACAAGGTGTCCTACAAGTATTAGATGATTATTTGTTCCATAAGGAAAGTGTGACGTTAGACTGAGTTATAAAGAGTATTCATACAATGTCTTGCTTTGACCTCTTTATAGGAATACATGCAATTCGAAAACGATGCAATTACCTTTTCGACTATCTTATCTATCATAATTATTTTGATCACTTACCATGTTAAAATCACATCCGTCACTATCTTAATAAATCAGCGATCACCATAAAAACTCTGGTATGATTCACACTTGTCATATTATCACTAATTTATTATGAAGAACAGACAATTATTATCAATTAAAGAGTTTAAAAGCGCTACGTGTCTTGCATCAATAAATTAAAGGCGCCTAGGTAGTGAAAGTAAGTTTCAATGCAAATATAAACATTCCTTAGTCACTAATTAGTGTTGCCACAACATTTAATTAAAGTTCTTTAGCTTGTTGATTAGTAAATCCGTGTTTATCACCATTGACGTCTAAAAGTAGACAATATTTAATTTAAAAGATAACCGTTTATTGTCCTGACATTTGTGTGATTCATGTAAATGCGTCCACGCATTTCTCTTGTTTATTTATTCAAGGAACACTAATTACAGGCAAATCAAGCTGTTTGACTAATTGTAAAATAATTTCAATTAAGAATATTATGTCTATGACTGCCTCGTTGGCCGAGTGGTCGCAAGTGCGGCTGCCGGGCAAGGGGTCTCGGGTTCGATTCCCGGGTCGGGCAAAGTATTACTGGGTTTTTATAAAATTCTCAGTAGTAGCACGGAGTCTGGAAATGTACCCGGTATATGGCAATAGGCTCACCCCCTATTACATGGGACTCATAACATAAATAGTGAAAAGTGGGTGTCACTTCTGTGTGCACCTCTGCCTACCCCTTCGGGGATAAAAGGCGTGATGTGATGTTATGTTAATATTATGTCTTAACGTTACATAGTAAATTCTAATTATAATGATCTGACTTTTTGTGATTTTACATCCACAAAAAATCAGTAATCATAGTAACCGCATCTAATCGACGATAATTATATTATCACCTGATTCTCTCGAGAGTGTTTTAATCAATGCTTTCTTAGTATTTTGGAACTCAAATGAACAAGCATCCTAAACATTATTTGCCTTATTTTTCTATCTCTGTTGTGATCGTTATCATTCATCATTACATCATTATTTTACAGATAATTTAGTGTTTCCTGCAAATGAGGCAGCTCGGAAATATTTTATAGTAAGCTACCTACTAGCAAGTTATATCGTCTGTCAAAGTTCACGCATACTAATCATTTAGTTCCTCCTGTTATTGCTTACGCAACCTGATCTCACGGCCGGACCGTTAGAAAAAGTTTAATTCAATTCACGGTCGTTGTTTTCACTGCGGTCGAAAAATCGCTAAAATAATGCACCGGCAAAACTAATTTGCTCCGTGTCGTTATACGCTTTCTAGGTGGTGGCTGCGTCTGCCATCAGTGCTGACCGTACCGCGCGCCCGGCCGCCCGTACACAACAAACATTTACCCACTATTTTGTATAAAAAGCTGACATCAACGCAACTGTATTTAGCAAGTTCCTTTGTTAGTCAACGGTGAAAGGTTCACAAGTATAAAACAAAAAATAAATCAGTTCTACATCATTTAAAGTACGAGATGCGACCAGTGGTCATCCTGGTGTTGCTGGCAATCGCCGCAGCTGAGGTTGCGGAGGAGCCCTGGGTGGAGGAAGAGGATGTAGACGACTCGTATGATGACTACGAGCCGTCCAGGAGCAGACGCGATGTTCATGATGCAGGGCCTTTTGAGGAACATGTTCGGGTGAAGCGGTGTTGTGAGCCGAGAACTCGCAGAGCTGCGGAGTACGTGCGGGTGCCTCGTCAGCTCCACCAGTATGAGGTCCACGAATTCACAGATGATGGGGAGATGGAATCCCCGCCCTATGAGGAGATGCTCGCCGCGAGTGCGAACCACTACCATAAAGTGTACGCCCCGAGTCCTCGGTACTTGCGACCTGATGTGAACAGTGCTAACATTGCTGAAGCGGCGAACGTCGCCCCGGTAGAAGCAGTGCAGTCTCAGCCAGTTCAGTTTATCGCTAGTCCTCCAGGCCCTGTTCCTTTGGCTTCAAACCCTATTCCAGTGGATAATCCCATCCCAGTGCCGGTGTCTTCTGAACCATTGATCCAGGCTCCGAAGCAATTGGCTTCAGGTGACTTGTATGGTGCATCAACTGGACACCATCACTCAAAGCATGCCCACGGACATTCTCAGGGAGGTGGACACGCCAAACATGGAGGACATTTTGCTGAGCATGGAGGCAAGGTAGGAAACTTCTTTGATTACATAATAGTTTATTACTCTAATAAAGGTCCAAAACGAAACCGTTCATTAGCCAAATAATGTAATGAAACAGAGTCATAAAACTAGTGAAACGCTTTATAAAATAAAGCAACCAATTTAATTGAAGAATATTACTTCACAGACATTCGTGTGGAAACTCAGTAAGTAATTAATCAAAAACTGCCTAATAGAAATATTCGTGAGTTTCGAGTTCAGGTCCTGGGACGGGAAAGTACGTTTCTCAAAATTCAAAATACGCAATAGATAATACGATAACCGTGGATTTTTTTTTTTTTTTGAAATGAAATGAAACATTTATTTGTGATACATAGGTACATTTGGTTGGTGGTCCCGGTTTTATTTTGTTTTTTTTTTAATATATAAAAACGTTGCCCCACATTAGGATTTTCTCCTGTGTCGTGGGTGCGTTTACAAACATACATACACAATGACACCCAGACCTGAAACAACAATTTGAGGATCACACAAAGTGTGTTATTCCGTGCGGGAATCGAACCCGCAACACGTTGCAAGGCAGCCGGTTGCCCAGCCACCGCACCAACCGTGTAGTCATTATGACATATGACAAGGGATAGGCTTGACCTTTATATTATGAGAATGAGAGGCGATAATTAGATACGCAAACAAAATATTAAGAAGCAATTAGCTTTTGGCACTACAATTAACATCCACACGAAAACAGGTCTTTGACCTTACAATATGACGGTAGGTAACTTCCAACCACAACAATATGCCGTGCGTATTGATCTGTGTGTAACCGATATATAAAACAGTAATCTCAATTTGTCCTTTGAAACTGAGTAAAATTAGAACACATTAGTTAATCTTTGAGTAATATAAATGTGTTGTCTTTTAACATTATCTACCAAATGTTTTATTGGATGCAATAAAACATTTGGTAATATGTGTCAGACACGTGACAATAACATAACAATACTTTTGAAACGAATCTTGATTATCATTACCTCTACTAAACCATTGAACATTTTAAAGTATTTATTTATCTACATACCAATGTAGTAAGCACCAGCTTACCTAAGCTCAGTAGTTGGGTTTTAAGATATATCGATTCTTAATATATCAACGATGCCTGGAGTTGCACTCTTTGTAAGATATTATGGTAGCCTATTTTCCATGAAACCTAGGAGTACCTTCACCTCTGACTGTCTCTTCGAGAAATACAGGTCGTGACTTATTATTTTGTTTTAACTGAAATCACTATAAATACCTAGCTAAAGTCAAAGTGCATATTGAACAACGATAATGTTTGTCGTTACAGACTTCCAAAGGTTATCACCAAGACCATCATTTAGATAAGGGAGGTAAAGGCTTCAAGACAGATGAACACCATAAGAAACAATACGAAGAAGCCGCCGGTAAGAAGAAAAAGCATCACGACCATGCGGGACATAAGGGCAGCCATGAAGAAGAAGCATTCGGACACAGAGGAGCTAAGTTTGATGAGAAAAAGGGACACAAAAAAGGACATAAGACCAAGGGTAAGTTAATTTAAAAATATACCTTGGACACAAAAAAGGACATAAGACCAAGGGTAAGTTAATTTAAAAATATACCTTAAGTGAATTGTGGCTAAAACTTAATTCCATCATTGTAAGTCTTCATGCTCATAATTATAATGATTATATTATAGTTGTAGATGTCGAAAAGATTTTGAACGATACCACTTCAGTGTAATAAGAAGAAAAAAGTAAAGCTACACTGCATTCCGATAAACAATTCCAAATGCCTGTCAGTCTCAGAAACAATTCCGGCCAATTTATGTAACTTTTAAATTATCAGAGCAAGTTACGGTAGTTACTTAAAAATAAATAAAGAAAATAGAAGAATGCAAATAAAAAGCAAACATGTAATAATTAGGTAATGTTACCTACATTCGGCACTCGAGTGTATTTAGAACACAAGACAATAGCTTGAACATAGGCAAAGTAGTTCTGTCTACCTCTATTATAATAGAAAATGTAACAATTTGCGGCAAGTGAAAGCCAAGTTACGTAAAGTTATTTGTTATTCGAATTCAATTTGATTTGACCTCAACCGCAATACTACGGTTTTCCATTGATTCGTTCACAAAGAATTACTCACGAGTTTGCACTTCAAAGTCCTTTTCACTGTCATAATCAAGATTGGGAGCATTCGTTGCAAGTGTACGTGACTAAAGTTCTATTTAATTTGACTTCACGCTCATTTCAGAAATATTGTATGACAAAAAATGTAGCCCAAAATGTGGAGCGTCACGACTTTGAATGTAAACCTTTATAAAATCTATTCATTGTTGTAACATTACAGGTTGTCGTAACTTTACCGTTGTCCATAAGGAAATGTTACATTACTTGGTGTCTTGTTACATAGAGTTCAGAATTATGTTTTTGAAATACATTGTTGTCAAGTAACTGAAACTTTATAATAAGATAGACAACGATACTTGTTCCATAAACAACGTTCACAATTTCCAGGCTACCACAACAAGTACCACAAGGATGAATTCCACAAGGAACACAAGTTCTACGACGACTTCCACAAGAGTGGTGAACACCACAGATTCGGCAAGTTCAATGCCAAACACGCCAGCAACGAGAGTGGCAAGAAGAAGGCTCATCACGTGAATGCTGGACATGACTTCGTTGAGAAAGGAAAGAAGGGATACAGGTTGGTATCTTCAGAAACAAATAAGAATTGATAACGTCAATACTAATCTTGTAGTGTAGGTAGTGATATGGCAAGGATAGTTTCATTCAATGATAAACAAACTAGACACGTGAATTGTAGGAAGCATATAAAAGATATTTATAGAACATACTAGAGGATGCTGTATACCCGTCCATCTGCATACTAGGTGTCATGGCTTCCTAGTTATCCAATCAACAGACATTGCTCTTGAACCAGTTAATGGGCTAATAGATTTATTTATAGCTGTCGCTGAAAACATGTTTGACGTTTTTTCCTGAATTCCTCACCAGGGTGGTGAAATCTAACATTACAGAACTTAAAGGAGGAAGTTCCTTGATGATATAACGATAATTTTAATAATAATCATATTTTATTTCAGCAACAAGGGTCACGTTGATGCCGACCACAAAGGATACAATGGAAAACATGGCCACGAAGAACATCACGAGAAACATGCAGATCACGGTAGGAAAGGTGGAAAAGAAGGAGGATCCCACTGGAGCTACAAGAAAAACTAGATCCTATATCTTAGGTGTTAAGAGGCAACTTCCTCTGGGATTCTGTTGCAGTATATGCCATTTAGAGACGTTGGTTTATAGTATGTTTTTATGTGATAAGTTTAGAGGTTCGATGTCGTTGCTACGAGTATTCTGAGGCAAGGTTGCTGATTAAGCTGGTTAGTGGTATGTTTAGAATTTAGAAGGAGTAGTGAGAATACTACCAAAAGAATTGTAACGAAACGATAATGAAGCAAATCGAAGATATTCAACAAAAAATAAACTTCCCGATGTAATCTTTACCATTGCGATATATTACATCTAATTTAAAGAAGTTATGGTGATTATTGATTTGTTGATTGATTACTTGTTTGATTTCATGATGTAATTCGATAGTTAATTATTTTCATGGTTTGTTAACAATCGCATAATTGTTGTCATTAATGAAAATTTCAATTGACACGAAAAGTATGTCATGAGTTGCAGTCAGTATATCCCAGCACTAAGAGTTCTTAAGACTTTAACAGTATTTGTTTATTCGTTGTAGGTAGATTCAGTGTAGGTCGCTTCCAGAATCTTCTATCCGGTTTAGTGAAGCGGCAACAATTTCTTCGTTTACATTATAATTATTGCTTTCATACTGCTAAATCGATTATATCCCAATTTCTAAAAAAAACGTTTAGGGACGTGACTTTGATACGTTTATATCATACTCAGTTTCTTGATTTTTTTTGTCATTCTTCTTTCAATATTAGGTACTATTAGCTACGTCTATAGAATATTTATACTCACACATAGCACTGTATCTTATCTGTACAACATTGTATTCATTGTCATCTATACCATTTATTTTCTTGCTTTGTTCTTTTTATTTTTGTTGAAATTTTTCTTCTTTTTGAAAATCTTCTTTCACTATTTAGGTTAGACAATTTTAAAATACACTTCTATCAAAGTACTGACTGCAACAAAAACATTGAATTTCGTAAAGCGTATCAAATCGCACGTATCTATTCAAACAAGACTTTTTGTTCGTCTGTGTAATTTTTTGTGACCTCATTAGTTATTGTTTGGTGATTCGCTATTATTTCTATTAATTTAATCGTCAAACAAGATTACATAAGTAGGTGAACCCATTTTTGTTTCGTCAATGTCATGGTCTGTTTTTGTTGAAAAAGAATCTACTGTTGATTCTATACCTAAGTATCTAAAGGTGAATTGCAATTTGTGTAGGTACTTGGGTATTGTACTATGCAGTTGATTGACCTACTTATATGATATTTTTGTTGTGTGTGATAAAGATTTACACCATTTACTTTAACAAGACGGGAATCACTTTGTCATAATTACAAGATAAGAGAAAGATGTCGATTGAGATAAACTCTGAAGATATAATTACTACGAATTCATTATTTTTACTATCTTACTTACTTACTACTTATGTATCAAAAAAAGACGTGCGTAACTATATACATAATTATAAATATTGAACCAAAATAGTACCTAATATAGCCTTCAGTAAGATATACTAGTATTTAGTACTTAAGTGCAGTTATCGTAATATTTATTACTGTTAGAATATACTGTAACTACCATATTTGTATTGTTTTTATTAAAAGAAACTCATATTTTTGTACCTTGTTTTAATTTACAGTATTTGGTAAAAAAATATTAAGTGAATTAAAAAACGAATAGTTTTCACAGGGATTGATAACTGACACTGTCAAATATAATAAATTAATTGAAATCACGAGACGGAATTAAAATTCGACACAATAGTTTACAGAGTTCAAATTTGTTTAGTATTGAGGTTTGCATGGCAATACACCGCCTTTACTTGGATCATTGAATTTGACGTAGACACCCACTGAATGATGAGGTCGTCTGGGGAAGAATATGACGCGACCACACTCGTCTGTGAAGTCTTTGTAATCCATGGACCACTCTAGTTTCATACCACATTTTTCACAGATTTTTGACCTGTAAAATTATAATAAATCCATCATCCAAAAGTCTCAAAACGTCTGCAACTGAACAATATTTTGTGATAATCCTTAAGATGCCAGGTGGCCTGGAGATCCACTAATAGGTAACTAAAGGTTTAGAGGACGGTGCAGCACATTCACCTCCGACTTGTTGCAGATGTAAAAGATACCCTTTTTAAATATAATAAATCAACAATCCGTAAGAATCCACAGCTGGACAAGATGCCTCGTTTACAAACGAGGCAGAATACGAAAGTTTATTAATAAGTTTGTTGTATACATATACACGCTGACATTTTAATGGTTGTTTTCCCGCAGCAGAACCATTTCCCTTTAGTAGTACTATCGAATAATGCAACTAATGCAAGTTACTTTTTGAAAAAATATTTTTTTTTCTCCTCATCTACTCAAAAAAATAATCATCAACTCGAAAGCATGAGAAACGATAGTTTCTCTTCTAAAATGTGACGTCAAATCAATGTTCATAGTAAAATAATCTCTCGTACTAAGTAATACGGCATAAACTGCAATGCACGTGCGCGTGAGCGGATCGCCTCACGACAAACAACAAAGGCAACCACCGCGCTCTCTGTCACTCGCATCGGCTCGCACCGGCTTGCATCGCCTCGCATGGCTTTCATTCGCACCAGTCGCACCGCGAACGCCGTCTGCGCAAACACGCAAGCGCAATACAATATTGTTGCCGAAAAAATGGATCGCCATTACGTTTTTTCTAATGTGGAGTACCTACGTGGGCCGGTATAATAAACGGCTGCTTAATTGGTCCGCATTTTGTGACAGGACACTTAACCGGTGAAACGTACCTACAAATGCTACGTAGTGTTATCCCGGACTTACTAGATGACATTCCGTTAGCAGTGTCCATGGATGGCCTGTATTACCAGCACGATGGTTGCCCTGCGCATTATCAGCGCGCCGTGCGAGAGCACCTCGACTCGGTGTTTCCCCAGCGCTGGATCGGTCGTGGCGGGCCAGTGCCATGGCCACCACGAAGCCCGGATCTTACACCACTAGACTTTTATTTGTGGTCTAATCTCAAACGCCTTGTGTATCGGCAAGAGTACGAAACTCGCGACGCGTTAAAAAGTGCGATAGTGGACGCTTTTAATGTGATTAGACGTGACAGAGACACATTATTAAAATTGAAAGCCAATCAGTTAAAATGTGCACGATTGTGTGTGGAACGCGGTGGCTTACACTTCGAACAATTGCTCCGTTACCGGGAAGTGTAAGTACTTGTACATTTGTAAATAAAACAATAAGTTATGTGATTAAAATCATTGTAAATACGTTGATTCCCATTTTTTAAATGCGCCTTAAATACTTTCCCAAATTCAGTAATAAACAATATAATATCTCTTGATTAAATTTTGTTTATGTTTGTGTTTAGTAAGTGTAGTTAAAAAGTATTTACGACGGCCCTAAGCCCGTTAAAGTATGAAGGGAAAATGGAAATCACTAGTTAGTTAATACTGAGTTATCAGCCTTTTGATAAGCGCGAGCGACAATGACAGCGGCCGGTGGCCGGTCGCGGCGGTACTATTGGTTCGCGGTTTCTTTCAAGTTTCGTGTATCACTATCGTAAAACTGCTATTTTTTATTTAAATTAAAAATAACTTTCTCAATCTATTGTACTACTAAAATAGAATCATTTTACTGTGGGAAAACAACCATTAAAATATCACGGTGTATATTTATTAGTCAATCACGTCAAAACAGCTGAAGGGATCTGACTGCCTCATTGGCCAAGTGGTCGCAAGTGCAATTGCCGGGCAAGAGGTCTCGGGTTCGATTCAGTAGTAGCACGGAGTCTGGAATTGTGCCCCTCCTATTACATGGGACTCATAACATAAATAATGAAAAGTGGGTGTTAAATTGATGTACAGTGGCATTAAGTGCCGTAATGTGCACCTCTGCCTAGCCCTTCGGAGATAAAAGGCGTGATGTTATGTTATGCTATGGGAACGCGAGCGAAGCCGATGGCAGAAGCTCGTAGTGTATAGAAATAACTCACGTGTAACTGCTGGTTGACACAACCTGTACGAGTGGGTGTCGCACCTCCAGCGCGTTGTCCAGTATATTCCTCAGGAGTAGTGTAGCAACACCATGACCGGTTACTTCTGCTGCTGAGCCTAGGACTTCAACCTAATATTTAAATAAAATGAATTTATATAATTATTCTATTACCTCCTACTTTCATTTTTATATGAATGCTCTTCAGATTTAAATAAATATTGACTAAAAAGAGTAACGCGTTAAAAAAGGCTAAGTAAGTTATATACGAGTTGTGGAAGACATTGTATTACAAGATTTTGTATATAAACAAATCAATCCGTCATCATACTCATCATCAACGTTTGTGACTCCTGCAGGACTATGGGCCTTTTATACATAATTTTCCTTGGTTGGTTTATTTGCGCCACGGTCTCTGTTTGTTCCTTAATCGACTTTTGTAACACTCGCTGGTGATAATATTCTACTGTGTCATCAGTAGATGAATTTGCGTATGTATTGTTAAAGGTAAAAAAACTCACATCATAAATATAATCAACTTTATACTTCCTAAACAGATTGGGTTGCTTGAGGCAATGTGCAGTGAAATATATCTTGTACTTCTCAGGCATGATGGTGGTGGCATGTGCCCACTCGTCGAGCTCTCCTATCGTCCACGGATAGAGCTTGCTGGCCACCGAGAGACCAACTAACTTGGTTTCCTTTGTTCTCTTAATGCGCTCAAAAGCCAACATACGATCACCTGTAGAAACAAAATCATGAATATCCAAAGTCCATTGTCCAAATTAGATCCATCAAGAAATATTTTTATAGTATGTCAATGTTCCTCCATCTCTACCTCAACCCCTTGTCCGAGTGAGAAGAGACCTTTGATCAGCACTTGGCCCTTATAGGCTATTCATAATTAATCCATAATTATGACATCCTCTGGTGTTGGAGGTGTCCATAGATATTCCCCATAAAAATTGAAATAATTGCAAACTGTTTCATATAAGTTTACGTAAACCTTCTCATCATTTTCTATACATTAAAAATATTTTGTTTCAGTAGGTAGGTACCAAAAAAATCTAATACAATGTAACTAAGACTTCTTCCTTACCAAAACTCATATATTTATCTGTGAGTACATCCAAAAGGGGGCTATTGAGGGACATCCACAAGCCGACGATGGTCGGCTCACGCGGCCAGTAGTGCGTGTAAAGGAACGAACGGATCAGCTTCCCGTGGCACTCGGTTGCACGCTCGATAATTATATTACGAATATCGAAACACTGTGAATGGAAACCATACAGTATATTGAGTTTCATTACACAAATACATGGTAAAATAAAAGTAAACATTGAAGTTCACGAGAAGACGAGACTGGTGGAATGACCACCACGATAGATCATCATAATTAATAGCATTGATGTACTGAGTCCTGAACTGATGTCAATGAAGAAAATACTAACCGGTTTCTTATGCTTTGGAATAAAACACCGATCACAAGGAGAACTCCTCTTCAACCTCTTTGTTATGACGTTGATGTGAGGCTGGGCAGTGCTCACTACACCCGTAGTAGATAACTTTAGGGCACTTGCCCGCAACGCGTTCAAACACTGCATTTTGAATAGCTTATCTATTTTTACTTCATGATTTTTTCACAGTTTTGTTTTGCTATTTTTTTATATTTTATTATATTTTTGAAAATAATTTTACGACATGGTTCCAAGTTGAGAGATGGAAAGAAATTGAGAGCCGTGACAGATGACAGAATGCAGCTGGGAATCTGTTCATCAAAAGGCTGTGGAAACGAAAAAGAAAAGTAAAAATTATTCCGTATTTTATCCCATTCCATTGTATGAATCAATATTTTTTTATGTAAATAATACTTAATACCGGTTTTTGAAAATCATTTAAAAATTAAATCAATACAAACCTTGAATAAAACAAAATAAAAACTTTTTTACTATAACCTGGCCACTGGAAAGGCATTTCAAATTCAGAAAACCTAATGTTAAAACTAACAAATTGACACAACAGCCGTCACTATGCCACCATTAGTATACTTTTGAATATTTTATAATAATTAAATTCCAAGATAAAGTAAAAGACCTCAACATGAAAAACATACATAAATATATATGAACTTACATGGAACATAAGTAATATCAATCTTCAGCTGCCCCACTATGTCCGCATTGACAAGTTTATTGAAATTCTTTACGAAACAGACCGTCAGGAAACAACGCATCGCGCTGAGCTGTATCAGCGGGAACCCCACAAGGAGTTACGCCGATAAACAAGAAAAGCACGTTGTGGTGAGATCCCAGGTCATTACACAGCTCCATACAGTACAGTAGCTTTAGCAGTTGCTAGCTAGTAGTTCCTTATATTGAGGATATACCTACAGGTTTATAACTAAAGTAAGTTTCAAAATGTAAATAGAAGAATGAGCAAGACTCCATGGGTACTCTTTTTCGATTAATTTTATATTTCTGGAACGGATTATTTTTTCATTATGTAAAGCGTATTAACATACCTATATTTACTTAGGTATAGTTATTTCAATAAGCGAACTAGTCCAGTTAAGCTTATCCGATCTTTAACCGATTTTAGTCTTTATTATTTTCTAATATTATCGAAAATCTAAAAAGCCCAGTTTCAATGAGTTTCTATACTAGAGTAAGTTATTAATTAAGTAGCTGTACAGGTAATCCATTATGAGCGCAGTTCGCAGGTGCAGGGGAGTGATAATGGTGACCGCTTGCGAGTACGACGCGCGCGCGTGGCTGACGTGCCGCGCGTGCTGCGGTTCGTGCGCGAGCACGCTAAGACCACCTGGCCTGGACTCATCTCCTCTCCACCATCACCCTCTCAGCTCGTGCTGTGTGACTACGTTGCAAGGGCACTAGCACAGGGTATGTTGCAAGTTTCAAGTACACACTTAGTCCGAACGACGATAGGCCTCTGGTAACCTCCACTCGCACGGTGAAACACCGGTTTTCAGTGAGGCCATTATATCACTCTGATCGAGCTGACTCATTCGTCTCAATCTCTATTTCTCTATTTTTGTGGTATTTGCAATTCTTATTAATTTTATTATGGCGTTAGTAATTATGTTTCCTACTTCCCAGGTCACTCAATGTTAGCAGAACAACAAGAAGCGCGACGAGGGTGGTCCCAAATCCGAGGGTTGGCGCTGGGTATGGCAGTATGCCCATGGGACGCCATGTTGCTGGAACGGTGGGCTCGCTGCGTCAGGTGTAGGCGCTCCCGGAGACTAATGCACTTCACCGCTCACTGCTTACGTGCACCAGCCCTGCACGACAAATACCGAGTGCATAATATTCTGCAGGTGAATTTAATTGAGTTATCAAAGCTAAACGGCATGAATGCTCTATTAGAAACAAAAATAATAGTTAAAATAAAGTCTATCTATCATGGTTTTTGGCTTACTCACGTAATTGTTTGACGAAGAACTCGAGCAGTTTCAAACCAGAGCTGTGCTAGAGGCTTTTAACATCAAATAAAGTTGTGCGAATTCTATAAAACGATTGCATACAACTGCTTAGCTATCCATAGAATCATACATACTGTAATTTTAACCCACAGATAATCCTGATAGTACCCCACGATAATCCGAAAAATACAGAGATTGTTCACCTGCTGGTTAAAAATGCAATCCAGAGAGGACACGATGTCGGCTTCCCAGTGTTGCGGTTCGATGTTGCTGATGATGCTATGTGAGTAAATGCACTAAGTACCTACCAAAAAAGAAAATTATACACTCCAAAGTCTAATATAACTTCTTCTACGTTATGTCAAATTCATTGTCAAAACGTGGACTACGATGACATTTTAAATCTTATCTGAATCCATTGGACTAGACTTGGACTCCGTTATGTCCAAAAACTGCAACGACGCGCCAAGAGACGAGAGCAATACCAAAATTTGTAATCCCCTGCCAAAGCATGGACTAATTCCTTGCATCCCTTAAGAGTACCCTTAGTTCTGCAGTCATTTCAGAGTCTATGATGATTGCAAAGTCTCTTTTATTTTGTAGCGCAAGTGCTTTGGATAACATGAAACTAACAAAGGAATGGGAGCTGATGTATGATGTTCTTCCTGATGTTGTACATGAGCAACCTATAACCGAAGCTACTACAACAAGCAAAATGGAATCTAATAGAAGCAGTTATTTAGAACCAGGAAATTTCATAGCAGTATACACGGCATTCACCGATAGAACATTAGAAAAAAATAGCAATGTTTCAAAATGTGAAGATAAAGTATAGGTAATGGCGGCTTAATGACGGCTGTTCAGTAAACACTTTTGTAATATACCTGTGTGTTATTTTAGTACCATCTATGGACACGTTCATCATCATCAACAGCCTATAAGCGCAGTACCCACTACTCAACAAAGCCTCTTCTCACACGGAGAAGGTTTGAGTAATAATCGGTTGCTCAATGCTGGTTGGCGATTTTAAACTTATAATAAGAAATTGTAAGTCTAGGTTTCCTCACGGTGTTTTCCTTCACCGTTTGTCAGTGGTGTCTAAATAATCTTAAAAAGTCCATATAACTCGGAAAAGTCACATTGGTACTTGTCGTTGTTAGGTTTCGAACCCGCACCCATGCATGAGAAGCTGGCGTCTTAAACGTTTGGGCCATCACGACCCCTATAGACACGATGTCGGTTTTTAAAGAACTACAGGAGGAGATCCTCCCTCCTCCTCTTAACTTTTAACAACTATCTATTACCAGAGGTCTTATCTACTACTAGAACTGATCACAAATAAATAAACACACCTAATAACGGTTTTATTTATTCCGTGGCATAAATCGCAGCTTGCTACAGCATAAAAGTAGCACGCTAGCAGTGCACCTAAATCACCAACCAAATGCACTATTAAATCACACGTATTGACAAGTCAAAACGATTTGTTATCGATTGAGGACAACTTCTTGTCTACTAAAATATAATTGCTAATGAATGAATGTTTTAAAAGCAATTTTTAACCGACTTCAAAAAAGGAGGAGGTTCACAGTTCGACCGTATATATGCTTTTTTTCTTATGTTTGTTCGCCGATATCTCCGTCATTTATGAACCGATTTCGATTATTCTTTTTTTGTTGGAAAGGAGATAGTCCCAGAATGGTCCCATGATAAGGAAATCAGGATCTGATGATGGGAGACCAGGGAAACCAAAGAGAACTTTTAAAAATTTTAGGGGTGACTAGTGCATTTGTTAATTTTTTCATTAAGTATCAAAAACCACTACCATCTGATAAAGGTCTGGAGTCGATATGATGATGGAGTCGAGAGCCCGTCCCTATAATTTTTAAAAGTTCCCTTTGGTTTCCCTGGTCTCCCATCATCAGCCCCTAAGAAGCCCTAAGAAGTATGTGTGGACTAAAATTGAGTGATCGAGTGAAAAATAGTGTTATTAGAGAAAGGTGTGGATTGAAAGATGATGTAGTAACAAGGATTGAAAAGGGAATGTTACGCTGGTTTGGACATGTAGAAAGGATGGATGAAAGTAGAGTAACGAAGGAAGTATACAGAGCGGATATGAATGGGGCCGTCGGTAGAGGGCGCCCTAGACGGACATATAGTGACCAGATTGGCGATATATTAAAGAAGGGCCAAATTAAAAGTACCCTTAACCGACGAGCATGCATGAAAAGATTGATGACTGTTAATGAAGCGAAAGAGGTATGTAAGAATCGTAGTAATTGGCGTTCCTTAGTCTCTGCATACCCCCATGGGAGACAGGCGTGAAGTTATGTATGTATGTATGTAATTGTCAAGGGTCTGATGATAAAGTAGTACGGTAGTTGAGGAAACTCCTCGACGGTTACCAGTAGCTATGTTGTGTTTGAGTTTGATAAGTAATTTGTGTTGATGAGGACTTTACACCTAGATGGGGTGTGATTGTCATTAAGGGTCTGATGATGTAGTAGTAGGATAGTTGAGGGAACTGGAACTCCTCAACGGTTACCAGTAGCTATGTTGTGTTGGGGTTTGATAATTTGTATTGATGAGGACTTTACACCTAGATGGGATGTGATTGTCATTAAGGGTCTGATGAAGTAGTACGACAGTTGAAGGAACTCCTCGGCGGCTACCAGTAGCTACCTTGCGTTTGGGTTTGATAATTTGTATTGATGAGGACTTTGCATCCATGTATAATATAATAAATATCAAAGTACTAAACTAAAAAGTATAAAATTAAAATTAAAAAACTGCATTTAAAAAAACCGACTTCAAAAAAATAAAGACAAACGTAAAGTAAAAACTAAAAAGAAAAAAAAGTAATTATTATTGGTCATGCGTAGATACGTATAGCTTACACACCCACTGATAGATTAGAAGTCGGTGCCACAAACCCATAACAAAATATAAAGTAGGTAATGGTCACAGCTGGTATAATCCATTAAAATTGTAAACAGCCTAATAATGTTAGGTATCTATTAAGAGTTTAATGAATAATTTTGTTTAAAACTTGTGGCACCGACTTCTAACCTATCAGTGGGTGTGTAAGCTATAAGTATCTACGCATGACCAATAATAGTTATTTTTTTTCTTTTTAGTTTTTACTTTACGTTTGTCTTTATTTTTTTGAAGTCGGTTTTTTATGGGTGTTTTCCAATGGAATTATTGTGTTCATTTAGAAAAAACTTGACTCAATGAGTGTTTATTCCTCCATGGGTCTAACAAATTTAAGATTTTAATAAAAAGGGGTTACCAAACCTGGAATGTTGTTGTTATTATGTCGCCAAACACACAATCCAATCGTTTCATAACCTAAGTAATCACCGTCTAGCGGCGACATATTGTCGTTGCCCAAGTTCATTTCATGTCTGTGGTATTTGCTCAATTTCATGCTGTATTGGTTGTTCATGAACTATTGAAAAATAGCATTTAAAGTAATGAAACATTTAATTTTCTGCCAAGTTGCCAACATTACTAAATCTTTGAAGGTCATAGAAACCTGATGAAGGAAATTAATTAAAAGTAGATGTAATTGCTTTGCAATAAAGCTAAGATAAATAAAAGGACTACGTCGCATTTGGACATTTGTAGAAAGTCGTCAATGAAGAATGAGACGTTTTTCTGCGCTACGATACTTGTTCTATTTTATTAATATTTTTCATTATATTGCATAATGTGGAATGTAATGACTGGTAATGACGATGATAATATAATTAATAAGCGTGTATACCTTATCGTTTTGGTTTTATTAACTTCTAAAAATATTTTAGGTTAATGAATTCTCTAGATAAGGTTTAACAATAAGAAAAATAAGTATCTACTACCAACAGCGCGAACAAAATAACGGAAATATAAAAAAACCTACGAAAAAAGTTAAGAGAAAACAAACTCTTCGGATTGTTTACAGTCACAGGTCACCACACAAGCAACGGTTTTAACCGCAAAATAACTTTAAACAAATCATTGATGAAATGGTCACAAAAACTGTTAATCTGATCGAAGGTACTCGAGAAGAACCGAACATAGGTCAGCCGGCCAGGCAGCCGTTGTGAAAGACCAAGGTAGCTGCAATATCGTGTTATATAAAATACAAAGATTTGAATTATTGTGCTGAGTTGCTACTGAACTGAACGCGTCAAAGCAACTGTAAGTACTTTTTGTGTCACGTGCCTGGGGCAGGTAAAAAATATGGCTAGAATCAACACCTATTTGTATATTTTACTTTAAAACATATTAATGTTTCTTTCGAATGTTTTCATAGATACGACGATGGTGTTAAAATTAGCTACTATTGCTTTGGGCCTGCTCCAGCTGGCTATAAGCCTGCCTACTGAATCTGTCAACACTCTGGAAGACCTTCTTATGGTCGATGACACCATATCCGTTGGCTCATACGTGAGAGAAACTAGAGCTGCTGCCGTAAGTATCCAAGACTGACCTTTACCCGTTGCGCTATGTGCCAAGAGTTCAATTCTAGCTTGGAATAAAAATCCACTTGTTACGTTTAAAGTCTTACTGACTTAGGTAAGCTTTTATTCAGTTTTTACTGTTCTGTTAATTTTACTATTAATGTAAATTACATGTAATCATTTGCGCGTGTATTGCAGCACCTTCTCGCGCAAAATAGGGATACCGTGCAACATTGACTGTGCAAACTATAATACCTTTTTCTTTTTTTAGCCGGATGACTGGCACAAATCAGTCCAGAACGAAGGTGATGGTGAGATAGGCTACTCTCGCAAGAAGGCAGGAGGTGGTAAGAAAGGCTACCAACACTTCGACTCCTACCACAAGAAGGCCGGAGACAACTACGAATTTGAGAAGCAGGATTCTTATGGCCAGGACGAGAAGGGCCAAGATGGAGCCTACAGCAACAACTATGAGACCTTAGGTGAATCAGAAAAACTTATTAGAAGACCCAGAAAGTTTTTGAAAAGGATTTTCAGATGGCTTGGCTGACACGATTAATCAAAATTTTGCTATAGCAACAATTTTATATACAACACGGTTAACTAACCCCACCGATTAATATCAGTTACCAATTAGTAATTAAATGTAACACTGAATACTTATTAGAAGCAAAAATATCTATTAAAAGTTATTAAAAATGTCATCCAATATACACTATTTTTCTTTTTGGGAGATTTAACCTACCGAATCGGAAATTTATTTCAAAATAATAAAAACTCAATAATAACATTTTGCCTGATACAGTTTCCCATATACACAGTAGACCCAACATAATTTAGACACTCAGCTAACAAACCACACATTTTATAAAAGGTTTCCTTTTCATTTCTTTTGTAGCTGAAACAGAGCCAGAACATTCAGAGTACGAAGAAGATGAGCGACCAAGAAAGAAGAAGCAGAAACAGCACAAAGATATCACACATTCTGAACTAAAGTAAGATTTTCAGAATTTTAGGTATTGAAAAACAGAGGGATGTCAACGAAGATGGTATCATCATAACGATTGATTTTTACTTTACAGAGAGGGTTCTGATGATGGCAACGGTGGAGTTGAAGCCTTTGGACACGATCCCAGAGACTATGTTTTACCCGAAAAATACACTTGGGGTGAAGAAGACTCGGACTAAATTAATTTACAGTTTGTAGTTATTATTACTAGACTGATAGATTGTAGACCTTTAAAATTAATTTTAACTGATAATATAACGCCATCTGATACCGGGTATTAGAACTAGGGGCGTTTATTAGTGTGCAATCTTTTGTTATATACTTTCTTAGTTGTTAAATACATACCTATTTTGTTACATGTTTTCATAAGAATTTTACAAAAAAAATATATTATCACGTATTTACAATTTACCGATGTTTTATTTTCTCTGTACGTTTGTTTGAAATTACCGGAATCATGCACAATATTCTGCGTTGACAGAAACGTTGAGACGTTTAGTTGTTATAATAAGAAGTTTAAAGTTTCCACAGGAAATATAAAATAATAAAACCATTTAAAAATTTACAAAAACAGACGTAAAATACAGTATTTTCATAATATATTGGTTAATTTATATGGTAAAAATCGAGTATTAGGTAGGTAACTTCACATAATGTGATAACGAAACGTGTATGAAGTATGACAGATGACAGCCCAATATTTTGTGACATTTGTTTTGCTTGCGCTTCTGGTAGAAAGTTATTGTTCGCTTTTTCAAACGGACGAAAACTAAGCATATTTTGCAGTAATTGTAATGTGAATAATTCTCGGTGCACTGTTACAACATCATGGGTCTAAAAACAATCGATATCTTGGTGACGTTGCTCTTGAATTTAATACAATACGGTTGCTCTGGTAAGTTTAAGTAGCCAACGATTATTTAATTGAATCAATTTATTGTGTGTTACGTAGTTTATTCTTTTTAACAGAGCACATCCTGTCCTGCAATGTAACGGTTCTGGATCCGTGTCCTGCGAACCAGAAGTGTGTTGGTAAAACGAATCAATGTGAGTGCCTGGAGGGGTTTGTGCGCGTCGGGGATGATTGCGAGACACCGGCGGACGTGTCAGGGTCGCACAGCGGCGTGACGGTAGCTCTAGTAACAATATGCACGCTTGCTCTCCTTATAACAGGCGCTGTGTTGGTAGTTAGGAAGTACAATTTAGTAGATTATGCCCGGCAGAAGATTGAGGCAAGACGGACACATGATGTCATGTACGAAGACGTTATGATCGGTAACGACGACCCGCCTCTCAGTCCCTAGTTGCCTTGCTGTATACTATTTATTGATGTAGCTTGTAATTGTTATATGCAATGGGAATATGATTTGGAAGTGTTTTGTCGATACTAGTTTGGATTAAGATAACATGTTATTGATTATGATAATTATTTTGTTTTGTTTCTCTTTATAATATAATGCTGGCAACTTGAAACAGGTAGTTTGAAATGTTAGAATTATTCGATCAATACCTATTTCATTATTGTAACATACATTTTGATAGATTTCATTTTTTCCTTATTAAACAGGAAAAATAATGTTCTTAATTTTTATTCATACCATGCCTGTATGAATTTACATTGCACCATTATTTTCATTCAGAAGTATATAATAAAAACAATTATATAAAGCAAAATTTCTAGAAAGTTTTAGAAAGTAACTGATTGAGAATAACTAATATTTCTTTAAACTAATAGCATCAAGATCTTGGTTTAAAATTGTATGTTGGAAACTCTATAAATAGTTTTTGGGCAAATTATACCTGTTTTAAAACGAACACAAAGAAAATGCCAATAAAATTCACAACATTACTCTTTTGTTATCAAGGAAAGTGAATTTGGCAACGGACCAAATATCTGAGTACAAGTAAGGTCAAACAGAACACTTTCAAACACAATGTTAAAATGTATTAAAAATAAATATTCTATATGTTGTCGTATTGGCTAAGTATATAAAGGTCATTGACATACACATAAAAGGCTTGACATACAAAACAGTGTCTTATAGTCATTATGTGTTAATGAAAAAAATTCAGATCACATTCCGAATGATTAAACCAACCAATCAACTATCTCCAGCAAATAAAGACTTTATTTATTCTTGATACTTGAACAAAGGGCACTGTTTATAATTGTCATAAAAACAACAACTGATAGTATCAATGACAACATAATTTCCCCACATGTCATAGCTTGTTACAACTGTGTATGTGTGCGTGACGCCTGCTTGTGTAAATGAATCCTTGCCTTGCCTATACAACATACCTTGGTAAATAAATGCCTATTAGGGAGTATGATACAATATAGGATAGCTCTTTATGATTAATACATTGTTACTCTTCTTTTATCTCTATGTGATAGTTTGTTAATGATTTTAAACTATTAAATAACACACTGGAACTCACACAGCAAAATTATTCATATTGTTTAGGAACAAATTCTGGTTTATATTATAATAGGTAGTTGTAATTGAGTAATGAATTGGTAAAACTTGTCATTGTTTTATTCAAAACTTTATTATGCTGAGACGAAGAAACTTAGCAATTATTGTGATTCATCTTTTAGTAAAACAATTCTTGTAATTAACTCGTCGAGTACCGGTTTTGTAGACACAATTATAGAACAATAGGTTGCGGTCACCGGTGACCGCTTGGTATTTGACAGTTTAAATGTCCGGCACAAGTTAGTTTCCCTTTTTCTTTATTATAACTGAGGGATACCGATTGTAGTTCTAGAAGTAATATTTAACTTGTTTATGAATAAAATGTTATCTTTTTATTTGTAACCTAAGCATACATTCGCCATTTTATTAGTACGTTGCATATTTGTTCTAACATTTTATAGTTTTCTATGTTTCTTAGATAAGTTCATGTTAGATTTTGCTTCTGCTCAATTTAGCCAAAGACTGAATGGTGTTGCCAGTTATAAACGAAATATTATTTCACAATTAATTTTGTATATTTTGCTGTAGCTAGTTAGATTATCTTTTTTACATTAAAACGAATTGTATTTCTATGAAAAATTATGCAGGCTTATTTTACTGTAACAAAATTATAATATTAATGTTATTTTTTCAATTTTGTAAGTCAAATAATTTTAGTCCAATAAGTTGCCAAAAGGTTAATGGTATTGTATTAAATTATCTCCTTTAATTATTAATTAAGTATTTATTTATGGACGTGCTGTCGAATTTTGTAATTTGATTTAGGTATAATAATTTGGCACAAATTAAATTTTTAAAGAAACTGAAATGTTTTTGTTAGAGTTACATAATTATGCATACTTATTCACCAACTAGCAATTTTCCTAAAATGTTCTCTCGACATGATTCATTTATTTTGAAATTAAATTCCAGTGGAATAGTTATATTTGCCGATGTCGCTTTGAGACAATTTAAGTCATTTAATAGTTAATAAAAGTTTTGATTTACTCAAACATATTGGATATAATTTTTCTGTTTTTTCATTCTACATAATATTAGTGGTTAGTTATAGTACCTAATATAGTTTCGCATGATTGTGTTAGAAGCAGCTAGTACCACAGCTTCTTTGCTTAGTTTAGCAGCATGAATTTAGTATTGCATTTAGAGTTAGTTATTCTCTCAAAATGGAAAGAAGCAGTAATACTATTATAATATATATAAAATTAAATACATTCCCGATATATTTTTTTACCAGTCGGAGCATGACGATCATAGTATCACACTTTTGTTTATAATATGTTTATAATATATAATATGTTAATATTTAATTATTTTATTGTCAGATATTTTAAAATTATTTGAATAAACATGACGAAATAGGTATGTTATAAATTAAATAACATTTTTTGTGACAAAGATTGTAAAATGCGATCCAGGAACATTATTATCTACAATTAAAATGCAAATTCTATTAATTATTCTATATCACTTGCCTAAACATATTAAACTTTATAAAAATTGCTTCAATAGTAATATGTGCTTATGTGTACTGCTATGTAAGTGTAACATATGTAAACTACATGTATATTACTATATCTTATAATATATTTAGCTAAGTAAACCCATAAATAGCAAAATATATTAAGGTTATATTTTTGAAATAAATACTCTGTGATACTGTGGAATTGTTTATTATTTTATTCTTATTAATTTTATTTTTATTCAACGAGGGTTACCGTTTCTTTGCTTAACAGATGGCGCTAACATCCTTAAGTATTTTTGTCCAATCACAGAAACTGTCAAACATCTAACGTCCAATTGTTTGACACCAGCTAGTTTTCTATTGGACACACATGAATATCATTCACAGCGCCACCTAGTAAGAATAAAACGGTAGCCTTCAATAGGATGGAATTTTGAATTTCAGACTCACAATCTCTCGAATGACCAGTTGCTGTTTGTTCTTTTCTCTCAATATCCGAATATTCTTTTCAAGAAGACCGTCGCATGGAAACTTGTTATACATTTTGTGATATTACTTATTATTAGAATTAATGTCGTTATTACTATCGGGCACTTGTATATCACTGTAAACAGAAAAAAACGTATAATTAGGAGTATGAAGTTCTTTGGCACATTTTGTTATTATGCCAAAGGAATTGACTTGATAACTATCGTGAGACATACTAAATTACTAAGTTACTCAAGTGATTATACTGAGAAAAGCTCTACTAGTTACGAACCTATTGACCAGTAGGCTGCGCGACATCGCCACGATCGCGCACGCTGCTCACGAGGAAAAACCCCTCTGTGGTTCGAAACTAGTAGAGCTTTTTTCAGTATATTCACGTGATTAACCTGCGATTTTTATTTTTAGTTAATTGAGTTGATGTTACACGTTATGTAACATCTAAAATCAACCCTTCTCTTCCCGCGGGTTTCATAATACCTAGGCCTTTCTAGGGTCCATGCTATTATTGACAGGTATTCTCGAAACCCTTGACAATATTTTACCGATGCAGAAATCTTAAAGCGTGAGAGGTTCAGACCTTTGTTTGGCAGTCATTTCTTGACAACCAAGGCTGAATTTATTGATAGACGTGTAGGTACTTCATACTCACCACTAAATACATTTAGAAATACTACGAAGCTGTATGCATAGACTAGTACAAAATGGAAGGTTCTTGTGTCAGCAGAAGTGTCGGAGCCCCACACCAACATCGGCAATGTGAACAATATGCTCACGTCTGCTAATGTGAAGGCTTTTAAAATCCGCATTATGGGCACTGGAATCAAAATAAATAGAAATATGAAGCCTCAGGATATTTAAACAAAGTTGGCTTTCATTAATCACGTCAAAATATTAATTACCAAAAGCAGTTTATATAAAACCTTTTGCATTGTAACTGTATTATTACAAAATGAGACTAGTGAATGATGAAGGAACTGATTACAAACTTAGGTATAAAAGTTATAAAATTGTGTGTGTACCAACCTCTTCCTAGAATATTGATGATAGTTTAGGTCTAGCAATCACTTACCTTTATTTTGTGTTGAAAATGGTGTTGCCATTGTCATCAACAGATGAACTGTTGCTATAAATATAATTATACCTGAAACAATACATAATCAATAAATCAATTAGGTATTATTTTAATTGAATTTTCTTTTGAGTAAGACAATAGAATAAAAATGAATGAATGAATTTTAATTCATATATTACATAATATGCCAACATGCCTTTAAAACATGCTACTATCATATTGGCATATTATCATGTTTAAGAAAATCATCATTTTACCCTTGTCTCACTGAAGGTTATGTATATGTCGTGGTGGCCCGAAGGTTCTAGACTAGACACAACTGACAAACGGTGAAGAAATTTGAGCTTATAATTTCTAATTATAATTTTGAAATCACCAACCCGCATTGAACAAGCGTGGTGATTGATACTCAAACCTTATCCGTATGAGAAGACACCTTTGGTCAGCAGTGGTGACTTTAGGCTGTTGGTAATGACTGAAGGAACTATTTATCATAGACTAAACTATGTTTAACAACAACAAACCACAAAGTGTAGATGTGAACTGCATGTAGAAGTCTTTTTCCCATATAAACAGGTCATTGTCCTCATCCCCCTTCTCCACTGGAACCCATGCCCAACAGTTTATTTTCCAAGACTCTGGGACTGATTGTGATATGTTGATTGGTGTAGTTCTGTTAATTATAAAGATGTTCTTAATGTCAAAGCATTTATTTCAATAATTTGGTACATTTTTGAAACATCTAAAATTGAATTGTCTGTCTGTCTGTCTGTCAGTGAAGCTAGGTTTAATTAATTGACATGGGTTACTGGTCATGTAATGATCATTAGCACTCATTAGTAAACTTTTGAACGATATAGCATTTTACAAAGCCAAATTACTTACAAATTAGTAGAATTATTTTCAATGCCACAAATAGAATTGACTCCGATATTAAATAAACTGTCACTCCTCCACACTCCATATGCTTCTACCATCACCAGTACAATGGCTAGTTTCCAGAATGCCTGAAATAGTTCAATAGGAATTTTAGTATCACTTATCTAAGCGAAATTAAGTAATAACATTGGAATATATTATTGCTCACGGTAAACCATGATAATTGTGAAAACAAGTAGGTTTTCAAGTATTTATTTATTGCATACATAATGTATACATACAGGGAATACGATATTAGCTAACAATTACAGACCCTATTGGGCATAGTAAGATTTAAAATTAAACTGTCAAACACCAAGCGGTCACCGGTGACCGCAACCTATTGTTCTATATTTGTGTCTACAAAACCGGTACTCGACGAGTTAATAGGAAAGGCTTAATAATATTTATGTATGTTGAGTAATCTATTACCTTAAATTCAGTATTATAGAGTGTATGCCTTTGAGCTTCCTTGGACATTAAAACTAGATCAATCATCACTATGACTGGATCATATTCTATGTATTTATCTACAATACCCTTGCATTTCTCCTGAAACCACACAAGATCAATTTATTAATAGCTATGTAGGTACAGAAATTATCCATCTAGAATATTGATAAGTCATTGTTTTGCGAAGGTCTCGTAAAATGAAACAATAAGTTAAGCACTGTTGTCTATCGCATCACATTAAGTATCGAATTACATACATGGCAGAAAGTTTAATGACAACCACATACCTAAAATGGGATGAATTGAGTAAATTTACTGTTTTAGTAAAATATAGACGGTTTATTTGTAGATAAGACGCGACGATAAGTTCCTCAGCAGTTGTTATAATAATGTTTATCTTACACATTTTGTGAGCTTCAGTACTGATGGTCCGTACGTCCTGTACAGTGCCGCCGCTGCTTCACCGCAATTTACACATTTATATTCCTCTGGTTCTGTCATTTTTACTGTGAAAATCAATATATTTAATACAAAAACATTGAACTGAACAACTTTTGTGACATTTCGTCCTATTCACATTGATAACAAAGCTGTCAGTTTGTTCAGAAACGATCATACGTTCCACTGATATGATAATACGTTCATAAATAATTTTAAATGTTCGTTTTATTTTTTTCACACCTTTTGTTTTATGTTTTGTCAAACGTTGTTAACATTTACTACGAGATAATATAATGTTGATTGCGGTTTTGTTGCCTTTGATTCACATAGGTTGAAGTTTTCCAATAATGCATCATGTTTTGCATAGAGGGCACTAGTAGGAACAATACAACTAGTAATATCAAAATAAAAAATGTGAATATTTCTTACAAAATAAACATTGCCCAAAAATTATATCATCACAGTGACTTAATTAGTTATTACTTCCAGGTACGTCCTTTATTGTCAACATTCAAGACTTACAAAACACTCAATATATAAATGACCGAAATAATATTATAATTGAACAGTTATATTAATATCTACCGACTTGTTGCTGTTGTAGCATATCGCTAAAATTAGACACTGACCTTTGACCTAGTTGTTAAATACCATTTCCTTATTTAGTCGACTCTTAAAGTAACTGCTATGTGACTTAGATAGGTACCTACTTACTGACTGACCGATCTACCTACCTACCTGATGTAATTTTCATTAATTTACATACTTAAAAGGGGAAAATCATCAAATGACTGCTCCCGCCTGGGTGAGGCGGGAGAGTGTCAGACTCTTACTGACTAAAAACCACCCCGTTCCTTCTCCTGCACGTCGAGCCGGAGCCCCGGTTACCCGTCAGGTTCTCCGCGACATCCGTACTTAGGCCAGGTACTTACACAAGTAGGTAAAATACCCATTAAAAAAGTTTGCATATAATTATCAGACTGAAATTATAAACACCCTCCTAATTATAATTTTGGAACTTTTTTTTGGAGGGGGGAATATTATCCAAGGTTTTCCCCCCCGGGTGAGGCAGGAGGGAGTGTCAGACTCTTACTGACTAAAAACCACCCCGTTTCTACTCCTGCACTTCGAGCTGGAGCCCCGGCAACCCATAAAGTCTTCCTCGTCTCCGTATCGGCATCAGCCCTGTGGTGGTCTGTCATCTGTGGTGGTCTGATAGCTCCTTGAGGCGCGCGCGGACCGCGACGCGCCGTACGCTCGGGCCTGGTTCTGGTCGGGCGGCGAGTGACCCGTGCTCGCCGTCCGCGGGCCCGTGCTTACAGTGGCCGGAGATCGTCTTGCGATCCGAGGTCGTGAGGAGGTTCGTTCCCTCACGCGCTCTGCCTCCTCCTTAGCTAGCATGACTGTTTCGCAGTAGGAGGCGACGGTATCCCAGTACCCATCGCTCCGTACCATGGTCTGAACCAGAGCCGGACGCGAGAGGTTGCCGTCGCCGATCACATCCCTGAGGATACGTCGGTGGTCAGCTCACGCAAGAAACACCGCCACCGTATGCTTCACCGTGTGAGGACGCTGTACCATCTCTCAAGCCACTCCTCAAAGAGGGGGACTTACCACTGCAATGACAGCGAGCCCATGGACCTAGGTTCTTGACGAATTAATGAATGAATTTAGTTTCATAGGTCTTAACTAGATTAAAGCGGAGAATCTAAACCATGCGAGTAGTCATTAAAGTCATTAACTTATTAATTCTCGATTATGAAAAATCCATTACTTTTGTTCATACGAAAGTAGTCTCTAACGGTATCAGACATAAGGTCTATAATGGAGTAAGTGGAGAGCGGTCACCAGTGACCGTTTGGGGACAAGATAGATTATGACATATTTAGATTTGAGACAAATTACACAAGACATAGGTACCTAAACATTAGGTGCCTTCTCAGGAGGCTTGGTACGAGTTTGTTTTACGTTTAAAGTAACCGAAACGAGACCGTATTCCGCGCTCTGATTGGCCGGGTCCAATGAACCAACCAATCAAGACGCGCCGGACGCGATCTCATTATGATTACTTTAATCGTAAACATAGTCGTACTAAGCCCTATGATGTACCGAATACCTAAATAAGCTTACTTTCTAGACATTTAAGTAAAGTGTTAAGGTCAATAATAATTAGCCTATAGATAAGTAGGTACCTACTTACCTGCCTAAGTACCCAAAGACCCACTTAGCTTGTTAGGACTTGCCTAATGTATAGTTTTGTCTCCACGTTTTTCTATTATCCCTAAACTGCCTGCTCAGTTAAGGGCTGATCGTGCATAGAGTACCTAATGATTGGTGAATATTAAGTAGGTAGGTATTGGTATGCTAAATATTCATCTTCGTCGTACGTCGTAAATTCAATTTCTTTCGCGATCTCATTAATTACGTCATTCTAAAATGTTGAATATTTCAATGATGTCATTCTTTTCCGTTTTTCAAGAGGAATATGAAAATTACCTTCTCTTATGAAATTTAAGAAGTGTTATGATAATGTGCCTACTAATTACCTAACTATTAGGTGTGCTTGATTAGTGGCTTAAGCGTTACCTTTGATCATGTGGCCGAGTCATACATTCTGATGAAGTCCTAATATTTCTGCTAATTCCATAAGACACCTTTCTTAGTGAATGGAGTCACGGCGATATTAAATAACTTTAGATAGATTGTTTCACTCATGATACAACAGTGTTCGTTTCAGGTCACCATAATAAGTCCTAAAGGACTTAGGTCTTTAGTTGCAAGACCAGGATACATAATATATCGTCAATCTCTTCAAGCAACACTCCGGACGCACCCTTAAGTTTTAACAAGCTTAAACATAAGATACCTTTGCAATATAAATGTAAATTTCCCAAAGTATCCCGGTCCGAGCGAGAGGCCTAAGAAGTGGCACTTTTATGAACCACGTCTAAGCCAAATTTTAATAAAATAATTCAAGATGGCTCCTATAAAACGAACTTTGAATATGAAAAACACTTTGATGGCTTTTGGTTCATATTTAAAAAGGTTTAGGTAGGTACCTACGGACCTACATTAATTAATTTTTTGTATAAATTTTTCATTAAGTTCCTTGAGTAGGTACATTTTTTACTGGAAAATTGCGTAAGACCATTATTTTATTTGTTTTATTAGGTATGTGTACTTATTGTAAAGAAAATACTACAGTTAAGTAAACTAAAAGAAATTATAATATCTAATAGGATGTGTAACAAAGAATTACTGGGTTTTAAAAAAAATCTCAGTAGCAGCACGGAGTCTGGAATTGTGCCCGGTATATGGCAATAGGCTCACATGGGACTCAATTAATGAAAAGTGGGTGTGACATTGTACAGTGGCATAATGTGCACCTCTACCTACCCCTTCGGGGATAAATGGCGTGATGTTGTAATGTACTTAGAATATTCATTTAACTTTGAAACATTACAAAATGAGTGTTTAATATTAACTTATTTCGTTTAATTGCTATGCTATTATCATCCATTTGTTCTCACTTTCTCAGTACAACCTAGAATACCTAGATATCTAACACTTATAATTTTTGTTTCAGTTATATTTAATTAGGTACCTAATTAAGTAGATACCTAAGTAGTAGGTTTTTTTTAAGGGGGGAATATCATCGACCTAAGTAGTAGGTACTTTCTTTTTTTTTTTAATGGGGGAAATCCTCATGGACTGCCTCCGCCTGGGGAAAGGCGGAGGGGTGTGCCGGACTCTTACCGGCTAAAACCACCCCAGTGTCTCCTCGCACGTGCGCGCGGGGCTGCGGGAGTCCAAATTCATCCGCAGCCCCGCATTACAGTGCCGGCCCGTCCGTCCGGGCCTCATCTCCTGCACCGTAGCAATGTGTAGCCACGTGCATCGCCTCAAAGGCGCGCGCCGACACCCGCGCGCGCCTTCGACTCGGGTCTATCGAATCGGGGGCGGGGACTTCCCTAAGTCCTTCGCCCCTGAACCCATTCATGGGGGCCGGAAGAGGGCGTTGTCGGCCCGTCTCCTACGCCCGGTGCGCCGTCTGCGGTTGGGAAAGGAAGTCAACAAGATCTCCCTCTCCCGTTGCGCAGTTTCTTTCTGCGACATCACATCCTCGCAGAAAGACACCACCGCGTCCCACGACTCTGTGCTGTCCACCATCTTCCGCACTACGGGCGGCAGCGACAGATCGCCTCCCACTTCATTTGTGAGGACACGGCGCTGCTCCTCCCAAGCTACACACTCGGCGAGCGTGTGTTGCGCTGTGTCCTCCCCGCAAAAGTAGTAGGTACTTACTTTAAGTTAGTCAGACCAAAGTAAAATATTTTATTATCTTAAAATCTAGTTACTTTGCAGTTAAAAAAGTAAATAGGTAATGAGTTAGGTAGTAGGTAGCTTTATTGAGAACAACAAGTGCATAATTCTTATTTAAACCGGTGCTGTGTATTGTGTTTCAAGTTCTATAATCTATAACTTTTCCTATCGACAGTCTATGTTGGTGACAGTTGAAGGTAGCTGGGAATTCGCGTGCATTAACTATTATTTTGGAATGTCTCAATAACAAAACAATCTAGAATTAATTAGGACATAGGTATGTAGGTAGGTACCAATTTTAAGTGGACACGTAGTTTGTGTTCTACACGAACAGTGTTTGCAACACGAGACGATACATTTAGAGCAGCTTTCAGCTTTCGTAAAAGATAAAGGATAAAAGATCCCACTTACGGATAATTTAGATTTGTAGCTCTACGTAAACGCCTAGCTTTTATGTCTTCTTCGCTTTATTTACAATAGAAAGGTTCGCTGAATAGAAAGGTTCTTCCGTGTCCTATAGTTTCTAGACATTGTGAAAAGAAAATCGTTCACATAACATAATGACTTTTACTCCCAGAGGGGAGAGACAGAGTAGAACATATTGAGTATGTTTTTACACCAACTATAAGTTCTAGAAAATGACGAGTAAACCTGTTGTTATACCCAAGACACTCCCGGACTCCGTAGTGGTCAATACTACTTGAACTACGAAACTTGGTTAATGCCACATGATTTAGGTCTCTTGGGAAGCATTCACGATGATTTTGCCTATACCGGAACTTCAGCCATCGACACTTCAGCTGGACTACTTCAGGGTAGGCCTTACGGAGGAGTGGCCTTGCTTTGGCGGAAAAGTTTATTTACGTCGGTGAGTGTTGTTCAGTGTAATAATGTAGAGGTACGTCTTGTGGCAATCAAAGTGAAACTATTAGATCGTGATATTCTTATATTCTCGGTATACATGCCAACCAATTCTAGTGACAACTTAATTGAATTTACTAACTGTTTGAGCGAAATGTATGCCATTATAGAAAGTAGTAATTTTCAGTGCGCATATATGTTTGGAGATTATATTGCTCATATAAATGAATTATTTTAATTATAAAACACTGTTCCTCACAGAATGTTACTAACTCATTAGTGTTAGTAACATTCTGTTGTTATGTTACTAACTAATGTTACTAACTCATTAGAGTTAGTAACATTCTGTGAGGAACAGTGTTGGGCTTGCGCGGATATCGAACTGTTACCAAATGACGCGTATATGTATGTGAGTGAAGTTCACGGGTGCAAGCGCTGGCTCGACCACTGCGTCGTCACAGAAACCGCGCGGCGTACGATAATTTGTGCGCAGGTGTTATACGATTGTTATTCGTCTGATCACTTACCCATTCAAATGGAATGTAACCTCAAATTAGTTGAACCAAACATTGTACATTTTGATGCATACACGAATACTGTTGTATGGGGGGAAAGGGATATTAACCAGATAAAATTGTATCAGAATCTATGTCACTCAGGTTTGCGTGAAATACATTTTCCATTAGAATTTTCTAAGTGCGCTGATAAAATGTGTGAGCTCCCTCAACACAGGGCCATTTTAGATGACATGTACAATCCTCACCACGCCTATTTAATTTGTACATCAATCGACTGATTGATGAGCTCAGCAGCACTCATGTAGGGTGTCACATTGACGGTACTTGTGTCAATAATATAAGCTACGCAGATGATATGGTGTTGCTGTGTCCGTCAATCAGCGGTCTCAGGTGGCTCCTAAGAAAGTGTGAAGATTATGCGGCGGCTCATGGGCTCAGGTATAATGCTAAAAAGAGTGAACTACTTGTCTTTAAAGCGGGCACCAAATGTTACTCGAATGTGCCACAAGTTACCATTTCTAACTCACCATTGACTAGAGTATCTCATTTCAAGTACTTGGGTCACTGGGTCACCGAGGATCTCAATGACAACATGGACATTGAACGTGAGCGCAGGGCGTTGGCTGTCCGATGTAATATGCCGATCCGCAGATTTGCGCGGTATACAGGGGACGTCAAAACTACTCTCTTTAGAGCCTTTTGCCAGTCCTTTTACACATGCGCTCTGTGGGTCGGCTATACGAAGGGGGCATACAGCGCCTTGCGTGTTCAATACAACAATGCGTTCAGAATGTTGAATGGACTGCCACGTTTTTGTAGTGCATCAGCCATGTTTGCAGAGGCCAGAGTTGATGGGTTCCATGCAATCATACGCAAACGTTGCGCGTCCCTCCTCAGTAGAATGCGTGGCAGTTCACACAGCATCTTGAGCGTATTGTGTGATAAATGGGATAGTCCAATGTTGGGCCATTGGATTAGACTGCACGCGGCTGTAAAGTAGAATTAGTTTTGTTTATTTATATTATATTAAATTACTAACAATAGGTTAAGCTCATTGTTACTAACAGTTTATGGACTCTAGGTCTGAAATAAATGATTAATAATCCTAATCCTAATCCTAACTAATATTATAAATGCGAAAGTAACTCTGTCTGTCTGTCTGTCTGCTACTCTTTCACGCCAAAACTACTGAACGGATTTGAATGAAATTTGGTATACAGATATTCTAGACTCCGAGATAAAACATAGGCTAAGGTAAGGGGTTAAAAAGGGGGGGGAAGTTGTATGGGATTTCATAATTTTTAAAGATAAAACCATGAAACTTTATATTTAAGCACTTGATAAAAAATAATAAAACATTTGTTCTAGCGTTTTTGAAATTTCGACCTGTGAGGGGATGAAATAGGGGTTGAAAGTTTGTATGAAGTTCATCATTCTTGAAGATACCTTACATTTTATATTTAGGCACTAAATAATAAACAAAAAATCGTTTGTTCTAGCATTTTAAATTTTACACCAGCGTGTGGGTGAAATAGGGGTTGCATGTGGGTGTTCGTCATTTTTGGAGATAAAACCATGTTGGTACATGGGTCTCTTAGGATGTGCAAAGTTTTTATATAAGTAGGTACCAAAGGAATTCCAGAAATTGTAACTTTTGTTTTGTATCAATAAAAAAATCGACTTTTGAAGTATCTATCAACGCACAGCCCAAACCGCTGGACAGATTGGGCTAAAATTTGGCATATAGATAGATGTTATGACTTAGGCATCCGCTAAGAAAGGATTTTGATAATTTCCACCCCCAAGGGGGTAAAAAGGGGGATGAAAGTTTGTATGAAACTTTGTCAGTTTTTAACTGATCGGGTTGAAATTTGGCTTGCAGATAGATGTTATGACGTAAGCATCCGCTGTGAAAGGATTTTGATAATTTCCACCCCCAAGGGGGTAAAATAGGGGATGACAGTTTGTATGAGACTTTGTCAGTTTTAAACCGATCGGGTTGTAATTTGGCATGCAGATAGATGTTATGACGTAAGCATCCGCTGTGATAGGATTTTGATAATTTCCACCCCCAAGGGGGTAAAATAGGGGATAAAAGTTTGTATGAGACTTTGTCAGTTTTAAACCGATCAGGTTGAAATTTGGCATGCAGATAGATGTTATAACGTAAGCATCTTCTAAGGATGAATTTTGATCATTTTCACTCCTAAGAGGGTAAAATAGGGGGTGAAAGTTCGTATGGAACTTTGTCAATTATAAAACGATCTGGTTGAAATTCGGCGTGCCGATAGATATTTTGACGTAAACATGCTCTAAGTTGATCATTTCCACCCCCCAAGGGGGTAAAATAGGGGTGAAAGTTTGTATGAAGCTTTGTCAGTTTTACACCGGCTTTTTATTGAAAGTAGATGTTCTGACGTAGGCATCTCCAAGTAAGGATTTTGATCATTTCCACCTCCAATGGGATAATTTAGGGGATGAAAGTTTGTATGAGGCTTTGTCAGTTTTACACAGATCGGGTTGAAATTCGGCGTGCAGGTAGATATTATGACGTACACGTCCCTTTAGAAAGTTTTGAACATTTCCACCCCAAATATAGAGGGTGAAAGTTTGTGTGATACTTTGCCAGTTTTAAACCGATCGGGCTGAGACTTTGCATGCATAAAGTTACTATGACATAGGTATCTCCTTAGAAAGGATTTTGATGAATTCCACCCCTAAGGGGATAAAATAGGCAATGATAGTTGGCGTGAAATTGGGAATGAAAATTGAATCTAGAATCATTGAATCTTTTTGAATTACATTCGGTAAAACGATGATTTGGGACCTGAGTAACGTATGATAGTTTTTATCTCAGAAGTCCCTCGGGAACGGGAACTATGCGTCAATGCTCCAGGACTCTCTATCTTTTAACCACTGAACTTATTTCATAGAGATTATGTACAACAGTCGAAGTTTTTATTACTCAAAACTTACGTGATCGGGCCGGGACTGGTAAGAACCCTGCGGGATTTTTAATTTATTGAAATTACGATAAATCATTTCACAATAGGTAAATCTTAATTGGGCACTGAATTGATTCTGATGAATTCTGTCAGAAGTCATTAATCTACGCGGACGAAGTCGCGGGCAACAGCTAGTAATAAATAATACGAAAAATGTTCAAGATTAGTAAATTTTAAATAGGTTATTGTTGTGCCCGACCTGAGCATCGAATTGACTAATGAGGCAGTCCCTAAAAAGGAAATGGTACCAATTATATAGGTCAATTCAATTTTCTAAAATTTTTGAATGCTGCACCTACTCGCGATATCAATTTCGTGTCATGAAAATGGTGCCATTTCGAAGCGGCCATTATGAAACATACGTTTACACTACAAGACTTTTGTAGTCTGTGATCAGAGTTTGAGATTTATTGTATTGGATACGACCTGTTCATGTAGATCGTATATAGGTACGTTTAGCACTCAGTTTCCACAGCTTTTAAGTCAGTGTCTACTAATATTTCTTTTGGGTATTAATCATGTTTTATATGTATACTGTGTAATCAAGGCCTGTACCTACTTCTATTCTATTTTATCACTTCTGGCTATAAATAGCACCAACTCCGATCGGAAACTAAAACAGCCAAGATCAATTTTCTGAACATCTGTGTTCCTTCATAAAGGTTGGAACTATTTCTAGAGACCTTCATCTTCCCTGTGAAATATTAAACAACATCTTCTGACCTTGCTTCAGTCCTAACGGGCTAAGCACATCGTAAGCACTAAAGTGGCCTCGAGCCGGTCAGGTTATTCCATTAGTGGTGGCCACGGGCCGCGCGCGCATCGCTTTTGGGCCGATTTTAAAATAATTGGACGGCATAACTGGATCATCCGAGCTAGGTAAACTTTGTGTTCTACTCAACGATATGATTATTGAAACTATAATACGGATTTTAAAGCTTCAAGTTTTTTGTAGTGTGTTAATAATAAGTGTTTGAAGCAGATGCGTTTTTGTAACAAGACTGGTGAATCAGTATGAAATAGTTGATAAGTTAAAAACATGCGTGATGTCTCATTGTTATCTATTCTGTTCTAAAAACTGGATCACAACATAGTAGTATAAGTTATAGAACACTAATCCCATAATGATGTCTAAACAAATATAGTCGTACTCGAAAGAAAAGTTATCAGACCTATTTACATCAATACAGAATCCATTATCCTCAAACAGCGAATTGGTAATACATATTCAATCGAATCGAATAAAGTCGATGGTACCGGAGGAGCTTCGATTCTCAAACGGTTACAAATTGCGCATAATCATTGACAGTTCCCTACCCCATCCAATAACAATACATAAATTACCCGCAGAATAAACGTTGTCAATAAGAGGATCGGAATCGCCCATTCCTTCTGTGACTGTAAAAAGAAACGGCGTGATAAAAAGTTTTGGAGAGCGTGAAATGGCTCCTGAATTCATTACGGAACTGAGTTGGATGTCTTGACTTCTTCCCTTTAATCGATACTGGCATCGTTACAATATCTAAGATATGTACATTTTTATCTTAAGAACAGTCGGAAATGAGCTTGGATATTGAAAAACAACATATTATTATATGGTTGACGCTTGAAAAATACTTCGGAATGTCCCCAAAATAGGACAAAAAATACGCAGATTATATGGAATTGAGTTACACTTTATGAAACTATTTTTGTGATAGGTTTGGGAACAAATGCGTATTCATTCATCATATTATTGATGATAAGTGAGCCGGCTGAGTGAACAAAAACTTTCCGAAGAAGAATCAACTTGTTGAAGTAACATCTATTTGTTTGTTAGCTTGTTATAAGTTATACTAAGTCTCATAGTTTTATTCTGTTGCTGTTGTATAGGAGTGCCACGGAGTAAGATTTAAAAAACAAGTTTAATTAATTATAAGAGCTCTATAAAATCTGTTTAAAATGATTGGTTACCTACCACTGCATTTCACTTGAGAAAATGTTTGTTGTTTTTCGATTACCGATACCTTTTCATGTCATTTTCAATCAATGTTATAGCCCTAGAACATCTGAAGTTTAATTTCCCGATGCGGTTTATAGCATTCAGTGTACCGCGGCGCTGCGCATCCAAAACCGCTATTTCCTTTTACGTATTTCGTCCAATAAAGCCAATTTACTGACCGAACGCCACTGGACTTTTTACAGATCGACCATTTAATATTTATACTCCGTGTACTTAATATTTAAGTGCACCCTCGGAATTAATGGGCCGGAGATACTTGCCCTAGTTTCCCAAATAAAATTTTGTTTTTAGGTTTTAGTATGCTGTTAGGGATGGTTCGATAACGACATTGGGTCGGAAGGTACGAGTATTGAAATTAAATTGTCGGTGTTTTGGTACTTAACGTAATGTAGCTAAGTGCCTCTTCTGAGTGATTGAGTATCGGCAACACTAAATGTGGACTTTTTTGTGTCGTAAAATGTTGACTCACTAGGTTAAGTTCAGTCACTGAAACATTAATTTATTATGATCTTACTATATATATCTATATTCTACATTTATATCTTAGATATGAAGACAGAAGATTTTGCTCTTAAAATATTAATCCGCGAAGGTCTGAAGGTAACCGCATGCTCAAATATTCAGTTACTTCTAAGTCTAGATAGTTTCTAGAGGTACAACCTCAACAAAGTTTGACCAGGGGTGCCGACTGCCGAGGGTGGCTACTTACATCTTAAGTATTTTGTTATAATTTATGCAAGAGCTCGTTCACGTTTAACGTTAATGCCGTGCAATATCAATTATACGAACGTTTAAATGAACATTATCATTACATTTGACTTTAAATGAAAGCGTTCATTTCTATTCGGGTCACTTAGAGCGGATCCATTCTCTAACCGACAATGTGTTTAAAAGTGTAAAGCGCACAGTCACTCCGTCGAGCGGCGCCGCGGTGTTCACAAAGCGGGCTCGATACAAATTGAATTCAGTAATGACTGTGGAGGGCAATTTGGGGGCAAGAAGTATTTTTGTATAGGTATATTTTATGGAATAGCATGAGGATGATAAAATGAATAGCTACAATGGTTTGACGCAAAAAATGGTTTCAGATCTAGAAATAAGTATTGATCTATGTAGTAGTTCTATACTTGTACCGCGAAGAAGCAATTTAGATTTTAAGTAGTGTGTAGTTGAATTGAGGCAGATGTTTTTAACTTGACTGACTTTAGAGATAACTAACTAGTGATTAACCATAAGCCCTGATACATTTGACGGTGGTAATACTGCATTTAGACATTAAGTACTTATTTAGTTAATAGCATTGTATTTCTGGAGGCAGAGGCCATTCCGTGGCGATAAACATTTGGATACTCGCAACGTAAAGCGTTACGCTTCCGTAAGATAACAGAAACTTTAAGGTAAAGTGCATAGTGATAGACGGAGCGAAAATCTGACATCGACATTGTAGGATATCTTAAATGGCATTCAACGGGCGATATTGCTCTTAAAGGTCAAAATTACCAACAAATATTTGGTTTCAATCTCACTAGACAAGATAAAGCTAGGGTTTAAAAAAATACTTAGTTTACTTGAAATTCAGTTGACTGTGCGACGTCCTTCCATTGCATACAGCTTAGAAATACGGCTTGAAAGTATAGTCAAGTACTCGTGGAATAGTACGCGAGAAATGATAAACAGGATTTTAGTTAGTAAAAAGTAACTCCATTTTGCATATCATTACTTTATCAAGGTCACAATTTAGTGAAGCATATGAACACGCCACTATCACCACCATGGTGTCATCCCATACATTAATATTCATTAACAGTCGGAACAGCTACCCCAGCTGACTTACAGTACTACAACACTATGTTTTAGTAATTATCGTCTTGCCTGGCTTCAGATCTCTTGTACTTCCTAATTAAAATCTTAAAGACGTGTTAAAAAGTTATTTTTTCTTATGAAAGGTAGGAAGCAAAGCAACAGTAGAGCAGATTCTTGTTGTTGTTTGTTAAAGCAAAATGGGTTATGATGCAGTTTGTTGTAACAAAACTACGTGGATTTTCTTAGGTTGGCTTGAATTTTTCATATTTTCCAATAATTATAAACTAAACAGAAATATTTAATTAACTTTTGTAATCGTCACAATTATCATTGATAGCATAATTAACATAAATAGTGAAAACTGTGTGTTACATGGGATGATGGGACAGTGGTATTAAGTGCCGTAATGTACACCTTTGCCTACCCTTTCAGGGATAAAAGGCGTGATGTTATGTTATGTTTATCATCAATAGCCTGTTTTTATCTATTGATAAGTATTAAATTTTCCAACACAGCTCAAATAAGCAGAAAATACACGTTTTTACGGTATAAGTCGGTAAACGAGCAGACGGATCACCTGATGGTAAGCAATCGGCGCCGCCCATGGACACCCGCAACACCAGAGGAGTTACAAGTGCGTTACCGGTCTTTTGGGGATTAGGAATTTGAGGATTGTTGGAGGTTAGGGGATTGGGAAAATTGGGCAAGGGTGTAACTGCACCTCCGGTTATTTCACACGACGAATCACAACGCAAGTATTGTTACACGTCGGTTTTAGTGCCGAAGCATGGCTCTCCCGCAGTTTTTTGCTAAACTACTCACATCAAAAACTTCCCATTATGGTTTTAGTATCACAGTTACCTTACTTTTTGAGCAACAAACTATAAAGTCGTAGTCAAGTATCCATTAAACAGGATTGCAACACAAAGTAGGTAAGGTAAGTGAAATTACTTTGTACACTACTTTTTGAAAGCATTGCCGACTTGTGCAACTTGCAACTTGCTGCTAGTTCGAATTAAAAGAGTATCAAACACTTAACTTGAGTGTGAGTAGTACTCAAGAGGATTAGTTGCTTGCAACTCGTTTTAAGTTGAGTTGAGTGGAAGTCCTAGATTAAATGTGTTGTTCGCTATTTACTATTACGTGGTGAGTGAGTGAGGTGTTGTAGTTGCTGAGTGCGCATTCTATAGACTGACACTTAATGTGGAAACTGACATAACCGAATACAAAGATAGATAATAAATATTAAGACGATTTTTTCTGGTATCTGTTAGATATAAGTTAAACTTAATTTGTTAACAATTTGTTGTTATCTTGTATTCGCCCATCATAAACAAAACAGATCACGATATTGTTGTCTGTGAATGAGAGACATTCAAAGATGTTTTTGTTTTCTTAAAATTAAACCAGTAAACCAGGAAAATGAAATGCTTTGGAATGGAAGGAAAATGATACCCATCGTCGAAGGGATTTTTTTACAAAACCCGAGTAGAGTCTAATAAGTGAAGATGTAAAAACAAATGCGAGTAAAACGTACAATTACACATTCATTTTTCGAATATAGGTCATCGAGGTGACTGTTGTCATAAAGAGTTGAGTAAATACACATTATAGAAAGAAGTTTTGGTATTGCATTTACTTCCGCTTACAACAGCACTTAAAATAAATACTAACCTAATCCTTAAGATATACTTTATCATATAATACCTACCTCTATATGCAAGTCTAGATAATGTTGCACCAAAATGTAATGTCTCTCACAAGTTTACGACGGTTCTAAAACACGGGGAACATTGTATAATGCTGCAGAGAACATACGAGTGCATCGTTTTAGTTGAGTGTTCGATAAACAGCCGCTGGACTCTGCACGATTTATTGGTGCCACCTCTACGCTACTCAACTGGAACACAAAATCCCAGCGCATTTTATTTATTCCCGGATTTACTTCGTAACACTTATTCAACGACGGGAATAATAGCTTTACTGACAACTTTGTGAAAGAACATTGAATAAAAGTTGAATCTTTCAACTATTTTTGTGTTAAATTGAGCTTTGAAGAGAAGACCGAGCGAGTCATTTTGTTAAGAAACTTTGCCAATGGAATTTTCAGCCACGAAGTCCTTCACTTAGACTTAGGTCCCTAACAAAGTTTGCTTGTATAAAGCCAAGTTGGTATCTACCTCTACAGAGAGTGAATAAATTATATCAAACAAGCGAAATATTTTTAGACATCTATTACTCGAGTTGTGTAATGCAGGGACAGGCTGTTGCTTCAAAAACACATCACTGGTTCAGTACAAAAGCTAAACTAAGTTACGTTTTATCTCTTTGAAGCGAATATCTATAAAAAATAGCAGCACGCCAGTTCGGCTAGTAATGGGAATTTCACACAAAGGACGACGGTAACAGAATAGGTTATAAATCTAAAAGAGACAGGATATTAAGCATTTTTTTCCAATCACGGAACGTGGGACGTTACGAGAAAGAACGATGCTTTAATACTAATTCCAGTATGAAAGATGAATATCGAAACGAGTTTCTACTGTTTTCTTTGGGATAACATAACTCTTAGCAAACATGTCTGTGTGTACGAAATATGTAAGATAATACGAATATCAATAAGAATGCTATTATATTTAGTGAAATACAGCGGAATACAAATATAATTAGATTGTAGCTCCGGATATTATCTGTGCTTTAAGTGTATAATCTGTGCATGTCTAGACAATATATATGTATGTACTTTACAGTATAGTAAGGTTACTCGGTTGGCTCTCTAACACATTGTTGGTGGATTCAAACGCTGGAATGTTATGGGGGCACTAAATTGAGTTGCGTGCTTCGAAATTTAAAGTACACTATTTTTATCGGTGTATCTTACTTTTTATTGTAAATCTTTGTATGGTTTTCATATTAAATAGGACTATATTTATGTATAAAATTATTGATATTATTATTATTATCTAAGTATTTCTCATGTATTTACATTTCCCTAACACAAGCATACCTTGCTTAAAAGGAGACTTCAATTACATTTTATAAGTACCATAATCTGGTTTGGCAAATGAACTATATTTATTTTATTTATAAAACTGTTACTCAAATCGATATTATTAAAATAATGCTTAACATTTAATCCCAGAAAATAATAAAATTAATTGGTGGCAGTGAATACAAAAGAATTGGTGCTTACCAAAGAAAAAACTATAAATAAAATAGAACCTCACTGTTGTATAGAAACGAAGTAAATAGATAAAGAAAAAGATTACGCCACGAATAGGGTCCGATGCTGTATTCACTGAACTAACAAATACAAGAACACAACAATAGATAGAGAAGAAGGCAAACAAGTTTTAGATTGAAATAGAACGAAGTTGCAAGTGTTCATTAAACTAGTTCATCGGCTGAAACACTTACGGTTCGATTCTGTAGCTACACAATGAACATTCAAGCGCTTTCTATCTGCTATCTTGTGGGCCTCTTTTGAGACTCAACGAGATACGAACGTTAGGGACCACGACTTGATAGCATCGATGCAATGTCTATTTACTTGAATATATTTACTTGTATCAAGTATTGTAATGACCTTGTTAAATAGTCACATATCTACATGAAATAAACACAAGGGCAGGAGCTACGCGGTAGCTACGACGCTTGCTACGCCGTAGTCGTTTACGGATTGGCTACGCGCGTACGCATTGCAAAATATTTGTTTCTTTTTATTTATAAATTGGACAGGCTATTTATAGGTTGTTATCAGTTTTATAAAAGAGAGTAATAGTATTGCTGGGCAGCGATACTTTGCTAGAAAGAAGAAGTACTGAAGAATTAATTGAATTAGACAATTTAGTTTCCTTTTACTTAAACAATATTTCCTAAAAATCATAAATCACGTCTAGGTTACCGCGAAAGTGTAAGAGAGTACACCCACAACTTCCTTTGTTGGATAAAATCAACACTACTATTTTTTAAGTCTAAAAGCCTCGATTTTCCAGGTTGGTTCCAGGAACTCATTTAAGTAACGCAACGGATAAAAAAATAACAAATAAAAACTTTAATTTGTTTTTTTTTTATTTTATCGACGTTGGTAGCACCCCTAGTGTACACCATTGTCCGCACATTACAATGAGCCGCGACCGTGTGTACAGCGCCTTATTTATAATTAAATACCGTTTGTCTGACAACATGTCCGCCATCTTGAATGAGCATGAGCTCGCAGTACCGACAATAGAACTGCCTACTTTGGTTTATGAATGAACGACCCCTGGAGTTTTATTTTTCAAGTATATTGTGTGATAATATAGAGATATATTTTTTTGGCTTTGTTCGTGACAAGTAATTATACGTGTGTTTATAAATGTGTTTTCTGTAAGTTTTACCTAGTTTATGTCAGTAAATATATAAATGAAACATTAGGTACGCGGTTCAAAGTATCTGAACGTTTAAAATTAAAAAAAAAACAACTATTTGCGTAGGAGCACTGTTGTAGCAGACAATCTAAATCTCACGCCTGACTGTTCCCACGCAACTCGCTAAGGACTAAATATTATAATTTCCGAAATGAGTAGGTAGCGGCCATTTGATCCTATTCCTTTTTAATTGCCGTGTCGGAAATTTCCATCACGTTTACTCAATATTAAACCGCATTATTTTCCTTAAAAAATTGCGTACCAATTCGGGCATTTTCTTCATTATTTATATTTTCGGCTCGCCCTGAACCAAATTGAACAACATAATTACAATAGGCCGGTCTACCCACCATTCTATATGATATATACTTACTTTCATGTAGATGATGTTGCGAGGAAGTTGTTATGAACACGACTGAGGGAAATAGCTAAGACCGAGTTTTATAAGTGAGCTTATTTGTTTTTATGATGGTATTTCGTTTTGTGGAGTTAACAGTTGAGTAATGCTTTTACTGTTCTTAAACCAGCATTTTTGTTGAGTTAATAAGGTTATTATGAAATATAAAACACACAAGCTCGTATAATAGGATAAAAATTACAATGAAACATGAGCGGCTTCCAGGAACATAAGTACGCAACAAGGATTTTTAGAAAGAAAGAAACAATTTGGCAGCGAATTTTTAAAATGAGAATTTGTATTTTATTTTTTATTCGTGAAACAAAATTAAGGTGGAAGTTTAATTGTAATTATGATTAAACGACGGCTGAATGATTAATGTAATAATATTGTACCGGGGGTTTATTATTAATTCGTAATTCTTTATTAGTTTAGCCAATCACTGTTTAACTCTTAGTAATTCCAGGATATTAATTTCGTATTAAAATAAGAACTTGTTTCATAATCAATAGGTAACATCACAAATATGTTGTAGAAGATAAAAACCAAAATATAATAGAGCCATCAGCCATTTCAAACAGAAAATTCAATAACTTACGTATAAATAACAATAACACACGATATCCGTGTTTACAACATTTATAGAAATCCGTCAGAAGTTTAGTAAAATTATGAACTACTTTTGAAACAATTCTCATCCAACAAACAAACAAACTTATGTTAGAAATAAAAGTCACAATAATGACTGTACGGAACCCAAGTTATTATTGCGAGGAAGTTAGAAAGAACACGGAAGGCTCATCATGCACAACTTTTATTTTACAACCGCATAAAAAGGCTTTACTTAGGAATTTACTATCAACCAAATGTGTTCCTGAAGCACCTCACGATGTATATAAGGAAATCCTATGCACGCAACTCGAGAGCTTGTCACACCGACTCATAACTTGTGGCAAGAATAAAGTAAATTAATCAATAGGGTAAAAAGGAGCCGCGGAGAACCTAACGGGTTGCCGAGGGTCAGGCACTCATGCACTTCAAGTGCATGAGAATGAACGGGGTGGTTTGTATTCAGTAAGAGTCTGACACTCCCTCCAGCCTCACCCAGGTGGGAGCAGTCATTCTATGATTTTCCACCCCTTAAAAAAAGGGTAGTTGCCAGGGTATGAAAATTAAAAATCGAATTAGTCCGTAAGTTAGATAATGAAAAAATATTAGACACGTATTTTTTTTAATTGTGTGAGATAAGAATACGTGTCTAATGTTATAAATTAATCTACCAGGCTGACTTTAAAATAATATTTAGGAAACAGGATAGTTTCCTAAATATTTATAAAACCTTTTTCATCAATTCGTTCAACTAGGTAGGTACAGGGTGACTTGTAACTGGACCTGTCGGGAGGTGATGATCCTACTAATATAAAATCCTACAAAATTAGTCCAAAATTCCCTAGTCCGTAAGTGGCTAGTAGTATAAGTCACCCTGTATAATTTTGTTTTTGGTAACTATTAAAGCAAATAAACCAGAACAGATTGCTTCATAAACATTATTATCTTTAGGTAAAAAGTATACCAATTACTAGTACTTAACTAATACCTATTCGACATTAAAATTTAGACCTGTTTTTAAAACTTCACAATATTTTGGTTAAAAGAAAAATATTCTTAATTTTGACAAAAGTAATGACTCCTTATTACAACACTGCTATGGGTATAAATAACAACTGAATTTCTGCTATTGAAATACAGTAGAAATACATTGCATAGTAGGGTGGTAAATGACTTCTTTTTATTTTAATGTCTATCTGATAGTACCTACGTGTTATTTATTTTCTTACAGAAACAAATACTTTCGACAATATATTGTCGTCACTTCTAGGTACGTTTTATATGTAGAGTTATTGATTCGTGTTAGCTAAGTCTTGCGTTTTTTGTATAACAAAATATATCATCATACATAACATCACGCCTTTTATCCCCGAAGGGGTAGGCAGAGGTGTACATTATTTGCCACTGTACAATGTAACACCCACTTTTCACTATTTATGTTATGAGTCCCATGTAATAGGGGGTGAGCCTATTGCCATATACCGGGCACAATTCCAGACTTCGTGCTACTACTGAGAATTTATAAAAACCCAGTAGTACTTTGCCCGACCCGGAAATCGAACCCGAGACCCCTTGAACGGCAGTCGCACTTGCGACCACTCGGCCAGCGAGGTAGTCTATCATCATCCCTATTATAATCATGAAATACGAACACCATTGTCAACATTGCTAACTAAACCTAATGTATGTACGTTGGGAGATAAGATAATAGTAATTATTACATTAATGTATCTCTATTACATCTCAGTGCGATATGTTACGATCGTGACATGCCAAATGAAACACGCATTGCAATTAATGAGCCTCGACATAATATAAATGATTATTGAATTTGATTACATCATACGCAGAATATTGTTAATCTCGAGAGCTTCAGACAAATTATGATTCAGTTTGTAATAGAATTCTGAATCATGATTAATGCAAACCTATACTCGGAATTTTAATTCGATTGCAGATTTGACAATTTCAGTATTGCAACGTTATGACAAGTACTAAATAGTGACGTTGTGAAATTATTCGATATGGAAATGCAATATTTCTGGATCGATTCTTCTCGTGTATAATTTTACTCTCGTAAACTAAGTATATCAGGAAATTAAATATTTCTGAACCGATCATTTAGTTTTGTCAATTAATTAACGATCTGAGACTTTTCTTTTATAATTGTGTGAAATAAATAAAAAAATGTAATCATGAAGGAACATGGCAAATAAAACAGATAGATGTATTATGGTAATAAGTTATTTTATAATTTGTCGCCGTCATCGCTATCGCTATCCTGTCACTTTCTGTAACATTTATTATAAAACACACACACTGATTGTTTATTGTTTTTTTGACAGATTTGACAGTAGCTATTGTCAAATCTGGAATCTAATTAAAATTCTGACTATAATCAAAATCAAAAAATCAAATCAAATTCATTTATCAGGCACATGCCCATAGAAAATTATACACAGAAAATAGAATATTTTTACTGAATTTGACTGCCTCGTTGGCCGAGTGGCCGCGAGTGCGACTGCCGGGCAAGGGGTCTCGGGTTCGATTCCCGGGTCGGGCAAAGTATTACTGGGTTTTTAAAAAAAAAAATTCTCAGTAGTAGCACGGAGGCTGGACATGTGCCCGGTATATGGCAATAGGCTCACCCCCTATTACATGGGACTCATAACATAAATAGTGAAAAGTGGGTGTTACTTCTGTGTGCACCTCTGCCTACCCCTTCGGGGATAAAAGGCGTGATGTTATGTTATGTAGCTCATCGTTTGACCAGTAACTCCCCTGGTGGTAAGCGATGATGTGACCAACGATAGAGGACGTCTCTTATAAGCAACTTATTCATTCGAGACACGAAAACATAGCTTTTACTCTCCAGAAAACACAGACTCTGGCAAAGAATTCCACTCCTTAGCGGTTTACACAAGGAAACTAGAAGCTTCGGGTTGTTACAGTTTGGTGTGACAGTCGGTCCCCGTAAGCCACCCCCGTCTGGCGTGAGACCTCGATAACGACCGGCTTCCTCCACGTCTGCATTTGACTCCTCACCATTTCAACTTCATTCCACTTCACGCCCTCCTCAGCAAATATTTGAATGCACCCAAGCATTGAGCTCCGAAGAATTCCTTTTTCGTAGGATTACGGATCTCGATGTAGGTTACTGTGTTATTCCGGGTATTTTCTATTGCAGGATTGCCTGTATTTGGAGTTGCAAGGCAAGCGACGGATAAGTGATTGGAGTTATTTATGGACGAAATATTTCGAACGAACTAAGGTAGCCTTGTGGTGGAGAATATGTTAGGGAATATTATTTTTGTTCTATCAATGTTACTGAGTTTAGTGTTTTATTACATAGCTTTGAATCTAAATATAAGAATATCTAATTACGATTAGTTTGTTGGACGATAAAAGGTCGAATGGGGCGAAAGGGTTAAAGTACCAACCATGTATCGTCGTTTAACCTTTACAAATGTTGCGGCGTTCCCAAAAACTCCGAAGCGCCCATTTTCCACAAACGCAATTTGAAAGCGATCACATCAATCCCAGTTTATTGCCATAACAACAATATTTTCGTTGGAACAATACTCATTGGGGATCAAGTAACCACTAATATCGTAATTCCAGTGGACTTAGTTTTACTGGCACTAACATTTTTAGTGTTATAAATATGTGAAGCCGCTGTAGCCTCCGTTTGCTTCAATGCCATTGGAGAAGATTTTTATAACCAGTTTGAATAAAAGATGAGACCTCTACGTATGTTTGTATAGGATTGTTATTTCTGGGACGCGTTTAATTTCAACGGAATTCCGGTTAGGACCACGGGCGTTTGTTGATGGATGCGGAGATATAGGGAAACTGGAGAGGTCAGGACCACGGGCGTTTGTTGATGGATGCGGAGATATAGGGAAACTGGAGAGGTCAGGACCACGGGCGTTTGTTGATGGATGCGGAGGTATAGGGAAACTGGAGAGGTCAAAATCATATGAAATCCGTTTAATTTTATGTTGAAATTACGTTTTTCTAAATATTAAAATATTTCAAATAGCTGTTTACGTAACCAGTACTTAGCATTGCAAAGTTTCAAAACAACTCCATACTTGAATTCTCATAAAATCAATTCTAATGACATATTTACCCAAACGTGGAAGACCACCAAAATAAAAATCACCTCGCATCGAAGCTGAATGCAGCTCACAAAATTTATATTCACTCCAAGATCAGCATTTCAAAATACACAAGACATTATACTATTCAAATAACTCCAGCATCCGAATAAAACATGCTGTCTTCGTATCCAATTGAAGTCAAACTGAAATGGAGTATTCGAATGTTCGCTTGTTTCTCAATAGCTGCTTTCTGATTCATGACATGTTTGAACATGTCTTGCTGTTTGACATTGTGTTTAGCAAGTGCTTTGCTGCAACCACTATTCAATCGGATCATCGTTTCCTCTATATTTTACATATACAGTATAATGTTTAAATCGATGTTTAGTATAGTGCTTATCGACAAATATTTTATATATACATGTGTTGGTGTCCGCAACACCAGAAGAGCGTTGTCGGCCCTTTTGGGGGTTAGAGATGTAAGGATTGGGGTTCTGGCAACGAAGACATCTGGTAACCACACTCACATAGTGAAACGTTATTTGACGCCGGTATCTGTGAGGCCGTGAAATCATTCCGATTAAGGCAGTCTATTCCACATGGCACTTCCACGTGAGCAAGTTATGTTCATTTAAATAAATCTCTTCGAAACGCGTGTGTTATTAAGTAGTGCAGTCATAGCCCTGACATTTGAATCCATTCTGTCCTCTAATCATCCCTCTATTCACTCTCCTCTCAATTGGTGGAGGACAGTAATAGCGGTTTCAATATAACAATACCGAGCCAGATTCGACTTCCGTGCAATTAGTCCAATTGATCGATCTGCGGGTGCTTTGGCTACTATGGAACTCATTCGAGATGTGTCTCTATTTAGTCGTTTTGTGATTCGAGTGTTCCCAACATTTGAATATTAATATAAATAATAGAAGAATGAATATTGACTGCACAGTTCGCGTGGTGGCAACCGACTGCATCGTAACATGTAGTCGGGTCGATTCCAGCACGGAGCAACTCTTTGTGTTGTCATGCGCATATAGTGATGGAAGAGCAAATACCACCTATAGTCTTCCTACGGGTGTGAAAGTGGCACTACGGGCCTATACATTAATAGAATCTAGGAGTTTGTTTTAAGGGGAAAAATCATCGAAAGACTTCTCCTGCAGACTCTTACTGACCAAAAACCACCCCGTTCCTACTCCTGCCCTTCGAGCCGGAGCCCCGGTAACCCGTTAGGTTCTATGAGTCTCCGTATCAGCATTAGCCCTATTGGCCCCCATCCGTGATCTAATGGCTCTTTGGGGCGCGCGCGAAACGCGACGCGCCGCACGCTTGCGTCTGGTTCTGGTCGGGCGGCGAGCATGAGTAGCTAGGCCCGTGCTTTCGGTGGCCGAAGATGGTTCCGCGGACGACGACACTCGGAGTATCCTTCGCGACGGCTGGGTTGGGAGGAAGCAGCGCTTAGCTGCCTCACGCGCCCTGCCTCCCCCTTATCTAGCATGACTGCGTCGCAAAAGGAGGAGACCCCAGTCCTCCTCGCTCCGCATCATAGCCCCGGACTAGGGCCGGACGCGAGAGGGCACCATCGCGATCACATCCCTGAGGGTACGGCTGTGCTCAGCCCACGTAAGGAATGCCCTACCGTGAGTCAGGGCGGTCCTTGCAGTGATGATACACAGGCGTTTCCTCCTGCTCTACCAGACACAGGTAGTTTCCCGAAGCTCCCATGTCCGGTGAGGACCTGCGTCGGATGGTAGGCGAGGACGTCGTAGCATCTCTTAAGCCACTCCTCTAAGAGGAGATTTACCGTTGCAATGGAAGAATCATCAGAAGAATCGAAAAGAATCTGGGAGTAGACCTGATAAATCTAAACCTATTAAACTGCGATCAACCCGCCTCACGAGCATGGAATTTATGGCAAACTCCTTATATATAAGAGGCATACATATTGTCCGGAGTCGACTGTCACGGACGGTTGTTGCTAATGATGACTATTACTGAAATCGAGCTGAATATCATAGCAACTATTCATTACTTAGTACCTCTAGTTGCAATATTTTTAAATGAAAAATCCCAATATCCTGCTTACAATCTGGCTTGTTTGCAGCTTTCTGTTCGATTTTAAATCTACAAACAAAGAGTGCATTGGCTGTGTTCGAATGCTATTGGAAAACATTTTACCTGAATTCCGACCCGTCTTTATTTACCTCTCATTTTCTTATCGAGAGTCGTTGGTAGAGATTTAACTAGCAGAACTAAATTTCAGGTTAGCGCTCAGCGATCCAGTTGTTCTGATTAGCGTGTCCGATGGCCGGCGGCCATTTGCAATTTCTGATGTAATGTCTCGTTATCATAGGGTTAGGTGGGCGTACTCGATTCGTGCACAAATTCGCCAAGAATGCCATTGATGGGAGATATCTAGAACTAAGAACTGAGTAAGAAGATTACAGGTTTTCTTATTTCATTGTAATGAAGCCGAGCGCTTGAAGATTAAGTATTCATTTGTAACGATTATGTGTGCATTTATTTAGAAAAGAGTCCTATAATACAAAAAAAAAACTATTGTGTAATTAAAAAAGAAACAAATTATTGATTCGTTACTTTCTCTATAACCATCCTACAATAAAAGTATTATGTAACGGATTTTATTGTGATGTCCAAATTGACATTTATATTAAAATCGGCTATTGTATAAATGTCCATCAGATCGCTTTTAATAAAAATCACTGTAGATAATAAAAACAGTGCAATATTGTCGTATTGGATACATATATAGTATTTCGTGCTATTGAACTTAGCGCTGACCGTTCAAATTGTAATGTCACATATTAATTTTTTCTTTTGCTTGCTTTTCTCTCCCACTTCCCCTAACTATCTAACTTCACATTTCCAGTATGTATGTGACAACCATATTAAAAATCTACGCTCTTCGCATAATCGGCTTTTGCACTGTCCTGCCCATCACAGTAACTTTACTCATTCTTCTTTCTTCATACAAGTCATTTCTCTCTGGAACACGCTTCCAACGAATGTCAGTCGCAACCAGTCGTTTGAGTTTCAAGCGGAGGGCGCGTGAGTACATTAGCAGAAAACTGGCAGTTTCATAACATCTTTTATTAGTTTTCATCTTGTTTTAATATAGGATAAATTCATATACCTACGGCTCATAGATAGATTATATTATGTATGATGTTATTTATATCTATCTATATATATGATTATATATATTACTATATACGTATTTTATGTGTGCTTTGATGCTCCTTATTAACCCATTTGGGACCAAATGCAAACTATACATAATTTAATAAAAAAAACTTTATTAACTCAATGATATGACGCCTACAAACTAATATCAGCAAAAAAAATTCAAAAAATATATTTAGAAGTATTAAAAAAAATGCCGTCCTTGATTGGGGACAATGGGCACATGTGTAGTAGAAGTAGTAGACTTTTCGAAGTAGTAACTGTTTTCGACACATAAGGTTCTAACGCATTTTTTGCATTGATATCACAGTTTTTTTATGACGAACTGCGTGTCGTAACAGATATTAACTAAATCTCTGCGGAAAATGTCTAAATCAATTTGATGTGACGCGCCTGTATTTTTTTGAGGGTAAAAATCATGCATTGCGTTTTCCACTCTTACTGGCTAAAAACCAACAGTTCCTAATTATGCTTCAAGCCGAAGCCGCGGTGCCCCACTAGGTTATTCATAGTGGTCGGGCATCTGTTCCGCTGAGCCATCTCGATCTAAGGCGGTCTGATCTGCACTTTGAAGCACGCGCGTAACGCCACGCACCTTACAGGTACAGGTCTGGTTCTGGGCGGCGATCTGTTCTTGCTACTATGACTGTTTCGCAGAAAGAGATGTTTTCCAGTTTCCCTCGCTCCGCACTACAGCCAGAACCTAAGCTGGACGTGGAAGATTATCGTCGTCGATCACTTCCCTGAAGACACGGCGGTGGTCAACGTATTCAGGGCATAATGCTACTCTATCCTCTGGGTGGACTTCGCTGTGACGACACCAGAATACAGCTGGAGGAAATGCCCCCCACTGCTGAATTCTGATATCGGATGCGACGCCTGGTACTGTAGGTGGACATTTGCATCTTCGGTCTTGATGCCCATCAGATTTTAGAATATGAACGCGTAAAGATATGGCGGAATTGGTGATGCTCTTCGTGAATTAGCGTCTGTTGTCACCAAGTATTAGCTATAACTAAGTTTAGCCTATATGTGACCTTTATAAATTGGAAAACAAAATACAAATCAGGTATAAATGTTTTAAAAATATACTACAGATGTGCCCATTGTCCCCATACGGGGACACCATAATTTTTTCTAACTTTCCCCTAAGCGGAATTGAAAGTATAAGGATATTCTTCAATATTGTTTTAATTGACACTATAACCAAGCAATAATCACAAAAAAGTTTTATAAATCTTCATAATAACGTACTACAAAACGCCTCTGCTTTCGATAATAATTCCCATTTCACTTCCTCTTGATAAAATTGACAATATGACCCCTTTTTTGTAGCAATTTGTCAAAAGTTCTAATAATTTTAGGAAAGTACACTACTCCTCATTATAAATACCCATGAAATGTGAAGATAGTTAAAATAATTAATAACCAGCGGGTAAAAGAAAACCTGTCCCCATATAGGGACGGCAGATCCAAATGGGTTAATTTTGATAATTACCACTAACATTTTTGCAGCTTACCACCTACCACATACATTTCTGCAACCCAAAGGATGACTGGCAGAGAATGCTGTTAGCATTAAGTCCTCCTTATGCAATTGTATTGTATAAAACTTAAATAAATAAATAAATAAAAATAATTTCAGAGTTCCAGTTATTTCTTCAAAAAATGAAAAAAGGTAGTTAACTTTATTGTCAGAGAGGACCATCTTATACACGTTCAAAGTTCTCTATGTACTACTTTTGTGTACCTACGAGTGGGAGCTCCACGACTTGATAGGATTTAGCGTCCAAAAGGAAACTACATTTTCGCCAAACAAAGTTACCACCATCCTAGTTTCCTTTGACAAAGCTAAACTTATTTAATTTATTTGGATACAGCACACTATGACGCAATAACGTACAGTCCGGTATTATATTCGTGTTGTACGTGCGTTCTGTCGTTTGCTAGGAATATTGTAATTGGCTATTAACATCGGTGCGGCGAGTTATTGGGTCGTGAGAGCAAACACAGAATGGCAAATATTGTTCGATTGCCGCACGGTGATTATACACTTGTATGGTTTCTGTGCGAATATGATCTAGATGTTTGTTATAATTAATCCTACTGTCAATATCACTAAATTGTTTCTCAGAAATGAAACATTATTTGCTGTGTTGGCTTTAGACGAATATCATAATTACACACGATACCTACTTAATTAATACATAGTTGAATGTCAGCACACAAAAAAGCTCTTAAAATATTTTTATTATAAAAGATTGTAATTAAGGAACAAAACAGAAATAAACAAAAACGACCGTAATAATACTACTTCAAAATAGCGAGCGAAACTTTCCACTAACTATTGAAAAGTTTTCTTTGAAATAAGACAATGTTTTACAGTCCGAGCAACTTTATCCTTATTCGGACCAAAGATATATTCCAGTGTGAGCCGAAAGAGTGCCAAGTTTCTGAAAACACACTGTATCCCACGATGTATGAGCTCATATGGTCGAACTTGCATCACCAATATAAAAGTTTTCAGTCAACTTTAAATATTCGTTATTTGTCTGTAGGCGCTTTTGTTTCTAGCTGAATCGAAGTTATGAAAAAATGTATTGGATAAAGTTTATTTTACTTAGAAATTCGAAGTCTAATAACTTATTTAAAGAAGGGTTTATTAAAGATTTTTCATCAAAATAATGGTAGTTTAGTAGTTTTGTCATGATTTTAATCAAAAGCTTACTCTAGAAACTTAGACATGATTTAATTAAACTACGAAACAGCCTCAAGCCGAAACATAATCCAACGTCTTTGTTTTTCACAAAATTACCGATTCAACATTTCGGCTTCTAGCAAACTCGATTTAAAACTAAGTTACCAATACTTAGAGCGAGCAATCTTTGACGTCTCGAGCTCGACAGTATAATAACCCTGAAGAAGGCAACTTAACCACTTTGGTCATAAAACATACTTTGCGAAGACCTCGAAACTTGGTTACAAAAAGTATCAACGTTGAAGTAACCTGCCAGTAAATTCGTGGCAAAAAGAAAGTTAAGTCGCGGCTAAAGGCCGTAATTTAAATGTAAATTGGACGTCCCACCGAAGATCACGGTGTTTGGAAGGTGCGGATTTTTATAAACGAGCCGCGGTCGGGGGAAATTTACCGTGTTTGTTTTTTTAGATGTTTTAGACAGTTTGAAGTTTTCCTCTTTACATAACAGAGAGTCTATTATAAAATAATATCGAACAGTTTATAACACTTTGTTAATATGCTTTTATTACATAACCGCAGCACTTTTTTTTATATGCACGCGGATATCGCACGATCTCCGGGGAGGCGGCGAACCTCCCTGCCGGATTACCGCCGTGGGATCTGGAGGCGAAGGTGCTCGCGCGCGTGTTTTGTTTGCGCGCGGAGGCACGTCGCCGGGGCGAAACTCCGCTGCCGCGCCAGATTAATGCGTGGCGGGATGAGCTCGGTAGGTCCCTGTTTCGGATCGGGCGGGAGGAAACGCCCGGGTGTCATCACTGCGTGGATCGCCCGGAGGACACGGTGGCAGTGTGTCCTGCGTGGACTGAGCACCGCCGTGTCCTCAGGAATGTGATCGGCGACGGCGACCGCTCGCGTCCGGCTCTGGTTCAGACCATGGCACGGAGCGAGGGGGACTGGGATGTCGTCTCCTCCTTCTGCGAAGCAGTCATGCTAGCTAAGGAGGAGACGGAGCGCGTGAGGGAACGAACCTCCTCACGACCCGGCCGTCGCCAGAGACACTCCGAGCGTCCGGGATCGCGAGACGATCTACGGGCACCGTAAGCAAGGGCCTGCGGACGGCGAGCACGGGTGACTCGCCGCCCGACCAGAACCAGGCCCGAGCGTACGGCGCGTCGCGTTCCGCGCGCGCCTCAAGGAGCCATTAGACCACCACAGATGGGGCCTAACAGAGCTGATGCCGATACGGAGCCGCGGAAGAATTAACGGGTTGCCGGGGCTCCGGCTCGAAGTGAAGGAGTAGGAACGGGGTGGTTTTAAGTCAGTAAGGGTGTGACACTCCCTCCCGCCTCGCCCAGGCGGGAGAAGTCATTAGATGATTTCCCCCCTCAAAAAAAAAAGTAAATTTCTTTAGCAATAACAAATATTAACCTAAAATTTAAAAAACCACTTTCCAATATTTAGTTTTTATAAAATCGTTGCACTCGACTCGTGTTTCATAAAAGATTTGTATAATATTTTAGTATTCATTATTTAATATATAGTGTGGTGCTACTATTCCATTTAGTATTGCGGCGTGCGCAGTGCGGCTGTGTGATACGTTTTTGTTGCATTATTTTTAGTTGCATTTTGGTCCGCGCGACACCGCCGGCGGCGAACAGGGTTAGGAATAAAACCAAATTCGATGAGTTTTTGTGAATCACAATTTTGTTGACTTTTTTACGCGATTCGGCGAACCTTTGTTATTTCTATCGAAAAATAATATACAGCCAAAAGCCGTATTTGAGTTTTGTTCGTTTTAATTTACCTTTGCAGATGTGACAGGGGATTAAATTTCAACAATAAAATACAACTTTAAGAGAGACAGTCACAAAAATTTTAAAAGTTTATGTAGTAATTAAAACAGATACAATAGCGATGTTTTTGTTGGAATAAATAATTTGGACGATAGTTATAGGTAGCTGCAATTTTGTTAAATTTTGATGGAAATATGCGTTGTTATTATGACGCGATGGTAAAAGCTTCAACAGATATCCAAGCACCGAAAGTTTTTGCACAAAATTACAAAATTATTCACGTGTTAAGTGAATTCGTTTAATTATTGGATGGAACGGTTTTTTTCCCTTTCATAGTTGGGGCGCATGCTGCATTCTCAACCTATTTTGCCAATCATATTAAAGAGTTTTCCATTCATTCTCGATCATAGAACGAATTGAATTTCAACTAAAATGGATTGACCGGAGTGTGGAAATGAATGGAAAAATGGATTTCATAATTGCCAATTTCCTATTTTTTGGTTTTATTTAGGTAACGGTTCAATGGGATTTGCTTCTACGTTTATTTAGCAGTTTTCATTTTTCGATCGTAGGTATAAACTTACTCAACGCTATGAAATAGGACTAAAACTTATCTATCGTAAGGTACACATTTAGTATAATTATATTTACTTACTTGCGTAGTTGCCCTCACTATAAACGTACAGAATAAATTTCATAATAGTAGGTAATTAATTAACAAGATGAAATCATAAAAGTACATTGTATCACGTCTCAAGTAATACTCGTACGAGTACTTGTGTTACAGCCGACATATTGTAGTGAGTACAGCCTCAAATTGTTTTATTATTCCTGAAAACGACATCTGTTGCGTTTGTTTGTACGAAATTATTGTTTTTGTATACTAATGTGAACGCTGAAATAAGTCACGTATGAACAATTTGTTATTAATATTTGAGTTTAATTACCAAATGGATGTTTGTTTCTCTTATATATTACTTAATTCGTGTTTAAAATAGCTATAATTTTGGTAGACATAAAGAAGGTATGTTTCTGAAGGATATTTAAACATCTAGATATGTCTGTAGATAAAAGTAGGTGAGCAAGTCACTTACGTCATAAGAAGTATGAAACAGTAAGTACCTATATTTTAGTAAACGCGGAAATTAGATTCCACCAAAATGGTCCGTGTAAAGATCAAACGATAAACAGCTAAAGGGTCTACGAATACTTAAATCGGAATTCCGATTATTTACTTCGTACTAAGAAAAATACAGATAGCAAAGAAAGTAATAGAAGAAAGAAGTAAGTATAGAGGTAGATATAAAAGTTTGTGGTGGAGCCATGCTTCGGCACGAATGCGCCAGGTCGACCGAAGTGATACCACGGCCTCACAGAAAACCGACGTGAAGTAATGCTTTTGTTGTTTCGTCGTGTACGTGGGGTCACCGAAGGTCCAATTACTCCCTCCCAGACCCTTCCCGTATCTCCATAATCACTGAATCCCCAACAATCCACAAATTCCTAATCCCCAAAAGGCTAGTAAAGCACTTGTAATGCTTCTGGTGTTCCAGGTATCCATGGGCGATGCCGATTGCTTACCAGCAAGTGAACCGTCTGTTTATTTACCGACTTACCCCATAAAGAAGCAGTACTTTCAGTAAGGATAGCCTCATTATATAGCTTGGAAAAATCAATAAACTATCACCTAGACGAGAAATAGGGCATTTCTACCTGAATGAGTGTTGCGGCAGTTAATTACAAGCCTACACCTTAGACTGAGGCTCGAGCCGGCACAATTTCCGTGTAATATCCGCCGTATCCGTTGGTATCCGCGCCGTATCCGCAATCCGTACGTTTTCGATCTGCGAGATCATGCGAGCCACATATGTATATATGTATGCATGTGTGTGTATCGCACGGCTTTTGTTTTTTTGTTGACAAAACTGTTGTTACTATATTTTAATGTGTTTTTGTTTATCTTTACGTCGAACATATATTTAAAAGAAGTATTTCATTTCACTTGTAAAATGCTAACTTAGCATTAGCAACATGCTTGTTTTTGCACAAATAGGTACAATTTATGATTTAAATTTTGTATTGTGATGAATCTAGTATAACATTACATTATCTGTGAATCTAATCTCGAACATGACTTTCTACTAAAGTTACCATAACTACAAGATTGTACAGATCTTAGTTTAGGTGATTGTATATCTAAATTCACTACGACTTCGAATACCTAAATGATTAATTAGTAGTACGACTACAAACGAAAATTCGATTACCTATACCTAGTAGGTATTAGTGTATCACCAATTAAATGGAATAATTATTATTCTCAAAATTGTCATAAACTATACACAGTCGATACAGGCGCCATGACAGTGGGACCGAGCTTAGTTTGATAAACACGAATATTTACAGAACATTGTCATATTTGTAGGCTCACAATAATCTCATATTAATTGTGTTATTCTATATATTGTGAAGAGATTATGTCAATTAATATGAATCATGTGTTGATATTGTTTTCATATTAATATCTACAAACATGTAAAGTGAGATTTATTATGATTTATTTGTTTAAGTATATAAAGCTTTTAGTATTACACAATTGGTCGAGCAATAGACTTAATTTCGCATGCTGGGAGTAGACCCTGTTTAGCAGTGATTGTCTTTTAGCCGGTGACATGGCAACAGGGGGCTTACTCTTGAATCCAATTTCGATCGACCGACATTGACATTGTGAAATTTCGTACTCTTAAGTTGCAACACCGCTAGTGTTGCAACTTAAGAGTACCACCCATTGCACCCGTATTGCGTGGATATTGAATGAACTACACGGTATTGAGTTTGGCTTTATATTACGTACTAAATGCTATTTTAACAGCTACGATAGGGGTTGTATAGACATTGAATCATTATTGAGATTGAAATTGCATTGACATTGAGATTGGTTTCAAGAGTAAGCACCCAGGTCTGCTTCATACGACTTCAGACTCTAACCAAACTGAACAAAGTTAATAGTTTATAAAATTTTCTTCTTTGACCTATCCCCGTAAAAAAGGCTAACGCTGCTTTCGAACAACATGATACAGTCTCAATTCATCAGGGAGACCGTGAAACAAACATGACATACTCCAAATAGATACCTGCGCATCTAGCATTAGCGAAAGTCTTTCATTCCCCAGGGCACGTCCTAATTCTGGACATCAAATACAACCGAGGCCGGATAGTAACTTTCCGATCTTAAAGTTTCAATTTATGAAGGTAGAGAAGTGTGCCCAATATATAGTTTATTTCAAACGTTTTATTCTGTAGTATCTAGTATATGGTAGCCGAGAGAGATGTAAAAAAACGTAATACATATAAAAACACCCGATATTGTCTTATTACGACAGGTATAAACCACAGGATACCGATAGTAAGCGCTTTTCATACCGTTTTTTGTTTCATCCGCATAAACAAAGGAACTCCCACGCAGCTGCCTTTTTCTGATTTCGGTCTGTTTAATACAATTCTATTTAAGAATTAATTATGATCCCCAGTGGGTATTATGGCAAATTGAAAAGAGGAAAGCTTTTTACCAAAGTGGACATGTTCCAGTTGATAATGAATGTTAAGCAATTAAGTAGCTAATCACTGATATTAATTTTCACCCCCAACGCTTCTTTAGGAGTTGTTGAACCCTCGTCAAAGACTAATTAGAGCGGCTAACTACCACTACTTCTCGACCGAAAATCAAATCAGCCACCACATACACGACTGTCTCTAATCAAATCTTTGAGCCAATTAAATTTATGTATATAACCAAATTTTTCGTAGTTGTATTTACAAACAGTTCGATAACATCGTTCTGTGTATTCCCAGTAGAGGTCAGTACATACTGGAACCCACACTTGTTGCCCGTTACAGTAGCTATTTCCGCGCTATTACACCTGCTCTGCTCAGCTCCTCCTTCTAGCGTGATGTTTCATAGCCTTCCTCGATAAATGAACTATTCGACAAAAAGATTATTCAATTAGGACCAGTAGTTGTAGAGATTGGTGTGTTCAAACAAACTAACAAACAAATATTTCAGTTTTATACATTAAAAAATATATAGAAGTATAGGTTTTTTATTTAAGTAGGTACAAATGTTCAGATATTGGTTTTCCTACTAACTAAATGACATTGATTCTGACACAAAAAATCCAATGAACACTAACAATAACTGTAACGCACCACAATTCCAATTCCAATCAAACACATAAAAACGTTATTTGCTTTTAGAATAGAAGCCAATATTTTATACGACAGCAGTAAACTTCTCGCACTAAATATTATTTGAACAATGAACCTTGTATTAGCGCTTAGCACCCAATATATGGAGCAACACTGTCTGCCCATAAATTCCCTCTCTATAATAATGTCACTCGTTATTTACGACGCGTTTGTAATGAAAAATATTATTTTGAAGCGATTCTAACATTTATTATGTTTGTCCTTTGACTAGTTATTGATTTATGACTTCGATTTTTGTTGGAATATATTTATATGAGGTACAAGTTTTTTCTAACTCTGAGACAAGGGTGGTTGTTTAGGGTGGTGTTCGTAAATATATGTCGTCCCATACATACGTAAGATAGTGTATAGATATTTGTTGTTACTTTAAAACTACACAAAACTGAACATATTTTAATAAAACACGTTTTTGTTTTTCAGCATAGGTATCAGTTTCGCCATTATTGATAATATATTTGAGTTAACACTTATGCATCCAATCATTCATGAATTAATTAAACTTCCACATTAAAACATTAAACTATTTTCCACAAAAACCACTTTATACGGTTCAATAAACAAATGTTTATCTAGATAGATAGATAGTGATTTGCAACAGTAATAACATTAATGTTCATGTTCCTGCAAACGATTAACCATACGATCAAAATAATTAATCTGCGTTTAACTGTTAAGTAATGGTTTTGCATTCCTGGTACAATTTGGTATGACCACTAAACATAGCTGTGTAGTCGAAATATTCAATGTGGTTTGTGGTACTCTGTGGTCAATTGTGAGAGAGAGCACTTGGCCAATAATTGCATGTTCCAAATATGAATCCTTTACTTAACTCAAATTCCACTTTAATTAAGTTTAGAAATGTAACAAGCACTGTTCTCATCTCCCCTCTGCCTCTATGTGAACACAACAAAACAACATATCATACATGGGACTTTCTTTTATGCCAGTGTCAGTGCTTTGAAACTCATCCGAATATAACAGCAATTGGACAGAACGCTCCACAATGGCAGCTGGCGTGAGGCCACGTGACGTCATTCCACTTCGTGGGCAAGTTGTTGTAACAGAAAACTATTTTAATAACGTTTCTCAAAGACACGAGAGCGAGCCGGAGTTTGTGCGCTCAACATTTAAATTAAGCCTTTGATGTAACTAGACTCACAAGCTTTTGGATGCCAACAATACATAGGAGTATGGAAACTAAGTGTATGTGGGAACTGAAGCACCTTTGATATTTTGACAATATTAATTAAAAGTAACATGTTTGAGACGCGACTAGCTCGTGTTAGCGGCTTTGTTAGTGCCAATAACAATTCTTCAATTAATTTCACAACGCAATTTAAGCTATTGTCTGTGTCCAAGATTTCATCAAAGTCGGTTTAAATGGGTTAAAGGTAAGCTTTATAGACATATACAACACAAAGATAAAAACTTCATATTCGTTAACATTTTTTGTCTCAACAGTATTTCAGAGAACACAGAGCTGGTCCAGCTCAGAGATTAGCGTTACACCAACAATAAAACATTAATTAAAATTTATCTCCTTCACTGCAACACCTTTCTTCATTAGTTTATAATACTCGTATTATGTATGCACTCTAGCAGTCACTGGAACAGCTAGGGAATTATTCATTACTTTGATTGCATGGAATTAAATAAAAAGCGAAGAACTACACATGAATAGCAAATACCATGCAGTAGATTTATTTCTGAAAACTATTTTCGAAGTTAAACTTTTCAATAGAGCAATGCATTGCATATTGGAAGAAGTATCCCAATAAGTAAACGAAAAGTTAGAAAGGCTTTGATGTACTCATATATTGTAGAAAACTTTTCAGATTTTATTTCGTCTTAATAAAAAAGTCGTTTCGGATTTTCAATGTCTACGATACCTCAAGCAAACATAGCGAACATTTTAATATTTATTTTCAATTTGTATAAAGTATGTACATACATACGTGGTGTATCATTTCTTTTTTATTGAAGTCTACTGTCTGTCAAGACTAAATGTATGTAAATAAAAACATCTTTACTGGCTTATTATCTCCCAGAGGAGTACCCACTACTAACTTTAACATTAAATAAGTAGTAGATAATTGTTGTATAATTACGACACTTACGTTATTAATTTATTAAAAAATCTAATTGTATTCCTATAACTAAGTATAGCTATAGAGAATACGCCAGGACTAGATAAAATGCAATGCAATGTCAAATGGTATGAATATCAATTGTCCAATATCTAGGTGAGTGATGCTTCGGCACGAATGGGCCGGTTGATACCACGGCCTTACAGAAAACCGACGTGAAACAACGCTTGAGTTGTTTCGTCGTGTGAGTGAAGTTACCGGAGGCCCAATTACCCCCTCCCTAGACTCCCGAATCTCCGAATCTTCCACAATCCTCAAATTTCCAATTCCCAAAAGGCCGGTAACGCACTTGTAACGCCTTGGTATTTCGGGTGTCAATGGAAAGCGCTGATTGCTTACCATCAGGTGATCCGTCTGCTCGTTTACCGGCTTATGCTATAAAAAAACAAATATTAAACTGTCAAACACCAAGCGGTCACCGGTGACCGCAACCTATTGTTCTATAATTGTGTCTGCAAAACCGGTACTCGACGAGTTAATAGGTATCAGCTTACAGCGACGGAAGGCTTTAATACATTTTTAAGTTGAAACTGAATACATTTTGCTAATAAACACGAATCACTTTATTAATTAACACGTTCACTGCAAACGCGGTCAATGTCGACCGACGTCAGTTGAGGATTTGCCTATCAACAGTTTTCCGTCAGCAGCCAAGTCTTAAGAATTTAAGCGCTCATTATTTCAAATCACAATCTAGTATTTTAAGCATGGAAGGTCGACATGCAACATGTTGTTACAAATCTTTCAATCCAACACGTGGCTCCCAGCTCTTAATTAGAACCTAAAGATTTGGCACGACTTTACTTTAACGAGTTTTATTCGAAAGTCTTGGCTTGGTCAAGTGGGCCTACGCAAGACCGTGATTGCTTCGCACGAAACTTTGAACTTATTGCTGACTTCATTAACTTTAGGTTCTATTTTGATCCAATAAGATGGTGTTAATAATATAATAATGATAACGAAACAAAAGTAGATGTCAAATAAAACAAAGATCTAATAGTTCATTCCGGTATGCATGGAAATGGCATGTCAATAACTGGTGATGTGATACTGTGGTTTAGATATTATTGATGGTTCTATTGTCACTATTCTAAATTACCTCAGTAACTATCAAATTGATTGAAGCTGTATTCACGAGTATGATAGCAAGTAACAATCAGACTCGGAACTCTAGTGATTGGAATTATATTTGACAGGAACAAGATGGATCGTATGATTGATTGGATTATCAATTGAGTTCTGTGATATGTGAAAGTTATTGGAACTAAGTTACACCTTCCAGACATTAATAGCTAAGTTTCATCGATGTACCGACCTGACCTGTTGACATTTATACTTTCTTTGGCAATCTATGTCATGGCAACACATACTAGCGAAGGTGTATTGATATCACACCCACTTTTTGTCAGTAATATATGTTTACAGAATTGTTTGTAATCGGAAAAGTCCATTTTGAGAAATACATTTAAACTGGCCATAATAATTCACATAGGACATTATACTAAGTAGGCTTGTTAACAAGGTAACATATAATGGTATCGTCAGTTACCGTAACTGTGTTTGTTCCCAGCGACGAGATTGTCCTGTTTGTTAGCCAAATGATCCAACTAGGGCAGCCTACCAGTTCTATTTAGTCACCCCATCCATCAATACTGACGTAATGGAGCTCTAGAAATGCATAAATCACATTGTCCACTGGATTGACGGCCGCTTGATTACGGATTACACTAGTAATCCGTGCCAATACTACAGATTTGTCATACTGCTTTTATTTAAGCTGTGCCCGTATATTTGCACGGCGGATTGGACCCTCGTGTGTGGTGAGAATATTCCCCGGCGTCGAACGTGTTTACTTTCGTGTGTGAGTACATTTTAGGAAAATATTTCTTTTTTGAGGTGGGTAAATGTTTGAATTTTGTCCGTTAAACATCGTCCTATCTAACCTTTGCAACAAGACGAATAAATAAACTGAGAACAAAAATATTTTTTGGTTTTATTAATATTTTATTAAATGCAATGCAAACTAATGTAAATAGCTGACTGAATAATATTGAAGACTAGACGTAAGAACAACGAGGGGTCTGGCGCAGTAGGAGCAACACGAGCGAGTCTTCCATATTCATGGCGGCTTCAAAAGCACTCATTTGCCGACCATTAGACGGTGCCATTCAGTGCAATCGTATGATAAAAGGCACGTTCGCATTCAAATCAAACTGAATAACGTTTAATCTTCATAGAATATTCCAATGCTAACGAGATCGCGAGAGATTTCCAATGTCCGCCTTCGTTTCTCACGAGGACTCCAAATGAACTAATTCCATTATGAAAATCTTTTTCTTCGTCAAATTGGAATAATCCTGCTTTTTGTTCGGATTAAAAACGATTTATCAAAAGAATTGTTTGCTGTAAATAAAATAGGTTCGGAACGGGATGAAGCGCGGATTGCTTGTGCAGATGTTACGAGAAAAATTGTCTGCGTTGTAATTTGGAACACTCTGTATTGTTTAGAATCGTATTAAATGCTATGAGGCTTGTAAATGTTTGTGTTAATGTTCGGCCGGAATAAGGAAAACGCTCGATTTATGGCCCTTGCTCGAATATCATTTCAAAATGAGAAATTGTTTTGACTCGACATTGAAAATGGCAACTGTGTTTTGAGAAATGCAATTAATTTGCGTATTGTTTTTGTGTCATTCATTTGTTTTTCAATATGACTTTAGTCTACCTGATATGTTTGTAAGTATTTCGTTTGAAACTTATACTAAGTTTGTTAAATTTTCTTAGGTAAAAGGACAAGTAGTAGAAGTCGACACTTGTTGATTCACATAAATGAACTATTCCTCTTTTTAAGAAGAAGATTAAGGTTATGAGATGGAAGATAGTAGCACAAAGTTCAAAATTATGCCTTAGTAGTGAAATATTAAGATGTAAATTTAGAAGACCTCCAATCAATACAATCCGTTTCAAACATGCAAATGTGTTAAGATTTTCTCCACAGAGATAGTGAACAATTTGAATAAGATTATGTACCATCAATATAAACGGTTATATTATTAAACAGGTGCCAAAATTTGTGTTGTTACAACAAAGCTTCCTGTGGCAGGTGAGGAGAGACCACTGCAACTTAGAAGTTAATAAAAAAATATAGTGTATTGGACTGTAAATAGTAGAGATATGATTTTACTTCAGTTCTATGAAATATTATACATTAGTTCAGTCAAGGCATAATTATGTCATACAAAAATAAAACATGTTTATAAGTTTTATCCTTTACTTCCGATAGATAACTGTAAAGCAAATCCTGCCATAATGTTGGTCAATATAGACCACGTTAGCAATTAACATAAAATTATAATTTCACTGATTAGTGATCAAATTACACAAGTTCAAAGTGAATGTGATCTAACTAAATATTAATTTGGTTAGTCGTTAGAGGTGCGGGGTGGGGGGCGAGATCATTCTGAATTCGAATGAAGCAAGATCGTTCCATATTCATTAATCAGTAGCAGGCCGCCCGCCGTCGCGGGTACACACGCCGCTTATTGATGCTAGTTATTTGATTACTCCATGTTCTTGTATGTTACACTCATAAATTATACTCTACATCTACAGAAACTCCTTGCAATTAAACCACTACCGTCTTAGTTCTCATGATTACCATTTGTTCGTTCTGCTGTTAAATCTCTGTAGGTTGGTTTTGATTTGATTACTGGGATTCGGGTTCTGATTATGTCTCGTCGTATTTGACTATGCAGCAATAAACTTTGCTTGTTATATGAAGGAAAGGTGATGTAATTATTTTACAAATTTCTATATAGAAATTAAATATCTTAACATTAATTTCGTCTAGAATAAAGATGTATTGATAACAGTTTTAGAATTCGCAGCACATGAATACATTAAAATATTTATTTATATTTTAAATCCTGACTCGCACGTAGGAGTTCTCATTAGAGAGATACATAATTCTTGGAACTGTTTTAATCATTCTACAAAAACTACATAACAGAAATCTCAGTAGACCATCCAGCGTAATGACATACATCAGAGCTGACTATCAAAATAATAAAGTAGAACAACCATTTAACATTCGAGCGCAGTCGCCAAATCGTTGCGACATCGCTTTAGCATTTCAATAGCAACAAATTGTCGACGATATAAAGTCCAGTTAGGCCGGCGACAGAGCGGCGATTTTACATTTAGCATGTTCATTTATCACGTGATAGCCGCTTGTGAAATTGCATGGTCAGATACAGATGTAGGGATAGTTATGGCAGGTAGTGAACCTTGAGACTTATTTTAGATTAAGCATTACAATTAGCAACACAGAATAAGTAGATAGGTAAGTAAATAGTAGTCTTGCAGCAGGAGATCAGAATTGTTACTTTAATCGAACAAAGGCGAGCTTAAGGCGTGCATTTAGTATAGTAGTTCAGAAAGTCGGAACTGGACTTAGAATACAGACCGTTTTGTAGCCACTTACCTCGAAAAATCTTCTTTATTTACTTCTCTAAACTTCTTAAAACTTACATAAAAATCAAGTATTTACAACTGATAGTTTTGACTGAATTCTCAGTTACTCAGCTGCTAATTATAGGAAAGGATTATACAAACAAAGATATAGCTCAACGACATATTTGTGTCCTTCAAAGGGCCGATTGTTAATCCACTGCCATTGCGATAATAGTTATTCAAGACAACATGTAGGCAAATAAGGGCACACATGCAAAGATATTTATGATAACATACAACTAGGGCGCATACTAAATACCCTCATACTACACATACGTCAATTTTGTTTACAATTAATAAAATATGTCGCATTCATGCAAAATACCTTTACGTATGTGAATGGCATCTAGTTTATTGAGTTTAACTAGTGATTTGGGACAGAGAAGCAATTAGGTGCGCTAATGTATATTATTGGCATCATAATTAGTAACTACAGCTGCTGTGGATGCTATTATCGCCATGAGGGTAATAAATTGAAATACTACGCCTCTGTATAATTCTACACTTTTTGATTTACCTACAGAAATACCTGAATTACCTAATAATATACCGCTTTTCAACAAACCATACAGTATAATATCGAGAATTCTGCGTCTAAATACGCTGACGTAATATTTTAGAGTAAAATGTTCACTGAACCACGCATGGTGGTTTCATTTTGAGATGCTGTAATCCTCCACGGGGTTGAACTCGTTGCTCATCATATGTGTCTCGTTGTACGCCAGTTTATAACCCCATAAACGCATGGGTTCTTTACAGGCTATCTGCAATATAAAATACAGATTTTTTGAACAAGAGCCATTCAAATTTGCATTAAATAATCATAAAAATGATTTATAGTTATAATCTCTTTTCTATTTTTAGTCTGTTACTATTTGACACGTGGGGTTAACTAAAGAATCGGTTTCTGGACGATTCATAATTATCATGGAGTGGATAGACTTGTTATTAAAATAGGACTTATTAGAATATTTATAGTTGAAGTCTACGACTGATATTCGTTATACAACAAGTCTCGTTATGTTTGTATAAACACAGATCAGAGTCGCCTGCACCACAAATATGTTTAAAGCCTATGAAGCCTCCGTTAAGAATAAAACTAAGAATATTAACGAACTTGTAAATCTGCGACGTAGTTGTAATCCAACGTGTACTTCCATTTGAAAGGAATGTTCCGGGTGACCTTGAACGTGGAGTGCACTCCAGCCACCTCCATGTTGGTGTGGGACTTCAAGAACTCGTCAAATGCCTTCCTTCCATCAACTCTCATGAAATCCAGAATTTGTTGCGTAGTTACATCAGATTTCAGTGCTAAGTCCTCGAACCTTATCACCCTGAAATATGAGCAATTTAAAAACTCTGTTGTCGAAATATTAAGGTGATTCATACTTTTTGGAAAAAATGTCAAAGTATGTATGGGTGTCGATAGGTTCATTCACATTTGTTTACTAATTTTTATCAGTATCTACTGCATAATTCTTTATGACAAAATGTTTGAAGCAAAAAATAATCACTATTTATGAATCATTTCTGTAACAGTGTACATATTGAAATTGCAAATACTTACAATAGCCGACCTGGATATCGCTGCATTATGCTGCGAGCCGCAATGTAGTCGCTGACCATGTCAGCACAAACAAGTGATGGCTCCCAGCAGTCCGAAGATAGCTCACAGAACCGCCGATGACGTCTCGACTGCATCAGACCACGAGGGTCACGCATCAACAGTATCACCTTCACATTAAGCCTTCAACACACAAATTAAATTCCTATAGATTTTCACTGAGTCAAATGCAGGTACTAATTAACTGCTTTACCAAAATGTTGTAAAGTATTAGTAATTAGCAACTCACTCTTTATCATTCAATATTTCATCGACAAGACGTAATCTTAACCGCACAAGCTTCATACTTTGGAAGGGAAAAAGTTTACACATTCTTGATATAAATTGCGCATTGAAACAAAGGTCGTTGGTTTTGTCATCTTTACAATAGTCCCATAATCTAGTGCTGTGACTGAATAGAGACAAATCTTTACTTTCAAATTCAAAATACTCGTCCAAACCTTCGAAGTTACATTTGAACATACGCTTAACAATGCTCAAGGCCTCAGTCGCATCATTTGGACTCCTTATTTGTTTAGTTCCGTACATTAAGAGGGGTTCGTAATGATAATAGTTGCTTGGAATAGAATTCACAAGGTCACCGAGAAATGTAGATCCTGATCTCCATGATGATATAACTAGTGTCCTTATCGGGTTTCCTTCAGATTCCATGACTAAATCTTCTAAGGTATGAGCACCTGAATATGATAAGTTGTAGTTAGAGAGCTGTCGTCGTATGTCTGATCGTGCTTTATCGAATATATTTTCGATGTCTGTAGCCAAATGTGTTTCTTTGTGTGTCAAAGTGGATGCGTTATTAGTGACTGTTAAGTCTTGGGACTGGTTTTCATTCGTGATAGTGTGTATATCTTCTTTATTTGTCGCGCTATAATTAACAGTATGGCAGAACTTGATTGGTATTTCTTGTACATATGAGTCGTCACCATCTTCAACTTTGATTATTACCTTTATGCTTTTCCAACGTTCAGTGGATGTGAGGTAAAAAATATTGTCGATATATTGAGTGCCGATAATAAAGACAGAGATGCTGAGCATAAATATTAAGCATATTGAATATGTGTTATATCGTCGCATGATCTGTAACAATTGAGATTATTTTATATTACGAATTTTTATGAGTAAGAAATGTAATGATTTTATACTTTGTCTATTATAGTAAGTATCACTGGAGTTATCATTTTTTATTTACTAATTCTTTTCTAAGCAGAGATAAAGCCTAACGTGTTACAAAGATGTGTTATCATAATTTAAATATTACGAAACTATTTCAAGGGTAAACTGAACCTTAAAGATAAAATACTTCAGGACGTTCTTAAAACCTCAAATTGTTAAGGAGCAACCTGTTATAAATAAAATGATTTAAAATTAATATTATGGAAAATACCAAATGCGTCATAGGTCGCGACAAATATTGTATTAAACTAGTTTAGAAGTATGCTTAATGTTCAGTCTAGTTATAATGTTTTTTTTTCGATCAATAGTCTAGAGCAGGGCTGTCCAAACACTATATACCCACGCGGGCTAATTAAATTTCTTACAAAATCCGGAAGGCCTGCAAACTGTTTTTAGTTGTATAATGACGTTTAAAATTGTATTCTTTACTCACAGATTAAACTTGCATACAAATCATACACAGAATTTGATTATTGTTGTTGCACATAAGATGAAGATGTTGAGATTAAAAGGTGTGTCGCTGGCCATGTGAAAAAAATTTCGTCTAAAAACTTTTTGGACAGCCCTAGTCTAGAGTGCTGCAAGACTGATTAAGCAACACAAATAGACATTTGAATATTTAGTATTACATGTTTATAGAAAAATCATTTTTATTGTTTAAATAAATTTAGAACAACATACCTATAGAGGCTCTATTGGGTTATGGAGTGCAACGAACAAACGTACTATTGACTTGAAACTAAGGTTAATTATTTACTATGCTAGAGCTAAGGACACTGCGTCATCCATGGGATGCAAGTATAGGGTAGGTCATTCACATAATCAATCTAATATATAACCTTATTTATTTTTAATTATCCACAGTAATATGATAAAATATTGTAGCTCGCAGCAATTCACTTGATTACTTCTTCACACACATCTTCTTGGTTCTGTCGTAAAAGATATATCAAATAAACAGTGGATTTGTACTTAACACTCAAGGTCAATACAATTTCATGTACTATTTTTCCATAAAATAAAAATCACATCAATTTACTCTCTACACACAAGGAAAGCACACATTTTTTACAACACCCCTCTTCGGTATTCTATTTCCGAAATGATAATTAACTTACAATCTAATACTCACTGAATCTTTCGGTTTTCAAAAATGTTAATTAGGAATCAACGCTTTGGTCTTTTTAACATTATAAGGATTAATAGCCGTGGATTTAATAAACGTGACACAAAGTTACGTCTATCTCTCACAAGAACCGGTTCATTCTGATACTAGGTATATTATTTCCACTGGTTCGACTGCATAAATTTAATTAAAAAATAACTAATCGCTTAAATGTTTTTACGTGCGTATCTGCAGGACGGCCGCGCCGTATTGGGTAATTCTTGTTTGTTATGTGCATCACTCTCGGAACAAGGTCTCTAAATGGGAAAACTATATAGGTTTATAAAAAACTCTTATAAAATTTCCCTATCGCAGTAAGGACAAAATATTTGTGCGAAGCTCTCCATAAGTTACGTATTTGATAGATTTGTAATTAAATTTAAAAAATTGTAACTGTATGCAATATAATCCAGATTCCTCTACTTCAGTCTCGTTCTTACAGAAAATAAAAGAAAAAATAATATTATCGCACAATGCAATGGGTACCTACATAAACTTTATAAGACCTAACCGCCTATATCAAGCCATTCCCCAAGCTCCATAAACCAATGTTCCCCACGAAACACTTACTTTTACTGCCAACTACACAATACAATAAAGGAAAGAATCCCCATAACGCTTCCAAAATAACCCATAAATAAACACTACATAAAAACTTCCTTTGATCCTTGAAATTTGGATCTCATCTTACCATAAAATCGAAGGGTAATCTTCGTGAAGTTTCATGGATAGTGTTATTAAACTATTAGCCGGGATTGGCGCGGCATCGTTACTCACATTCCCCGGGGAAACTATATGCCGCTGTAGCGCCATTAATCGGCCTATTCAAATGAATTTTGGTAATACAGCCTGGATTGATGTTCACCATACTTCCTTAGAGTACAGATTTAGTTTCAAAGTTTCCAACTTGTTCCTTGTACTATTTACATCTGTTATCTTATCCCCGGGAGATGTAACTCCTTGACAAGACTTTACTTTGCTTATTTTGTTACATAACACATATTTGGCCGAAGTGGTATTACAATTGGCTTCTGTTCCACGCACAATAAGGTTTCTGTGATTTCTATGATAAGTAGGATGATGTTTTTCGTGATGTATAAACATAGATATATATCTATGTTTATGCACATGCTTGGTAAAGGTTTTCTATACTATATATACTACATAGTATAGAAAACCTTTTGCATGTGTGGGGATCGCCTCAAAATAAATATCCATTTATACAAAAAAAAATGTATTCATACTGTGTACTTTGGTAAAAATGTTAAATATGTCCAAGGAATACCTCTACATTTTTAATTACTTTTTACTGACTTCAAAAAAAGAGGAAGTGCTTTTTTCAATTATGTTTTTTACTTACCGACTCTCTTCCTTAAGCAAAAAAACTATTGTCAATATAATTTCACGCTCCATTACTCACGTATTTAGGAACAGATAACTATTGACAATTGTACTATATAATAAAAAAATAACCAACAATTTGAATTAGATGAAAGTACTTTTGACTTGCAATCATTTAGTGACTAAGTTCAAATTGTATTATTGTTACCTATTATGCACTAATGAATTCTAACAAACTTCCCGTATAAACAAAAACGCAGATAAAATAGAGTTTATATAAACAATGATACGTGGAACTCCTTTGTGGTAAGTATCAGATCATTTGTTTATTTCCTTTGACTTTAATTTTCTTTTAATTTCTTTCACAGCGTGTATCACTTTAATTGCTTTCGTTTCTTCTTTTAAGAGTTTTAATTGTTATGAAACTTCTCGAGAGTTATTTACGAGTTCAAAGGTAAAGTTTAAACGAAAAGGGTGTTTAATTAAGTAAGTAACCTATAATTGAATTACGTTTGAGTTTGTTTAATTTTTTGTAGTAGACAAGTTTCTCCGAGTACCTGTATTGTGCTTTCTAAGATTATTCAGACAGTACCTACTCACAATCGTGAGGAAACCTGGGTTTATAAATACATACATAACATGACGCCTTTTATCCCCGAAGGGGTAGGCAGAGGTGCATACAGAAGTAACACCCACTTTTCACTATTTAAGTTATGAGTCCCATGTAATGGTGGTGAGCCTATTGCCATATACCGGGCACATTTCTAGAGTTCGTGTTACTACTGAGATTTTTTTTTAAAAACCCAGAAATACTTTGCCCGACTCGGGAATCGAACCCGAGACCCCTTGCCCAGTAGTCGCACTTGCGACCATTCGGCCATCGAGGCAGTCAGTTATAAGTTTGAAATCGCCAACCCGCATTGAGCAAATGTGGGTGATTAAACTGTCAAACACCAAGCGGTCACCGGTGACCGCAACCTATTGTTCTATAGTTGTGTCTACAAAACCGGTACTCGACGAGTTAATGCTCAAACCTTCTCCGTGTGAGAAGAGGTTTTGCTCGGGCAGTGGGCATTTAATTTTATAGGCTGTTGATGATGATAATGATGAGATAAGTAACCAACCAACGTAAATAAAATATATTTGCTTAACAATGGTTCATTCATGCCTGCCTGCGACTGCCTCGTTGGCCGAGTGGTTGCAAGTGCGACTGCCGGGCAAGGGGTCTCGGGTTCGATTCCCGGGTCGGGCAAAGTATTACTGGGTTTTTAAAAAATTCTCAGTAGTAGCACGGAGTCTGGAAATGTGCCCGGACTCGTAACATAAATAGTGAAAAGTGGGTGTTACATTGTACAGTGGCATTAAGTGCCGTAATGTGCACCTCTGCCTACCCCTTCGGGGATAAAAAGGCGTGATGTTATGTTATGGTTCATTCATAACTGTACAGTTCATTGCCAGATGGAGGTGCAATAGGACGAGTAGTACAGAAGTAATTATGACGTAGTATTGCAATTTTTATATCTATTTAAAGTAATAAAATATCAGTGCATTGAATCATTGGATTATTACTGGTGTTCTATGAAAAAAATAAAGACAAAGACATTATAAGACATAGTTTATTTCATAAATACTGCATGTAAAGGACTCGTCCTTCACATGTGAGAACATTCACCAGGAAACGTTTTTTTATAGAGTTATCGAGTTCCATTAGTGATAAATTTACTCATCTAGTAAGTCATTTCATAAAGTATTCCTCAAGGCTCGATACTTGGTCCAACCTATTATCATCAATGGCGATATTGTTATTGTGTTAGATATTTGCATGGTTCCAGAGATTGTGTAAATAATGCAATTTATGCTATGTATATACAAACTAGATAGAAACTTGATGTAGATAGAAACTAGAAAGTATGAAAGATAAGTGGCACAATTGGGCCGGTTCGACCGGAGTGATACCACGGCCTCGCAGAAATCCGACGTGAAGCAACCCTTGCGTTGTGTTTCGTCGTGTGAGTGAGGTTACCGGAGGACAATTACCCTTCCCAATCTCCCCAATTCCTGAATCCATAACGATCCTTAAACTTCTAATCCCCAAAAGGCCGGTTCCAGGTATCCATGGGCGACGCCGATTGCTTACCATCAGGTGAACCGTCTGATCGTTTACTGGCTTATGCCAAAAAAAAATAGCCTTTTGAGTTGGCACACGGTAGGCGACATTTCTATATGAAATTCGAGGACCTAGAAAACGGTATCGGTAATTTTTTTCAGTAAGCCGTGCTATTATCATTATCTAGCTTTACTAATAAAAAACTACGCTTTTAAATACAATTTTGAAGAAAAATTAATAATTATATATTATATAATAATTCAAGGTAATTGAATTTGAATAGGTACTTTATTCATGGACTACCATCTGCCCGAGGCTTCGCTCGAGCTCTATAAAAAAGTTGGAGACAGGTTTATAAAAAAAAAGAAATGGTGATTTTTTACTGGTTACAAATAGCAATCATTAGCTTTATACCTTGAAAGTTCCGAAATGTCACATACATACTTACACCCCCATTTTAGGGAATTGGAGGGTTAGAAAGAGATAAAAAGTAGCCCATGCTACTAACCATACCAACTCAAAAAAATCAATTCAATTTCTAGCTCCGTTCTGCCGTGAAATGCGGAAAAACAAACAAATAACAAATTAATATTATTAATAAAGATTTCTATGTCATCTAACATTTTATTGACTAGTAACTTTACAAGTCAATAGATTATTGACAATTTTTTTATCATGTTAACATTAAGTTATGCAAAGAGGTTGAGTCTAGAGACAGAAATCCACTTGTATTTTTTCATATCACAAGTCGTATTAAAAACTAATTACACAGAGCTGAATACTAATATTAGTTCTTGAAAACACATTTATTCTTCATTTATAAAGTATTTCATTCTAGTCCGTCGAGGCCAAAACTATGGAAGTTTGCCGATCTCCTTTAGATAATGTTAACCCGATGTCAAGGGCGTTGAATTTTTCAATGTCCTTGTCCGACGAGTAAAAACTAACAAAAAAATCTTCTAATATTGCTCACGTTGTATCCTCTAATAGAGGACATTATATCAACGTATAAGTACACGATATTGTATGTAACTGTTACGCCACAATAACTATTACGCATTTAAAATGTGCAATAGTAACGTCGTGTCATTACAAACCAGGCCACTTTATTAGTACCAGAGTATAATGGAAATCCAGTTTTTATCCTGAAAATCTCACGGCAAATTGGATATGTGTTAAAGTCCTTAGCCTCCCTATCTCTTAAACCAACGTATACATTTCAATTAAATTCAAAACGATAGTTTGAGATCTGGGAAAGGACGCCTAGGTGTTTTAATCCCGAAAATTAGGAACAATAACGATTTGCAACTCGGGAAAGGAGACAGAATAGTTTTAATCACTGGAACCACACGAGGCGAGCACTGTACAAACTGTACGGGTCAAACCCCCGAAAATATTCATTTCGCAATAAATATAACCTAGGTACTGAATCAATTTTGACAAGATTTGTTTCCGTAGAGTATCCCTTGGTAGAGACTAATTCAAAAGCCTGAATTCTGCCAGATGTCATTATCCTACGCGGACGAAGTTGTGGGCAACAGCTTCGTATTCCAGTAAAACAGAATTCATTAAATGTGAAGTTCGAAGTTCCTAGGTATTTAATAATTTTGGATCACAGAATTCTCTTCATTTTCTCATTTTCTTAATTTGTGAAGTAACATATTTAGAGTCTAAATAAATTTCTGCATCGTTAATTGGCTCAATACTTAGAAAAAATCATTAATACTTACAGTTTTATCATTTCTTTATTTTCTCTAAAGTCATGGAATATATCCGACTTCAATTTATAATGTCTTAGCCGTATTTCAATAAGGTTCAGGTGTTGTTGGGGGCTGTCGGATGCTGAGTCTTGATTTTCATGTGTTAAAAAGATCGCGGTATCATCTGCATATGTCGCTGTAGGAGTAGAGACATGAACAGGTTAATCGACTTTGTATATCAAATAAAGAACCGGTCCCAAAATGCTACCCTGGGGTACTCCAGACACAATTACGTGTACATGTCAGATGGGTCGAAATGTATCTTCACTCCATAACATCTATTTTCTAGATAGGATTTTAAGAGCGGAAAGAATGAAGAATACTCTCGACCATGTGCACCGTCTGGGTGACGTAATCGGCAAAGCCCTGGAAAACAAATCATACTGTTGCCATGTCTTCTTAGACATTTCCCAGGCTTTTGACAAAGTCTAGCACAGTAGACTGCTATACAAAATTAAAAAAGTGGTCAAAAGAGAAACCCGAACTCCTTAGAAGCTTGGGTCTTGGCGTTACAGAACTGGAATTTGTCCATAATTTAGAGCACTTAGGAAGATTTCACGAGCCCAATTTTCACGACTCTCTGCAATGGCCAAATTGGTAAAATCAGACAATGTTTATACATATGTTAGGTTATCTAAAAAGCAATTAATTTATTTTTTATTATTAATTATTAATTACTACAATAATGGAGTACTAGTCAATTATAATTTGTGATTAATATCCGCTAAATCGATAAGATTCTTAGGTTATGCTCTATGCCGGTGTTTGCAAAGTAAGTGACGTATAATGAAATAAATGCTATAACCGTTTACAAGGGTCATTACAAACACAAAAAATAGAAATGTACTTGTTTTTAGACTTGGCCATTGTAATTGAGCCTAAGATTTAAATGAGTTAATTAAGCAACTGCACATACCATATTCATCACCAAAGAATGACTTCAATACACGTACTGGATAATAACTACCAGCAAAAAATCCGTAACTGTGCAAACATAACTTAATACTAAACATACACAGTGTTTAAATACTACACACACATACACAGTGTTTAAAAATAATAACACTGTTATGCGTGTGTTTCTAAAGGTTCTAATTAGTACCGCAAAAGGTTCTCGTGTTCAGTACATATGACCTTGAACCTTTAGTCGTATAGTATGGGGGAGACAGAATGCCATACTTAGCATATTTCATAACGCGACTGCGAGGAATGCTGAATTTTTCCCTTTATTTTATTATACCACGTATTATATGTAGTAGGTAGTTGGGAAGGCTGTTTTCCGTATATCGTATTAGAGGTACAATGGTGTGTAATATAATTGTTCTCGTTAGTTCTTGGAATAAATGTAGAAATGGGTTTTATTTTTTTCTGAACTAAGTGTTTGAGTTATATACAGCAAAACAGTTATTTCTCAACTAATTTTTAAGTCTTTAGAGTTTCAACAACATACTCTTAAATCGAAAACCATAAGACCCTGAGGATTCTACGCCGTAGTAAAAGATTGTTACCTACATTATGACTACGGCGTAGTCGTAGACTGGCTACGAACATCCCAGTGTAGCCAGGCAAGACATACGATTACTTCCCGATAAGACAGTTACTCCCTACTTGGGGAATAGGAAAATTGTGTCTACACTAGACTAGAATCTTGATATCTAAAACTTTTATTCTGAACGAGGAAACTATTCAAAGTTATTGATTGAATTTTCTATCCTATTATAGAGGTAATTGTGTAAAATTTTTCTTTAAATAGATATAACAACCTATATTAGTTAAATCTCGGTCTCAATAGTCCGTATGTAATTCAACCGTGAGTCTAACAAAGCAAAGACTCCCTAATAAAAAAATCTTGTTGCATGCTCCTGCATTGAACTTCTTTCAGAGTCTCAGAGAACTTGTTATAAAGTCCTCCCGTCTCAAGTGAACTTTTTTCGTTTCAAATAGTTGTCGAGACCCGGAACACCCATCCATTGGGCAGCCTCTCGACCCGACCGCACTTAGCACAAGCCGACGTTGCAATAAAAGTCGCATCGCCGCAAATTGTGCGATAGCTCCCACATTTCCACGGCGCGCCGCAATCCAACAGTTTTAAACTCATTATTATAAAGCAAATGGCTCTTTTCATTCCACGTAGGCGTGTGTGGGAGGCTGTGCTAAGACGGCATGGGGTAATTGCTATGGATGTTGTTACATATAAAATATACGATGTAAATAGCTACAAAGATCCAATTGTAATACATTAAATGAACCGCTGTTTTCTTGTCTCTGTACAGAACACAAGGCACGTGTTCTGGAGCTACATAATTAATGTTTTAAATGTTTAAGTTCTATTTCTTTGTACCCAAATAAAAGCAAAATAAATAATTCAGTACGACGTGAACCGCGTCAGAACTGGAATTATTTAACAAATGCGTAACGAATGTCTCTCGAATTCAAATTGTGGCGAGTGAGCTAACAACGTGTATGTAAGTTAAAGCGATTTTCAATTAAATTTCGGAATGTATGAAATTTAATCACACAGTCGGAACTGACGAGACATCGGTTGTCGTCGCGATTTAAACTCAGAGTTAATATCAGCGGAGTTTTACAGCCGCCATATTTTATTATAACCGCCGCGCCGATATAATGACAAATACAATGTTTTTGTCGTAAAATTTCAATTTTGTTAGCAGTTAAACCGCTCAGATTAACGCTGTCGTAGTCATCATAAAACGGCTGGTTTCCAAAGAATTTATGAGTCTGTGTGCTTTATACTGTAAACGAACAAAGAGGGGTATTTAATGGCTTTTGTTGTGATGTTAATTACATTATTAAGGAAAATATGTCGAGTTTACAACCGAGACTATTACGTACAACGTAATAGACAGCTTTATTCTCTATTTACAAGTAAATGATGATGATTCTCTTAACTAAGTAATAAACTTGTAAGACCCAAAACCTAATCAAGATTTTAAATAAGCTTTCAACGAAACTTTTCTGCACTAATTCTGCCCAAGCCGTGACGAGTCAATTTAAACTACCGCTATGGAGAACTTCTGATGCTGTGATCATCTACCAAACGCATCAGTAAACCCACAGTTTTAAAAAACACAATTGTACCATACAATAATTGTAATAGGGTATTATAGGTCAATTATTATTTACAATTATTATTTACAATTATTATTTACAATTATAATTTTAAAGTGACAACCTTAAATGTTATTGAATGAGCCTTTATTTTGGTTTCTCTTGAAGTATCAAGTACGTCGTAACTTTTATGTAGGTTGAAATGAAAACGAGTATTATCCATGAATACACTCTGAAATTAGGTCACAAAATTGAATGTCATCGTTTAGGGGAAAGCTTTCTCAGTACTTAATCAACAAAAGATATATTTAAATCGGACAACCTGAACCAGAATAGACAACTTTACAGATTTTGAGTTTAGAGATGCAGTATTAGTTACAATAGTTGTTAGTCTGACCAGCAAAAGTCGTTCCTAATCGTTTGTAGAAAGGTACTCGCACACAACAAACGCACAAGGATGCAAATAATTTCTGCAATCTGTAAGTTACAATTAAGTTAAGTTAATAAATATATAGGATTATGGGTGAACCTTCTTCCACAATTTTATGGTATCACTACCAGAAATAACTCATCCCAAACTGATAACTAAGTTGTGCACTAAAAGGACAAGTTGGTTCGCGATACGATCGACGTACGTACTCGGGAAGATCCGCCACTGTAGCCACTTGACCGCAGCCTTGTGGTGGGGACACGGTGATGATGGAACAGCGATGTTATTAAAAGCCAATTGAATGTTAGTTATATAGGTTCCATTATTATGATTCATTATAAATTCAATTTTATTATGTGTCTGTCAATAATAATTTGTACTTTTTTAATCACTTTATCAAACGTAGATTTGGTAGACACAGTTAAACTATTATACTCGTGGATTCGAAGCTTGTTATTTCTGGAATTTGTTAAGGGACTGTTCCCTAAACAAAGTTGGGAGTTTGAGACTCCGGCAAAAAGTGGGATTTATAAATAATGAGGCATTCACAGTATTGGATGTCGGGTCATTCTAAGAAAACAAAGTTTAATGTTAGAATAGTTTGGAACTAAATAAAAGTTCGGGAGACAAGTAATAAAAGTTTTATAAACGACTTACTTATTTGTTCGGCTGTTAAATAGTTACCGGCTCGTAAAATAATTGTCCTCCATAAGTAAATGCGTTGTGTTTTCACAAAGCAATTGATTGTTTTTTTTTTGTTTCTTTGGACAATTATATTTTATTTAATTAAACGAGTGCCGCGGTGGCCCGGAGGTTTAAGACGCCCGCTTCTCATGCATGAGAATATGCGTGATATGACGTCACAAGCCGCTTGTACTGCACACGGTGCGTGCGACTTATTCTGACTGCTGCTATTCCAAATATAAATTTTACATACAAGTCAAAGCAATTTGTTGCAAGAAGCTGAACCAAACACTGGCACTTTTAAACACCAAATTTGAATTTGGACATTCATCGATCAGTTAGATTAATAAAAAAATCCTTATGTGCATCATACGTATGGTCGAAATTAGTACTATACAACCAATCGATATTTGCCTTTTAATTTTATCCAAGTAGGTGGAGTGACGACATCCGCAAGGTGGCTGGCAGTGGTTGGATGAGGAGAGCTGAAGACCGAGCTCAGTGGCGTGCCATTGGAGAGGCCTATGTCCAGCAGTGGACGAACATGGGCTGATGATAATGAATTGTATTCAGGTTCTGTCGAAAACTTAAATCGATATTAAATTAGTCTCGGTTATTCATATTCACTTTTAGCCATCATCTTATTGCGCACAAGGCGTTTACAAATCGAATAGGTTGTATGTATATAAATAGAATATTTTTTCTGACTTTTTCAAACATAATGCGTTATAATATACGTACATAATTGTTGTTTCATTTTTAATTAACTTCAGAACTTGGGTCACGCAATCGAAATACAGTAAAAGCAGCTTATATTAGGCACAAGTACCTACATTCAATGCTGGAATTAGTATTGAATGCTTCGATACTGAAATTCCTTCACAGCTATTTTATTCCATTCTAGTTCTTCGGGCATTCAGTGCGTGCAGCTATTTTGATGACATTTTCGTTGTTGGTTTTAAAATAGCCATTCTAAATTAAATATGATGCTCATCTGCTAATTTATAACAATCAAACAGTTTTAAAATACTTTAAAAATATCATTATACTATTAATGAATTTTAATGTAAACATAACACCGGTTTTTACAAGAAATGGTACACAATAAATAACTATAAATCGACAGCTATATTATTATTTTTAAGATTCAGATTATTCCTACACTAAACATTTTATTAATTAATGTCTTTGACAGATTTTTTTACACATTATAAAGCTGACGTACAAAAGATTTGATTTCGAGTCGGGCAAAGTAATCTACCTACTGGATTATTTCCGTTTTTTTTTTTCGAAATTTCGTACCACTAGCACAAATTCTCGGATGAATATAACCTAGCTAATACATACATAGGATTATAATAAAACCACATTGCCTCTCACAGGATTTTCTCCTGTATCGTGGGTGCGTTTACAAACATACAAGTTCACATACACATGACACCCGGAACAACAATCTGTGGATCACACAAAGAGTTGTTCCGTGCGGGAATCGAACTGCGCTACGTTGCGCGGCAGCCAGTTGTCCAGCCACCGCGCCAACCATGCAGTCACAGTGCAGTCAGTCAGTTATACTACAACTGATAAAAATTGATTCTTACTACTAAAGCCATGTCCATAATTTTATTATCTACGGTGAACAAATCTCGCCATGCTATGTTACGTTCTTGTTAAAAAATTAAAGTGTAATGAGCTTGAGCTCTTGTAGATGTTAGACGCGGTAACGTTCACGAGGCAACCCTGTCCGACCCAGTTCCGCAATCATTAAACAAAAGCGTTGTTACTGTACTTAGACCAGGAGTCAGGACATTGATTTTGTTAGTCATCTACATTTCTTATTGATGTGTTGTTGACATGTTGTCAAAAGCTAAAATAACATTTTAATGATAAATAATAGTTTTATCTTTGGCAGTTTATGCCTTGCCTTGCCTGGTTCTTTGTGAATCTTATAGGTACACTTTCATCAGTGTGTTTATAGTTGGATGATTTTAAACGTATGAACTGTTACGTCAAAGTAATGTGACAATGGCACAACTCGCGTAAATGTGAGCGAGAGATCTGATAAGAATGAGTTATGACAGTTCGCACGTTTGTAATGGCACAACTATAGGAAATATCATTCGATTCGAGGATTCAATCGCATATAATAACGCAACTTCTGTATTTTACACCCACGCAATTCAGTAATCATAATAATTTTTCTTGAGAAAGACTATTTTAATAAAATTCACATCTTACTTATATCTAATAAAATGAAAGCGAATATTCGTGTTCAAACTAATTTAATTTATTTAAAACTATAATTAATATTCATATTTCTAATTGTGTTATTATAAAGTAAGAAACGCTATTCAAATCTCCGTAAGTAATGACATTTCTCTTCAAATTATAAATATTAAATTCATTGAAAGGTCGTTGAAAGAGTAAGGTGTCGTCGAAACCTGATTTACATATAAAAATTAGTCTGAAATAGCAATTAATTTGAATATTAATGTACGCTATTGTCAGTGTGTTGCGAATTTGTTTTATGTAAATAAATAATGCTTACTAATTGAATTTATGGTTATTTATTACTGGGTTTTTAAAAAATTCTCAGTAGCACGGAGTCTGGAAATGTGCCCGGTATATGGCAATAGGCTCACCCCCTATTACATGGGACTCATAACATAAATAGTGAAAAGTGGGTTTTACTTCTGTGTGCACCTCTGCCTACCCTTTCGGGGATAAAAGGCGTGATGTTATGTTATGTAATTGAATTTATGATCGATTATACTTTAATTAATACTAAAAACATTCAAACGAAATAATGCATAATATATCTTTTATAAATTAACGTTAAAAACCGACTTCGACCCACTATTTTTCGAAGTCGATTAGTTAATATAATAATAAAACTTTCTCCTAAGTATGACAAACATTTCTTTGAAAACCGCATCAAAATCGGTTTTGCCAATCGTGACATAACCGCGCACAAACAAACATACATATGTATGTTTGTTTGTTTGAGGAGAGATGAGAGAAAAGGAGGTTCTCGGTATGACCCGTATGTACGGGTCATACCGAGGTTCTCGGTATGACCTCCTTTTCTTTGAAGTCGGTTAAAAACGTAGCATTGTTAACATTATATTAATAATGGTTTAATTTTAATTTTCTTTCTTTTTATTTATTTTTATAAACTTATGTTTATAATAAAATCATTGTTCTTCAATAGATACCTTCTCACGTTGGACTGGAGGGTAATGAGATTGTTGATCGTTTGGCAAAAGAGGCTGCGTCTGATGGGTATTTTTTTAATTGTTTGCCCTGGCACACCGAGCTTTTACCCTCTGTTCGAGACAAATGCTTTCAAAGTTGGTCAGAATATTTCGACATAAGGTCTCTTACCAAAGGCATCTGGTACAAAACTATTCAACCCTCACTTCCTCGTATGCTTTGGTTCAATGTGGGCAGCATGAGTAGACAAGAAGTCGTGATGGCTTTGAGGCTTCGATCCGGTCATGTACCGCTTAACAGCTTCGGCTTTATGATGCGTAAAGTGGACTTACCCACTTGTGCTGTTTGTGGAGTGGTCGAAGACGTGTATCATATCCTTGCCGAATGCAGCCGTATTGGGGATCAAAGACGTCACGCCTTTGAAGTCGGAAATTGTAATGTAGGCTACTATAATAGCATTCTGGCGTCGCCATTGTCGGATGAGGCCAGAATTCTTATTAATATTATTATTATGGGTACTAGGTTACGGGTAGGTTAACTTAAATGTAAGTCTAAGTATAAGTGTTCTTTTTGTTATTTTTGTATTCAATAATCGGGGTGACGTTTTCTATTAAGAAAAAACCCTGTAAATAAAAAAAGAAAAAAAATCTTATGTTTAGTTGATGTCCTTGGTATAGTAGGATCGCCTACCACAAGCATACTCTTGCTTAACAGGTTTTCCTATTTTGTTGGTATGTACATAATAGTTGATAAAATAAATTGTTTTTTTTTTATACTGAAGTCAAACAATTTCAATACGTCAACTAAGATTGCTATAAATGTTCGATGTTAGTGAAAGATTTGCCTTGAACAGTTTTCTGTCGGTAGTCAGTGTTAATGACAGTGGCGTGCAAGTACCCTAGCTCCTGGTCTAACCGCAGCCCTGCACAGTAGGGTTGTCGAGTTGTCGATAATTCAGCGAGCGCACCTACATTACGTTGCGGAAGTTCGCGATTGTATCCGTAACAGTCAACCACACAATTGTGCATTAATTTATAAGACATGTTTAAAAATATAAAAACAACTAACTACATTTTTTATATAATAATATTTAAATGCTTCCTGACTACAAAAGTAAAGACCCCGAAACGCTTTTGTCCAACTCTGTGTATTGAAAAGTTATTTTTAGTTTTCTCTTGAAATTACTGTTACTGCTACCTCTACAGTCAGTTACCAATTCTTAATATCAGTAAGATGTTCTTAGAACAGTTAAAAATATATAAAATACAGTTCAGAAAAGTTAAGTGTTTATTCTTAGGCTGCTGAGAATTACAGCTGGAATTTTATTATTGAGTCTTGTACAATTTGGTATTAAATAAGTTTAATCATATAATTTCATAATAAATGAACTAGCTGTTGCCCGCGACTTCGTCCGCGTAGATTAATGCCTTCTGACAGAATTCATCAGAATCAATTCAGTGCCCAATTAAGATTTACCTATTGTGAAATGATTTATCGTAATTTCAATAAATTAAAAATCCCGCAGGGTTCTTACCAGTCCCGGCCCGATCACGTAAGTTTTGAGTAATAAAAACTTCGACTGTTGTACATAATCTCTATGAAATAAGTTCAGTGGTTAAAAGATAGAGAGTCCTGGAGCATTGACGAATAGTTCCCGTTCCCGAAGGACTTCTGAGATAAAAACTATCATACGTTACTCAGGTCCCAACTCATCGTTTTACCGAATGTAATTCAAAAAGATTCAATGATTCTAGATTCAATTTTCATTCCCAATTTCACGCCAACTATCATTCCCTATTTTATCCCCTTAGGGGTGGAATTCATCAAAATCCTTTCTAAGGAGATACCTATGTCATAGTAACTTTATGCATGCAAAGTCTCAGCCCGATCGGTTTAAAACTGGCAAAGTATCACACAAACTTTCACCCTCTATATTACCCACTTTGGGGTGGAAATGTTCAAAAACCTTTCTAAAGGGACGTGTACGTCATAATATCTACCTGCACGCCGAATTTCAACCCGATCTGTGTAAAACTGACAAAGCCTCATACAAACTTTCATCCCCTAAATTATCCCATTGGAGGTGGAAATGATCAAAATCCTTACTTGGAGATGCCTACGTCATAACATCTACTTTCATGCCGAATTTCATCCCCATTGGTGTAAAACTGACAAAGTTTCATACAAACTTTCACCCCTATTTTACCCCCTTGGGGGGTGGAAATGATCAACTTAGAGGATGTTTACGTCAAAATATCTATCGGCACGCCGAATTTCAACCAGATCGTTTTATAATTGACAAAGTTCCATACGAACTTTCACCCCCTATTTTACCTCCTTGGGGGTGGAAATTATCAAAATCCTATCACAGCGGATGCTTACGTCATAACATCTATCTGCATGCCAAATTACAACCCGATCGGTTTAAAACTGACAAAGTCTCATACAAACTGTCATCCCCTATTTTACCCCCTTGGGGGTGGAAATTATCAAAATCCTTTCACAGCGGATGCTTACGTCATAACATCTATCTGCATGCCTAATTTCAACCCGATCAGTTAAAAACTGACAAAGTTTCATACAAACTTTCATCCCCCTTTTTACCCCCTTGGGGGTGGAAATTATCAAAATCCTTTTTCAGCGGATGCCTAAGTCATAACATCTATCTGTATGCCAAATTTTAGCCCAATCTGTCTAGCGGTTTGGGCTGTGCGTTGATAGATACTTCAAAAGTCGATTTTTTTATTGATACAAAACAAAAGTTACAATTTCTGGAATTCCTTTGGTACCTACTTATATAAAAACTTTGCACATCCTAAGAGACCTATGTACCAAGTTACATGGTTTTATCTCCAAAAATGACGAACACCCACATGCAACCCCTATTTCACCCACACGCTGGTGTAAAATTTTAAATGCTAGAACAAACGATTTTTTGTTTATTATTTAGTGCCTAAATATAAAATGTAAGGTATCTTCAAGAATGATGAACTTCATACAAACTTTCAACCCCTATTTCATCCCCTCACAGGTCGAAATTTCAAAAACGCTAGAACAAATGTTTTATTATTTTTTATCAAGTGCTTAAATATAAAGTTTCATGGTTTTATCTTTAAAAATTATGAAATCCCATACAACTTCCCCCCCCCCTTTTAACCCCCATACCTTAGCCTATGTTTTATCTCGGGGTCTAGAATATCTGTATACCAAATTTCATTCAAATCCGTTCAGTAGTTTTGGCGTGAAAGAGTAGCAGACAGACAGACAGACAGAGTTACTTTCGCATTTATAATATTAGTTAGGATTGTAATCAGATTGTAGTTATTAAATACATGAAGCACCTGTTTTCGTATAAGGTGTGGAGATCAGATTAACGCATGCGTGATAATTGTGACATCGTTGAGAAGTAACATAACATAACATAACATCACGCCTTTTATCCCCGAAGGGGTAGGCAGAGGTGCACATTATGGCACTTAATGCCGCTGTACAATGTAACACCCACTTTTCACTATTTATGTTATGAGTCCCATGTAATAGGGGATGAGCCTATTGCCATATACCGGGCACATTTCCAGCCTCCGTCCTACTACTGAGATTTTTAAAACCCAGTAATACTTTGCCCGACCCGGGAATCGAACCCGAGACCCATTGCCCGGCAGTCGCACTTGTGACCACTCGGCCAAAGAGGCAGTCGTTGAGAAGTCTAATCTAAATATCAAGGACCTCATAACCTATGTACACTACAATGGCATATCTACACATCAGTCACAAAGCTTATACAAAATAAATAAAATCCATTTTGAATTATTAACAAACCTACTTAATACAATATTAAATAAAACAATGAAATGCATAATTAAATCTCATTATGTGATTAATAATGCAGGTATTGAATAAATAAATCGACAGGGACCAAATAGAGAATCATCGCGGATTTAATTTAAACCAAATTACACCAGTGTCTCGATTTTTTCATCTGATTTTTGACTTTAACTCAAAACAATAACGTTGGAAATCAAATAAAATTAGATGCCAAGCGATAGGTCGCGTCTGTACAATGAAACACAACAAAAATCGGTAATGAACATTCATTCAAAAATCGGTAATTAGCCACATGTAGTTATGAGTCACATGTAGGTAGGTTAAGCCCTTTGCCATATACTGAGCACTAGCCTAGACCCCTAGTTTTTTTAAAGAACAAACATTTTATGAGTTTCAATATCGAAGTTATCTTGCCAAGCAAATATCCTTATTGGTGTGTATCGATGTGTGTCAATAACGAGGGTAGATGACTAATTTTTATTTTAACGTCCATATGGTAAGTTATTTTAAAACATTACACATGTACTTTTTATTTTCTCACGGACACAAAATACGTTCGATGATATATTGATTTGAAATATCGCGTGACGTCACTTCTAGGTACATTTTATAAAAATGACGAAACTAGCTCCCACTTCTAAACTTTGATTCGTTTTTGTCAAATTATTGTTTTCGTATGCGACAAAATAAAACAATAAGTGTATTATATTTTTTCATGATCTAACTGACGGAGTAAATAGATTTTCAATTTCCGTACCCCGTCATCATCCGATATCATATATTATACTCTGGATATTTCTTCTAAATCTCTAGTGGGTGTAGCCATGTAGGTTACCGATATAAACTTGTCACTAAGTGACTTATTTTCGGTCATGCGTAGGAGTTCCGGAGATTAAGTTGGACATCATTTGAATACCTGTTTACTGTTTATAAATAAAAACGAATCGAGGATGATCGTGTAAAGTTATTTATAATTTTGTTACACTATATTTTTTACAAATATGACATACTATTTATAGTTCAAGTGGCATTTGTCCAAGAATAATACCATGTCTAAATATGGACCGACAGTTTCGTTAATCGTTATATTATACAGAAGTTATTAATATATACGACTGCACTCAAAGACAATTAAATACGAATGTAGAGGTATTAATAACAGAAACATTACCTCTAATCTATATATATAAAAGAAAGTCGTGTTAGTTACACCACTTATAACTCAAAAACGGCAGAATAGATTTGGCTGAAAATTGGTAGGGAGGTAGCTTAGAGCCAGGAGACCGACATAGGATACTTTTTAACCAATACTTCTTTTTACCGAAAATCACGAACGGAGACGGGAAAAAATGGGATTACGCGTTCGAAGTCGCGGGCAGAAGCTAGTTATATATAATATTGTCATTGTTTATTAAAAGCGGATAATATTCTTTCAAAGAATACGAATGTTTCCAATTGATTTTCTATTACTTTTGTATTGTATTTTACGAAATTAGATGTAAAAATTAATAATCTATATTTGTATTCACGTTCATTATTATCATATGCTTGTTTTGACAAAACCATGTAATTTTACGTATAGCGCCAGAACACCTACCTCTGATATAGAATCTTTAAATACATTTGTCCTTCTCTGTGTCAAAATCATTTATTTCTATTAGACCAGGAAGGTACTTTTGAACACCACCACCAGGAAATATATATAACATCTATTGTCAACATGTAACAAACAATAAATTAATTTGAATTTGAATTTGAATTGAACGTCAACGAAAAAAGAAATTAAAGGTTTCTATGGAGATAAATGAACAAGAAACTCCATAGGTTACTCCTTTTCAATCAGGTTCACAATGCAGTTCTTGGTTACATTGTTTTGTTGAGTTCAATTTTGTGAGAACAATGTCAACCAACAACATCAATATTTAGTCAAGGAGATGGAAAAGAAAATGTTGTGTCGTGCAGTTAAGTAAAAAACTGATGGATCAACAGCGTATTTGTTGGATCATTATTATTCAGACTATTAAATTTAATACTAGGCAGGCACTAAATAATATTAACTGCTTTGTGACAATTTCAACAACTTACACAGAAATACAAATCAGAAAGTCACAAGTAATTTAACAGTTCAAAATAAACTTGGTTTATCTTTCATAAAAACGTGTATTTTAATTTGTTTCGTGAGTGTTGTGTAGGTGAGTGTACTCGGCACCTCACGCGATGCCGAGGTCAGTACACGTAGTACTACGCCCCGCGTCGCTGCCTGCACTCAACACAACAGCAGCTAATTGCCGACAACGCAGTTATTATGTCCTCCATTCTGATTGTTTGAACATTCACAGTGAATTGTAGGAGAGAGGAATTTGTTTGTTGAGTTTGTAGGCACCATTAGAGCTCAACCACAACAAGCAACTCAAGACCGCTTACCAAGCAGTCTCCAAGTACTAGATGTAGACTTTTACGACTGCACGGTTGGAGCGGTGGTTGAGCAATTGGCTGCTGCCCAACGTGCCGCGTCTTTGTGTCATCCATAGATTGTTGTTCAGGGTCTGGGTGTGCAGCACCCGTGATACAGGAGAAAATCCAAGTGTGGGGCAATGATTTTAATAAAAAAAAAGAAAGGAAAATTCTTATTATTATTGTCACCCCATTATTTACATTACTACTACCTCTATACTATACTATACACATAAAACGTACGTTTATATAACATTTTACTGGATATATTTATAAAGTCCTTATCCTCCTACTATTATTCATTTATAGCAAAACTCAACAGTACCTTAATAATCTTCACCACACACCAAAACATTCTCAGCCAGTGACTTTGATTTTGTAACGTCTGAGAAGACAGCAAAGCCTTGAGAGGTTCTCGGTACGAGATTATATGAACGTAAACAGGAGGTAATAACGTTTCCGATTAACAAGTAACAGGGTGAAACAACAGTTGCTGTACTTTCTGTAGTGCAGTCATCGTCAGGCGAACGAGTCGACTTCGTGTTAATAATCGTTGCCGGCGCCTGCAAACTGCGTTACTGTTGGGGCTGCCAACAACGCCCGACAAAATACACTGAGGAAGGAAATACTTTCTTGTGAAGTTTTTTTGTGAGTCTAGTGAGTGAAATCCAAACGTTGGTATGGTTTTTCAAACTAAAGCTGCTCCTAAATATTTTAGAAGAGTAAATATTTTAGATCCAATATGAATAGTTTTTCTGAGCCTTGAAACTCGTGAAATATTTCGCAGAAAATAAAGTGTGGAAACTATGAAATCGTGAGGGTTATGTTATAAGTTTGTATTTTCAAGAAATTAAATTCATTAATGTTAAAGTTATTCAGACACTAAAAGCTCAATGTCAACATTAAAATTCCTTCGCTTAGCAACCCTACCGAGCAACTATCTTAACATTCAATTTACCTTCTTCACGCCGTCCTATTTACTGCATACAAAGTTATTACACTGCGCAATCTATTTTTCATCGCAAAATAACCGATTTGCATTTTGTTTTTTCTCACATTTTACTCTGGAAAACACGCTTAATAGGTTCGATTAGACTGTGGACTGACGTTATTCCTTTTTGACGCAAGATTGGACGTTATAAGAGGGAGAATTATTCTTTTTACATCAGGGCTGCAGAGGTGAGTAAATAATGCGATGTTTGATGAATGAACACGGTAACTAGTTAGTAGTAAGCCGGTACTTTGATCAATGGTGTGCTAATACTTGGTGTACATTGCGGGTCACTGGACAAAGGCCTTTGCCTAAAACAGACCTCGAAATGTATCGACCAGTAGTTCACCGAATCAATTTATGTACCTATTGCCCGAATACTGAAACGTTACTCAATTTTAAGTCGCGCTTAAGTATAGTTCTGTCTCTACAAATTCTTAGTAAAATGACAGAGACGGCACGATATTTAAGCACGACTTAAAATAGAGTAACGTTTCAGTTTCATATGTGTATCAAGATTTTAGTTTATAATCAGTAGTTCATTTTTAAATGAGAGAGTTATACTTATGCAGAATAGTTCGGCTCGATCGGAATGCAACCAAGAAAAACAACGTGATCGCCTGCCTTTTGTTTCCCCATTCGATTAAGGAAGTCGGAACGAAAAGCTTACTAAAACCTACTTGTAGCCTTTTTGGAATGGCGGGTGTCATTGGGGGGACGCAGATTGCTTACCATAAGGTATTTCAGTGTTATTACAAAATCGGTTAGTGATCGAGATATTTACAGGCCAGCCATTTTAATTGTTCATGTTACGCAATTGCTACGATTTGGCACTCTGATAGTTGTGATGTCGTTACCGTTGACTGCACTGCTACGAATATAATATCATATGGAATTATTTGTACGGTTTGTTTGACCAGTATGTATGTATATTTGTGCGCACTTATCTCATTATTGGCTGAACTGAATTTGATGCGGTTTTCAGAAAAGTGTTAGTTACACTTAGGAGAAGGTTTAAAGATATTAATTAACCGATTTAAAAAAAAAATGGCGTTGAAGTTTTTTTTTAATGTAGTTTATAACTGCTTCGTTGACCAAATGGTCGCGAGTGCCGCGCAAGGGGTCTCGGGTTCGATTCGCAGGCCGAGCAAATTAAAGGGTTTTCTAAAAAATTCTCAGTAGCAGCACGGAGTCTGGAATTGTGCCCGATATATGGCAATAGGCTCACCCCCTATTACATGGGATTCGTAACAGAAATAGTAATGTGGGTGGTACATTATACAGGGGCATTAAGTGTCGTAATGAGCTCCTCTGCCCACTACTTCGAGGATAAAAGGCGTGATGTTATGTATGTCTGTAGTTTACAAAAGAATTATTGTGGTTAAGTACTACATTTTAGTTGACGGCAATGTTAATACCTCTACAGTTAGTCTCCAATTTCCAAGATACAATTTCTAAGTTATTTTTAAAGGAAGTAACAGGGATACTGTAAGGTCTCTATTATAGTCTAAATTGAAAAGTCCGTGTGTCAGGCTTCGAGGCCAGTGGAGCGTGTAGCGTGTAGCGTGCTTAGCGAACTCTCGAACCTCCTCCGACACGTGACGCGGTCCCTCCGAACTAAGGGGCGGTACTCACTGACATACCTACTTTTATATTTTTAGTTGACTTTGAGTTCACTATAAAATTGAGTACTAGTTAACTCAAGTTATACTTAACTATACCGTTATGTTAGTTCATAGTCGATTTTCCGGTCGGGAAATCTCTATCGGTCTATCGGTCGGGTCTAAATATTGTATGGAGGTTGAAATAGGTCAGGTGTATAATAAACTGAACTCCTGCCACATTGGACTCAAAATGTGACTGGCAAAAGGTTGATAATTGTATGTGTACTTACTCAATTACCTCTACAAAATTATAGGTACAAACAATGAAAATTGCCATGTCATGTTATGTTTACATCTTTATGTGTATGTGTGCGTTACCTTTTCATATTAAGTGTTCAAGTGGATGAAGTGAATTTATGCTCCAATTAGGCTATAAAGTAGTACTTATCAAAGGTCAATATAAAAAAAATCTAGATAAGGCTATGAAATTCCTATTTATACATGCTTACATGAATGTTCATGTAATTATTTTACGTCGACTGCCTCTTTGACCGAGTGGTCGCAAGTGCGACTGCCGGGCAAGGGGTCTTGGTAAATTTCAGTAGTAGCACGGAGTCTGGAATTGTGCCTGATATATGGCAATGGCAACGACTCACGCCCTATTACATTGGACTCATAACAAAAGTACTGAAAAGTTGGTATTATATTGTACAGTGGCTTAGAGTGCCGTAATATGCACCTCTGCCTACCCCTTCGGGATAAGAGGCGTGATGTTATATAATTATTTTACATTATGTAAATTTAATATGATGATTACAAAATGTATTAATCAAAAATTTTAATATCCATTAAGAATTCTCCCAATTCCAATAGAACTTAATCATAATTATAACAATAATTTCGTAACAGAAATAAAAAATAGAAGCTCCATTATGAAACGACTTTATCAAAGAAAAATCCCAGCGGAGATATCTTGTAGTACTCTCATCCCTCCCTGTACCTCTAATCTGAGACTCCAAGAGGACGAGTGCCTCCATGGTACATACATCACTCCCTCCCTCACTAGTTTTACTTACATTTACTTTACCTAATTTGCTCAGGTCTTAGGAAGATAGTTAGATTAATTTTTATATGTAGACCTTACAAGAAATATTGTTTGGCCCATTTTTATGGGTTGGACCGCAAGCAAAGCCTTTTTTCCTTCTTAAATGGCCGGCAACGCACCTGTGACTCCTCTGGTGTTGCGGGTGTCCATGGGCGGCGCTGATCGCTTATCATCATATGATTCATCTGCTCGTTTGCCTCCTATTCCATAAAAAAAAACAAGTGGACAGATCACTTGATAGTAAGTAGTCACACCGCCCACGGAACCCCGAAACATTAGAGCAAAATTTTGACAAATCCACAACATAACATCACGCCTTTATCCCCGAAGGTGTAGGCAGAAGTGCACATTACGGCACCTAATGCCACCGTACAATGTAACACCCAATTTTCACTATTTATGTTACGAGTCCCATGTAATAGGGGGTGAACCTATTGCTATATACCGGGCACAAATCACATTTATTTTTCACCTGACGACATGTCCTTGTGTGACTTCTGACATGTGAATTGATGAATTCATCACATGATGATAAATCCACTTAGGTAATAATGTAAAGGAGGTACAAAGTTCCTCAGTAGTCTGACACGAAATGTTGGTTGCTTTATGTATGTGTATATTAAATCAATATAACAGAATTTACGAAATATGTATGAAATAAAATGAACCGTACTTTTGCTGACCTTCAGCTGGTAAAACAGGTAGGTACGTTACTGCGCAACGTCTTTATCGAGACTAAAGTTTATCCGAGCCCATTTCCAGACGTCGGCATTCGGTTTCGATCTCATTTCGAAAAAAACTTTTCGCTGAACATTAAGATATTTTTAGCTACCCAAGCCTGCTCATATTTGCACCTAAAACACGAGCCTTAGTTTCATATAACTGCCAAAATGTGGGTGTTACACACTTTTATATGGCCTGTGGGAAATATACGAGTGATGTTTTATTTGTACTGTCAAACTTAGGTACCTGTCCCTTTATTTCGTCTTATATTCAATTCATTACTTTTTATTGATGCGAGCAATACTGCTAATAGCTGGCACGGTGAGTTATATGGCCCACGCGTCGTAACACCAAAATCAACAACTTTCTGTAACAACGTGTGGGTCGCGAAAGTCTCATCAATTATACCTCTAAGATGTTTTTATTCGACTTAATGTCAACTCAGAAATAACTTACAGATTTCCATTAATATTTTGACAATTATTTGAATATTGAGATATTTGCCTAAAACAGTTTTTGTTAAAGATTGTAGCCGCACCGCACGACTACATACCTACCAGTTACCAGTACCACCGAATACCTTACCATATACCTTCCACAATACCTTTACCAAAGTTTTAGACTTACTTCGTTTTAGAAACAAGAAACCAATTGTCTTGAAAAAGACAGTCTGTTTACGACTCTCTCGCATAGAAACAATAATAATCACTGCGGCAACAGCGTTATCACGCCGTGCCGCGAGCGATCGCTTCGAAAGAAGCAGTTTGGTTAAGCAAGCAGCCAAGCAGCCAAGCAGCGCAAGCGGAGCCGGAGCCGGAGCACTTGCATTCGTCGTATATTCTTCATTGTTCATCTGTAGGTAGTCTTCAGTCTTCATTCGACGCCGGCGCTCGGAGAAATGCGCGCGCTCACTTCGTGGTCATCTCTCCGTCCCCGACTGGGGGCGTGAGGTCGCGCGTTCCAGGCCGAGGCCTGTCTCGGCGGTGTCTGACGCTGCCTGCGACTGCAGGCGAGGGGTTGGGTTAGTCGGGCTCCTTGCGCGCGCTCGCGCCGCGCGGTCATACTTATACGGAAGGAACCGATAGTGCCGTGTGCAAAGCGGCGCCCCGCACCCCGCGCGCCCCGCGCACGCCGGCGCGCCGCTATTGGTCGAAACTATCACCTAACTATATCTGATATTGTCTAGTTGTAAATATGTAAATAGAAATATAAGTAGCGTAGTTTGGCGAATTAAATCATTCTGGTCCACACCTCTCATCGGAGTTTTACTACTAATGGAAGAAAAGAAGAAACCTCCTCTAGGACACTAGGCTCACCTACCTAGCTCCTAAAAGATCATTACATTATCCACGAACACATTATCCCATCCATAATATTGTTATTTTTTGTGAAAGCCTTCGATATAAGTCTGTGTCTCTAATATAATTTATAAAAGCTTTTAGCACATATATCAGTTTACATAGAACGACTCTAATCGAGTGTAAATAGGTCACTAGTTACGATCCTATCGACATACACACATACATTGACAGCTAACCCTTATTATTTGGTAAATAGTGTCCTGTTTCACGAATCACTTCACACTAAGATTAAGAATCGGGTCTCTGCAGATCACGACCGATTTGTTTGAACCCTCTGAATGAACGCTTTCATAATGGGTTCTACTGGGAGTTAAAGGGTGATCTTGTTAACAAATTGGAAGTTATGCATGCAGCATGAAAGAGACTTTAATACGGTTTATATTCATACAAATTGCTTAGATGCCGTCCGAGTGACATGGTAGACTGGATACTACAACTAATTATTTAATGAGATCAGAGAATTTAAATAATTTGCAGTGACTTGTTTACTGAGGCGTGGAACATGAACATAACAAATGTTTCGTAAACCGCACGCCTTTGTAACTACCTCTAGATATGTGTAATGTTGTCGACGTCGACTAACCACAAGGACATATCAACTAAACAGTGGCCCTTAATTAAAACGGGAGTACAGGGAAACTAGATTCATTTTAATTTAGCGCTGGCATCTAAATCAGGAGGCACCGCAACACGCCGGCTGCGGTCTATCGGATAATTGTATCAGCCACAGATAGCGCAGTTACGGCCGGATTCAATTGGGCCGTTAAAGGTAGGCTTTTTCTTTTTGATTGACAGAACAGAATGGGGTTGCTAAACGGTGGCGAACTTTACTGATCTTTTGCCCAGTGTTGTACATATTTTTAACACGTTTTCCTACATTGCAACGATTTTAAATTATGTTGAACTTGTGGTTTTATAATGTAGTAAATGAATAATTGTTATTTTAATGAACTTTTCAAAACATTCGACATGTATTTTTTAAACAAATACTTTCGATGGTATATTGATTTGAAATATTGCGCGACGTCACTTTTGTGTACGTTTTATGCTAAAAAATGACGTATCTAGCACCCAATCCTAAACTTTGAACCGTTTTATGTTAGTACTGTTTTCTTATACGATATAATAAATAAATACGCGTCTAATAATTATGTTTCATTATCTAACTGACGGACTAATTACATTTTGAATTTTCATATCTTGGCATCAGCCTTATTATATGTAGTTGTTTTATGATTGCGATATGATATAGATACGTATATCAATAGGAAATTCTTTCTTTAATATGGAATTCTTTCGTTACATATTCCGTGTATTATTGCACAAGTTCGTTTATTTTTTTATTTATTTATTTAGTTTTTAATTACTCTCCACTCTAAATTAAAATATTCTTTTAATATTAATTTTAAATTAGTAAGTTCATTTGAGCGCACGATATCCGAGCAGTAATCTGAAATAATATCTCCCGCGGAACATGGCACACAGTGAAATTATTTGTTTTAGCTTTACTGAGAAAAAGTCAACAAAGACTTTGCCGTAACAGTTTGTTTTTGATTCCAGTTATTTTTAAACGTTACTCAGCGTATTTCTAAAGTTCTATGCTATTTTTGGAAAAGTTTTCTTTTACCATCATCATAACGTCTTTTATCATCGCAGGGGTAGGCAGGTGTGCATATTACGGTACTTAATGCCACTATATAAGGTGTTGTTTTAAAGCCGCGTCATTTTCTAGGAAGTAACTCAGATATCGATTCTGAGTACGAATCAATAAAAAAAATTGTAGGTAAATATTTTTCACTTTTCTAACTCCGTAAGAGCGAAGTACACGCAGCCATCTTGTAACTAGTTTTATAACGCGGCTTAACACACACAAACTCAAAAACGTAATTGATATTATTCCTAATTCCATAAAACTCCAATAAGAAACATTGCTGTCGCTTATTCTGAAATACTGTCGAACTTAAACGATTTATTAAAGCCGTATTTTTAACTATTGGCGCGAAATTTTCTCTTACATAGAACCTTTATGACTTCTGTGACATACCACCGAGAAATGACACGGTTTTAAAACTACAGCTTGTATAATGTTACAGTCACTTTTCACTATTTTTCTTATGAGTCCCATGTAATCATACCCTAGGGTGAGCCTATTGCCATATACCGGGCACAATTCCAGATTCCATGCTATTACTGAGATTTTTTTAAAACCCGGTGATACTTTGTCCGACCCGGGAATCGAACCCGAGGCCCCCAGCCCGGCAGTCGCACTTGCAACTACTCGGCAGGCACCTTCTTAAAAATACTAGCAGTCTATGTTCTGTGTAAAAATCAGTCTTGCTTCACAAAAAAGAGTGAGCACCGACTAAATCCTCAGAACCACATGTATGTACCTTATCGTAGTATAGAAGAATAACCATTTTTCTTGCGTATTATCGCGAGGGGCCTACATAGCGACGTAAAGTGGAACAGTGGAGTGCTATCATCCTATTGATTCGCCATAAGTCGGCCATTTGCTGTGATCTTGGGAACCATCCAGATCGTTTCCTAGATATTCGAGACGGAGCTGAATTTATATCGGAGCTCAGATTATTTAGGAACACTGAGGTTTTTTTTTAAATCTATTGTTGTATTTTTATAGGGCGTTTTGATTCTTAATAGCATAAATGTGAAAGTTAGTGAGGATTTTTGTTATATTTTCAAATGATTTTATTTTAAAATTATATAGGACCTGTGTTGTATTTAATATATAGATAGATTAAAGTTTAAAAAACACATGGGTTATTTTTATACCGGTACAAAACAGTTAACTTCGTTAAACTGAAATCTAAAACAAGTGTTTTAAGTTTATTTACACGTTTCAAACTGAGTTGGACACCTTGTTTTGTGCGGTTTTTGTTTCCAGCAAAATACCGTGCAATAGTCACCTTTCGATCCGGACATATTCGAGATACAACCTGAAATACCATTAACGCTGCGAAGGTATTTCCGGAATCCGAAACACCTATAAAGTTCTACTGCTGAAACATGGGCCGAAAATTGTAGGAATTTGCTATTGTTGCTATCATCAGCCGAATGTGTGTTCATGGGATCAGGTAACCAGTGAAATATTTGTGCGAAGATTCAAGCTTTGGTGTTACAATACAAATAAAAGAAAACAAACAAACAGATTGCTCTCCTAAACAAGGTTAATACTTTGAATCAATATCATAAATCCACACAGTAAAGGCATAAGTAGAGAGTTCTCTGGAAGAAGGTCTTATAAAATATTTAAGGAGGGACCTCTGCCGCGCCGCGCCCTCTGTACTGGGAACTTTATTACGCTTTGTAACCATTTCATGGAATGTTATACGTTTTGTTTTTATTGTTCCACTGTTATTCGATTGAATATTTATTTTGTGCTCCTCATTCTTTTGTGATTATTTGGAAGCAGCCTTGAGTGATAAGTAAATGCTTTTTAGAATTATGATCTGACATTTTCCAGCAAGTACCTCCTGATATTTCTAAGTTTACAGTGTTTCTAATGTTCTATTGAATCTCGGTTCATGTCCAATTAGCTAAGAGTAGCGAACATGGCTGAGAAGGAAGTCGAAAGCAACAAAAATAACTTGTGCAGAGAATAGAAATGCAGCTGCTAGACCAAGAGTCAGCGTTTCACGTTTATTAAACACGGAGCTCCGAAAATAACAGCAACGCAATCACGCAAAAACATCGCACGACTAAATAAAGCGCGCTTTAAAAAGCAAAATGTAAAATCTTAAGCATTTTTAAAGTTCACAAAGGAACGGAGGCGGGGGAACGAATAAATCTTCCAGCGCTGCACCGCTAACTTGATTTAGCACTGGATCCTACAAGCGTTATAAGAATTTTCAGCACGCGCTACAGCGAAAGCGATTAACGCTGGAAGCACATTATTGCGGAGAAATTGAATTCTGGTTTGACTTGGTGTTCTGTGGTTCTTAAGTGAGATGTTGCCTTGTTTATTAGAGACCTCTGCTCTTATTTTATTTTTATTTAAGTTTAAAGAGAAGCAAACGCTGCGTCGTAACTATTAGTGGACACTGCACTGGTGTTATTTCAAACGTTTTGTTGTGTCACTACTTTCTCTACCAAAGTTAATATTCTGGTTAGTTTAGAGGTAGTTTCTCACCTGTTTTCGAACTTTTTCTCATTGTTAGAATTAATAATCTACTTATATTTAACAACAGTTTTATAAATAATATCTTAGCAGGTCACTGTCTCTGTAGTGGATACCTATTTGAAGTGTGAAGGACTTGAGCCGTGAAAGTTGGATGTCGCTGAACGACTGCGATGCGATGCGCGATGGTTCGAACCAACCATTGATTACGTCACAATGGAGTTAGCTGATCACTGGCCTCTTGTCGAAGCATTTTATGATTTATTCTCGTCGTTGAGACAAATGGGAGGCAAAAAGAGGAACTTCGTTGAATCTTCTTCGGGAAAAACTGGTGAATGTCGTAGTGTAGTCGTCCGTTGGGGATTTTGTTCTTACAATGTTATAAGTGACTTAATAAATATACCTACAGCATTATTTATAAATATCAAAAATAAAAATAAAAATAAATTATAACCAGTTGTAGAGGTGTAGGTAGATTCTACGAGATAGTAATTAACTAGTTTACAGCTTAGACTATTTACAGTAAACCCATTTCATAAGTTAAATGTTGAACTAAAATTACTTTCTAATTCAGTTTAGGGCAATGCGCTTATAAGTTATCAGCCTAACGTGCTAGTCGAGTAAATATTTATTAAATACGCGGAAGTTTGTAACGATAACTATTGGGCTTTATTAGTGATTCCACTATTTTCAAGGAAACGGCTATAAGGAGCATAATGTATGTTCCAGCGGTTACTGGGAGCGTTATAGCTAGGCACATTCATAAACACGTCAGGTTTGCGGTGCAAATGTCCTATAAATACGGCTGAGGCAGTTACGTGTGTTTGGGAATTGTTATGGCTTTGTATGGGAAATTTAGATCCGAGTTTTGAAGCCCAAATAGAGGCAGGGAATAGACGTTACTAGTTTGTAAACGGTCGCCGATTGAAGGCAATATGTTGGGTAATCTTTCAATAAATCAATGGAAAAATATTTTTCCCAAAATGGCTTTATGTAAAACATCCATCAAATGATATAAACCTGCACAGATTAAACGATCATACCGAACAATAAATATAAATATTTGTCAACAGCGTTGTGTGAGCTGCGTCGAGTTAGATTGATTGCGCTGATAGTTTATTATTACCGACGCATTCTGACACGACACGACCAAACAATTTCCATTCAATCAAATATTTCACTATTGATACGTTTGGTAAATAGCTTCGTGATTTTTAATAGTAAATTGTGAGAGACAAAATAAACGATTGGGATAAATTGCGTAACAGAAAAAGGTTACAAGAACGAGTATGTAGCGGGATTCAATTTACTTAGGTCGTTAATGGAAACCGCAGGAACAATGGACAGTAGGTTAACATGAAAGCTTGCTTTCACTTTTAAAATAACAAACCATTTCACAAATATTTTATTTTCATACAATATTAAACGTAGCGAGGGATCGAATGTAATGATGAATGTTTACTGATATTCCTGTTCCTGTGCGAGTATTTGCGAGTATCGGAGCATCCTCTACCTACATTCTCTCGTTTCGCAGGTTTTGAATAAACCTTTATTATTTCATTGTACCATTTGTTACATTTTAATTTTAAAGCTGCAAAGGTATTGTGTTTTATTTTTATTTTCAGTCAGGATTTGGTTATGAAATCTAGCTGTTACTGTGCCTTAATGCTTATTTATAGTCTTTTGGCGCTGGAAAATTATGAGTTTGATTTGGTTTTAAAAATAAACTCGGTAGTATTACGATTTATATTTATAGTCGAGGTTTTCGATTTGTTAAAATATTTGTTTTTAAGTTTATTAGTATCCTTAAATGTAATAGCTTGGCCACATACCTCTATTTACTATACCCAATTATAATGGAAAATAAGTACTGTTATGATATAACTATAACCTAGAACTAGTCACATAACCTCCAAACCAATGAGTAATAAGTTAGAAGACCGGAAAATAGCACAGTAACACAAGAAATGGAATTACGAATGTAATAAAATGGCGGCACTTTATAAGTTCGGGTAAAATGACTTGATCTCCCCAAATGTCTGACTTACGGCGGTAATAAAGGGGCTTGTAAAAATAATGTGCTCGTTCCACTGACATACGTTTTACAGCGGCGAGGACGACTCGGGGATCCTCTATGATATACCGTCACCAACCATTTTCACCACACCAGAATTCATAATGCTGCTAATATGAGAAGGATCCTTTTCCTTATGTCCCACACTAGGATTTTATATAGTAGGTAAGTCTTTATTCATAAATCTTACATGTACTTTATTTGGAGACCCGGTAGAGAACTCTCGACACGTTGTACTCCATGTGTGACTTTCAGTAAGTGCGTCAATTAATCACTATCGTAATAATTTATTTACCTCTACAATCATACGCGGTTGGTGATAGGTTTTCTGAAAGTTAGAAAATTGTTGAATTTATCTCCCAATGATGGAGTTTATTTTGTGATTGTGCTAAAATACAAGGATATTATTAAACAAAAAGTGTTTTTCTCTTGTTTGTGAAAATTTATTTTTTATCCGTTCACGCGAGTATTCCTTAATGCCCCCTTTTTGTTTATTTTTAAGGGGGGAAATTCATCGAATGCCTGCTCCCGCCTGGGTGAGGAGGGAGGGAGTGTCAGACTCTTACTGACTAAAAACCACCCCGTTCCTTCTCCTGCACGTCGAGCCGGAGCCCCGGTTACCCGTTAGGTTCTCCGCGACTCCGAATCGGCATCGGCCCTATTGGGCCCCATCTGTGGTGGTCAGATGGCTCTGGGGTTTGTCCAAGCAGCTCGCGTACAAAATTGCATGCTTCTATATAACCGCTATAAACATTGATTTGTGTGTGCGGTTTTTTGAAAAACACAAAAAGATTTATTATTTATTTTAGTATCCACTCTACTGGTTTGCTCTTAGAGGTAATTAGCTTCAGGTCATAAGCGTTTGCATGTCTTTTTCTTTGAAAACCTTAAGTATTTATTACATATTTTTGCAACAATTATAATCTACTTAATCTAGACAAGTCACCCGTTTATGACATAGATTATTCAGTCGAAGTACTGAATGATATACTAAATCATGAATGAACACCACTCTCACGACTTGAAATCACACAACATGAAATGAAACACGAGCCTGAGATTTGATGAAGTTTCGTTGACATTATAGTGTTAGATTATTTCAGTAATTATACAAGTCTGGCGCAGTCACCAGCAGCGTGACACCTGCGTGACGTGTCGGTATTTAATCACGTAGCGAGTGACACGTGGTTACATTAAACTTGTACTAAAATTATATTTCGTAAAACATTGTTTATAAGTTCCAAGTTGTGAGGAATGTGGTCTTTTGGGATGTATTTAGGTCTTCTAATGACATGTCGTAGCTAATCTTAGTTTTGAGAAGCTTATCTTAATGTTTTTAAAAGAAAAATATAGAATTGAAGGCAATCACCTGATAGATTGATACGAAATGTACGGCGATAAAGACAGAAGAAGTAATTGTAGTTTTAGTATTAACTTTTACGAAGTATCTTAACTTATCTAAATCTACGACTATACTTACATAAAAATGAAGTGTGACAGACACAGAAGATGACATGAACGATTTTTACGACTAAAGTAGTGTTAGCAAGGGCGGGGCCCATTAATACCTTTTTTTATGGCATAAGCTGGTAAACGAGCAGACGGAACACCTGATGGTAAGCAATCGGCATCGCCCATGGACGCCTGGAATACCAGAGGCGTTAAAAGTGCGTTACCGGCCTCTTGGGGATTAGGAGTTTGAGGATCGTTGGGGATTCAGGAATTGGGGAGATTGGAGAAGGGGAGGGTAATTGGGCCTCCGGTAACCTCACTCACACGACGAAACACAACGTAAGCGTTGCTTTACGTCGGTTTTCTGCTGCGGCCGTGGTATCACTCCGGTCGAGCCGGCCCATTCGTGCCGAAGCATGGCTCTCCCTCACTTACATAATGAAATTATTTTTTTTATGAAAAGTATCTTCCCCTTCCGACAAAATTAGCTGAAACGTTCATGTTTATGTTTCTGTTAATAAGTAGAGAATAAGTTTATGGAATAGTTATGACAATCATGAAATTCGTCCTCCAACTCTAATCTCACTTCTCTTTTACCCGTATTTTGCATAAAATGTCAGTAAAATGAATGACAATGTTAAGACACAATTATGTCGGCCTAATGTAGACCATAATGCTACTCTCATGACAAACTATAGGGAGGATGGAGGATAGTGTATCCTCTCAAATGTGAGGTGATTATGAGAGCAGTAAATGTCCTCTCAAGTGTCATCAGTTTTACAACATTGTATATGTCTTGCAGAGATGCCGAGTGCTACGGAACAATTCTGCATGACAATGTACTGTTTGCAACAACTTTCGTACGAAAGAATAATATATCACTGCCTCGCTGGCCGAGTGGTGGCAAGTGCGACTGCCGGGCAAGGGGTCTCGGGTTGGATTCCCAGGTCGGGCGAAGTATTACTGGTTTTTTAAAATTCTCAGTAGTAGCACGGAGTCTGGAATTGTGCCCGGTATATGGCAATAGGCTGACCTCAATACATGGGACCCATAATATAAATAGTGAAAAGTGGGTGTTACATTGTAGGTACAGTGGTATAATGTACACCTCAGCCTACCCCTTCGGGGATAAAAGGCGTGATGTAATGTTATAAATAATATATCATGGTTCTCTTCAGCTAACTGGCGTATAACATACTAAATTAACTAAAAGTAACGTTTTACTCACATAAATATACACACAATAAGTAGGTTGGACAACGTCACCGCGACCGCACACGCTGCTCATGACTCGAACTCGACTGCCTATTATGACTCGAAGTTAGTAGAGCTTTTCTCATCATATTTACGTGATTTAATACTAGCTTCTGCTAGCGGCTTCACCCACGTTCCCCATCGTACAACAAGTGGTATATTTGTTGTTCCAGCCCATAATTTGCCTCTGTTCCAAATTGTATCTCGATCCTTTCAGTCGAATTGACATGCACACAAACTTATAATACCTACTAATAAAATTGTGGCTGATATTTGAATTATAGTTGACTACACACTACTACATAATGCACCTGATCATCAGCCAAAGCACATAATGCTACTGCTGAACAGAGACTTCCATCTTTAGAGACAGAAAATGTTGCTGTTTACCCTGTAATCCAGTCTACATTCATACACAGTGTAACACCACAGCTTCCCTTTTGGGGAATCACAAACTGAATTAACCAAAAATTGCGGGTTACTCACGTAAAAATACTGAGAAAAGCTCTACTAGTTTCGAGCCACAAAGGAGCTCTTAAGCAGCGAGCGCGGTCTGTTCTGATTCTACGAGTATTTTGTCTCAGTATATTCACGTGAGTAAGCCGCGATTTTTAGTAAATTTAGTATGTCTCACGATAATTATTGTAAAAAAACCCAAGCCTGAATAATACAGTATTAGTAATTTGTAGGTAAATAAATGTCAGTACAAAATCCAACTGAGCTGAAAATTATAATGAGAATCTAATGACTGAAAATAAATGTAATATAGTTTGTCACTCTTACCGATGAAGTAAAATTTATGTAAAATGAAATTTAAATTTATAATTTATTATTGGCTTTAAGGTGATATTGCTTTGAGAGTATTTCAACACGTAATATACCTGTCAGCGTGAATAAATATTTGGACTATTTATTCCACCCATAATATTTTATGGTTAACTTAACTAGAATAAATACGCTATTATTAACATAAAGCATTTTATTTGAATTGCAAATGAATATTGTTGACAAACGTTAATTCATTAAGTAATTTCTACTATATAGGTATGTACAAATTATATGTGTACATACAATATTATGTATGAAATTAAATTAATGTATGGTTACTGAGTCGTAGAGTGTTATTTATTTTAAACAAATTAATGATTGAAATAAAATTCTCGAAACTCGTAATAACTGGATATCAAAATTGTTTTAACTTTCCTTTGGATTTTACATCTTAAAAATACCTAAATGAAATTATCTACGAAACAGTACCATAGCAGATTTCAGTTCTAGGAATTCAGTGCCATTCAAATTTTCGTCGACTATGTGTATGTAAACTTTAACATAGCTCCCAACACAACTCTAAAAGAAACTGTATTATTGAAAGCTGAGGAGTTTGTTTGTTTAAACGCGCTAATCTTCGGAACTAATGGTTCAATTGAAAATATCTTTTAGTTTTGAATAGTCTATTTATCGAGGAAGGCTACGAGCTACATAACATCACGCTAGAATCAAAAGAAGACAAGAAGTAGGGGAAAATAGGCGGGAACAATTAGTAGTCGATATACACAATACATAGAACAAGACATAAACAATCAGCTCTTACAACCGTAAAGGTACGATAATAAGTGATGGGGTGTGGGGTACCCGTCATACACTTCCACGGTGAAATAATAAATCTGTTCCCGATCCCACCCGATACAAACCAATCGAGTGTTAAGAAAGAACCAAGCAATCAAGTGTTGAATAAAACATATTTGTTCGAAGAGAAATGAACTTGTCGTAAAACATCGAGAACCAGTCACCGTGATTTAATTATTTGACTGAAGAGTGTAGGTTCTTACACCGACTGTGGTGTTTGATAGGGAATTTCATTGCACCTAGTTGATTTTTAAGTCTATTGCATATATCAGGCACAGATTAACTGCAAGGTTGGTGTAGTGACTGGGCAACCGGCTGCCATGCAACGTGTCTCGGGTATGGATCCACAAATTTATTGTTTCTGGTCTGGGCGTTATTGTGTAGGTGAACTTGTACGTTTGTAAACACACTCACGATCCAGAAGACAATCCTAGTGTGGGGCAACGTTTATATTAAAAAACAAACAAAAAAAAACAAAAGATTACTTCTCCTATTATCACAAATTTGATATCAGTCCTATGTTGTAGGCCCCTCCTACAACATAGGACTGATATCAAATTTGTGATTATTTACAGCTTATTTTGAAATGTGACACAATGAGTCTTACTCAAAATCGCACTCACTAAGAATTTAGGACATCGATATACCAATCAACTATATAATTTTGAATATCGAATCTTAAATAATGTGCTATGGAAATTGCCCTTTTTATTGCTATCCCTAATTAGATTAATTGGTAACAAAATGTATGATTACGAATTGTGTTTCGATACGTAATCTTTGGTGTGATCAGAATTGTTATTGGTTTATAGTTATTATTCACAGACAACTTTATCTAGTTTACCTTAGCATAATATTTTAATAGGAAAATAGACCAGGTATTAGGATGAAGAGAACAAAAATCCGAACTTTTTACGAACCCACAAAAAAGTTCTTATCATTATCAAGATTTGCATTATAGAGGTACAAATATCGTTAGTACAATGTGGCTATTGAATAAACTTATGACACACAATTACCTCCAAAAGTGTTATAAAAGTTTTTGTTAGCAAAAATACGGTTATTTTTATAAGCTCTGAAGACGTTTTACAGTGTCTACGGCGGGCGATAAGATATCGGCCCTCAGAGAGTGCGAAAAATGTAGTAGTAGACCTTTAGCTAAAAATAAAGGCATTTTACGGTTAAAATAAGAAGCGATGATAACGGAGACCCAAGAAAATATATTGAACGAAATAAGGCTTCAATATTCTTTTATTTTTTGGAATATATCAGCTCTCGGACCTAAGAGCTCTTTGAATATATCAATGTAAAATAAACATCACAGTTCAGTGTAGAGAACTTAGATATAACTTGAAATCTAGCAAATATCCTCAAAGTATTTTCCATCACAGTAATAGTGTAACCTGTTCACTACAAATTGCAACTTTTTACTTTCAATAAAGTCCTTGATAGCTCAATATTTACTGTGTACTTGCACTGCAGGTGCTTTCTATATCCAGCTCGTACGTCTGAACCGAGGACCACGAAAATAGTTCTATTTGTCAGCTATCGAGTTATGGAACACGCCGCAATCTTCCATCTCGCGACTGCTTTTGATTTTTATACCAAAAATATTTCACTTTACACAGAATCTATTTTGATAACACTTTTCACGGGTTAAATTTGATAACTTGTTTTATAATTGCTTTCAGAATAATCCTCGTTTTATAAATAAGGGCAAATTTTATTCGATTAAACACCCTTAATATAACAAAGCAGGTAAAACTTAATTATAATAGAACGATGTAATTTTTCCTCATTATCTATTTATTTGTACCGATATCCCGGAAAAGAACAAATTCTCTTTGTGTATTCTGTATCTTTTATGTACGAAACATTTTGAAAGAACTGTATCTGAAAGCCGGGTATTTAATTAGTAATTTAAGAAATGGAATCTCCTCGACATTCAAAACTCGTTACGAAGTGTCCTCAAGAAGTTGGAAGTGAAGTCAAACAAATCCAAGACACGGAACCTAATAACATTAATGGGATTGTCAACAAGTTGATAGCGAGGGAGTGCAAGCAGTGCAGTGACTGGAGCGCGGCGGCGCGGCGGCTGCGACTCAATTCAAATGAAACTATCACCAAGATGAACCACTTACGGGATTAAAAGACACTACTCGTGGAGACGACGAGATATTTCTTCGTTTTTTGTTTCAAAACTTGCATAAAAGCCAAGGAATTACATTCCTCGCTAGTGTTTCGCCTCGAGTTTGTTTTGCATTTCAAGTAACGTTCTAAGTTAAAAAATAAAATGAAAATGTGGTTGAAGATTTTCTGTTTTCTTACTCAGTTGTACAACTTACAGTATTTTAAGCAGACTCATAAAACTTTAAGTATTATATATAATGTAAGTGAAGTTTAATGTTTAGGTCCTGCCTAAATAGGTACCTAAACCTGAGTTCATTAAGCTATTCGATTACCACGATTGCTTATCTCAAAAATTTCACAGCAATTTAACTTCGAACATAAGATATTAAGCAAAGTTTAGAAATATTTTACAAAAGAATAATTTAAGAGCAGAGTTCAGGCGAAACTGAACCATTTGGTCTGAAAGTTGGGGGTTTAGCACTGTTATTTGTTATTATAGAGTTAGAACTTATTGACCTGGAAAAGTTAGGACATTTGGATCTTGTCTAAGTGAAGAAGTACTGGCTACTTGGAATATACCGATAGTTGTAATATTGCCGAGAGCGAAACCAGAACTAAAAGTCTTTGTGACTAAATTTTCAACTCAAGTTGACCAATCGGACCAAGTGGACAGTTTCATAATAATAACAGCACTGGTGAAGGTTTATGGTTTTATCTTAAGGATAAAAGTTTATGTCTATATTTTCACTTGTGTTTTATTCTTACTTGTGATATTAAATCGATTCGTCGCCGATTCATGGTAGATGTCCCACCCACACGCACGAAGCGCTTCGCATCAAGCTTCCTTGTGTGTAGGTACTGCTAAGGAGAGGAAACCTGGGTATTTTCAAGGCCCGAATGAATGGGTTGTTTATGGGGTCCACGTGCCCCATCGTAGACCGTATCATCGCCTGCTACCAGGTGAGATGGTGGTCAAACGTTGGTCCAACAAATATAGATAAAAAAAATAAGCAATAGGCTCATACCCTGTACAATGGAACGACTAACTATAATGTATTACTTCACTTGCGGCCCTGGTTTCACGGGTGCTATTTTCCAACTTTCTCTGTGAAACCAAAGTTCAGGTAAACTTTGTCCGCGATCACAACAAAAACAGATTTATTTGCTGCAGTTGTTTACAAGTTACAACATGATCAATGAAAAGGATTCGGTTTTTACAATATAATTTCTGGAAAACTTGACTGCACGGTTGGTGCGGTGGCTGGGCTGCCGTGCAATGTGTCGCGGGTTCGATTCCCGCTCGGAACAACACTTTGAGTGATCCACAAATTGTTGTTCCGGGTCTGGGTGTCATGTGTATGTGAATTCGTATGTTTGTAAACGCACCCACGACACAGGAGAAAAGCCTAGTGTGGGGCAATGTATTTAAAAAAAATGAAAATAAAATTATCACTACTATTATATTAAACAAAATTTAATTATATTATGTACCCATGTTTGCAAATGATTAAATTAATATGAATATGAATAATTAAGTCTTTATTGTTGTTTTGTAAGAGAATCGAAATCGCAGCACATAGTGCAGCAGTCAATTGTAACTGCGAATGAGATATTAATAATTATTCTTGGTTAAAGGTGCTGACAAGTACTTCCTACACTGCGAGTTCTTTACAATAAGTAGAAGGCGGGCAATATCAGCACACTGAATGTATTGTTTCACCTCTGTCCAAAAAGTAGACACAGAATACGGACGGACCCGGACCCTCTCACAGTAACAAGGAAAATGTAGATTATGTGCTTCAAAATCTATTTATGTTTCTGTCTAAAACGTAAATCTGTCTAAAATAAGTTAGATAACTAACCAGTAATTATTGTTTAAAAGTCATTTATCCTCAAATAAACTAAGATACTTCATAAAACAACTAGATTGAAGCCAAATAGTTTCAGGATAAGTATTGCACTGTACCTCGTAAAAGTCTTTTAGTGGTCCATGTTAGAGGCATAAAGACCACGTCCAAAATCCAAGCGCATTGCAGTGTCATTATTATGCGAACATTAATATTTATGGGTTTGATATAATTTATGCGAATCCACTCTATTATTGTACACATTTTAATGAGACTTTAAGTTGCCAGTATAATTGGTAAATGGGCCAAATTAACATCGCTGCTTATATATTTTACGAGCCTTTTAACAGAGATTTGACATACTATTTTATTAATGAAAACTGATGATGATTTTATATACAGCTTACTTTAAAATTGTCGTTCGAGAGATATCATTTATCTAGCAGTGCACCAAAGGGAAGCGAAATGGTTTAATAATAAAACGATTTCTACAAAGTTAAGGAATATCGCGGACGTGAGGAACATAGAGAGAGTTAAAAAGTCTCATGTGGCTGTAATCCTGGCGTGGGATTCGATACCCCGGCCATTTATTTCGTAACGAGTAGTTCTAGTTCTATTGCAGTCACGTAACGGTTGTAAGGCGGTGGTAACCCTGTTTACATCCCATCATCCTGTATTTACCAATAACAATATACTGACGAAAATCTTTGTTTGTTTAGGAGTTACGCGATACGTATTTATTTATTGTAAGGAGTTCTCGTATTGGTTAAGACGGGGAGAAATACTCACTATTGTTTGATGCGCAAATATTGCTCGTAGAACTGTATTTTGGTACTTTCTGTTGGAAATAAATAGTTGTATATAGTCAATTACTGGAGTATTATAATAGTTTCGCTTCTTAGCTTAAAAGTACCTAATAAGAAAAGATCTTGCTTGACGTTTTTACGATTAACGTTTTAATTTTTAGTCGAGTTCAGAGCAAGAGCCGCGTTGGAAGTCCCATAAACACCGAATCTTTTTCAAAACTTGCCCTCTTTGCGAAACATTCCCCAACATCAAGTCTGATAGAAGAAACTAGAACAAACACAAACTACCTGGATACTACAAAACTACTCGGAATGCATAAACTTTGCGTTTCTTAATGAAAATCTTAATTTAAAACTAAATAAGACATCGAGGAGTTTCAGTAATGAGAAACAGTAATCAGTTGGAAAGTAATTTAAGTTGAAACCTTGTTTATTGGTTGGATGAGAGCAGTCACTGGTGTTGTTTATGAGATGCTTTAGTTTCTGCTTCTATAAAAACTTAAACTAAACTAAACAGGTGAGAGGTCATAAAAGTATAGGTAGGTACTAAACTCGTACATATTCAAGCCGCGAAGCAATTGTAACGTAATGCACAGAGCGAACTGACTGTTTATGAATTTGAACCGAAGCCTGTGGTCACATATAATGGATCTCTGCGTAGGCAGTACTGGCCTCCAAAGGAAGGATTAAGTCCCGCCCGCATATTGGATATTAGCGATTTGCATATGTTATCTCTTTGAATAGAAGACTTCGGTTTATATTAGGCAGGGGGAACTGATGTATAAGTAATTGCGGATTACGCAAGGTAAGGGTTGGAGGATATTGAGGAAAATATTAAAAATGATTGAGTAGTTCTGCGTACTATATTTCCCTGACATATGCTGACGGGGATTACAGATCCCACATCAATATCGGATTAATCATATAGGTCAGCGCTAGGAGCAGGAGTTTTGTAAGTTTTGTATTTTGTCTTGTTTTTGCTGAGCTGGTGAACGGTAGATTTTCATTTAAGTATTGACAAAGTTATGCGATAAAGCTTACAAAGTCATTTTAAACCGTTTACAAACTGCTCATATTTTAGATGTCTCTACTCCCATCATACCTAGCATAATACACCGACTGTTAGTTACAGCCACTCGAACCATGTAAAGCTACACGCAAATAAACGCGTCACACAAATGGCCAAAGTTTCCCAAACTATTGAGCAGTTAAACTGTACCATTGACATCTCTTGTTCGACGGCAACAGGTCTGCGCGGCCCCTCACTCGAATACTTGGGATTAACCCTATCGACTATGTAAACTCGGAAAATGAATATGTATTTTGAATACCGTTCGTTTGAAATGTACGACTATTTGAATGATTAAATACGAATATACAGACTGCAATCACGGATGAGGGTTATTGGTTTTGGTTGAGATTGTGTGAGTTCGGGCTTTTGGGGACGGCGTGCGAGTTGTGTGCTGTGTGCAGTTGACGTGAAACGACAGGCACGCTTCGACGAACTACGTCAAGTTACGTCGAATTATATTTATTGGTGCTCCAGTCTACAGATTCAGTAAAGCCAGTAAAGGATTTGAGTAAACATGTAGGTACTAAAAATATTACCTACCAGAAACTTTGAAGTCTAGCTAGTTTAGTTATACCATATTACAACTTCTCTAGCTTCAATCTAAAACCTGCCATCTACATAAACCTTTCAAAACGCTCTAAGTATCTGAAAAACTTTTATAACAAGCCAACTTGAGGTCTGTAAGTGACTACAGAGTCTTTTCAAGCCAAAAACGTATAAAGCCGCAACCCGACCATTCGTTTTCAGTTTTCCCAACTCTCACCCAACTTGCATAACTTTATTCACCTCTAAACTGGCTTAAACAAGCGAAGTTCGTACACAAACAATGCTCCAAGCATTTTGTTCGACACGAGTTTATTGCAGCCGCCATTTATCTGCTAAGTTCGGACCGTAATTCTTGGCAAAGTGTGTTTCTTTGCTCGTCTGTAGTTGGCATGGCGCGCGACTCGGGTGCTGATGGGGAACTTACTACTCTTATGCATGTCGAGGTAAATAAACAACTAAAGTTATAGTCTACAAAACACTATAAGTTTTCAAGAAAAATATTGTCAAGTTTTGAAGATGTTGACAAAACTTAAATGATTTCGTCGAGGTAAATGTTCTGAAGTTATGTCTTACTTTGAATAGTTTTTGCATTCTCTTTGAAAGTTTGTAAAGCTTACAGTTGTATACAGAATGTTGCAAGAATTCATTACAGTTTCGGGCAGAAATATACTTAGCACGTGAAATTGTATTGTTTTAATTGTTTGAGCGCATTGCCTGCTTTACAGAGGGGTCTCCTGCAGAATATGAAAATTTAAACATACCTGGAGGTCCATAACTTTTGGGCTGGCACGGGAACAGGGCAGTAACTGGTCCAATCTGGGCACTGGCCACCTGCTCCGCGATTTATCGTTAACTTTACAACGAGCTGGCGAGTTGCCACTCCTGGTACCTTGCCGACCAATTGTGTGTTCTTGGCTTAAGCAGCGTTCCTAATCTGGATCATTTGTGTTCCTTAGTACAATTACTGGAGTACAGTAATTGTACTAAGGCTGTTGTTGCTAACGTCTTTATCCGGCTTCTTAGAAAATATAAAGATTATATGCTTTATAAGTTATAACAGATTTCATTACGTTCTTATTTTGTTCTACAGGCCATTTCTGTAGTCATAATATATTATTATTTATATTTGTTTTGAATTGTACTCGACTCGATTTAGCAACAAGAAACCTTTGAAATATATATATGTGAATTGTAAAGTACACAAGTAATTGTATTAGAGGCAATACTAACACGAAGCAATTACAATACAATCAACAAAAGATAAGCCGTTACTGATAGCAATAAAAGGAGTTTGTAACTCAAATAAAATTAAACCCTGTAACTGTTTACATAAAGTTTTGTTATCCTTACCTTTATTTCGAGATAACTTTAAACAAAACACTTTTCAGGTTAATATTTTAATTTGACAAACAAACGGTGTTATTTTGTTTATTTCACACGGAACCTGCTACGGGTTGGGTTGAGTCATGTTTGCGAGTTTGGATAGTAGAATTACATTCTGTTTGTTTGATTCAGTGAGCCATTTCATAACTAAGTAAATATTTAGTAACTAGATAATATTATTAATAAGTATTTTTAATTCGATAATTCGACTTTTTACTAGGTTTTGGATTCATTATTGTTAATTTTAATGAGGATAAACAGTTTTAACTTTAAAAATATAGTTTTATTCAGACCAATACATAAAACAAAAGCACTCGAAGACACGTAACCGGAATCATAGACAATAATATAAAGGTAAGATCTATGAACTAAGGTTCTACCATATACATACTATTTAGTCAATAAACTAGGGTTCAATTTTCTAATTTCTACAATTATTCCTGGGTTTTTAATCTCAGTAGCAGCACGGAGTCTGGAATTATGCCCGGTACATGGCATTAGGCTCACCCCCTATGACATGGGACTCATAACATAAATAGTGAAAAGTGAGTGTTTTATGGTACAGTGGCATTAAGTACCGTGATGTACAGCTCTACCTAACACTTCGGGGATAATAGGCGTGATTATGTTATGTTATGTTTTTAATTCTAAGTAAATACTTATTAGATCTCATAAGATTAAAGAATTATACATAGTGTTTGAAGATAGCCTTGATGTTAGCTTTAAACTAAGTAAATAAAACTAGGGGACCATTAAAAAACTACCAAATATTATTTTATCAAAATAATACAATTTATACAAAAGAGTTTATGGACTGAAACAACAGTAAAATGGTCTCTAAGTATGAAGTGATGCCAATTTCAATATATTAGATTCAAGGGATCCGTATCGATTATCTTAGAGCTCCTGTGTCCGCCATTATAGAAGGTCGGGAAGTGCTGATCTAGGGAAGAGATAAACGACTTATACAGCTTTTGTTCTTGAGTAAATCTTTTACGACACAAGGATCGATATAAAATAAAAATAAAAGATTTATTTATTTTTCCAACATAATAGGTACATAGGAATGTGGACCTTAAAACTAGTCATATTATAGAGGTATGGACACATGATTGTGACTGACTTAAGTTACCTACATAAAACAATTATTTGAAGTTTCAATAATTTCTGTCCTAAATAAGGTTTGATCAATTTCTAAATGACTTAGAAAACTACGGGACTGACAATAAAGACTAAAGTTCCTCGGTTTCTTCCCAACCATGACTTATGTTGTTACAAACTTTGTTCTTGTAAACCACGAAATATTTCTCAACCCTCTCACTGCGTCGGAAATACATATAATGCAAGCACCAGTATTTTCAGCTCGATCAGATCGTACCGCCACATTCGTCCCGCGGAAGAGTTACGCAGGTTATCACTGAACATATGGGCCATCCACACAGATTTATGACGGGTCAATACCTGCTAACTTACTTACATACATTACTAACCCTTATATTGAAAGCAATAAAGCCCGTTATTGAGTGCCTCGGTTAGAGCCCAGTGAAATGGAAGAAAAATAGTGGTAAATAAAATTGTATTAAAAACTAACTTTTTTAAAGTTATGTAGCAATAAAATGACTTGGTCACAAAGGCTTAATACGAGATAATGGATTCTTTTAACAATGTAATGTAAAAGATTTTTTTTACATCGTACTTATACAAGTAAACGTAATCGAATTAACTTGTTACGACATCGAGTCTAGAGAACACAACGATTTTTTTTTTTTTTTTTTCTCTTTATTGTTTTAGGAATTTTTATACATTATAGTATATGCCAATTCCATCGTAACTTTAACTTAATTAATAACAGCAATAAAAAATACCTTAACATTAACTTAACTTTAACTTTACTTTACTTTACTTAACTTTACTTAACATTAACTTAACATACCTAGCCAATATACTTAAAGAAAGTAACAAAAGATCAATATTTATTTCTTCTTATTGTTGATGAGGCGTAAAGACTCTGAACAAGTTTCTTGACAATTCCGAAGAAGGATTTGACAACAAATGGTGAAACATGCCAACGCTTAGTCTGTTCAAGTTAAGACTCCTCATCAAGGACTCTCTGTACGTCTGATACCGTACACATTCCACCAACAAGTGGTGCACGTCTTCTACCACACCGCAAAAATCGCAGTTCGGGGAAATAGTTTTCCTCATCATGAAAGCAAACTTGTTGAGTGGCATGTGCCCAGACCACAACACAACGATAATCGTTTTGACTCAGAATTACAATTCGATTCGAAGAAATATAATATCTACTTAGACAATATATGGAACATAAACTGAAATAGACGTATCTAATAAACTCATTTATAGTTCCTAGAAATATGAAAGTTACGAGGAAAACATAATCTCAAAGTACTTGTTCATAAATGAAATGAATATTATTCGATATTAAGTCATAAGCGAAGGTGCACAGAGTGCCATTTCCCAAAAAAAATGAAAGAAGAAACAGAAAAGAGCCCTAAAAACTTTGAACGGCCTGAGTTTATGGTTAAAATATTCGCGAAAATTCAAAATTGAATTCTAAAGGCACAGCTTATTAATGCAAATCAAAGGGAGGAAGTTTTTGTAAAAAGGGAAAGAAAATAAAGTTTCTCTTAACTGTAGCATTCGTTACGAGGGGATTTATAGGTGATAACCAATGGTACTTACGTCATATTGCATACTGTTGGCTTGACAGAACTTACGGGGCAGAATTTACCCTTGTCAGTTCCCACGAAGGTAAGGCGCTACTGTGTGATGTAAGTAACGAGTCTAGGATGTTTTGTGAGAAAACTGTCAATCACTCGTGCGTGAATGACTTTGAGGCTGATCCCCAGGTGGTTGAAGTCAGAAAAATGATGATCGTTTATAAATATTTCTGTATTTTTAGGAATAAATACATGACCTTTCTTGATAGTCGAGAAAATGTTAGTGAATTATGATACATCCAAACTATAAAATAGTAGATTGTTAATAGAAGAAGTTAGAGACGACAGATCTAATCTTTAAGATAATAAAGTAACTAGTAATAATAATAATAATAAATTGTTTATTTTATAAAAAGGGACATATTTACATGTATAGTATCTTAACGATTTGATTAGAGCTCAGTTGCTTATTTGCCTGAACTAGGTAGAACCTGTGTTTCAGACTATTCAGTACAATATTTTTCATTTTAAAGTTATAAATAAATTAACAGTATAAAGTACTAAAATAAATCTTACATAACATAAAAGTAAAAGGTAAAAACAGCGAGTTACCAGATTATCTGTCGACCAGCAGTAAGTCTTCAGTCTGCGCATATGCAGTATTACGCAAGAACGCAATAACAGTTTTTTTACAATTAAAATAGTTTAATGTAAAGACGCTTAATTTTCTATTTAACCTATTGTACAAAAGTGGACCTAAAAATGAAAAGAATCTTTCGGCAAAAACATTTCTAGTTGCATTGGAACTGCATACTACATCGTCCCGTCTCTTATTAGTATTGTTAGCATTGTATGAGAGCATAGTATGCTGCTTTAATACTACTTGTAAAATGAAGAGCTGGCGGACTGTTAGTACGTTACAAAATTTATACAGTTGATCTGTGGGATAGAAATAGGGATGGAAGTTTGCAACCTTTAAAATAGCTCTCTGAGCTCTTTCAATAGGAAGCAAGATAGTTTTTGAAGCACCCGCCCCATGATATTATACAGTATTAAACTACAGATTGACATAAAGCCAAATAAACCTGAGTGATTAGTTTTGAATCAGCAAAAGTTCGAATTCTTTTAAAGACATATATAAGCTTGCGCACTCTTTTTACAAGACTTTGAATATGATGTCTAAAAGTGAGTGTGTCATCAATTATTACCCCAAGATATTTGATATTACGGGAATTGAGGATAAGAGGACAATCACACATGTGGACTGAGATGTTATTACATTGATGAGCGTATAAGTGAAAGTTATCAGTGATGGGTTGAGGTTTTCGCATAGAAAAGTGTACATATTTAGTTTTGTCAGCATTTAATGTTAGTAAATTGCTTTGAAGCCAGTTAGTCACAGTATTGAAACCTATTTGAGCATGTTCTTGCAATTCGCCAATGGTTTTAGCCGTAAAAATTAACGCTGTGTCGTCAGCATAAGATATCACTTTGCAGTGTCCAATATTAAGGTTACACAAGTCGTTAATGTAGACTAGAAAAAGCGTGGGACCCAAAACACTGCCCTGGGGAACTCCAAAACCAGTGTTCCGCTGTTCCTCGCTCGTGAAATTATCTATCCTAACGCATTGGTACCTGTTGTCTAGGTAATCAGAAAATAAAGACAGCGTCGTGCCGCGTATCCCAATGGCCTCTAATTTGTTAAGAAGCACTGGGATAGAGACTGTGTCAAACGCTTTCGCTAAATCAAGGAAGACTCCCAGGACCTGATTTCCTTTGTCTAGTTCTTTCGAAACATATTCGGTTAGATTATGCACTGCATCAGCGGTAGATAACCTGGCTCTGAAACCAAATTGTGCTGACGACAGCAAGCTATTTTTCTCTAAAAAGTTAGCCTTAGATTAGCCTGTTGTTAATTAATTTTATTATAAATTGGCCTATAATTATTAATCAAATCTCGGTTTCCAGATTTATAGACAGGGATGACGATTGCCTTTTTCAGACAACTAGGGAACACTCCTTTGGTAAGGCAGAGTCGAAATATATGCGTTAAGAGAGGTACAAATATGTGTTTAAAGAGCTTTAAAATCTTATTGCTTATATTATCCCAACCCACTGCACAGTCGTTTTTTAGGCCAGATATGATACTTGTAATTTCGTTCTCATCTGTATCTAGCATAAAAAAATGATTTTAGGGTGCTGTTGGTTTTTAGTTTTTGGATACAATGTTTCGGAACTTTCTCGGCTAAATTTTTCCCAACATTCACAAAAAAGTTATTTACTTTGTTTGCGGACAAGAGAGGTGAAGGATCAGTTAACAATAGACTAGAATTTGATTCACGTTGCTTAGTCATGAAGGTGACATTTTTAATATGTTTCCAAAGTTGTTTGCTATTTTTGCCTGCTTTATCCAACTCAGTTCTGTCGTAATTATTTTTCAGCTTCTTAAGGAGATTATTGCAGAAATTCCTATAACGTTTATAGGTGTTTAGAATTATTAAATTATTAGGATAATTCTTAGTTTTTTGATGAAGTTTATCTCGGTGTCTAATGCACCTAATTAGTCCAGGTGTAATCCAAGGTTTAATATTACGAAGACGATTATTTATTGTCCCTGTTGTAGTATTACGCAATATCGCTTGCTGGACATTTTTTATTAAGTACGACAAGGCTGAATTAGCGTCAGCAGTTTAGTAAACTGGGTTGTAGTCGATGTTACGTAAATCATATTCGAGCCCGTTTTTGTTTAATTTAGTCTTGGTAGGTAGAGGATTTAGCTTAGGTAGCGTTAAATTTATGTTTAGTACGACAGCATGATGATCGGTTATTGTTGAGTTAGTAACAAGCTTATAATATGAAAAGTTGGTTTTGACAAACATATGATCGAGACAGGAACCACTTTGATGAGTAGGCAATGTATGAGCGGGAAGCAGACCATGGTATGAGCATATATTAAGGTAATCTTGAATCCCTGCGTCGCAAGTTTCAGATCCAATGTTAATGTTAATATCGCCTGTGAGTATTACATTCTTATAATGGCTAAATTGCTGAAAAATCTGATCTATGGAACTGTGAAATGAGCTCAAGTTTCTAGAGGAAGGAGATCTATACATAGCAACTATCGCGGTGGTTGTACCAATTTTGATTATGAGACAGTTACTCGTGCAATCAGGAAGGCTAAGTTCTTCGACATTGACCTTTAATGACTCCTTTGCAAACACAATAACCCCATCATTTTGATTGTGGTTTACTTTAGTGTAAAATAAATTATATCCTAGTATTTCCGGGAGGTTATCGTAGTGATTTGCCAACCAGCATTCTGTTAGAACCATAATATCGCAATCAAAGTTCAGTCGATGAAGAAAAATGTTGAAGCTATCTACGTTTCTATAAATACTACGGATGTTTTGTGTTAGTATAGTTAGTGACTTTGAATACTTAGAAAGATATTGTTTGCAGTCCTCAACCTCACATGACTTTGACTCAGCTGAAAATGCATCATCTATTTCGCTAATTAAGTTAATATCCATTTAAAAGTAGCTAACAACAATCAATTACTTACGGCTAAGCTATACAATAATATGTGGTGCTCTTAGGCGCCTTCATAATCATAGTCTATTGAGTTAATATATCTAAATTCGGCGGCTATTTTACCTGGACATACTGCGTCTACCGTCTTATGGTTAGCTAGTTTCTTAAAGTGCAAACATGTGGCACATTTTGGGTCAGCGTCTTTCTTTGGACAGTCTTTGCCGGAGTGCCCCTCTTCACCGCAATGTCCACACGTTGGGGTAACGATTTTGCACGCCTTGGCTGCGTGACCGTACTGCTGGCAATTGTAGCATCTCGTTACCAAGGTAAAATCTCGTACCGGGCAGGACGTGCAATTAATAAATAATCGTTCCTGGGTAATGAGGGCTTTGCGAATGAGGGCTGGAACTTCTATTATATAATTGCAATTATCAGCATCTTTCCTTCCAGATTTGTGGCTAAGTTTGATTGAGGTTATGAAAGTATCTAAGGACATATTGGTTAGCTTGTCAGCTAGATTTTGGTCATATAGACATTTAAATACCTCTTTTTCAGCCATTGATGCGGGTACTCCAATCAAAATGATGCGAGGCTTGCGCTTTCTCGGCTCGTCGATAGTCAATCCTGACGAAGCAGTTTTCACTGTTTGCTTGAGTTTCTCCAGGTCATCTTTAGTCTCAAAGCTGATGATAAGACCTCCTTTTCCAATTTTTCGCACGCCTCGGACTTTTAGCTTCATATCACTAGGGCAGATGATATTTTGGACCATATTTTTAGTTTCGTCACTAGTTTTTGAATTGTCGGATGGGAAAATTGCTACCGAGCTAAGTTTTTGTGGACGTACAAAACTGCTGGATCCCTTTTTTGATTTTGTTCATATATGTGAACAAAATGGAAATAAATATATTTGTTTGTTTGTTTGTTTGTTTGTTTGTTTGTTACCATATCGGCAAAGGTTGTAGTATTTGCTGCCGGTTTTGTACAGGATTCCTGGATGGTGCGATTCATTTCTGTAAGACAGTCTGCGAGGTCTCGAGCTTCAGTCATGGTTTTTAGGGCGGTGTGTGTTTGTATGGCTCTTGATTTAAGCGACTGATATTGCACAGCCAAATGCGAAACTCCATGGCCAACTTTTCGACAAAGGTTGCTGATTCTTAACTTTTGGTCCGAGTTAAGTTTACCTTCAGCAGCAATGGCACATACCTCGTTTAAATACTGCTCAATGGAGCTCAACCAGCTCTGAATCTCTGCAGTGCCGACTGCTTCGACACCTTCTCGATTCTGCTTTGGTTGTTCAGAGTGCAAAGCACGAATAACTATTGCATTCGTAACGTAATAATATCGAGCGCGTTCGGCGCTCTGATATTATATTATTCACCTGAGTGAATAATATAATATCAGAGCGCCGAGAGCCCGCTGCGCGCTGAGAGGCCCTGGTGTTGGTGTCGATGGTGGGCTCCGTGGCGTCATCCCACTCCGAGTAAAGGGACTGCCTTCCATATGCAAAATTTAAATGAAATCACTTTTTATAATAAATAGTCAGACCATTGTAGTCTTCAAAATAAAACCACTTAAAACACACTGATGCAGTATAAAACTAGGTCAACTTTTATGCTAAAGTTCATTTATTTAATTTTATAATGTATTGATATGCACGTCTGTTTGTGTCGAGCGATCGATCAATTTCCTGTAATATAGTAAAGGAAGCACTAAAGTCATCTCTAAATTAGTATCGCAGCTAGAATGCTACGATCGCCTAAGTTAGGGCATTTACTAAATGACTAGGCATTCTCCAGTACAAGTATCTCAATAAATGTTCGTTATAGAAGTTGTGTCTGTATATGAGTGGGTGAACTTTCCATGTCTTCAAATTACTCTTTCTGCATAACATCACAATGATAGCAGCTGCTCGCGGAGCCGTTATATAACTACTTATAAACTTCGGTAATATTAAACATCCACCACTTTATAGCTCTCTGTGGCTTCAAAATTAGTTTTCTTAGCTTCGTACTCGTGTTTATAAGTACAAAAACAAAATCTTACAAATACTCCATACTCTGATTAATGTTGTTCGCTTTTTACGACGTTACTTGGTGTAAATTAAACAAGTTTTCTAGGTTACTCCAGTTAAGTACGTTATTAACGGTATCGAGTGGGGTGACTAGTGCGCAACGTGTTGCATGTTCGATTATAGCCGTAGTAGGAACTTTAGCAAGTAATTCAGAGTCTTAAATAACTAACACAGACGTTTGGAATGATTTACGCAGTACAGATTGAGTTGTTGTCTTTTCATATTTACGTGAACATTGAACTATCACCATTCTGGTGATTAATGTTAGAATATTATGCGAGCGCTGAACACAATCTCGCGTGCTACGCACTAGTTTATTATGTTTCCTGAACAAAAAATATGTAGGCTGAATGTGGAATGTGTATTAGAGGAATTTATTGCTGACGGCTTAACGTACGTGCTTTAGTGTTTTCGAGCTCCTAATGTACGACTCGTTTGACTGTGATAGCTGCGGAGATTGCTTTTGTTTTACAAACGAAACATCTGTATCTACCTGTACACAATCTATCTTGTCTAACAAACGAAACAAATTGAAAAACTAAAAACTATTTGTTAGATACAATGTTGACTATCACTAATGAGTAAAGTTTTTTTGGCCTCGTTGGCCGAGTGGTCGCCAGTGTGACTGCCGGGCAAGGAGTCTCGTGTAGGATTTCCGGGTCGGTAAAAGTATTACGGTTTTTTTTTAATTCTCAGTAGTAGCACGGAGTCCGGAATTGTCACCAGTATAGGGCAATAGGCTCAGCAATTATTACGTGGGACTCATAACATAAATAGTGAAAAGTGAGTGTCACATTGTACAGTGGCATTAAGTGTCGTAATGTGCAGAAGCCCGAAGCCCTGCCCCTTCGGGGATAACAAGGCATGATAATATGTCTAATAAATCTAAAAGTTTGTATCTATGTAATATCTCAAGCCAATTACGTGTCGTTTTTTAATAGTTGATACTGATAACTTCAAAGCTACTAACTCGGTAATAGGCACGCTATAAGCTACATGTTGTGTCCTTCTATCGAGGTTAGTATTGAGGAACTCTGTTGACTATCTCGGGAGAAACGTTTCTATCAAATATTCATAAAACTATGCGAAACTGCTTAATATGGGACCGCTATTCAAACTTTCTCTGTCGGAAAACGACCACACAAATCTACCCACTTGTAGTTTTGATCAATCCATAAAATAGTAATACATACTGGCTACTAAGCTAACTAAAATATAACACTAAATTCCCTTATAATTTCGTACTGTATCTACACCTAATTAGGTCTCATCGTCACCTTCTAGCTATTTAATATGTACTACGTTACATTCTATTAACAACATTAGTAGTTCTATCAAAATGAATGAAATCCAAACTAATGAACTCGTGATTAGAAATCAAGGCACTAATTGGCTTAGCATTCGTAATGACGTATGCATGGGTGATGTCAACGCTTCTACGAACGATTCTTTAGCTGCAAAGCGTGTTCATTAACTTCAAACTACCTTACAAAGTTTTAATGTATAGATACGGGATATATTGCAAATGTACCTATGTACTGTGAAAAGGAACCTTCAGTTTTGTATAAAGAACTTATTACAGAAAGTAGCCGAGTCAGGGATATTCCGACCCTTGCGAGCCGGACATGTGTCTGTACTACCGTTTTATCAATAATTGAAATAGAAGCGGAATGATGTCTTGTATTTAGATTTGATACTTATGTATATGTGTTGATACTGTTACATAAATTGTTGTACATATTTACGTTCGTTCTCTTCGTGACAAAGAATTTGTAGAGTAGCTAATAAAAGTTGCAAAGAGAATGTTCTAGATTTACTCAGCGCGCGCCTGTGGGGAGTAACTCAGAAACATGTGCCTCAAGCATTGTATTTCAAGAATCAGCATATAGAAGTAAACCATATCAAATACCAATTCCCATACAGAAACCGCCATTGATTATTCAAATTGAGAATGCGGTTCACCCACGGGGATTAAAGGATCACTTATCAAAACTGGAATTGAATTTAGGGATATTTTAGGGCTTTGACGCAAATATTTGTTTATGTGCCTTTTGTAGGCCCTTCGTGTGTGGCCCTTTCGATGTCACCTTGGGATCCTACATCTATATTCACTTCGCGAAGAATGTTTATATCAAGAACCTTTGTTGGGACCCTTTAGGTTTATTGAATTGTATTAAAAAGGAACGCATGGGTTCGATAAAGACTGCGGGAGACATTTCTGGAATGCGTGAGAAAATCGTGGACGTTTTGGAATAGGAAAAGATTAACTAGTCGCTTTCCTTAATATTTGGTAACATATTTTTACTTTTTTTTATTTACACACCCTTTTTGTTCTAGGAATTCCCACCACAAAAGAACCATCAGAGTAGCACTGTTGTATAGAGAGTCCATTACAATATTTCCACGAAGAATCACGGTGGTTCCTAGAAGTACAAAAAAGGTTCTTATAGGCATTAAACGTGACTATAAAGAGGACTTTCCAGCCAGGCGCGACACTGATCTTGTTACAGCCCATACAGCCTAATGTTGATAAGAACGGAACTAGGGTTGCTACACTTATTGTATTGAAAATAATACGTTAATTACTGAAACAGAGGACATATTTGTATGGCATGTACGTATGGTATACTTATTGATAGCTTAGATAGATTTAATTGAGTTTGTATCTAAATGAATAAAAGTTAAAATAATATTTTTCTGTTAAGGTTTGAATTTCTATTACACATTTAAAAGTAGACATTAGTCGAACTTTATGGTCGTAAATTTTCGTTTGAAGAACACTATCAAAACTTTGAGCTATGTTTTGTAAGTAACCAGTAAATTCTCTTTACAGTTACAACAGAGATTTATTACAAGTGTTTATACAATAGTTCATTAGACTCAGGTATTCCTAGATATAATTGTTTATTAGTCAATCTCATCGAGACTTATTAACTACCAATAGATAGCAGGATCAAACCACTTTATTAAATATACAAGTACTATAACTACCAACAACTAGATTCAACAAGAGCTTTTGAATATAATTGAAGTATTTCTATTCATAAGGAGACTATCTGTACCTAGCTTACTAAATACAAGTTGCTTTAATTAAATGACTGTATTGTTGGCGTATTGTGGTGGCCTGAGGTTGAGGACGCCTGCTTCTTACGCATGAGTGAGACCAACGGCTCGTACCAATGTGACAATTTCCAAGTTATATATGCTTTCTAAGATTATTTAAACTGAGAAACGGTGAAGGTAAACATCGCGAGGAAATCTGGGCTTATCTGGCTGGGATTGCCAACCCGTATTGAGCAAACCTTCTCTGTGTGAAAAGAGGCCTCAGCAGTGACTACTTATAGGGTGTTGATGATGATGTTTGGCGTAGATGGCGACGGACTGTTAAACAACGCATCGTAGGATTGATAATTAAATAATTCTTAATGTCATACACAAATTATTGTTCCGATGTATGTGCGATATGTAAATGAAATTATGTTAGTAAACGCAATCACGATACAAGAGAATTTTAGTGCGGGCAACAGTAAAAAAAAGCAATATTTTAACTTCTCAATTGTTGAACAAAAACTATAAAAAGTGGTTGGCGAAGTGAAGTGTCGTCGTTGACTCGGGTGACAATCCTGCGCTCGTGAGTTACACTCATTGGCTCCCTAATAGGTGCTGCGTCGTCACTTACACCTTAATGGCTGCCAAAGTTTCACATTTTAATAGTTTCGACAATTTTTTACTTAAATTAGGAGTGATCGTAACTAGTTAGTGCTAAAGATTTTCTCAATAAATTGTTTAATTGTAGTTAGTTAATTAGTTTTGTGGTAATAAGCTTCTTAAGTTTAACAATTTAATTTAATGTTCAATAACAATTAATTTAAGTACATTCTTATCTAAAATAAATAAACGAAATGCTGTCTGTGTCTCTCTCAATACATATTGGATAAGATCTGAGTCCAAAATATTTCTTATTTAATTAATTTATTATTGAGTTGGACTCATTCAGAGAAATTTTCCAAAGAAATCAATGTCATTTAAGCGCTAATAAATTATTCAAAGGCGTTCGAATCAACGGCACTTTGAGAGCCAGCGACTGAAGGTGTTCGGAGAGCTTGCCAATTTCCTCACCGGTACGACGAACTACTAATGGAGTTATAAAGTTAAAATATAGCGCTATTTATTTATTGTCGGAGCCATGGTCACGTCTGTTACCTTGCCACTTTATTTATGTAACTTTAATGACTTTCCGTCTATTGATTTCCCGTTGAAGTGAATAGTGTTTTAATTAAGTGAACCATGTTGTTCAGTAAAAATAGCGTAGCAAATCGATTATCAGCTCCGACATTCACGTGTGGCGTAGCACTGTTGCTACGCCGTAGCGCTCGTTGTTTTAGTTTCAGTAAGTAGGTTAAGTATCTCTTATTATCAAAGTAAGTTACAGCAGTGAATGAATTTTAATTCATGATTGAATATTAATTAATAACTTTGCACGAAATGTTAGCAAGTTATTTAATCTATTTTGTTACTGTCCTTGAAATCAGTACATAGTTTTGTTGTTCTTGCAGATCAGGATTTAGAAATTAGGTCGCGATTCTTAATTTGTTCTATTAACTCGTCGAGTACCGTCATTATAGACACAATTATAGAACAATAGGTTGCGGTCACCGGTGACCGCTTGGTGTTTGACAGTTTAAGCTTCATTAGGTAATGCGGGCGTGATAATCAGATGTTTACGGTTTTTTGTCACGCTTCTTTAAAACCTGTTTACTTCAACTGGTTTACGGCGGAAGAAAATTATTTTTAATTTAAGTCCGACACGGAAATTAAACTTTTAATATTTTCCTCGGCATTTTTATATTATAATGTGGACATGATGACAAGTAGTGTACTTGGAAAATATAAAAGAAAGTGTTAATAAACCTGTTCCAAGTAATAACGTAACGTATTCATGAAATATTTAAAGTTTGTTCTACTTTATAAAGAATTGTAAGTACGTGGCATTGTAACTTGGGTTTATGTTCGCATAACAGTTTTATTGCACGAATAATATTTGGAACAATAGATGTTGTGAACATTCCTCATAATATTCTTGCAAAATAATGAGCTTTGTTTTCGGTTAGTATTATAAAATGTTACAATACATTCAACAAAAATATAATATCATTCTTATTCAGAGTTACAGAACAGTGGAAAAACATTTTCTTCTGTAAACAAAATTTTCCTAAATAGACTCAATGTCGTAGATTCTAAAGAGGCCATAAAGTCCAAGACGACAGGTAATAGCTCGCCATAAATATTTAAATCACCATTGTAAGCATCTCCTTGATCGGTATGCAAATAATGACGACTAATCAAGCATCGAATGACGTCATTAAAACCCTTTATAGCAGTTAATTTTTGAATTGTTTTTAAATGGGTTGCATTTGACACAGGCGAGCAAAAAATATGTTAGGTTTTTTTTAATATTGGTTATGGTTCCTACATTCATTTTATATCCATTATCCATGTATTTTTTTACGAAAAACTATCGTAATAAAAAAAATTATTTAGTAATTGACAGTTAAATTATCATCGCACTCCGATTAAAGGGGTGACTACATTGTAGTTGTGTTATTTTATCACTCGTACTAAATGTGATAATTGACAAAATGTTATTCGAATATGAATAATGTAAAATATTTTTAGCTATGATAAATGGTTCAGTTATTTATGAAAACATTTTTTTGAACAATATTTTTTTTAATCCACCAGAATAAAGTATTGAATTATCAATCTAAGGCTGGTTTTAGAGTCGCATTGACCGCACATTGATCATCAGCGCGTACTGCCGAGATATAAGAACTCGTTGGTCAGTACCAACCACCGTGCACGCAGATAGCTACGCGTCATTCAAAAACGCTTCCTGGAACTTCATATATCTCGACCCGTCAGCGCTGACGGTGCACGTGCCATCCATGCTACATTAAAACCACCCTTCACATGTTTTAAAAATGATAAATTAAGAACAATTTCACGTACTCACTAATAATAGTTTTGACTTACTCACAAGAAAATTATATTTTTTCCCAATAACGACTCTCTAAGTACTTAATTCGCTCCCCATAATAGCATTGCGCCATTATGACGTAATGTACACACCATAACTGTTTTACTTACGATTTTCCAAAATTAAATTAAGTTCAGTTGTTTTCTCTAGGGGGCGTAAGCGTTCGTCATTTAATTTTAGCACGTCAGGGGTCCGATCGACGGTTATTGTTTCTTGTGATAACGTCAAAATAAAATTAATGGAGGCCCCGATACCGGCGGGTGGCACAATATTGTGGAATAAAAGTGGCCGCACTTTCCGAATGCTTTTGTTACGTAAGCGGTGCAGGGTAATTATTGAGTTAAGAGCTGTATTTAATCATTTTGCGGAGTTTGTTTTGGTCGAATTCATTTCAAAGTTATTAAGTTATTTTATTAAACTGTCAAACACCAAGCGATCACCGGTGACCGCAACCTATTGTTCTATAATGACGGTACTCGACGAGTTAAATACCAGTTAGTCGCAATAGACAGTGTTTTGTAATCAATTCAGGTACAGTTTTTTAATACCCGTTTTCATCAACCTCTCTTAAATCTGAAACCTCTAATGTAAACTAAGGTAGGTGACACTTAACGACGTCTCTAACCTATAAGTGACATCAAATAGTACAAATGGGGGTGCTTCCTAATGCTAAGTAACTCTTTTGGTTTGAAAAATCTGTCCTTAGTTCGACAGTTACTCATACACACGACCCTCACGTTAATATTTGCATCCCCATCATTTAGATGGTTGGCAGGCCACAACTGTGCGTTTCTCACGTAGCGTCCTGCCTCGTACAGCAAAACTGTAGAATGATCTGTCGTCGGCGGTATTTCCGAATCCGAACCGATACGACCTTCAAACCTTCAAGAAAAGAGCTTATTCCTTTATAATAGGCCGGCAACGCACCTTTGACTTCTCTGGTGTTGCGGGTGATCCTTCTGCTCGTTTACCTTCCATTCCATAAAAAACACGACTGTTTCACACAATAGGGGAGATATAAAAACGCGTTGTGTCGACATGCAGAGTGTTGACAGAGCGATTGCTAACCCATATCCAGGCAACCTCCCGCGCTCTATATCCAAACATGTCCCCGCGGTGAAAAACCTACGACAGTGAACAAACGAACAAACACACCGATGGCAAACACTCTCATCATTCTATTGAAGGGCACACGGAAACTCTTTCTGTTTTATCTCACGCCTAAAATATACCACATGTGTGTTCAAAATTAAATTCGATTGAGTTAGTGACGAAACTGTTTTTAACCAACTTCAAAAAGGGAGGTTCTCAGTTTAACTTGTATGTATGTTTGTGTGTGTCTTGCGATTGGCTGAATTAATTTTGATGCGGTTTTAGAAGTGTTTGTAAAATACTATTTCATTTGATTATAAATTTTTAATTTATTTAGGTTGAATTCTGTGATCAATTTTAATTGGTCTTTGATCTTTGATCTCATTTAAGAGTTGTATGACCTGATTTTTTTACTTCTGTAATGTTGTTTTGTCATGATTTGGATTTCTGTTCTGATATATATTTTTTTTATATAAGCATGTATTATGCTTATATAAAAAACACTATACTAACACTAGAATTTAAGTTAAAATTGTTACTAACCCTAATTATGGACTCCGGTCTGAAATAAAAGTTTTCTATTCTATTCTATTCTATTATCTAGAATTTTCGTGAAATTTGGTAATTTAATTCGATTGCTCTAATTTTGTATTTGCATGATGTTATTTCCTTTAACTCGTTGAGTACCGTCATTATAGACACAATTAAAGTCCCTGAGAGTCCCTGAAATTATGAGAGCCCTGTAATTAATTAAATCAAATTAGACTAGTAGATTGCATTTATGTCAGCTTGGAGTTGTCATGCTCACTCAAAGATCTCGTTGGCGGTGGCACGTGCATTGGATCGCTCGATTCCCTACAAAATGGTTGAGTTGGGCGGTGCTAGGTTTCGCCAAATGTTCGTGAACGGGCACCGTCGATTGGAACTGGTCAGCTCCAGACTGTATCATTTTATTTTATTATCCTCAAGGTTATTTTCTTTTTCAGTCTTTCTGACTGGATTTAGGTGTTGCATTGTTCTCACATAATCGAACCAATAAAACTATGTAACTAGAGAATTGTATTGAAAACCTGATTGAAAAAGAGTAACCTATGGAGTTTCTTGCTCGTTCTTCTCCATAGGAATCTACGCCTTGGAATGAGCAACTAGCTTCACTTATAAAGTTTTGTTGTTTGACGTTCAAAAGTGCCATCCTGGTCTAATTGAAATAAATGATTTTGACTTTGACTTTGACTTTGAAAAAAAGAACAATAGGTTGCGGACACCAGTGTCCTCACGATGTTTGACAGTTTAATTGAAGGATCACAAGGCTATTGCAATGTCTTGGAGATTATATTTTATCTTGTAAGTGTATCTTTTGTTGGGAGTCCAGATAAATGAATCAATACACATACACTTAGGAGAAGGTTTTAGTATATTAATTAACCGACTTTAAAAAAAGATGGGGTTGAAGTCGATTTATTAAACGTAGTTTATAATTTTGTAATATACTTGTTAGACTTCAAACATTAAGGATTTACAGAAGTTAGCAAAACTCAAACTCAAAAGCATTTATTTCAATTAAACCATAATTTGGTACTTTTGAAACGTCAACAAATATGAGATATATAATAGTCTGTCAGTCTGTCCGTCAGTGAAGCTAGGCGCTCGTTCCAAAATGTCGATTCGAGTGGAGAAGAACGAGCAAGAAACTCCATTTGTTACTCTTTAAAAAAAAGCATATCATAGATTTGGTACATTAAAACAAAAAGCAGTCGTTACTTTTAAATGAACGCAAGTTTCAAGAAATGTCTAAAAAGGATTCCTTAGTACTAAAGTGGAAGTTTGAATAAGTCATTTTTAATTTGGATTCCAAAGAAACTCACCTTGACCTGAGAGCTAAATAAATAAATGAAAGCTTTTTCAATTTGGAATAACGTCGTTAGCACGAAGCCTTGAGCAATAAACAGGTTTGAAATAAATAAATTAAAAATTAAAACGGGCCCTCGCTAGACGAACTAGCAAATAATTTTATTTGTTCCCTGAAAGATAAAATTAAATCATCCCACTATTGAGCGGCATCTTACATAAATCTTGTCTGGCTCAATTTGATTTAGTTTAGTCTTTATTACGCAAGACAACTTAAATAACTGTTTTTATCATAAAGAAAAAACTACAGAAAATCCACTGTCAGCTGAGCCGCACTCCTAAGCTTCAAACTACATATATTTTCAGCCGGAATTGTAGAAACAATTCAACCATTTACATTCTTCATACACGTGTGTGTGTGTGTAGGATAAAAGAGGCTCTCGGGTAATATTTCGTGTAGGGTCGGTCTGTCCATCAATTCGTACCTTGATACCGGCACAAAAATAGCAAGGGTTAATAATATTCCCTCGCATAAAGAGACTTATCGTTCCAAATGTACAAACAAAAGGGCTTTTTATTGGGATTCTACGCATTTCCAATATATAAATATCCATTTTTATTTATACTACAGGTAAAATAAACTGCTGGTGGCATTTAAATAAATTGTTTCAGCAAAGTCGTCCGATTTTAAAATCCCGCTGTAATCCTCCGCGGCTTGCCGTCCTTATTTAGGATCCCACATTCCAACAACGTACAAACTACTTACTATCCTCAACACATTTTGCTTTAATCCCACAATACATCATGACCTAAACCTTAAGGACTAACCCCGAGCTGTATCTAGGCCGGAGGTATCATTAATTTTTTCGACCTCAGTACATTTATCACAGAGCGAGGAAAGTGCACTTAACTACTAAAAACTTTTTTAATGGAATGGAAACAGGATAATTTATACGGCTGAGAGTCTAGTAAATATTTTATGCCTAAAATTTAAAACTTTACACATATAAATGTTTTATGTCGTACACTGTTTTATTGTAGCCTGTAGTTTTAAAATATAAACTAAATAAGTAAAAATTTGTTCCTCTTATCTAATGATTAGAGTAATTGGGGGCTCACTGTCCATCTGTACACTTGGAACTAAATCTCATAATTATCATAGAGAGATATATAAGCAGTCATTTCTCAAGTAAGAAAGAAGAGTGTATGTATTTTATAAGCGTAAAGCAGCGGTAGTGACACTTTTATTGCTATGAGTGTGTAAGTTTAAAACTAAGTGAGCGCTACGACGTAGCACGACGTAGCATCTACTACGATGTCGTAGCAACAACAATTTATTTTGTTTTGAGAACATGAGTTTCAATATTTTAATAGAAATAAACATAAATAGATCTATATTAAGGGTATTATATCTACATAAAATGAACTCCTTTAAAATTAATCCTATTACAAAAAATGATGAAAACAAATTACTTTTACTCAGTAAAAGGTATACCAAAATTTTAATAATATGACCTCAGTGCAGGAACATTATGTTACCCTCGTATGACCTTACAGGGTCTAATGACACGCCGTGCGCGAGACTGCACACTTTGTCACGCGCATCGTGTGTTTGTTTCGGTAATGACAGAGTGCGAGCTTGTTTGTTTTTTACCCGAAACTGTGACAGTGTGTCGCGTGTACCGGGTACCCGGCAGCGGGTGGCGGGTGACGGGTAGCGTGCACACGGATACATGGTGAAATTGTGATTTGCACAAATGAGCTTCGCTTTGTGTGCATAATATTCTCGGGATATTTACTCAGTTATTTGTGAGGACGTGCTGTGTTGTGTGACGATCTGTTTATCTGTAGATTTTGTGATTATGTACATTGTAGGTACTTGTTTTATTTATGCTTTAACTTAGTCTGAATATCTTCCGAAATATTGTGGGAATATACTTTTAAAAGTGAACTCGGTCTTACAAATAATAAATAAGGTTTCTGAAATCTGAAAGTTTCAAGTTTCTGTCCAAAAGGGTAATTTACGAAATTAAATCAATTTCATTTCTTAAAATCCATGCAAAGAAAGTATGTCACCAGCCTGAGACAGCATCTCGGGAGACTGCCAAGTAATGGCGGGGAAGTAACATCAAACGCATTCAGAACCAATTCATAAAAGTTTTCCTTGTTCGTGCTGACTCCCATGATACTTGTAAAACCCCACAACTTGTTACATCTTTGCAAAAAAGGCAATTAAAATATAAAAAGGAGGATTTTATGGATACCTGTTTACTTTTTCATCTCTTTTTAAGAAGTTTTCACTTTGTGGTATTAAAACAGTCAATATTAATTTATACACTTGATACATCGGTGTATACTCATCGAATCATTCCGCATTTCAGTCACAGTAGGTCAAAGCTATTGCCCGTCTTATATCAAGTAAATAACTTCATAGAATCTCACCTCCACAACCAGTATCCACTCCCTCAATATAAACACATTATACTTTTTTTTTTATTTATTTATTTATTGAATGGTGAATCAACAGCTACATTACATAGATTTAGCAGAAAAATAGTAACATTGAGCCACTTACAGATTCACACGAATACTGACTTAATAGGTAACAGCTAAGACAAAATTAAAATTATAAATACATTAAAATCAGGCACACAGCAAGAAAATTATTAAAATAAAGAAAAAAAAGGTGAATACATATTTAAAAAATAAAATAAAATAAATAAAAAATCAGACATTAAAAAAATCTCCACTTATCATAGTTCTAGCTTTCCTAAGGTTTGTACAAAAGATATCTATATCATGCTTGCTACTGATGTCGTTAAAAGTACGACAGGCTCGACACAAGAATGAGTTTTGCCTGTAGTTACTATTTGCTACCGGAGCACAAAGAGGTGCGTGCTTCCTAAAGGATTTCGATGGAACATTGAGGGACAACTTTTCAAGGAGTTCAGGGCAGTCAACTCTACCATTCGCTATGGATAGGATGTAAGTAACATCAGCTATCTCGCGACGTTTATAAAGTGGAAGAAAGTGAAATTGTTTACAGAGTTTAATATAGTTATCATACCCAGGCTTATTAGGAATTGCCAAACGAAAGCACAAGAATTTAATGAACTTCCTTTGAATCCTTTCAATTCTCGCAATATATTTATCATATCGGGGATTCCATATTTGCGATCCGTATTCAAGTATGCTTCGCACATATGCACAGTATAGAATTTTGAATGTTTTTGCATTCTTAAATGGGGCTGTCGATCTCATAATAAAACCCAAAGACCTCGATGCTTTTGCAATTATTTTCTCAATATGCTCATCGAACAGGAGTTTCGAATCGTGTACAACACCTAGATCACGAACCGAATAGAGTCTACCAAGCAGATGGCCCTTGAGGTAATATTGGGTGGATACATTGTTTTTCTTTCGACTAAAGGTTACCACAGAGCATTTTACCGGATTAAGATCTAATTTGTTTTGTAAACAATACCCATCCAGTCTACCAAGATCTTCCTGAAGGCGTTTAGCATCCGCCGCTGACCTGATCGTTGTGTAAATTTTCATGTCATCAGCAAAGCAAATAACTTTGCTATGGTGGAAGCAATCGACAATGTCATTCACAAATATCAAAAACAGCAACGGACCAATTAGAGAGCCCTGTGGAACACCGCTGGGTATAGTAACCCAGCCAGACATATAGTTGTTGATAACGACAGCCTGAGATCTCTTATCAATGTACGAAGAGAACCATCTAAGTAAATCACCCCTTATACCGATTTTTTGAAGCTTACGAAGCAGCATACTGTGGTCTATTCTGTCAAAACATTTACTGTAGTCAGTATAGACCACGTCGACCTGGAAGCCTGCATCCATGGACTGGGATAGATAGTCGTTAAAAACAATTAGATTAGAATTTGTAGAACGACCCTTCACGAATCCATGTTGACTGCAGTTGAGGGATTGTTTAATTGCAGAATAAACCTGGGTATACACGACTTTTTCGAAAATTTTAGAATTATACTAAGATGATTTCCCGCGAGAATTTAATTTAAATCATAACTCTCCTTAAATTTATCTTAGATAATTTATTATATCTAGTTAAAGCCGAACAATAAATTACGCAGCCATTATAAGAATACAATTATAGTATTATTTATCTAAGACAAGATAATGAAACGACTAATTTCACGCTCTTATAAAACTGTGAAATGTTTTATGGATTAAAGATGTTATTTATTAGTTAAATAGTAGATTTATCGTAGGGTTTGTAGATAAGGTCCTTTCGTAACACCCTTGTAATACAGTTTCTGTCTGAAAGTTGCTGACGTAGGTCTTACAATTCAGTTGCTGATATTTCAGCCTTGATTTGGAACGTCGACATGTATTTGGGTTTGGTCTGAAATCCCAAAATAACCTAAACGGACAACCGTGAAAACATTCAATCAGATCGCCGATGATTATAGATAAAGATACTTCGACAAAAACGATACCTCCTCGATATTTTTATCGCAAAATTTCTATAACCGTTCTGAGAGGGGGGACATCCTTCTCCAGTTGTGTGAGTAAACGAATGAATGAATTTATTTTTGTCTCAACATATTTTCGGTTTTGCTTATTTACAATACAATTTTGATATGTAAGCATGATTATATAACAACATGCGTCCATAATTATCAAGTTTGCACAATAATTTTTATTGGGTTCCTGAATTAAATGCTTGTAGCGTGGCTAAGCAAAGTCCAATAAATTAAATTTAACCGCACACTACAAGGACACAAGCCGTATAAAGACACGAACAATCGCAGCAACAAATTAATCCTTTTTGGATTATAATGGCTTCACAAGTGCCAAAAGCGTCCACAGCAAAGGACGCGTATGAAAGGGATCCGATATTAATTAAAACTTCAGCTCCCGCGGGCCGCACAGTTACAATTAGTGGGAAACCTCGTACGGCCAGCGGGTTATTGTAAAAGCTGGACAGGCTTCTGCGAATAGATTAGCCCCACGGGTGTCATGAGATTCTACTATCATTTCTCGAGCAAACCAACAGTGTATTAGACCGGTGTGAACCTATTTGTAGCACTGTTACCACAAACCTTTTTAGACACATAACACAGCTTATTGAAGCTTTGAGTATGCTGTAATACAGGCTAAGTTAATCTACCAGTGGCGTGGGAAACGCTATTGAAGTATAATTAATTGTATGCTACAAATGGAAATCCATTTCAGTAATACGTTTTACTAGACAGAGAGAAGAGATATTCGGTGCGATTGCAAAGGAGGAAACCAATTAAGGGCAATAACAAGGGCTCTGAAAGCCTTAATGAAATTGGCAGCACATAAGAAAGCATTCTCTTGTAATACACAAGGAACAAATCTAACTCAATTAACTGGCGGTATTTCCTTCGATCACTCAGATAAGGAAATATTATCAGGAATAAACAAACGGGACAGTCCATGGAAGGTGAAATGTATGTTCACTGTACAAAAGCCTACTTAAAATGAATTCCCGACATTTTATTTATTTCTATTTTCATACAAACTTTTTATCATTACAGTTATAAGTTTCAATTAATTTTCATATAAGAACGCGTATCGAACGCCTGTTTGGAAGGAAATGTTATGTTAGGTGTTTAACAAGCACTTAAATTTATTTATTTAATAGTAGGTGTATGTATGTACATGCACTGGTAAGCTCGGCAAGTAAACCCTAACGGAGCGTGTAGGTCCCACAGGCCCACTGCTCGCGTTATAGCAAAGCGGAGATTTTCACACTGCCTGGTATATCTAGAGGTAGTACAATGAGTAGCAGGGTTAATTTCAAAGATGACTTGCTGGTTGTTTGCGGTTCTACTAAGATTTTATTGTAAGGGAACTTGTTCACTGAGCACCGACATGCGGCGGTCCAGTATGTATTCGAGCTGTTTCCTTGTTCAGGAAGAGTTTTGTCGAAAAAATAAAACATGAAACTATTCTTGTATTTATGATGTTAAGATTTTATACACAAAAGTTTATGTATTGGGTAGGAAGTATTGTTGGGAAGAATAGTAAATTTCGAACAGATTGCGACCCTACCTAGTTGAGAGTGGCAATAAATCGCCTCACAAATATATAAATTCCGCTTACTTTACAACAAAACACGGTCGTAAAGTATCTTACGTAAAAAAGCAATCACAATTTCACCAACGATTTACTGTCCAATATCGGATTTACTAGAATTTTATTTGAGAATACGCGGCAGCTAGTTGTTACGCAGTCGCTCGGTAACAATCGTTTCATGGGCGTGAAATGGTCAATTGTATCCGAGCGTCGTGGCGCGCCCTCACGCGCTCGGCGTGAGAGCCTGCCGGCGCCCGGGGACGGTACAATGTACAGATGCCGCTTCTGTTTTATATATGGCGGTGATACGAAGGGGACATTGTCTTACATTATCAAATGGTGGTAAAGGTAGTGTAAAGTATTACAAAAATAATATGTTTTAACCAACGTACACAAACCTAATGTTATGAGGTTCGACTGTAAGATTTCGTACCTTTTTTTTTTTATGGGGGGAAAATCATCGAATGAGCAGTCATTCGATGATTTTTCCCGCCTGGGTGAGGCGGAAGGGAGTGTCAGACTCTTACTGACTAAAACCACCCCGTTCCTTCTCCTGCACGTCGAGCCGGAGCCCCGGTTACCCGTTAGGTTCTCCGCGACTCCGAATCGGCATCGGCCCTATTGGGCCCCATCTGTGGTGGTCTGATGGCTCTTTGAGGCGCGCGCGGAACGCGACGCGCCGTACGCTCGGGTCTGTTTCTGGTCGGACGGGGAGCCACCCATGCTCGCCGTCCGCAGGCCCGCGCTTACGGTGGCCGGAGATCGTCCCGCGATCCCCGACGCCCGGTGTGTCATTCGCGATGGCTGGGTTGCGAGGAGGCAGCGCTTCGCTGCCTCACGCGTCCCGCCTCCTCCTTAGCTAGCATGACTGCTTCGCAAAAGGAGGAGACGGCATCCCAATCCCCCTCGCTCTGCATCATGGCCTGCACTAGGCCCGGACGCGAGAGGTCGCCATCGCCGATCACTTCCCTGAGGACACGGCGGTGGTCAGCCCACGCAGGGCATTCCGCTACAGTGTGTTCCTACCGTGTCCTCAGGGCGGTCCTCGCAGTGATGACACCCGGGCGTTTCCTCCCGCCCCATCAGACACAGGTACCTCCCGAAACTTCCATGTCCGGTGAGGACCTGCGTCAGGCGGTAGGTGAGGACGCCGTAGCGTCTCTCAAGGCACTCCTCAAAGAGGGGACTTACCGCTGCGATGGCAGCGAGCTCATCCCGCCACGCACCTATTTGGCGCGGCAGCGGGGTTTCGCCCCGGCGACGTGCCTCCGCGCGCATGCTGTACACGCGCGCGAGCACCTTCGCCTCCAGATCCCACGGCGGTAATCCGGCAAGGAGGTTCGCCGACTCCCCAGAGATCGTGCGGTATCCGCGGATCATTCGGATCGCCATGACCCTCTGTGCCATGAGCAGCGTCCGAGCGGGACGCCGCAACAGGTTTGGCGCCCAAACAGGGGCGCCGTAGAGGGCCATGGACCGCACGACCCCGGCGTATAACCTCCGGCAAGAGGCGTTTGGCCCCCCGAGGTTGGGGAGGATGCGTTTAAACGCAGCCTCCGTCCTCTCCAACTTTGGAGCCAAACGTCGGAAGTGTTCTATGAAGTTCCACCGACTGTCGAGGACGAGTCCTAGGTACTTCATCGTCGTCTCGACGTCGATGGTAACTCCTCCCGCCATTATTTGGGATCCACCCAGAGGTGGCGCGTTCCCGCGGCCATGAAAACACATGGCCTCGGACTTGTGGAGCGCCACCTCGAGTCCCAACTGCCGGATTCTCTCAACGACTGTCGCAACCGCTGTCGCCATTAGATCGGCCGCCGCCTGGTGCGACCTCCCGTTTCGCTTTTTCGTACCTTTCGTATTTCGTCGTAAGATTTCGTACCTTAGAATGAGACGACAGATGTTTCATGCCACTCGCACACGTCTCAGTCTTTGAAAATTTTAAGAACGTGTCTAACATTGCCTACCTTAGTATTAAAATAAACACATACTGCTGGCTTCCATTAGCTACAATATCGAACTTGGTCAGCAATATTTAGCGTGAATCAAATCGAAATAAATTCATCACCGTATAGAGTTTTAAACAATGGTGTCGAGGTAGGTATGTCCCGAGTTACGCGAGTGTATGAGTGTGTGTGTACGAGTTAGCGAGTGTCGTTCAATAAGCGTGTGTTTGTCTGTTTGTTCGCAGACGGCTGTGCAAAGCGCCGGAAACGCCGCGACAACCGCGCGCCTCGATTCCTATAGTTTTTTTGTGCTCTAAGTTAAAAGATAAAGCGGGAAAATATGATACCTATGCAAATGAGTTCTTGAGTGAGGTATCATTTGAAACTGAACCCAATTGGAAGTCGGTATTAGTAACGGATATGTACTTTTCTTTTTTCTGATTCGGACTCAGTCATCTAGATTCAAACTTAAACCAGACAAATTATTTTATACATTTCCAACCTTATTTGAAATGAACACTAAATAATCGATCCTGTGATCATTCTGCTTTGTAGTCGTGAGTCACTCGACACTTTAATCGCTTTAATCTGCAACTCACGGAGCGTCCACAAGGGCTAGTTAAAGGCAAACCAGAGCGTATCCTGCAACATAGTTGCAGGCGTTTGTTCTGCGTTCATTGTTCTGCAGCGCTTTGTTCAGCTGAAGTTAGCGATGCAGCGGCTATGAGAGCAGGCGCCTTGTTATTGTGTGCGCTTCATGATTGGCTTCGTTTGTCGGCTGATCGAGTTAGTGTAGCACTAAGTTGCATGATACATACTCTCTGTGGAAGGAGGAACAATCATGTACTGTTCAATAGGTGTTGTTTGGTTGGGTTGGTGACATAAGGCGTTGTCATAATAGTGTATTCAACAATATAATAATGCCCTGGATTTTACTCATTCATTTATACACGACGTGGGTGGTTCACAAGAATCAGAAGTAATGTTTCCGCGAATATATTAGAATTACAAATTATTTCGTGTCAAATGTAGGTAACTCGGAACATAATTCACAGCGCTTAGCTGTGAATTATAATAAATCTAAAATTAACACGATTAAAATAATTCACAAACGTTTTTGTTATAATATTAATGTTTTACACGTAAAGGTTAGGCACAGGCGTGGCAATAAATAATAGGTTCCATAATAAAGTACTATTAAATTAGAGCTATTAGACTGTGAATATACCTGCCTCATACAAATGATTTAGTCTACAAATTGTATACATTAGAGGTACGATGTGAATATAAAATTATTATATAACCAACAAATAAATGAGTACAATAATATATAACACTGTAGATATTAAACCATGTGTTTAATATCACTGCAGATGGAACCTAGACAGTCAGAAATGGACATTTACAACTGCATTTTTATAAATTAAAATGTCAACTAGTAAAACTAGAAAAAAATCATTTGAAAAACTTAGATTAGATAAAATGATGTCCTAATTTATCTATAGCTCAATTCTCTAGTCATGCTATATTTTTGAACCTAGACTATATTTCATCAGCTTTGGAACGATAACAATGTAAGTAACTGTGGCGAGTAAATGAAAACTCCACCAAATATACCGCCGACATAAAAGTAATTATTTTAATGTTTTTTTTATCATTCTCTATTCGCTCTGTGAATAAGTGGCCCATTCTTTGTGGTTTAGCAATTTTTCTACTTTTTAGTTTTCTTTTATGGTTTTAATATTTAATTTTAATTGTATGTCGTCTCATATCAATGTTACATCATCAATATGCATGGGAAAAAGAAAAAAAAATCTTTAAATTAATATCCGTCGCAGTGATTTTCCTTATGGTCCCGTTTTCCAGCATAATGCAGCGGTCTCTTGAGGCAAGCCATCTGATATCTGGGGACCTGCAGAAATAGGTCACAGCATACGTTATACTCAAATGTAAAATAAAGCTAAGCTCCGTTTTATTAAACTTTTTCTAATGTGCAAATTATATTACTTCTCGCATACATTTCATTTTCAACATAAAGTTTCGTTTATTCGAGACCGAAATAATACAGAAATGTAATAAATTTAACTTTTCTGTTTTAAATTATTTTCATCTATTCATGTTATATTTTTAATTACTCACTAAGTTTGAACATAGAACGAACCTTTATGAAGTGAATTATGGAACTGGCAACATTCTACTTTTGAATTGTAGAATGATAAATCAACATGCAGTTGAAGGAAAAAATAACATTGAAATGTGGCGCGAAAATGATAACAGAGAGAGCCCGACTGTCGGCGGAACATCACGAACTGAGACAAAAAGTGTTCATGAGCTTTTGTTTCAATACCACCTTCATTATTTTATACAGCTCTGGGTTCCAGCAAAGGTAAGCCTGCAGCGCTCTACTTTAATTTTTATAGCTTCGTTACTTAAAGTACATTCTGCTTAGCATTTCTTTCATTTCTTCTTTGCTACGTGACATTTTGTTACTTAGTATCTAGACGATCTTAAAGTTGACTAAGATAAATCTACGCTTAGTTATTCATGACTTACAAAAACTGGTCCAGTTACTAAACTTAATTTGGTTTTATATTAAACGTTAAGTTATTCAAAAAGACTTTATATATGTAGACTAGTAATTTATGATTTACAGGAGAATGGTCAGTCAGAAACGTATGATAATCACAGCAATGAAAAACTTCACTAAACTATATCCAAGCAACTTCCTCAAGTTAAATGTCTAAATTTGATTCAGTGTAACAAACAACCAGGACAAAATAAACGCTGTACATGAAACTACTAATAACAGAGTTATCCCAGTCGGTAATTGTTAGCAAAAACGAAGTTTGCTTTGTAAGCGTCCATCTTGCGCACAAAGTGTAGCCTTCTAACGCAAGCGTCCGGTAGCGGTAACCTTGTTATAAAATAAATTATAAAACTTTAATACAAAACTGTTTTAACAAGTGATTATAAAGGAGCGCTTACTACGAGACCTGTAAGTTATACAGCCCTCGCTAATTAATTTACTTTGAGACAACAACTTCCCATCTCTACAGTCTCAGTCTCATAATTTCATCTTCTTGATCACTAATCAAAATCAAATGTTTAGAGGATGTAAAGTGGAGGGCAATCAAGGAAAATTTGCACAGAATTATGACGTGCTGACGACTAAATCAGATTGAGTGAGCAAATTTTGAGAAGCCACTCTTACAATGAACTGATCTGACGCTGCAGATTTTTGTCAACTTTTGTCTATTTTTTTAGGAACCCTGGAAGGTTCCTAAAAAAATATTTAATGAAAAACGATACCAAGTAGTATCAAACACGTTCATGTCGAATGACTCCGAGCGGTACATGGAACATTTACGCATACACCGACAAAGTATCAATTTAAAGCCGTAATGTGGCGCGAAATGCAATCACACGAGCTCTTGTATCAAACTGACGATGTTAATTGATAATTTCATTATGAAACCATTTATTACCATCGTCGTTTTCATATTTCATTTCTTTCATAAACTTTTCTTTCGAGTAACCTCATTTCACATTTCAAAGTTGAAAGTTATTAATAATTCCGAGTCATACGCGGCGTTTCATTAAAGAAATCTTAAAATATATGGATAAAAGAAGTATTACGTTATTATATTTTCTTTTCCTGAATATGTATTTTTATTATATAATCGTATAATCACGAACCCAACAAGGGTACAACCTCATAATTCCTGCTTCCTTCCTCAAAAACAAAATACAAAAAAATATAATGAAAGCTCTCGAAATATATCATTTTTGTAGGAGAATGTAGCTTATCTACGTAATAAATCATTGTACAAGGAAAACTAAACACGCCTCACATGAGCACACGACTGTGCGTATCTCTGCCGCGGCGGCGCTTTCAATTTGTTCTCAAGTAAGCTGATCCCAATCAGACACGGAAATATATACGGCGGAATTATCTTCCTACTAGCTACATATTGATTAAATTATGCTTAAAATTGATACTACTAATTAATGCATTGAAATATTGCTTTTTGATGGCCCATGTCATTGTTCGGACATAATTATTATCATATTTAATAATTGGATATTAAAATACCGCTACAAATTGATTAAATTACTGATACCGAAATCCTGAATGTAACATAAATTTAAATTAAATACACCAAAATTTTACAAAATGTTGTTCGAAAATACCGTAACACAATATAGCTAATAAAGTGTCGTTATCAAAGTGAGGGTGTTTCGCAAAGTGAACGCTGCATTTTCATAATAGGTGCAATTTGGTGCCGAGCGGGGGCGCGGGGGCGCGGGGGCGCGGGCCGGGGGCGCGATCTAGCCACTTTATGTACGTAACGTGTGATTCTTCCGCCTCATAATGTAAAAGAAAATCGAGGTGCGATGTTTTGTTCTCTTGTATTTTTAAGCTTTACATTTTGGCTCACGTTTTACGAATTTTTATCGTGAGACCCGTATGCTTGAGTGCGGAATAAATTAAGTACAGCTCGTAAATATTTTAGACTTTTAAGTGGCTGAAATTGTTTTATTTTTATGTTGGCTCCTGATGGAATAGTTTAGTAGTCCTCCGGCGCTACTAGTTAGAATTATTGAAAGTCAACACAGACATACGAGTATACAACATCTTATATTTTACATTTTACAGAAGCTTTTCGTTGGTATTTGTTAATAGAAAAGTTAATTTACGTAATTGTACAGAAAATGTGAATGTGGATAATAAATGAAAATGGAGCGGTCGGTTGGTAACAGATATAATAAACTCAATGTACTGGTATATTTAAAACGAAATAGGTACTGTTTTCAAACAAGCTATTGCATTTTATATCATTGACCCATTTACATGTAACAAAGGAGAAAAGTCTCCAAACTATTATTAAAAATATCACCAACCTTTCCACTATTTAATATTATTCAGTTAGTACCAGTTATAACCAGATTCTGTCCAAAGCAACGAGTCAAAAATTCAAATGTCAAGCGTCCGCGCCTTACCCTAGATTATTAAGTAATCATTGGAATCTGGCAGGACTAATATTGAAATCATAAATTCTCTTTATGTCTACGAAAAAGGTTAACGAGTGCTTTATAGCAGTTTTGGGGCTAGTCTGCTTAAAAGGGTTCTTAAGGGTTTAGAGGATAACCTTTGAGCAAAAGAAATCTACGAAAATGGTGTTATTCAAATGAAAGGTTTTGATCTAGGTTTATAATAGGCCAACAACAAGATACCTATTTTCAAAATGGAATTATACCGAATGAGCAGTAAACTGGATAGAAGATAAGGTATTTTGGAGCCTTAATAATAATAGCGCGTTTCTTCAATGAATACATTTGTAATTAATTTTCTCAAACATAACAGAGGCTGTGTGATACGTGCCGGTGAGCCCTTGTCTTCATCGAATCTTCATTAAAATAACACGCAACTAGCAGAGCTGTTCAATTTAGAAGGAACACGCCGGGAACTGTGTACTACGGTACAAATTTATGAAGGTGTTCGTGAAACTGCCACAATGGCCGCCCCGACCACCACGGACCCTTTTTTTATTTGTAACTGTATTGTTTCACTTGTTCCCTGTTTGGTGTATCGCTTAACTTTTCCACTTTAACGGTTACGGATAGCTGTTGTTAAATGTGTGTCGGAACTTTTACAATAGGTTGGGGAACCACTTCTGAATAGGTACTTTTTTTTGTTAAAACCGTCGATGTTTTGGATATTGTTATCAATCTTCTTTAATACAGAGAAGGTAGAGTCTTCATTTTGACTCAGTGTTCCGGTGTTTTCATGGTTGTATCTACTGTACATCCTGGCTTTTGGGAGGTTGTGGCGGGCTTATCCCATTAAAGTCTTCATTTTGAATGTACCCGATTTGAGTAAAAAATGTGATACGACTAATTTTACGTATAATCGGTTTGAACTTAGTTAATTAAGCTGAGATTATGGCAGGCGCCGAAGCCGAAACCGGGATAGAGACCGAGGCCGAGGTAGAACCGACACCGTGACTCAGACTGACACATAGACCGATACCGAGACCGAGTTCATATTAGTTATAAAGATAATACAAGCGTACGGCGTTAGGTGCCATCCAGCGTTAAGTGACTTTCCCTTATATTACCGTTTAAAACTGATAACAAGGACCAAGCCGTTACCTAGACCGGAACCAAGACTGAGACCAAAACCAAGATCGAGATCTAGAGGGAGACCGAGGCGAAGGCCCTGACCGAGACCAAAAGTAAGACTAAGCAAGAAGACAAAACCATGAAAGAGACCGAGACAGACACCCAGACTCAGACCAAGATGAATTCTGAGACTAAGATAAAGAGTGAGACTAAGACTGAACGAACGTTTGCAAATAATACTCTCAAATAGCATCTAATAACAAGTTTTAGTGACGATTACCCAGAAAAACTGGAATTTGGGTTCTTCATCGAAAACATTCATAAATTATAAACAACAGCCATAACTCACTCCAGCGAAAGACAATTTATATGTTCGCTGTCTGCTGTGACGTCATACATCTTACTTGCTTTTAGTTTACACTACGTTATGCATGTGTGTGTACATTACAGTTAGAACACCCTGTATTGCTCTACAGCATGTCCCTAATGGAATGGCGTTATAGAATCTGAAAAGTTTTGTTCTCCTTGTAGCTGAGGTATGCAGTTTTCACTTTCATCTTGTACCTTGATGTTTGTTTTTAATTTTGCATGAGCACTAATACCTATAAAAATGTTGACTATTGGGTTAAAGAATAATTACAATGTCAATTTAATTTTAATCTAATAAAATCTTTTTAGGTTAAACATATTCCGTCTTATTACAAAAGTTCGACTCAGTACTGGTTTAAACCCGGACTATAAGATCTAGGTTTGTTACGGTATTAAAGCTAGTACCAGGACTAAAATTTGTTCCAATTATAAAACTAAGACTATTCGGGGATCAGCTAGTACCAAAGAAAGTCCATAGTCCCACAGATAAAAACATAAGTAGCATTCTTTCATTCGTTCACTCAGGATCCACTTGAAGCAACGTTCCGTTCGTCTAAATATTGTTATTACAATAATGAAATGCTTAAATAATTATGTATCAACACAAAATTATATCATAAATTGTTTTTTGTTTGTGTTACTATATTGTGAACAAGCACAATTTGTATTTGACGAGCTTTTTGTAACCAAGTTGTCATATTTTTTAACACCTCTAGAGTGAAATGGAGCGACTTATAAGAAGGCAGCAGAGCATGAATCACGAAACAAATATTGAGTCTTTTTTTATTATATAGATATTATTGTTTATTGTGACTGACTGGAAATGGAACAACAACTGTACTTATATCGAAAGTCTTCGTCATTCAAGTCAAAGGGTTTTACACGATGGCGATGTCTGTACGATCGGCGAGACGTCTCTAACATGTCCAAATCTTCCAAATCTTTTAAATCCATAACATCAATCGGTTCAATATCCATTTTACAATTATAATAATATAGAAGATACGCGTAAATATTTCTGATAACTAACCTCAAATAACTTTAGTACCGAAGTTAAACTAGGGGTCTCGGCGGATTAATTTTAGTACCATAGATAGTTCCGGAACTAGTGATAAACTTTGTTTTATAATAACGTTTTATTTAGTCAATAGATCGGGTTTTGTAATAAGACGGATTAACTTCATTAATTCACTTAGTCAACATTAGCCACAGAACTCCACTTGAAATGAAACTTAGTACGAAAATTCTTGTTCAGTGTTCACTTGACAATACACAGGGTCGAGTATTCTCCAATATTATTACAAAGTACGTTTTGTTCGTACAGTTATTTTCAACAAAATAGTTGAGCAACTTGTAAAATGATATCGCCTTACCAAAAGACGGAACCCACTGGGAACACCTGAGCTTTATTCTATATTGATAACAGCCGTAATTAAACTTTGCTAATTAAAACGTATGGGATTTTGTTACACAAACAACTTTGTCTTTACAGGAGCAAGTATTTGGGACATTATACGAGTTCTCGTTAACAGATAATGATAATATTAATTTGATCTTTTGTTCAAATGCCAGATAAACAGAGAGTTTTGTTACTAAAGACGGATTTTGGTTGCTGGAAAATGGTATTTCAATTAATTTTATTACGTGAATGTTAACAATGTATGTAAGAAGTTTATTCAGCTTTGAATTTTTCATGAAATTACACATCGGTTGCTACTTCGAAGAATTTAAAGGCCAGAGATCTAATTATGTCAGTGAAAATAAATAAAAAATAATAAGTTCACGTAAACCAGCTCCGAGATTTCATAAATAACCATCAGTAAGGTCAGAATGATTAGAACAACACTTGAAAAGTCTAGAATTTTCTAACAAAATGACAGCTACAGCTACAGTGGATATTTTTCTTGATTAAGTTTCGAAATGAGACTGTTGCTCTCCAACTTCTTCACCGTTAAATATTAGAAGGGAGTCAGTGGCTTCTCGTCTAAATTTATGAAGACTATTACGAGTGCATCCTCAAGTGTTCGGACAGCGGCGGTGCACGGCCCATAAACTGATGCAAATGGTGCATAAATCTGAACGTGGCATTAGAACCTGCACTTAAACTAAGACCCACTTTCACTGATGTTAAACTAACTTTATGGAGCTCTGGTTCATATCGAAGTAGTACAATAAAAGTATTTGTATGCATCTGAACATTTTTTTTTCAATGTTAAATATTATTTCTCTACGGACTCTTGGCCCGTGCTCTTCTCATACATTTTTTTTATAATACTTCCGTTCAATATTTACAAAGTATATACCTATGATACACTACAATTAACCACATTTATAATTATTACTACAAGAATACATTACATAATAATTAACTACTATCTATTTATTAGGTATATTGTTTCAATCGGTGGTGCTGTGTGTTGGGTTGTTCCGTTCCCAATAAAAAGGCTAACCGAACACACACGTCATACTCGCGAACGAGTGCCTTCTGCTGGGTGACGTCGGCTCTCCCATCATGTTGGAGGGCTGATTTCGTAGACCGTCGAAATAGATGTAAAAAAAATACTTAAACATTTAACTAGAAAAACCAGTTATAATCCTCAGAATGTTTTTTTCTAGTAAACGTACTCTTATGTAAACTTGTTGTGAACAAATATAATTATATTTGTGGCGAAGTGGTCGTTAAACTAAATACAAACAGATGTATGTACCTACATACCAGTGTAGTACGTACAACTGTAAACAGATTTACCGAGCTGTGGCATTTATTCAACGGCTCGCACTATCAACCACTTGATCTAGCTTAATTGGGTGGTTACAGTCAAGGGTAATTCCAAATGCGGTTATATAAATTTTATTACCTCCCTAATGTGTATTTTGTCAATAGTTTTTAGCTCACGAATGCAAAAACAGAGTTGATTTATGAATGTTCTTGAATACCGCTACGAAAACTGAAGATGTAGTTTTTACTTGGCACACATTTTATCATTTCTCAATCCTGAAAGTAATCTTTTGAAAAATCTACTTTAAAATTTAATCTGAATAAAATTACGCGGAATTATCCAAACATTTTGTATTCTATCTAATCCTACTGCATTTTAAAATGGAAAACTTTCAAATATTTCCTGGTCCGACAACAAATAGTGTACATTTCTGTAGTTTTTTAAAACTGTGGTATCCTATTTAAACTTTGAAGTCTGCGGAAACTGAAACATGTTGAGATTCTCGACTTTAAGGAAATGTTCGTTAAGACAGTCAGCCGCCGCACCGTGTCCATGTACAATGCTAACATCGCTGTACATTCATAGCAGCGAGATGTTATTACTGTGACGGTTAAGTCGGTGCACAAAGTCGGGAGTTTATTTAAAACAAAATGAAACTGAAAACGGGAATCTTTTGAGAAAAATATATTAAAGAGAATAGATAAATTCTATTTTAATTGTTCCAGTGATCTAATGGAGTGCATAGTGATAGCATCTCTATATTCTAGAGGTAAGAATAATAGTCTTCAAAGGTGTTCTAAAAGATGTTAAAAAACATTTCAAAAATTCAGCTTTCTATACATAGCATGTAACCAAGCTGACACAAATCTTTAGCACAATGGACAATCAAAGCAGTGAAATCGCAGCGGACACGGTGGTCGGTGCGACGCGAAACTGATGGCACCAGGTGTAGTGCACACCAACGTTACTATTCATAATATTCTGGAACTAAATTGTTCTACGTCACACAAAAAAAAACTTGAAAGTCCTATTGAAAAGGAGCGCTATTACATGTGCGAAGACGAACCGTCGCTCACACACATGTCATGTACTTATGTTTTCTTAACATTCGCCGATTATTTTGACGAGAACATTATTTATTTGTCGTTCTGTTGTGTCACAAACGTGCTTAATCTACCGTAAACTTATGATTGATGTCTACATCGACGAGTTAATGACTGTAAAATCCATTTTCTTTAAACTCTAAGTTGTTACTGTACCATTGAATTCCTTTAGGAAAAGAGAACAGACACAATTTTTCAAATGCCACTTGAACGGACCAACTTAACCAATTAAAGCCAGACGTTCTTAAATGCAAGATTAATTTGTATTCTCAACTCTCATTACCCTCGAGCGATCTGGAAAGTTCCAGAGATAGTTTACCAATAGGAACTTGGACAGAAGAAACAACTAAAGTACTCGTACGACAGACAACTTGTGTTGGACGCAGCGCTGTCGGGCCGTAATTTAGGAAATAACTAGTAACATTGTTATTCTAGTAGTTAGTCTAACATTCCAGGATTCAAACGTGTTCAATGCACCTTTTTTTTGAAAATCTGTTTTAGTGAACATTATTTTGTATTCATGAAAGTATTTGAAGTAGTAAGTAGACTTAGTGGGGTTTAATAAATAGTGGTTGGTAGCTTCTTAAAATGGTTCCTTGCTACGATAGTTTCTTGCTTGTTGTTGCTAAGATAGTGTAGTATGAGTCGGGCGACCGTATCGCCAGTGAATGTAAATCGCACGCAATTATCGCAGGCACAAGTTTCCTGTAAGTTCGCCCGGCAATTTTATTGCCTAGTTGGATCTATCGGGTTACCTTAGAGAGGGCTATGAGAAAAGAGATTTTGTAGCCTTTGAGTAGTCCAAGTAGAGTACGTATTAGAATTTGGCAATGCATGAGATATTGGTAAGTAGGTACCTACTTAACGAAACAATAGGCTTACAATGATGCTGTTTCACTGTTCTATAGACAAAGATAAAATTTTTATTTATTTGCAAAAACACGTGTAAGTAATAATACACCATAAAACGCATATTATTAGGTCGTACACATGAATAGTAAGAGTAATGAGCATACCTCTAGTATCAACATGTTTGACCATTACTGGTGTAAAAATGTGGAATACAATAATAATATCTAATAATAATTTCATTTTCATTTGAGATATTCCTATAGGACTGCTCAACAATTGATAGTCATCAATAAAAATTACAAAAAAATACTCACAAACACTTGTCTTTTACAAAGTCATGAACATTACAATAGCATTTAGTAATCAATAATTTTTTAATGCTTTTTCGAATTGGTTTAAATTTAATTGATTATTTTTTTTTATTTCGAATTTTGTAATAAATTGTACGAGATGTAATGAAGCATATGTATCATGCTTTTGTGCAATAGTGCTGTTTTTAATGAGTAAAAATAAAATCGATTGTTATCACTTCAATTTCGTTTTAATTTATCAGCTACAGTGGGAAATATGTGGTAGTTTCTAATAAACAGTGCTAGGTACTTCTTTGATATTATAGAGTGAGAGTAATTTTATGCATAATAAATAATGATTTACAAATCTCCGAACTCTGTATACGGAAACAAGGCTCTTACGTACCGCTTATGACGTCTTTGTTTGTCGAGTTATCCCAAAATATTATGTAATATCTCAGAGCAAACTCTAAAAGACCGTGATACGAGATAGAAAGTTGTGAGTCGATGTTAATTATTGAACCTAGGTTATACAGGACATACGATAAACTACTAATTTTTTTCACTAGAATTTTCTCGTGTCTTGTTAGACTGATACTAGAATAAATATCAAATTATTTTGAACTTCAAAGATAAAACAAAACTATAAATCTAAATTCATAAGGCCTTAATTTAAAACGAGTAGGCGTGGGCGATTTCCGCCATCTGCCTGGCCACAAACAGAGACTGGACAGAGCCTGTTCTGTCTCGAGGAAACTTTTCAATTTACAAGAATATTCTGCGACCGGGTTTTTGTCGCAACTAGAATAAAGCAGATCTCCATGCTTTGTACGAGAGACATCTCATTGATTTCTGATTTATTCGCTTCTCAAGTTGTTGTATTGTATTGTCGCTTGTATTTCTTGGCGTGAGGTTTATAAATAAATAAATATATTTTCAAGTGACGTTGAGATGGGTACAAATAAACGAAGATGTTTTGTGAAGTGAGTACTCTTGTTAAATACACCGATAAATATTATTGAGCAGCTCTTGAAGAATATACTTTACGTCGTACGTTTTTGCAGACCTTCTATTAATACGTATTGTTACTGTTCTATAAGAGTCTTATATGATTATAAATATCTTTCTTTCAAATTAACGTTGCCCCACGCTAAAATATTCTCCTACATCGTGAGTGCGTTTACAAACATAGAGGTATGAGTTTACATACACATGACACCCAGACCCGGAACAACAATTTGTGGATCACACGAGGAGTTGCTCGTGAGGGAATCGTACCCGTGACGCATTGCTTCGCAGCCAGTCACCCAGCCACTGCACTCTTATTAAACTTTAATTTAAAAGTATACAAATGTATACGATTACGTGATTAATAATCACAATAAAAACATAACGTCGATATTGAAGCTAAGTTTAAAATAGCTAATAGATGGGCTGCACCCTACTGCAGCGGCCATTAGTAGAGCAACATAAAACAATTAATTAGCTGACACTAACAGATTGCCTGGCTCGACAACCACCTGCTACTAAATACGTTTTATAGTCAAAGTTCTTATTTCGTTTGTAGATTATTTCGTATTGTTGGCGAGTTTGGAAAGAAATATTTATTGGTGTTATATTACTATATCGATTCAGACTCCTGATAGTCTTTACTATGATAGTCAACAGTCTAATTTAAATTAAGTTTTTTAATCTTATCTTATAATATCTTCTGATTTATTACGTTGCGGGACCCAAAACAGTTAGTCATATCTCTGGGATACAGTGTTCCGGTGTTTTCATGGTTGTATCTACTGTAGATCCTGGCTTACAGGAGTTGTAGCGCTTTTGGAAGGTAGTGGTGGGTTTGTCTCATAAAAAAGTCTTAATTATATGTGGTATTGGCCTTGATAGCCTGTAATGTGAAGGGTAGATGGTATCAATAGTAAAGTTTGAATAAATCAATCTTATTGACGAAAAGCTAGGAGCTGAACGCCAGACATTAAAATCATGATGCCTACACAAATCATCTTCTATATCGAGGATCCTTCGAGAATGAAAAATGAATAAATTACAGATAAGTATTTCCGAACCAATATGACCTTCAAACCTTCAAGAAAAGAGAGTATTTCTTTTTAAAAAGCCGATAACGCACCTGTGACTCCTCTGGTGTTGCGGGTGTCCATGACCGGCGCTGATCGCTTACAATCAGGTGATCCGTCTGCTCGTTTGTCTCCAATTCCATAAAAAAGTTCAGAGCTCAACTGAGGCTGATTAATAGAATACAATTTAAAAATGACTTAAATACTGCTAAACTTTCGCAGATGGATTTTCCAAATTGTACATTAATTAATATACTTCCAATTGACCGACTGGTGAACTGGAAAAACAAGGGAGGATCGTTGAGGAGGGCCCGCTCCTTTGTTGTTCTAATTAATGGGCGGTAATGGATAATTATCATTAACACAATCTTACTAATAATACGTACAGTACAACATACGTATAGTAAATATTAATTTTAGACCTAATTTATGTCGTATATTTACCTTAAGTCATTGAATTTCGTATGTAGGTATAGTATTTTACATATGGACTTCGATTAACTTGTTATATTTGATTAATGTCCAAATACTGAAAGGTTTTTCAATTTTAAGTAGGTATAGTTCTGTAACTAAACATTTTGTGTAAAATGACAGAAATGGCGCGATATATAAACAACTTAAAACAGTTTATTGCTTAATACCTAAATGTCTAACTATACAATATAGATAACTTCTTTAAAGGGTTTAACAGGGTATATGCCTAATTTTTATTTTTATGTTCGTCTGGTATTTTAAATCATTAGATATTTATTTTTTATTTTCTTACAGAAACGAATACTTTCGACGATATATTGATTTGAAATGTCGCGTGACGTCACTTCTCTGTACATTTTATATGTAGAAATAACGTTTTAGCCCCCACTCCTAAACTTTGATTCGTTTTAACTAAGTATTGTTTAATTATACGACAAAATAAAAAATACGTGTCCAATATTTTTTCATTACCTAACTTACGGGCTAATTATATTTTTAATTTTCATACCCTGTCAACATCCCTATTAAGGACCTTTTAAGTAAATAATAATTCTAGAAAACTGTATTCCGAACAGAGTACTTTTCCAGGCCCTCTTTATCGTGCTTATAATCACATTCATATTATTCATATTCATATCTTTATTTGCATTCCATAATATTTCTTAAGATGTTACATTGGCTTAAAGCTAGGAGACAATTATAGACCCTGTCGGGCACAGCAAAATACAAAGCTGAAATGTCAAAATTCAATTCAATTAATAACATTTCAATAATTATTAAAATAAATGGGTCTTAGTAATAAGTAACATTAAATAAAATTTAGTCCAGTTAGTGATGCATCAAGTCAACAATTTTTCAAACAAATAAAAACAATAAAATTTAAATAATCATATCACACGTAGCATCCAGTCACAATGAATCAATGGAGATAGCCTAATACTAAAAATAATTTTATTATGAATCAATACCCTCTTGTCGATTCACTTACACTCGAGTGTTAAATTATTGACAGTTCCGGCGAAGTGTTGTTGTTTACTAGGAAAACAAAATATTACGACAATATTTTTTATCATAATAATTTACGATCATGAGATTCCGCGTTACGTGTCAAATTACGTTTAACTCGTCGAGTATCGGTTTGGTAGACACAATTATAGGACAATAGGTTGCGGTCACCGGTGACCGCTTGGTGTTTGACAGTTTAATAAACTAAAATATTCGGATATTTCTGCGAAAAAAACTTGTAAATGATTTATTCCGATAATATTTAAGAGTTCCTGGAATTTTGTGTTGAATGAAATTTGACGTCACTCATGCTTGCAATAATGTTTAAACACTTTCCTGTGGGTGCTGGAATATTTACAGTAATAATATTATATTTATTTAACACAAATTATTTGTTAAATTACTTTACGTTTTTACGCAGGCTATCTTTATTTTACTGTATACCTTTTATAATATTTAATCTCATCATAACTTCGAATGATCATCCATTTTGCCTTATCATTTGGAGTTTCTTGCTCGTTCTTTTCTATATGAATCTGCACCTTGGAATTGATTAAACAAACAGCTTCATTTTAATTTTTTTTTAAATTTGATGGGGCGACGTTTGACTACTATCTCGCCTGGTGGTAAGTGATGATGCGGTCTACGATGGAGCACGTCGTCCCATAAGCAACCTATTCACTCGGGCCTTGAAGACACCCAGGTATCCTAAAGAATTCCAGTCTTTAGCAGTACGTACAAGGAAGCTTGAAGCGAAGCGCTTCGTGCGTGTGGGTGGAACATCTACCATGAATCGGTGACGCTTGGCCGATTGTCTTGTGGTACGATGATGGAAAGGACTAGGGGGAATCAAGTTGTGCAATTCCCCCGCACACTCACCGAAATGTATCCGATAGAAAACCGAAAGGCTTGCATCCTTTCGCCTGTATTCGAGGCTTTGAAGCCGAGCCTTCACAAGCGCATTATCGTCGATGAGCCTCTTGGTACGCCTCTCAATGTGCTCTAACGCGTCCAGCTGATATTTGACCGAGCCGTCCCAAAGATGAGAGCAGTACTCCATACAGGACAGAACCTGTGAAATTTTTTATTGACTTTAAAAAGTGCCTTTCTGTTCTAATTGAAATAAATGATTTTGTTTTGACTTGATTTATTTATCGACTTAGTATCAAATCATTCATCTAAAATATTACACGTATCACGAGATGAAAATTCTATCAGTGACTACAGGCATTATAATCTTGGTAAATAACTATCTTCCCGTATATTCCAATATAAGCCGAAATATTCAACAAAACATCACAGAATTTAATTAAGAAACTTGTTCTCTCTGAACTAATTATTTGTTCACAATACGACGCGATTAATTTCGTTATCTTAAACTGTTTCACCTCGAAAACGTTTGTTTGTGTGAATTATGCGTCATTTGAGACTACTTCAACAATTTGTATTGTTGCTAACTTTCGGATTAAATTCTGAGAGTGTTCACAACCCAATACTAAATGTAATTAATAGAGATTTCAAGAGACGCCATGTTTTCAATGGGACCAATATAATTATCTAACTGCTAACTGGATTCCACATCTCTACTATGACAGGCGGAGTTTACAGATTAACATTTTCAATAAATACAAGTACTTTGTAAGTTTACGTTTGTGAAGATGTCTACAACAACCAGTCCAATCGATATTTATTGGTATACATGTTACAAAACATCCAATTCAACATCCAACATTTGACCGAAAAATGATTTTACCTGTAGACTGTCAATTTCTAGTTTAACTAGACTATAGGTAGAAAGATTGGGCGTGATGGTGACGTATAGGTAAAATTATGTAGATTTTGCGTTTTGTAATATTCACAACCAATTCAAACCAAACAATTCTACACATACAACATTCCTCCATTTTCTAGAAAGACATCAGTAAAAGCTAGATAGAGCCATCAATCAGTTGTCACAGTCAAGTAAATAAAAATAAAATTGATGATGACAAATTCCAATGTTTATTTACTGATACTTAATCTTGATCAAGAAGGAATCAAGTTCTTTACATGTTCACATTAAAGGATTTTATAAAAAGAATTTACTTAATATACATAGGTATATATTTCCTAAAAGGAACTTTACATACGGAATGACGAGAATTTTTAAATACAGAACTTTAATAAAACGCATTAGAGGTCCCAACTCTGACAGTTTAAATCACAAATTCACATTAAGCGTGAAATAAAGTCCCAAGTATCAAGTACATATTATAAATGTTTGGCAATGTTTTGTTTGATAAGGGCTCAGGCCGCTGTCAAATCGAACCGAACCGGAGTGTCACTTCGAGATTAAAACGTGGCTCAAGTACGGTCCTGTAAATCCACGGATAAAAAAACACGAGCCAAAATTAAAGTATCAAAATTCTTTATCGAAACATTTCGATTGTGTTTCTTTTTTCATCAGAAAATGTATCGGGTCTATTGTGCTTTAGATTACCGTTTTAATATAGAAATGTATGTATAAATGATACACAATGATAGCTTGACAACAACTACGTCAACTTTATTTTGAACAAAGGAAAGTACCTATAATACAAACATAGATGGCGTTACTGATTACATTTTGTTACAAACTTAACACCTCCACTTAACAAAATTATTAGGTAAATAATTTACCACACCAAATATCAGTATACAACTATATAATGTATTTTATAACAAACCAAAAAAAAAAAAACATCATTAGTTCTTATCAAATAAACCAAACATTTCTAAAAAATTGTAATGTTTAATTTTACATAAACCCTTAGTAAGAAGATCTGCGGGCATCTCTAAGGTAGATAAGTATTTAATGTTTACGACTTCACTTGCAATTTTCTCTCTACAAAAATGATACCGCACATCTATATGTTTGGTTCTCTTATGATGAATAGGATTGGCTGACAACTTATGGGCTGACTGATTATCATTATATATTGGTATAGTATAAGTTTCATTAGTTAATTCGAATAACAAATTTTGTAAATACACTGCTTCTTTGCAACTTTCTGAAATGCCCATATACTCAGCTTCCGTACTAGACAATGCTACAGTATATTGCTTCTTGGTTTCCCAAGATATCGCACCATTTGACAGCCTGAAAAAGTATCCAGTATAGGATCTTCTATCAATTACATTACTAGCCCAGTCTGCGTCTACAAAACCTTCCAACTTACTATTACCACCAGCTGAAAACTTTAACCTGTAAGATTTAGTTTTCTTTAAGTACTTTAGGACTCTCTTAGCATATGCCCAATGTTCCTGATCATAACAGTTATTAAATTGGCTTAAGAAGTTAACTGAAAATACAATATCAGGGCGTGTGAGTACAGCTATATACATAAGTGAACCAATTAATTGCTGATAAGGTAACTTTTTATCACAATTCTTACCTTTACTCAAATTCAGTTTAGGTTCTATTGGTGTCTCTGCAGACTTACAATCTGAAATATTAAATTTTAACAATAACTCTTCAATATAATTCTCCTGGTCTAAAGTAATACTACCCCTCTTCTTATCTATAACCACTCTCATTCCCAAACAATTTTTAACACATCCTAAATCTTTAATTTTAAATTCAGATGACAAATTTTCTTTTAGCAATCTAGTTTCCTGTTCACTGTTTGAAAATACAAAAAAATCATCAACATACAATGCTATAAATATCTTTACATTTTTATCTACTTTTAGAAACAAACATGGTTCAAGTTTAGATTTTTTATAACCCAAAGATTGTAAAAATTCATCAACCCTTTGATACCATGCCCTGCCTGATTGTTTTAAGCCATAAATGGCACGTTTTAGTCTTAAAACCTTGTTTACATCATCATCACTTCCTTGAAAAAATGGTGGTATCATCATATAAACTTCTTCACTTAAAAATCCATTTAAAAATGCAGTACTAACATCCAAATGACATATATCCAAATGAAGGTGAAGTGCTAATGCAAATAACAATCTCAAAGTTGAATGTCTGACAACAGGTGAAAAACATTCATTAAAATCAATGCCTGACCTTTGGGTGAAGCCCTTAGCAACCAATCTAGCTCTGTACCTAACCTTATTATCAACATCCAATTTGCGTTTAAAAACCCATTTACATTGTACAATTGTGGCTTTGGCTGGAATATCAACTAATTCCCAGGCATCATTTTCTTGAAATGAATTAAATTCACTTTGCATGGCTAATTTCCACTGTTCACTTTCTGGTCCGTTCAACGCTTCATCTATTGTTATTTCACTGCCACTTATATCACATTTTTGATCACCACACACATAATTAGCTCTATACCAACTAGGTTGTTTGCGAGTACGCTTAGTTGGCAGCTCCGCTGGAAACTCTGAGGGATGATGAGAAATGTGATCTCGCCTATACTCTGCTGGTTCAAGCCTTGTCATCTCTTCCTTGGCATCATCAAAGTCCTCATCAATATCAGAACTTCCACTTTTATTCTGTTCCTGAGCTTCCGGTGCTGTTATGTGTTTCATGTCCCCCGCTTCTTGGGTACATAGTTCTCTTTCCTGTTTTACTGAAAAAATATCATCATTGCTTTCACCAATGTCGACATGTAATACATCTTGCTTCTGTTCAATCCCCTCCTCAATCACAACAATATCTCTAGCAATGATTATTGTATCATTGTTGGGATTGTAAAGTCTGTACCCTTTTACATTGCTTGAGTACCCAACAAGAATACACTGAGTTGCTTTTCTGTCAAATTTCAATCGTTTTTCCTTAGCTATGTGTACCATAGCCTTACTTCCAAAGATACGTAGATTACTGACATCTGGTTGAGCTCCGGTCCAAATTTCTATGGGCGTTTTGTTATTCAATCCTGATGCTATTGATCTGTTTCGCAGATAAACTGCAGTGTTTACTGCTTCTGCCCAGAAACGTTTAGGCAATCCTGCATCAAATAACAAACATCTTGCTTTTTCAACCACTGTTCGGTTAAACCGCTCACACAGACCATTTTGTTCCGGTGTGTATGGACAAGTCTTTTGATGTATAATTCCAGCAAATTCCAGGAATTTGTCAAATTCCTTATTGCAGAATTCCTTACCATTGTCTGTCCTAAACACTTTCATCTTCCTCCCAGTCTGATTCTCCACCAGTGTCTTGAAGGCTTTAAACTGTGGGAACACTTCATCTTTTGTTTTCAAGAAATATACAAAAGCCATGCGACTGAAGTCATCCACAAGTAATAGAAAATATTTATTTCCTCTAATAGATTTGGCTTCCATAGGCCCACAAACATCTGCATGTACGACCTCGAGAAGTTTCTTGCCTCTGTTACCAACATGATTGAATGGCAACCTGGCCTGCTTCCCCTCGCAGCACACTATGCAATTTCTTTTACTGTCCTCAGCCTTGTCCATGAATGACATTCCTTTTACTGCACTATCTCTCATTACATTAAGATCTTTGCTGTTCAAATGGCCAAATCGTCTATGCCACACGTTTGCAGACACTGAAGTCAACAAACAATCCTGCATGCAATGCTTGATTCTTAACTTGTATACTCCTCCAATCAAATCTGCAGTAGCCACTAGCTCACCCTTTTGGTTATAAATATAACAGTGCTTCTCATCAAATGTCACTTTGTTTCCTTTGCTAATTAACTTGCTGACAGATAACAAGTTCGTAGCTAAATTTGGCACATATAATACTCCCATCACTGTGTTCTCGTGTTCGGTATCCCCAACAACTGTAGATATTTTCACATCTCCACAGCCTTCAATGGAAATTCTCGTTTTATCGGCGATGACAATCTCTTGAACTTGGTGTTGATTTGTAGTGTTCAACAACCAGTGTTTATTAGATGTTAGATGACAGCTGGCACCGCTATCAACATACCAATCCGTTTGATTGAAATTACCACTGAGAAACACAGCACTGAATGCATTAGATTCATTTCCTTTTTGAGTATTTTTACATTTGTTCATAAAATGGCCGTATTGTTTACATCTGAAACATCTGACATTCGATTTGATGTTTTGTGATGACGTTTGTCTATGCGTGTGCGATTGATTTTTATTTCTATATTGCCAACCTTTCGTTGCAAACGCATTCTGTGTAGAACTTGTACCAACCTCATTTCCGTCCTCCATATCGAGTAACTTCGATTTAATGGCGTCGGCTGTCAACTCAATCCCGGAATGTTCCACCGCCATGATCATTGGTTCAAATTTTTCAGGCAATCCAGCTAGTAATAGGGATCCAATCCACTCGTCGCTGATTTTAAAACCTGTATTATTTAATCGCTGACTTGTTTCTAGCAGCAAGGTTACATATTGAGACATTGTTTCACAGTTATCTCGACGAATAGATATGAGGTTCCGAAGCAATCCGATGCGCCGCGTGTAGCCATTATCATCGAATAATTTCTTCAGCTTCTGCCATAGTCCCATTGCAGTTGATTCACTCTTTATATGCACGAATAAACTGGGATCTATAGTTAGAACTATCTTGGCTTTTGCTTTAGCGTCGTTCGGATCTCCACCAGTATAGATGCATTGTTGCATACCTTCCAATATGAGGTAGTTCTCCACGGCAAACGCCCAATCTTCATAATTATCTCTGCCTTTAAGCTTATTAATGGTTGCAATAAGATTTGACGACATTTTGCACTATATTTCCACCAAAATTTGCTTAAGGCCCATAACCTATAAATGATACACAATGATAGCTTGACAACAACTACGTCAACTTTATTTTGAACAAAGGAAAGTACCTATAATACAAACATAGATGGCGTTACTGATTACATTTTGTTACAAACTTAACAGTATGTTATTCATTGAGGTAAAATATATAATATACTCTAGAGTGCACTTCATAATTCACAAAATATACGATTTACATTTACTCTTGCCTCTACACAAACACTAAGCACAATAGAATATCAATGAAATCTGAATTTACAAACGTAATACAAACTATTTATTTCTGATTAAAACTGTTGATTGTAAAATGTTAATTACCTTTATTGAACACTTTCATTAACAGCAAATGATACCAATTATGTACATTGAAATAATATTGCCCTATTCATCAAGTGGTTAAAATTGCTACAATCGAATATGAGGTCAAATATAACCGTATAACATCACATTAATCTAACTTACAATCGGTTTCGTAAATAGGTCTTAATATTTTTCCTCTTTTACACGACATAAAATGTAGTGTAAGTAATTCCTAAAGATTTCAAATCACTGAACACTTATTTTTCTAAGTCCTCTGCGGTTCATATGTCGTAAATTACGCCAAAAAAGATGATATACCGTCTGGAGTAATATTTCCATTCCATTCTCGTGACAGCACATCAGCCCGATGGCAATATCTTAATGCAAATTGTAGGCATTCGCAAAATGTAGGCAATCCAATTTACCACAACTCCCAGACGCATAGGTACTTAAAACTTGGAACATTTCTACCATTGTTTATTTATAGGCGGTTTAACTTAAACTTTGGATAGTCTTATTTAATTTTAAACTTTATTTATATTCTACAGAGAGTTATTTATAAGAGAAAGAATACTTTAAAACATTGAGCGGCTTTAACTTATCAAAAAGAGTGGAGTCTTTTACGAAAAGTTTGTATGTTTCGTGGCAGTCTGTTGCAGAATACAAAACTGAATGAACATTGAACAATAGACTGTATTAACCAAAAAAACACCTTCATTGTAATTACTCATGTTTTACTAAAAAAATATATCTTTATCTTTATCTTTATCTTTAGATGTTATTATAAAAAAGAGATTAGAAATAATATTGTCAATGATATTCCAGGATACTTGATTAGGGAATCAGAATGTAACGCATAATACAACAACATCAATACAATATATTTGTGAGAGAAATCTACGACAAATGAATTAATGAACATCGGTCGGCGAGTCTTGCCGGCGAGTGTCAGTTGTATGTACAACTGACGTAATCATTATACTAACTTGGCAGGTTACAATGTTATTATGTTATTTAATTATTATTGTACTCTAAATTTACTACCGACAACAAACCATATTTTTATAGTGAATTATTAACCGACAATGTTCGAGAGTCTCTCTTAATAAGTGTATTCAGCTTTAAAGATTTAATAATTATGGCTTTATCTATACTAAGAAATACGTCGTATAATTAATAGAACCGAGGTCGTATTGAAACGTGTTGGTAGTATAATCTAATAAATTTATACATTAATTAGAAACTATATTCTTACTTGATTAAAATAGTTAATGAACAAAATCTGCCTACCCCTTCGGGGATAAAAGGCGTGATGTTATGTTATGTTATGTAAAATAGTTAATGAACAAAATTATTCCAATTATAATATCTGTACCATGATGTTAGTATCAAAATATTACTTAAGTTGAAGAATGTTTAAGTTCGACCACTGACCCATATGTGTTGTTACCCTCGTAGGGTCACGAACTAAATATTTTTAAGGATTATGAAATAACTAATCACAAAAGAATATAACATTGATATTCTTTGATAAAAATAAAAAAGATTTTCAATTAAGATAAAAATGAATAGTTAATACTTACAGCAGATACGCAATAGAATTTATTTTAACAAAAAAATCATCTGCGCTAAGAACTCTCATTAAAATCTTTGAAATGACTCCTTTTCAGAGATGGATGAAGGCGAGTACTATCAATTTATTTTTACTCTCTCTACAACATAATGGGAACTTCACATTTAATCCTCTAATTGGTTACTGAAAGCCAATGTTACTTCATTGCCTTTAGAAAATGAAGAATTTAGGATTACAGTTTAAGTTTAAAATTGTTCTAGAAATGAGTTCTTAACTCACGAAAAATAATTTTGGTTAAGTTATTAATTAGGCTTTGTTTTTTATAACTTTATAGAGACCTTTTTATTAAGAATAATAAAACTAGATTCTCTTTTACTCTCAAGTCTCAAAATATCGTGAAAATTCTAGTATTTTCACGATAAACGTCACGCCACGTCATGTTTCTAGCTCAGAGAGAATAAAAAATATAATTTGTCTTAATACGCCACAAAAACTCCTATCCAATAGTACGGGCAAACGTACGGGCGAATCAGTTTTCATGTCTTGTATTAACATGAACATACGACACATCGGTGTACTTGTCGATCGCGAACAGAACGGGTGCATTCATCATATAACATAAACATTAACATTTCTAACATTTTTAACATTAAACATTAACATTAAGAAAGTGCTCTGAACTCTTTATAAACAATAAACTTTTACGGTCACTTAAGCGTTTGATATCTACCTACGACCTTACACCCCGTACAGTTTGTTTTTGCGGTTGTTTGTATGTGTTTGGGCTTTATTTTTCTTTTGTTTTATCACCTAGGTGTTATCCAGTTACAACTAGAGTAAGAAACAGTTTGATACCTCTATGGTATTAATAAACTGTTCTCATTTCCTATAAATTAAAAAGTTGATGGAACACGCAAAGGTAGGCTCGAAGCTTTGTTCATTTTACTGCGGCGGTATTGCAAGTGATAAAAATTTACGTGCTAGTAAAATATGTTCGTCGAGTGAATCCATACGAACGGTTATAACCTGTAAAATGGTTTACGTCAGTGTAAATCTTGAGGCGTGCAACTAAACGGAACGGTTTTATTGACTACACTTCACCTGTATGTACCTACACGGAGATTTACTGGTGTTACTTATGTTTCTATTAGCTCTCGTTCTATTTGCAATAGAAATGAGAAACTAGATGTATTAGGTTATTTCTTTGAAAATAAGAATTATGTCTGATAAAAGTGATAGGTACTGAAATTACTCTATAGAATAAGAAATTTTCACTTACACTTCAAATATTCACGTTCAATAGCGTGAATTTCTTGGTACAAAATAATAATCCTGAGACACTGAACTAAATGAACCTAGAACACAAAGTACCTAATGCCTAAACAAATTACATAAGAAAACCTCAAGTACGTACATAAAGCGACAAAATAAACGTTCACAATTTAGTATAAGGTTCCAAAGTTAAGAGGTGTTATATTTCTTTACACAAAGAGGTTCAATGTTTGTGACAATAGTGTCTGTTCTATCGGTAGCTTGGTGCTTAGTACTTGATAGTCATCTAAACGGGTATTGGCCCATATAATGTACAATTGTACATTGTACAGGCTGTTAAATATTCATTCTCATTTATATAGGTTGTGTGCATGTCACTGTAGTATTTTGTTTCGTAATCTTTTGTCGTTATCATGCCTGACAAGCACAAAATTTGTTACTTAAATCCATCCAATATGGTGACTAATGAATTACAAAGAATCTACTTTTAGAGTCGGTACAATAATATTATTATAAAACACCTTAGGGCTAGATAAAGAATAAAAATGAATATTTCTAGTTACTTTATCTTTTATCACCACTTCTGAGAAACACTAATAATCACCGACATAAGAGGTAAGTAAAACAAAAGAATAGAATTTTAATAAGTAGAGGTATAATCTAGGTAGGAACAAACAAAATACAAAAGCTTTTCTGAAAAATAGAATTTCTTAGTTCGGCAGATTCCTTAGATTTTCTGAGAATCACAAAGAGCTTTATATATCCAGTGAGCAGGCAACTCAAACATCGTTACTCTCATAACATGCCTCACAGTAGGTACTCCATACTTCAGGTGCCTGCCGAGTGCTGCATCTGTTTGACGCGCGACATTCTTTCCAGCCAGCTTGCACATTTATACCTGTTGTCACCTACATCCTCCATCCCTTTCCCACGCTTATAAAATATCATGCTCGCTTTCTTTTAATTTTTCACCTAGTCTCCCAGAGCGTTCCGTTTTAAAAAGCAAGTGATGGATATTGAATTTTTGACATTGTCATTGTCAATGACAATGTCAATTTAGACTTAGACATTTACCGTTAATCTGTGGTCAGTGATGGATCTAATGAGTTCCTCACAAAGGTGTGTACTGGTGTAGTTTCAAAAGAAAATCTTAGGTTTTCTTTTACTTGGTTCTCGCAACGTTATTGTTAGGAACAAAAGTGGATGCAAAGGTGTGGAGGAATGAAAAGCTTTCTATTTTATTATATGGAGTGCGTGAGCGAGGAATGTGTTTCACAAACAGTCTTTACTGCGTCCCAGTAAATTCTAAGGAGTGGTTACTTATGTCGCTACAAAGAAATCTCATAGTTGTAGAGTAATAGCGAAACCGGCGCCATTGTGTACACCTAGTTTTATTCCCCAGTCGTTTTACTATTAAGAAAAAGCTTGTGTTCTGAATGAATACTAAAACCAGGCCGCTTTTAAGCACATGCAATCACAAGTACTGGGTGTTACGAGTAGTATGTATGATGTATAATGTTGTATTAAGTGGACGGACTGCATAGTCTTTATTCTTACAAACATTGTCATTATCAAGTACAATCAATATGACAACTTCTGGGTTTAAACCACAAAACATATCGACATTAAATTGCTTCCTTTAGTCGCAAACTTGGCAGTCATACACAAGCTGCGCCATCGCAAGTTGAACTCAAAAACGTGATTATAAAGTTGTTATTTGAACAGCAGCGAGTACTTGTATTCGTGCAGTATCGTCCTAATGAGGTGCTTTCGTATAAACTAGGAGTACACTTAAAGCTTTATATTCTGTAATTCCTTTTTTGTTGGAAACTCCGGATTCAGTTAGAGGAGTTTAATTTAACGCGTAGTTTTATTCGCAAAGTGATTTGCTACATTATTTTGTGTAGAGAAGGGGTAGGAAGCAAGAATACAATTGCACTGTTATTTACGAAGCTTTTAAAACCATTTTTTGCTGGGTAAAGTTATAAAAGAACTGCAATTCTTGTTAATACTGCAGCGACCAGCGACCAGCGAGCAATGTCTGTGCTCTGATATTTTTAGCGAATGGAATAAAAGAGACATCGCTGTAATAGTTAACTATTCATGAAATAAAATAATTAATGAAACGTCTGCTGATAAAGCCCAAATTGGATACGATTTAACGAAGTGAAATAATCGCGGGGAATTAATGACGATACAAGTTATTTACGGTTTTTATTTCTCGTTTAATTAAGTCGCTTACTGTATACAGAATGTCGTGAAACTGTCAACTGCTGACACTTTTGTGTCCTGACAAAAACACTACCTGATACTTCGACATTCAGTCATTAATTAATTAATTATAGAAAAAAAATACCACTAGAATCGGCACAGTCAGTTAGATCTTTCTGGAAATTATCTTCTTTGGATATCTCCTTCTTTAGATAAGTCTTTAGTATGTTAAAAATGTTCACCAGTGGACGTCCTGTGGCTGATATGATGATGATGATGATTATGCTAAAAATTCTAAAATGCATAGGTACGCAAAATTTTTTTTAACGTTGTCTCACTCTAGTTTTATCTCCTGTGTCGTGGGTGCGTTTTCAAACATACAAGTTCACATACACATCACACTCAGACCCAGAACAACAATCTATGGATCACACAAAGAATTGTTCCGTGCGGGAATCGACCCCGCGACACGTTGCGCGGCAGCCAGTTACCCAGCCACCGCGCTAACTATGCAGTCAATTTAAATACATACTTTAAAGTGTAACACATAAATGACCTTTCACATTGAGCCCACCTATTACACTTTAACTTTAGATTTACAAATGAACTGAAATAATAATAAAACTGTCAAATATAAATGTAGTTTAAAAGATAGGGCGCCCGAGATTTAATCTCCTTCCTAAACCGTTGGCGCCTTGCCAGGATTTGTTATTTAAAGGAATTAATTGCGTGTTCATTAACAAAGTGATGATGAACGAATATATAATTGTCATATTCATTTGGGAGTAAGTCAAGTCATTACATGAGAGGAAACCAAAAATATGGTCTTGTTTCTAGCTGCATAACTTATTTAGGTTTTAAAACAATTGAGGATTAGTATATGAACATATACCAATTTGTTACAGACAATAGATTCTCAACTGTATTACAAAATCTTGAAGTTCGAAATCTATCAAAGAAGTTTTTACAGGTACATTCAACTACTTAATTTGATCGTACAGATACTAATTTAGTTTTACATGGGAACGTTCGTGTTATTTAATTAATTACTGCATGAAGTTCACCTTGATACTAATAGGCTTTACTCGTATTTGTATAATTATATCATTGTTAATTTACACGCGAGTCAGGATTATTCTAAGCCTGGATCACGAATTTATATTTTAAGCAAATTCTTATTTTTTAATCCGACACTTGAAATGGACACATATTTTTATAACTAATTTTTAAATTAATTAGAAAACATTCTAATTAATTTTTGTTCTACATACAATGTTTTATGTAGAAAACACTAAGAAATTAACAAGCAGGAATATTCTCGCTTCTTAGCTGTGAATGTGATCATGATAATAGTGTAAATAAAACTTCTTAGTCGCTGTTTCGTTGCTGCAACGCAAAGACTAAGAGGTAGCGAGTTTGAAGTCGTTGGGTTAAATTTAAACCTACTTCTCAGAGAGTGAGATGTATGTGTTTTGTCTAAGGTAAATTGTGTTATTTTAGTGAAGAACCATTTAGAAATATACATAAAACAATTTTATAGTGACGTATAGTCAATATTACAAAAGGTTTACTGCTACGAAATTATTGCTACGCCTACGTCGTAGCATTTTCGTAGCACCGTAGCATATCACAAACCTACTACGAGCCTACGGTCAGCCTGGCTTTCATAATAATATGATAACTTTCTGAGCTATTTTTAAGATAAATGTGTGTGTTATTGTAACTTAGACCGCACAGTCCATTTGCATAAGACTTCCCGACGATGCTTTTAGCGGGAAACTAACTCTTACTGTGAATGTGGTTCTGCATACTTCTGGAGCCGTAATCACATTAAAACATGCATTGCTCACATACACACAAAAGCTTCGTATATACACCAATGCCACAGATGTCATTGACGTGTATGTGTGTCACGTATATTATCAAGGATTTTATAGATATAAACGTAGTAATAAATTGTAACTCAAACCAGCCACCGTGATTAAAATTGATCCGCCGAGACACAACCCACAGCTAAGTAATAATAAAACCTCAACAAAATATAATTATAAATCCATCTTCATTTTATAAACAGCCACGACTGCTATTTGGAATCAGCTACAAAATCAGAGCGTCCCGTAATAGGAACAGATTAAAAACATAAACATTTTAATTTACCGCCATTTGGCGTGATGTTAAGAATGGCGTCTAATCCGGTCACGTCCGCGGCCGGCTAATAGCATCATTAGCAGGATTTGTTGCAAAATGACGGATTTACCAAGTTGAGCCTGGCGGAATTTATTATACAAAATGTTTCACAAGTCTTTTATGAAAGTGTCAATCTTTTATTTGGACCGTGTTTTTTTATTCTGTTTATTTTTGCACAAATAAATTCGAGAACTCCGATCCATTATCAAATTCATTGTGTGGCTTACATGAAATAGGTCACGTTCCTAAGTTAAATATATATGAAGCCTCTTCTATCCCACATAACTGTAGGAACTATGTATATTATATTTTACGAGAGCGCTGCCGACCGCAGTTCAATAGTTGTTTTACTACACCAATCTAATGAAGCCGCAGCGCAAACTAACATCCTACAAACCTACCTCAACATGTTCAAATTAAACCGCAGCGAAAATTTAATAACTGCTCCGTTATTGATATTAATGGTATTCCGAGATTTACGCACAATCACAGGATATTACACGTTGTATTAAACGTTGATAGTACACAATGGGGGCCTTTCGTTGCGCCCATTAAGCCTGATAGCTTTTGTTTTACGCCAGATTAATAAATCAAGACCCTTTTTCGAGCAAAAAATGTAGCAATATACAGAGTTTGAACATTGCTCTCTGAGAATAATTATTTTCCTGTAGAGTAATGAACATGTGATTTGGAGGAAGCGGGGGACCTTCATACGTCATGACGTTATGAACGTCGCGGCTATTAGCCTGCCATTGTGAGCGTGTGGCTGACGTCACTCGGTGAAGTGACAATTTTCAATCTCACAGAATCTTATAAAATACAAGATCACCTCAAATTAACAAGTAATACTACTTAACAACGCAAGTACATTTTAGATGCTATCATAGAATCTTCCATAACAAGAGATTTCTGGGAAAAATAATAATCAGGATTTGACCATAACTATAAAAGAATATCACCGCAAAAATGTCTGAGTATGTTATCGTAAAAAGTAAGTGCAATGTTATACATGAACGTTTGGTAACCGGTGCATGCAGAACTTAGTATCGTGGGGCACTGAGCAGGAGGTGCAACATCATGACTATTTATTAGCTGCACACGACTGGAACACATATGCACATAATATGGAGCACGAGAACTTCTGCGCCATGCTTGTATTTTTCAACAATATCTGTTTGATATTAGAATATGGTTTCCGAAAAACATAAAACTCAGTTGAGATATCCAATAAAAATAGCTCTATTATGATCTTTTTGATGAGAGTAACTAATTAGAAATCGTATTAACTTACCAATCTAGTGCAGCTAAAGAATCTAAATGAGAGCTTCAATATCATAGGTTTAATCTCAAACCTAAACCGCAGTAAGATCATTAAGGAACGAAATGAAAATAAAATGTCACGTTTTATGTTCGTGGAGAAGTGAACTCCAACACAAGTTCCTCGGTTTGAAGAGATGCTCGTAATTACGGCGACGGTGACGTCACTGGCCACCACGGCTCAGTGCACAGTGCACACCATTCACAACTCCAGCTCAAGTTAATTACTGACAGGTGTACTTCGTAAGACCTCTCTTTTATCATAAAGCGAACAAACTCACACAACTCTGTGGAGCGATTAAGAGATTATTTTTAATAGAATACGTCGCTCGGCTAATTATAAATGTATGTACACTTCGTCGGTGAGTTTGTTCTGTGGAGCTCTCGTTTTGTAATCTACGCAATAAAACCTTATTTTATGTGATGTAGTAATATATTTAGGTCCCAGAAACAAATGTTCGTAGACTTGAAGTGTGAGTAGATACATATTTAAAGAGGTCTTTTCATATTTAACTACAACAGTACTTTATTACTTAACTGGTACATCACATATTACTCTATAATTTGTAGAACAACCAGAAAATGTAAACAGAAACGCGATCCTGTTCACAGAACAACACGGGCCTATAATTACGGCAACTGTTTACCAAATATATGCACAGTTATACATCGGCCACTTACACTAGTACACTGTATAACTGTGGCTACTGCACTACGTTCTAGCCTATAAATTAGGCTCACTATTTTACAAAATTGCCTGTCGGCTATGCATCACCGGAACTCGCTTGCCTTCACTAGCTATAAAATTAGGGCTAAAAACTGTGCTCAAGTCGTAAGCGACAGCGATACAAAGTTTAAGTATTGCATATTTATTTTCATATAAAATGCCGTTTGTCAGTCATTGAACTGAGAGTTTGTAACTATTAGTATGCATAAAACAATTTAAACTTTAATTTAAAAAATATAAATTTATTGAGTTAGACAAATAAAAAACACTTTTCTTAATTCAATGCAATCTGAAAAACTGCTTATTCATTCACATGTCCGCTATAGCTTACCTCATACACCACAAATAACCGGTCAGTGCGCGTTCAACGATACGTACTCCACCCGTCACGCTGCCACTGCGCACCTCTGTTTTACAACCACCCTGAAATACAACCTGAACGCCTTGCTACGTGTAATTATGGGGAATAACTGACAGCTCCACTGTTAAACTGTGCTACTTTCTTGATAGTAAATGCACCATTAACACACGATGCGCTATCTAGCAGATTGAGGATTAAACCTTTCGCAGTGTTTTTAGAATAGGCGTGTCGACAGGGTAAAAAAATCAAAAAAGTTATTAGTCCGTCATTAAGATCGCACGAAAATATCAGACACGTATTTTTTGTTTTATCAAATTAACAGAAGAATACATAGTTATTCCGCATTAAAGTTAGGGAGTGGGGGGTGTTGACGTCACACTTACGGAGAAATCGTACCTAATTGTGACGTCACGCGTCATTTTAACTCAAAATATCTACATGTTTTTTTGGATACGAGAAAAAAGAAAAAATACGCATCGAAGATTTTTAAAATATCTAAAACACGGACAAAAAATTAAAAAATAGTCGCAATGCCTATTTTCTTAGAACTCAACTCGAACGAAACTCTTTTTACTTTTTTGTTTTATAATTAAAAATAAAACAGAATTAGTCGTTGTTCTTCAAAACATACTTATTAAAACTGTTCATTTCATCACGGTTTATTACTGTACAAATGCCAACTTTACATCAAGTAATACAATTTTATAGTAGCGAGCATCTTCATCCGCGGCGTGACTCCCGCAACATACGAATGTACCTCACTACGTCCCGACAGTAAATAGCATCTACTCCGCCACTCCGACGCAATAAAACTCGTGTATTCAAGTACCCGCATGAACGTATACCAAGTCCTAAGTCGCAAAACTAACACATCTCCCAAATTTTATTCAAAGAAAGCCGTGCCCGAGATATTAACGATCTTCTACCATCGGTAATCCTTCCTTTAGCTAACGCGAATAATATTCTTTCCCGTACAAACTAAAACAAACCGCCCATGTATACTCTATCACAACGCCATAAGGCCGATATTCTAAGTTTTTGGACTCTGAAAGAAAGTTAGCAAAATGTTTACGAGCCGTACCGTTTACATATGCCTTGGTGAATTGGCATCGTAAAAAGCCTAGAGTGGGTACAGCACGGATTCATAATAAAACCTTGAATGTACGCGGAATGAGAATGAAGATGGATCCTGTACGTTTTACGTCTATCAAAAGACTGAAATTTAACAGCTTTAAAAGGAAAATGTAAAATATGAACGACTTCTCAGACTCTAAACTCAGTTAATGTAAAGGTTTTGTTTGCTAAAGTACGGAGATCTAATAAAAGGGTTTGTGAAGAGACTTTAATGTTCGTGAGCAGAGATTTATAAGTTTTTATGGTTTCACAGTCGCTACATTGTTCGGTTGTCGTCAACTGTCCGTCATCGTGACGGCCACTTGAAATAGCTTTTGTTTGATACACGTGTATAATATTTGAAAGTAGCCACATTTCATTTATTCAACCTGTTACAAAGCTAAAGATATACAATGTTTTTTCAGCTCGAAACTAATTAAGAAATGTCAAGGAATGGGGTTACAGAGTTGTTAATGATCGCACTCAGCCAGACCACGAGCAACACGATTCTATTTTTCTTCCGTAACTCGTTTGTTTGTAATAGGTAGCGAAACTAAAATATTTATTCAGTACGGAGGGATAATTCCGGACAAAATAAATACTTTTATTGGGACTGGGTAATAAATAAAGTGTTATAATTTCGTAAGCCAATTACAATGTCGTTATTTATTTTATCCGTAAAACATAACAGGGTTTTACTTTATTTTAGAAATGGAGGCGAGCTATTAAAAAATAATTTCGCTCGGGTCGCTGTGTGGCCGGTGTGCCTGCTCAGCATTTTGTCAAAAGCCTAGTAATTACAAAGAGCTCATAACGAAATTGTTTCAGTTTTTAATTTGAAACAAAAAATTACTACAATCCAATTTTGACGAAGGTTCAACGAGTTTTCGTATGCGACCTGTTACATCGTATATTTTTATAGCTTCAATATTGGTACGTCCAGGGATTCATTCAGGTCGGGTTAGTATGAGTTTGATTTATATTAGATAATGTTTTTGGTAGGGTTTGCCTGTACTCAATTTGTTCAGTAAAAACTAACATACGTTTCATGATAGCTCAAAGATAAATTGGAATTGTTGACAAAGGTAAGACATGATTCCTTCACATAGAAAGCTCTCAAATATATATAATAAATCGTATCGTCGGGTCCTCCTTTCTTATTTTGCTCCAATTAATTGTTTCCACGTCCCGTTTATTGTAAAACAGAATAGCAAAGTGAGGTTGAAATATTGTTCGTCCATAGATTAGCATGGGATTAGACCGGAACAAGTGGGGTGACCACAACAATAATCAGCAGTCATGTCAGACGCGGCCTGCCTTCGACTCCAGCCAACGTCTAATGAATATTAATGACATTATATTTGTTGAGGTCAGACTCGGCTAAACGAGGAACATAGTCTGAAACTCTAACAGTATTATACCGCCATATAAACGTTTGACGTCATCATTTCAATTAACGTCTCCTTCGTTGAGCTGTGAGCTCGGAGTCTGACACAACAACGCGGTACTTGCACATCAAATAACCTGCCATTTAAAGGATATTGATAAAACAACCTCTTTGAAGTCATCATACCGAGAAATAAAAAGTTGTGATAAGTCGGCTTCCAAACGAAAGCAATTTATTTGCGTTGTGGCTGAGTTTGTGAATAAAGAAACGTCACTGAGGTTTTTCCTCTTATTTCATTCAAAGCTTCGTTAAGTTGCGATTTTAACTTCTTTGATCCCTTCGCCTACAAAATGAAGTGTAAAATATTTTGTTTTCAGATTAAATGGTAATATTTGCCTAACCCGTGTATATTCTACTTACACGCTATTTTATTCACCAATGCTCGCACAAACTTGATACACGTATGTTTAAAATTGAGCTTAGGCTCTAAGCTCAATTTTAAACATACGTGTACAACAAAACTATTTATTTCCCTTCTTTAAAATTCCAGTTACTAGATTGAATAAAAATTACCAAGGGATTACCCTGATATTTAATGATCGCAAATTCCATGAACATTATTATTTCTCGATAACATTTCATCATAATTTGAACAAAGTATTTGTGAAATGTGTGGAATATTTTATGAAGTTGTAATACGATTACAAGAAAAGTAGATACGTTTATTTAATGAACATTTTCTGCTTTTGAAAGCGTGTTTAAGTCTGTGCTTACAAGTACAAATAATATAGTTAAATAATGTAAGAGAATTCTAAAGATGTTTTATTCTGAAGTATTCTCAGTGAATCAGAATAATTTAAAGCATGTCTGACGTTGTGAGCTCGCCTGTGAGTTGTATAACAACATAAATTGTGTCAAAACTAGAATCGTATCATTTCCGTGGGTTCCATTCAACGTTTTAACACAAAAGACTTCCTGTATTTCCATGTCACCTGTGCAAGAAACTCTAAGCCTCACTTGTTATTTGCCACGAGGTAAGAATTGAAAGAAGGACCACACCTGCAAATAAATAATTTTCGTAAAGACGAAGTCTTTTTGATTTTACCACAAAATTCATTGTTATTTGATTTTTTTTAAACGTTGCTCCTGTCTAGAATTTTCTCCTGTGTCATAGGTGCGTTTACACACATACAAGGAGGTACATACACATGACAACCAGACCAGAAACAACAATTTGTGGATTACACAAATCGAATCCGCTGTACATAGCCCGGCCACCGAGCCAACCGTGCAGTCAACCTTTAAAATTATAATTATTATAGTTATAAAATTTTCATATCAAACTGAACTTTCGTATCAGTAGCTGTTGAACAGTAATTATACTATTTAACAAATAGGTACAATGTTGATCGGCGTCCGACACTAGCGGAGGATTTGCCTTCTACAACTTTCTTTCCCCAATCAATAACTTAGGCTTAATTTCTATTAATTTATTGTGAGTATAAATAACTTACCAAGCATAATTACAATGTTTAAAAGTAGGAAAATAAACAAAAAGAAAAGTGAACCTTCTGTAACTATAATTATAATACGACAATCGGTACGGAAATGAGTAGGTCGGTCCACCGCGGATATTGAGTCGTCTGCACCGCGCTGCACCGCGCCGCTCCACTCAGATGTAGGACTGAAGCACCGAGCTACTGCACTCTCATTGTTTGTTGTTAAATGAATTCCTAATACATTTGTTTGCATAGAAAACTACATCAAAATCTAATTTTCATATTACTCTAGTGAGAGCTACATGACATCTTTCATCAGGCTTTTTATTCTTTGAAAGAGCTAGAGGTACATATTGTAGATAAATTTAAATATAACACACGCTTACGGCCAGCACTGTCATGATAAATACAATCGAACCAAAAGCACATTGCTAGATGATCGCGTTTGCGAATGCGAGTAGTGATCGTGATGTCAAACACAGTTTTCCTATTTGCATTTGTTTTCAAGGAAAATTGTGTAACAATCAAAAAACCGTACTAAGTACTTCAGTTAGATAAATAGAGGTAAGTCATGTTTTCGATGTGTGCTGAATGCTAAAATATTCATTGAATTGAAAGAGATTAGAAACTGTTTGTAATTTGAACTCTGTCAAAGAGGTTTTGAAAATGAATTGTCTAATACATATTATTATAGAGGTAATACTGCAATTTAAAAAACTAATTCACTTCACTTAAAAATAAAAAATAAATCAAAAATGATGTTTGATTTGAAATAAGAATTAATGAAGATAAAACAGTCAACAATATTAACATAACATACATACATACATAACTTCACGCTTGGCTCCCATTGGGGCAGGCAGAGACTAAGGAACGCCAATTACTACGATTCTTACATACCTCTTTCGCTTCATTAACAGTCATCAATCTTTTCATGCATGCTCGTCGGTTAAAGGTACTTTTAATTTGGCCCTTCTTTAATATATCGCCAATCTGGTCACTATATGTCCGTCTAGGGCGCCCTCTACCGATAACATAACATCACGCCTTTTAACCCCGAAGATGTAGGCAGAGATGGTCATTACGGCACTTAATGCCACAGCACAGTACAATGTAACACCCACTTTTCATTATTTATGTTATGATTCCGATGTAATAGGGGGTGAGCTTATTGCCATATACCGGGCACAAATCCAGACTTCGTGCTACTAATGAGAAAAATACTTTGCCCGGCTCGGGAATCGAACCCAAGACCCCTTGCCCGGCAGTCGCACTTACGACCACTCGGCCAACGAGGCAGTATTGTGTTAACTCGTCGAGTACCGTCATTATAGACACAATTATAGAACATTAGGTTGCGGTCACCGGTGACCGCTTGGTGTTTGACAGTTTAATCTACTATAATAGCTATAAAGCAGATTATACTAAACTGTTGTTACTCAACAACTTGGAAGAATACTTTATATATTATAGAAGCTAGATACTATACTTACATGTCGAAGTTGTCTGAAGTCTGATGATAATAACGAGACTATCGATAACAATACTTGAGACTGAGATATAGCAGCAGACGGCAATTTGTGAGGATAAGAAGTACCCGTCGACTCCTAGGTTCATCAGAGAGAACTAATAATGATGATAGTCTAGTCTGGATATAGGTACTATGATTTATCTGTAGCTGTTGTAGATTTTCTACATGTGAAAGAAGTATGTAAGAATGGACACATACACACTAACACATAACATTATGGAAATGATGTATCATATTATATATTATATTTATATATTAATTGTATATTGTACACTTGACGATGACGACCCATATCAGACTCCTATTACTGCTCCATCCAAAGGTTGTCTGTAAGAAATCGTCTTGTGCGATAAGACCGCCCATTGTACACTATTTTTGTTCATGTTGTCGTATAAGGTGATTGTGTGGTGTACAATAAATAGATAAAGAAAAGAGAATAGTCGACGTCTGTAGTCTGCTATCATCATAGGGAAAAGTCGGAATTGTTTATGACAACACAACAGCCAACAGCAAGATTATTTAGTTACGACTACGTTCATTAAGATATTGTAAATATGACAAATAAATTTCATGATGAAGTATTAATTTAAAGAATATAATACCGTTCAACAAACCGCACTCGTCACGAGAAATTCATTAATACGTTCTCATGAATATTTATTAACAAATGAATAAAATGTATGTATTCTGTTATCTGTCACGTATATTTTATTGATTGATTGTCACAGTCGTATATAAAGTTACTAGTGGTAATAAAATATTATGTTGAAAATATATTAACTGACATCTCTGAGTTATGAAGTAATCACTCAAAGTCACTTTAACCTGATTTAGAAAAACAATCGATCATTAATGTGTCAATAACTAACATGTAGGTCACTGACACATAGTAGGACAGAAAAGATTAACGTTACTAACTCACTATAATTAATTTATATTCCCACTTCCCCCGAAACCCGAAACTAATATACAGCAACATTCCCTCTACTCCACAACATTATACATCCCGGGAAATCATAGGGACGTGGTACGAACAACGTTCCCCAATGACGGCTGGTGTAGAACAGTTACCCACTGAGTTCATACAAACTACGCAATGTAAAGGGATCATTATAACTCATTATTATTTGCTACTTTAATGTGCTGCCTAATGCGCCGGTTTATTTTATGTACTCCATAATTAACTGCTCTGCCCAGCTCGTTATTCATTTTATTCCAGTAATAACAGTTTAGATGGATATTAAACATTATTTGCGAATAAATTATTACAAACAAACCATTTGTTCGTTCTTTAAAACATCGATATTATAATAGAGCCGTTATACTAAAAAGTTATATAGTTTTTCATTTTAACATTTCGTTCAACTTAGTTGTAATGTAAATAAAAGAGAACCTTTGAAACCATAATGAAAACCAAATTAAAAAATATTGTTAATACACCAAAGGTCTGTGCTTGCTGTTTTTAAAAAGATTATTCAGATTGAAACTCCCAGAGGTATTTATTACATTATGTAAATCTTGTAATGAAAAAGGGGAAAATGGAAAATGCTGCGGTCTCAGTCACCTCCAATTGGGTATAACACTCGAGATAAAATATGAAAAATGTTGGAATTAATTTCACTGTATTTTTATTCTTATTAAGCTGGTATCTTGCGGTAACTTAATGATAATAAATAGACGAATAATCACAATGACTGAAAATGTTGTTAATATAACATTTATTATAATAGTTATACAAAGACTTATTCGTTGGCCAAGCGGAGTGGTCGCATGTGCGACTGCCGGGGTAAGGGGTCTCGGGTTCGATTCCCGGGTCGGGCAAAGTATTACTGTTTTTTTTAATAAATTCTCATCAGTAGCACCGAATCGGGAATTGTGCCCGGTATATGGCAATAGGCTCACCCCCTATTACATGGAACTCATAACATTAATAATGAAAAGTGGGAGTTACATTGTACAGTGGCATTAAGTGGCGTAATGTGTACCTTTGTTTACCCCTTCGGGGATAAAAGGTGTAATATTATATTATGTTATACGATCTGTAAAATATTGAATACTTAATTATATATTTGAGATTTCAATTTAAAAAAAGTGTGAAAATATAATAAGCATTAAGTATTCGAAGTAATCTCGGTGCAAATAATGCCAAAGATAATGTTAAGCCGACCTCTCGCCGGGTAATGAGATTGCTATCACTCCCTACTTTTGGCACCGACTTCCCCTTATTGCACTTTTTTGGCAAATGCCACCAAAGATATCTCCATATAATGTGACCTGGCGAACTTTACAGCAAATTCTGAACAAATTATTGTGATCGTAGATTTATAAATGATCTATTTGGACGATTACTTTGACTACTGCTTAGCAATGCTGGTTCTCTGACGATTTATTCAACTTTATTCTCCGAAAAACATTTCTAAATGTACCTTTTATAATAATATACTTAAGCAGGTACATTATTTTGTTCAACGGCGGCCATTAAATCTTAAACAACGCATCATTACAACTAAGTGTAGCGAATCACAGCAATTAACCGTTTTAGAGTTGTAGCCAGAGACTAATCTGTCGTCAACGAGCACTTAAATACTAATTACTTATAAAATTATATTAATTCAGAACACTCTCTGGATATTCAACGTTTGTGTGTGTGTGTTTGTATGCTCTGTAGTCATTGCCGTGCGGGTAACAGGTAACATCGGCAACTATTTGCAAAATCCGCCAGTATGCAAATGAGAGCCGTTGTCGACATGATTTTTTACTTCGTTTGCACAATTTCAGATGGACTGAAAGCGAGTCTGAAACTTTTTAATTGATATCTGAGTAATGTACATTGTACACTGTTTGTTGTAGGTCTGATGGCCATTTCAGCATAAAAGCTTATTTTTTGTGTCATTTCAAAACGTGTTAACGCTGAGTAAGTTTTATGAATAAATGATCTAGCGATTGTTCTTCTCGTTTACATTTATGTATTGTGTTCAGATACTGGTTCCAAATATATTTTTATGTTAGTTTAAAACCAGCAAGAGAGTTACTGAGAGTAACAATGTCTTTCACGTCCTGTCCCTTACATTAAGGGCTTACCAATGTTCAGCCATTAAGGCAATATCTTGAGACTCTGCTGATCTTACGCCATAATTATTAGAAAACCGTAAAACTCATTCCAATAACTTAACAGTTTTGTATGCGAGAAGCATTTACAATGGTGTTTTATATAATGGTTCAAAAGTATTGGTAATTTAGATACATTACATCGTGTTTTTCATTTTAACTTACGTAAAAGCTACAAATACAAATATGATTTTGATGAATGAATGAATGCATTTTTAATACATCACACATACACATTGAGAGCCACTGACTGACGTGACAAACAGTAGGACGGGTGATGCAATGTTTAAATGTACATAAATAAACAAATATTTGTTCGTTTTCACATAAAAGTTTTCCAACATACGGCTGTGTTTGTGTCTGGTGTATTCGCTAAAGGATGTCACATGCAACAATGTCTTTATTCGCTTTTTTGTCAGTATTGCGCAGAATACAATCGTTTCGTCTATTTCGTTAGCGTTGCGTTGTCGGTGCTTATTTTTGTCTGCATCCGATGTTTGTAGCGAGAAAACTTTTGCCACTATACTCTGGACCTTTTAATGGTACCTACGATGTAAATAACGTTAATATAAAATAAGCGTTTATTTTCAATTCTATACAAATATTAAGCTATTGTTTGCATACTCGGTCAAATACAATATTGAAACTATATTTCATTAACAACCTCTTTGCTTCATTGGACTCGTTTGATAGATTTAAGGATAACAAATGAAAAAGCAGGCAGTTTTTACAGTTCTTGGAATTGCCATGAAGAATACGGTAATAAAAAGTTTCACAAAACAAAAATGTTTTAAGAATTTAATCCAAACAGAAGTATCTTCCACGTATGAGTTTGTTTCGGCATTTCTTCTCAGAGTAGTCAGTTAGGAAATGTCGGCCTCATCATTCGCTTGATAAAATTGACGTGTAAAAGTGCTACTTTGTAGCCTATTTGCAGAAATAAATTCACTTGTTTCACTTGTTTCGTAAACATTAAACCGCTGAACCTCTACACTGTACAGCCACTCAAAAAGACAAAACAATTTAGCCAGCCATCCCCCTTTAGAAAATAATAATTTAATTCAACAACACAATAGGACAAAGGGCCAAGGCGAATTAGTCCGCAAATGTCCGGGACAAAAATGGCCGCTATGAAAAATGGCGTCGGCCTACGATAAATAATTTCTACGGTAAACGTTTTCATACGGGCGAGGACGTTGGTACATTAACATAGTACTTGAGTACTGTAATAAGTGGTTACTTTCCTTACACTCGTGTTCTCAAAGTGTTATTTATTTCAGTTTGTATGCTAATACCTAAGTATACGGGGAATGTTATTCCACGCCATGCTTCCCCCGCCATTACGCCTGTTTTGCTGACTGAAGAATTACTTGTTTGTATAATAAAATGTTCTTATTAACTATTTTATTACTGTGTTTTAGTTGACGGTACTATTTACATAAAACAATGTTTGTTGTTTATGCATATTTTGATTGAAAGTGAGTGCTACGTGACAGGTTCTGAATAGTATATATTTTTGAGAGCGTAATTAAGTCACAAAAATAATAAAAACACAATCATAAATAAGTGAGATTATTTTTTGAACTACGAAGTTGTAAATTCTGTTTTGATGATATGCAAATAATGTTCATGGTATTCAGCATTCAAATAAACAAAAGATACATAATACCTAGATATATACCGACAAATCTCGTTAACAACACAACGCGGTAGGTAAATGAAAATTCGACACGAATTCTAATTTCCAGTGTGCGCTGTAATAGTATTGGACGGACCACAGAAACCTCAATAATTCATAGTAGAGCAACATTCCACAATCATGTAAGTTTAATTCAGTCCATCAAAGCGCAATAACTTTGTAACTATCAATTGTTTGCATGCGGCGGTCCGTCAGCGTGCCCTGCCTTATTAATTTATGGAATAAATTACGCCAGGTGCCATGATATTACAAGGAAGGATCGGCACAATTTATATGTTCACCCGGTAAGTCGGAGAGCCGGTGACAACAGGATTACAGTTATTGCTGGCGGTGACGCCGCAACGAGTTATAGCCCAGGAGCTCACGACTCTCCGCTTCAATGTTTTCATTCCATTAATTAGTCTAAAATTTAATTAAACTTTTACTGTTATGAAAACATGAACTGTGTACAAAGTAAACGCGTTCTTTTATACGTTTTTCTCCAGTAAAATATACACCCACACTTTATAAGTAAGTTTTACTTGACGTTGGTATATTATGTTGAGAAATTTAATTTAACACTACCCTGAACTAGCAAATCGCGATTAAATATAAAACAAATCAAATATACACTTTCCTTAGTCATACATTCAGCTGATAGAATAAACATTCGTTTCATAAACATAAAACTGAATACACAAAATCTGAGTAATATGCCCACGTGGCGGGACACAACGAATCATTCAATACAGAGCACACACAGCTCTGAAATAGTGAGATAAGACAATCATAAAATTAAGAATCCCCCAAACCGATACATTTGTTTAGGTTTCACTTTCAACAATACCAGTATATTCCAGTTTTTGTCCCCGTGTCCTCTATTATAAGCCAAAAGGGTGGATTGACTTTGAATAAAATTTACTGCCGGCCTCAATGAATATTTATATGAGAACGACATGAATTAATTTTGCAAATAACCTCTTATTCGAAATATGGGCGTTACGATTTGAAGGTTCAGCTGAAATTAGTAGCTGAAGGGTTCGTGAATATCAACATTTTCTGTAAAACAAGGTGATTTGAAAAACGAAGTAAATATTTGATGTTCATTTTGCCAGAACCTACTAGTTTATTAACGAACAATAAACTATATAAGAGCATGACATGTATACAATTTAAGCCGATACATGAAAGCTTCGTAGAAAAAGTGATTACAGATTAGTTTTACAGCCACTCGATATGGATCAGCCGACATGAACACGAGATTGCAGACTTGACGACTTTTCAGCTTAAGTCTGGGGACGAGTAGAAATTAATGACGTAATTAGGACGAAAGGTGAACTTCACCTTCGATTTGTTAAAGATAAACACTGATACTGCATCGTTTAGACTTAAGTCGCTAACTAAATAATAGGCCTTGTTGTAATCTCCTATCCTAAAGTAATAGTCATTATCCTCAAAATAAAAGTAAGTTAGTTTGAACGTACGTACAAGACGTTATTTAGCCCGATAATGCAGGAGCATTACGCAAACTGCCGTCCGATTAAAGAACATCAACTTTGCTTTTACAATGAAACCAGCAAATCGCGTTCCGAGAATTCCCTTGGCGGGCAATTTGCCCGCGGAGAACTTCAAACTGATAGCCAAGGTGCTCCCAGCTAATGAGTAGCAACTTTGACAGATTGTACCTTGATACCAACAGCTTTTATTACACAAAACAAAGTTTTAATTAAACATTTTGGCAAGGAATCCTTTGGGAAGCGAAATTATTTTGAAGGTAATAAAACGCTTGAAAAGGTAACAATTATAACTTTGCGCTATGATTCCCAGAGCTACCGACGTAAAAGAACACGATTATAAATAAACAAACTATTGAATGTAGATACGAGCTTTATATAAACAAGGATCAGAGGAATTTAAATTATATCTGACCCGAAAAGCGAACGTTCGTTCTTTGCGTTGTTTACTGTAAAATAATTCTGTTCGCTTCGATAACAAATCCAAATTGTTGTTTACTAATGAACTAGCGCGAGTCTGTGTGTACTGTGTTTAGAGACACTGTTGTATTCTGTTTTAGTTTCGTATTGAATCCGCTCTGACGGGTTCAATTCATATTTCTATTTGTTACTGCACGTTGTCAGGGTACAATTAAATTCAGCCATTGGACCGTAGTGTCGTGTTAACTTTTATTCACTAAGGCAGACTAGAAATATTCACGTTTCACGTGTTCCTACAATTGAACAACACTTCATTAGCATTTGTAATCGAGTGGAATCAGCATTTTAATTAGACGCAACCTACTTCGTGCTATCAGTGTTAATCTCCAGTGTTCAGCCTTTATTTGAACATCCCACATAGATTCTTCCGCAACGTTTGCCAGGCCTTTATTAGCCACCTCGGCTGTGATAAAATCTTATCCAACCTGGATTGTACCTTCGACTTCATTGTACGTTACTCGGTAACTAGAGTAAGGGCGATTAAGGTTAATTTCTGCTACAGATTCACCAGCTATCTACATCTTGATGAATATATATTTTCTTTTAAACCGGGTAAAAAGCCTTGTTAGTACAACTTGTGTTCTGTAATTGTATGAAGATAACCAAAGTATGTGTAGGCATCTGTTTGTGTTACATCGCTATGCCTTTCGTATTTTTTTTTAATTCAGAATACTTTTTGGTACCAAGGTTTACTGTTTGGTGTCAGTTTTTGTGGTGGCCCAGGGGTATAAGACGCCCGCTTCTCATGCTTGAGGGCGCGGGTTCGAAAGCCGGATTGAGCAATAATGATTGGTGAACCTTCTCCGTGTGAGAAGAGACCATTGGTCAGCAGTGAACACTAATAGGCTGTTGATGTGATGATGTGTTTTCTGTTCGAATAACAGTGATGAAGTACAAACTATTATTATTTCCTGTTCCTAATTAAAAACTTTTAATGCCAATGAAAATGGTCGACATTGCAAGCTGAAATAAGATTAAAACTGTAATTCAATATATTTCGCTGGTTTCCAATTTATTGTCGATCGTCCGATAAGCCGCCATATTTATGAAAATCCTGAATTAAAGTTATTTCGTACAGAACCAGTAATACGCGTTACTTAAACTTTTAATTCAGTTTTAAATAAAAACGTTCAATATTTAATGGTTACAGCGGTTTCATGCCGACATGTAATTAAATACGAGTATTGAATGCCTTTGGTTTAATTAGTTTTTTAAATGAAAAAAGTGAATCATTTACAAAAAATGTGTTTACAGATTTGTACATTACAATTGTTAGTCTAACACAGCATCATGTCGAACACCAATCGAAACCAAATGAAACATGTCTAACAACTCCAACTAAAATAATCACACGTCTTACCGAACTAACTATTCGGGAGTTTTCCAAAGTTCAACGTTTATTGCAGTAACTCTCAGACGCAAGTTCCATCATAATTATGGGCACTAACATCGAACTTCGTAATTACATAATTGACTCGTCGACCTCACATTTGCAAAGATACTAAATTATCTTATAGACATAGACTTGCTCCCAGTCAGCAGTTACGAGGTACACAAGTACACGAGGTTATTAAAGTTCAGATATTAGTACCAGGAGATTATGAACATTCATTAGCTGTATTTATAACCATGTTGACATACGTCGGTATTACAGCAAATAAATATGTATTATGTTTTTCGACTTACTCACGTAATTATTTGAGGAGAAATTCGACTAGTTTCAAGTACCAGTGCGACAGTCGCCGCATCGCAGGTCGCGGAATACTGCTCATGAATATGAGCCTCTAGCATGGCTTGAAACTAGTCGAGTTCCTCGTCAAACAGCTACGTGAATAAGCCGAAAAATATAATAATTATTTTAGTATGTCTCACGAAAGTTATAAAGCAAATTAATATTTCACCAATAACTATTCAAGCTTAATTTTCATGATATTTAGTTCCAGGAAAACTAGAATTAATTAACTCTCTGTAAAAGCTTGTTATCAACGAGATTGTCAATTAAGTTATTAATATTGGTTCCAATTATTTAATTTACCCACTCAATTGAATGTAAAGAGACGAAATCTAAGAGACATTGGAAATGAAGTTAGAGGAATAGTTAGCGGCGCGAGTCAACAGGGCCGGCGGCCGGGGCTGAATTACGAGAGGCGACTAATTCTAAACGCAAACTGAACAAAGACCCGAAACTAAGTCAAAAGTACTAATTGGTCAATGAAATGGATCGAACAAGCAATTTGTTGATTGTTTTATACTTAGGACAAATCAAATAGGTATCATCAATCTGTGTCCTCAAATTGTATTAATCAAAACGTTTGGCGCGGCCCGCATATCTGTCTATTATGACAGCTGTAAAGTTTATGCGGCCAACTAATCCTGCGCCACAAGGGCCTGAGATATTACAAGCGCCATTTGCGAGTGAAACCCTTTGGGGCGCTCCTAGTACTCGTACAACTAATTTGAACTAGATAAGCGGTGAATGGCTTATGTATTATCTTAAGTGTTTACGTACTGTGTGGGTATACCCACTGTAAGCGTGGGAACCATCTCAATATTTAGCGAGTATGTACATCATAATTCTAAATATTAACATAGTATAATATTTTGCTCATAATTCTCGGAACATTATTCACGTTGTATTTCTAGATGCCTAAATGTTGTGGTTGTTTTAATAACAGAATTCAAACTAGGGCATCTTAATGAAAAACCATGGAAGAGTAAAATACCAAGAAATAAATCGTTATTTCAAATAAGTCACGTATTACAGTTCACGATATAACTAAGTCGAAATTATGATTTCAATTCGCAGATATATTTATATATTTACAAATTTATCAAAATATATAGAATTGCTAGTATATCATCCAATTCTGGATTCAGAGTCTTTTAAAGGTAAACAACGGAACTTGGTTGTTTTTAGTCGGAAACATAAATCCCTCGGAGAGACCTCTGAGAGGAATACTGGCTTTTATCGGAACCCTATACTCTTTTGTAATTTTATATGTATCTACACCACACATACAGTGACAATATATCTTCACAATTACTAGACTAGAATTGGAATATACATTTGTCTCAGGAATGCTAGTGGCGTTGTAATGCTTAAAATATCTACTAATCGGTACACCATTCATACGTAGATAGTAATTAATGCATAATATAAAGTAACATAATCTGATATAAATGATATATTAATTGAATTATTCTGATTATTGTATTGTATAACTCATCAAACACTTCGTCAAAATAAACAAGTAAAGCGTGTATAAAATCCTTACAAGTTGTTTTATCTGTAATTATCCCAAATAAGAAACAAAATGAACAACATCAAAATACTCTTAGGAAGATTTCGAAACAGAAAGTTAACTTCGTTATCTATTTTCATTTTAAACAGGCGCCAAATAAAAGTACAATTAAGAACAGATAAAAAAGAATTTATCGCCGAAGTTGACAGCGCCAAGTGAAGTTGTGTACGACGGGAAAATAAAAATAAAAGAATTTTATCAAGTTATGTAAACAAAAATCGGGACCTCTACGCCTCCGATAAGTGACCTACTGACCACAAGGACGAAAATTAAATGTTTTAAAAGGTTTATGCGAAAAAATATTATACTTAATGATACAATAAGTTTGCTGGAGATGATTTAAGCTAAACATTTATTTTAAAACTCAAAGCCACAGATTTTTTATGATACATTTCACTTGAAGTTTTAAATTAAGAATTTTGAACAATACAGTATTAACATTGCTCATTACTTTTTACATTCAAAATATTATTTGGCAAGAAAAGGGGTACTTTATTACACTCACTTTTTCGCTCATTAAGTTGATTTGTATTTAAATATACGTATAATGATTTAGGGAATGGTGTCTTATAATCAAATCACAAAGCAGAACGAGCCAAAAACTACATCGTTACTCTTTTAAAACACGTTCATAACTTTAATAGTAAAAAAATCCTGATGTAATTATCTTCAAGTCAACCTTTGTCACAAGTAGAGGACAATGTATAACGTATAACACGGTCGATGTGACATAAGCTGCACAGTGACAGCATCTGATTACATCTAGTACGTGCCGCCGCGGCCCGCCGCCGCCGCGCCGCCGCCACGTCGTGTAATTACCACAGCACCTCACTCTCTGCTCTCGCGCAAACATTTCCTCCACGTGACAACTCACTTAATTTTCATTTGCATCCCCATTTTTGTTGACCCATATTTTAGCCGAGAACAGTTTGTTATAATTATTCTCGAAAATGTTTGCGTGATTACTTGTTTGCTTCTATTTTTCTTTTATTTTGGACCTGCATTCCTCTTAAACATGGTTTCCTACTACATCGCTCACTATGACTCATTATTATAAATGCCTTTACTAGATAATATATAAAGGTTTAATTATTATTGACCGGTATAATGTATAATGTTGTAAAGTGTAGTTTTAAATTAAGATACCAAAATGACCATTAAATATCCAGTGTTTTGGATGAACGTATGAAAATAGTTGCCAAAACAGATCGTGCCAAAACTCGTGAGGAGTGTAATGCGCTGCTTGGCAGAACATGCCAGGTACTAAAACTTGCATACAAAGCCGAAAAACTGCTGCAACTTGTGCACAGAGCGAACGGAGTAGTGCACGACCAGCATTCATATATGTTTACTAACCTGCTCTTAATTAAATACCTGCATTGATTATGTTTTCCAACTCATTTTGATATAATATAATTCGTAATTTGTGGAGCGATATCATCCATTGCCAATTCCCGATTCAATTCAGTCTCTTGATGATTCTACTAAATATATTCTCCAGCTAGGTACTACTCGTACGAATAGAGTAGGTACACGACAGGTAACGTTTGCAACAGCGGCCATTATTAATGTAGACACGCTTCGACAAAAACGCCTACTATTAATTTATTCAATAACCCTTTATATCGAACATTCTGGAACAAAGTGAGCCGGCGCCCGGCACCCAACGTACTGGCTATTGATGTGAGAAATACTTCCATTTTTAAATCGAGTTGTATAATTTGATTTTGGAACGAACGCTCGTATATTTTAAAATCAATCGCAATGCCCGGCCGCGGTTTGCGGTTCTGTGGAAAATGTTCAAGTTTTCACGTTTTGTTTACCTCTACTTTAAGTTAATGTTTTAAGCTCTTTGCTGTTTTCCATTTATACCAGAGTTATTTTTGTACAATGGGTAAGTATTACATAACTTTTATTTTAAATTGATTCAAAACAAACACGTTATAAAATTACTTTTTTATTTATTAATATAACCTCCATTTCATTGCTTACTCTACGGTACAAAACACGTTTAGAATATTAACACATTATATAAAAATTCCCTCAGTCCTAAGTTAACTAATTAAGTCCCTCTCGTGAAGTTGTACATAAAAGTAGAAGTTTAACACATTTGAGTACCGACGTCGAGACTTGGGAAAAACTCTACCGACTAAGTTTAAAAGAAAGTAGCTGTATGTATAGTATCTACAGCCATCGGCTGGGCTATTTAATACACGAGTATTTTTAACCAATTTAAAAAAGGAAGAGGTATGTATGTATTTGTTTGTCTGCGACTATGTTGCGGTTGGCGGAACAGTATTTAGTTTTAGCATATTAACCAACTACAAAAAAAAACAAGGACGTTGTAGTCGGTTGTTCTAAACGTAGTTTATATTACTTAAGCGGTTGATACATTCTAAAGTACAATATTTATAATTATTATGTATTAATTCAAGTAAAAGGTAATAAAAACATTCAGAAGTTCAGAAGTGTCTTTAATCAGCAAGAGCAGACGGATCACGTGATGGTAAGCAATCGGCGTCGCTCATGGACACAAGGCATTAGAAGTGCGTTACCGGCATTTTGGGGATTTGAGGATTGTCGGGGATTCGGGAATTGGTGAGACGGGAGGGGGGGGGGGGGGGTAATTGGGCCTCCGGTAACCTCACTCACATGACGAAACACAACGCAAGAGTTATTTCACTCCGGTCGGGCCCATTCGTGCCGAAGCATGGCTCTCTTACACTTGTCTCTCACTCTTATTATATTTTATCGAATATAAATTATAGGTACTATTACTATAATATAAATTATAATATAATTATACCTAAAGTACCTAATAACATAACTATACCATTAAGTACCTAGCTATTGACAGCTAATTATGGATAATAATAATCCATCAAGGATCACAGCACTAACTATATCTAAAGTACATAATGTAAATCAATTAGGATCGGACATCCGACCACTAAACACAACTAAATTAATATATTCCATGAAATGGTTGCAGTAAATCACAACAATATAATTATGCAAATAAACAGCAAACTATGTCACTATTAACATTTATTGTTTTACTAAATTCACAGTTGTTTGACGACCAATTAATTTTATTACGGACATTAATTATATTGGCTGGTATACCTAAATATTTAGATACTGAAGTAGACAGTTTTTAAATAATAGTACATTTATCTTTATTGTGTCTCACATCACATCAACAGCCTATAGGTAAGTGGCCACTGCATAGCACACGGAGAATGTTTGAGCATTAATCACCACATTGTTCAATACGGGTTGGCGATATCAAACTTACAATTAGAAATTATTTGCACAGATTTTCTCACGATCTTTTCCTTCATCGTTGGTCAGTGTTGTCTATGTAATCTAAGAAAATGCATAATAATATTATGCATGAGAAGCACCACGCCATAATAATATTTTATCTCTGGTTTATTTAAAACATCCGTTCTGAAAGACAGAGCTTTTAAAAGCTAAAAGATTAACAAAACGCAATCAGTTTATCCCATCTTTTCAATTACAGTATTACTACCTTGCACTTTTTCCTCTGACTCCACACTACACAGGCGCCCATACTACAGTACAATACTGGTGTAACGGGATTCAGTACAACGAGTAATTAAGCTGAATCCCCACGCGTAATTCACGCCTCAACGTCCTCGCATCAAAAAGGATTCTTTGTAAGTACAATTAACGCGAATACCAGTAGTCCAATTAACGAAATAATTGGAGTGCGCCAAAGTATCGAATCCATTTTAATTTTAATTCGAATCCCTGTGGTTACGGCTTCGGGGAGAAATGCAATAATGGTCACGTGACCAATATTTGTTATTGCGTTCCAACCGATGGACAGGAACCTTTGTATATTGTACAGGTATAGCTCAGAGCTCTAATACAAGCAAATGCTATTTGTTATTGTGTTCCAACCGATGGACAGGAACCTTTGTATATTGTACAGGTATAGCTCACAGCTCTAATACAAGCAAATGCTATTTGTTTAAATTTAGTGTGCCGGGAACTATTAGTCTTTGTCAGCACTGTGTTTGGATTAATCAATTTTACATTAAATGCTTTTATAGAAATAGTATAGTCGTTTTCCGTTCCCTGTTTTAATTGTATGGATGATATGACGTTCAAATATATTGTCGTTAACGCAAATAAAAACAAGACAAGAGTAATAATTCTAAACGTTAAGCAGAAACGTCTCCATTCCTCGTTAGGGCTCGTGTTGGATTTGCATTCAAATTGAAAAAGATACATTAGCATAATAAACTATTTGTTTGTGGTCGGACACGCGACGCCGACGTTGTTTATAATTGTATCCACGACTTAATGCTGCCACTGCAATGCGAAACTTTATGCCTTTGACTTATTGACTTTGTTCATCGTTCCAGCTGTTCTACTCGATGACGTCAGCGTATTATTCAAACTAATGCTTACGATAAGGTCACTAGGAAATCTATACTCCCTAAGCAGTTTACATCAACATAGAAATTTTATTGGAGTGAACTTCGCAGTAAAAATATTCTAAATGAAGGTACAGAACTTTTTAAAATGTTTTTCACTCCAAATATGTTCCTGGAAAATATCTAAGGTAAAATTCTAGGAAAATGTTACCATGTCACTAGTTGCCATGACATTACTAACATAAAGAGGCACTAATAACGAGATACATTTTCCATCACTGTTCCAACAAACTTTGAAACAAATAAACCAAACAAGTCCTCGTTTAAAAGTCGTTTCTATAAAAAGACTCGGTCCTTTATAGATGTACACCCATTGGGTGGAAGTTTCAACTGTTAGTGATACAAATAGCTCAGCGGACGAATGACGATTACAACTTGTGTAAGCAGTCGACAGAGCCGCTTAATCCTCTTTTCTAGTTTCTGCGCACGCATCGTGCCTGAGGCGCATCGCTCAAATACAACAGATTTTATATTTGATTGCCGTATCACCTGTATCTTATATAATAATAGAACTTCATCTATTTTAAACTATGTTGTAGAGTTTAATCCTGTTTTCGTTTACAGATGACCAAACAATATTGTTATGTGTTCCCCCTTTTTTTTTATACCTCTATATTTGATGGGCCGACGTTTGACCACTATCTCGGTTGGTGGTAAGCGATGATGCGGTCTACGATGTAGCACGTCGTCCCATAAGCAACCTATTCACTCGGGCCTTGAAGACTCCCAGGTTGTACCCTTCAGGAAATACAGACTCTGGCAAAGAATTCCACTCTTTAGCAGTACGCACAAGGAAGCTTGAAGCGAAGCGCTTCGTGCGTGTGGGCGGAACATCTACCATGAATCGGTGACGCTTCGACGATTGTCTTGTGGGACGATGATGGAAAGGACTGGGGGGAATCAAGTTGTGTAATTCCCCCGCACACTCACCGAAATGTATCCGGTAGAAAACCGAAAGGCTTGCAACCTTACGCCTGTGCTCGAGGCTTTGAAGCCGAGCCTTCATAAGCGCATTATCGTCGATGAGCCTCTTGGCACGCCTCTCAATGTGCTCTAACGCGTCCAGCTGATATTTTGCCGAGCCGTCCCAAAGATGAGAGCAGTACTCCATACAGGACCGAACCTGTGCTTGGTACTTCCCCTAATATTATGACGCCGCCAGCAACAGTCGGCTTGTAACCTCCATATCAGCTGCTCCGTGCCCAACTCCTACAAGTTATTAATGTAAACACAAACAGTTTCTCCTAAATAAGCAACCAACATATTTGCTAACCAATATAAAGCAAATTAACATCATTATAAAATACGAATCTATTCGGCAATTTTTTGTACGCGTAGGTACGAACGAAATTAAAGAACAACATTTTTACAATTTGCGTAAATGTTTCGCGCTCGTGACGTCACGGTGTACAGGGGCTGGGGGGAGGGGTGTAGTACAAAGGAGCTCATCAAGTCGACTCATCGCCTTAATGCTGGGTAATGAAGACACGCATAAGATTATTGTTGCCCAACGTTTTTTGCCAGGAGAATTAGAAAATGTAGCAGTTCCTAGGAACGTCATGTAACCTAATGGGATTAGTTTGAATGTAGGTCTTGTAGTGAATGTAAAGTCTCGGTCACTTCGACAATGTTGTGTTGTAATGAAAAGCAATTTCATTGAACAACGTAATAACGTAATTAAAGTACATAATGAAAGCAATTGCAATACAGGAGGGGAATTACCAAAAATACAAGTCAAAATTCAAGTCAAAGCAATTAACAAAATGTCATTACTTTGATGAAAGGGTCGCATTTCTAAAATCCTGATTATTCGAACTTTTAATTAATTAACTCTGAAGGAAATCAAAAATTATTCAATCGTTGAAGAGAAGGTTCTCAACAAATCAGTTCCCGGCTTGCTTGAGCATTGCAAAGCGAATCATCTAATCCAGGCGGTTTATTCCGGTTTCAAGATAAAGGCGGAAAAATGTAACAGTCTCCTAAAATAAATGTTTTACTTTGAAAACATACTGCTGGTAACTTTGGACGGGCGCGGTACACTATTGCTAATGATAAATAACTTCTGTTTCCAGCATGAAAGTGGCCATTGAGTCTGGATCCTCAATAGTGGTTTACAGAGACATTGATTTAAGTTTAGACGTAGCCACATTTAGTTATACCATATATCCCTTTAAATGAATTTGCAACTTAAATATGCAACACTAAAGTTGAAACTCTATTATAGTCATAGATTAGCATGACACACCGACTCCTGTACTCTAATGAAACTGACAACTAAAAATAACGAAATACATCGTATAAAAAGTTGTGCCGGTGAACTGGGTTTACGACGTGGTTTCCCAATCTCACACGAGCTGTGAGGAAGCCACAAGATGTTCACGTGCGCGTCACGGTGCGCGTGCGCGCCAACTTTACAAACCCTCGTGTATCTTTAGACCAGCGACTTGACAAAGTAATGGTTTAACAGGGCCGCGTTAATGGATTCCACAATTTTATTCCGTGCTAACATCCACGCCCACTACTCGACTAAGTATCGACGTGAATTAGTCACACCACGGGCGCAACCATGAAATAAAAATATTTAATTCAATAGCCCGAGATAAAACTGTTTTAGTAACTTTCCTAGCTCTCGCCATAAAACATTTCTGGAAGAAAATTAACTTTACTAACTTAAATAGTTATTATTCTTAGACAAATTGTTTAACGTTGAAATTATTTTCGTTTAATAAGAGATGAAATATCTCATACAAATATTATAGTAGGTAAACAAGTGCTTATAGAAGCTCAATAAGAATAAGTCCTAGAACGTCAATAGATACGATCCATAAAAACTTTATCACTAAAACCTATTACCGATGTTTCTCAGAAGCCCGGGGCATGAAGTGTTCTCTTGAATGTATTATTTCAATCAGCCAGCTCTATTCCTCGGCAATAACTTTTTCCAGTAATAGCAAAAAGTTAGGAACAATATTCCGCCTCCTTCGCTTGGCTTCGAGAAAATAGTGGCGAATCATTCTTCATGATTTGAAACTTACTTTGTTTGAGGGCCTTTATTATCCTAATCTTTAGGTTTGGTTAGTATCGTACCTAGGTCCTTGTTGGTACTTTTATTACACGAATATAAGTAATGTCAAAAGGGTAGGCACGGCAAAAATTATTAAGGCTTGCTGCTAGTTATTATTTTTCCACGATTCTTCCTAAGCTGGTGCTGATAGTCGATTCCTGCAAAAACATACATAAATGTAGATCTGACCCCAAGCCCAGGCATTAATTCAAATCTTTTGTCGAACGTATCTCATTACACGGAGTTAATTGTTGAATTTAATTTCCAATGATATTGTAAAGGAAACATCAATCAGGAGCTAAGGTTTGATGTGAAATCGGAATGGTACCGCAGGAAGCAGGCAGGGGGCAGCACGTAGCTCCAAACAATATAAATTACGGCTGGATGTTGTACACGAGTATCGTATCGATGGAACCTCCGCTGTTATGATTTATTCTCACATGTAAATGTATTCGGAATGCGAGGATCAATCTTCCGTATAAGCCGACCCGGGAACTTTTGATATGTATTATTTATTAGTAGTCCGCCTTTGAGAGTACGGTTTATTTTTTCAACGTTTGTAAGTGATGTGTATTGTTGGAATTCAATTTATGAGATTACTTGTTGTTGTGTTTTCTCGGTTATTTGATTTTGACGACATTCATGGCCCGGTGTGAAGCGACATGTCCTAGTTGTGTAAGTTCGTTATTAGATCACGTTTCTCTTTATCTTCAAATTGCTGTCTGGTAACTATAATTGGGTTTATCGGGTTACTTTGTCTGTTTCTGTTAGAAACAACTTTGCCGTCAATTTATTGAGTTATTATTATTTTAAAAAGTTTGCCCGCTATGTTTCGATGACCTACTTGGCGACGACCAATGGTAATCCTGTGACATTATTTGAATTGTTTTGCAAGTTTTCGTACCGACCAAAGTAATCTGAAGACATTGCAGCACAAGTTGCAAATCAGCGGTAAGTGGTGGGTAAGCTCCCCGGGTGCCGGGTGCTGGTGTTACGGTAATGCCGTTAATGTCGTGGCTTGTGCCGGTAAATCAGATGTGCCTGCGTTTATCACCGACGCGTTCTGTGATTACGTGAACAATGGAGTGGCGAGTATGGTAAAGAGCTCGCTGATGTTGCCAGGATTGTCGGTAATGTACGAGTTTGCTTCGAAATTTATGTAATCAGCTACTATGCATCTACAGATACTAGTGCAATTACCTTAGTCAAATGCACTAAAGAATTTGGTAAAACTTACTAATGTTTTGCAGCAAGAATAGTCAAATTATATTTAATATTCACTTTTCTTTTTACATTTATTACCAACACCGAGTTACATATGTAAATATATGGTAAATATGTAACCTAGCTACACTATAGCCTTGGAAGTAATAAATGTAATTGCGTGTCTGCCGTCGATCCCACAAATAGAACGGCACACAAAAGTACAAACAACGCAGACAGCTATTGACAGAATATTCACAATAAATATAGGACAGAAGAATGTAATAATATTCATATCGCAGCTTGAAGCCAAGCGAGCGACGAACGAATGCCGGGGAATTCTCACAAAGCCGCATTTTATATCGAAACTGGCGATTATGCGACGAACGCTCACGAAATGATTTATGGCTGCACCAATACCCGCTAGCCGAGCTAAACAGCTCACTGTCTCTACAACTGGGTACTTTATACTAACACCAACTTACAATTGCAAATACTGTCACACACTATTTTATTCACTGTCACAAAACTGTACATCTCTACAAAACGACTTCGAAATAACCAATTATTTTAACGACAAACCTTTTTATATAAACTAAAACGAAAAGAGAACTAAAAATACAAAACTTAATTAAAACAAGATCCATTACACACAAACAAAATTGTAATTAAACAGTGCCCGACATTGTGGAGGGAAAAGAAAATCATTTTAAATAAATAAAAGCTGTAAGTAATTCGTCCGTGTGTCAATCATTATGTCACCGTTTATATGAGAGTACTTCTAACCTCAAACCTCATTCAACAAACCCAAAACTATGTGGAACTTCATAAACAGGTCAAAGACTAATATTCCTCGCGACTCAATTAATAGAATTAAGGTAAATGACAATATTGTTACCGATCCTGGTGCAATAGCTAATGCTTTCAATAACTTTTTTAATGACAAAATAAAGCGAATATCAAACTGTAAGTACGAATTGTAAGTACTAGTAATTCTATTTTTATACCTCCTAGCATACCAAATGACATTCAACAAATTATTAATAGGCTAAAAAACACAAATAGTGTAGGAATTGATGACATTTGTACTAAAATAATAAAATTAGTTAACAAAAGTATTTCTGGACATTTGAGTTATATATTAAATTTGTGTATTTGCAATGGTATTTTTCCGCATAGATTGAAAACCACAATAATAAAACCTATATTTAAAAAAGCTGACAAAGAGTCAATGGAATTTTACAGACCCATTGCATTAGTTCCTATCATATCAAAAATCTTCGAAAAGTACATTAATAATAAAATGTATACATATTTAGAAAAAAAATAATTTAAGTACTGTGTCAAGAACAGAAGGGATTTAGAAAAAGTAAAAGCATTAATTTGGCTATTTATGATTTCTATAAGACAATAATGGGTAACGTCGATAAGAGGACCCCAGTATGCGCTATTTACTGCGATATGACACAAGCATTCGATTATGTGGATCATCGCAAACTTTTAAATAAATTACAAGCATATGGAATCAGGGGAACAATTTTAAAATTGATTGAATCATATATTTCTAGTAGATCTCAATTGACCGCAATAAATAGAGTGAACTTAAGAACCAGGTTCGAGGTTGAATATAGGTCAGACCCGCGAGGTAGCTATGGTGTTCCGCAGGGAAGTGTATTAGGCCCCCTTTTATTCATAATATATATTAACGATCTACCTAAATTTACACACCATCTAATGTCATTGTTTGCTGACGATAGTACAGTTTCCATCCAATGTAGAGCAAGTGAAATGTACCAAAATGACATAAATAAGTGTCTATCCGCAATAATCCACTGGTTGGACAATAACAATTTAAAAATCAATTTGGAAAAAACCCAAGTTATGCACTTCAGTCAAAGACCCCAATACCAAAACATAGTTGTTAGTTACGATGGTCAGCCCTTACAGGAAGCAGATTCAGCCAAGTTTCTGGGCTTAATTATTGACAAAAAACTAAACTGGAAAAACCATGTAGCTGACCTCTCCAAAAAACTAACTTTACTTTTGCTTACGGTCTCTACAAAATAGCCTCGATAGTTAATACTGACGCTGTGCTTACCGCCTATCATGGACTTGCAGCGTCTAGATTGCGATATGGAACAGTTTTTTGGGGAAACTCTACAGATAGTGATATTGCTTTTAAGGCACAAAAACGATGCGTACGAGCTATGTTTGGTCTTCAACCAACAGACAGCTGTAAACCGCACTTTATCAGGCATGGCATCCTTACACTTCCGTTTCTGTATATACTTGAGGTAGCAATATTTGTGCATAGAAATCCTCACCTTTTCGAACGGCTGCGTGATATTGTGCCGCGAAATCGGCGGAACAATAATAAGCTGTGTCTTCACACAGCAGTAACGAGTCTTATGGGAAAGAGTCTTTTATGTATGGCGCCAAAAATATACAATAAAATCCCAAACGACATAAAACAATTCAATATTAGTATATTCAAAAATAAATTAAAATCCGTATTTCCAAGAAATGTTATTATAATGTAAATGACTTCTTTAATGACGGTAATTTGTAGGACATTTATAAGTTTAACTTTTATTTATTTAAGCACTGACATTTTAATGTATTATACTATGATATTTTGATTTTATTTTTTTGTTATAATAACTTTATTGACTTAAGCTAACAATATTTCATACGCCTGTGAGGGCAGATTTTGGTGGTACTAACTTAATACTGTGATCATAATTATTTACCCAAAATGTAATGAATAAATGATTTTGATTTTGATTTTGATTTTTTCTCTAACAGTTCTTAAGGCAATTTTGTGATTGTCTATCTTAATATTTATGACGAAAATAATTTTAATTTATATGGGGACTATCTTCAACCATTGTTCCGTATTGAGTAACAAGCTTTACTTAAACAATTATGGACAGTATAATTTCTGAGAAAATCACATTTATTTCCATCTTTGCAACTTTGACAAGGTGAAACAATTAAATATTTTAGGTCACGTCAAGATAATAATGACCACTGTCTATTTTTATTATTTTTGTTCTTATTTTAAGTTCATTAATTTGATATTCAAATGTTTATGTTTTTTTTTTGATCCAGTGTTCCTGGTTTAAATTCTCGGACAGTGCTTGTGTGGTATTAGGTAATACTTTTTACACCGAAAGCTACAACTTCTTAATCAATTACAATAACAATAGAAATACTATTTTAATTTCAAAACGAGCTTCCGATAAGTTTGAACACCCCTGTCGAAAGTCACCGAGCCGGAACGAGGTGGCATTCGTTTTATTAAATTCTCCAGTAGAACTGGCACCAAGTAATTCATAGAAGCAGGTGTGAGTAAGACTGCATTACCTAGAGATCCGCTCGAGTGTATTGCAAATACAAAGTCGGGGAAGTTCACAAACTTGCCACTCCAACTCGCGACATGAGGCGAACGTATCGAACTGTACCGAATACATTACCGGCGAGGTTTAACGATCAAAATGCGCCACTCCACTTTCTTATCTAAAGTCGCTACGTTTTATATTTGTCGTAAAATCTTTCATTTACTTTTTTTCTTGTGTGATACGAAATAAGATATGGGAATTGAGTTGTAAAATAAATTTAGAATCGAGTTCGTCACTTTACCTGCAGGAAAGTGATACTTGTCATTTGGTCACAGGACAGGATGTGCACATTTCTTTTGTACTTTTATGTAGTTTCCATTTATGGCATTGATATTGAGGATTGTTTTCTTCTTCAATACCTGTTCAACATCACGTGAATTTGAAAAAACATGATGTATTTTGAACTCTCATGGATAGGTTTACCAACTTGGTTCTTAATGTTCAGTTGAGAAATTTTCGCTTGTACGATTTTAAGTAAAATGCCATCTTCTAAAATGTATGTAACACATGCTTACTAATAATAGTTCTTGATAGCGGACTCCATCGCAGGTGTAAATTGAAACATGAATACTTTAGTTAGTCAATATCATTTACGCAGCCACACGCGGGCCCGCGCGGCTACCACTTACTTCGCACTTAATATTGAAGGTTATACAAGCACGAGGCACCAGCCCGTAGCTCGCAGCTACTAGTACAGAGGCACGAACACTTTCTTTCCATTTTCCATTCTCCTCACGTCATTTGCGGCTGTAGTTAAGCCCGCAGCTTAACACAAGAACAAGATGGCGGCATTGAATATTTGAGCAGCACTACGCTGCCAACAAACGGCGTGAATAAGTAACGCCTCACTCAAATGTCCTGTTTTACAATGTTCCTGCTGTTTTACTTAACTGCTCAATCTTAGCTGAGTCCTGGAGCTGCCGGCAGCACTACATTCTTTGCAAATTACATTATATACTTCTTAATAAACTTCATAACACAAATTAATAGTAATGAGTTTGTTCTTCGTTTTCTTTCTACTCCTAGCGAGTTAGACAAGGTTCCCAAACTTGAGAATGCGGAAAATGAGTGCCGCCGGTATGTAGGTACATTTCGATTAGCGTTAAAACTTCGTTTCTAGAGGGCAAAAAAACACCTGCAAAATTCGCAAGTATTTTCCTGCCGTGAGTTGTTCGCACTATAAATATAACAAAATTGTATGTTTGGAAACTTTGAAATATAGCAAGTTTCGCTGGTAACTGCCAAACAGATCTCTCGTTTGGCACGAGGCTTGGTGGTCGCAAATCAAATGAAACTTTGTGGAAACTAAAACGCCCACTGTATTGAGATGTTCGTGCTAAATGCAAATATAACTTGAGGAAGTGTTCATATAAGTCTGCCATTTAGAATGTACCTAGTATCTTTACACAAATTGCTTGTAGTTTTCAATATAAAATTTACGTATTCAAGAACATAATAAATAGTAATGCGGTTGTATAATGATATAGGTAGGTACTCCTACCTATTATGTACGTAACCGATATTTTTAACAATTAAGTTACATAGTAATGTAACTTAATTGTTAACCTACTTGTTACCTAGTTGTGTTTACTTTAAATACAACTACAATACTGAATGTTCATACGGGTTCAAATTCACAACACACTCTAAGGGATGACAACGTGTCCTCGATACAGTGATTGAACATTCGGCTAGTAAGTGACGCGTCCCTGCACGGTGCATGCTATATACGGACACATACATATTTAGAGACAGCTGACTATTTCACGATATACACCGTGTTGGCAGGAGGACTCAGGTTACAAACAGGTAATTGCTAGTTGGCTGTATCACCTGACACTAACGATCAACTGAGTAATTACTGTCTCCATGAATCTGGTGCATATTACCCCGGCTCAACAACATATAACATTAGTACCGCCGTAATTCCCAGTTTGTCTCGAATAAATAAATAAATAAATTCCCTCTGACAATATACACTATGTAATTTTGTTTCCGTAACGTAAATGCAATAAATAGTGATGCTAGCGCAGCAGTGGTCGGCAATATAGAGGAAATATTGTGACAGGGGAACTAGGAAGTGGAAGGCTGAGCAACCTTATTGCAGCGAGTGATCACACACAACTGATTGTACCACGACTTACGACTGATCAAATTATAGGAATGTCTTTGTTCACGGAAATACAGTGCAGAGGTCGCTGCCGCCAGTACTGAGTTGTATATTTGCGCTCTCCATCTTCTGAACAAACGTAAGAGTGTTACAAGCTCGATTTGTTCTGTAACTGAGTGCATCTTTTTTCGGACAATGCACGAACATTTGACGCTCCATTTATTATCATCCGCGAACAAATCGCGGCTCGTGAATCGCTAACAAAACAGTGACGATTTGGAAGAAAATATCGCTGACAGGAGTTGGGTACTAAAGCAATTTATTGTGTAACGCAATGAGGTCACGGTACGGACAATTGGGCCGGGAATTTATACGGGACTTTTATGAATTCTTCCCCGGCGAACAGACGTTCTGATAATGGATCTATTGACGTTTTGTCTACCTTTATGTTCGAGAAATGTCTTGGAAGAGACAGGATTTTTTGTTGGAGCGTTTTTTGTGATTTGTATTTCATTTTATTTTGAAAATAAACGCCAGAATTTTGCTTTTGTAAACAGTAGTCGTCGCTTATCAAATTTATCATCTTTTACATTATTCCATTACCCACGTTATCTTAAAATTGATTGTACTTGGTTTTTGACTATATTCTAACTGAAACTTTGTACATAACTCATCGCAAGTAATAGAACCAAATAACCAAAGGCACCATTGCCCTCACCAATACCCAATACACTTTGATGATCATGACAACGTCTCTCATTTACCGCACTACGCACTACGCCGCGTCACAAGCAGTGGGCAGTGGACAACAGCTCCACGGCTGGTGAACATTCAACTGATAATAACATGACAAACGGGAACGTTATGCGTCCTTTAAACCGTATTTGGCGTAACATTTGGCGCATCACTGCCAACTCCACAGTAATGAGCAGTAACAACTCACTGCTCCAATTTCAGACTATTCCTTCGTAAAATAAACTTGCTATATTTCACTATATAAGTGTACAGCGTACAAATTGTATATTTACAAACATTTTAAGAGGAATTTCTCAAATTCCGTCCAAATATAAAATGTTAATAAACACGAGGAGACGACTAATCCAACGGAATAATTGTATCTATATTTATCTTTGGTTGTCAACTGATGGACCGTACCATCTTGAGAGGATAATTGGATTTCTGTAGATATCCCCTGGCTAAAATATCGAACTATTTATTAGTTCAGGTAATCGTAGTTGTTATGAGGTTGCCTGCTAAGTTGCGTGTGAATTATTAAGAAGCAAGTATGGCGGCACGTGGGAGCGAAGATATTTTATGTAACCACTTTGTTTAGTGTCATACTTACGTAACTGAGATGGATGCTGTGTCCTAAAAGTTGAGTTATTCCCTCACGACGCGCCGCTGAGGGCGCTACTAGTATCTCACATCATTTCTCCACTAGTTTATGTACAGATAAACGATCTGATTTATCTTGGCAACTTTTTCATGTGGATTTTGTGAAGGTTTAAGATATTTAAAAGGATATCTCGTGATGAGAATATTTCATGTTTTTTGTCTACTTTTTAACTGACTTCAAAAAAAGGAGGTTCTCAGTTTGTATGTATAACATAACATAACATCGCGCCTTTTATCTCCGAAGGGGTAAGCAGAGGTGCATATTACGGCACTTAACGCTACTGTACAGTGTTATATAACACCCACTTTTCACCATTTATGTTATGAGTAATAGGGGTTGAGCCTATTGCTATATACCGGGCACAATTCTAGACTTCGTGCTTCCACTGAGATTTTTTTTTAAAAACCAATTTAACTTTGCCCCACCCGGGAATCGAATCCAAGAGCCCTTATCCTTTTTCCCTCTATACACTCAGCCAACAAGGCAGTCATTTGTAAAATACCTATTTATAAAAAGATATAGATATAGATAAAGATTACAATATTACTGCTGCCTCGTTGGCCGAATGGTCGTAACTGCGACTGCCGGGCAAGGGGTCTCGGGTTCGATTCCCGGGTCGGGCAAAGTATTACTGGGTTTTTAAAAATATTGTCAGTAATAGCACAGGGTCTGGAAGTGTGCCCGGTATATGGCAATAGGCTCACCCCTTATTACACGGGACTCATAACATAAATAGTGAAAAGTGGGTGTTACATTGTACAGTGGTATAACGTGCACCTCTGCCTACTCCTTCGGGGATAAAAGGCGTGATGTTATGTGTGTTACAATATTACCAAACTTAATGCTTAACTTAAGCCGGGAGTAAAATCATAGTTTACATTTACGTAATGAAGTGAAGCACGGTGAATAGTCTAGAATCGCAAACTCCAAACATTTAGAATAGGTGTCTGCAATCAAAAGTTAGTTGTTGTTCCAAGTGTCATTAGAATCTTGAAACTAAACCTCAAGTTTAACCGAAGCTATTAACCGATTAGTGATCGAATAGTATAACAGTTGGTTGCTTAGGTTGCAGGTAATTGCTCGCACAAATAATACAATTAGTATTACGAGGTCGAGTGCTATTTGTGGCTTCACTAGAAGCCTGCACACTGTACATACTTAAGCTCGTATTTGTGTATATGTATGTATTTTGTTATTCAGATTCATATCTCGATGTAGAGACATCTCATCATGTACCAGATTATAGGATCTAGTTTATGGAATTGAATATTACATTGTCTATGAATATTGCGTTGTCTTTGTCGAGCGAATTTATGTTAATACTTAATCAAATGTTTGTTACATCTATTAATAGAAACTATATACTATGCAGTCCGTAATAGTGGAACGGCGTGTTTAAAAATTATGGAAAATACAATTTTAAATGTATAACTCGAGCATGACAAGATTGTACCTGACGTAGTTCGCGAACATTATTTACTGGCCATTTTTTTCCGCCATTCATTAATCACTTGGCTAATATTCCTGCAGGAACTATTAATCACTCGTCTAGTGGAGCCTTTAAACCTCTAATAAACTTAGCAGAAGTGGTCACAATAGAAACAAAGAGCTCACAACTAAATCGACCGGCAGCGGCTGGTCGACTCGAAGCTCTGGAATTAATAGACCGCGCGCCGCCATATCTTAATGAATATTAATTGTTGCTTAGCAATTATCATGAGGTGAAGCACTCACTATCGGTTTTCGAAATAGATTAATATCAATGAAATCGTTCCATTTAAAGGGTTACAAATAAAGGGTTTGACCCTGTACTTCTCTTCTGTTTCAACTTTGATTATAGTCCAATAAAAGAAGCAAATCATTAATGTTATTGATTTTCACACTGGCTCAAACTGTACCGGTTCCAGAAATATAATCATTTCATCATTATGAATTTTATAAAAATGTGATTATGATAAAATATTCCGAGTTCGTAACTCTACCAGCCACCTGAACGCCAGAAATAGTTGAATATTTATAAATGTGAAAAAGTAGCTTTAAATGAACATTAATTTAATTTCGTCCGCCATCGGGCATAATTTACTGAGGCAATAAATCGCTCGCCGTGGACTATCTCGATCAAACTTCACTTTAAACCAACATCATTTCGTATTCGTATCGTAGTGGTTCCGGTCACTACGCCGCTCTGCTACTACGCCACTCCGCCACTCTGCCGGTCCACCAGTCCGCCGAGACACAATTTGTATCAATTTATATTACCAGCCCCATTAATTATACGGCACGACTCCTCTACCTTTATGATACAATTATTTTTCACGGACAACCCTAGAGAGTAGTTTTTTTAAATAATTTTCAACATTCTTTTTGAAGTTTGGATGGTTTAAATAATTTTACTAAATCGGTTACTATTGGTCGAAACTTAAGTAGTTAAACCAAAGATAGATATTGAAAGAAAGAAAAACCATTCATTTTATAAAACACACATAACATAATTAAAAAATAAATAAAAATAAAATAAAAAAAGCTAAAAAATTAAAATGAAGTGAAATCTTGTCCATGGTCCACAGACTTATTATTTTACTGAAATCATAGAATATTTAATATCTAATATTATCTGTGGACCATAGACAAGGAACACCCTACTTACTTAATTATTGGTTGAAATCTTGGTAGAATAATACTGTAGTTCCCAGGTTGAATAACTCCCGAATGCAGAAACAAATAAATCTTATTTTACATGATATAAAATAAACGAGAATATGCACATTTTATATTGGTACGCAAGACCACAAATACATGGCAATTCGTTCAGTTTCCATGTTCCCACAGAAACATTACTGTCAGAAATATTTATTTCTGTTTTCCATTCCGAGAAGATTTTTCATTGGTTTATTTCACGGTTGTGTAAGAAATTCATTATTAATGGCTGCCCGGACGTATCTGCTAAATACATAACGACCGAGAGAAATCTTCAAAAGGTAAGGAACGCACTTTACCTGAGGGTGCTACACACCTCAGAGAGGTTTTTTCTTACATTTTTCCTGATTTTTAAGAATTCTATGTATTTTTTAGCAAGAGATTACTAAAATGTGCGTTTCAATCTTCTCCTTGCTCCTGAAACTCGTGTGTTTTTGGATGTCTTGAATAAAACCGCATAATATATGATGATCACGTCGGCAATTTTACTAAACTTGTACACGTACTTAATTTGTTTACATATAAGTAATGAGCTATTGTTACAGTTATTGTCCTTTCAAAGATACGTCACAGTCATACAATAAGAAGACAAAAGTCACAATCTAGAGGTACATGGAAACAACACGATATAAATGTGTACAGATCTACTTATAAAAAGCACAATCATTCTACAAGCAATAAATAGGATGGCGCGTAACACCACAGACTACAACAAGTACAACTCGACGGAGACTGTTCCAGTATGTCCAGGGCCGGATTTAGGGGTCCAGAGGCCTCGGGGCAACAAAGGAGTGGAGGCCCCCTTGCCCCAAATTATTTTCCAAATAAAATAAACAATTTTTTTCAGTCGAGTTTTTCAATAAATAATTTATTGTGAAACCAAGTCGATTCTCTTAGTATTTAACAAACACATATAAATATAATCGGAAACAGGAATATTTGAAATTAAATTTTAGTGTTAACGAACGGAACCTTTCGAGCTTTTTTTGCCGAAAAATCGTTGATGATTTCGCTGAAATCCAGTTCTCGGAGTAAATCGCTTTCAATGCTCAGGAGAGAAATCTTTGATAGTCGGTTTTGTCCCATCGTGGTTCGAAGCATATTTTTTATAATTTTCATTTTTGAAAATGAGCGCTCTCCAGTGCAATTTGTTACCATCAAAACCAAATACATTCTCAATGCAATTTCGAGGTTTGGGAATGTAGCTCTGAAATTTTGATCTTCAAGAATTCGGTAGTAAAATAGTTCCGGCGATTGATCTTTTCCATAGTCCTTTTTGTATGAATCAATCAAAGTTACAAATTGAACCAACTCATTACCAAGACTGGGCTCTAAATCATCCGTATACACTTGTGCAAGTACCATCCCACTGAGCCATTGAGCCATTGGGGTACTCCCTCAAGATGGATAGTAAATTGGAAGTGCTTATCAGAGCCATTTGAGATTTTGATATTTCACTGATTGCCTGATTGGATTGAACAAATATAGATCAATGATTTCTGTTTCTGTTAATATTTAAAATTAATATAATCAAATAATCATGTATGTATAAAGTACTTTAGGCTGTAGGTAAAAGTAAAAGCGAAAAAAAAATTATCAAAGGAAAAGATGTTTACTAGATTAACTAGTTGAAATTTGAAAGACTTTTTTTCCAAAGTCTCTATTGTGGAGGCTCCCTGCTTGTGGAGGCCCCGGTTGCCCCCCCCCCTAAATCCGGCCCTGAGTATGTCAACACAACTATTTTCACTCTCGTCGCGAAACCTATTGATGAAAAAAGTTCCGTATCACGAATTGAAGAGAGTAGGTCACCCCACTTGGGAGTGTGTGCTGTATGCTTGAAAACCGGGAAACTTTCAAATGAAACAAACTCCGAGCACTGCTTCTACGGTTATTGTTTAGATCGGCCTTTTGTGGGACTCCACGTTTTTCTAGTGGAAGTTTTTCATGTGAAGATGTACTGTTTCGATGAATTGTGTTTAGTTTTATGTGATTACTAGCTTTTGCCAGCGACTTCGTTCGCGCGGAATAGTGACTTCCGGCAGATTTTTGGTTTTACTCACATAGTTCCGGATCTTTTCAAAAATTAAATGTGGAAGATATTCTAGGGAACTCTTCAAAAATCAACATAATGAGCTCTACGTTTGAATTGAAGATAATTATGTATACTCTCTTAGGGCATTAAAGCCGATCGAAAAAGGCGAAAATGTTGTCATTCCCTTATTTTCAAAATATTATTTTGATTTGTCATTTCAGAAAAAAAGACTGTCTCTCTTGACAAATTACCTATTCCCTTAATAACCAAGCTTAAAACTATATAATTTAAAAGGAACGATCTAATTAATTTAAAAATTAAAATGAATTTAGACATACAATTTTAGTATCTACTAATAATCGAGATCAAACTATCAATCAATTGAGATCAATCCTCAATTCCACGACAGTACCGAAGCACTTGGCCGTTATCTAACAAAATGCGTGTAACGAAACCATAGCGCGATCAATTTCAATCCCAACGCCATCTATCGAGCATAGTGACAACTCGGATTATTTATCTATACTCCGTTCGGGCATTTTCTTTGTAGTAAAAGTTTTATTATATTGATATTATTTTTTTCATACCTTTTAACTATTTATTTACTTTTTTCCGATGAATTAAAACAATAACATGAACGGAACTCGTGTAACTATCGACACCATTGCGCGATCACCAGCTCGATATAATAGAATTATCTATGCTCCGTTAGAGCATTTTATACAGAGCTGTAAGTGAATTATAAAATTGCAATATTTTTTTTTATTTAAACAACCTCTATTTCCACAAATAATTATGAGGGTTTTTTTTTAAGGGGGGAAAATCATCGAATGACTGTTCCCGCCAGGGTGAGGCGGAAGGGAGTGTCAGACTCTTACTGACTAAAAACCACCCCGTTCCTTCTCCTGCACGTCGAGCCGGAGCCCCGGTTACCCGTTAGGTTCTCCGCGACTCCGAATCGGCATCGGCCCTATTGGGCCCCATCTGTGGTGGTCTGATGGCTCTTTGAGGCGCGTGCGGAACGCGACGCGCCGTACGCTCGGGTCTGTTTCTGGTCGGACGGCATGCTCACGACACCCATGCTCGCCGTCCGCAGGCCCGCGCTTACGGTGGCCGGAGATCGTCTCGCGATCCCCGACGCCCGGTGTGTCCTTCGCGATGGCTGGGTTGCGAGGAGGCAGCGCTTCGCTGCCTCACGCGTCCCGCCTTCTCCTTAGCTAGCATGACTGCTTCGCAAAAGGAGGAGACGGCATCCCAGTCCCCATCGCTCCGCATCATAGCCCGCACTAGGCCCGGACGCGAGAGGTCGCCATCGCCGATCACTTCCCTGAGGACACTGCGGTGCTCAGCCCACGAAGGGCATTCTCCCACCGTGTGTTCCACCGTGTCCTCAAGGCGGTCCTCGCAGTGATGACACCCGGGCGTTTCCTCCCGCCCCATCAGACACAGGTACCTCCCGAAACTCCCATGTCCGGTGAGGACCTGCGTCAGGCGGTAGGTGAGGACGCCGTAGCGTCTCTCAAGCCACTCCTCAAAGAGGGGACTTACCGCTGCGATGGCAGCGATCCCAGCCCTCGGTTGCGACAGTCGTTGCTGCCATTCCGCCATGAGATCGCGCCGGAGCTCATCCCGCCACGCACTTATCTGGCGCGGCAGCGGAGTTTCGCCCCGGCGACGTGCCTCCGCGCGCATGCTGTACACGCGCGCGAGCACCTTCGCCTCCAGATCCCACGGCGGTAATCCGGCAAGGAGGTTCCGACTCCCCAGAGATCGTGCGGTATCCGCGGATCATTCGGATCGCCATGACCCTCTGTGCCATAAGCAGCGTCCGAGTAGGACGCCGCAACAGGTTCGGCGCCCACACAGGGGCGCCGTAGAGGGCCATGGACCGCACGACCCCGGCGTATAACCTCCGAAATAATTATGAGGGTAGAATCTTGTTTAAAACTATAATTAATAATTTTTTCCATCTATCGAGCATAGTGACAACTCGGATTATTTATCTATACTCCGTTCGGGCATTTTCTTTGTACTAAAAGTTTTATTATATTGATATTATTTTTTTCATACCTTTTAACTATTTATTTACTTTTTTCCGTTAAAACAATAACATGAACCGAACTCGTATAACTATCGACACCATTGCGCGATCACCAACTCGACACAATAGAATTATCTATGCTCCGTTAGAGCATTTTCTTTGTACTAAAAGTTGTATTATATTATATTTTTCATACCTTTTTACTATTTATATACATTTTCCCGTTGAATTTTCAGTACTGAATTGATGCCGACTCTTGAACAATAGATGGCGCTGTATGTACGAAATATTTTTTTTTATTTTTTTGTAATAAAAACTACCCTATGTCCTTTCCCAAGTTCCAAACTATGTCTGTACCAAATTTCACACAAATCGGTTCAGTAGTTTAGGCGTGAAGCAAAGACAGACAGAGTTACTTTCGCATTTATAATATTAGTTTGGAAGTTTGGATTTGTGTTAAACACAATTGATTTTATTTATTGCTTCGTTGGTCGTGTGCTCGCAAGTGCGACCGCCGGGCAAGGGGTCTCGGGTTCGATTCCCGGGTCAAGCAAAGTATTACTGGGTTTAAAAAAAATGTCAGTAGTAGCACGGAGTCCAGAATTGTGCCCGGTATATGGCAATAGGCTCACCCCCTATTACATGGCAATCATAACATAAATAGTGAAAAGTGGCCGTTACGTTGTACAGTGGCATTACGTTCCTTAATGTGCACCTCTGCCTACCCCTACCAGGATAAAACGGGTACCTACTTTATGTTATGTGATTTTATTTACATAGCTATTGACATGTAGAGGTACAATTAACCCACAAATAAAACACAAACACAAATGCAAAACAAAAACCCAACTGAAGTATGTCAAGCAATTAATACAATAAATTAAAAATAAACCCACTGTAATAATGTATGTAATACTACAAAAATACAAAGTACAATTGTCTTCTATTTGTACGAAGCTTGCAGGCGCTGTTTTGTCTTAAACTGTTGATTTTATTTTCGCATTAGCTCTGGAGAAAATTCTTGCACAATTCTACAATAAATCTCCGCTTGCTGTAGCTCTAAGCAGGGACTAGCAATGCAATGCAAGGTTACTCGGAGACTGAGCTGGAGTTAAAATCTTCTACGTTGCTAGAATTCTAATGGTAAAACGGAATCTTAGAAATGTGGAGAATTAAACTGAATCTTACAAACTGCACGACAGAACTACTTACATACACAAGCGTAATTTCTTAAAGTAAATTTTCAGGTAATTATTTAGATGTACGACAGTCTATTGGCAAAAATATTTAAAAAATACTTCTTTTAAATCCTAAGGAGTGAATTTTATCCTTATAGCGATATAGCTTCAAATATTATTGAATGTAAATTGATAAAACCATGTGTACTCGATCCAGCGTTTGCTGAGCAAACATTGGTCCAACGAGATTCCGACTCAAGTTAGTACATTGTACAGCCAACTGACTCGGGTGTTTGCTTTCGTGTATTCAATGAAGGAAGAAATGTTTTTAAAACATTGTACGGTATAAATAGAATATGTTAGCAACGTATGAGCATTTCTATAAGACATTATGAAGTTTAAACAAGTACTTATAGGTTTTAAGGAATGTTATTTACAGCATTTAACTTATAGCCAGGCATTTTCTATAGTGAGTTTAATTGGGTTATTTCTAAGTGGTTTAATGAGTCTATGTTTTTTTTTATAAATGGGACATGCCCACCACAACCTCCCAAAACCGCTGCAACTCCTGTAAGCCAGGATCTACAGTAGATACAACCATGAAAACACCGGAACACTGAAATCCGGCGCGTCCCAGGGACATGAATAACTGTCTCTGTTCACGCAACGAAATGAATCAGAAGATATTATAAGAGTAGAAGATTTAATTCTATGCTTAGCGACATAGGGTATTGTTTTGCGAAGACCGCCCTGAGGACACGGTGGAACACACTGAAGCGGAATGCCCTGTGTGGGCTGAACACCGCCGTGCCCTCAGGGACGTGATGCCGATTCGGAGTTGCGGAGAAGCTAACAGGTTACCGGGGCTCCAACTTGAAGTCCAAGAGAAGGAACGGGGTGGTTTTTAGTTAGTAGGAGTCTCACACTCCCTCCCGCCTCACCCAGGCGGGAGAAGACATTCGATGATTTTGCCCCCTTTAAAAAAAATAGGGTATTATTTCTCATAGTGTTAGCAACAGTGAGTGTATCCACGCGCCAATGTTATTAAAACAACACGTACGTGTTCCACTAATCCACTATATTGTTATTATTTGACTTAATAACACTAATGTATTTTTATAACACGCCGATAGTGTACACGTGGCATGAAACATATTTATGTAATACTGTTATAAAAACTTGACATTCATCAATAAAACATAGCAATTCGTTGTTTGTATTATTACACAATATTGATTAAACAATGTGCTCCCGGCTATGTGTAGAATATCAGTTACTAAGAGTAGCGTTTTATATATTATTATTATTATAGTAAAGTATGGTAACATGATAATGGAAATTAGGTATCTTTTATCTCGCTCAATTTTGTCTTAAGCAAAAGTTAATTTTTTTTTCAATTAGAGAGAATTTCACGTTGTCAAAACATAATTATAGCAGAACCGATCCAGCTGTTGATTTACCAACGAGATGACTACCTCTAGAACTTGAAAATATATTTATAATACTAAGAAATAACTGCCTCATTGGCCGAGTGGTCGCAATTGCGACTGCCGGACAAGGGGTCTCGGGTTCGATTCCCGGGTCGGGCAAAGTATTACTGGGTTTTTAAAAAGAACCTCAGTAGCAGCTCGGAGTCTGGGAATGTGCTCGGTATATGGGCAATAGTGTGCCTATTACATGGGGTACTCGTAACATAAAATAGTGAAAAGTGGGTGCTACATTGTACAGTGGCATTAAGTGCCGTAATGTGCACCTCTGCCTACCCCTTCGGGGATAAAAGGCGTGATGTTATGTAGTATGTATGTAGAACTAAGAAATAATTCATGAAAAAATAACCATCAATGATGATGTCCTCAAATGTAAATTAGAGTTCAGACTCGTTTATTAAAACAGATTATAGGTAGATCCACATTAAATGCAAAGTACAGTGTGGTGTGGATGTCATCACGCAGCTCCATGATACAATCTCGTGGGGAATGTGAGGCAGTTCTTCATAAGGCGAGATTAGTTGGAGCGTCGCGGCGCCGGCGCCGGCGTCGTGACGACACGTCGCCATTGTGGCATGCGATGCAACCAAGAACATTCTTAATGGGGTTATACGAAATATTTACCAGACACAGAAGCGAATAAACAAACTTTTAAATTCAAATTTCTTTATTGCTGATCACAGCACATTTGAATGCATTGCAAGATGTTAGATGAATGCGCAGTTTATCGTGTTCCGCCAATCACGACATCCAGTCTGGGATTTATATCTAACATTTTCTTGATCGGGGAATGTTAAAAATATTCAGCATTTAACTGCCCATTAAGACAGAAAATTATATTTTCCGTAAAAACACTTTTATATACCGTTCATAAAAGTGATTTTTATTGAAATATTAATCGTCGCAATTCTTCAGATGTTTTATATCAGCTTTTATATCGCAAACTGAATTACTTGTTATACGGTTTCAGAGATACACCTACACGGAATATTAACGGAATGTCTCCGTTTTGATTATCACATTATTCTTAAAAGCTTTTAATTAAAATACACATTGATGTATGTCCATACGTATAAATATGCGTAATACATACTAATAGCAAACATCATCGTTTACTCATTTAATTTAATAATCCGTTTTGTGAGTATTTTTGTTTAACTAACGCTGAATATTTCAATCATCAGGTAATTTCTTAACTGTAGAATCAAATTGACATTTGAAAATATTTGATATCGTAAAATTGTAGAATATTCAAAGTTACTCCTCAGTTAAAATTTATCTGTCGTTGGAAAAAATTTATACTCGAATTGGTTAATTCGAGTATAAATTATAATCAAGTTTAGTCAAGTCTCAATTACGTACACAATATCTGCTTCACACTCCAGGCCATAATGCAATGAGGTTACCTTGTACACGTATTACACATGTATAGTCTATAATCAGGGGCCAATTAAATGGCCGTCCGCACACAGCTTAGTGATGTACCGTAGTATATTAGTCGCTATTATTGATTGTATCTGGGGCCGAGACAATTAGCTGCGTGTTAGCAACAAGTGCGTTACATGACCATCAAGTTATAATGGCTGCCCACTGATCTGCTACTGACATATTGCTTTTTGTACGGAGATTCATGGGGATTCATTGGCCATTGTTTTATTTTGACCTGATAGAGTATTTCCCGCCTGCTATATATATATTGCAATGATTGATAAAATAATGTTAATTCGATGTAAACGTTGCATTTTTTGTATAATATCTATCGTGAGGGTCAGCTACTAGATTTACTAGAAAAATTATGATGATTAGATTAGATTAATCGAACATAACGATTTACTCACGTAAATGACTGAAAAGCCCCTTCTTAGTTTTAAGTCAATTGCTGCTGCTAAGTATACTATTATATTCAAGAAACGTACTCGTTCTCATTTAAAACTTTACTAGATGTTGTAAATGCTACAAATAATCAGGCCAACACTGTATTATGATAAGCAGTGGCGTGCTGACAGCCATAAAAATATGATACTGTTAAATATTAAATATTCGCTTCCAGCAAGGAAATTAAAACAAAGGTAATTAATTCAAATTCTCAGCGTCGCAATAAATAAACTATGTCGGTTTAAGCCTCCATAAATTAGTTATTCTGAGCTCTAAATTTCTTTATCGTTGTATAAATAACTGTATTGCCTAGGTATGCTAATTAGTCCCACGTTACTAACTCCTACATATTTTTGTTCTAGGAAAATTATGCGCTGTACTGAAACCTGGTTAGTATTCAGTAAAACCGCACTGAAATAAAAGGTTTTAATTGTAATTCTGTATTTTTAAAAGTGTTCGGCTTGGCGATATTGAATTGAATTCAAAGGGTTTAGAGGTAGACTGAGGACGAAATAGCTGTATAAATATAAAGTGAGCTATGTTATACAAAGTTTATTAGATACGATCAAAGAACGTTTTTTCCTTGAAAGTAGTCACGGACTTGACTTTTTAAGAATAAGAATAAGAATAAGAATTTTATTTGCTCAAACATGTGTGTGCATACAGAATTAAAATAATACAGCATGCAAGATCTTAGACAAAAGTGGCTTACGACATGTCTGCCATTTATCATGGCGTGCAAAAATCTATTCTAATATCTATATCTTATCTTAGTATTTCATAATATCTACGAAGAATAAAATATGTAGTTTTTCGTCTTCAAATATTAATGACTGATATAATTGTCGTTAAAATATCTTAGTGTTATGTACAAAGATAAGATAGTATAATTTACTATCTTATCTTTGTACATAACACTAGAAACATTCAACTCACGGATATACATTTCACGAATGTTCTATTACACCCTAAATTTGGGAATAAACAGCACAATCTGAAACAAGTACAATAAATCCTTTCGCGTTGATCTATCGTCGGCTAAGAGCCGGATCCGCGGGGCGATTCATTACTTAAATTTATGCCAGCACCGGCTCCGATGAAATAAAATATTAACGACTTGGAAAATTCCTAATCTGAAGAACGAAGAAAAATTGAGAGGAATAAAGTTGATAAATTAACGAAGTATATTATCGGAACGAAAAAATGTCCTGAAAGAATAGCGGTGTCGTTGATGTAATACTAACACGCCGATCAATCAATAATCTTTCAATTTAAAAATTGTTACCTGCTAAGAGTGCTACGCTCGTAGCAATGCTACGAAATTACTACTATATCGTCGTAGTACGTAAACTAATAGTCAGAATGTCTCATTTTAAGTATAAAATTCGATCGTAAAGTCCATTGTCTACTTAATTAATCTTTCTGTTTAATAGCCAGTACACAGGAACTCATTAATCCAATGCAGAGTCACAATGCTTTTCACGGTACGAGTAAGGCATAACAGCCTCACACTTTGACAAACTACTTTAAAAATTATGCTTAAAAACTTTTTATTCTCTGGGAGTTGAGTACAACACTTTCAGCTTCAGGTTTTTTGTAGTTAAACCTTGTCGAGTGGGGTTATGTGTCCCCGGACGTGGCACAATTTATTTCTCCGTCGTGAAGGTTGTTCCGCACAGTGCACCGGAACCGCGGGGGAAACACGACGAGATCGAAGTTTGACGGTAAATCGCACATATCGGCGGAAGAGTTGACACTTCGATAAACTTTTAATAAGAACGACATCAACAATAGTTGTCGCTTAAGTCTTTTTAAGTCAATAATTTAACTCTAAGGAAGTTATTCTTCTACGTATTTGGCATTATAATGTGCCTTTGACCGCCAACGGTGACTGCATTGCAACACAAAACAAATTCAAAGAAGTCGTTGACTGCAAACATTCAATGAAATTTCCCTATTGTTAACTACATATATAATTGAGGCAATTACGAATATTATCAGAACTCCATGAGTTCAGCCAGACAAGAAAATTAAAGCAAATGCAATTTTCATAATAGAATCAATTTTCCGAACCATTATTCATTTATTTTTTTATGGCATAAACCGGTAAACGAGCAGACGGATCACCTGATGGTAAGCAATCGGCTTCGCCCATGGACACCTGGAACACCAAAGGCGTTACAAGTGTGTTACCGGCTTTTTGGGGATTAGGAGTTTGAGGGTCGTTGGGGATTCAGGGATTGGGGAGATTGGGGAGATTGGGGAAGGAGAGGGTAATTGGGCCTCCGGTAACCTGACTCACACGACGAAACACAACGCAAGCGTTGCTTCACGACGGTTTTCTGTGAGGCCGTAGTATCACTCCGGTCGAGCCGCCCCATTCGTGCCGAAGCATGGCTCTCCCACACTTAAAATGTATGCAAATAAACTAGTTATCGAGACTCAAATATAAGTGGTAAACAACAATACTCATAAAACTTTTAACTGCATATTTATTTGTCAGACTTTATTAAACTGATGCTATCAAGAATATAATTAAATGTTTCATTCGATATTGAAACACTAGAAAGATCCTTAAATTCCTCGCATAAAACTGAAATACAAAGAAATGTTTCGATCAGATATGAAAATGGAGAAATGGAGCGAGAATTCCTTTTGAAATGGGTAAACAAATTTGAATCATATCCTGTGAGTGGTAGAGGTGAAGTTTTCGTGTTAGGGGGATATTTATAACAAATACGTTCAATCGTGAGTGGAGACGCATTACGGACGAATACATCTGGCGACGGGAGGCGTTACAGTAAGCTGAGATATGAACAGCTCTGTTTTATTCTTCGGTAAATTATTTATATGTTTGTATTTGTATGGCGTCGTGTAAAGTGAGCGTGCACTTTGTTTAACTTTGCAGTGTTTTATAAACGTTTATTGTTTTACCTCGAGCTACTACGACGTCATTACAATATAGTTACTTTAATGATATTATAATTATGTTTGCGGTTTATATTTCAAATCAAATCAAATCAAATATTTATTTGCTAATATGGGTAAATTAAGTTGTTAGCAGATAAGTTATATGGAAAAAAAATCAAGTACCTTAAAAATTCAAACTTTCAACACAATTATTGTAATTTATGTGAATTCAAAATATAATGTCACCAATTTAATTAAAATTTAATGTCAATAAATGTATTTGTCAAATAAAATGTCATGAATTAGATTAAATAAAATTTCATACAAAGGACAATGTCTAAAAATGTGTCGGATTCCACACCGATTGGTTTACATATCCTATCAAATGCATGCAAAACTTACAAGATATAGAAATTTACTTAATAAAAAATAGTGATATTTTACATTAACTTGTCCTGCAAATACTCGTTGACAGTGTAATATGCTTTTGGCACTAATAGGGCTTTGATTTTATTTTTAAATATATTTATATCTGAAATCTCCAGTACAGACTTGGGTAGGTGATTATAGACACGTGGCGCCATGCGGAAAATACTTTTATTAAGTAATGCTGTTTTAGTGCTTGGAAAATATATATTAGATTGATATCTATTACTATTAAATTTGTTAAAGCATTGCAGGTTTTTTTTGACAAATAGTGCAACTTCTAATATATAAATGCACGGTACGGTCAGTATATTTAGTTTTATAAAATAGGGTTTGCAACTATCTGTTTGCTTTATATTAGCTATAGCTCGGACTTACTTGCAATATTTTTAAACATACGTGGTTTATAATCAGTTGTAAGTATATCGAGGCGGTGAGCATTGGACGTCTTTGATGTTTATTTTTTATGGCATAAGCCAGTAAACGAGCTAACGGATCACCTGATGGTAAGCAATCGGCGTCGCCCATGGACACCTGGAACACCAGAGGCGTTACAAGTGTGTTACCGCCTACCGGCTTTCTGGGGATTAGGAGTTTGAGGATCGTTGGGGATTCAGGGATTGGGGAGATTGGGGAAGGGGAGGGTAATTGGGCCTCCGGTAACCTCACTCACACAACGAAACACAACGCAAGCATTGCTTCAGGTCGGTTTTCTGTGAGGCCGTGGTATCACTCCGGTCGACCCGGCCCATTCGTGCCGAAGCATGGCTTTCTCACTTAAAATGATGATGTTGTATTATAACTGTGTATAATGTTATTTACTAGTGAAGTCTAAACAGAGTTCAAAAAACTACCAAAAGTATGACATAACTTGTTTCGATTATAATATTAACACTACTTGTATATATTTCCGCCTGGCTCCCTGGAGGACGTGTCTGAAAACGTGCATTATATAACATTAAGTTGACAGCTTCCGAACAATTGGCAATATCGCACTATGCCACAGTGACAATAAATATCAGCCAATAACACAAATATTTCAACAATTTCTACATTTTAGTTTAACAAAGTTGTAACTCGTTGAAATATTCAGACAAACTAAAGAGATAAGTCTCACGATGACGTCTATCTTTGGACTTGTATAATTAAATCTTGAAATATAGAATAATCCTATTTTATAGTAATCTGAGAAACTAAATCAATTTTTGAAAGCGTTATAAATAAAACTGACATTTATACAATCTTTGAAGAATACATATCCAAACGAACACTTAATAAAGAACCTTTATTATATTCTCAGCCCGAGCCCTTAGAAAGATAAGTAAGTACATTGAATAAACGACCTCCTATATCTGTAAACGGCTCTTAATCAGAATAACATATTTTCCCATTTACATCACAATAATATTCTACTTCGCAACGAGCAAATGAAACAGACTTTTATCAAAACATTTTGTGAATGCATATCAAATAAAGTTGTCGGTCTCAATCAAATTGTGTGTCATGTTATCGGGAGGAGATTTGAAAATGATCCTTTTATCGGATAATACATATAAACATACATACATATATCGTGAGGTTTCCCTCGTCCCCGCCTTGAGCTAGTAAGCTCATACACGTGTTATGTACACTGTACACAAACCAACTCCATTGCAAACACAACATTTTTTTTAAGTAAAAGGAGATACCATTGTTACATTGTTTTACGTGAATACATTTCATACTATAGCTTAGCAGGAGATGGACATATTATTATACTTTTTACCTAAAGATTGCCCGAAAATCCTACGAGAACAGGAAAAAACGGGAAAATTGTGCTGGCGAAGTTAGTGACAGAAGCTAACTAGTTACGTAATAGTTGGAATACAAACACCACATCTCACTCGAAACATAATTCAATTTACTTGTCAATGATTACTGTTACTAGCTGTTGAAAGAAAATTAAAACAGCGCTTTGCGTAATTCAATGAATAATTGAATATTTGTTCGACAAAAGTTGCCCCAAAATTCAACCTTATAATTAAATTAAAAACGAAAAGTCACGAAAGACGTCGGCGCAAACATTTAATAATAATTTCGCCTTTCAAGAACAATAATTCGGCTAACGAGTGAACTTTTAGAACCACATTTATTTTTAGTAAAGACTTTGCGCCTGGCTTTGTGTCAAATGACGAAATGATGAATCCTGACTAAGATAGTATCCTTTAATATTTTTTCTTTCACTGAGAAAAGAAAATTATATTCAAGAACCAAAAATCAGTTGAGCGCGCCTGTCAATGGCTTAATTACTTATTGATTGGCAGCCAATAAAAACGTGGCCACGAAATGATAATTAGTTTTAGTTGAACCCATCCATCCATCAATATCCGTTACGTTTGAATAAGTCGCTGCTATCTACGCGTTTAATTGTTTCACGATAGCAAACGTTGCGCGATTCCGTTTTATTGTAATGTCCGAGCGCTCACAAAAAATATTGTCTAGCTAGAATTTCCTCGGCTTTTCTCCGAATTAAAGGTCGCGCAACTTTTTAAACCATTTCTTTGCCCAATTTAGTCGAAAAGATTGATGTTATAGTGATGCTATACCAATCTTTTAAGCTTTCGCTAAATTCCATTTTGTCAGATAAAAGGTTACAAAGTGCAGACATATTTTTTGTGTAACAAAGTCGCGATTCTCATTTGTGGCCGAACTGGTCAAGTGTAAACTTTACTTTACGGATTGGATTTTTAATCAAAATGTTTTGTTGGAATATTTCTGTTGGATTGAGCCGATGTCTCGTTTTATAATGACCGAACCTTTTTTCTAAAACACGCAATCTTTTTTGCGAAGAGACTGAATGAGAATATAATAATACAGTATATGTATAAGTAGAGAATATAGAAACTACTTTATATATATTCTGTTTAAAAAAGGAATAAAAGAAGACATAAATAAACAGTACATCTTGATTTCAAAGTAACTAGAAAATTTAAACCAAAGTACTCTCACCGCTATTGAAACCATGACCTTCAAATGTTAGTTGACATTAAAAACCGACCGTAAAACACTTTTACCAAGTTTCATCAGTATAGATCCCTCATTACAGTAACTAATAAAGTAAAAAGGTGTGGGTTTATATAGATATAGGAATCCCTCGCAGAGTGTACTTGGAACAACGTGATTCGAGTAGACTTCTTACTAAGGCTGGCTTCACTTAATGCTAACAGTCAGTACGTCACATTATTTTAAGTCATTTTAGTCACACTTATCACTGGCAATTTCTAGTAGTTAATGTCACCGTTTCTATTCGTTCTGTGAATGGCATCGTGAGTCAACTAAAGGGCTACACATTTGACAGAGACCGAGCAGCACTCTCTAACAAATATCGACCTCTTGAGGTGAAATTATGGCAAACCCTCTTGAATCACACAAGTACGTTTTCATTTATTTGGTACCTTCTGCTACCTACATTATTATGGATCAGTAATTTAACTGACCCACGTTCAACGCGTCTTGTAAAACAGTCTCAGTTGGCAACTAGTACAAAGTTATTTGAAACGCGTAAATATTAATGTAAATGTACTATATAAATAAAAATGTATTATAATAAGAAAACATTGTTCAAAAGTAAAAGGATTCTGTTATTACTAAATAGGCAGACTTGTTGCTTGTTATTTTTTGTTTCAAATACTTTCATACATAAATCTTGTGAAGTAAGTAATATATTACTTTCTGATGACAGATCTGACTAACTAATAATGGTATCTACATAATAATGTAATACCAAGCTTCATTGGTCGACTCATTCAAATATTAGTGTTTAACCGGATAATCTTGAGAAAGCTAGTTGTTTCTTAAGCATAGACTTCGTTTAACTGACTTTATCTTAGTTATTAATTACATACATACATAACATCACGCCTTTTATCCCCGAAGGGGTAGGCAGAGGTGCACATTCTACCACAGTACAATGTAACACCCACTTTTCACTAGTTGTTATGAGTCCCATGTAATAGGGGGTGAGCCTATTGCCATATACCGGGCACATTTCCAGACTCCGTACTACTACTGAGAATTTTAAAAAACCCAGTAATACTTTGCCCGACCCGGGAATCGAACCCGAGACCCCTTGCCCGGCAGTCGCACTTGCGACTACTCGGCCAACGAGGCAGTTATTAATTCTTTGCTTATATTCGAATTTAGTAATAGTACTAACCTGTTTAGTAACCACCCAACCCGCAAACTGTCCGCCTCTCATATCGACGTGGAATAAACAAAAAACATCGTCCCTACGTCCAAATTGAATTACGTTTCACCTCATAAATATAAAATCTCATAACGGCCGTCAAAGATAACGAGGTCAGCAGATAATTAGGCTCACATCGGCAAACGGGAGCTCTTTACGATTCCAAGCAGTACTTCACTTTTGTTTGAGTCCGTCACGAGTGTCGCATACAAACAACTCACAGAATCACTGTTTCAAAATAATGTTTCTTTTTGTAAGGGATTTTTTCTCCACATTTTCCTGAAAGAGGTACGATTATGAATAACAATTGGATGTGGAAATTATTTGTTCGGCTCGACTTAGGGATTCGTATGACGACAGAATGTTCGGTATATTAATTTTAAATTTGTTTTGTAAATACCAATATCTGCATTGTATTTGCTTCTTTTGAGTTTTGTTTCTTACAATATTATTGTTATCGAACAGAGCTTCGTGTACGTATTAAGTTACAATAATTACAATCGATGTAGAATTATAGTATTCATTCTACAAACACTAATCTTTACAAAGATTAATCTAAATCGATTCCATCTGATCAGTTAACGTCTACTTTCGAATGAGAATCGTTCTAGGCTTTACATTAATACCGTGAGATACATTCGACGTGATAATGAGAATAGAGAATATCCATCATAATGTATAGAAGCAAATAACGTTTTCGTGCGAATCCTGTAGATAGGTAGGTAATAGAAAAAGTACATTGGGTCCCTAAGGCGTGGGCCGCTCCGTAAGAAAGGATTTAGTTGGGCGTAGTTTTGTTAGCCCTGGGGTCTTCCCAGCCTTGTACCGGCTTACAAGCTTACTCACTTATATATGGTGCTATCCTAGTGTTGTAGGTACAGTACTCCGTTTTGTTTCATTACTTACACATTATGTATGTACGATGTGACCCTACATATCCCTTTCCGTTGTTTAAATTAGTTTTATTTAGTTTAGATAAGGTTTTGTTTATTTTTGTCAACAAATTACTTGCCTCTTTTTAATGTTTAGATGAGCGTGAACAAACAATACAATTTCAACCACTGGTCATAATAAAAAACTTGTGTTGGGAGAATACACGTGTAATTTAAAAATAAATTCCAATGTAGGTCATAATACATACATCATGTACATCATTATCGTCCACTGTTAAACTTCATTTTAGAACATAATAACATAAAAATGAAAGTTTATGTAACATTCTGCTGAAGATAGATGATTTCGATCAACTTTTCTTACTTTCAAATTCATCTTTTATGTAAGCTTCTTAATTTTAATGTAACAAGCTAAACTTTGTTCTTGCCTCGCATTACTAACTTAATGTTTTAAGAACTTGCAAATCGCTATAGTCCGCTCAACATTGGCGTATTGTGGAAATTAAATCAAAATTAGTGAACTGAGATTGTTATATCTAAAAGCTATTCATCATCATCATCATTATCGACAGCCCTGATTGAAGACGTATTATTGGATTATATGCCTTTTTTGTAGAATGGATGGCAAACGAGCAGATGGATCACCTGATAGCAAGTGATCAGCGTCGCCTATAGACACCCGCAACATCAGAGGAGTCACAGGTGCGTTGCCGGCCTTTTAAAAAAGAATACGGTCTTTTCTTAAAGTTTGCATCGGTTCGGAAATACCGCCAACGACAGAACATTCCACAGTTTTGCCTTTTACGTAAGAAGAGTCTGCCATAATCTGCACGTTAGGTAGGCAGGTTCCAGATCGCGATTGAAAAGGATCAGGTTTTTCGGAGAATGCTGCTACCAGGTCTCTGTTAAATGTAGTTAGCTCTTGCGACCCCCGCGAGAAGTGTAGGCGTTGTGAGAATAAACAAGATTAACTTTACTGTACCTTGATATTAAACTGTTATTTTACTCCTACTTCCGAATGGTGTAAAAATTAGGTCAAAAGTATAGGGAAGCAATAACTGGTTGGAGTCTACAATTAGTGTGACGCTGAGCGGTTTACGAGGCTGTCGGCGACAACTTGTTATGACCGCTAATCCCCAACAATGTGTCGACTTGTATTGTCACCGTTTATCTCGCTCATCCTGCTTTATGGCACCATATTTTATCAGGAAATAGTATGGTCGAAGATTTATTAAAGATTTTCTCGTTTATTAAGAAGAATTGGCTGCTCATAGAATTTATTAGTTCGATATTATTTGTTGAAATATTATCTAACAAGGTCAAATCAAACCCTTCACTAATAGTTCATCACAGATCAGTACGTTTTTCGTTTCCACTCCAACTACTTTTCCAAATTTTCAATCAATCAACAACTTTTACTTCTTTGAATCAATGAACAAAGATTTGTAAGTAAAGATGTAACTCATCACAATTAGTAACACATCATGGAGCCACGTGCTACCAAATTGAATTGCATTTACAGAAATATTAAAAGCAGTAAAGTTAATTAATGGCTCCACAAGTCGAAGCGTCGGTAAGTCGGTCGCAGCACGCGTGTTCATTACCCAGATGAGAAAACTTGGCAACTCGTTACCCACGCCTTGAGGAAACTTCCATATGACGTCATGATTTAGTCAGCTTTTATATGGAAACTGTATCAACTGGTCACAAGTTTACTTTCAAGTTTTGATGTGTCTTTGAAGAACTAACATGTGGTGAACGTTTGGAGTTTTATAACTGAAGGGAAACTGCTCACGTCACATTGTGCCAGTTATAGAGGTATATCACTCGGAGGGAACTTCACTCTGTTATTGCGCTAATAGTTTGTAGTCAGTTATACTATCATGATTAATGTCACGTGGAAATCTTTGGGTGTTCTTGACAGTGCCTGCTATTAGTTACATCTCCTAATAGTTTCACAAATCCTCAAGAGACATTATTTTAAGCTTCAAATCTGTTATTTTAAACCTGCGTCATTACTGGAGTAAAGTTAGAGATGGGCTTAGGATGAACTTGTTCCCTTTCAGGCCATTTCTCCGAATACATTTCCGGGAAAGTTAGGCTTTACCCGGATTTAATCCACGGTTAAGCTAAGAACATTGAAACTACCGCTATGGAGCTAATGAATTAATCTTAGATATTTTTATAGACTAGTAATAATGTAGTATAATGAATCTAGTAAGTTAATAATGCGACGCTTACATAAATGGAATATAATAAAGGAAGCATCATTAACTGGAACATTTGTACACAACATACAACATCAGAGGAAGGCGAAACAAAGTTAAGGAAAGGTCAACAAAAATGTTCGCAGGTGTCCTTGACCTCCAAATTAACCTCCAATGTGAGAGCAACTTTACGGAAACAGTAAAGTTACTCTCACATTGCATCAATCAACTGCAACTAAGCATTAGAACTAACGTCACTGACGCCAATAGCAAAGCGCAAGTATTTAGAGCAAATGTTTGTCACAAACAGTTGGTTCCAATGTTTGCGCACTATTCACAGAAACTACGTTCATTGTCAGTCGATTACGGAAACCTTTTTGTGATTGTTTGCGATTGAATTATGTACAAGTATTGGGAAGGAGCTCCGACTGACGACGGAGTGGCCGGGAGTAAGTTGAGCGATGTACTAGTACTGAGTACGGAGTGCGGGCCTTTGTGAGAACTTTGTGAGGAGAACAAATAACATGCCCACTTACAGCTGACAATACTATTGCTTACTCAAAGGTAGTGGACGTGTATACGATGTATTATAGGGAAAGAAGACTTAAATAAAGTTAACCCCTTGAATAGAGGATTTTGTGCTCCTTTATTGCTTGCTTCTTTTTCAGATGGACGACATTAACATTTACTATTCAATAGGTAGGAGAGTTGTGTCTTTTGAATATGTTTCGACTTTATAGTTTTGCTGTGAAAATAAACAAACAATTTGTTTCAGGTAGGTCTACGCTACCCGAGATGAACTGTTTGTCAATTTTTAGGTATAAAGTGGGAAGTAAATAAGAAATACCACACAATCATAATAACATAACTGGACTAAGTGTGACAAATGTTCTGACGGACTCAGGCAAAAGTATCGTAGTCGTCAAGTGCCGAGAGACTCAGCCGGCCGCAATGAAACATTGGCTGGTATTTATGGTAGATTCCCCGGCGGACTGATTGTTTGCCAATATAGTTCCAGCCTCATTAGTATCATAACTACCACCCTCCGACCTCGTGTCCCCGTCATTGAGCGATCACTTATGTTTAGTAGCGCAGTTTATGACTCTATTACTTCGCTATATGATTAGAGTCCCTAATAGAGTGACAGGACTGAAGGTGACTAAATGTGGGAACGTACTTATTATTAGAGAACGATTATATGGAACATAAAAAAAGTATTAAATGGTTACTAGCCACAGATATATTTCATGCATTATGTATTCTGTAAAGATTTAAAAAGTATCTATTATATAAACAGAGAGCTTCCCACACAAACAAGCTCCGTAAATAAATGATTAACGAACACCAATACAAACGCCAAGTTAATGATGAAATAATAAAACTTCGCTCGAGTTTCCAACAAAAGAAAAACACCGAATGGAAATTGTGAGTTTATTTTGTTTGTTTCAAACAATAATGTTGCATAACTTAGGCGCGGACTTTATAAGCCTTACACTGTAAAGTAGTAAGTTCAAGTTTAACACAGATATTAGAATGTACTTAGTTCGAGACCTACTTTAGTACTAACTGAGCTGTAATCCTTTATGTTTGCATATGTTTACAGAGTTACTAGATCTCGTATGAATTTCAAAACTTCTAATACATTATTTTAACCTCGACCTTTAGAAATTCTACAAATAACTTGGAATATCTTAACCAAACAATCTGTCCAAACAGTTTTCCTGAAGATAAAGCAAGGGACAAAGGGAATACATAATAATTATGAAAATTATTTGAAGGTTTCATGAAAGCAAAGATACGATTATCCGCCCCAATGTCAAACGCACACACGCGAATAAATAAAAGATACCACGCACACAGACGCACACCACACGCCTACACATAATATACTTCCAGAACACCAACAAAAGCCACAGAACGTAATATGCAATTAACGTTTTATTCTGCGTTTAACGATATCCCAAATTAATACCGGACTCTTTATCCGCGGCGAGATATTTCGGGAGGGTTGTCGGGCAAGTGCCGCCGTAGATAATTAATTTATATTACGTACTACCCCTATAAACAAAGTCAATGGCCGTCGTCGTCAGGTTGGGAACTAAATGTACCGTGCGCTGCGTGCTCTGATCCCAATCCTGTTAGTTTTTCCACGAGTGTTTGATTTGCCTCGGGTTCCGCACACCAAGCTAACATATCAAGCACAAATACCCACACGTTTTATTTGAGTACCATTGTTTCTGCTGCTCTTTGCAAACGTAGTTTTTCGGCAGCGTTGTTTATAGAAATATATTTGAATGCATGCCCCTGGGAGATACCTGTGCTGTTCCGTATTTTTCGTTTGCATTTAACAATACCAAATGTCGGAGCTGCGGGCAATTTCAATATTTGCTTCATCTGACCTCAAACTCTGCACTAGTACATACGTTGCACAAACAGCGAATCAATTAGCTAATGCGTTAATCGAACTGTCAAAATGGTCCGTCCACCTGATGAACAAAATACATACTTCAATCACCTGTTAGGCTTAACTCGTCGAGTACCGGTTTTGTAGACACAATTATAGAACAATAGGTTGCGGTCACCAGTGACCGCTTGGTGTTTGACAGTTTAATGAACACTTATCAGTTGTATTGTAACTATGTAGATGTACTCAAGCACGCACTGCTAATTAAAATACATATCTTGGTATGTGAACCTATCTTACCTGCTACATACCTTATCAATATTATTCTAACCTTATACAGTGATAGAAGTCACTCGACACTCGAGTAAAGGCAAAACACCAAAAGCCGAGAAAAACACCATTATCATGCTCTTTTCCCTAACAACGTACACAGAAGTGAAAGTTCAGCCGGAGCCACATTAACACAAAAACAAAAGCCTGAAAAAGTCTACCTAAAAAGGATTAACATTCACTTCACAAGTTGAAACCTCAACCAGCTCTGAAAATATTGACACGGACTTGGCGGCACCAAAACAAATAAGAATTCTGCAGCCTCCACGAAAACTCATCTCGTATAAAGGTTGGCTTATTTTTCATGCAAATTGCTTTAAGGCAGCGTGCAATGGAAACGTTGGAAGTTCACATTAATTAATATTTTGGAGTAAAACGTCGCGGAGTTATGCAGCGCAGTATTGTCCGCCTTTTGCAGTCACTATTCCTGACAATGTTTCATTCAGTGTCGAGTATAATTACTGCTAACTCCAAGTGTGCTACATCTTGTGCAATACTTATTCTCATTACTCTCTTTGTCAATCCTAACATCCAGAGTAAGAATTAAACAGTTTATCTAATTTTGACATTGCAAAGATAATAAGAACTCCTTATAACAAGATGTTACCATTCCATTATATCTATCAACAATTATCGAAAACTTTAATTACAATCAAATAACACGCCTGCACAAATTAACTACTCATAAACATCCTTAAGTCGGTCACTTTCTATATTCTATCTATTACAGCAAACTATCGGTAGGTAATTGTGTTACAGTACATCAATAGCATGTCGTTAGTGGCGAGTGTGACAACGTTCTAACAATATCCTTTGACTTGACCACCGGTTGCAACCCACACATTAATTGAGTCAATACACAATTATCCGCCATTATTGCGTACACACATACAGGCCTATGTAATACACACCCATAATATGTGAGACGATTGATGTAAGGCCCAGCATCGTGAATACACACAGGAATGTGGTATACAAACTATTGACAATTAAATGTTAAAGACATTGAAACAGACTCCAATTATGTACGTTTGGTTTGTTTCTCAATACAATCATTTTACGCAGCCGACGCATTTCATCAGCGTTTGAATTCACCTACATTAGGTATATCGTTAGTCACGATACGTTTTTATACAAATTGAAAGCATGTAGTCAGTCCCGCAGCACCCATTGTGTTACTGAAAGCCGTGCCAACAATAAACTCTTATTCCTATTTATGTTTAGCATGAGTAAACTTAATGAGGCCGCTTTTGAGAACGTCGCGTCCTCTGTTTGTTCTTCAAAAGAAAATTCCGGAAGTTTATGAATGTGTTCCTCCTTGTGGTGGCAAACATATTTATGTTTATATGATAACGTTTACTTAAAGATAACACAAAATACGAATAACAACATAAAGTGAGGAAAAATCCAATAAGAGAAGCTGAACGAAGGTCGACTTGGAGAGGGTGGATGAAATAATACACTGTATTGAAATACTAATCGCGTATAATATAACAATTACAATGCTTGCTGCTCACACCGTACAAAATATTTGTCCGTACCCTATATAAATCCCGGTAACGAAACCATAGCGCCATCTAACTCGATCCCAACGCCATCTATCGAGCGCTGGGACAACTCGTGTTAATTATGAATTATTTTAATATAAAATGTTGATAGCGCTATGATCCCGTTACCACCCCGAACATACCGCCCACCAAGGACATATTCCCAATAAATGTCCTTAATATACCGCCCACCATAATAAATGTGCCATATCACAATTCACTACCCAGTATGGCAACTCACGTCCTTGGCGGCTCCAATATGTATAAGTATAAACCAACTTAAATAATTCCACTAAAATATAAACATAAACAATTCCCAACCCGTTACATAAACTTTAAAATCAATAACAAAAAATAAGACTTCTAAGAAACAATTAAAATCTCAACTTATCAGTTAATTATACTAAATTTCATTAGATTCCTGGCAAATTGGCAAAATACATAATTTTGATGTCGGCCTTTTAAACATTGACGATTGAGTGCGTACAGTTACTACTCGAGTCAGTCCATCAGGACCCGGATGTTTTTGCTCAATTTTTCCCATTAACCACCTTGCTGGAGGCATATTATCCTCCTTAATTAAAACAATGTCACCAATAGATGGTTCTGGATTTTTATGAGCCCACTTATGTCGCTGTAAAAATTGTTGTAAATAATCATTAGACCAACGCCGCCAGAAATCTTGCATTATCTTCTGATGAAGTTGCCAACGTCTTAAACTATTAACATTATTGATCTTTTCATAATTTGAATCCGGGGGTAAAACTGGTGGTTCTCCAATAAGAAAATGGCCAGGAGTTAATATGGTAAACTTATCTTGATCCTCAACGTAAGACAATGGTCTTGAATTAAGGCAAGCCTCAACCTGAGCCAATACTGTGGCCATCTCTTCATAAGTTAAGGTAGAATTTCCTATTACCCGTTTGAGGTGGTACTTAGTAGATTTTATGCCTGCCTCCCACAAACCCCCAAAGTTCGGTGCGTGAGGAGGGACGAAATGCCATTCTGTACCATTATTACCCAGATATTCAACCAATTCCGAATTAAAACAAGATTTCTCCCGATTAAATAAATACAGCAACTCCCGTGCTGCACCCACAAAATTAGTGCCGTTATCACTATATAATTCAGCGCAACGACCCCGTCTTGCCACAAATCTTCTAAAAGCAGCTAAAAAGGCACTTGTGCTCAGTTCACTGACTGCCTCCAAATGTACTGCCTTGGTGGACATACACACAAATAAAGCAATATATCCCTTGTAGGACTTGTTGCCTCGACCTGGTGATACCCTTATATTAATAGGACCAGCGTAATCTACTCCACTACTCAAAAATGGTTTATTAGGAGTAGCACGTGCTGGTGGCAACTGTCCCATCAATTGATTTCTAAATATAGACGCGTAACGAATACATTTAACGCATTCTCTGACATGCCTTTTAGCTAATAATTTAACTCCTATTATCCAATATTTGGACCGTAAATACGTGATCATCATTTGTGGTCCACCATGCAATGATTTTATATGCGCTTCTGCGATTAAGAGACCCGTCAGAAAAGATTTTTTAGGTATTAAGATAGGATGAACTCGATTATAATCCAGCTGGGCCATCTCAAGTCGCCCCCCAACCCTCATAATTCCTTTAGAATCCAAAAATACATTCAATGTCTTTAATCCTCCAGTTGTTGGGGTTTGATTTCCATTTAATTCTTCCAATTGACTTGCGAAACCTTCTTCTTGACTTTTTTTTATACATAGTTCTCTAGCTTCATTCAATTCTTGTTTTTTTAGATATTTGGACATGATTCCTTGCCTTTGTGACTTTAAAAACCGACGACAATAAGCAATAACTCGTACCATTCTTGACAGTGTAGAAAATCTATTCCAAAACGACTCATCCAGCATACACTTTTAAGCGTATATCTTAGCTTCTTCCAAATGCGTAGCCAGATGTTTAGGTTTGCTGTATTTGATCACCGAATCCTTTAAAAAACTCGGTCCTTCCCACCATATCGACTTACCGTTAAGCTCAGCCGCAAAAGCACCACGCGATGCACAATCTGCTGGATTTTCATTTGTCGATACGTGCGCCCAGTGACTGGTATCTAAAGTAGTTAAAATTTCTGATACTCGATTGGCTACAAAGCATTTCCAACGAGATGGATGTCCGTTTAACCAAGCCAATACCACCTCACTGTCCGTCCAGACATGCCAATCATCCTTTAATATTCCCATCACATCACCTACTTTCGATATTAATTTACAAACAAGAACTGCTCCACAAAGTTCCAATCTTGGGATGGACACTTGTTTAATAGGAGCTACTTTAGTTTTGGATGTTATCAGAGAAGTATGAATACGTCCCAAATCGTCTATCACTCTGAGGTAAACAACAGCAGCATATGCTTGCTTCGATGCGTCTGAGAAGCCATGCAACTCAGTTTTCACATTATTCGAACCCGTGTGTATCCATCGAGGTACTCTCAATTGGACTACAGATGTTAAATTCTTCTGGTAAGTATTCCATTCTTTTACTAAATTGCTTGGAACTTCTTGATCCCATTCTAAACCAGCCAACCACAATTTCTGAATATATATCTTTGCCAAAATGATAGTAGGTGCTAACCACCCAAGAGGGTCAAATAAACGTGATATTTCTGAAATAATTTTCCTCTTAGTTATAGGGTGAGTAAAAATTGGGAGTTTCAAAGAATACTGAAAATAATCTTCACTTGGATTCCAGGTAAGTCCTAATACCTTTGTTACTTCATCTATTTTTATTTGTAACACTTCACCATTCCCATTTCTAATTTTATTCAATAATTGTTGACTATTGCTTTTCCATTTTTGTAATTCAAATCCTCCCTTGGCTAGTGCTTTGGTTACTTCTGTATGAATTTTAAAAGCATCTTCTTCAGTTTCAGCTCCTGACATCAAATCATCCATATAAAAATCGTTAATGATTATTTTAGCAATGCCTGGATTATCCCCGCATTCATCAACTGCAACCTGTTGAAGACACCGTACAGCTAAGTATGGTGCCGATGCTGTACCGAATGTAACGGTTATCAACTCATACTCCTTTATTTCCCTTTCAGGACTATCCCGCCAAAGTATCCGTTGCATTGGAGTATCTTCCCTATTAACTAAAACTTGCCGGTACATTTTTACTATGTCAGCCACTATACAAATCTTATGTGTTCTCCAGCGCATAATAATATGACGAAGCTCGTCTTGCAATGACGGACCAACCATCAAGTCATCATTAAGTGACCTCCCGTTGCTACGCTTACATGATGCATCAAATACAACACGCACCTTGGTTGTATCTTTATCCTCCCGGACAACAGCATGATGAGGTAAGTAAACACTCTTTTTATTATTTTTTTGTCTTTCAGGTACTTCTACCATGTGGTTAAGACTTAAATACTCCTGTATTACGTTTGCGTAGTCAGCCCTTAATTTATTATTTTTTGCTAACCTTGCTTCTAATCCCTTAAGTCTTTTTTCAGCTATCCCTTTGGATTCGCCGCCCGTACCAACCAGATTTTTATCCCGTAATGGCAATCTCACTATGTATCTGCCATTTTTATCCCTTGTCGTCGTTGCTGTGAACAATTCTTCACATTTGGTTTCCTCCTGCGTGAGCATCCTTTTTGTTCCAGGTGTTTCTTCCAATTCCCAAAATTTTCTCAATTCGTCATCCTGGACGCTGGTATGCATCACGGTAATTTTTGAGTGAGAATTTATATCTTGATCAACATCAAACGCACCTGATAATATCCATCCCAAAGTGGTTTCTTGCGCTAATAGAGTCCCGTTTATATTCTTTTTAACACCTTGCTGAATGACTTCGCTGTATACCTCAGCGCCCAATAGAACATCGATCTTATTAGGTGTAAAGTATTCCGGATCAGCCAATTCAAATTCGTTCAAGTCCACCCATTCTACCCTTGCTACTTTAGCCGATGGAAGAAGCGATGTTACCGACTTAAGAACGTAGGCGTTAACCCTTATTTGAAACGATGAATTTATTCTAGATTGAAGCTTTATTTCCACTACGGCCGTTGATGTTGTACCCTTATCTCCCACCCCCAATACTTTGTTTTTCGAAGATCTTTTCTTCAACCCTAGATACTGAACCAGAGACTCTGTAATAAAAGAACCCTGGGATCCCTGATCCAGTAACGCCCTAATTGTATGGTAAGTTCCATTCTTCGACTCGGCCTTTACTAAGGCTGTAGTTAGTAAGATAGTTTTATTGCCTCCTGTCGCAAGACATGAGACTACCTTTGTTTCAAACCCTTGGTTTGCAGCACCACTACCCTCACCAACTTCTGACCCTACAACACCCTGCGGGTGTAACAATGAATGGTGGCGGCGATTACACACTTGGCATTTGAGAGTGTTTTTACAAAATTTTACAGAGTGGTTGCTAAGCAGGCAATTATAACATAAATTGTTCTGTTGAACAAAGTTCCGCCGATTTTGAGTACTTTCTTTAATAAATTTTGTACATGAACTTATTTTGTGTTCACCTGTACAAAATGCACAAGATGTCTTCTTATCTTTAATCACATGGAACGCCCGTGTAGCCTTTGAAACCCTATGTACTTTAGTTTCGATATTTTCTAAACCCCGAAACCGATTAACTAGAAATTCTTTAAGTCGATCAAAAGTAGGAAGATCATCCTTTGGATCTGACGCTACTTTTAACTCCCAGGCTCTTCTTGTAGCCGTATCCAGTTTTTCAGTAACAATGTGAACAATTAAAAATGATGCAAGGTCTATATCGAGATTTTTTATTGACTCCAAACAATCCGATGTTGTACTCAAAAGTTTTTTAATATCCGTTGCGGACTCTCCAGTTAAAGCCTTTTGACTAAATAAACATTTTACCATACCATTTGCCAAGAATCTTTTATTATTGTACATGGACTCTAACTTCTCCCAACTAGTAACATAATTATCCGAAGTCACATTAACATTTCTTAATAACAGTTCCGCTTCCCCAGTTAAATATCCTTTCAAATAGTATAATTTCTGTGCATCATCTAATCTACTATTATTATGTATCAACCCCATAAACAAATCTCGAAAGGTCAACCACTCGTTATATTTACCGGAAAATATTGGTATTTTTACTTCTGGCAACTTAAAATTTTTATATGTTTTGCTACCACCACTAAGTCCCGAACTACAACATGTTTCTTTACCTGAAGTATCATTTCTAATTAGTTCTTTTAGAGTGCTTTTAAATTGTATATATAAATCTTCGACCTCCTCATAAAAACAATCTTTGTGATACTTAGAACTCTGCAATTCGGATTTTTTAACTTCGTTTAATATTTTAACGTGAGTATTATAGAAAAGTTGCCATTGTTGTTCTAAATTTTCTAACCTTGTTTCAATATAAGACACTGTAAGCCGGTCTTTAGGACATTTCTTAAAGTTAACCATAGACCTTTCAAGTTTATTTTTAACATCTTCCTGGATACCCACAAATGAATCCATTTTTTACACAGAATATTAGGTACAAACAGATAACTAATACAACAATATTTTATCTACACAAATTCAATAGAGAAAGAATTATAATTATTTATGCTAAACTTAATGTCCACTAGTTTCCGAACACAAATCTTAAATTTTTAGAAGTTTTTTATTTATCAAGAAAATCTTACAAGTCTTTTTGAGTGTAACCTCTATAGGAAATCGGGCATAGGTTCCCCGTCTCAACCACTTTTTCCTTAAAATTATTACAAGTCCGAAATTACACACAAATTAGACTAAGTTAATTTTCTACTGAATTTAAGGTTTAATTTTGAATGCACTTTTTACTTTTTCTATTAGATTCTTCCTGAATTAATAAGGTTGAAAGTACTCACGATTTTTCCACTCATTCACTCACTGACACTTTGACATCTGTCGCGTCACGACGTCTCCACTGCACCACACAAGTGGCGCCGTCTGCCTGCTTGACCACGAACTGATGAGCAGCCTTCCTTGCGTCGTCCTTCCGGATGCTCGCCGACCATCAGTGATGCTGCACCACGCACCACCAACGACTCCCGGCTCCTTCCGGTTCCACCTCCAGGGTTCTCCAGATACCTCTCACCTGGTACCCCTTGAGGGGATGCTCTGGACAGCGATCCACTGCCCAGTAATGACGCGAAGGATGGTATTTTACTACCACCGGAACCACAAACACTCCCGACCAATCCGACTCCGAAGGACCATGAACGAAGGTCGACTTGGAGAGGGTGGATGAAATAATACACTGTATTGAAATACTAATCGCGTATAATATAACAATTACAATGCTTGCTGCTCACACCGTACAAAATATTTGTCCGTACCCTATATAAATCCCGGTAACGAAACCATAGCGCCATCTAACTCGATCCCAACGCCATCTATCGAGCGCTGGGACAACTCGTGTTAATTATGAATTATTTTAATATAAAATGTTGATAGCGCTATGATTCTCATTTGTTTAGAAACTCGAAACAAAATTATGCTTCCTGAAATGATATTCTTTTTATTTATTTGTTAAGTGAAATTCGCTGTGCTTCGAAATTAAGTTCATCTTCAGTATGTGAATATTTCTTCGAAAAATTGTTGAAGCTTTTTATTGAAAGAAAATTAGTATTTGTAGGTAAATAGAAGAAATGGTTCATCACAAACACGCGATATTTTTATTTAAATTCCACAATTTAACACATTATTATTAGCTTAATTTTCTGCTACCCAGATCTCGTAACACCATCATACGGGATAATTCAAGCTACACATTAATTTAGTCTCTAAAGTATACCATATAAGCACCATAATCGCAGGTATCATACTGAAATAATAACAGAAGAAAGATAAATGGAATCATTCAAGCGTCGTTACAAGGGTCTACCTCTGCAGAAACCCTCTTTTATGTAGCATGAAAATAAAAAGTATACTTTATTGCTATGTAAATAAAGTTATGATTCTAATTTGCGGGTGGTCAGGTGTTGCCAAACGTAGCGTCGTAACGTCGTAGCGCCGTAGCAGCGTAGCGATGTAGCTGCGTAGCGGGGCGTAGGCACACAATTATTAGGGTTACAATAGCTGCGAGATGTTATTCATCTTCCGTCCTCTGTCGCTTTGTGTGACCATCGTAAGACGTGATGAAAATTCCATTTTATAATTTAAGCCCAAAGAACCATATTTTACGAACATTGAATGGAGATGAGGGTAAAAGTAAATTTCAAGAACTATTAAAATTACTTTTTTAACATTAGCTATTCTGAATTGTAAGTCAGTGGAAAGTACTTTGTGGAAAAATATATAGATTCTAGAATAATATAGACGTTAAGACGCTTTTACATAACAATCCACAGAACTTGCCTTTTCAAAGTTAAATTATTTTAGTACCTAGTGTGTAAAGTTTCTTCACTAATAATAACAAACATCTGCTTTGAACTCTAGCTCGAAGTTAGACACAATGACATAGGAGAACATGTAGTGTTAGAATATGAGGAGTAGCAGTATACCTGCCTTCTGAAATATGCTAATATTCACCTTCACAAAGTGCCACGCTCATGTGTCAGGGACAACGTAGTCGTACGACAAGACAACAGTTGCTAGCCATACATACATAGTTTGATACAAATATCTTCCACTGATATCTTACACGTACATTATATCTTCAAGTGAATAATATTATTAGTAATCCGTGGTGCGAGTTTCAAAGACGACGCGAGTGATTAAGTCATAATCAGCAATTACAGTTTCATGCAGATTAACACGCGCTTAACTCGTCGAGTACCGGTTTTGTAGACACAATTATAGAACAATAGGTTGCGGTCACCGGAGACCGCTTGGTGTTTGACAGTTTAAAATTCAGTCGGCAACTACGACGTGAAACCAGTCGTAACCAGGTACCGTATACAATGTACAGAGAACTATCTGAACATAAACTGAAATCATAAATGTCTGTGTTTATGTACATACATATTACATAATTTTATGACATATATATAATCTGTATTTGCTCTCACTCTTTACAGTCCAAGTGTGTTTTATTTAAAATTAACGTCATTATGTGAGTAACTATTGTCTTACGATAAAATAACATACAATAAATACCGTCGCGTTGCGTCGCAGATAAGGAGCTCTACTCTGTTGATATTGCTATAATTAAAAATGTTAATGTTTGCCTAATATACTTAGTTTATTTGTTCAGACGACAGATATTTCCATCCTGTACGTACGATAAAGATCCTATGATGTTGATGTCTAAATTCTTAGAAAAACCGAGTACTATTTGCAGAAGGCGAAGTATTAAACGCAATATTAAATGAATAATGAGACACACTCAACGGGATTTATCACTAGGAGCCGTTTAATTGATGCGATAAAATAAAAGTTTACCCGGGAAGCTCTGGCCTAAACCAATAAATCTACTCGATAAGATATACTCACTTAGGAGATAGCAATAATAAGCTCACGGCTGATTTATTGTGAAACACATTAGCGGGACTTTTAAGAGTTTGTTCATTTCGTATTATTTTTCACTTGAAATTGTTTGACATTTATTATTGGTTTGATACTCTCCTGATAAAATAAGACTAAATATGCTCCGTATATAATACCATTTACTACATCAATGTACCAGTAAATGCGAACACTTGCAGACACAGGAGTAGGAGTACATCTCGAGCTACAGTTGTGTTTGTTTAATTAAACGGCAGCCATAACGATGTCACACGCGTTTGATTCATAATCTCCCGAGACACATCCAGCTACATATTCTATACACACACACACACACAGACGAGATCACAGATATATAAACTGAGATATTTCTCGAAATAATAAGTCAACGTGACTTATTACTGGTTGCTGTAACTCTCTAATATAATTATAATGTACGAAGTTAATTAAAGTTACCAAACAATTTCTTATGCTCCAAGTTATTGGCTATCTTAGCAGATTATAAAGTAATAATATTAGTATAACAAAGTTATAACTGTTGCTCGTTGTATTAATTATATAATTTTGTCTAATTAATCTTTTGGTTTCGAAACAAAATTCAGAGATTGGCGCCGAGTCTGACGGTCGACGGTCGACGGTCGCTAACAAATGCTAAAGCGATACGAAGCTGATCTTAGCTCCCTAATTAAGCACACAAAGTAAATGAATTATTTTACATCATTAAAGAATTTCGGAACTGATAGAAATATATTAATTTCTTTGCTGAATAGAAATATTCGAGGACATTTTTCCTTGAAACTTTAGCAAAGCTCAAGAAAATATAGTTAAGTATAATTTTAAGACATATTTTTTTTAAATATTATATCGTATAATATAATCAAGGCGACATGAATCTCTTCTGTTTCTATGTAATATTATGCTCTATAAAAACCAGTACAAGATATTAATTACCTGGGATGAAATATTCACCTTTGATACAAAATGTACACCAGGAGAGTAAAGTTCAGGAAACAAACAAACTTACAAGTTTGTATGTGGGGACACAGCCGAGGAACACGGCGCGCGGCGCACGCCAAGTTAACACAAGCCTTTGTTAACTTATTATACTTACCTCCTTGCACGAAACATACAACAAACGTATAAAGAGGATTAAGATTACAATCATACATTCGAGTAAGTACAATATTTGTACAGGTTGGCAATGCTCACAGCCAGCCTTTGTTTGTTATCATTAGACGAAACAAATATTTGCGACTTCCACGCACCGGAGAGTGCGGCCAAAAAACTTGTTATGGCGACCCACTCCAGGATAATAGGAAAATTTGAATTACACCAACGTACTTACCTACTACAAGGAATATTCACAGAATTTATTAAATTTTAGGAACGTCCTATCTACTGTCATTTCTATTTAAGATCAAGATATTCATCGAACAAAATCGTTTGATTTCCATAATAGACGAATGCCGATAATGTTCTAATTGCCGCCTCGGACCACAATGGTCGTGAATAATACTCCCTCATTAGTTCAGCTATTGGAAAAATGCTATAGAAAAGAAGTCTTGATTAATAGAATGAGGTTAGAGAGCCAGTTCTGTTGGATTTATATTGGAGGAGCATTTTAGGCTGCGGTTCGTTTAGTTTGGATTAAAGTAGGCGGCAGATTGAAAAATGATCAAGAACGCCTTGGAAAAACGAAATTTATCCTACAGTGCTTCGCAAAGATTTTTTCACTAAAGATACGAGGATCATGATATTTTTATACAAATGATCGTTTTGTTCTATAGCAGACAGTGCATGTTACTACGTGCGTTGGTGGCGCATTATTTATTTACAGGCTGTATGTGTGTTGAGAACTATATTCCCTCGATATTCTAACGAACATGTTTCAGTGGTAAACTAACTCGTCAAACTATGTCAGGAACTGCAGCGTAAACAATTTAAAACTCTAAAACCTGTTATGAGAGCCACACTTGGAGTTGTGCTGAAAACACTCGCGTTACCTCGGCTCGGTGCGCCGTGTGTGTGTGTGTGTGTGTGTGTGTGTGTGTGTGTTTGTATGTGTGCAGGTGTGTAGGTGTGTAGGTGTAGCAAACAAAGTAATTTCAATTAGTGGCAAACTTCGTAACACCGTGAACTCGAACCTTCTTAACGATCGAGCCATAACATTAAAGTTTTAACTGGAGCTGATTCAGAAGAGCAGTCGACTGAGACAAAATGTAATTGCAACTAGCAGTAAGCGCATACCACAGTGACGGCCAGCGCAGTAGGTACAGCTAATTTTGCTCACACTGCGTTACAGTCGTACTTTTTATCTAGTTGTTGTCACAACAATAAACAATTAAAAAACATTTTAAAGTCCCATTTTATCAGGAAAACCATAAAGTTATAACAATCTAACACTATTTTGTTCTTGTGAGATGGGTTAAATGCTTCGCCTCATTATTTATTCAATCTGTAACAAAATCGGAGTACAATGTCAGCATCGTACTGGTATCTATAATACATTAGGGTCGGCTGTACTTCATTAGAAAATACTTGGAATTTGTTCGTGACCCCGGCCAGGTAGCGAATCCTGGGAAAAGGTCGGTATCTCCGTTGTTAATTACTGTGGGCCTGCCCTATAAGAGTTACATTGAGGAATGTGTACAGCTTCAAATACTTGCGACCTTACTTCTATTAATTCTCCGTGAATTTAATATTATTCAAGATAGGGATCAGCAATGTAAATAATAATATGTATTACCTCGTTGAACTGATCGTGAGGAATAGAATAGAGAAGTAACAATAGTAATTGCTGTTTATGAAATCCTATGCTCGAACTAAAGTTTTGTTTAGTCCTTTCCTCTAGAGGTATATCTAAATTAACTTTAAAATGTCACCTCGTGTATTCCGAGTTGATTTACTGGTAAGGTACACACTGGCATCGTCTTGGAGTCGTCTTTGTAAGAGGAACAATGCACTCGTCGGTAATCCTCCGAAAGTCGTCCGCTAATGAAAACCCGCGCCGTGTCCCGTCAGCACAGCGTCGTGTCGTCGTAATCTGCGTATTATGCCAGTGTCGCAAATGAACTCTAACTTTACTACGGCGGATAAAGAATTCCTTGTTACTCTGTCCTTGCTAAAAGGATTTATTTTGCGACTGTCTTCGGGTTCCAATTCTATCGGAATACGTCTTATCAAGGCAGTGTTCAGTAAAGCTTTTATTTTTTGACAGACACGCTGTTTTGACTGTGTGTGGCTAAACAAAACGAACTGTCAAGAATGTTATAGAAAGTTGAAATGACTAATTTGCTTGAGAGTTTTGTACAGTATTTTTATAAAATCAATGACATTTAATTGATCCATGTTTAATCATCCAACTGATGCAGTTTGTAAAGATATAATTATTATTTTAAAGGCAAAAGTACTTACGGAACTAGAACAGTCTACACATACCTCCTGAAATGAACCAAAAAGTAACTGCTGAAAGTTTATCTGTTGCCCTGGTTGGGAGTCTTTGCGGCGAAATGTAATGAGTTATAAGAGTAACCAGGTGGAAAGGTCAGCCTCATAACATTATAGAGGAGGTGCTTTACCCCTTTTGAACCTTTCCACATACTGCCTTCAACAAAATAATAATATACTCGTGGGAGGACTAAACAACTAGTTTTATTCGCCCTGCGATGGAAACGATGTTTACTTATTCAATATTAAAGTCGGTTCGATAATACTTTTACCCAAATAATATGAGCAGGTAAGCTAAATTAACTTTTCCCGAAAGTACCCGACCACTGGGTTTGACAATGTTTTCTCGTACAATTTTAACAGAGGTCAGCACATTACTATTTGTCACAAGCTTTAGCACTTACCCAGCAGTGTCTCATTTAACCATATGTTGTAGTAGCTTAGTGTAACGGAACAATATATCTCCATAACTTAAACCGAAATCAGTATTACCAAATCTTTACCTAACCAATAATCAAGTATAAACCAGCTTGTTGCAACGAGGTAGTCGACACTAATTCGAATATTTCAACCCCAGAACAATGGCATATTAATTTAGTATGTCGTGCACAGTCGCCATTCTATGTATACTTAATTTATATTTCAATTTACTTAATTTTTTATGCAATTTGAATTGTGATTCCAGTGCCACTAAAATACGTCGCTCCGGGCGTCCGGTGGCGCGCGCCGGCCGTCCGGTCCCGCGACTAATCGCAGCGATCGGCCGACAGTCGCATGCTTACTACTGATTACTGGTCCGTGATATGAATACTGATAAACCACTCGAGGGTTGCTCTACATCGAGTCTCATGTTTATAGTAATGTATAGTACAACCTTAACCCAGCTTTGAACTAAACAACCAATTTTTTTAAAGCTATTCAATTATTTTTATCTAAACTTATTTGAATACAGAGAGAAAACTAGCGAGAGAATGTTGCTCTATTTATATAGAGGTAAAAAAGTTATTCACTATAAAGCCAGTTGTTTGAATTTGAATGGTGTCTAATTTTTGACAATAATAATTTAGAGATTAAATTAGGCAAGACCCAAAAATTAATGCGTTGTTAAAATTCAATTGAAATTGTCGTTGTACGATGTACGTACATTATCCCGGAGTATTTATTCAGTACGTTTTACGCAATATTTGTAAATGTAACAATAATGGTTATTGTGAATTAATGAGAGTAACATGGCGGCCATAACGACAGGTTGTCATCCCAACATCCTAACGTTCACAACACAATTTTCCTCAATTATTGCCTCTCATTGTGTCACTGTTGGGACAACAGTGAATTGTGTCAGCGGCTTATTATGTTCTTACTGAGGGCTCCTACTTATAATTGTATAAATTGCACTGTCGAATTCAAGCTCTGGTTTGTGAACATTTTGACCGTCAGCCTATGTTTACCCTAACATTACCCTTGAGTGGAATTAACGAAATAGATTATGTGTAATATCATGCCAAAGTCTCCATAAGTAAGTAATGTAAACTTAATATAACATTCGGTAATGTAACTGAGGACAGTATTATTATGTGACAGCATTATGAATGGCGGTCTGTTAGAGAGTAAATAAAACTCAAGTCGGACGACATCCGAAGCAGTTAGCTCATCATCCACTTGTCCATCCCGTCAACACCCCCATTCCGTCAGATTTCAATTAAGATAATCCCCATTCCATTACTGATACAATAAAAACGGAATGATAACCCTATTATGAAATTCCCGGTCGGCGCTTCATACATTGCCTTATTTATTTTTATCATGAAGGAGACGAGGACAAAATTGTAATCCCCACGGATCGTGTGGATGGGTATTAGTAGGAGTGTCTATCCAATGTATTTGTTGCGTGTTTTCTGGATCAAAATGGATTTTCCCAATGTGACGACGTTATTTTCTTGTATTTATCTAATATTATTGAACAGTTCGAAATAAGGATTCTCGTACAAGTAACCATCGTATATTATCTATGAAAAAGTAGGTGCTTACAGTCTTATAATAGGGGATAGCAAAGAACTATATTTTTACGTTCGAGTATTTTATGATAAAACTTGGTGACATTAAATAAACAGACACACATTGTCCGCGTTTGTATGACAAGTTAAAAGCGTATTAATGTTAATTGTTAGTGAGTCATACAATTTTGTAGACAATTGGAAACGGCCAAAAGTGTTTTATAAATACCCATTAATGTTCAGAAACATACTCCGAGATATATCTTGTTTGTTTTACGGCAATCATAAAATATGAGTAATAAAAGCAACGCTAACGTGAGGAATTGGCGCTTTGCCGAATAAGATATCTGAACGCCTTTACAGAATATTAATATCTACATAGCCCATGGAAACTTAACGTACATTGCCTGCACAGAATATTATGTCTTGAGGAAAATTCTTCGTTTTTTCTACTAGAAATATACAATATGTTCTCACGACTACATCACATGGAGTGCTGTAAACACAGCGTCGTGCATTAAGCTGTGGACTGCCAACACATGGAGCAGTTCACCTCCAAGCTCATTGTACTCGTGCCATTGCCCCCTTTACCCTCAGGTGTCGCCGTGATAATCCAAACCTTTTTAATGGAACTCATTAACTAGGTGACGGCGCCGAGCAATTTATTTGATTGATTATATTTTCTCACAATATTATTAGGTTCCAGCGATTTCGGTGGCGTGCCTTTGTTGACTAAGTGAAACTTCTTTCAAATACATGTTTTTCACTTTTAAAGTTCGAAGTTACATTTTCTTAGAATAGTTTCAATACCCCGTTGTGCTTAATGAATATCGAAGGTGAGCCAATGGTACGGTGTCCTTTAGCTGACATTTTGTGTACGTAAATAGCCTTCGATGTGTCTGGGGAGAGGCTTCTATTGGGAACATCTATTTTGTCATGGAGAGAAAATAAACTCAGTCGCTACCTGAGCCATATAGGGCAAAAGATATCATATGACACAAATAATCGTGTACATATAACGTATGTACGAGTAAAGTCCGTATATAATCCACTAGTGCCCCGTTGTCTGAGACCGTGGCTTACCTTATTAGCAGTCGCTTTAGCTACTTAGCTGAGAAACGCTCCAGAGGTTTCGTGGAGTAGACGCGTGAGGTTTAGATGAGGTCTAACTCGTGCGACCTGAGTTAATTGCCTCAAAGCTCTCCTAACTAATGTTCAGTACGTACACTCGTACATTCCCACTGGTAACCGTACATGTGGAACTGGATTAGTGCCGCAAACGCTGCTATACTTGTCACAAAAGCGGGATTTAAATTTTCTCGAATTGTATTCTACTTATCATGAACGCGGTAATTGTTTCTTACCCTAAATGTTGCTTCAATGTTGTATTCCTTCGGTTTTTATTATCATTGAAAACACACATTAGGTGTAGGTAACCCAAAACCGAATGTTGATAAAGACTTCCTTCTAGAATATGAAATCGGTGAATTCATATTAGTAGATTGACATCAATACAATTAAACTAGTCTAATAAATATCACTCACGGTGTTCCTAAATAATAATATAATAACATAAACACCACCTCCATCGCAGCTCGGTACTCCATACAGTATAAATTAGGTTTTTAGTTTCTGAATCCTGTTTACCAGGTGCTCCATGAGGTTTACTCGTGCCTAACTCCGGCACACATCCCGACCTGTTTGAATTTGGAACTATCCTTATACCGGTGCCGCGGTGCCGGTGTTTGGACAACCGATCCCAGCTTTACTTTGAAGCTGGAACCCGAATCCACAGGAATTTTAGACGGATTTGTGAAGTAACTTTAGGTACGTAGAGTTTGGAAAGTCTTTACTTGTTTTTTTAATTGCAATTGATTAAAATCATATTTCCTTTGTTTTATTATAACTAGTTCCTATATAGATAAATGGCATGATGTTATGTGTATTGAGCTTATGTCATAATTCTATCGTTAGTAAGAAATTCAACCGAGGGATAGATGTTTGTGAATGTGCAAGGTAAGTATAGAAGGTCACATTTGTAACTTTCGAGGTCTATACATTTCAGATATCCACATTCAATTCGAAAGGTAAGGAAGGTTCATTGAAACTGTGCGATATTACAAAAGTTTGAAAGAGTTCGAGTACGAGACCTTCGCCTAATTTCTGCAGGCCCAACTATGTACTCAGAGGACAATATAAAGTTGTATTGTTTGAACCTGCATTCGATGAACTCGTCTAAATAGAGTGTTACTGGAAGGGTGGCACGAAGTTTACATTACATAAATATAACGTCAGCACTAAGTTTGGACTAATGTCCCAGAGCATCAACTGCCATATACCGGCACAATTCCAAAAATGTGCCACTTAGTGTTAAACACTTCGTCGTACATGTATATAGGTATGTCAACACGCGTAGGATACAAGAGAACAAAAGGGTCTAATCCCATCAATCATTCTTATAAATTTCTTCAACGAAACACGACTAATAACTCAGAAGCACGCATACACCGGGTAACTGCCAGCGTTCTAATATGAAGTCATAAAAACGGGGAAATAATTTTCCTTTTTTTAGCTCTCGGCAAGAAATTAATATCGGGCTCTTGGCGCATAAAGTGAAGAGGCGCGTCTAGACTGGGGAGGCAGTGTAAATACCGCGCGGAGCATTATGGAGCATTATTCATGTAGCTCCTCACTGCGCACAGCGATATTGAACACGTAATGGAGGACGTGGCAGCCTGACAGCGACTGCAACAACTTCAACACTAACACTATAGTTGACTGAAGCAATTATAATATCTCCACATTAAGTAAGTCTCGAGCCACGTGTCAACATACGCTGGCCGCCTCCATGTAACAAAACTGCATGAAAGACAAATGAAGTATAGGCCGCGTCATTATTCACTTTTGTTTTCCCAGTAAAACCAATAATCAAATTCCGTGGAAACACGGAAATTCAATTTAGAAAAAGAATATATTTCCCGAGTAGCCATAGGTCTGGCTCGATCCCATTGACTCTCCGCTGAAAAATACGAGACTCCATTGATCTTGGCAGTTTATTGATGCCTGCCATTCAACATGCTCTCATTTTATAGAAAACACATATCCCGTTTTGATTTATTACATTTTAGAGTGGCAGCGGGGAATAAACATTTTGATTGGTGTTTTAGTGAGTTGGTTTTTATATGTTTATTTATTTTACTGCATATTGTATTGAGTAATGTATCTGCGTTTAATCAGAGTACAAAACAGATTCAATACGTTACCATCTCCTCGTACTGCAGGGGAGAGTACTTCTATGTCTTGGCGACGGAAAATATGTACGATTTCAATATTTTTACTCGTTTCGTAAAACATGCCGCGATAATTTACATAATACAAGCGCTGTATTCAATTAAAACAATCTTCAAATCAATTCATTACACTAATTTTGGTTTCGTGACATTTCGTGAGCGACGTAATTATGATGAACTACGAACACGGAATACTTACAGTGGCCCCTTGTGTTACCTCGCTTTGTGTTTTATGGTAAATGTTTTCAGCAGGTAAATAAACATGGCCGCTGGATTTACAACTGCAAATAAAATTTATTCGCTCCAATTAATGTATGAATTCAAATGATAGGAATATATAAATATTCTTTAAAATAATTCAGAAACCAACACAATCCAATTTCCGAGTACTACAGCAACCCTATTATTTTAGTAATGAAGTTATTACTTCTTAACATAACAAGTTCCGCTATTGCGGAACTTTTGTTGTTATCTTAACAATGAAGGCCGACACTGTCTGTCTAGACCGGGCACCAGTTGTTTTTACGACCCTAAAACAGGGGCTGGTCGCCAAAAACTAATACAACGCAGTAAACCACAAAAGCTACAATAAAGATAAATAAAAACAAGGTTTTAGTGTCTACAGTAAAAGTAGGTGTTAATTATAGCAGTCCACGTCCCGAAGCTTCTCTTCAATTCATTTCACTTGTATCAGGCTCCTTATCAAGCACTCTTTTGACGACGCCATTGTTCGGACATCTCGTGACGCAATCAGCGGGTACAATCACGTCTTTGTTGCTCTGACCTTTTGTATGTATATTTGACGGTCTTTGTGGAGGTATCTGTCTAAATAATTCAATGTCGAGTCGTCTGTTGAGGAGGGTCGCGATTGAGTGAACGTGAGCGGTGTACCTATCTGTATCTGTATCGCCGATCAATTGTATCAGTTTAGAGAATTGCTTAGTTCAGATCAGTCTGCAGCGGAGGGGCTGATGTAAGTGATCCGCTTACACAAACAAAGTTTAATAGGTTGCGATTACGCCGGGACAGGACGATTGCTGGAAACTGATCCTCAATATCGGCGTCAGTTAAATGTTTTGATATTTATCTGAACGACCTTGCGATAGTCGTTTCCTCAGCGTGGCATTTTTGGATCGAAGTGAATAAATGCATGAGATTTTAGGGTTTAGAATGCACTGGCATTGAATATTTGACGAGATTGCGAGGAGTAAAGTAGCTACCTTTTGTGTGTTCCTTAATACAGATAAAGACGGTGTTTAGATTCTTTCATAAAAATACCAATGAGAGTCGTTGAAGAACGCAAATGGGACTGTTTTTCGTAAAAATTAACATTCAGCCGCTAAATGCTGACCTCAACCTAATTAAGGTAAGGTCTGGACAAAAAAGAAAGCAACGTTAATAAAGTTAAATAGAAAGCATTACATTTTACTACACGCTTACCTAAGAAATAACAGTAAATAGAAATGTCAAAGAAAATCGTATCTAAATATATGAACATGGAAACCAAAGCCAACCGTCCTCAACCGCGGCGCACCCGTACCGGAACGTTAAAAACAAACAAACAATAACAAAGGCAACAAAATCGCACCGCGATACGTCTGCACCCAATAAAACAATCCTTTAGAACAAACAGGAACTCATGCGGAACCCGGCACTTGTATCAACAGGGTTCAACATCAAACGGATCGTTGAACGAAGCCACTAGGTACAAAGGGTAGCACAAATTTTTACGAGCCCGCCTCCAACAATAGACGCAATTAACGTTTTATCACGTCCAACAGTAAAACTGGATTTTATACGAGTTCCTGAGGAATCAGGTGCGAGACGCGAGTGATTTAGATTGGCCCTTTGCGGTAGACCTGCATGGCTTCCTCGGCCCTCACAGCTTCCGGAGCTGGAAGTGTGGGCGCACCACGCACGGCTGGTGGTGCGGTCACATCTGTTGCCAGAGTGATGTTTCCACACGCAGAGGCAGGTCGGAGCAAGCCGCTAACGGCTACACTGCTACTTACTGATATATCTTTCCATCCTTATTATGTCTATCTTCAAACAAAATAGCTATCATTTTGTAAAATAAATCTTTGTGAACTTTCTCATGAAACACCTACAAGAGAATCGTGATAAAATGTTACCACAATTTTTTATCATTTTCTCAGCTAGTAGAAAATCTACCTCTAGGTATAGTTTCGTCTACTCTTGTAAAACATTTCTTTGAGATTCAAGAAATTTTGTTATCTATGTATTTCACGAAAATAGAAAATGTACTGAAAATGTATTTTCTTTTCTTTTTTCTAACGCAGCGTAAGTTCAAAGTAAGATACTGTCACATCATGAATTGATAAGATAATAGTACCTCCCTTAGATCTACACTGAGTGTCGGGGTACTACAGACCAATAGTGTGATTCGCAGAATCATCATATGACAGTAAAATAATAAATCTTCTTCAAAGGTGTTATACGTCATACATGACTACCGTTATACTTATTCTTATTTATACTTTAAGACTAGTGTGTCTGAAATCAACTTCTATAAAATTCAATCAAACACAAAGCTCTGGTAGCTGGTCCCTGAAGGTGTTTATAAGGGAAATCTTTTTCTGGGAATGTAAAAGGATTAAGTGTCGCCAGCCCTCGCCTCCATTTGTGTTTACTTCAATTATTCCTCCTTTTTTCCATTAACCCGATTTCTATACGCATTCGTTTAGACAAATTCGATGGAATAAACTCTGAATTAATTCACGTATGTGTAATGTAATTTGTAAAATAATCCCTTCGCGATTTATTTAGGAATGTCGGTGTGCTCCAATGTTAATATAACCGAAAGTACCTGGGTGGTATACATAGGTGGTGGCTGATACGTTTTGCAATTTCGTGGCTTCCATGCTTCCATCTTTATCAATTTATTTTGCTATTGAACGAACTGATGAAATTCCTTTACAGAAACATGTATCCAATTATTGAGAAAGACAAGAATATGGTTCAAATACCAGAACAAAAATAGTAAACCGATTCCTTGTAGAGAAGTTATATTTACGTGAATGCATTAAGTTGTCAGCGAGACGGTGGCATGACATTTTTATTTCACGCCTAGTGTCGAGTTTTACAACGTTTTGATCTTTATAGACAGGGTTATTTTTGTAAATGTAGAGGTAGTGTACTTAACGTGTCTGCATACTATTTGGAATATTTGGGGAATAGTTGTAAGTATTTGGCAACGGAAAACTATGTGGAAAGAGAGTTCGAATAGTCTGCGTAACGATAATGGACCGTTGAAGTGTCCATAACCTCGGAGGACTCCAGTTGGGAGTGCCGCCAACATTACTGACCTATTGTTGTGATACTGCGATACTATGGCTGCACGCCACTACACGCGATGGTGGAAATATCAGCACTATTAACTCTATGCAGCAGTCATTTCTATTTCAAATATTCTAAATAAATTTTAAAATGTATTTGCTTCAAGTGTTTACTAAAATAGGCAATTGTTTTGATTGATTTATTCCTTTGATTATGTCTTTACTTACCATGTTTAATTTTACCCTCGTTGGTTCGAAACTAAAAAAAATGTTGCATAATTGTAGTTGTTTGTTGTTTAGTTTGTGTTTTTTCTGTTCTGTTGTAGCGTGAGTGGTTAGAAAAGTTAGCATTAGTGAGTGGAGCGCGTTCCTAGGGCGGGGACAGTAATCGAGGGCTCGGCTGGGCTCGGTGAGGCGGTGGCCGCGGTTGACCCTTCCGGCAGTTGTTCTAATTGCCGACTTTTATGCCGCTCGTTACATTATTGTAACTTTTCGTTGTCGACCAAATTATTGACGCTCACTTTTATTGCATTTTTGTTGTGGAAGAGTTTCTAGTTCTTTCTTCTTAATGTGCGTAGCGTGGTAAAAATATTTTGAGATTTTTACTACGTTACCCGCTGTAACTTTATTGACCGCGCAAAACTATAATTCCTGCTTATTTTTCAAATCTTACTGTGGGTATATTACCTCTATATTTGCGCATAAATCTGCCTGTAGAACTGCCTCTGATCTTATTGATTTGATAAATGCATATTCCTATTTACATCCAAACAAACAGTAAGTAGTTATACGACTGATATCGATAGGCTGATAGTATTGAGTTGTTTTACAGCGTATTTATGACGTGCAAGTGATGTTCGCTAGACTGGGACATTCACGAGTAGTCTTCCTATGTACAGGCGCAACAGAGTGGAGGCTGCGAATTTGACTTCTTGTAGCTTTATCAAGATAATCACTAAACTAAGCACACGCTATTGTGTTAGTATAACTCAAAAACACATATATGTATATATATCTCCTGTTAAAAGGTGAGAACATTCAAATAATTAAGGTACCTACTAAGATTTATATTTGTTAAATTTCTCTCCGTTTCGACCAGCAGAATTATTGTAAATTTCACATTAAAAACCTAACAAAATTAAATAATAGAGTACTTCCTGGAATCATTTATTATACTTCACGATCCTTATTATACAAAAATAGATTTTCCGCACAAATTGACAAATTAATGTTCATCAGTATAGCTAATATTTGCATAATTACTAAACCTAAACACATATTAACTTAGTGCGAAACAGATACATTAAAATTGAATATCATGGCGTTCGTGGCGCATAGTTTCAAAATAGTGTAATTGTATAGCAAATAGGATCGCGATAGGTGTTCGGTTCGTGCAGAGCGTTAATAAAATCAATCAGATTACTAGCGGTGCGATATATGATAACAATATTATGGACCGGCCTGATCCTGCCCGCGATATTACTGCCGTGCTCCTGTATGTATGACTTTGTCACAATCCCACCATTGTATACACCATGAAATCTATTTCGTTTTCGTCAACGTCAACAGCTTACCGTAACGAGTGCTTTTGATGTATAAAATAAAAAAATAAAATAAAGATATAATTTTTATTTCAGTTTCAAAACCATTTCATGAAAATACGCACTTGAATAAAACACTAGACGTAAAATTGTAGGCACTATTCGCATCGCACGTGCCACCCGACGAGAAATACCTATATTCTATTCTATATTCGAGAATTAAATGGCCTGATGTTTTAATAACAAATATTTTGGTACTGTACTTTTATTTTCGCGCACTGGGGGTAAGTGAGAGAAACACTGAGAGTCCATGTAGGTACTAGTAAATTTATTGCTAATCAATGCCAAACTCAAACTAACACAAAAATTTCGAATGGGGTAGGTGTATCGACGGAGAATCTTAACACCGCGATGTACATTGTGACGTTTTTTAACAACGCCATCTAGTTTCGTGCGGCAGAACTATTTAACTACAAACATACCGCCCACCAAGGACATTATGATAACTATGTCCTTCATTACAAATAACCGCCCACCATGAGGTCAGGGGCCAAAAGAAAACTGAAACAAACTAGACTGATGACGTGAAAACTAATTAAATTTTTAACCTTAAATCTCTAAACAATTATAGAATGTGGACTGTATTTAACATCTTGTACATAGTTTAATCAAAATTGACTGATCTAATAGTGTTTAACTTTGAACCATACCCATTCAATAACATCTACCTATACTATAATAAACAAATGCGTTAAACAAACAAAGTTGCGTACTTATCAACACTCCTTCAAATTAAATTTACTTATAAACAAACACATAAAAAAAACACTCTTTAAAATTAAACTTACTTATAAAGCACACACATTAGCCTGCAATAGGCAAAATACACAATTTTGAAGTAGGTCGCTTTATCAAAGAACCATTACATTTTAAAGTCACTACTCGTGTAACTTTATCCAAACCAGGATGCTTGTCTTCAATCTTTCCCAAAAGCCAACGGGCAGGAGGCAAGTTATCCTCCTTTACTAAGACTACATCTCCTATGTTTGGTTCTGGACTAATTTTTGTCCATTTATAACGTTGCAACAAATGTACTAGATATTCATCTGCCCATCGCTTCCAAAAGTCTTGCAACATGCGTTGTGTGACTTGCCAACGTCTCAAATTACTAATGTTAGATTGGTCATAACTACGCTCAGGCACCGTTATCAGAGGCTCCCCTATCAAGAAATGACCGGGAGTTAATGCAGTAGGATCTGAGGAACTATCAGGTAACATGGATAACGGTCTAGAATTTAGGCAAGCTTCTACTTGAGCTAAAAGTGTTGTCATCTCTTCGAATGTGAGCGTGGAATTACCTATTACACGTTTCAAATGGAATTTGGTCGATTTCACACCAGCCTCCCATAAGCCCCCGAAATTTGGGGAGTGAGGCGGAATGAAATGCCAAGATGTGGAATTATTACCCAACCACTCTCTAATTTCTACAGCTACCGAAGATTTTTCAGCAGCGACTAAATGCCGAAGCTCCTTGGACGCGCCAACAAAATTGGTTCCATTGTCGCTCCAGATGTTACTGACAAAACCTCGCCGAGCTACAAATCTCTTAAATCCAGCGATAAACCCTTGTGACGTTAAATCACTGATGACTTCTAAATGAATAGCTTTGGTCACCATGCATACAAAGACACATATGTAACCCTTATATGATTGATGGCCTCGACCCTTCGAGGTTCGGATGTTGATGGGACCAGCAAAGTCCACACCACTGTTAAGGAACGGTCTTGCAGGAGTGACTCGACTAGATGGTAGTTGGCCCATAAGTGGGGTTTGAACAGACGCTGAGTACCGCTTGCAACGTACGCATTTGTGCACGTAAGCCCTGACCTTTGCCTTGGCAGAAGGAATCCAATATTTAGTACGCAGGTGGCTCAACATTAGTGTTGGTCCTCCATGCAAGGTTCTTTTGTGGGTTTCATCGATTATGAGATCGGTGAAGTGACTGTTAGGCGGTAGTATGATAGGGTGTTTGACAGCTTCATCTAAATCGGCGTTATTAATGCGTCCGTTTACTCGAAGGATGCCTTCTTCATCGATAATTGGACAAAGACTCTTGAGCTTGCTTTTCGCCTTCACACTTCCTGTCTTTCTTATGTCTTTCATTTCTTCGAAAAACTCTTTATTCTGAACCATTTTTATACATGTTTTTGTAGCTTCTAGTATTTCCTCCTTGGTTAGATACTTTTCCAATCTCCTTTCACCATTGAACTGTTTCCTCCAACTCAAAACTCTTCTACAGTATCCCATAACCCGAATTAACCTTTGAAACGATGAATACCTCGTCCAAATGAGATGTTCCTGGGGTGGTTCGGTTGCGACGTGAACCTTAATTGACCTTTGTTCTGCCTTAGTGCTGATTGACGTTGGTCTTGTGTATTCGATGATTTCATTACGCAGCCATGAGGGTCCTTGACTCCACAGCGAGCTGCCAACAAGTTCTTGTGGTGTCACGCCTCTGGATGCTAAATCTGCAGGATTATGCGTAGATTGGACATGAGCCCAATGTGAGTTGTCAATTTGAGACAGTATGGTGGACACTCTGTTTCCAACAAACGTTGTCCAGGTGCTGGGATGCTTACTAAGCCATGCTAGAACCACTGAAGAATCAGTCCAAGCGTGTATTTGATGGGATGCGATTCTCATTACTTGAGCAACTTCAGTAATGAGCTCGGAAAGTAATACTGCTCCCATCAGCTCTAAACGCGGAATTGACTGTTGCTTCACCGGTGCAACTTTAGTTCGAGATGTGATCAAACCAACATGGATAGATTTGTGAGCATCGATGACTCTAATATACACCACGGCTGCATAGGCCGCAATCGATGCATCGCAAAATCCATGCAGCTCGACATTGAAATCATCGGAACGCGTGTGAACCCATCTAGGAATGCTTAACTTCTTTGTTTCCACAAGACTCGAGCGGTAAGTTTCCCATTCTGATGAAAGTTCCGGAGTCAATTCTTCATCCCATTCCAGGCCCGCAAGCCAAAGCTTTTGAATGAAGATCTTTGCGGTGATGATACAAGGTGCGACCCAGCCGAGTGGATCGAACAAACGAGCAATATCGGATATTACCCGTCTCTTGGTAATTGGAGTCTGTTGAGGATCAAGTTGTATTGAATATTTAAATTCATCATTCTCTCGATCCCATGAAATACCTAAGATTTTCATGACTGAGTCCAGCTTAATATCCTTTTTCTCTTCTGGTGGTATGTTAGTTCCAGAACACGCTTGAATCCTCTTGTTCAATTTGTCGCAGCTGCTTACCCACTTCTGTAGTTGGAATTGACCTTTGGAGAGCAACTCCGTTAATTTCTCAAAAATGTGAAATCCTTCTTCAACAGTCTGACTCCCTGTCATTAAATCATCCACATAAAACTCCCTTTTAATTCTGTTAACTATTTCAGGATAATTTTGACCTTCATCGACCGCAACCTGCTGCAAGCATTTAACTGCAAGGTAAGGAGCTGATGCTGTACCAAACGTAACCCGTACTAATTTGTATTCTTTTATTTCAGCTGCTGGATCGTCGCGCCACACTACCCGCTGAAAATCCGTGTGCATTGGAGAAATCTTTATTTGCCTATACATTTTTACAATATCAGCGCAAAGACTTATGGGGTGCATTCTCCATGCCATGATGAGGTGACGTAAAGGAGGTTGCAAAGGGGGACCCACCATAAGATCGTCATTGAGCGATACCCCATTTGCTCCTTTCATTGACGCATCGAAAACTACTCTGACTTTGGTCGTGGTCTTATCTTCACGGACCACGGCATGATGCGGTAGATAGACAGCTGTAGCTTTATCATCGTGTACTGGTACCATGTGACCAAGGCTAATATACTCCTTTATGACTTCGGAATATCGGACCCTAAGTAATGGCTCTCTATGGAACTTGTTTTCAAGAATTTTAAACCTTTTTATCGCTAGGTCTCTTGACCTTCCATATTGACACTGAGGATCTAGATCGCGAAAGGGAAGATTAACAACATAACGACCCTCCTCATCACGGTTAGTAGTTTGTGAAAAAATATCCTCGCATCGCTGCTCTTCCACTGAAAGGATTTTCTTTTCAGGGATAACAGATTCTATTTCCCAAAACCGTCGCAAAAGTGCGTTGTCATCAGCCTGATCTGAGCTGCTTTGAATGACATGATGACAATGAATGGAACTACTGTTGGACGCGACTTGTCCAGAAAGGATCCATCCTAACGCAGTATTCTGGGCTACTGGTAGGTTGGGTGATCCTTGAATTAAACCATCTCTTAGAACTTTACTATATATTTCCGCACCAAGTAAGATATCTATCTTACTTGGAATATGGAATTCGGGATCAGCTAAGGTTATCCCCTGTAGCTCGGGCCAATAAGATTGCTCTAATTTCTCTGAGGGTAAATGCGAAGTAATGGTACCTAGTACGAACGCTTCTACTTGGACACTAAAACTGGGATCTAAGCGTGAGTGAATAGTCATTGTGACTGTGAACTTTGAAGCAAAAGAGCTTCTCTCACCGCCTAAACCAGATATTACCGATTTCGTCGGTTTCTTCCTAAGTCCAAGTAGCTGCACTGCTGATTCTGCTATGAATGAAGCCTGAGATCCTTGATCTAATAGCACTCTCAGCAGTTGTGTAGAACCACTTCTTGTCTGTGCTTCGACAAGAGCGGTAGCCAACAAAACTTGAGTAGGTACTGACCCTTTAGAAAAATGCGAAACTATGTTAGAAGTCGATGGATCGCCTTCTAATAACGATGCCTTAACATTTGACACGGCTGATTTAACTAATTCAACTGTATTTGAGCCCTTACTAGCTTCGGTGGAGTTTGATATCGAAGGATGAAGCAGTGAATGATGCCTACGTTTGCAAATACGACACGACGACGATTGTCTACAAAACTTAATGGAGTGGTTTGAATTTAAACAATTATAACACAAGCGCCTGGTTTGTGCAAAGCTATGACGAGTTTCGTAACTTTCTTGTGCAAACTTTTTACAATTTGCTATTTTGTGACTTTCATTACAAAATAGACAACTGTCACTAGATTTGTTGTTACTAATTACATGGTGAACTTTAGGTTTTGGTTTAATTACCTTGGTGTCTAAAAATTCGAGAGCACGGAATCTGGATTCTAAAAAATCTCTGAACTCTGAAAGCACTGGTAACTCGTCACTTGAGCAAATTTTAGTCTCCCATTGCTTTCGAGATTCAGGATCGAGTTTCGAGCTAACAATGTAAATAACAATAGTATCCCAAGTACTGATGTCAACACCGAGATTTTTTAAACCATTTATGCATTCCATTGTGGTATCCAATAAGTTTTTAACACTAGTTGCACATTCTACTATATTGTTTTGACTTAGTAATCGTTTTAACAAACTGTTAGACAAAAATCGCTTATTATTGTATCTACTATGTAACAAAGACCAACATTCCTCATAATTGTCGGAGGAGACCGCAACATGCCTGACCAGCTGCTCGGCCTCTCCAGACAACAAACCTTTTAAATAGTGCATTTTTTGTACGTTTTCTAAATTTGAATTATTGTGTATCAACGTTGTAAATAAATCTCTGAATGTTGTCCATTCCGTGTAACTACCCGAAAACTTAGGAATATTGATTTTTGGTAATCTAACATTTGTGGTTGCGTGATCAAAATTTGTCTTTGTACCCTTTTCGTCACTATAATTAATGCTAAATTTATTCAAACTTTCCTTTAATTGACATTTATGATATATGTATGTTTCTTCAGTGGTATCATAAATATCATCTAAAAAATATTTATCACATTTTTCTTGAGTGTCCGTAGCACTCTGAATTATATTTCTATGTGTGGCTACAAAGTCTTTCCACAGATTTTCTAGAGATTCAAGTCTGGTTTCTACATAATTTTTACTGATTCTATCCTTAGGGGCCTTTTTGAAGTTAATCTGTGCTTTTTCTATGAGATTTTTAGTGTTATTTTGTAATTTATATAAAGCCTCCATGTTTCTTTAAATTCTACTAAAAATTTCTACCAAACTACTAATTTTTCTACCAAAGACAATTATTGATCGCAAACCGTTAAAGTAAAATTTTATAACGATTACAATTCTATTGACACACGATATCACAAACAATTAATGAATAAGTAATTAGAAATGATGAGTAATTAATAATGAAAGTTCAAATGATATACACAATAAATTTTATAAGTTCAGATAGATTCTTCTCAGATGTGACTTTCTGTTATGTTCAGAAACCCGACGTGCCAGTATAAAATAACAATAATGTACTCACGATTTTTCTTCGACAAACCGCACTATGCACTATCACTTCACTGACGTACTGCTTCTCCTGGGTGTGGGATGCCCAGGTGAAAAAACTCCACTCTCGCGCAGACGGACTCGTTCCGCCCTGCGCCTCACACAGCTGATGCCGTATGATGATTCCTCCGCCCTGCGCCGTACTCCTGGTGCTGGTGCTCGCCAACTCTGCTGCTGCAGCACTGCTCACCACTCACTGTGCACACCAGCTTGGGTATGCGGCGCTTCAGGGCAATCCACCCTGGTTTCCACGCCAAGATTCACTTCACTACTGGAACTCACTAGCACTCAACACTTATAATCCGGCTCGATAGGACCATGTGCTTTTATTTTCGCGCACTGGGGGTAAGTGAGAGAAACACTGAGAGTCCATGTAGGTACTAGTAAATTTATTGCTAATCAATGCCAAACTCAAACTAACACAAAAATTTCGAATGGGGTAGGTGTATCGACGGAGAATCTTAACACCGCGATGTACATTGTGACGTATTTTAACAACGCCATCTAGTTTCGTGCGGCAGAACTATTTAACTACAAACAGGTACTATCTATAAATTCGTAGGTATTCGCTTGAAGTTTGTGTTTTGCAATGGTTCACCAGTTATTTTTTGATTTAAACATTTTATTTCTTTGTGAAACTATTGTACTACTAAGACAGAACCATTTTACTTTGGGACAAAAACCAAATAGATTTCATGGTGTATACATGTACGTCAGTGTTTTGTTTTTTTTATGGCATATAAGCCGGTAAACGAGCAGACGGATCACCTGATGGTAAGCAATCGGCGCCGTCCATGGACACCTGGAATACCAGAGGCGTTACAAGTGCGTTACCGGCCTTTTGGGGCTTAGGAGTTTGAAGATCATTGGGGATACAGGAATTGGGGAGATTGGAGAAGGGGAGGGTAACTGAGCCTCCAGTAACCTCACTCACACGACGAAACACAACGCAAGCGGTGGAGCCGGCCCATCCGTGCCGAAGCATGGCTCTCGCACACTTAAAGTACAAAGAAATATGGTCTGGCAGTGCCACATTAAACACAATGGGAAACTGTCGTATGCTAGGTAACTTCTGCTTATAAAATGATTCAGTTGAAGTACGTGAATAAAATTACATCATTCAATAAATAAATAATACCTACAGCTAATTTAGCAAGTTACAATTAATCAAACTGAAAGTTTTAATTAACATTTCTTTAGTATTTCAATACGAACGATAACACTTCAAAAGTAGTCAATTTGCAATTTCACAAGATTTGAAACTTTTCAGTCGAATGAAGCATTGTGAGTATTGCGAGTATTGTGAGTATTGTGAGTATTGTGAGTATTGCGAGTATTGTGAGTATTGTGAGTATTGTGAGTATTGTGAGTATTGTGAGTATTGTGAGTATTATGAGTATTGTGAGTATTGTGAGTATTGTGAGTATTGCGAGTATTGTGAGTATTGTGAGTATTGTGAGTATTGTGAGTATTGTGAGTATTGCGAGTATAGTGAGTATTGTGAGTATTGCGAGTATTGCGAGTATTGTGAGTATTGTGAGTATTGTGAGTATTGTGAGTATTGTGAGTATTGTGAGTATTGTGAGTATTGTGAAGCGAAGCTATTTACTTTCAAGTGAATGCCTACAAATATGTCCATGAATGAAAATATACAGCACACATGATTGTGTAACGTGGCTGTACGAATATAATCCTTACTGCTCTTACATAAAGCTTAATGAACCTTGTACTATTTATTTATTTATTTATTTCTTCTTCACAAAATACATCAGTGAATGGCGGACTTAATGCCTTAAGGCATTCTCTTACAGTCAACCATAGGGAAGTGCAGAGAAATGAAGTGGTTGATGCGAAGCCAGAACACAATTGAAAAAATAAAAAAAAAAGTTATGTAATATGTATACTACACATATAAATAACCTATAGAATAAATATATTAGTACAATATTTTATAAATCAGTATAGACATATACATACCATATAATACATACTACTAAACAAATACGTATACCTACTGCATAAATACTACAATATTATTATATACCTCTATATAAAAAAAAACGTTGTCAGAATAGTTTCCTCAATTGTTTTGAGTCTGCCAATGCTTAATAAATGCTTACGGACTTTAAATTTAAAGGAATTGCGACTTGTTGCCATTCTGATCTCCTTGGGCAACGCATTCCACAAAATAACAGCTTGAATGAAAAAGGAAGAATGAATGAAGTCAGTGCGATGAGAGATACATTGAAGATGTCGATTTTGAGACGAACGAAGAAATTTTGTGTGGTTTGCGCACGTATATTGGAAGTAAGAAGCAAGGTAACTAGGTGAAGAAGGAGAGTCAAGATAAGATAATAAAGTGGTTAGTGCCCTCTGCTGCCTGCGCAAGCGTATGGGCAGCCACTCCAGTTGCATCCTATGTGCAGAAATATGATCATATTTACGTAAGTTGAAAACGAATCGAATGCGGTTATTTAGAAGTCGTTCTAACTTGTTGAGTAGATCTGCATTCAGGTCGTAGGAACAGACATCAGCGTAATCAATAATCGGGAAAATCAAGGTCTGCACAACCTGCGTCTTCACAGAGGACGGAAGAAAGTTCCTCAGACGATACAGAGCCCGCAACGATCCAGTCACCCTTTGGCAAACACTTGTGACCTGAGCACGCCAGCTCAATGTGCTATCAATAATCAGGCCCAAATCCTTCACGTCCTGACTGAACGGGACAGTCACACCATTATACGAGATAGGGGGCAGTGCTGCACCGTCAATCGATCCAAGATTCCGAGAGCTACCTATGATGATGGCCTGGCACTTGTTTGGGTTTACATCTATGCCAAACCTCTCCGACCACTACTTGCGTTATACAAACGCAAATTATGTTTATCTAATAGCTCATGGTATTTTTTCATTGTAATCATTTACTCTTCCACGACAGGCTACAGAAGTATTTATGATTAGTAAATAATTAAATAGACCGCGAGTGTTTGGTCGCAACTTATCGTTACGACAGGAACTGTAGCCACTCACGTTATCTCCGCGTTTTGTTCGAGATAAACACAATTAGTACTGTTTACATTTTATTTCCACCAACAAATGATGATGCAGGCTATTTGTTTGCCTAACATTAATTTATTTTATCTTTCAAACCCATATCTGGGCTCAAATGTTGTAAAACTAGAATTAAAGGGGATGCTTTGACCTCACACACACATTTAGACATTTTATTAGTTAGTCTGTTGCCTAAGGTCACGCTATGTCATGTCACCAGGCAATACATTACATGTGATGTGACCGCGAGCCATCACACTCAATGATCTAATACACCGGGGTGTAAGTACGTACGCTGAAACTGAAGTGATACAGGAACACTTAGATAGCGGAGTGAACTCCGGCAATCAATTACACAAGTTTAAGGCATTGGCTGCCAATAAAAAACTATTGAAGGCAAATCCTCCGCTAATGTCGGTCACCGGTGACTGCCATGGCGTTTAACTTGTTAATATAAATTCGATAATCGTCTGGCTGAATAGGTCGGAATATTGTCGCAATGCAGTTATAACAAGCCGGTATAGTCGGCCGGCGGCCGCGCCGAACTTAATCCTTATTAATTTAGTCAATTTGGAAACTTCCTGCTTAGAGAAACTCGATAACATTATACTGTTGGAAAAACACGATTGTGTTACTGAAAGCTTTTATAGGGCCAGTTAATGTTCAGTGGGTCATGTTAGTTAGCGCGCCACGCACGACGCCCGCGCGACACCCGCACGAGATCATTACGAACAGAAACACATAGAATTATATTCACGTAACGGTGTGACCGGGTAGAACTCGCTCACCAATCACTCAGTCAATCACTTATTTATTAACTATGTTACTGACGCTAACCTATTACCTTATAGCACGAATTGGAATACTGAGAAGTTTTAACCAAAAATTTCCATATTATTTATTCACTTTCAGTGCAACAAAACAATGTGCAAAGTCGGTATGGAATTTTTGTCAATTCACCTATACGAAACAATGGTAAACGAAAAGCGACTATAAGTTAACGTTTCTTAGTTTTTTTTCCTTTTTAGTTGTATCGTGTTAATTAAATGATACGATGAGACTGTCATGTATTGTTTATAAAAGTCTTCAAATAAAAAATAAACCTACTTCACGTATTTTGTAACCTCTAAATAAATCAATTAACGCAATCATTTAGATTACCAGCACTATAACTTACCCTTGACCTTTCCCGAAGACCAACTCAAAAGGTTTTACTACATGAAATGTGGTTGGTTATAGAGGAACGTGACGCTCATGGTATCCGGCGCACGTCGGTACACTCCACTGTGTGCGCCGGAAATTATGAGGGAAATCGGGGTAAGCAGGATATTGATGGCGCAATCACTACACACATGCAACATGCAACCATGTCGTGTGATGTGATATAAGTCGAATGAGAAGGTAATAGCTTTCATATTACTACTTATTGAATATTTTTTTAATTTTTATGATTGAGTTGGGCAGTTTATAGACTAGTCTGATTGACAATTTATAGATCTGTTCTGAACAATTATTTACTTATGTAACTACTTGACGAGGTAACTCTATTAACTGCAAATAACGCTAGGGGTTCATAATCATGATTACGCTCTACGCGTCAAACGGCGCCAACGCGACGAATGCCACGCTGCCAACTTTTGGAAAATGTTATTAGATATTGGATACGTAAAGACAAACTATAGCAATATCTATTAAATGGCACACCACACAGAACATAATAAAAGGATCCGCATAAAGTGTTACAACTTATTTTAGACTAAAAAATAAAAAGGTAAGGAGGGAAGGAACTGACATCAAGATAGATTATTAAATCAAGGGATATCGCTATGAATATGTACTCAGCACTATTATTTGATGTTTTATTTCTGCAACGTTAATTTCTATACATTGCTATCAGTGCAAATAAACTGATAATATAATATATGTTCATATATAATATATGATATATAATATATGTTATCATATACAAATAAACATTGTTTTATTTCGTGACAGTTCGCTTCCAATGTTTACTGTATCAGCAGTTCACGTGTTCTAATCATTTACATAATTTCTCTGAGGTCATCAGGACATCTTTCGCAACAATTACATGACGACGCCACATGTCATGTTTAGCTTTACTAGGTACTTAAGACAGTCCCCTCATTTATAAAGCTAGAAGCCCTAGGACAAATGAATCTGGTAACAAGTCAAACGGATGTAAAGTGAGGATCAATAGTAATCCAGTACTAGAAAGCACTCGACAGGAGCATTTAGCAGACATTTAATCTGTATTTCTTGCAGTAGCTACTCGCTCGCTACTCGCCCACTACTTGCCCTCCACTCGCCCGCTACTCGCCTGTGTACCGACCATTTATTTTCGTAACTATCTAACGATAGACTCCCCTGTAATCTACTCCAGCATTTACTAAGTACGCTTTTAGTCTTAATCAAACGAACCTTAGTGTTTTATTCATCACTAGGTCACGAGTTCGATACCCCCTTTTTTGCGCTGTTCCTTATTTAACTGGCAATCCTTGAGATTATGTAGGTAAGTGTAGATTGAAGTGAGCTTGAAGTGTAGGGTGATGAAAAATGGTATTATATTAAGAAATCTGGAATGGTAACATGCAAGACACAATGAGCTTACAATAAATGTTGACCAAATAAAACCAGACAAGGCAAACATTATCATACATATCACAATAATGTAAACAGCAGAGAGCTATTATTTAACTTCTATTTTAAGAGACCATGTAGCTATACATAGAGGTATATGGTGTATAATCGTTTATGTATTGTGTCCACTTTATTGGCAATTACAGGAATATATTTTTTCCAGATGTGACAGCACAGTCTGTGTTATATTATAGTGTTTATTGCAGTGGTGTTTATTTCCTCGGCACTGGAAGAATACAAATAGTTTAGCCCTTTATAATAATGGCTTTTAACCGGGATTGACCAATGTGCTAATACACTGGAATGACCTTCATTTCATGCATTGCTTATCCTAATGTAATCCTAGAAACAGAAACTGAAGATTACGAAAATCCCTGATCAAAGTTTAGTTATTTTTTCTTGATCCTTCTTATCTTTTACTACATGGTTAAGATAAACAAATAAATAGTGTATAGTAGTTAGTTTGCAAACATCATGTGAATCACTGAGTGCTACTCCATTTTGACAAGTTTATGATGCAAAATCAACAAGACCATTATCTTAAATTATCTCCACAACTTTGATATCACGCGGCTTCAGGAATTTGATTTGTAAGAGTGGTACACCAGTATATTAAAGCATTTCTAACACAGCTTTAAAAACGCGAGCATCTCTGTAATTACATGAATTATTGAAACATAAAAAAATCTTCGCTAAAATGACTTCTTCACAATCTATGGGACATACAAGAGTGCAATGGGCGATTACAATATTGTGTAAGTTCTTCGTTAGTTGGATACATCGACCCACAACTCAATAATTTCTCTTACATTCTTTCCCCGTAAACTGATCCAAAGTATATTGGAATGACTAGGTTTCCTTCTGTGATTAAATTAATTAATAATGGATAAATGTTTCGGTAATTGCTTATTACAATAACGTGCTTATTACAGTGTTGTGGTTTTAGGCAACTTGACGGTATTCACATACGGTCTCCAGTGCGGTTGGATGTCACCTGCCACAGTGCTGCTGCAGTCACCAGACTCCCCCACTAGCAGGCCACTGTCCGCCAGTGAAGTGTCATGGGTCGCCAGCTCAGCGTCCCTGGCAGGAGTGCTCGGTGCCTTCGTATTTATCAAAACTGTTGATCGGTTTGGCAGGAAAATGGGGATCTTGGTTATGAGTGTTCTACAAACGGTAAGTGCTGTTTTAGATGTAATATGTATATCCTTCAAAACGAATGTCTCTCACAGATAATGAATTTTGTTTTAGACAGAATATTCCATAGAACAACAGTTTTAAGGTTCCATTATATATCCTGTTTTTTTTCTCTTTCTCGTGTTAATATATTTATTTAACTCCATGAAGCATTTTATTAAGTGACTTCTTATTTTCCAGTTGGTCTGGGTAATGAAGTTAGTGCCTGCCAGTACCACGACCCTGATCACCGCCCGAGTGTTTAGTGGTATGGCAGGAGCTGGCTGCTTCCACGTAGTACCCATGTATGTGAAGGAGATTGCCCAGGACAGCATCAGAGGCTCACTGTCATCTGTCGCTGCCTTAGCTCAAAGTATAGGAATTCTGATCATGTTTCTAATGGGAGGGTTTCTAGACTATTACACAGTGTTATGGATTGTAGTCGGTCTCCCGATAATAACGCTCGCAATGTGCCTTAAGGCTCCAGAATCACCTTCCTACTTAGTAACAGTGGGAAAGACTGAGGTAAGTTTAGATCGTAAGTATTTGTATTCTTCTCCATGCCAACCCTAACAATCTTCAATAATAAAAGTTATTTGAAAATATTCCTTATTTATAGGAAGCTACGCGAGTTCTTGCATTCTTAAGAGGTCTCGATGTTGAAGATAAAGAAATACAGAATGAGGTCGAAACTCTCAAGCGGGAAGATGAATATTATAAGTCCATACCTAATATTTCAATGGCTACAGTTTGTGAGTTATACTTTTAATATTACACAATAAAACTACAGATATTAAATGTGACAGATTTTAGAGATTTGCTAATTATTTTACAGTTAAAACTAAACCCTGGCGAAAGGCATTTATCATCATGATCTTGGTGATCCTGGTCCATGCTTCTAATGGAAGTTTCTCTGTGCTCAACTACACTGCGACCCTACTGCAGGACTCGGGCATGAATATCAGTCCGGAACTACAGTCACTCAGCATCCCTATATTTATGACACTAGGATCCATCATCACAATAACTACTATAGACAAGCTGGGAAGAAAGGTAAGCATAAGTAAATAGTTCCAATTTACTAAAACTGTCAAAAGTAAAAGCAAATATTAGGATATCCCTTGCAAAAATACTTAGACTTTATAAAACTTTATGTTTCTATCCTCAGTTGATCTTGGGATCATCTTTTGCCGCCACAGCAGTCGCCTTCGCATGCATGGCCATCTCCTCAGTGCTGAAGATGTACGGATGGATGGCTCCTGCCTGGATCAACGTGACCATGATGATGGTGCTGATATGCTGCTACGGTGGTGGCGTATGTCCCCTGCCCTTTATTATCATGGCTGAGATATTTAATTTCCAAGTAAGTTGAAACTAATTTTATTTTAATTAGTAAAGGGGGAATTAATCCTATATTTAGTTAGTTCTCGTTAACTGTTCTCGCTAGTTGATAGCCGCAAGGGGTTTTGGATTAAGAAAAAGTATCATTCACTTTGTTGCTTTCGAAAATTGTCAATAGCCTGATAATGAACACTTTTCACTTTCACTACTATCGGAATAACGTAGCTGATAAACTGGAGGACTGGTGCAGATGAATTGTACAGTTACAAATAGGTAAGAATATAATTTTTTTACAGATCCGTGCCAAGCTGATGGGTTACCTTGTGATGCTGGCGTGGTTCACCAGTTTCATTCAGCTGGTTGTGTTCAGTGAGCTGACGAACAGGTTCGGGGCACACGTCAGCTTCTACATGTTTATTGTCATAAACGTGCTGGCTACTGCTCTGGTACTCCTCGTCTTACCGGAGACCAAGGGAAAGAGCATCGAAGAACTGGAGAAAGAACTAACAGAAGGGCGTAGAAAAAAGTGCGTCACCATGTCGTAGTGAGGAAATCGTGGCTGTAAGCAATAGAAATGACAATGTAAATAGTTTTGGTACGTACTCTGAAATGGACGACGGAAAATAAAATGGTGTACTTGGATATGAATTCGAGCTCTAAGATGACCAGTCGTCTGAAAATGATGTTTTATGGAAATCGTATGGTATTGGAAGTTTCCAATACCATAGTATGATATGTCGACTTAAATAGTGTGAACCCGGTACCGCAGCTGTGTAGCCCCGGTACTGCGGCTCATCATCCGCGCTAAGTACCTCAATATGCTCGTTAAACTGTCCAAACTTGTGAACAGATTTGTCTTCCACTTTGATCGATCGAGATTGTTCCCTTTTTAACAAGTTATAACACATTATGAGGGTGAATTGGTGGCGATTAATAATTGAGGCGTTAAAGTTAAAATTAGTTCTAAAGGAATCACTTGTCTATTGTTAATATGATAAATGTAATTTGTGTAGTTAGTTGTCCCATTTACTATTTTTGGTGAATAAAGTTATTATTATTAAAGTTATTATTATTTATACCTACATCTCAAAATGTAAATTATAATTTTTTAATAAATTCTCACAAATAGAAATATTTTGATAAATAAAAAATCAATCATAAAATTGACATAATTTTTATTATTTTACCTTAGCTAATTGCTCATTATATCGTTATTATTTGGTTTTCCATTAACAACTCATGTTTACGAATTATTTATTTTTATAATAAATCAGGTAACAATAGACACGTTTCATTGTTATAAAGTCTTTCTCAGTGAAACGAAATATTTCCGAAACATAAATAATTGTTTGTTGTAATAAAAGAATGGATTCAATCAGTAGACACGAGACATTGTAATGTATGATAATGTGTAGGAAACAGTCTGTTGATAATAATGCGGAGAAATAAAGTGTTCGTAGAGCGGCGATAAATTCGGAGCGGGCGGCCGCGGGCGGGCCGCGGGCGAGCCGGGCCGGGCCGGACATAAATCACGGCACAAAAATGAGGCCTTGGCAATTTTGGCCTAAGTGTGTATTGTCAAATATGCTATTTATTATTCTCGTTACGGCACAGCATGGCCACTTAGTTTTTGAGTCCGCTGTTGGGTCTTGTAAACTGACCATTTTATCACTTGTTTATGTCACGTTTTTAAATAATAGCCATAGGATAGGATTACTTAATAAACCTTGGCTTGCTGCCTAATATTGTTTCCCTTCCCAATATTTTAAAAAGATATAAGAGTTTTTTGTGTGTATCTTTCGAGACGGAACAAGCTGCGAGCTCTGTCTCTACGAGTATCGTGTCCCATTGGAGTGCTTGCTGCCTGCGGCACGTTTACTTAAATTTTCTGTTTTTCCTGAAAGTATCTTGGTCTAATTAATTATAAGTACTTATTTTCCGCCGGTAAATTAATCAGTAAATAACCGTATTTTTTGCAGCATTTGACTAGAAAGTTCTACGTTATAGGTACTGTGGTTTATAAGTATACATCTACAATATAATGTAATGGGGATCGATGATGTCGTTCAAATATTTGGTATTCGGTATTATATCCGTGCCGCGCTGAGCCGCTGATCAAAGACGATACAATATGAGAATGCGGCGGGCAGCGGCCATGTCTGCGACTCACAGATACTCGTTGTCGCGGCGCGGCGCGTGGCGAACCACTTATTGACGAACATCTTTACAAAGAAGAGATTTCCCTTTCATTACAACGCAGTCCATTTGAAGAATTATATGTATACCTGAATAATATTATAAACCTTTTTCCATAATTTCAATTAGAGAATGATTGGATTACAATATTGCCTAAAACTTATAAGTCACTAAAAGTCAGTATTCTACCTCAACATAATAAATCTTTTTAATAACGTCTGGAATTTTAGAAACATATCAGTACTATATTAAACCACATGTTTCAATGCAGTTCATGGCATTTTATAACCGAAAAATACTTCAAACGAATTTATTTCGATTTCCTTTTACTTCTTAAGTACGTCCCGTCTCCTACCGGAATGTCTTTTCATACGATTTCACCCAGATTCAATCATGTCAAATTGACTAACGAGATGGATCGCTAAAAATATATTTCAAATTTAGCTTCAAATTATGGTAACTCAATTTGTTTATACAGTCCAGTTAAGTGACTTTACCTCTCCGTAAATTTGCTTTGATTGAACTTTTTGATGAAGTAACTTTGTATTCAAATTCGAATTTTACCATTTACAATACGCACAAAGTTCTACTTTCTTCCTCATAAACACAAATAAAATTCTCGGAAGCAACTGCTAAGGGACAATCAGAAAAATGATTGTGTGAGGAATACAGACTCGTCACCAAAAGCCCCCAGCCTTCCTATCTCAATGGTTGTGGGGCAATTTTCCATGTAAAAGTGCTTGACGTGCTCCGAGTTGAATGGAAAGCCAAAAGGTATAAGTGGCCACGTCTGCAATACATACGCTTGCCAACATTTTTGTGATTCTCCCAGTGATGTACATCACGAGTGCTTATCTTATATTAGACGAATTTTATTGTCAACGAATGTCTTGTGGTAGAGAATAATGAAACTTATAATAAGAACATTAACTGTTCATTGTGTGACTTCGAGCCGACACATAGGATAGCTTACTAAATAAGAAAACCCGTCCTACACTCGGGTGATAACTTTCGGAGTGTTATTCAAATAATAATGATATCTCTGACACAATCGGTAGTTCTAAGCGAAAAAATATGTAGCAACGCAAATCAATTTACGTAACAACGCCAAAGTGCCTCTGCTAGGTATAAAGGAGAAAATTAAATAAAAGAGAAGACATCTATAACGTTATCATTATTTTTTGTAAACCGGCTACGTGCGCTCTTTCCATTTCATTTCTCTGATATATTTTCGGTGAAACCCAAAACTTTATCCATAATGGCAGATAGCTGGCGTCACGTTCTGCGTGTAACGTACAAAAAGTCGACTGCGTAGGAGTTCCGCAGCGTCTGCCTTATAAGTTGTGTTTAATGGGAATTAGCATAACGACATCATGTCTGTCATTACATATCGAGGAGCGCTTGAAAAGTTCAATATATGTCATGTGTGCTATGAACTCTAAATGTTGGAGAGTAAAGTAGGAAATTAATAACAATCGTAGAAAGTTTAAGAGTATAGATGTAGCTTTCGTTTCATTGGGATCTACTTATATGGAGTATATGTTTGATTGAAACTCCAAAATATATTGAAATTCATGGTGATACAAGAATTTTTGTGTGGGTACTTAAGTTCACGGTCAAGGCATTGCCGTCTTAAAATTGTATTTCGATAAAATATTGTAATTCATCATTACTCGGACACAGGCCCATTGTTAGGACCCTGAGAGAAAAATAAAGGGGACTGATTCTTAAAAAATGCAAAAATATTTTTCTGCTTAGTCATCGGTAGGGTTGCCAAAAGAAATTCTTTAAAGAGCTTAAAATAATTCCATTGAAGGGCTCCGACAATAGATAAATATTGGGGTCGGTGCAACCCCACAAGACAATTGCTTCCCGTTTTAAGTACTCACTGAATCATTAAGGTAATTGAGAAAAACGAAGACGAAAATAAAATAATTATCTCATTAAATATTAATAGGAAAATGAATGGACAAATAAATTTAATAGACCAACATTATTCATAAAAAGCAGTGTTTAATTAAATTCACGATGAATGTAATGCAAGATATTTTGTTTCCACGTTGCCACTCTAGCAAACGTTTGCAATATTTGCAGTACAATTTAAAGCACTACATATTATTATATTGATGTCCAATGCCAGTCGTCCACTGTCATATTGTGCAGATAAGTACGAGAGCTGAGGGTGAGCAGCGACGCGTGCCGGAGAACCAATTAAAAATAAATTTAAAAGTCACACAAATCTCCGTGACCTCTCCGACTCTACAATAAATTGTTATAATACTGAGGAAGCTTTTTACGTAAATAAATAATGGTAATTACAAGATTAAAACGAAACAATTAGCCTACTTGACGTTGAAACATGGGACATGTCATACAAATGTTATCGATGTCAGTGGTCCTTATAAAGCTAGTGGGCGATTCAATAAATCCTTAGCTTCTTGCTCTGTCATGGAGTGGAAGTCGAGAATGAAACGTGTCGGCCTTCACACACGTCCGCACCCTTCCGATGTTATCACTGAACTGACTGTGATAGATCGATCCAACATAAGTCCGCGTCATCCATCCAATCTGAATACTGATGAGCCACATAATATACGCGATTGATCAATGCTAATGCAATTGCACAACAGTATTACTTTTAAATTAATTCCTTGAACATGGAATAAAGATAACAACATACCTAAGTCTTATAAAGTGGTTTAACTACTTAAGTCGAAGAAGTCTACAAATTATTTCTAAATCCAAATATTTAGTTTTTCAGTTCTATGAAGGAAGTTTCAAGTATTTAGTTACTAACAAATATATAACTATTACCAAACATTAATCCTTATTCCATAAACAAAAAGTATAATTTTGAAAATTCCAACATAAAAATGAAATGTTCGTACAATATTCCAGTCCAAGTATTTATTAATTCAATTTTATGGAAGCCACGAAGCGAATATTTATATTTCCACAACTCTGGAAGATCGTCATCGAACGGATTCTGTTAAATATTTAAAGTACACAGGCGCTCTTTTGACATACATAGGTATATTCGTACTTCCTGAATCAAAATTAACGGAGGCTTTGTAATATTACATCCAAAATTTATCACAGCTCGTGTTCATAGGATGGAGATGGTTCACTTTTAACTTTGTCATATTTAATAGCGACTGTGCTTATTGACAAATATCGAACACAATTTAACACTAAGAATTTATAAAATCACAAAATGATGTGCGAAGCCAACCCGAGACCCAATCTTGCTCGACAACCATTCGACCAAAGAAGATTTTTTGTTTAAATACAATCTTGAAATAAACCGAAAGTACTCTCCCGTCCAATTATTTTCAGTTTCATTAGAGTCGTGACAGCGAGCGCTGAAAAGTATTTAAAGCGCGGAAAATGTTTTAACATTATTATTACTTTCCGTAAAAAGATTTACCGTCACTTATCTTTTAAATATACTTCATTCATTTGGAAATAAATACAAATCATTTGGAAATACTCACATTCGTACTTGCTACATTTTGAAGTCGCCATGCATGAGGAGCAGGCAATTCCCACTACTGTTAAAGAGGTTATTAACAATAACGTGAACACTGGGTGACATTTGATATCCTGTTTTGTATTCCATGAACATATCAAATTATAAAATAGATAATATTCTCATCTATGCTTTACAACTTTGAAATTAGTGCAGCGGACTAAGTCCCTGTTTACTATTACTTATTAATATTGTAAGTACCTATATAGTTATATAGTTAGTTATGTATGATTGTGTTCTTCCCTTACTATTAATTTGATGGATCTCAGTTATCTGAATAAATAAATATTATTATTATGTATCTCTTTACCATTCACGGGACCACAGGGTCCCGGTCATTTGGGAGGCGTACGAGGGGCCGAAACCAACTGCGCAGAGGCCCTTTAGACAACTTTAATCTAAATGTAATGGAGGCGCAAACCGGCGACTATCCCTGTATGCACTATGGAAATGCACCCAAGGACAGTCCCCGGTTAGTGTAGGACTATTGTGGATAATGGAAGAAAAAAAAAGGTAGGGCTATGATTGGGTTGCTGTGGACTGGAAAATTGGGAACTATGGATGACTATGACACCTGCCGAAACAATGTAATTATTACACGTAAAAATGGCAGGCGGAGACTCGCCAACTCACCGACCGGGCCCCGGGAATGGTTGCTAGATATAGCAACAGAGGGGCAACGAGAATGTGAGTGGCTGAAGGGTTAAGAAACTACCACCGCTTTCTACTCAGATCATCTGCTCCAGCCGAAGCCTCCTGCATCCCTGGCCCACTCGCGACTTACAAATAGTTTCTTACCCTCCGAGCAGGATCACTGCTCTCGCGACTCCACTCTGGACGGCCAATGAAGGCAAGCCAGAGGTGGGAGACCTGTTCCTTGTCATCGTTCACTCCAGCCAGCCAATTAAGGCAAGCCGGAGAAGAAGGAACGGTGACTTCTCCCTAGAGCACTCGGGATGATGGTAGCCCGCGGGATCGCTAATGCCCGTCACCTCGCCTCAAGGTGCCCTGCGGGCTTATTATTATTATTGTTACCAGTGTGAACTACGCCTGAAAGTCATCGGAATCAGGCTTCGAATTAATTCTACCGACCTTCAATAAAAGCTTCGTTAAATCGTAACAAGGATTCTCCGTGTTAGTCTGAAGCTGACCATTAAATTGTGACTCAAGAATCTTTTCAAATTAAAACATACTTCACTACTTATACTTATTCTTTTATACTTTCTTTTAAACGTCCAAAGACAACTCATTAACTGTAGTCGCTGAGGGCTATACTTTATTTTTCTTTTTTAATGCCTCGTTATTCTAGTTCTTAGATTGTGTGAAACTTTAGTCCGGCGAACAGATGGTGCTAAATTGTTTAAATTGCCAAATAAAGTTGATTTTAAAACAATTCAATATATTTTCATACATGTTTCTAAGCAGAAACCGATTGTGTATATCCAAAGAATACTTAAACTGGTAGTTTATAGATCAGAAGTACTATTTTCCGCTTTAATACTTTCAAGGAGCCAGCGTGTCATCAGTTCCCATGTATGATACAGAGGCGCCTCGCCTACTTTGACACAATCTACATAATATGCCAGAGGTCACCCAAACAGGGTGGAATAAGAGTAGCAACAATATTCACATTCATCTTCCGAACTTGATATGTCTGCTGTGACACCCCTGAATTCTGGAGAAGGAAAAAGTCAACACATTTTTAACAATTTGAATAGAAACATATGCATGCACATGCACACTACAGCCATTTGACGACAAAAGTACGGATTGTCTAGTTTTGTTTATAAGGCTATTATCTCTACTAAGAAAACTACTTCTCAACGTACTATTCAAAATTAATGATCGCAGTTAAGATTGATAATCAATTCCTAGTAGTGGTAGATTCTGATTTTTAACCATGCAATAGTAAGAGCCTTTTTTGAAAGGAGAAAATCATTCAATGACTTCTCCCGTCTTGGGTGAGGGATTATCAGACTGATTCGAACCGGAGTCCCGGCAACTCGGCCGTCCACAGCTTCGAATTTGGTTAACCAGAGCGTAATAGTACAAATGTACTAATGATGCAAACCTCATAAATGTGATCCTCAACTATTCGAGAACCACATTGATGGCGTTAGTCAACCCTGACCAGTCACCATACACAGGTAATTATTGATGTTGGCGGCATCTTGATGGTGGCGTTATATTTGACAGCCCCTTTGACGTGGTGCACCAAACGTCTGCGTGTGACGCAAGAGAGCTTCGTACAAGCAGCACGTTAAGCTACTCCTGATTACTGATTTAACTAACTTTACATTCGTATATTATCAACCAAGTTCAAAGAAAAATGATGCTATTTTGCTACAATTAGTGTCCAAACACTAAACAGTCATGATGGAGGTAACTAACCAGTTAATAGTTTCCAGATTTATAATCCTCTCGTTTAAACCTCCGGAGGGAAATGAGGTGATGTACCGACAGTACGGCGGTGTGGACCACACAGATATGTATTAAATACCATTTTAGTGGCCGTCAACTGACGCTCGCTACGTTTTTATACGAGCACTAACAGTAATGTACCCGCTACTCTGTTGCTCATGGCTCGACGTTAAATTTTACAACTTGCACACTTTATGAAGTGAATTTATTACCTTATTATGATATCATACTAGTTATGTCGAACACTTTAGCGATTCATCTCATCCGCGATCGTAACACTGAGTTTGTCGTTACTTCGCTTACTTTTTAATCCTTCATCTGATATACTTACATTATAATATACTGAGAACAAATCAACAATCCTATAAATACATTATCTTCTTTGAATACTCAGAACACAATGTTTATGACTGAACTAAAATGTAACTCAATTGTTTTAAGTGAGTTGTAGAAAATACCTGCACGAACCAAGTACATAGACCTGTGCGATGTAGTGTAAAAGGTATGTGTATATAACTGTATGTATGTACGTATGTATTGTAAAGTGAACCCGTCGGCGTCGGTATCGCTCGCTGTATGTTTCCTGCACGGACCGCAAGTGACCGCAATCCGATTTCCTGCACTTTTACGTTCTCTGTTCTAGACACGTGTGTGTGTGTATGTGTGTGTGCGCGCACAACCCTTCTCGTGAAATCATGACAAATAAATATAGGTACAGTAGGAACTCGATTATCCGGCTCTCAGTTATACGGATTCGCGATTATCCGGACTACAAACTCATTATATTAAAATTACCTACAAGCCAAATTTATGCAAGCATGAACGTCTCGGACCTGCACTCGCCCTGCGCGATTCGTTATTGTTTTAGTTAGTTAGCTAGGTGTTGTTCCTCCGAACAGAGGCCTTAGTACGAGTTTCTTTTTTGTTTAAAGTAATAGTAACGAGTACGCGTTCGGCGCTGTGATTGGCCGGATCTAATGAACCAACCAATGAGCACAGCACGCCGTCTCGTTTCGATTACGTCTACATAATATCTCTGACATGAGAGTGGTGTTGTCGCTTATAGACAAAATAAATATTATTAATTAATTTAAAAAAAGGAGAAACCGTTCCTAAGTTAGCTGCTCAGTATGGTAGGTAGGTACATCCACGATTAGTGATATTAAGAAGAATACTGATTCAATTTTGTTGTACACCTGCAAATTAGATAGTGAAGACGGGAGTAAACATCGGAAAATGATGAAGAAAACGAAAAATATACGTTTACTGTATTTGTTGTTTTTAATACATAAATAAGATACATAACATCGTATGTACAACATATGTATGCACAAAACCCGCTTTTCTTAGTACATTCGATTATCCGGATTTTCGATTTTCCGAATATCTAACGACAATAATTAGTCCGGTTAATCGAGTTTTTACTGTATCGCTAGTATTGTGTTACGACATGTTTATTAGATATCTATGTTTTATAAGGAAGAATTTGAAATCATACTTATTTTTTTTTTTTTTTTTTAAATCTTTATTAAGAAAAAGGCTTTAATCGCGAAGCGATTATGCCAGCCCCATAGTGAAAGTAAATAACAAAAATAAGTAATAACTAATATCTTAACTTAATTAATTTAACAATTATACAACATATCTTAAAAGCTAATTTGGATGTAGGTTTAGACAAAATCAAATTACACATACCGACATCTCTTAAATTTATGCTGTATTCGTATTCTAACTCTCTCCGGTCCACGCCAATCCGAGAACACTCCACCATAGCGTGGTAGACATCTTCCCTTACATCGCAAGTCAAACAGTTAGGAGAATTAATAACTTTCATTAGATGTCCAAACGCATTCAATGGAATGTGCCCGGCTCGCAAACGTAAGCATGTAACCAATAATTGTCTGTTCATCTTAACTTCAGTAAACCAAGGAATCTTAGGTGGCTCGGATTGTATAGTTTTGTACCATATACCCTTCTCTTCAGATCGTTGGTCAAAATATTCTTTCCACCCTTTGTAACATGAATGTCTGATATCTCTTAGTATATCCGTGAAGAAGGGTAGATGGCTGACAGACATTCCTTCATATACTCCTGCTTTGGCTAACTTATCTACTATTTCGTTTCCTATCAGACCTACATGCGACGGGATCCATTGGAATTTAACGAATTTGCCAATATTTCTCAACCTTATATAGGTCTCTAATATGGAATAAGCTACAGGCAAGCCTCGTAAACCCGAGGTGCACCGAGCTATATGCTGCAAAGCGCTTTTGGAGTCACAAAATATAACAAAATTAATATTATTGCAAGACATTAAATAAGACAGACACTCTGAGATCGCATACAATTCTGCTGTCATAATAGATAGTTTACAGTTTAATGTAAAACTAGCTCCCGTGTTACACTGTGGATCAAAAAATGCAGCTCCCGTTCCATTGTTGTCCTTGGATCCATCGCAGTAAATCTGATAGAACCCATGGTAATGCTGTGCTATAGTTCCTATACATTTGTTGAGGAGTTCTAATGAGGAATTAAATCTTTTAGGGCCTGCCATATTACAAATGTTTAGATTTATGTGTGATTTTATATCTATATTCGCCATCCATGTTGACAGTGAGAACATCTCTAGAACTTTGGAACTATGTAAAGATTGATTAGATAACTCACTGTTCACCATAGTTAGCAACGGTTTTTTCTTATTCCGCCAATATAAATTGTGCTCACATAGCAAGGTTAATTTTAATATTATCGTAATGGTTTCGCCATTAGCAACAGACTTAGCTTTCAAATAAAATTTAGTAGCTAAATATTTTCTTCGAACAAACAATGGTGGCAAACATAACTCCGATTCCATCGCGTGAATTGGGGTGCTTTTCACAAAACCGCCAACCACTCTCATGGCTTGATTTTGAACTTTATCTAGCCTTGAAATATTAGTCTTGGCACTATTATCGAAAAGAAAACTGGCATAATCTAATCGACTACGAATTAAAGCAATATACAGTCGTCTTAGATGTAATGGATGGACTCCCCAAGACGAACCTGCTAGAATCTTAAAAACATTTAGGAATTTCGTGCTCTTTTCATAAATTTCATTTATGTGTTTACGCCATTTTAAAGATGAATCTAGCCATAAACCTAGATATTTAACGGTCGAAACGTTTTCCAAGTTAGTATTGTTAATATTGATTTTTACTGGTTGTAATGACTTTCTCCTAGAAAATAAACAAATCTTGCTTTTTGAGGGAGATAGTTCCAGACCCAAAACCTCTAACAAATTCAATAACGTATCCAATGCTTCCTGGAGGGTAGTCATCATAAGTCCAACATTCTGGCCAGAAATATAGAGGACAAAATCATCCGCATATTGTGATACATATACACTCATAATCTTTTTACAAATGTCACTTGTCACGATATTAAATAGAATTGGAGACATAGGGTCTCCTTGCGCTAATCCCATGCATGTCCACCTTGTAATCGAGACATCACTTCCCACTTCTGACACAGATAGATGTCTTTCCCTTAAATATTCCCATATATACCTGCATATAGAAGCCCCAACTCCCATTTGATCCAGTTTATTTACTACTCTCAAGATATCGACATTATTATATGCATTATTTATATCTACAAAACATCCCAATGTCATTTGATTATTTGTATAACCTATTTGAATCTGCGAGACTAGGCGAACTAAGTTATCTAGACACGATTTAGATCTTCTAAATCCTATAGTGTTTTCAGAAAAAAGGTTATTACTTTCATAAAACCATTCGAGACGTCTTGTTAAAATGTTGTGAAATGATTTACAGATGCAAGATATGAGCGAGATAGGTCTTAATGAGGTTACGTTACACGGATCGCGTCCAGGTTTTGGTATAGGTACTACTTTAATATTTCTCCACTGAATTGGGACTCCACTTTCATTCAAACATTTATTAAATAACTCGATTATAAGGTGTTTGTTAGGAAAGTTATAAATCATCGAATAGGAAATATCGTCTGCCCCTGGAGCGGTATCCTTCGTCTTCAACACATTTAACAGTTCATGAGTCGTGATTTGTGCTTCTAACTGTGGGTTAATTGACCTAAAGACAGGATATTGTGGGCTTACGTAATCTGGAGTCAATTGCCTTAAGAATGTGGTAGCCGTCTCTTCATCTAGACAAATTTTATTACTACGATACCCTTTAAGCCATCTCATTTTGCTCCATAACTCACTGCTAGATGCCGTCTCTCCAATACTGTGACAGAACTGTCGATAAGACTCTGCACTTGCTATACGGATTAGCCTCTGTGCCGTAGCAACTTTTTGTTTAAGAACTATGAAATTTACTGGCGTTGGGTTCTTCCTAACCTGTGCCAATGCCAATCTACGTTCTGCGACCGCTTTAGATAATGCGGGGGACCAATATGATCTAGGGATAAACTTACTAGTGGGGTGTTTAGGAATTTTAATATCTGGAATCGCTGATTGAGCCGCGTAATTAATTAATTCTACAAGGTGATTATAAATCTGTTGGTAGTTGCCTGTTAATCTAAAAGTATTTATTTTATTTAATATAATATCCGAATACATTTTCCAATCTGCTTTTTTAAAATTACGTATTGATTTTGTGAGGTTATGACATGTTATTTCAGTAGTGATAAGAATCATTAAGTGGTCACTCCCCAGATTTTCATTTAGAACAGTCCACTTGAACTGTAAAGCTATGTCTGATGAAACAAAAGTGATGTCTGGTGAACTTTTTTGAACCTGATTTAAAACTAACTTGAATCTGGTATGGTCTCCAGTGTTAAGAGAAACATAATGCCATTCATCAGCTGCATCGTGGATTTGTGAACCTCTGGAATCAACTTTGTATGACCAATTGGTGTGGTGTCCATTAAAATCTCCCCCTATTAAGGTTTTATTAGACCAACTAGAGAATAACATTTTCCAATCCTCGTCTACAGTTTGAATATTAGGTGGACAATAAACAGCTACAACATTTTCTATAAAACTACAGTTAAATATCTTAATATGGAGTACTTGAATGTTTCGATTACGTAATGTAAAACTGTTGATCTGAGTTTTAACGGTGTTATGTACCACAATAGCGGCGCCGCCGAATGAATCATCACGATCCTGTCTATAAATATTATAATTACTAATTTTCAAATGACTGTCAGGTTCGAGCCAAGTCTCAGTTATAATGCAAATATGAATTTTACTAGTCAAAAGAAAATTTTCAAAAGTTTTAAGTTTAGGTCTGAGACTTCTTGCATTCCACTGCAGTAACTTTAATTGAACAATTTTATTTTTAGGATCCATTATTTATTTAGACCAAGAAATAACTCTAAACACTTGTTAACAATAGGCCACTCAGATATACGATCTACAAAAACTAACACTAGCCATTTACTACAACACTTAATAATCTCATAAAACTTTTCGTTAATACTATAATTTCGCATAAAAATAATATCCTTCAATCGATTTATTAACTCGTCAAAATGTACCTCTCGCGTGTTGTTTACATTATCGCTGGCATCCTTATCAGTAGTAGTTGGTTGCTTAGGAATGTTGTCCGACGACTCTCGATGTCCGTACCATACCGATTCATTTTTATTATATAAATGCGATTTCTTTTGTTTACTTACTTGCGGTGAACTCGCTCGCTTTGGCGTAAACAACGCTGGGAATAGATCTGTTGTATACTTATAACTACTACCTGATTCTTCAATATTTAATCCATTAAAGCTGTTATTGGGATCGATCTTCGGTTTTTCATTTTGTCCCATTGTTTGTGAATCAATTGGCAGCTGAGGTTTCACGTACATGTTACACGCTACGTAATAGGAACAGTTATATTCTGCCATGAGTTCTCTCACGCGCTTCTCTCGAGCATAAACCGGACAAATCCTGTTCAATGCCATGTGGTCGCCCCGACAATTCACACATTTGAATTTGTTAACTTCACAATTACTATGCTGTTCTGTACACTTAGGACATACAATTTTATTAGATGGGCATCTTGTTTTAATGTGGCCAAACTTCCAGCACTTTGAGCATTGGGTTACCGGAAAAACAAAAGGATCTACCTTGGTGCGTAAAAAATCTATATAAATAAAGCTTGGTAAGTGTGACCCACTGAAGCCGATCCTAACTACCTCACTCGGTACCCAGCCGCTTTCATGGCGCCTCTGTAGCCTTTTTACAGATATTATTTGAATGTTACTAGGACATTTAATCGCAGTTAATATTTCGTCTTCTTTTAACTCCAAATCCACGTTCCGTATAACTCCATATGAGGTATTCACGTCCGTGGCGGTGTACACTTTCCAACCTTTGGGTTGAAACTCTTGACAGTCCAATAACTTATTCACACATTCCTCAGTCGAAACTTCAATTCTTAATTTATACGAGTTTATGTACTTAACATGATTTATCTCAGTTAAACCTATACTGTTAAATAATTTTGCTATGGCAAATTGTTTAGGTAACTTTTCTTTACTCCATATAAAGACTTCTTTTTTAAATTGTTTATGTTTTTTCCCTTTGTCTCTTACTACTTTAGTCCAACTTCCTTCTTCATCATCTTCTTCTCTTCCTCGTTTTATTGGTTTACTTATTATACTATCTTCTTCCATAACTTGTATTTCATTATTATTAGGTTCTGCAGAGTTTTCTACCAATTCTATTTTGTCTCCTCCTTCCTCTTCTATTAAAATGTGTGACATCCATCTATCTCCTGAACCTTGATTGATGTCTTCTTGATCACTCGTACTATCATCACTGCACCCTGTGGCCATTATCAGACCGCGTTCATAGCCGATGCGTCAAAATAAGATTAATTTGACTACGTTAAAACTACAAACACGCGCGCGAGTGGTTTACACGAGTGCCGTGACGTAACTGAAATCATACTTATTTGCATATTCATAATATTATTTATTTGGTTATAGGCCCCAGGATTAGCTTGTAGCGGGTCGAATAGTTATGCAGCTTTATATAATACTGAGAACTTAACATCTGAGGGCTAAATAGCAAATACGTACACATAAATACAAAATAAGTTTTAAAAACATACATAAAAGGTCATAATTCATGAAATACATCAGTTCACAACCAAATAGCACAGGTATTGGAAAAGCATTTCTTATTTTATATTCCTCTGAATACATCTCTCTTACTTTGCTATTCAAACACATCACAGACTCAGATTTGGCTGAACTATGCCAACCGACATCTTGCTGAATCTAGCTGAGAATCTATCACGCTGAATATATTTGATATCACATCGTTTCTTCTCCACAGAGTGTGAAGAAATGCAAGACTGGTTTATTATCTATTGTGTTATTTACACACTCCCAATAGTACTAAACCTTTTGTACTGAGAATTTTCGAAAAATTATGACCTAATAATTATGTATACATACTTTTTTCAACCCGAAAATTGAACCCAAAACTCCATAACTCAACTGCTGCGCATAATGCACATACATTACCTTTGAAATCCTAAATGTAACTAATCTACCACTGAAACCTCGGTCTTCAGTGATTTTCAACTCTAAAGTGGTCAACTGTAATTTTAAACTAGCGTAATCTACTTTCCCGTCCGCTAACAAGTCTGAAACAAACCAAACAGTTAAAGACTTTTCAGCTTATTTAATGAAATTGCAAATTTTCTGTACAGTGGCGCCGAAAGCGATTACCCGTCGGTGTAAGCGCGGCTCATCAGATTTGCGGCGGCCATTTGCATAAATGCATCGTTGTACAACTACAACGGCGCGCTCCTGACTTACATTAACCACCTGTGTATGTATGACCGCCTGGTACCTCACTCAACGTAACGAAAGAAGTTAATGTTTTAATTTATCATTTCAGTCGATAACTTTAAGTTTTACAAAATAATTTCCCAGTACCTGTGTCCCTTTACAATCAAAGCGTAATGTAATATTTAATGAGATAATTCAGCAAGTTCCCTCGCTCCAGTTGATACACAAATAAGTAGTTGTAGAGGGAGTAACGAGTACGACATGGGTCCAGAAGTTGTGATTGTCTGACGCATTAATTAAGAAGGAACAGTTCTCTCCGCGCGAACTAGTTCACATGTTAAGTGATACAGAGCACAGAGGTTGTTCACGTCGCGCTCGCAACTTGTAGCGAGCCATGGACAACTTGTGCGCGCTTAGCCTTTGTTACCAACTTATTCACTAATACTATTGTCGAGTTGTTCTAGTGTCGTGTTCACAGATCTGCGTATTATTTTAGGATGGACGGTTTTCTAAGGGGAATAGAACTATTTAGTTGAGCCTGTAGATAATACGGCGGTTAAACTACTTACACAAGTGATTTAAATCAAAGTTCTACACTACTGGTATACTGTTTCTGCTATCGTATAAAATAAGTAAAAACTTTTTTATATTTTAAGTAGGAATACATTGAAGTCATTGACTCGGTTCCCACATTATCACAGCACATCAAATATTCAAGAAAGTGAGACCAGTCCAAGAAGTTAGTACACAAGTTGTTTGTTCGTGAGAATTATTGAGGACGACGCCAAACTAGCTCGAGGAGCAACTTCACTTTATTACTTCCTACGTTGTTGACGTATAGAGTATCAAGTGCGGGGGTAACACACGCGCCATCGTCTCACGTTACACGTGTTTGTTTGCATTCTTCGCGACTTTTGGGAAGGAAAAAACACACGGTACCGTCAGCTGTGTGTTCCCGCGGAAAATGAAACTGGGTCACTGTACTAGTAAAAGTCAGGCAGAAAGCTTTTGATTGTGCACTATTGCAATATTTAAATCTCATTGTAACCGAGTGGAGCCTCCGCTCCATGCAAACTGTGTACGTACTGAATGTATCACATATCCGATAAAGACAATCTTCGATCCGGAACAAACAAGTACCTACGATAAAGCAGATTTTGTTCAAAGAGGAGAGACATAAAGAAGCTTTATCAAAGTCATTCATGTTGCCTAATGCCGTAATCTTGAAATTGTTGAAACATTTTCTACAATTTTCAGAAAGGATTTATCCTAAATCTGTCTGAAAAGTTTCTTCATTTCGTTATTAATTGGCCTGAATCCAATTCATCTTCATACAGCATTCGACATCTTACAGAACAAATTAAAAGACGATTTGAAGATCCAAATAAATGCACAAATTAAAATTGACCTTCCTTGAAACGACTTAAGAATCAAAATTGTAGTTAGATAATATTTTGATTTTGTGGTAACATCTCTGATAAAGTAAATATTTTCTGGGGCAAATACCCCAGATAGGTAGATACGTAAACTTTGCCAAGGAAAATGATGTCCGACAGGTCATCCTGGTGGCGTCGGGACACACCTTCTTCTTGTTTCAGTTTTTATCTTCTTATAGTTGAAAGGTATATAGACATGAAATGTCGCTGCCAAGAAAAAAAAACAAGAATATACCGCAGACAAAAATAATCGCCGAGGCACCAATGGTATCATTTTGTACCTAGAACTGAAGAATATCGTCTCTGTTACTAAAAGAATTGGATGACGTCATAAAATACCTTCAGTAATAAAGTCTTGACCAATTCTCGTATAGAGACTCTATGTGATCAATATTTTTATGTTTGTAACGTTTCAATTTATTGTTAGAAACTGCTCAGGCTCGCAACATAAATCTATATTTTAGCGTCCGCATTCGACTAAAAATTGAGTATTGAACCTGGGAACAGGCGGCGGGCTGCCGCCAGACGTGCGACGTTCGGCATTATCCGCAGTACATGGACTTAACATCCGGATTAAGACAATAAGCCGCGCGCTACAGCGGCTGGAGCGGATCGCAACAATCTTTTCTGGCGTTACCTTGAATTATTCGCAGCAACGAGGAATTAAATTATCTGTCTGTATTAAACATTCAGACGCCGTGATGAAGACCAGCATTAAACTGGCTCACTTCAAAATGTATGAGATATTGTGAGATTTTAGTACAACGAACAACCTCTCTACACTGTGTTTATCACATTTTTCTCGTGAAATGCACCGTTAATAAACATAAGTTGTTTGAATTTTATAACACTCCAATATGAGTCACTGTTACTAGCTCCGCTCCTGTCGGTTAATGTAATATTAATGTGTAAAAAGAATATAATTTAAAGTCTGGCGTATTTTTTGAAATGGCACAATAACGTAAAAATAAGAGCGACAGTAATTTAGAAAGTAAAAAGGTTAGGCAGTGCTCAAGCCCGGGGAGAAATACGATCCATAAAATAAAACCCAAATTAAAACCGTTTTTAACTTCACAAAAAAAGAATATTACTGCGACACAGAATAGCAGCTTAAAATACTTCATGATTGCAGCAGGTACATCCGCCTGCCGCCGGCGCGCGGCGTACTGTCATCTAACCGAAGTGTATTTTCTGATCATTAGTTTGAAATACTTATTAGTTACATAAAAACAAGCATTAACGTTATTTGTGATTTAGTATCGAATTTAGTTTAATTGCCAACAAATATTTACTGCATAGCAGAAATACCAGGTTACATTTTATGTACTTTTTTTACTAAAAATCGAAAAGGTTTTTGGCATGACGCTTCGTCACATAAAACTTTCACCGTGCTATATACTATTCAAGATGTTTACGCTTACCTTGTTAATTAGTTAGCTTCAGGTTTTCAAGAATTATTGTTTCGTCGCCACAATATACCTTAACAATACAGGTTAATTACCTTTACTTAGGTTTCAGGTTATAATAGGAAACATAAAAGTCTACGGCCCAGTGGAAATGTTTTGTTATATTTTGTGTTGAGTTGATAGATCAGACGTCAGCTTTAAGGAGCGGCGCCCAGGCCAGCCCGGGGTTTACTGCTAGTGTTACAGGTCAACAGCCGAGATGAAATACTAAGCACTCGTGTTATGCTCGAGTTGACCGCTATTGTCTTGTTTTACAGCTGATATTGTTAATAATGCTATGTACGTAGGGATTTTATCTAGTTGTGTCTGTTGTTAATGCAAGTATTCGCATGAAAATCATACATAGTTTCTATCGAAGTTTGTAGTCCGTTGCTCGTTATTTCCTTAACATGAATTGAAAGCAAAGTATACTCTTTGAAATGTTTGTAATATCTCCTTATACAGTTTGAATGTAACTTGAAAGTTTTCAATAAAGATTAAAGCCCTAGAAATGAGCAACGGAACTTTGACGTCTCAAGTTTGGTCAAAGCTATACATCCGGGGCTTTGGCGCGCGGCCAGCCATCTACTATACATCAGCTTGTATGTTTGTTCATCCTACTGACCAACATGTGCTGTGCTTATATTCAGGAATCAAACATCTAACTTCTGATTGTGTACTCACAAGTGAGGTACTTGTTGCTCTTGATGTGTATCAACTACAGCGGAAGTACTCCCGTGGGCCCGAGTTTACCTCTTTTCGTCATAAACTTTGCAATATAGTGAACAGAACTCTTAAACATCATAACATAACTTTTGAAGCGCACTCTTTGAAATAGAATAGAGCGCTGAGACTGAATATTGTGCAGTTTGTATATTGAGGTGCGTGTTATTCTATGATATAGGAGATAGTGTATGGGGTCATGTTAATACCGCCGTGATTGATCGTCGACAAACATATAACGCTTCACGAATTTATTGTCGGCGCGGTGCGGCGTACAGACACATCACACTGCCTTGTGTGACATGATGCCTCCAACAAATCAGTAATATGTTTTAAAACATAAACAGTACCTATTAAAAACTTTTATATGACATGTTTATTTGCATACATGAAAATTTCTAATAATGAACCAAATGGAAATTAAAAAGACATTAATTTTCCAGATGTTTTGTTCCTAAATTTTTCAGGAAGCGAGATCAAAGACATGCATAGAATCGGTTAGAGCGAGTCCACTGACACACGACACTGCGTCACACGTGCACCGTCACTCGATACACCGCACCGAGCCACCGTCAGATGTGAACACTTTGACATTTATCCCTTCCGCCGCGCCGTGCGTGTCGCGGGCCCGACCCATATCCGTGTTGTTTTAATAGATCAGGCACCAATACATGCACGTCGCTTTACGAAACGTTTCGTTCTAAAATGACTGTGAAATCTTTGACATGAAGTATGTCTGGTACTCACCTCCATTCATACGGAAAATATAGTCGAGGATCGATTGTGTACCTGTTCATATTTTGACCAACAATTTCACGCATCATACTTCACCAGATTTTGCGAAGGACATTGAAAAACTTTAGCGAGTTTGTTTAGCTGGGAAAGTGAACAAACATCAGCTCGATGAAAGAATAATGTTTGAGGCCCTGCGTCAATATTTGAGGGACATTATATAGGACAAGAGTGTCCACCGCGCCGCCCGGTCCGTCAGTAAACATTGTTTCGCTAGTTTTATGGCTTTCTTTTAAATCTTTTACACGTGTGCACGACATTATCGTAGCTGGTGTTCATGTACATACGTAGGCTAAACTGCATGCGGAAACTGTATTGTACTCATACAACTACTCGAGTATACCATCGATCCAACAACAAGAATTTAATCGAAATTTAGTTTTATAGAGGGAAGTTATTCGTTGTCAAATAGCAGCAAAAATGCAAAGGAAACTCTTTAAAAGAACAAGACGAAACCCACTAAACACAGAAGAAAGTGACGCAACAATTTAAAATATAGAGGTAATGACAACAATGTCCCCAGAGATTTACACAGATAATCGAGTGTCAGTCATCCTGACGTACAGTAGGCAGTGCCTATCTATACTTACGTACAATGTACACTGTACAGTTGTAGTATTGTGTGCGTTGTGTACAGTCTCGTCTCGTGCCGGAACAATTGGCTACACAACACGCCTCGAATCATACGTTTAGACTCCATTATTAACACATAGGATTCATCTTGAATTCCCTCTGCTAATGCTAAATTATCAGTTGTGTGCTCACTCGTGTTTGATCACTGTAACATGAGCCTGTTAGTTCTGGCATTGCTTTGGTGAGGTTGTATCTATTTTTCTATGTGCGCTTTATTATACAGCGTTGTTTTCTACTATCTATACAGATGAGCCTTTAGTCATAGGACTAGTCCGCACCAAGGCCTCAGACACCAACCTATCTGAATGAATATAGATGTCCACCAACATATGCAAACCCATATTACATAAATCACAACACTTTGAAGCCGAAGACAAAATAATCAACCATTTTCATCATTTATCTTTATAAATGGGCTGGCCACACACGAGCTCGCACGGCATGCATATCCTCAGCGGGAGCTCTTTATTAAAAAGTCCTCGCATTCACAGTACCACGCTACGGAGCGCGGCGCTCGGCGCGTGAATGGTAATGTTCGACGTCTCCCTGTCGCGATGTCGACTCTAATGTCGATGTGATATTTAAGCTCAGCAGCTCAAAATATTCTCACTTATCTACTACTAGACTAAAGTATTTATTTTAACATTGTCTAAGACTAGAATAACAACATAATCACTATTATCAGTTTTTGTTTGTTACAATCCACGTCTCAACCAGTTATTATGATTAATTTTGGCACAGACAGTCTGGACCAAAAATACCTTGAAGGCTACGAAACAGAACTAGAGCAGAATAAATGATAGCAATTAACTTACCAAATTAATCTAGTCAGTTAGCCAAGGACGAACCGTTGATACAATATAAGAACTGTTATAATGTTTGTACCTGTATGCAAGTTGTGTACAAGATTAGTTTAGTGTCGACTAACAATGTGGATGCAAGTATAGTAACCAGCTGTGCAGAATCACAGAGTGTCAGTACGTGACCCCCCCCCACCCCCGGGTAACAAGGTCGACACACAGTCCCGCCCGGGAACCGCACCCGCACGCCAATTTAAAATTCTACACGTTTTTGCTGACTGTGACATCACACGATATTGCACAAAGTTCAAGAAGTAAGGAAAATTCATGAGTAGGCAAAAGTAGAATTCAGTTTTAAAAATGTCCACACAATCTCTTGGAGCGGAGCGAGTTTTACGAACAAAATTGAAGATTTACATAACTACACACAGCGCAGTGGTATAAATAAAATATGGCGAGTACTCAAACATTACTTCCTCGTCGGACATACAGAACGAGCTTGAAATGTAATTAATTCAAAACTGAAACTGAATTATTCTTCGTTAGAAATATAAGTTGAAACAGTTTCAAATAAAACATGGTCTGTATGCTTTGTAATAATGTCCGGGTAAGCTCTTTTATGACACTAGATTCCTATCCTCATTATGTCATATATCAGGGTGATGCATGGCCGGCGAAATATCACTATCCTGGAACTAATGACCCACCAAGTAACGCGTGCACTCCGCACCAACTTTATGTTCATAGAGTTATGATTCATTTTTATATAACTTGCTGGTACATGGTGTCGGTTAACACGAGTCGTTGAGGCCTTATTGTCGCTGAACAGTGAAGCTTTCATCTAGTAATTTAGACCAAAATCTGTTATTATGTAGGTTCCGGGTGCAGGTCACATGTAAAGACCACTAACCGACCCTGTCGTTTAGATAATACTGGGTTGGAGTTAACTGTAGTTCATTATTTCGGTTATGTTACGGTTACAGTTATATTATTATATACCTACGACTGAAACTAAATATTGTTCTGTTTAAAGATAACATAACATAACATCACGCCTTTTATCCCCGAAGGGGTAGGCAGAGGTGCACATAGAAGTAACACCCACTTTTCACAATTTATGTTATGAGTCCCATGTAATAGGGGGTGAGCCTATTGCCATATACCGGGCACATTTCCAGACTCCGTGCTACTACTGAGATTTTTTTAAAAACCCAGTAATACTTTGCCCGACCCGGGAATCGAACCCGAGACCCCTTGCCCGGCAGTCGCACTTGCGACCACTCGGCCAACGAAGCAGTCAGGCTGTTTAAAGATGGTTATTTATATTAAAGTTTGTGATTAATTCTAGTACTTCATTATTTAATAGTACTTTTAAATATCATGAATACTTCTCTTGATAGGAATTCAAATATCAAAGTATCTAAAACCAGTAAGTCCATCAAGAGAGATAGTTTCAAATAGCTGTTTCCAATTTTTTGTAAAACTGAATTTGTAGCAAATCATAAGTACGTGTTCAGCTGACGAGTGTCACAGTTATAAGAATATGACAGGTGACACAGTGCAGACAATGCAGATATCATGCAAGTGCCATTTTAAATCAACCCTTTCAACGCCAATAAATGTGTCAACCACCGCGCGCCGGTGATGGATATAAATAAATTAGCTGCATATTCACTTCATTACAATAATGATGTTTTAATAAAACGCTCGAAACATTTCCATTTGAAATCTTTTGTATCAACGTTGTGGGTTGAGCTTTCCGTTTTGGATTATATTGTAATTTGGTTTTGTGTTTAATTGAAATATCGGGAATAATTAATATGGAATAAACCTTTGTCAATATAATACTAAAGTCACCGAGTGTGTCGATGTTGTTTGTTTGTTGTATTGCATTTCATCTGGTGTATGGAATTAACTGAAAGCAAATAAATAATGCAGTGGTATTGATTGTACGTGTTCCATTTGTGATGTTTTTTGTCACGTTCCGTCAACACATGGGGCGCGATTGTGGAGCGTAAAAACATGTTAATTTGTAGGAAGTTGTCGGCGACACGAGGCGACACGAGGCGACACGAGTGTGTGTCCATAATACAATTAGCGGCATGTTGTTTCACATAAATAATTGACGCGCGGGGACAGCGACTGCCGGCGCGATGACGGATGCCACACAACCCGATTTATTGCGAACGGATGTGATGGACGGACGTCCTCGTCCGACGCCATGCGTTTTGTACACCCTAATATACCTTCCTATATACAAATATTGTTTTATATAATAATTCCGAAGAGAAATAATTGTGTAATTACTAAATTATTTCAAGTAAATTAAAATTTTACTTTCATGAACAGCTTTCTACATAATTAAGAAACAGATGTTGAAACATCAAGGAACGGATATTCTGAAAACAATGTTCATACAGTAAATAGTGCCAACAAATCTCAAAACCCTTTTCAAATAAACAGGCTGTATTTATGTATTACCGTTCAGCAGTGTGGGAGACGAGGCCGATATCTCCGGGTCCCACACTACACAGTACCATCAATATAAATATAATCTATTACTTATAGCCTACAAATCCTCACTCCTACGCATTTTAAGGATGTTCTCATCACGATCAAATGGACTTCATTGATGAGGGTTTAAAAAAATTACCTGAATTTGAATTGGATTTGTACCTCCCGCCCCTCACCTCCCCCTCCCCCTTCAAGTCGCAAGTAAAAGGAGCACCCCATTACTGGTCCAAGTATTACAAAGTGCTGGAATTGGTTAATGATTTTTCTATAGGAAATGAACAGTTATAAGTATGTCGAGCCATTTGGGGACATATTTACGAATGCATTTAATTCTCTATCTACTACTGTTTTCACTAAAATTTACTTTCAATGAAGTAGAGTGCAATAATGTTGATTACTCCGTGCTGGAGTTCATTTTATTATTTTGTTATGTATTCGGTGTAATAATTTATTCAGTGTGCGTTTATTTCATGTCACTACCCCCGAGCACGCGTGTCTCAAAACATGTTACCCTCTGTTACCCTAGTGCTATAAATAAAACTAATTCATCATGTCTTCGACTCCTCGCGTCTCATGAATGTAATCTTCTTGAAATTAAAGAGTTTCCTTTCATAGGGAACGATGTGTTTATTATTGTACCTACGTACATAAGTAGCTGACTTGTCAATGTTTACAGAAATCATATTAAGAATGATGATAGATCAAGGTAATGAATGATGTTAGTAGGTAACTAGTATTTACATTTGTTCGAGGAAATTGTCACATTAAAATAAAGTAAGTAGGTAAGAATATAGAGGTAATATACATAGAATAATACATAACGATGTGCTAGTCGTTGTTTAGATACTATACGAGTTTGGTTTGGGGGTTGTTCTTAATACATATTTCAGAGAATATATTCCCTGGTAAGGTCGGCAAAAACCCACCAGACAAGCATCTGTTGTAATTATACCACATACATACATATTACATACATAACATCACGCCTTTTATCCCCGAAGTGGTAGGCAGAGGTGTACATTAATGCCACTGTACAATGTAACACCCACTTTTCACTATTTATGTTATGAGTCCCATGTAATAGGGGGTGAGCCTATTGCCATATACCAGGCACAATTCCAGACTCCGTGCTACTACTGGGAATTTTTTGAAAAACCCAGTAATACTTTGCCCGACCCTGGGATCGAACCCGAGACCCCTTGCCCGGCAGGCGCATTTGCGACCACTCGGCCAATGAGGCAGTCATTATACCACCTTCAATTTAAACTTCAATTTAAAGAGTGGTTAACTGTCGGCCAAAACTTAGTTGGAAACTTTCAGAGGAAAGTTGTTATTTATAGTATTTTTATAATTAGCTGAAGTCCGAATGTTAATGAAACTTATAGTAAATACAACTTAAAATATACAAAATACTGACATACGGCAACAACAGCAGTTTGAAAAGCGCTATTAGTTTGAACAGCAATCAAAGTGATACGATCTAGTAGTGATCGGGGCGGGGGCGCGGGGGCGCGGGGGCGCGCGGGCGCGTGGCGTGCGCCGCCCGACGTTACAACCACTACTCACATAAACTGTGCCCTACGTGACTAATTTTGTTTTATTTCTGATCCTATCTCTCATTACCGTTTTACTTCGAATTCGAAATGTTTTTAATACACCATTGTATGACATTACTCGTAAAGTCATCGCTTTAGGCGACTTATTCGCGTCAAGTTACCTGTTGAGATGTAGGTACTCAAGTTAATTCTAATTAGTTAAAATCTTTACAATGCGACTCGTTGTTCGCAACGTGATTGGCAAACAAGTGGTCATCGGTTCAGTCTTTTGCTTAACTTTATATTATAGAATTTAATTATTAAAACCTGTTAAATGATTATGAATGTAATCGCTTGTTCTGACAGTAACTTAAGTTCAGTAGTTATAGCACTTCCTCGATTATACATTAGACATAATACGTAGATTTACTGCGAAGGAAACATCTCGAAACTATGTGAACAGAAGTACGTGAGTGGACCCAGTGGGCACAAGAAATTCAATAACCAGATTCCTTCGTCAAGTTATTCTCAACTCTGTTCAGTTGGTATTAGGGTGCACGATAACTTGGACCGCTCTAGTTTACAAGGTGTTTTTATATGTTCATTAGATCGTGCGTGATAATAGCGACATTAGTAGCAAAAATCTCGTCTTTTGTTCTTACGAAAGTCGCTCGTTGCTTCAATGTTCACCATTTGTTTTCGCTGAAATTACAAGTTCTAGAGACATTGTAACTGCACGCTGTTACGATACACTTCACAGGTCGCCGTCAGTTTAATAAGAAAATTTTCGATCATAAAAACGCAAAACAACCCTTAAGAAAGTAACGGGTATAAAATATACTTCGACGTATAAACATCACTTTTTCATTCGCGAAATTGTTTCTGTATTCAACGCAATAAATTCTTGGAAGTACATTTACTTTTATTAAAATGAGCCTGCCTGGTACTAGGTATTATAGAAAACATTTAGTTTGTCCGCCTACGTAGAATTACAACTATTTGGAGATAAAATCAAATGGATAGCACTCACATTAAACCCGAATTGCTTTCAATGTTTTAATTTAGTAACGACAATCAATCCAATTAACTAGCAACAAACATTCATTACCTCGATGGCCACGCAGTACCGACACACAAACAATAATTATTTACCGGGACATTATTCATACGACATCGATTGATTTATTTTATTCAAAAAGTATGTGGAGCAGCGAGCTATGTAGGGTTGGTATGAAGCTGTAGCTCGCATCTCTCACATGACGTGACATGTCGCGCGCCCCTGGAATCCCGCCAATAAAACGGGGAAACAGAGGGGTATTTAAAAGGCTAGCAGTTAATCAGATGAAAGGTTGTCGTTAACGAGGCGTGCCGGATCGAGCGGGGCGGGCCTGTCCGACCCATTGAGCATCGCTGCTGTTAATGAACGCTAGTGCCGTGTAATGGAATGAATTGAATACCTGTGTTCCATACTCAAATAAGAGTCTACGCGACATTTATAGGGTTAACTTTGATGTCCAAAATGCGTGCGACGTACTCTCGTTGGACTGCGAGCTGTTCCATACAAATATCCTCAATCAAGAGTATAGTTTTCATAACTTACCAAGACAGGATATTTTAACCGGTAGACTGAAAAGGTTTTTTTTATGGGACAAGCCCGCCTCAACCTCCCAAAACTGCTGCAACTCCTGTAGGCTAGGATCTACAGTAGATACAACTATGAAAACACCGGAACACTGAAGTCCAGCGCGTCCCAGAGACGTGAACGTCTTGGTTCCCGCAACGAAGTGATTCAGAAGATAGACTGAAAAGTTTACTAAAAATAGAAAAAGATTTAAGTTAATATGTGAATTAGACATAATTTCACGTACAATTAGATACAGATTACCTACAAAATACCAATCACTATAATGAAAGATTTCCATTAATGTAAATTATTAAAAGTTCCCGCTGCATTGCACTCCGCAGGGGCAATTTAATAAATTGTAATATTTTATAGAATCACCAGATATTCGCGCGGTGCGGTGCACCACACCGGGATTGCTTCATTTTGGTTCATTATTAACTTGGTACGTAACTGTGGTAGTTTGATTAACTGGAACTCAATTATGTTATTATTGTTCCTAGAAGAGATAAAGGCGCCAGTTATCTACGTTATCACATTATAGACAATGATGTGATGTATCACTTCGATTCAACACACGGAAAATAGTCGTGAGTGTGTTGACCTTAAGTGACTGATAACAGTGTGCTACGTGGCTTCAGTTATTTGGAAAGATAAACATATTTCCTGCAGGATATATGCAGTGCTGAAGGAACTAATCAATTTAAAGTAATTAGATAGTAAATTATTATGTTTTTGGCTTACTCTCATAATAATTTGACGAGGAACTCGACTAGTTTCAAGCCATGCTAGAGGCTCATCGTCGCAGGTCGCGAAATGCTGCTCATGAATATGACATCAAATATTGTACAACTATTTTGTAATTAGCGTTGTGACCGACAGATATAGATTCTGACACTTCTGTGACATAACGGCAAGGTATAAGTAGTACTAAATGTCATACACAAATATTATTCATAACCATTCCAAAACATGATGAGAAATTCTTCAACGAAAAAAAATCCTAAAGTTTTCCGTCTAAGAAACAGACCCCTAGACCCCCTGCTCACCAGTCTCCCTTCCATCCCCGCGACCAATGCAGCTAGCAGTAATTAAAATATCTCCCATAATACTCCCGTTAATAGTGACACAATATCGATGTTACTACACGCCACGTAACACGCCATTTAACTCGCTTCACATTAAAATCTTTTACGAGCTATCCAAATTTAATACAATATCCAGAGCCGTAAACGTTATCGGGTTCATATGAAATTGTGTCGTAAACGAGCTGAACCTAATGATGCTGTAAAGAGAGTAATGGCTACAACTTGGTGTAGTTCCTCTGGTAGTAGAACACGTACGATACTACCTCTACATCTAGTACTAGAGGTAGAGAACATGCACGGCCAAGGTCTGTACGGATTCCGGGTCAGGTTAAGATTTTAGTGTTCCGATTTGTTTCCAGCACCAAGTCTGCGGTAGCCGGTGCATGCCACTTACAGCTTGAGACTCTCAACTGTAATAGGAGTATGTATTACAATTATGTTATAGGAAACTACGCGTACTTATACATGTGTAGTAAATGTAAGAAACTTCAGAACACGCCTTTAATGATAATATCAGGCGATAGTTAGAGTGATTTCTATTTTATTATGAGGAACTTTCTCGACTTGATTACGAATATAGATAATTCAATGCAGTCGGTCAGACAGACACTTCAGTTGCAGTACTTCCTTATCATTGTTTACCTAGCCTAATAAAATCAAACTTGTTTTCTGATTTACCGACATTTTGTTGTGAATATGTTCACGTAGTTTGATGTAAACTAGAACTCTGTCGAAGACTGTAGATAATTTACTCTGGGTGATTTTTATCCCACCCTAGTACCAACTATGAGAGTGTTTCTCGTTTTAAGTAGGTGCTATATTTTACTACTTTATTCACAATCCTAGTAAACAAATGACGCATCAGCTCCGAACTCGTCCGAGTGAAGCCCCGTTATAGAGTGGCACTTTAAATAATCATTATACTTGAGAGAAATTCGTAAGGACCACGTGCATTACAATATATAACAGTAATTACATGGCTGCTTCACTCATAGTCACCTTATTTGAACACAATGAAGGTGGTGCTGCTGTGTGTTTGTGTGGTAGGACTCGTGTGCCAAGCCTTGGCAGCGCAGTACCATGAGCGCGTCGGCATACCGATGGCGAAGAAGATTGGACTCCAAGAGTCGATGCGCATTGCTGGCGGGCTGGCTTCTTATAAAGGGGAACATCCATACTTTGTAAGTGTAATTACTTAAAGAAACCGAAACATAATTCGGTATAGTAACAGTGATTCTGATTTATAACATGTTCCAATCCAGGCTGGACTTATAATCACGTTGAAGACCGGAATAACCTCCATCTGTGGAGGCACCTTGTTGAGTCACTACCACGTCGTGACCATCGGCCAGTGCTGGTACGACGGGGAGAATGAAGGCAGGGCGATCCAGGTCAGTGTCTACCTTTAATAATATATTAATGTATGCCTACTGTTTACAATCCGGTAATGTCAAGATGACTCGCTTTCTAAATGACAGTAGCAGATTTATTATTAAGTATAATGTCTTTAAAATGTTGTTTACTATATATTATTTGCATGTTTCGCAGGTAGTGCTAGGCACAGCGACCCTCTTTACTGGAGGCACAAGGAAGTACGCGGAGAGAGTGACCCTGCACGAAGAGTTTGACCCTTACACCCTCACCAACGATATCGCCATAGTACAGATACCCTATGTTTCTTACAGCAGTAAGTTACACATTCACAAATAATACACAGTGCGTACTGTAGGCGTAATCTTTTTTTATATTAGATGGGACTGATGTTTGTCCACTATCTCGCCTGGTGGTAAGCGATGATGTGGCCTACGATGGAGCACGTCGTCCCATAAGCAACCTATTCACTCGGGCCTTGAAGACACCCAGGTTATACCCTTCAGGAAACACAGACTCTGGCAAAGAATTCCACTCCTTAGCAGTACACGCAAGGAACCTTGATGCGAAGCGCTTCGTGTTAATTCAATCCTGAATTGCAACATAATAAAATAATACTTGTTTCAGGATACATACTATCTATAGATCTGCCGGTGGCATATTTTAGCTCTCTCGCTGGCTATAAAGCTGAAATTATTGGATACGGAAAAACATCTCCTGGTACGTATTTAAGTTCTCCTTTCTCAAAATAATAATTTCACATTGCAAAGTATTACTGGGTTTTAAAAAAATCTCAGTAGTAGCACGGAGTCTGGAATTGTGCCCGGTATATGGCAATAGGCTCACCCCCTATTACATGGGACTCATAACATAAATAGTGAAATGTGCGTGTTACATTGTACAGTTTTAAGTCCCGTAATGTGCACCTCTGCCTACCCCTATATAAAGGATATAAAAGCGTGATGTGATGTTATGTTATGTTATTTTCACTCGATAATTTTTCTAACTACTACTTAGTCATTAGCTCCCTAACTAATAACATTTTTGCAGCAGAGGCATTGCTTTAATATACCTCTACACATTAACTTAAAAATATGTTTAGTGCCAAGTTAGTTATGTTATCTTTAATCTAGTTCGATTTGTCGTGCGTGGCTTTGTTAAGAGCGTTGCTTATATCAAAGTTTTTCTCTTGTAGATGCTACATTAGGAGAAAACTCCAGCTTGAATGATGTGTATGTGACGGTGATGAACAATACGGAATGTGGCCAAATATATGGAGACGTGGTAACCAGCGCCATCATGTGTACCAGCGGAGCCAACGGGAAGGGAGCGTGCGGGGGCGACTACGGCGGCCCGCTCGTTCTGCGCCGGTTCGTCGGGGCTTCGGGGAATGATATGCTGGTATGATTACAATAACCGGTACTACTCTTAGGGCCGTTGTCACTATCTTTTACCATCTCTTAACTGAGAGTTACTTAATGTTATGGAGCACCTAAACTGACCCCTACCTTTAACTTTAGGTGTCACTTATAGGTTCATGAAAACCAAAACGTCCTACGAAAAGGTACCACTTTTACTTTTACCACCGCTTAAGAGCTCCTTAAAATTTTAAAGAGGTTGGTGAAAACGGATATTAAAGAAGGAAGTTTAAACTGTCTGCTTATCCATATGTCTGTTTCGCCCATTGCAACATGGAAAAGCTTGAATCAATTTAGATGAAGCTTTTTTAACTAAGTACAGAATTGAAAACTTAACAATTTGTAAATGATATGAGCCACTTCCAGTATATCGTTGTGTTGTCCACAGGTGGGCCTGGTATCGTTCACGTCTGCGCATGGCTGCGACGCGGGCTACCCCACCGGGTACACTCGCATCACCTCGTATGTGCGCTGGATCAACAAATTCTTGTAACTTATTACAATTTAGTACTGACCGCAGCTATACTTACTTAAACATTATACGACTTGATTATACATATTATTGATATAATTAAATCACAAAGAGATCACAATGCCTTCTGTATTTAACTATCATTATGTTTATGTTTGGCTATACATATAGTTTTGTCCGACGAGGTACGACACGAACACGACACGATTCGTTACTCCCTGACATCAACTATCTGTTTGACACAATGACATTGAATACTTGACTGTTCCTGCTAACTAGTCTAAACTAGTTTTCTGTCTGTGTGTTCAGTAGATTGTAACTTTATTACCAAGTGGTAGTATTCAAGCCTTGGTAAGTATCTGTAGTGTTACGGTAAATGACTTAAATTAGTTAATAATCTTAGACGCCATTCATTTGATTTTATACATTAAATTCAAACTCTTGATTGGAATGTACCTCTAGAATAATTTAATTTGCGAACTGCAAAGAGCATCTTTGGCATAAATAATAGTATTAATAAGTGAAGCAAATAGTGCTTCCGTAGATACCGGCGAGTGGACTATAAACAGTATGGAAGTGACGTAAGCAAGCGCTGGCGACTTAGGACAGACTCCAGGGAACACCTGAACGTTTCAGAGACTTTACACGGATAAGTCAAGAGGTAAATAAAATAGCAATGTATAAAGAAGTTGATGATCAACAATAAAAATAAATTCCCAGCAAGCTAGTAATACTACTATTCATAGGTGTGTTATGATATTTATTGTTGATATTTTCACACCTCATGACTGCGGCCACAGAGCTCTCACCGACTGGCTTAGAGCCAAAGCCATCAGAGACAACGGGGCAGCTTCCTAGTCCTAGGCCACCATGATAAACATTAAGCCATGTGAACGTGTGATAGGTCGAGCAAACACGAACTTAGGCGAAGTAAGCCGAACAGTTCCGAAGTTAGCCGGCCTACCACTGTAATGTCCGCCGCCTGACACGAATAACAACTAGTTGTGTAATGTACACTGATTCCCTACATTATGAGATTACTAGGTTTGTGTACACACATCACACAAACGTGCACGGAAAAAGTATATTTGTGACATTCCGTCATCTTGTGCGTTTCCTCTTTTGTTCTATTAGAAACTTTAACAGTTTTTACAAAATTAACTAAAATCGCAGATTACTCACGTGAATATACTGAGAATTAACTAAACAACGACCGCGCATGCTGCTCATGAGGAAGAACCTCTCTGTAGTTCGGAACTAGTAGAGCTTTTCTCAGTATATTCACATGAGTAACCCGCGATTTTTAGTTAATTTTGTATTTCTCATGATAGTTATTACAAAACATAGCTTTCACAAAGGTCATACATCCGAAAAATGTTAATCCCTTATGAGGCAGTATTTTCAAGGGCACAAACAGTAGCACCACGCATTTCACACTTTGAATGTCTAGTTTGCAGGATACAAAACTGCGGTAGAAGTGAAATCATCATACCGTGGAGCTATATAAATCACAAATGTCAAGCTGCGTCACCACTTCCTCTTGATACAATTCATGACTTCTGAAACTGAATACCTACCATTTTCATTAAAAAAACAATTAAAATACTCAGTAAATATTTCTCTGAAAGGGCAATCAATGCCAATAGCCGAAAATAATTAAACTCTTTCTGTCAATAGGCAGCCATTTGACACTTGAAATCCAATTAAGTACTGGAGTTGTTGTTACGTAATGAAAACGAGTGTCAGTTGTCCTCTCAGCCCGCTGGAGTGACTCGGAGGACGGCGGAGGACGGCGGAGGATCTCCAGCTAAGCGCGCGTGAAGAGGGTCGCGCTGATGATAGATTTACTCCCCGACGATGTACTTGTGACAAAATAACATTTACACACACCTCCCTAATCTTTTACACCAACTACCACTGGATTTGTGCGTCTTAGTTATCTAGAGGTACAGTACATTGTGGACAAAGTATAATAATATAAAGTTTGTTAAACATTTCAGTAGAACACAGCCTTAAAGAAGTAATGTTCGTGTGGTTCGATGTTCAGTTCCCGCGCTGAAATAATAAAGTGCTCGCAGTACAGGAGCAGTGGTAACAACAAAGACGCTCATTGTTTACTTACCGGAACATTGACTAACAAAACCGAATTAACTTATTCTTAGCGTTCATCTCCTTTAACGACTTGTTTAACATGAAAAGCTGAAAATACTGTTTTCAGCTTTCATCTCTTTGTTTTTGGATCGGCTTTAGTGCCGTGTAAAGTGTCGATGCGCTAAATCTATGAATATAAATAAGTTATTCGCATGCTAATCTCGGTGTAAAGTCAGGACCAGGGAGTAAAGTCAAATAAATAAGTCAGTAAAACAACTCAATAATATTGCAATTCTTACATTTCGTTTAACTCATCAGTATTTAACCCAGCAAAATGGAATATATATGTACATACATGTATATTTATTTATATTAAAAATTCAAACGTCAATAAAATTATTGATGACGACCCAAGAATCTGCCGAATTTGAAATATTAGGATGGTGCAGATGAAAAAACACGCGGAAGTAGGGCGCGCGGCGCATATATTGACATTGACGAGAATACAATATATTCGTGTCGCGCTGTGAAGCAAATATATTTGTCATTGTATTTGTTTTCTGATCAATCAGTCGGCGAATCAGTTTGTTTGTGCTTCTATCAGCCGGGATGAGCCGGTAAATCTATTTTAGGCGCAAAGTTGCGGATGTGTTGCGCCCGACGACTTGTTGCGGAACAACGCCATGTTTTATATACCTGTACTGGTACATGAATGTATGTAATGTAGGTACAATGTGCTCGGTGCGCGACTCTTACCTGTCTACACCTATGTCATCGTTATGTTACACTACTATCACTACAACCTGTCTTCCAAATGATAGAACTTTACATAAGGGATCGAATAATACTTCGGTTGCAAATTAGTCCTGAACTAGATCTAAGACATACATTTTCATCCCCTAACTACATCAACCGTAACAATAACGTTACCACAAACTAAATTGTTACAGTAAAGATCAAACGGTACTTGTGAATAATTAAAACTTATCGAGCGAGAACAGCAGAGCAAACATGAACATGATCGGCCATTATGCATCCAAACACTAATATTTGCTGTGGCGAACTAAAATTCAGCAACACAATGCCGATCATAACGTATGCATAGAATAACTAATTAATGTGACATCACACAATCATCATCTGTTAACACAGTGTGATAGTAAGTGTCCACACGAAGCAAGTCCCTCGGTTATTACGGTCATTCTTACATCAGCCGCACAGAGCCAGAGTAAACATGCCTGCCAGGAGTCCGCGCTTTCAAAACCTTTTGGAAACATTCTAGAACATTCCACTTTCGTTACTGTGCCAGCCCAATAACAACTTTGTCGTGTTATATTGAAAGTTCATTTTCAATTTTGATGTGGTTGAGCTTTTGGACGTTGTGTGAGTGGGTGTGGGTAAGTATTGCACCTTTGTGGAGTTGGCCCGAGGCGTTGCAAAGTTAGACCGGTGTTGGTGATATTTATTGTTAAGAGCAGTACGTTGCAGTGGCCGGCTAGATGTGCGAGCTAAGCCGAGTGTCCACGCTACGTGTATGAGAGATGAGCCTCGGCCGCGCTGCTACACGTACTCTACTCTTGTGCTATGAGATAACTTTATTGAAGAACTCGCTCGTTGATCAAAAGTAAATATATTGTTCGATTTTTAATGCTATCATTCTTGCTAGTCAAAATAAAACAGTCCCTACTATACAAAATTCAGCAAAGTTTTTAGAACTGGTCAACAGTATACAGCGCACGTCATCGGTACAATGTTTGAGACACCGGGCCGCGGTGACGTCACTCACGGTTAAATCTTTCTCGTGGAAATAATAACCGGAACCCCCACCGACATCGCAGGGCTGTCGGCGGCGAGCAGCTGACTCTAACAGACATTGGCAGTATTGTAATGTGATATCTTGGAACACTACATTACGCCTGTTGTTCTAACTAGAAGCATAAGAGACGTAAGTTGGTACTTGAATTGTCACCCTATTTTGCCAGTTGTGTTCTTTATATCTTGAACAGTAAGCAAATATGAAGGTACTCCACTCCTATGTTTTTCTCCAATAACAAGTAGGATATTAACAAAACAAGGTAAGCTACAACTCAAACAACATAAGAAATAAGTAATGCGACGGATTACAGAGTAGCGAGATTGTGAAAGTCACCTTCGTCTATTTACCAAGGTGAGAAACATTTCAGTTTCCGCAGAAGTAATGTTGTCTGACGGAGTGCCGGACTCACACACACAAATAACCCGTTCGATGTGACTCGCTTCAATATTCCGAGTATAAACTAGGAATGCGTCTATCCCAGCGGAATAAAAACTAGCTCGACAAAAAATGTTCGTGATAAACAAAGTCGTTTAGCATCCCTGGTACGACAGTAACAACCACTCTGTCTGCTAGTGACAGAGCAATGGCTGCCGGCCCTTTGTTGCCTACTTCCACTTTGTTTTGTACATTTTTATTATGCGAGCGACAATAATATGTTTCATGTATAACAGATTGCTTACTGCCTGCCTCGTTAGTGCCCGTGGAATCCTGATCACGATAATTATTATCACAGTATGTCGCGCCACGGCCACGGTTTAGATTCCAGCAAAATACATTACGTAAACTTAATGTGGAGGCTTTACATAATTTCTTGCTCAAACGTGTTATTGTACTATTAATAGACTTTTGTAGATTACACTTCACACAATAAGAGCCTACAATAACCATTTAAGCAACAGGATTATCGATACGGCTAGATGAATAACGAATAATTGCGATCAGAAATACTGATTTTATTCTTCATGCGTATAACGTAAAGAGCTCCGGTTGTCGTATAAATAAAAGCGTACACTTGTCGGAGGATATGAGTTAGAGCTAGCACTTTACGCCATACTTCCCGATAGACAGCATTTCATAACAGGAGGCGTCCTTCCGGCCAAGCGAAGCCAATATATTTAATGTTCCAGCCAACTTGACTCGTAAAAAGTTTAATAAGGGTTCCTCTGGCGCTCTAGCTCCCAGTTTCTGGCAAAATTGAGTAATGACGTGGCATGTTTAATTTACGGTCTGTACCAGCCCTCGAAGGTCAAAAGGTACTTAGTTTTGAGACCTATATTAGGACTGAATAATTTATCACTAAGTTTCCGAAAAGGGTAATTGAGATGCCATGTCGACACATTGACATGCCGGAGGACTCGCCACGTGTTTGTTGCCGGACTACATCGGCGTACGTTGCTGTACTTATAGAGGATTTTTGTGATCGGGTGCAATCACAAATACCTATGAGTATTTAATAATAGAGAAATGAATGACATTTTTTAATATTATTTTTTGCATTCACTTTAAATGCACAACCGTGCATTTGAAAACACAATCCGGTCAGCTCAGTGGCTCTTGGAACTTACAAAAGCCTTGGGGCAGACTGTACACCGTGCAGTCACCCGCCGCACGTCTCGAGTGCAGGCGATCTTGTATCGGATGAACAGTGCACAGCAACATAGAGCTGAGGTCTTGAGACACTTCAGCTAGAAGTGCGCGGCCGGTCCCTCAGGTACAATTAAACTGAACGAAATTCCGGCACTGCACTAACTAACTTTTAAAGAATTGAGAATCTCGTTAAGCAATTATTTATTTTCAAAGTTAATTTTATAGTTACATTCATTTAAGTTAATAGAACACTCTCCAGTTAACCGGCAGTATCAGACCCTCGTTGAAATCGGAGAACAAATGTTAGTGTGCAATATAACGATGATATCTCACTGAGCTTCAATAACCTCAGCACACAGAGTCTCATATAGCAGCGCTGGCCTCAATCTACTATCGCCTCTATATCTAAAACTAATCCGTCGAGTTTACGTGGATCAGTAATGGATATGTGTGCCTCTGACACACAATTACGTCCACATTACTCGGAACCACGAAACTCGTACCATTTATCTCACCCTTATGTGGTAGACCTTAGAGCTCAAATTGTGCGCAGCTCACAAAAGTATGTTTGTATCAGCAAGACGTCGTTGTTCGTCGCAGCCACTGCGGTATTGGACGAATGCAATTCTGGATTGATCCCTGATTGTGCAGCCACTGCTGCCATACAGTCCACTTTGATATATCGTGCTTCACTATCAGATCCAATTCCATGATATTTGAAAAGAATGAGGTAGTTTTCTGTTTGTTGACTCTATTTCTTATTACAATCTCAGTATCTTATATTCATTTATTATATTCCCCGTTTAAATGTATTACCTTCCATTCAAGCAGTGTAGTTAGTATTTGCATGTGCCATCGATCACTATCGGCCACCAGGACAGTTCGCCTCGGATCCACTCGAGGTCGGCGCTCGGCTTAACGTCTCGATCCCCTTTTTATTTATGTTTGCTGGACCGTATATTATGTAGGTAAGTGTACCTACCTAAACCCCAATATTGCTATATATGTGGCATGAAAAGTGATATCAATCACTGATCCGACCTTATTCGATATTCACTAACGTATTTCTATTACTCCCTGCCCCGAATATTCGACTCTCCCGGGTACACGTTTAGAGTATATTTTCGCCTGTCTAGATTTTTTCCGCTGTATATGGTTTTTCACGCATTTCCTCGTGATTCCCACCGTTTGACGGGCGACAAATATACATTTATCGTGACGTTTATTACGTGACATTGATTTATGAAGTGTGTCTACGTCTTACACCGCTTACTGAGAGGAGATATCACACAGTTTAACTTAACACGATGCCTGAAGTGGCTTCGAGGAATTTGTCGACTCATACGTAGCTATGTAATCGTGGTATATTGTTGTACCTGTTTTATTTTATTACTTTCTTACACTCATAATGGCAAGAGTTTTCTTGTTGTTTCTCACACTTTAATGTTCAAGTTATTATCTAAGCATTAGTTCTCGAATCTTCATTTCCAGTATATTCTAGCTATAAACCGTGCACCCAATATATTCGCAGGATTAAACCAACGTAACTATAAAATAACTCCTTGGCTTGGCAAATTAAATTCTAACTTCCTTCAGAGAGTTCAGCTCTGCCATCATAAAAACTCGAAACGGTTTCTTCGGGAAATAAGTTTGATACCAAAATAAAGTTTTAAGGAAGTCTCAGTTTCGCCATAAAATGAAATAAATAGTTTCTTGTACTGGGTTGAAAGTAACGACGGACAACTTCCAGGAAGATTGAAGAAGTCTTGTGAAAATTTGTGTGTGTAAACAAAAAGCGGTCGGCGGCGGCGGCGGCGGCGGCGGAGGCGGCGGCGGCGGCGGCGGCGGCGGCGGCGGCGGGGTGGAGCGTGACATTAGTGTGTGTAACACGGCTGGTTACGGCCTCGTAAACTACAACTTGCCACACGTACCCACAGGTAGCGGGTAGCGAGCAACTTGCGAACTTGCAGATATATAACGCAACTGTTTGTTCAGCGGCGGCGGGCGCAGCCGGGTGACGCACGAGACAAGTTGGTGACGACAGAGATTGCGCGATGTTCGTAAGCTCAACTCTCGATAAACTTAATCTCATTCCTGCAAAATACAAATAGAATCGTCAAATGTCCAGATATTGCTCGTATGCTATGTAAAACTATTGAGTAGTTTCACTATGTATGCAGCCAGATCCCGAAAAACTCGTTAAAATAATTAAAAAATTCCAGAATATATTCAGTATAATAGCGCGAACTTTATAAAAAAAGAGCCCGCGCACAATTAATCACAAAATGAAAGACTCAACACCAACATTTTCAGCTGTTTCGTTCCAGAAAGTTGTTATTAATTTCCACTGCGGCGCCGATACAATCGCCCGTAACTTGCACCGGCAGCCGCTAAACTTGACGCGTTTATCTTGTGCGCAAAACACGCGCCGAACAAAAAGTGGCGCCGGGAACTTAGCGTTGTTTACCAGGAGCCGGGGCCCGGGACCGACTAAATTACACAAATTAAAATGTCACTTAGTCGAGCCGATAAGCGCGTTTACTAAATTAATTGTTACCCCAGTTGTTCATGGTTTAAGTTTAAATTAACTTTTGTATGGGGATTTAGTGGCGTCACTTGATTAAGTAACGATAAACCTAAGTTTTCAATTTTATTACGAAACTTTATTCAATTGGGTTCAACTATGTTTTATCTAGGAATGACGAAAGTTTCTAATTTAGAATAAAAAAAATGCATATGTCAGTCTACAGACTCAGGTTCCGAAACCTAACTGGTACAGAAAGTTTTGAGCAGAGGAAGTAACTCGGTCGTTGAACTCGGGTACAATTCCAATCCAAACGCGCAGTGCGACCACTAACTCTGTGCAACTATAGCAAGTATAGCCTACCGAAGTTAACGTAACGAACTGTCTTCAAGCAGAACGAATAAGTATTCTTCGAGCGTCCACTCGGTGGAGCAACTTGTGAAGTCCGCATGTGCTACGGAATCAGGCCGCCGCCTGCCGCCGCCATGCAGCACATATCTCGACGTTTACTTCGCAAATATCTCAGTTTGAAGACATCTGCAAACTACTGTCACAACAGCTGAGCGTAATCCGTCGTGTGGACAGTGTGCGTTGCTCCTTTCAGTCTTATGTTAATACTTGTAGGTGTGGTGGATCACACTGTCACGACAAACAAACGAACATACAGACAGTTGTGCATGCAGTAGGAAGTATCACACTCCTACTGGATACAATTAGAGAACTATTAATAGGTAAATAAAAAAAATTTTGCAACATGTAACAATCACTGAACATTGTACATCCCTCTCCAGGTGCGCAGCGGGCGAACTTGCAACATTCCACATTCGCAGCGCGGCGGTGGTGGATGCACTAATATTTGTGGCACGAGCTCTTCACACTTTAAGCGCTCAATTACACTACCATCATAACACATGAATTTGTAGGATGTGTAGGTTATTTGGAGGTTTTACCACTCGTAGTAAAGGTATTACTTACACACAAGAAATTCACTCTCGACCTGGTAAAGAACCCTTATATATTATGCTAAAATGCTATTGATATTATTAAATTGAATAGACAGGTACCTAGTCATCAAAATATTCTCCGTGTAATGAAAAGTGTTAAAATCGACAAGTCTCTCCGAACATTGAGCGCTGAAAATGAAATTGTTGTACTCTTCAGAAATGATATTATAATAGTTGATGAACAAACTCCGAGCACGCGGCATCAAGTTAACTTCAATAACAACATCAGCAGTACTCAGCCAGCTAGCGACAGATACGAATCCTCCTTTTAAATGGATCGGTGTATACTTTCACAAAAGCTGTTATTTTTATGACTATAGGATAAATAGAGAGGCCCATGTGAGGCGGTCGTGTTCCCTCGTTTAAATATTTCTGTTTGCTTCATGGTAACAACGGTTGTCATCAACTTTTTGCTAGAGATTTTCGCGGACCGTGCATACACAAGCGTTCTGTGCATGTATTCAATCACCGACCATTATGCACGCCGCCGCCGTGCCGATCACATTATGTGCGCTTGACTTAATGTCACTTACTTTGATATTAAATCACCACACAAGCATTGTCGCTTACCTTACATACAAATGATTCTGTGTAATTACAATTAAAAGGTTAGTGTAAAAACTGCTTAAACAAAAGCAATTAGGGTGTTAATGCGTCAATAACATTAATAAATCAGTGCGGACTCCAATCATCGCGTCGATGGTAAGACATCGACTGCGCCACATGTCCCATGGATGCAATATTGGCGAGCAAGTCATCAGACACCCCTCGCGTACATCTGTCGCAACAATTCTGACCACGGACCTCCTGCTGAGTAACCTGACAACATAAAAATAAATACAGTCTCCGTCTATTTGTATAGATGGAAATTCTATTTATTTAATAATTTACTACTCTTCTTAATATCTTAATATGTACCTTGTAGTAATTTTACTCATATTCTCAGATTTACACCAACAAACTTTACCACAGCAAGGATACAGACGTGGAACATTAACATTTGCATATAATGGAAGTGCACACGTCCAGTGCGTTGTATGCACTGCGTTATTTTCTAGCGAACACTTTAACTTATTACGTCAATAAATTAAAGCAATGCGGACAGGGACACATAAAAACTTATATTGTGCTGTCTCTTCTTATGAAATAATACGAGGCAATTCCATTGTGTAACTCTTTCTCTTTCATATTCTGCTTCAAAAGTGTTTCCATCTCTGTCTGTAGCCCTCAGTAAATGTTACGATGTATATTAATCTTGCTTTTAAAACAAATGTTGTGGACTGGTGTAGTGATTAACTCACAATCGCTGGTCATTACGCGAAATATCTTTAATGAGCGGCTTTTTGCTAACAACGGATGATGCGGACAATAACCAACACCTCTAATATCAAACGGTTCATGACTGGAATGATTAACTACTGCGTTACATTCTAGAGAATATTGTAATTAAAATGCATTATGGATTTAACGGCCCTGCTCATTCGTTTTATTTATATTTAAATAGCAACATCATTGGATTAATTGTTGGGGTAATCTTTGGCGAAGGCTCTAGATTTAATGTTAATTAATAGAGTTTCATTATTTGTATCGCATCGTTATATCAATACATCGGGTGAGGGTGTCGCAGTGAAGTATCGCCGCCATCTTGAAATATAATCTGTGGCAGCAATAACTGTCACCGCGTCAATGCATCATGGCGGAATATCGAGCTTCGGCGTACGTTTTGTGGTCAATACATCAGTAATAAAGCTATTTTATTTGGGAAAATTTATTTTAAACTGGTTGCCGGGAGAATTGTATATTTTATGAACTTGTGGGTAATATTCTCTTTATAACTGCACTCCATGAATGAGCTCATTAATTTTCTAAATAGAAGGTCAGAAGAAAGGTCCGAATATAATTTAGATTATATTTGGAACAGCGGAAATGGATTCACTCCGTGAGTTTACACGCCATTTGACATTACAAGCGTGAAATATTCTGTTACCGTTTGTTGAAATTTAATAACCCGGAAAATGTACCTGCTGCATACTTTTATACGTAAGTACGTGTGTAAAGTTAGTTCATTAAAATATTAAAATGAAATTATTAATCGCTTAAATAATTGATGAAGGCATTATATGACATTGAAGATGATTGCTGTTCAATGATAAAATTGTTATTCAAAATAACATTGTTCAGTACAAGTTCCGTTCGCAAACATTTCATTGCATTTTGCGTGTCATTCGAGGTAATCCTCCACGACAATATTTACGTTGGTTATTGCTGGCAACATTGCGCTATTTTGTCTGCGTTAGTTGAGAGCTTTGAAAATATTCTCTGCACAATTTACAGAAAGTTTAAACGAAAATAGTTATAAAATAAATAATATTAGGCCGCCAATCCAGTGTGTGTTTGGGGCGGCGGCACACTAAATATTAGGAGCCGTTTTATATTATTCAAAATGTTAACAAAATGTACACGGTAGCCACGTCAGACTTTTTCTGTACACGTATTATATATTCCTATTATATATTATATACTCCTATTATATATTATTTAGTTGATTTTCATGATAATCTACAACAGCACCCATAATTCTAGCAACATTCATGGAAGAAAACTATTTTTGACAGACTGAGCAAGCTGCAAGGTAACACAAGAAGGAAGTGACATTGAACCGTCATCACAAAACACAGCATCCAAGTATCATAAGAAAACAATGTATAAAAGGCCACAAAGCCATTATCACAGCGATTGATTTCGGAATAAATTGTACAACTCACTGGAACCCGGCAATTGATCGCGCCTCTGTGATCGAATCATCAATCAGTGAGTTTGCTCGGCCCGTATTTGAGGACACCTCCCCCCCCCCCGCCGTCAACAGCTCGCTGCAATCTATTCGGTGTAATTATTTACTAACTGTGTGGAGCCGCCGCTGCCTGTGTTTACAGATAGGTATCGTGTGGCCACATCCAGTTACTTCACTCGGGGGGACTAAGTCAACAGAGGCATTGTTTCGACTGCCGTATATACTATTTTGGGACTTATTTGAAAAAAAGTTTGTGAGAAAACGACGACACAGTGTGATTAACGGTTATGTGAACGTAATAACAAACCAACGTGTAGGTATTTTATTTCTGCATTTGGTCATCCAAATGTTGAGTATGAGATATTTTTATTAGAAATAAAATACCGAAAGTATGAAATGGAACTAATAACATCAATGGCGTGAAATGGAACTAATAACATCAATGGCGTGAAAAAGCTGCACTATTAAAATATTCAATTGGTCCACTTTTTTTGAAAAATCTGTAGAAAATAACGTAACTCGTTAACATCCGAAGGGCAGCAAACAGCCGCAGAAATGAACCCTGTCGCCGACAGCGGACGGGTGAGATGGGACGCAGGCCGAGTCAATAAATCATTCCACTTTATTTATTTATGGTAAGATGTCTCGATATTTGGCACAGATGATATTGCTTCACTGCCGATATTGATGGTGTAGACGTGGTGAACGGTTCCAAAATATACAACCTAAAATGTATTGAGTGTACATCCATATACATTCTTCGTAATAACATAATTAAGTTTAGTTCTTTCATGTTGGACGTAATAATTAAGGTCGTTGTTTCTCGTAGTACAACCTCGTAGCAAGCATGGTGTGCTACGCTCGAGGGCTACGCCGTAGCAACTGCAACAATACCTACATTAACCATTTAAATTAAACTTTAAAGTACATACATACGTACCTACCTAAGACACGTGGTTCGTACAATCGCGTTGACAAAGTATTTCGTCTTAATATTTTCCAGCTGTAGGTACTTTCATGAAATTCAGCCGAGGTAACATAAAGGCAGTAACTAATATAATTCGGCGTACATCTTTTATTACGGTAAGTACGCACATACCTGCGCGTGTCTTGCAAGCCGCGAATAAATTACGTTCGTTCCTTGGCCTCCCATGGGAGAGGCACAGGGCTGTCAGCTGAGCTCTTACTCCGTGTAATTTGTTAAGGAGATAATTTAACAAGTGGTGGTGTTAAATTGTTCAATTAATTTTTGCTACCGTAACGAGTGTTACAAGTGGTTTCATTTTGAATTATTTGTGCGATAATAACAAATAAATGACGTTGAAGTTAAAATAAAAATATAATTTTAGATAATCATTGTTAGTATTCTATTCAGACCAGACTTGACAAAAAAGGCAATATAGTCGTACTTTTTGTAATTATTTCTTTAGTATAATTATATTAAAAGCGAAGTTATTTTAGGTTTATTTTCAGTTCTATAATTAAACATTTACAAAACATTTCCTATTTTCGAACAAAAACTTCTGACCCTTTTAAAACTAACAAAATAAATAGGGTCTGAAGTAAAAGTTTGTCAACCCTGTGTGGGGGCCCATTAGCCGGTCTCTTTATATGTAAATGTTTAAATAGGTTCATTGAGGACACATCAGGGGGCAGCACCTCTGATATTATATTCACCGACCGGCCGGGATTGGGACGAGGACTCGATACTCTCCTCCAACTACTCGCAGCTAGTAACTAGAGATGTCTATTACTAATAGTGGCGCCACTCGCCAGCCGCGGCCGAAGAGGGAAGGTCTGACAGTTGTTGTTATGCGAACACATTATAGCCACTACACTGTCTCGAGAGTCGTCCTGTATTTGATGGTCGCAGAACTTGATGTGTTCTGTGTTATTTTAACTTGCTGTTTTATAACTAGCACTGAAATTATAAAAATATAATACCTTGGGAGCAATCGATTTTAAAATAAAAAATACAAAATCTAAATCACCAAACTAAAAATCGAGTGTAACGAATGCTAAGTACTCGGATAAAAATAATTTTAGGAGATAAATATAACGTCATAATTCAATTAAAATACATAAATATAATTTAAAACCCAAACAGTACTAGCTGAATGTACAACAAAATATAAAATGTTTCCATGTGAGTTTAATGAATGGAGTATGTTGTTCCACACACCCGGCGCCAATTATATTTGTTGTGACAGGCTCGCGTGTGGTTTTAACGTTTTATCTGTGGAGGAGCAGACACTCGGCTGTCCGGGGCCGCAGGTCAACTGGTAGCTCACTCTGTTCTGAGAAAATTTGTAAACAAAACAACACAGAATTTACCACAGTAATTAAATGAAGTCAATTAAATCATTAAATGACTACATTACACTAGAGGTACTATGATAATAGACTTAGTATCTTCATATGGGAATGTCACCAACTTCAGTTTATGACCTCGTCATTGCTGTTAATGACTATAACATCATCGACTGTCTTGTCTAAATGCATTCAGATTTACATAAGACATGTTGAGTTCAGATAACGATTGTACCCCATGGTGTTATTATCCTTCGCAACTTCAGTATTTAACCAACAACACAGTTTGGCTGAGATAACCCATGGATGTGCCGATATGGAGTAAGTAAATGACGTTGGGGGTGTGATAAAGAATTGGTGCCGGGTAATGTTTAATAGCAAATCTGATGTTGTTGGCATCATATAGTTATGTAAGGTAAAACAAAAGTACGCAATGATGTAACACATACACATGTTTATGACGGTGATGAAGAGCCGGCCGCAGCCAGAGAGTTCCTAATGTACTCACTTACAGCGCTCCAACTCCAAGCAAATGTAAACGAATTATTGTTGGGCAACTATATTTGTGTTTACTGTAATATTGTACATACTACATAGTGAACAATTTGCATACAACTGTAGTTAGCATCATTAGGGGAGACTCGCGTGGGAGCTACAACCGGCGCGAGGATAGACTGGCTGATGTTGTATTTGGAGTGTTAATAACACGGCGTAGTTCGATGAAAGGAATAACTTGGTTTTATTTATAATTATTTCTGTCCAATGAATCGAGATGCAATACTACAACTTAAGCAGTTTGACATGTTTATTCCAAGATGTCGAAGTGCCCGTACACCTTAAGACATGTCTTGTAAGCTAAGCAAGAATTAAGAAACTTGCAAGGTTACCTCCTTTAGTGCCGTTAACTGTCGAACAATTTACCCTCAATGATGTAATTATTTTTATAGTTTGTGTACCTGGCCGTTGGCGAGCAGGCCACCGCGGAGCCGCTATCGTCCCTCGTATAAACTTCTTTTATGAGCTGTTCTATTAAATTGGTTCCGATATCACTCCACGGGGCGATGCATCGCCAGTTATAATGTTTTACGAGCTTAATGTCAATTTAATATAACAGCCTCCTTTAAATTATTGCTCAGCAGGGAACTATATACCCTGCTAGGAAGATAGCAGAACTCAGGTACATCAATTCGATTGACTACGAGGGCACATAATGCCTCATACTCTAGTCTAGGTCACATTACCGAATTGATGACACTTCTGAAGCCTTTCCTTGCACAACAACTACACTACCTATATATCAAACATATGATTATTCATCGCCCTGTTGCTGAATAAGCACAATTAGTATTGTGAAATTAAGAACCAAGTGAATGACCGTATGGACTTTAGCCTAGTATATGTTTCTGCTGATGCATGTTAATTCCTCGGCAATAGTGATAGAATTATTTTCGAACTGATTTATAAAATTGTATTGTTTACGTATGTATATTTATTAGATACATTATAATATTATATTACGATTAGTTATGGACCTCAGCCTATCTTTTCTGAGAATATAGGGTATGAGGTTATGTTTTGTATATAAGTATGTTTGAATGTATGTATATCAAAATAATCATTATATATTTTTTTTTTCTATTGCATACTGATAAATATTTGTGTTTATAGAAATAAGATGTGCTATTGTAAAAATTATATTTAGACCTCCTCTCGCCTGCGATACAGGATTGTCCTAGTGCAGGCATCTAACTATTTGAGGTCAATTGTACGTAATTTAGATATATTTTAGAATTTTGCATTTTTGTTATTATGAATAAAGTTTTATAAGTTTTATTATTTATTTTTATATGCAGTCAGCAATAAAATGGCTTTTGTTGACAACGTGACAGACAGGCAACGCACTCATACAATTAGACTTAAAAGGCTAAATAGACATATACATTATAGAGGATAGGGACAGTAGGAATGAAATTTTTACAGTTGTCAGTACTTACTTTTGTCAGTTTGTCGCGTACAAACTGACAAAAGTAAGTACATAATAAGACATCACAAAAAAGCTAGCTTAACGTAGCGAAGTGATTTCATGGAAACATACAAATAGCTGAGCACGGCTGGGGTTGTGAGCACGTGGGCACGTCCCGCGGGCGGCACGGTGTAGCACGCGACATATCTGCACACCATCGTGCGTGTTCAATCACCCCAAGCGAATCTTTTTACGACCAGTTACGCAATGTTTGCGCTCCACTACGCGCCCTGTATCGTGTCCATCCGACTCCATTCTACCACACACTTCATTGTACAAGTTACAACGCGCGCCAGATATTATTCTCAACACCACATTATATTTTACAGCATAATTTAGACATGTGATGTTGAGACTTGTAAATGAACATAATTATGTTTTCGTGTCGAGCTTTCTTGCGTCAATTTCTTTAACCTTCAAATGACGCTACCATTCCATATAGAAGATACGCATTATGTGATAGTTAACGTATGTATGTCAACATTCCATAAGAACACGCTAGTCAATAGTTCTGTTCTCGTGACACAGTCCATTATTCTCTCGACACAATATGTCACCTCCGAGGTGTTGACTGCAACAGCTTGTGCGTCTAATGTCCCCCGCAGTTCAAGGAAAACTGCGCCCCATCAATATAATACGATCTCTCACAAGGACCTAATCATTTTCAATTTCCCACAAAAACTGCTCCCATGTCACCACACTCACTCATATCCCTAACAAAAACACTTTGAAATATTATTAGTGTTGTCGTGAGCGCGAACTTAGCGCCTCCGCGCGGCTCTATATATCGCCACGTTCTTACTACTTCTTCAATCTTTCTCTTCAAAATGTTTTTATAGCTGGCAGCCGGCAGTCATGAGATTTGTGTGATACTATATTTTGCTGTCAAGTATAAATAAAGCAATCTAAACCTAATTTCAGTCGTCTTTCGTACTTGCTCAGTAGTTACTCGGAGTCATTCTATTTACATAACATCCACCAGTTCAGTTTACTCAGCAACCATGCAAAAGGCAAGCATTATTTCAATTTAAAACTTCTATTCAAAATATTTTTCCGACAGAACGTAAAAAGCATAAATGAGAAGTCCCATATTACCGGCCACAAAATTAAAGCTTTCCTCAACATATTTCGTGTAAAGCGTCGCGTCGTGTGTCATTCGTAAAACGTGTAATTGTAAGGCTCAAAGCCTGTCCGTCTGTTCGCTCACCGCTCGCCGGCCGCCGCTCGCTCTGAGCGATAATAGCACCGCGAGGCTTTGTCTCCGGTTTTTTCACTAGCTTGAATGTCAACAATGTTTTGCTCGTGTTGCGGTGTCGTGAGCGGCCTGCGTTTTTTAATAGCCATTAGTGCTGAGCCGATGGCCGCTAATCCGAGTGTGGTTCAATGAAGGCTTTTGTTAAATAAATTTTAACTTAACAGCTTACCTTCCGCGCTCATCCCTGAAATTTATATGAGCCTTCATATGTGTTGAGTGGACATATTCACTATTTATTTAATTCATTTTCAAATTATTTTCTGAGAAGAAATTTTTATGAGAATGAAGCATCGACTGGGAATTGCGATAAAACGTCGCTTTATGTGTATCACATAGGTACAACGTATCATGTAATTTAGCTCTGCGAGCAGGTGAACTGCAGCGCACTCTGGCGGCGTGTTGCACCCTCGTCACGATCGAGTTCACGGCTGAGCGGCTGTTTTATTATTTCCCTAAGATCACGAGATCGGTCTACTGCCGGCTATGAATGATTTATGCGACGTGCGCGGACTGCCAGCCGCCGGCCGGGCTCTAACCGAATAACACCCACTACCTACTACTAGCCGACCGCTACTTCAAATTATAGTGGAAAAGCAAGTATATAAAAATCAGAAAATATAAGAAGTAACTCAGTAATAAACCTTTAAAGAGATCTACCTGTGTTAGACCTAGTTCACACGTGTTAATAACCGTAGTAGAAAAGTACACTAACGTGCCGTTTATCTTTGACAGTACCTCCGCATACGAGCGTAAGTGTAAGTGTTCGGGCGTCAAACCTCCGCTCAATTTAATATCAAAGTAGAGGTAAATGAAAGGGAAATCTAGAACATTGCGTAATTACGATAATAAAATGAGCAAAGAACACACTTGCGAGTCATAATCTCGATGCTCAGTGACGTGTGTGTGCTTCATTGCGATGATGTTCTACTAATTAACGCACTTATTACAGTATTACAGAGCGCCGAGCTGATCATTACACCGCCCGCTGCTGCCTTACTATGGTGAGTACACTTCGTACCCCTGCAAAGCTAGTGTAATGTTGCTTCTACTCTGGTAGGTATATGATTTTCAATTTAATCCTCCAGCTTCCGGATTGATATTATTCTGGTTCCTTGTATATTTTCAAATACATTACACAAGTACACTCATCCTAATCTATTGTTTTCTTTTAAACATCATCAGAATGTATAACAATTTCTTAATGTCCTTGGGTTGGTCTGGTTACCTCAATACTTGTTTGTATATGCTCCTACAGTATCGTGCTATTAATATGGGGCTCCCACGTCATAAGGCTCGTCCATCCGACCCACTTGGTTGTGGAAACCGACACCGCTCGAAATAGCCACCAGCCGGCAGCTAGCAGGTCAAGTTGCGTTGGAAGTATTGTGTCCATCCAATACGTTTACTGTTTCTGCGAAGAAGGAGGTACGGCTTCTTGGTACGGAGGTGGTTCCCATTGCAACCTACTCCAATGTGTGAAACCCGAATAGATTTTCAAATTTACATTGTTGTAATAACCTTAAACTACCAAAAAAATCAGGCAGATTGAAGTATATTACTACATATATTTTGGACTTGTGCTAATATTAAAGCTGTGGCCCTGCACTGAAATTAAAATTAGAATATCCTCACAGAATCCAATCCAGTAATACAACCGGTAATAGTACACTCTGCTCGACAGTACTAACACAGTCGCGTGCAAACAATTATTTGACAGTATCTCCTCTGTTCCGACACATGCAGCCCGGTGGAGCACGTCCTGCTCCCCCCCGTCCTATAATCTTCCTTTATTAAAATGTTGGCTATATATCCTCACTCCTCATATGCTCCTGGTACATATGTTCGCCTTGACTCATATGTTCCGCCACTTGAGCGTGCTTGCTTTCATGTCCAGCAAGCTCCATACATCGTGAAGCATTTTATTAGATCTTCGAATCGTGACTTTTGTGTCTCGCAGAGGTTATTGTCATTAGGATTTGTATCATACAATATGCGTGAACTTTACATTTATTACCTTTCTAATTTACGAAGCTGAAATAACTGTTGTAGTGGGACCTACTCTAATTGTTGACGCATCAATATTGTTCACACTGTACTTGCATTGTGTTCGCCTCTCCAGTTGTCCCGTATATCGCACTACAGACGCACGCTACTAAATATTGTGACCGTGCTAAATTGTATGTAACCTTAATTGGAGTCAGAAATTAAAGGTGTATTAATTAGTACTCGATTTATTTACTTCTCTCTGGACACGACCCCTCACCATCTAAACTGTTACTAAGCTATGGTTCTATGCACAAAGAAGAAAATAATAAAATAATTCTTCCTTCCCTCTGAAAATTATTCTTAGAACCTCTGAGATGTGATTCCCCCGCATATAATCCTTATATACAAATATCCCTTTGTCCTTGACCGTGGCCTCCACGACAGTAACATGTCACGCTGTGTCATTTCATGTTCTATAATAAAACGGACCGCAGCCGGGCTCCGTGCCACGACACGTATAATAATATATCGGCAGCTCATTGCTAGCCATCTCACAGTTTTATTGCTGCTTCACTACAACATATATATTTTTATGACAACTGTAAGACTGTGGCCACCTGGGGATACACTTTTATTATACTTTGTGGTCTACAGTTTAATTGAGAATCAAATAATTCTATAGATCTCGGTACTACTTGTTATTATTACATAGCCTGAATGAAATACGAAGTAATTTTGTGAAGATTTAATCATCGACGTCTTAAGTAATGAAGTTGTATTGAGTGGTAATTAATATTTAAGTCAGTGGTCTTGAAATTACGATTATAATTTTCAATCTGAAGTTACTAATAACATTACGTACAAAAGGTTCTAAATAATGAATAAAATTAAATGTTATAAATTATGATATATTCACGTTTACCATTACATCCCTGCTTACCCTCGATACATACATAATCATGACATAAACCAAACCATTTGAAACACATTTCACCACGACAGAGTTGCCTTAATGAGCCGCGCATTACGGTAGCCTCGTGGCCTCGTAGGTACTACGTGTACTACGGCGTAGCAGCGTAGCAGCGTAGCGCTTTGCTGTTCTACGAAACCGCAAACTGGGCCAAAGGCGAGCGTAACTAATCGACTGGGTGAAGTTATAGGGTCTTAGTTCACGTTCTATAATTACATTAAAGTGTTTGTGAAATCTTCGCCACAGTGAATAACATTACATATGTATATTGTAATAGGTATTAAAGTTGTTATTGTAAGTTACAAGGTATGCGTGACAGAATGTCATAAGTAGCAACTTAATGCATAAAACGACGATTTCTTTGTAGCAACATAACTTTGTAGCAAAGTAACACATATAGCCTTTTGGCTGAGGACGTTAGCAATTCGCCTTGTATGCCTCTATTATGTAAATGTGAGAGGCTGCCCTCCACTATCGCTATATACAATCTGTAACGTATATGCAAACGTAATGTGTGAACTGTACCTGTACCTCTACATTGTGTGTGTGTGTGTGTGTGTGTGTGTGTGTGTGTGTGTGTGTGTGCGCCGTTCTAAGTGGGATTCAGAGAAGTACATTTGGAATTCAATTCCGTTAGTTATGAATTTAAATGTTTGGATTAAATGTGAAGCAGAAGTTGTGTTGCGTGTATCTGTGTGTGGGTGTGACATCAGTCTCTGTGAGCTAACTATTTACTAAAAGTCTAATTTGTGTGAAAACAATGATGTAGCATATTTCAGCAAATTGTAAAGTTTACGAGAAACGACAGACACTATCGTCACTGCTTGTACTCCCCGGCGGACTTACAATATACACGCATATAATACATTCTCAATATGCTGCCTGGGTTGTAATTCTTAACATGCAAAGACATCGAATCAAAATCGGACGTAATGGAAACTACTCTAGTTGTCATGATATGAAAACTTGTAATTAGGCTTGTCACTTGAAGCGGCACATGTTTGTGCTGCCAGGCACCGCGCGACAGGCCGCAACAGTCGCATGGTGGTCGTACAATAGTCGCGCAATGGTCGCGCGGTGGTCGCAGCACTCCCCGCAACACGTCGGCGGCAGATTTATTGCATCCACTAAGTATGCGGCCGCGGTCGCACCTGCATCATGTCCACTCGTTCTGTGGCCACACCGCTTGTTACACTGCATCACTGTTCGTTTCCATAAAATTTTTAATACCAGTAGAAACTGGTTTTATATCAATATACGAAAACCAAAAAATATTTAGATAAACATCATAGAATATTGTGATAATATAAATCTAAAAATATATAAATACACTAGAATCCCACAGTAAACCGTTCTCAATACATGACGGTTGTAACATAATATATTGTCGTAGAGCTATCGAATAATTGTTACTTATAGATTTATAAGTACCAAATGTAAAATACAGTTTGAACAATACGCATCTACAATCTAATACTGCAGAACAAGGTTAATTTCTCTTTGAACTCATCAGATAACTTCGTAACCGTATGAAATGGTATTGAAATGTCTTGCAACTATGTGACAAACGAAACAGCGTCCCAGTATCATTCACTATGTGTGTATATGAAACACTAACTTGCCTCATAAACTATGTATCTGTAGGAGTCACACCCTCGGCTCGACCTTCCCTGCGTGTCATCTGTTCCCGTTCAATATAATATCCTGTTGCTTTCATATTTGTTCATCTTTCAAATAACTAGTTCTGTGGCTAAACGTCACAACACATCGCGTATTTTATTAATCCCAAAAACACACTTATAATTCTTTAATTTAGTTCGAAGTTAACTAACTTCGAACTAAAATCAAAACCCCACAAAAATAACAATACTGAAAATAAAAAAGCACTAAAACTTATCATTCTTTACTAGAGGTAGACCTAAAAATCAATCGTGAGGACGTTGAGATAACAGCCTGTATGTACGGCAGATAGAAACAAATCCCGAGCGTACGGCGCGTCGCGTTCCGCGCGCGCCTCAGAGAGCCACCAGACCACAACAGACGGGGCCCATTACGGCCGATGCCGATTCGGAGTCGCGGAGAACCTAACGGGTAACCGGGGCTCCGGCTCGACGTGCAGGACAAGGAACGGGGTGGTTTTTAGTCAGTAAGAGTCTGACACTCCCTCCCGCCTCACCCAGGCGTGAGCAGTCATTCGATGATTTTCCCCCCTTAAAAAAAAAAAGGTAGAAACAAATGAAACTCGTAGTATATCGACACACGATGTCACTAAGTACGGACTTAAAAAGGGTTCCCAATTCACTTTGTGAAACTATGCAAGCGACGTGCGCGCCGCGCGCTGCGGCCCGAACATTAGGAATTGGTTTAGTACTTCATGCAAATGAACACAATATAACCTTTACACTAATACAGCATTTTGTTGGTTTTGAACTACTGATATTTACATTTAGTTTAATAGCACATTGATTCAAGTACATTTACATGACGTATCAGAGTATTACACACTGAAGCAAAGATCCCGTTCCGTTGTAGTTCACACAGAAACTCTGAGTGAACTACAGTTCATTATATGTCGGGTAATAAGCGAATGAACGAGGGCGTGCAATGTCTACTAATTAGTGCTTAGTTGAAGTTCGGTAATGGGCCGCAAGTTTACTGGTCTCAAGTCATTCGTATGCTAATATGTAGGTACTTAATGTGTGGGCGTGGGCGGCCAAGGCTGGTGCCAACTCACTGTCTACATCATGAATGTATATCGCACACATTACTTATAACTCTATATGAATCAACCATATCTTTTGTATGACAAATGCTTCTAATGGAGGCAATCACAGTACAAAATCCAAAAAGCAACAATACTCTAGAATACAATTTACGAATTACTAATAACGTAAATTCAATAAGTTATCGCACTATCGAAATCAAAAAGTTTCATTGTTTATTTTATCTGTAAAATAAAACCACCAAAGCCTAGTCAGTGGGGCTCCACGCGGCAGTGAAAGTGACTACAGTTCACAGACTGACACACATCGCATGGTTTTAAATGGAGCTCGTGTAAAACGCTACGTTTTCAATAGTTCACATCCAATGGAAGGAATAAGCCGATCCGATCCGCTCCGTCACTGACGTGACTTCAATTGTACGGTCTGATCTCTGACACACCTTTGACTTTCTGCAAAATTGTTGGGTGAATACAGCCACCTAGATGAAACAAACGAAATGTTTGGCAAGAAGAATTTGTGTCTGTGTGTTGTTGACGTGCACTGAGTTGCACACACAATGCGTGTGTTAACAAATATAATTTCCATCATACGTTATGTAGAATTCAATGTTATTGCAAGTTTCAAAGACATTTTACGTTTTGTTGTGTCTCAAATACACTCGATTTACACAAACTGATATTATTTCACCAACACAAGTCTTCCCATACGTCATCTAGTAAGGAGGAGCAGATAGGAGTCTCCTTAATCCCTCGTATTAATCATAGCGGCGGCAACAAGCGCTGAGGACGTCTCGAGATGCGCCACTAGGGGCGGGAAATATGAAGCAGATATTACGCTTACATTTTGCATCGAGACTTTAACTACGCGGGAGCCCGGCGACGGAAGCTGCTAAAGAGAATTCCACTAATTTTGTACTTTACTTACATTAACATTAATATAACGCATGCTGAGAATATAACGCATGCTGAGAATAGTGGCGGATTATAAATCACGAACAAGCGAGCGGCTTGAAGTCATTGTGGGGATTGCATGGCACAATAATAGTAAAATATTTGTTGGTCGCACAGCGGGGCTGTTCGTTCGACACGCGTAAGAGGGGGGGGGGCGCTCTATTCAACTTAAATGGCGTTTTAGAGAATCTTTGCAGCTGCGGAAATAGAGGTCGCTAGGGTCGCAGATTGTGACTCCCAATACACGAGCCACACTCATACAAACTGGCTCGGCTCAGAACCGTTTAGCTGGCGACATCTGAATCTTTTCAAGAGCTTCATACTAGCTGCGAGCTGATGTTATCGAATACTGTTATATTTTGTATACAACATTCACTGCCACACGAAGTTACTTAAGGATTGTTCAGGTATTTGGCAAATGTGGACCTATTTATTTCAATTATAAAAATATTGTAGTTAATGACATAAATAAAATAATGTTAAAGAAACACAAGTAGTCCAGATGTGTTGAGGTCCGAACCACGGACCGTACTTGATAATTTAATTAAAAACACGGTGCACACTATTACAAGCACAATGCCTCTCAGCTGGACATAAATTGCTCGCTAACGAGTCGACTGAGTACAATGTAGTAATGGCAGTTGATCCCTCTTTTTATATTACGTCTCGAAGCAAATGAATGTGTTGTGTGGGGGCGGGCAGTACTGCGCTGTGTCAGCACTATTGTCATTAAACAAACGACGTTATTTCACTGACACGCCCCACATCATATAGGACTCACATGTGATTATTCTATTTCGTATTTATTCATTTTATTTATTTATTTATTTAATTGGCATTGATCGAATGAGGTGAGTACGTCGAGCGTGTGTTAAAATTAGAAATAGGTATTAAGTATAATAAAAGAAAAACACTTACTTTTAAATATGGGATCGGTATATTTTCATTATTAATTGATTTAGGTAATATTAATTTGCAATAATAAACAAAACAAAAAAGGTAGTAAATAACTTTAATATTATAAAACTCCATTTCGATCAATAATTTCTATCATAATTTATTTCATGACAATAGTAATTAAATAATTAGTTAATAAACATTAATAAACAAGTGAATAAAATACAACATTATAAACAATTACTTATCTTAAAAACCTTGTAACACCGTTGGATCAAATTTAGTCCTCGTTGGCGTCTGACAGCAAACTGGCTACCTCCGGCCATGTAACGCCTTATATAACATTATCCCCTCTTTTCCCTACTACCCAACAATTACAAAGAATAACTTTTTAATTACAATTATGATTTAAAAATAGTAATTGACTTAGAATATTCTCCTACCATGATTTAAAAGTAATAAACACCATTACTTTATAGAACAAAAATAATCAACCATTTTCGACTTTGATTAAAATGACATTATCGTGTTTACCAATAAAATTAAACCAATGTACAGAAGTATTTATTCTAACATTATTAAAAAAATAATTAATACAATTAAATGACTTTCATTAAAATGGTACTATCGCTCTAATACTATAACTAATATGAATAAACATAATATGTATTCTAACACGTGCTTGTGTGCGTTCATCAAACAAATACACCGCACGTTAAATGAAATATATTTATGGCGAATGATCACAAGTCCGGTCACAAAAAAATATTTTATTTTCACAAAAGGTCAATATTTACTTACCCGCTCTACTAAACACGTTTCTTTACTGGAAAATTCTCATCGTTAAAGTGCACATCTCGCTACACCCTTCGGGAAATTAACATTATGTTGTTTCGAAGAAATTGTTCGTTAACATCATCCGGCAGTACAGGAACACGGCTTAATTTGTTTTTAATGTCTTTCAAAAATAAACAAAACAATTTTCGTAATGAGTTCTGTTTTATTTATCTTCAAACCTCGTTACCATACTGTTTGCAGTTTTTTTGATATTGTCGAGACTAAGATATAGTTCATTAGAATCTTCTAGGAAACATGAAAATCGAACTAGTACATAGATTCCAATAAGTTCCAATATAATAGTAATTCATAAAGGAGGATCGCTTTTGTTGTTTGAAGCAAGTTGATTGAACTGACCGGTGTTATTATTAGCTCCGCTCTACACGACTGCTCACAGTGCTACGTTGGCGTGGGTGTGAGCATATACTGATCTCAGTGGAGCGAAGCACTACGAGTGTAACCTCGTCCGTTACTCGCTAACTGATAACTGGATGAGATGAGAGGTATTCAATGTCCCATTTCCCGCGCTTTCCCTCGGGGGCTATACTTCAACGGTATAGAGATATCAACTGACAAGTAACTGCATAGCCCACTCAACACGTACACCTACTCCCCATCACACGCGAATATCAACCTTACAGCACTGCAACAAGGGCCACAAATGGCGCACGTTAGCAAGATCCTGGTGCAAGCATCCAGTGGGACCACAGTCGACACCCGATAAATTGATATAAGAATTGAATTTAAAAATATTGTGGAAGTGCAGAGTGTTTTACAAGATATTTTATTGCGCCATTTCTTTATGGTGAAGTGAGCTGCGATGAATAATTCGCTGCTCGTACTATCTGACTTACATTGGATTTGCTTTCAGTTTTTCACTTCTTAGCGTTTTGTAGTGCATTGAAGTAAAAACTTGGTGACATTATTTTCTCGATTCCCTTTTCTTTTTTATGCCTGTTTATTTGTGTAGACTATTTGAGAAATCTACTTAAGCCACAAGCCTCCCAGTGACCCACTGACCCCAGCCTCGTCTGAGTGCATCGTTAGGCACTGCCATAACTTTCGGAGCTGCCCGTGTGCTACACGTCGTGAGCGGTCAGCCTGTCAAACTTTCCTTCTAACTCAATTATTCGTTTGTATAATGATTCTAATTCATTTATACCGAACCGTGCAGTCTGCCGTCGGGGACAGTCAAAACTACCAGTTGACTGAATTGTTTCAGTAGACAAAAGTTCTTACGTAATAGGTCCATTATAATATCTAAACCATAATAAGAACAAACTCAAACTCAAACTCAAAAGCATTTATTTCAATTAAACCATAATTTGGTACTTTTGAAACGTCAACAAATATGAGATATATAATAGTCTGTCAGTCTGTCCGTCAGTGAAGCTAGGCGCTCGTTCCAAAATGTCGATTCGAGTGGAGAAGAACGAGCAAGAAACTCCATTCGTTACTCTTTTAAAAAAAGTCTGTTTTACATTGCTCTGATACATATTCCAATATTGTACACACATGTGAGAATAATGTAAAGACATACCAGACGCAACATACAAATAACAGAACATACTAAAATATAAAAAAAAAACAAAACCAAGAGAAAACAAATATCTTCAGTCTGACATGGTCCTCACATATGTATACTGACAATCCATATAAAATAGTGCTTCTATACAAGAAAAAAATAAAAAATATACTCTTGTTTAAATAAAGAAAGAAATGCTCGATGCCACAAGAAAAATAGATTGCCTTCATCGGAATCAAAGTGTTAAATTACCTATTATCGTAATCTGAACTAGGTACTGACTACATTTGAGTATTGTCCAGTGGAGCCGAACCAACACGCTGCCAAGCATTCCTATCCTCAAGATAATCAATCACCCTGTAGTAAGCTTGTTTACATAATTCGCGCTTAATATATGTTTTCAATTTACTTTCCTTTATAATCATCTGTTTATAAAAAAAATCAAAACAGATTCAACGGTTTACATGTGGAAATTTAAAAAGCACTTCAAATAAATTACAAGCGATTTCAGGCAGTTAGCGTTGGTACACGCACGTAGTTAAAGAGACAGGGCGGGCGGCGGCGGCCCACATCACACGGCGCGGTGCGGCGCGGCGCTGCTACCTCGCGTGTATTGACAGAGCACGTCAAACATCACGCGACTACCGTTTGTTGCCGACTCTGTTTGTACTGCCTGTTTACTTCGTGTAATTATATACGCAAATAAATTATTTATTCGCAACTGTATCAATTAACGATTCGATAAACTTCAGAAATGTGAAAGCAAAGTAATTATTTATTTGTAAACGTTACGTCACTCGATGTTGGCGGCGGTGCGATGCTGTGCTTGTGTCGTGTCGCTTGTGTTTATACTTAATATGTCTGGGTTGTGTCACTGCGGAGCTGAGGTTCCACGTCATGCTGACATCATGTATATACATTTTATGTGAGGTTCAAACATCTCGCCGCCCTCCGGCAACGAACTACATGAACTGTATACATATCTATTCATGAAGTTATTTATGCCAACTCACTAGTAAAATAGTAGATATATTGTATTAATAAACGATTTATAAAGTGTGTGGAGCGTCAGCAGTCAGCAGTCAGCAGTCAGCAGTCAGCAGTCAGCACGTCATCATCACGTGATAACTGCGGTCGACGTGCGATACGTCCGCTGAATAAAATATCTGCTTTACGAAGACATTAACCAGAAACACTAACATTCAACTATTTCAACCCATTTATATGTTGCAAATATTTACATTACATTTAGTACAGAGACATTGCCCCGCTCCGCACGCTCGTACCAAACAAGAGGAAAGTACTTTACATTTAAGCTGCGTGCTGGCGGGGGCCCCATTAATACAATCGCTAATAAATTACAAAAAGACAACACGTTCCCGGAAACTGGTGATTTATGACGAAACCAATAAAACATCGGTACGACGGGTGACCTCGAGTACCTTCGTCCTCAGGGAGCAGACACGTGCACACTACCGCACAGAGTTCACCCGGTGTATAGTTGTATCTCTCCAAAGATAAAGCCCAACTATTGAAGGACAAGAAGTACTAGTCATGGTTAAATTGTTAATATGTTTTAGACTCCTCGCTTTATACGAACAAATCCATTGGTCGTTACAAACCTCTCTCAATCTATAAAATACGTTCAGAGTAACAGACCGTATGTTGTCGTAATACTTAGCGTTAACATCGGACGATAGTGCGATCCAATATCTAACAAACCCCAATTGTAGTTTTTATGGAACATTTTCGGGAAAATATCGACACACTTGGATTTTATAACATCGTCGGGCCGCGGCGTGTACGAGTAATAAGTTACTGGCGCAATAATACTGCCATTTATGTTATGACTCCGCGGCCGGCTCCGCCTGTAACATCATCCCCTGCGTCCGACGTATCGGTGACCGCTGACATCAGCAGATCGAGGACGTGACGCGTTAGTGCCGGGCGCCGGCTCACTGTGACACGCCTTCACCGTGTCATGGGCTCGCACCGTACGGCGTGCCAACTGTTAACCTGCCAATGACCACACAGCATTCTTTACCCTACGCCTAAACACCAAGGTCGGTTTTCCCGTAACAGTGATAATCTTCCGTGCACGTCACCAGAGTTTTTGATATTACAGCGACAATCGTTACGTGTATTGGGAAATAAAAGTTGTTGTTCGTTCATAAACGTCTGTTTCGTGTCTAATGTAGTACAGTTTATTGCGAGACAAACTTACCTCACTGTACAAGTACACATCCAGGAACTACTGACTGATGCTACTACTACGGAAAATGTAATAGCTACGCCAACAAATCTATACGTACTGTTCTACTATTAGACCTCTATTGTAGCTGTCATCATTCTATTGCAGATCAAATATTTTTGTTCATTAAAACATTTGACAATTGTGCTTGTTATTCAAGACGAATGATGTGTAAGTATATCACAGGCATGGCTACAGTTTGCCTCTGGTACCTCTTTAATTTTTCACAAGCCATAAACAAAGGAACAAAACATAGCGCACTTCAAAGATGTCCCCGGATGATCTCGGGTTGTCCCCGGTTGCCCCCCGGTTGTCCCCCGGCAGACTGCTTGTCCTCCGTTTGTCCGACTTTGGTCTTTGAGTGCTTCGCTTCCTTTACAGTGGGGTACTTTTATATTTCAACAAAACATTCTACTTCAGATTTGGACATCAAGAGCTAAAATTGCTAGCAATTGAATAACACTTCTGCGAATTTCGAAGTAGGTCCTGTTGAGAGAATAAATGAAAGAAGCCCAAGAAGGATTGCGAAACGAATTGCGAAACTAAATACGAGTGGTTACACCGTCCCATTAAATATTATACAGCGCTCTACGGCGGATAGTTCGAAACACTGTTGAAATTACTGGTATTCTATACAAGTAAATACTATTATGGTTCGATCCCACACATTATCGTTACTCCTTCGTCAAGACTAAATGTCAATAGCTAACTGAGTAAAGCTAGCAATTCATATAAAGTGAGAGCGCGAGGCGGCTCACTGCTAAATGCCATACTTTTATTCTCGCGAAGCAAATCCACCGAATGAGGTGGAATTATTATATTTACCTGTCGAGTAAGCAAAGGTCGGACTTATTTTGTAATAATTTGATAAACTACGACGCGTAAAGGGGTAACGAAAGTGAGGCGCGGTTCAGGTTCACCTTCACAAATTGTGCGCTCAACAACAAAGATAAAACCTTTACAAAATGGTTGGTTATTGTCCGAGGAAAAATCTAGAATTTTAATATTTAGTGAACACAAAGGCGTTGTCTGAGCGTCGCATCACATTTACGTATGGGAAATTGAATGAGCGGTAACGCGGCGACCCCGTGCCGGCGTCGTCACGGTCACGCGCCGGCCGCGGCCCGGTCGCCGCCCGGTCGCGTGCCCGCAACCCGTGGCGCCGTGTAATAAGGCATTAACGGGCCACTTGTGACTTGTTACCGTGATTTTTATCATTTTAGTGTTAGTCATGTTGTAGCTGTAAGTACCAGTATTTTTATACCATTAAATAGATGGTTTATTTACTATTGAAAGGTATCAGTTCTCGAGGCGATATTAGGTAGGAATGTTTCTGAATAAAATATGGTTGTTTAAAACTTTAAATTCCATGAACTGAAACACAAACTTCAGGTACACTTAAGATTAGGCGAACGCACCAAAATATTTACTGTACATACACGATTTTAATTCGAAAGCCGATTAATCTTCACGGTTACTGAAACTACAGTACGTTTCTGTGCATACATACCTCCATGAGAACTAAAGTATTAGACTGTTGTATTCAAAATGGTTCACAACTATTGATACAGTATCATTTTTTGGTTTGTCGTGGACACGTACACACATCAATCGTGTACACTTATTAAGTCAATTATAGTATTGACGGGTGCGGATAGACGCAAGTATTCATTTATAAAGACAATTCAAAAACCGTCAGACAGCCAAATCAAAAAGTGTACGTAGTACGTATACGAAGCACTGACTTCAAAGTCCAGGGTCCACAGAGTATGTCTCCACAATGATTTAGATGTAAGCTCAATAACTCAGGGTGCGCCCGTCGCGCCGCGTCCTATCGTATCGCAATTTTTCATTCGTAAAAATTGCAAACGTGGTTTATACTATTTTTTGCTTTTTTCCAGTTCACTGAGATTCGGATACAACAGTCAGTCACTGAAATTTTATTATTCCTGTGTTGCTATCGCGCGTGGAACTGATATGCCTGGCTTGTTCTGAACCGTACATATTATACGCGCACGCTCTCTTTATCGAATGCTTTTATTCTTTAATCATTTTAATTTGGATTTTACGGATCACAAAACATTCGGTATTTATGTACATTAATACAACCAAGATCTCTAAACTCTCTTACTTGACTTCAAGAAGTATCGGAGTAATAATTAGAATGCTTAACATTTGTTATGATTGTGTAACAACACCACCTGCACTACTGCACTAGTGCCCGGCAGCCAGCAGATGTGTCGCAGACTATCTCAGTTTATAATAAAGTGCTACTTCCGAATGTGTCGGTGCGACGCTCCACTATCGCATGTCGCAGGTATAACCGCGCACTTCCCGCCAAACCGACGCACAACACAACGTTACGTTTTTATAGAGCACTTGTTTTTATTCGCAACCCTTTTTATTCCCGTTCTATATGCATAGGAATCCAGAGCTCACGTTTATAATACTGGAAAACTAAAGTGTGGAAACAGAAGCTAGCTGCTAGCGTACTAGCTGCTTCTATTTGATGCTGTAATTGTGCGGAAGTAGGTAGGAGTAGTCGCCCTAACCTACTTCGTGGCATTAGCACTTAAGAAATCCTGATTATGTGGCCTTTGTTTAAAATACACCTTTCCTTGCTGCCAAGTAACTTAGCTTACGGTGCAGGTCAGTAAAAAGTCATTTACTCTACAGAGGGTTCTAGTAATTGGTGTAGGTACCTACAACATTTCCTATAATGTCAAGCGCTAGCTGGATAGGTACTTAACTACCACTAACCACAATACAAGCGACACGGGTACAGATGATATCTCACATGTGCAGCGTGCACTCTGTGCCCGACCACACCCTGAGTGGATCGAATCCGTTCACTTGTTTTTACGACGCGATGGAATCCCTTTATGTGAGCGGGAACATATCCTCTTTGCAGGAGAACTCTCACAAACGAACAATTGATGACTTTGAGAGGTGTCCCATGGGCCCACAAAGTGACGGTTACGTTCGCCCATTATTTTCAGTCCCGTAGGCACACACTTTCCCACATTCGAATTTGCAAATTTTTTCTTCCCATTCATCGGAATCTATCGAATAAAAGTCATTTATGTGTAGTGTCCGACCAAAAGTCTATTTTTGTCCAAAGCCGAAGCCTACTAATCGGCAATCGACACAACCTTCAGCAGAAGCCGAAGCCGAAGGTTTATAATCACTCAGTAATTAATTTTGTTCAATATTGTCTACAAGCTACAATATTGACTGTCTCATATAAAAGTTGATTTAGAGCTGGTAATAGAAGTAAAAAATACCTAATAATATTTATTATTAAGTAATTTATAAATTACAATTTTATTAGACCAATCAATCAGTCATTGTTTTACTAGTCTTTCACAACAGTTCATTGAATCTCGACGGCTGCTCGGACCTGAGGTTTTTTTATCCGACGCCAAAGTCGAAGCTTCGGTCGGGCACTATTTATATGTCAAAGTCCATCGTTTGTGCAATATCTTAAGCAAGTTATACCGATTTAGTTCAGGAATGTCAGACATTGAGGCCTAGTCATTCCGCTGAAGTAATTATTTCGGACAGATATTGATCTCGCTATTGGACTCACCTACAATTTAGTTCGGACTGTCATGTTGCTAATTTAGAGAACAATTCAGTCGAAGACACAATAATTAATTAATCAATGACCTCAATGAACAGGAGTTTGTTACGTTACACAAAATTTCCTTGAATTATTTCAGTGGGTTAGTATTTTAAAGCTCGACTCGAGTATCTACAATTATTAATACCGTTTGAAACAATACAAAAAATATAATTCCAGTCGATGATCGTGTACGTGTCGGCCCCGCGCACGTTGCTCTCGTGCTGAATAATGTAAACTTTCAATTCTTAACGATGATTTCTTCCCGCACGCGTGACGTACATACATACATACGTACATACATACAATACACATTGTCGTCAAGTATTTAGCACCACGAGAAAGTTTACACAATTGCAAGTAAGGTGCGAGCCTCACACTTGTAGTAGGTACCATTTATTCTTACATGGCAATAAGAAGTCTTAAGATCAACATTTAGGTCGTTAAGCTTAACATTTGAGAACTCGTTATGTATGTAATCATTTACAGTCCATGTTTTATTTTTGTCAGATAATGTTATTTATTTACAGTATTCCATAAAAAAAGCAAATTCGATCGTACCACCCTTGCTGATCCAAAGTATTTTTATTCCAGCTATAATTGGTCTATTTTTCACGAAAGGTCAGCCAAACCAACGCATTCACTGAGAGAGAGAGGCGGTACTACGGGACGTTGTTATTGTGCTCCACGGAGGCGTGTTGTCACCGTTATAAAGCCGACTAATGTGAAAGATCTTTTAACCTTAATAGCTATTGTACCTCCCATTAAAGACAAATATTAACTTTATTTTCTCGTTTCTTCCGCAAATTGGTGACATCGAGTATCTCAGCGGCTGTTACTGTTACCATTTGTAGATCAGCAAACAAACAATATACGGTAATGTCCGCCGCGCCTACGACGTAAACACACCCGGACACTATTGATTATCCAAACACCCAATTATTACATCCATTGTCTGCGCAATTAGGACGTGGAAATTGTACAGTGGTCGGCAACGAGCAATGGACGTGAAACTGTTAGACCATTGTTGTTTGTAAACAAGCTCGTGGATTGGTTTAGTAGTTTTGGTACAAAACAACATTAAGGGGATATGAAATACAAATAAGTTTAGTTTATAACCTGCGGCGAACATTTTATCCGTTGCTACTGGTTGCTACCGGGTGCTACTGGTCGCTACTGGTCGCTACTGGTCGCTACTGGTCGCTACTAATGAGCGCGCACAAAGGTTCGCATTCAATTTGTGTAGTAAACATGTTCCCGGTGATCGAAACTGAATCGATTTATTTGCTTAATGTGTTGGAATGTGGGATGTTGTGGATGCTGAGTGTCGAGGTCTTATTCTCGCTGAATACATTCGTAGTTTAGTCTCTTTAGTTACCTAGACGGTACACACTATAGTATTAACAGAATACATAGACAAGTTGATACATACAAGAGCGATATAACAATAGTGGGTGACCTTTTTAGCATAGCATGTTGTCAGCGTCTCTCTTCTAATTCTTCTGTTTTACTTTTTTAACTTAATATTTTTCTTACTTCCACTGTCACATCTTTATTGTCTTATATTATATTTATGCTGCATCGTGCCTGGTGCTGAATAAATGATTTTTCTTTCTTGTAATATGACTTGTTGTTGGCATAGACTGAGTGAAACATTTTTATGTCGTATTTGTCTTAGAAAATAGCAGGCCAGTATCTTGATGCTCACTCCTGTAAAGTGTAAATAGTATATTACCTATATCTACTATACACAATACACATAAAGTGAGTTCAGTTTTTAATTAATTTCAAAACATGTCATTGGTCTTCATGTTCTATAATTAACATCATAAGTTGGCGCGTTGATTAAACTGTCACCTATCAAGCGACAAAATGTTCACTAGATTGAGTTATATTCCAAACGATGTTGATTGGATTGTCGTAATTATAAGTGTCGCTTTATGACGGCTAATTTCAAATATTATGATGGAGCTCTTTGAACTGACAACCAAAAACATGTATAGTTTTATTTTATATTTAAGAAACTGTGTACGTGACAAATATTAATATTAATTCTAGTTTATATTTTAGTTCAGCAAAGTTTAAATTATTAGTAGGTAGTGAATAATTGGCTACTGATAGACGCTCAATTTACCTTAAATCACTATAACATGCTTTCAAAGAGCCTCCCTACGTCCCACACTGTATCGCTAACAATCCAGTGGTGCCGCTGTAACGTGCGACACTTGCACGAACACTGCGAGCGTGGAGCGCGCACACCGCACACACCGCACACACTCGTCCTCTGTGTGCTCACACAATAGCTCCCAGACCACGGACGATCGCTATCACTCCGCCATATATCAAACAGGTAACCCACGGTAACATACTCTAAAGATAATTTGAAAACGAACAATTGGGTTCAATTTATAGAGTGCGTGCTCCGGTGGGAGGCTTTATTGGCGAAATTCCTTCGAAATAACAGCAGCAGTCGGTAGTCGCGTGTCGGCGAACACGCTGCACGCTACGTACTGTGCCTGCATTTTAATATCATGGTGCAGTTTACTTGCAAATTCTTAGAAAACTTTCATACTAACTAGCAAATGTCTTAATAGAAAAAAACTGTTCATCACGCTATTGGAGAACTTACAGACAAACTAGTACCTACTGCCGCCCAAACTGAGTACATATTCGCTGCAGCAGCAGAACTAATCGTGGTTGCAACTTTTACCCGGTTGGGTAACTAACGGCATGGTTGAGGCCATAGAAGGACAATGTGTCTCGTACGGGCGCCGGCCACAGGTAAGTAGTACTACAGAGCAGGAAAACGAATGCAACATGGACACAACTATATACAATGGTTTCGTAAATTATTTGGTTTACTGCATACGTGTGTTTGATGTCTAATTTAGTGTATTTAATATATTTTGGGTATTTAGTAGTGAATCACTCATATAACACGAATAGTATATTATAATCATAATATATGACTAATAATGAATTTAATCACTTAAAAACGGCCACGTTATATGTCCGACAGTATCAAAACAGTACATACAAGTATTAAAATAAAATGTAAAATAATCGACCGCGAGCTTCGAAACACAAACTTGTGAAAAGGTTAATTACTTCGTCGAAGCTCCAACTACACTCGAAATGTAAATTAATGGCTGACTTGTAACTGAATGTAACTCTACGTCGAGGGCACTCGCTACTCGATGGACTAGAGCACGACTATCAAAATTTGGTTGAACTCCCGGATCGGTCAAAGTAACTTTACAGTTATCAAAAATGCTCAATAATAGTGTGGATCTACGTCCGGTGTATATAGGTACAAATATTGTGTGTGATATTATGTGACACAAAAAAAAACTCACTAAGACAAAGCTATCACAAAAAGTACGCTCAGTAGGTTACACTAGTGGACAACTGGCATGTCAATTCCACTGACTGACATGTCACAACAAACGTGTCTGGTGTCATAATCATACAGTATCTCTCTATGAAGCAACGAACGATCTCATCAATGTCGACCGAATATTAATACATTGCATGCAATACACAGTGGATAGCCAACTGCCTGAATAATACATCTCTCTGAAGCACACAGCACTACGCACTGGTACACACGTACCGGTTGTATGTGCACTATACTGAACATTGCAATATTCGACCAATCTCGATTTAAATGTTGCCCTATATGACAGGTTACAATGTATTTATTTGTTTATTAATGTGTAGTAAGTCAGCAACAAGATCAGTATACTTCATTAACACGGAAACACTGTTTCCTTATTTCATCTCAAAACTGACTAAACTCTGTTACTAAGAATGTTTAATTTAAAATAATCCTTGATCCAGTGATCAATACCACAACATCAAATCGAATTATGCTTGTGAATGTCGGATCAGATTGAGATGGAAACAATGTCTTGTTACTGGTCTTAACCATTTTATATTACTTATCTCCCATCCAACTCATACCTAAGACTCATCCATTAAATCACTCCCACGCGTCGAAAAGCCACCTGCTCAACACAAACGAATCAATGAATCTCTATAATTTGCTTTGCTTACAGATATAGCCAGTTCGCTAAAGTCTCTAGTGACGCGTACATTACATTACCGACTGACTTCGTGTGGCGCCCACATGGGACTCCACATGATCATCATGCTTCATTGATGTGTAACAACATTGTTTCCATCTCAATCTGATCCGACATTCACAAGCATAATTCGATTTGATGTTGTGGTATTGATCACTGGATCAAGGATTATTTTAAATTAAACATTCTTAGTAACAGAGTTTAGTCAGTCATTAGATCCATTGTTCAGCAGTCAGGTCCTATTCTAAGTAATATGGACACCACACTTATAAGTGAAACCTGTATAAATAACTTAAAAGTAGTAGTAGTATCAGTTTAGTACAGCGCACACAGAGGGCACCGCAGCGCATCAAGTCGCGACAGCCCGGCACGCGGCGGTGTCACGCGGCGGTGTCACGCGGCGGTGTCACTGGACGGCGCCGGCCGCGGACCTGACGGCGACGTGTATTTACTCCACACATTAAGCTGGAATTAGCTCACACGAGCCACTTTACGAGCACACGCCAACTACACTCCAGCTTCACTGGTTAATAGCTGCAAACTAAGGACTTAAATTACGGAAAACGAGGTCAAACTTGTTTTGTTGCTAAAAGATTAATACGATAACGATACTGCCCGGTACCTACACAAGTATAGCGTACAGTTTAATGGAGAAGGCAATCACACTTTTCGTGAGCAGTAAAATTGTTTTCCGGTGACCGCCATAAATGAAATTGGTACAGGTAACCGAAATATATGAACACTAGCTCATTTGGTAGGCAAGTATACGTATTGAACCTTGTTATTGATTATGTTTGCAGTAGAAGTAGCTCGCTATTATCGCGTCAAGTACAGGAGCTTCGTCTAGAACAAAAGAAAACGTGTGACATTTGTCCCCTTTGTGCGCGCTCCAGACATCCGCGCGCTGACACTGATGAGACAACAAAGCGTTGTTTAACGTCATACACAAACATTGAACGTGCTCCGTGAAGGGCGGCAGGAAGGCAGTACTACGTGTATACGAGGAACTTGGCTCTCATAGAGGCCTCCACCCCGCCTGGTCTGCCACGAGATGCAGGAGTAGGTCTAGATCAACCTGAATATTAAAACTCCAAACACTGTACTAAACGTCCATTTTAGTGAATGGAGTAAAAGAACAAGAGAGCTGCCACCGAATCATGGTAGATGAGGCTCTCATGAATCACTTTGGGGCCATTATGATGGCTGCACGAATAACTCAGGCCAAAGAAGTCCTACTTATTGGTGACGTGAATCAACTTCCCTTCATTGACCGCGACAACCTCTTCCCCCTCGTATACACCCACCCTGCACACATCGTGGCCGTGACCCGGGAACTTCTCTGCACTCACAGAAACCCAATGGATGTGGCATATGCTCTTGGTATTGTGTATTGTGGCATATACTCGTCTAAGTCAAGAGTGAGATCCCTTGAGTTAAAAAGTTTTTCAAGGGCGCGGATCCCGAAGTCTCCCCCGAACACGTTATACCTGGTACACACCCAGGTAGAAAAGGAATCCCTCAAAAACCAGGGATACGGATCGGGTATGGGGTCACGAGTACTCACAATACACGAGGCCGTATGTCGTATGCGGCAGTGGTGATTGTGAACACAACGGACAGGAAACAGCGGATACACGACAGTGTACCTCACGCCGTGGTAGCTATATCGCGTCACACTGACAGTTATGTCTACTACACGAACATAAATGATGACGCAATCAGCAAAATGATCAGACGGGCGCTGGGTGAGGGTGAGCAGGGAATCCTGGACTATAACCTAAAAATGGCAATAAAAAATAGAGAAGCGCTGGTCGTGAGCGCTCTTCTTGGTGGGGACGGTTCGTAAACCCGCACAACTGCTGAAAAGGTCCAGATAAAGAAAAAAAAAATTCATGGATTAGAGTTGTTGTGTACATGTTTTGGTGTGTTCGCAAAAAAAATATTGTATTTATTAAAAATGTAATTAATGTAAAGTAATATAAGTTTATTAATAAGACTAATAAAAAACCACTAGCACTACTGCAATTAGCTTACTGCCGCGTGGGCGGGGACGTCATGCATTCGTAAATGTTCTACAGTCGGTGGCGCTGTGGGCTGGGTCGTTCCGTTCCCTACGAAATGGTTGATCGGACCGATTGCTGGCCTACACGTCATACCCGTGAACGGGTGCCTTCTGCTGGAACAGGTCGGCTCGCTCATCGTGCTGGTGGGCTGATTCAGTAGGGTTAGTCTAAGATAATAAGACTATAATAATTAGGTAACAATATAAAGTATTGTGTGTAGTATAGTGGTTGGCGTAGCATGTAAGATCTTTATAAAAAAAAATATATTTGACCATAGAAAGTATGTACTTGTAATATGACAAGGGCACGGACACGACCCCGTGGAGAAATTCAATTATTATTTATTAAAAAAAACACTGTACTGAAGGTACATTACAAGCTGTGAATATGAAGACAATCTCAATGACTCACTTTTACGTCTTCATTATTACAGATGTAATGTTGTAATGCTTCGCAAACTATGTAAGCATTCATTTTGAACTGAAAACTAATAACAGTTTCCACAGACAGTAATAGCATTTCCAAGGGCGATCGAGAGGAGTTAATGGCAATTATGAAGTCTCAGCTTTGATAAACGGCGCAATGTTTCAGCTTTTAGACCGCAGTGGCGTTAATTACTGGCGGAGGAGAAGATGGCACACACCTCCTCACCATCTCCCACACTATGAACCTCACTATACGTAATGCGTACACCGCGCATTGCTCGCACTATCGCGCCCCACGACTGGGTTGTTTAATGTTTGAACGCCAATGTACCTCTACACCTGCTTATGTTAGATGTTTACTTATTAGATACTACATACGTGTGTATGTACCTAGTATCTATAAAACACAGGAGTAGATTCTACAAATTATAAGATGGAGTGAGACGAAGTAATATTAACAAATAGGATATAGGTCACGTAATACATGTAAAAAACTAAGATTCACTTTCATTGAGTTGATTGATTGTTGCACTTCATCTCACACGTCTGAGCAACTGTTTTTGCTCAAAGCTCAGTATAAGTGCGAGGTAATGAAATCTGAAGTGGAGCGCACACAGCCCGACAGACACACAACACCTGGCAACGTTAATGAAACGGAAATCATGTTCCATTCAGACATTATGTGCACATTTTACTGAACCACATAAACGTCCCACATTATGTGCCGCGCACTCAAATCACAGACTTATTAGCTTTTGTGAGTTTAAAACTCATCACAACTCACTTTCTCGGGACAATGAAAAGTTTTGTCAACTAATCTAGTCCAACTGAGGTAGTGTGCGTTCATTTTCCTCCTATTTTGGGAGTGTTGCGACATGAAGTCATTCCACCTGTGTTGGTTATAAACTCCACATAAAGCCGGCGTAATACCATTGTAATGTGTACAAGTCGCAGCTCGTGTCTGGTAAATAATCAATTTCTCTGATGACACCCACCGCCTGACCGCCTCACTTATCACTTATTCACTTACAAAATGTGAACGGAAGAAAAATCCGCTCCATCTCTAATTCAGTCACGCAAACGTGCAGCATAATGTAGATTGATGAGGGAATATTTCCGAGCTGGTCTCCAAAGATTATTAGCACATTAATTAGTCGCAGGCTACCATTCGTCATGCGGTTCGTCCCAGATTTGAACCGCTGCGTTGACAAATGAACCGCCGGCCAGCCAGTCAGGATGGGACGCTATTTTAGATTGTGTTGCGTCATGTGGCGCGGATGTTGTTTTGTTTAGGTCCATGACGAGTCCGTAACATTTGCGAGTACAGGTGTCTCCGGGCCACGAGCCACGACTTCTAGCTGTCCACACTGCACAGTCACGTCCCGATGTATCTATTTTGGACGTTTATTAGTCACGTCAACAAAATTATAACAATTTTAATAACAAATTATATCAAGGCCGTTAAGCAATGTAAGCACTTTCGTTTGTCTTGTTTTCTTCTTATCTTATACATTACTGTTGAAAAAGAGATTGTTACCTGGAAACAAACAATGAGTGAATATATTTTAATAAATGTTGTAGTGTCGTAAGTGCAACTGTAAGATATCGCACACACATGCACACAGTGACACCGTCTGTGCTGAACGCCTGAACCCAAGCAGAATAGGTAACTCAGACATACCACTCTACTCAAACTCCGAGATAACACTGTTGTTTTAAAAAATGAATAGAGAAATATTTTATACAGTGATTTATTGCATTTGTTATATTTGCTATAAGTATGTCGTCATCACATCTTTCATTTAATGACTAATCTGCTGAACAAGTCTGGGACTGCCTCAATGTTAGATAGATATTGTAATTTTTGAGATAATCAACAATTTGAATCTGAAGTGATTTCATACAAACTGAACGTTTTGTACATTGTATACGGGTGACAAAATCGTTTACAGTCCAATTTTGTGAGTAATTACTTGTTCATTATGGGCTCAGTAGTGAGAGCAAGCGCTGATGTTTGCTGTGTTGCTTCTTAAGTTCTTAATGACCTAGACTGATTTTATGAGAATTATGAATTTGTATGTTTTTAGTTCAATAAATTAGCAGGGAGTATATTATGTATAGCTGTATATTGGATCAATTGTCTCGTCAGTTGTCAGTTCATCTAAGACGTGCTATCTACGTGACGTAATCTGACACGCCCCGCATCCAGATTGTGTCACTGGTGTCTCAACTGTGTCAGCAAACAGCAGGCTCCACATTATCAGGCCGTGCTCCACATTACCACTATTGCTATTACCCACCTGTTCACGTGATCCCGGCATCATGCACGGGACGTACTCTCCCCCCCTCTCTCCCCTCCCCCCGCCTCCTGCCTCGCCTTACTCGGGAGCTGCATATTAACGACGTGTCACCTCTCTAATGCCCCACTTAGACGGTGACGTAACTGCCTTATTGCATCCTTGAGGCTTGTGGTATTTAGGCACAAACACTTGCAAACAGATTAATTTACATTTGTAGTCTCACAGTGGAAGCAGGCAGGTCTCAGCTGTACCTCTATATACCACGCTACTGCGTGTAAACGAGCCGTCAGATATTTATTTAGCTTCCTGATATTTCTTTATTAATTGCTTACTAGCGCTTGTTATCGTGTTCCAAAACTCAATTTAAAAGCAATCGCATTCATTGCAAACTCAGTTCGACTATAAAGATATTGAACCGGTAGATAGCGCTCATATCAAAGTTTTTAATCAAGGATATTTATTTTCATGTTTGCCCCAAATTGAACTTAACTGAACTACTCGCTACTGCCAGACTAGGTATCTAGGTAATGGTTTTGATTCCTACATGCATGCATTTTGTCATTTTTTGCGAGCACTTGTACATCGCTAATATAGAGGTACATTGATGTGGTTCTAATTCCTGTGTGAAACCGAGCCTCATATTATACAACGATTTCAAATCCCACAGAACAATAAATAATAATTAGAAATCAATACAGTAACCGGCTCACATCGCCCACAGGCAGCATCACCACGTAAACGAGTGCGTATAATTGTGCGCATTGTGTGCCGCTATTGTTGCCCATAATGGGAAGGCATCGAGGTACACCTGCCTGACTGCTTCTTGATGTTGTATGTGTTAGGGAAACATTCCAAATTACTTAGATATCAATAATAACACGGCTCGTACAGGTGAACTGAAATTGTATCTTAGTCACTCTTGTTAGATCCATTGTTTCTGCCTATCCCATGACAGACCGGTGTGACGATGTATGCATCGGAAGCTGACTAATGTAGTGAAGAAAAATGCAAACAAAGCATTAAGTGAGGCGCTGCGTCACCCTCACCTGGATCGTGGACTAAATGTTGCCTCGGATGTGACGCATGCCAAGTAAATGTGACTCACGTACATGATGCACAGGTCAGCTTCGTTAACGCAGCCTTCTAGAGTTACAAAAGCGCACATAACGTAAACGAACCGGGCTCATGTTCTAAAACGTAATTTAATGAAACAATTGTAGCTCAACAGTGTTGCATCAGCTGCCGGTGATGGTCCATTGGTGGAACAAAAGAAGGTTTGCCATAATGAAAACAACATGTCACTAAGTCACATGGTATATTGTAGTCACGTTTATCACAATTCCATATTCATTGTCAATGTGCTAAATCGTTACTCCCGTACCGTACCTTGGCAACAACCTATACACATACACGCTAACACTACAGCATGACCCTTCACTTCTCGTCTATCTCCATATGACACCTTACATCCGGTTCGTGAACAGTAGAAGTGCAGCTAACCGATGATACCCGGAATTAATATTAATGCGTATTTAAGCGGTTCACTGGTAGTCCCCGATTGACCCGTGCCACGGAGCCACGGAGCCACTAATTCACGCCATTGGAATGGGAACCAGGCTGAAGTCTCTCATTAAAATAATTTATGTTCTTTTTTAATGAATGAAATGAGTAGGGTATAAGCAGACACTTAAAACTGCACAGAAAGAATAACCGACGTAATAAAATTTAATATTCAATAGTATCACGAGATGGTAAATGTTATGCTGATGTGTGCTACTGAATGCAGATCTCCTCAACAAACTTGACCGACTTCTGAATAACTGCATTCGATTCGTTTTCAACCTGCGTAAATATGATCATGTTTCTGCACATCGGATGCAACTAAAGTGGCTGCCCATACGCCAGCGCAGGGAGCAAAGGGCGCTAACCAAACCACCCTATTCTCCTTTCTTTGTTCACCTTCTTTGCCCAGTTATCTTTCCCCTTATTTTCAATATCTATGCGCAAACCACAGCAAAAACCTTCGTTCTTCTCATAACCGTCTTCTTCAATGTCCCACTCATCGCACTGACTTCTTTCATTCTTCCTTTTTCGTACAGGCAATTTTGCTGTGGAATGCGCTCCCCCTGGATGTCAGGATGGTGTCGAGTCGTCTATCATTTAACTCGTCGAGTACCGGTTTTGTAGACACAATTATAGAACAATAGGTTGCGGTCACCGGTGACCGCTTGGTGTAGGACAGTTTAAGCAGAAAGTGCGTGAACTTCTCTTGGAGAGGGTGGCTGAATCATCACGCTAATTACTCACAGTTAATGTAAGTATGTATGTATGTATGTATGTATGTATGTATGTATGTATGTATGTATGTATGTATGTATATATGTATATGTGTATGAATGCATGCATGTGTATTGTGTTATACTCGTGTGTAGTATATATATTATAATTATGTTTATTTATGTTTATCTCTGAAATATGTAAGTGTATCTATTTTATTTGCCCTATTAAATAGTTGCCTGCTTCTTGCTCACACCAGCAACTCTTCTCTGCATCACCCAAACGTCAGACTGGGAGAAAATGCCTGCGGCATTAAGTCCACCTTTTTGTACATTTTGTGCATGAAGCTTTAAATAAATAAATAAATAAATGTAGTAAATAAAGTAGGCAGCCAAAGAAGAACAGAATCGATTTGCAAGATTCAACTCCAAAACACCTGGAACTATTCTATCGTCTTATAGTTTGCTCCAAGTTAGCAGAATCTAACTACTTAGGTACAGCTTCACAGTGAGTTACTATCCCAAACCCGACGAGTACGACCACTAATTAAATCACCAAGTTGTGAATAAGACGCGGACTAGAAGTGGTCACAACAAGTCTCCACCAGATACTTGCTGTAAGTAGTGAGCACTGCCAGCACTGTCACACACGTACTCGTAAGACACACAGGACAAGTTATAGGAAACTGAAGTGAATTGCATAGGCACAGTGTATATAATACATGGTATAAAATAATTAATAACTTATAGAAATCGGTAATGTTTGATTACTTAATATTTATAAAAAGTTGACCGCGAACCTTCGGGAATGAAGTGAGACCGCCAGGAGAAGAATATAAAAAACGTCTAACGTTTTCTGTAATATCCCTTTCATTTATTAATCAAACTCTACTCGAATTTGGAGTTGCTCGATCATTTCATTAAAAGGTCTATCGTACGATGCGGCCCCAACATGCTCGCTACTCACTACTCAAACTCTAAGAACTCTGTTTCCGTGCAGTAATCTCGACTTGGTTGATTGATATCAGTTCCTAACTGACCGTCGCGGCCCGCCGCCGCCCGCCGCCGCCCCGACTAATCGTTATTGATCTCTTGTAAAACTTTCAAATCTGTAATGTTCGTAACTGTTACAATAAACTCAAAAAGTATTGTGTATAGAGCATCTGTTGAAAGTTTCCTAAATAAAGTAATCCATTAGAGATCATCCAGCTCTTGCATGGGACGAGTGACATAATTATTAGTTGTCTTGTCACAGTTGAAATGTAAAGTTGTACATAGGAGCTCGGTGGAAAATACAGTGTGAATTATACAGATGTTATTATGAAGAGAACAAAAAGACGAGACTTGTTTGTGTGGTTACTGCTTCTTGTATATTGCACGATATAATATTAAATGGTGGCTAATTTACACGTGCCACACATACAGTGAATATAAAACATTCTCTACGATATAATGTTCAGTTTTTCTTTCTCACGTTTACTACACATTTGTTTCGGTTCGTCATAGAATTGAAGATGTACCCTTTTCTGTCTTAACTGAAACTATAATGCTTGTTACTCTTAACTTGAAGTCAAGGTTAAACCATCTGTTTGATTATGTTTTTATTACTTACTAATGCACGCCAGTTTAAAAACGATTGTCGTGTGAAATACAAATAGTGAGCCCATTCACAGAAGATCATCAAGTAATGTGTTCTCCATGACGCGGTACGATAGTGGCAGTCCCTCGGTCCACTGCTGACCCACATTACAGCAGCCTGCCCCGACTGGCCCACATATCGCACAGGGCGGCGCGCCGCGATCGCTCTCAAGTCTCAACCCTTAAACGCGTCTGGCGCTCGGCCAGCGTTCGGTGCGCGCGTGAATTATTCATAGCACGGGCCCGTTACATCTTCAATTAACCCGCCGGCCGGCCAGCGCGCCGCCGCCGTCGCCGCCGCCGCCTGATTCAAACACGATGCGTGACGGTACTCACTGTGCCATTACTACAAGCCAGTTTTCCACATCTAAATTGGATTTTTCGTGCCGCCTCCGAATAAATGTAATGTTTTGTGTGTACGTGTCATTCATATTTCACTAGTGTAGGCCATGTTCCACGCTTGAAAAGCAAAAATAAATTCTTGTAACAGTTCCAACTACATTTTGCTATGTATGGGATGTAAAATGCTTACAAATGATACGGATTATAGGAGTACCGAGCTTTTATTTTAGTTACTGAGTTACACGACTAACAAGGTTCCTTCTTAAGACAGATACTTATTAAAATTACAACATGTTGTAAAAAATACTCGTTTGTATTGTGTACTTCTGAGTTACATACATACGTGTCTGATGTATTTACACTATTATCTTTGCCGGTGGCTAACGAGAGCACCGGCCCGGACAGATGCTGCCTGTTTCATACTTACTAGGTGGGTAGTTGTCAATACGGTACTTGGTACATGAAGAGACTAAAACATGTCCAGCATTGAAGTTCACGAACGTGACTAGACTGGAGCACCAACAACATCGACTCGTATCGAATTGTGACATCGAATTCAAAACTGACATTTTCACAAAATCACTGAAAGAGGCTCTTTAACGTAAACGTTAGCTTATATTTCGTTAAAGCCTCCAATTGAATGGCACATTGTAGTCAGTCCCAAGTTTACACAAAAAGCGCTAATTTTCATGAACCCTTCGACAGTGGCTTTGATAAATGGAAGAGAATGCAGCCTCTTTAAAAGCAACACTTAGGTTGTAGACAACAGTGAATGGGGCCGCCTATTGAGGGCGTCGTAAATAGCGCTCGGGCGTCGCGGCCGCCTGTTCATTAGCACGGACCTTTGTTCGTGGCCGGCCCTGCAAAAACAAATACTGCTGCTTGCCGCCAGCCTCCAGCTGCCAGCTGTCTGTTACCGCCAATCTCTGCAAAAACCGACCATATCACTCCGCGCCTAAGGACGTCACAAACAGAACGAGATAAATTCGTAATTGGGCATAGTTGGGCCGACTTTGAATGTAAAACTCAGGATTGCTAATCGTAGTAATTGTCAGCTCAAAATAACTAGTGTCCGCTACCGATATGTTTTGATACCCGCATTATTTTTATAAGCGAACTAATAATTCATTAAAATTTTGTCCTTTCAATTTTCATCTACAATTAAGATTAATTTCCTTTTCCTGTCGCAGGTCTGCAGGAAGAAATCCCTTAAGGGATATGCAGTACCTATGTACCTCATGTTTATAATGTGTTGTCCTTTTTAATATTGTCTGTGTGGTGTAGGTACATAAAATGATAAATAAATAAATAAATAAGAATAAAATTTTATTAACAAATTAATTTGGTTTCAGATTGTAAACAATTTCTAATGAATAATGCGGACGGATACACCCGGTAACTGGTGAGGTCTTCATGTTAAGTGTTTACTGTCTAGATCTCTCCGTCTACCTGTACCTACAATATAAGTCAAGGTTACCTCAAGGCTTGCGCCGGCACTTGCCTCTCTTACTTCCGAGAGTTCCGAGCCATTGAAACTATTTATAAACCACTCCTAACATGAAGACTGTGAGTAACATTCTCGGATAGAAATCCAGACCGATTTTACTTCTACAAACTACGAATAGGTATATTATGGCACCAAACTGTATCATCCAACTGTATTTTCGGTCGAACATGATAAAGTCAAAGTCAAAGTCAAAATCATTTATTTCAATTAGACCAGGCAGGCACTTTTGAACGTCAACAAAAAAAATAAAGTAAAACTATTTGCTCATTCCAAGGTGTAGATTCCTGTGGAGAAGAACGAGCAAGAAACTCCATAGGTTACTCTTTTTCAATCAGGTTCACAATACAATTCTCTAGTAACCTGAAAGACCTAGATAACCTGAAACTACTTTCACAGTTTCACTACGAGGTGCACGCGACTTCTCCCCTTCCGGCCATCCGGTCGACATAGCTAATGCAATCACGTGATTGAATCAGCTGATTGGATCACGCAAAAGTTAATTGAATGTCGATAATTAGGTGCGGTGAGCCGCCACGCTCATGTCGGAGTTAGCAGCATTACGTTCAATTAATCAGGGATTCGTGACGTACGCACGGCCACCACTCCCCGCCTCACACACGCCGGAGTACCTCCGCAAATAACAATAAGTCGCCTCTAGACAATAACTCCTAATATGTGGCTATTGTTGCCATAATTGAAGCCATCTAATTGGCTGCGCTAAAAGTATTTATTTCATGTTCCACACAATCCAGAACACGCGCTAGACTTTGTTTTACAGATGTTAGTAGAGTTTGTTGATATGCATATTAACTAAATCTCACGTACAAGAGACCTGCAGAAATGGACATGCTCGACTAAAATGCTACGGAAAATCGGCTTGAAACTGTGACCTTGATATTTTGTCTAATACTTTTAGACGCTAGAATGACTCCGAATATTCCTAACAGCAGTGAACCTCCTCAAGAGCCGGCAGCTCCCAGTCCACCGGTAGACCTCGAATTAATTAGCGGCGATCAATCACGAGCCTGTATTCACTATGACGTAATTTAATTCAATCAGACTCCGCCCGCCAGTTGTACAACTGAAGCACAACACACGATACATACATTTATACATATATATGTAGTCACTCCAAACGTGTATGTATGTTACCTGCCTACTTAAACCTCCACAATAATATGTATATACACCTTCGTACCTAAGTTACCTGATACCGTGTGTGATCATTGCCAAAATTAGCTTGGAGCTACATTGATACAAACTTCTAAATAAAATTGTCATGATAATAACTTCTCTAACCTTCTTTAGTACCTTTACAAGACCCATCTACACAGCAATATTTAGTTGCAGACGATGAACATTGAGGAGATGTAACTAGAGTAGATGTCACAGCGTTCTGCGTTTTGCCTACAAGGCATAGACTCCAATCTAACTAATGGAACGAAATATTATTCCATTTGCAGACTAGGTACTATTTGAATTAATAGAAATAAGACGAATTAGACTTTGGTAACGTTGTATTGATACCTGGTGTAACGACATAGACCGCTCGTGGTCTCCTTACAAAAAGAGATTAAAAACTCGTTAATGTTATCATTGTTATCAACAAATGTCAACAATGAATGCTACGAACAGTTTCGTTAACGGCTCCATGGAGGTCGGGATGAGGACACTGCGGTTCAATGACCCTTCATGTTATGGGAGTCGCCCGCGCCGGTAGTAGTACACCCGTACCTACGTACTATCCTAAATTGTATTGTTAAATGAATTGACTCCGAGTGCTATTGACCTATGTTTTACATCTATACCTATAAAATGTAGATAATGCAATCAGCTTCATTCATCGAGTTTCTTAATAAACTCGTTGTTGACTTTCGTTTCGTTGTTGGCTGAAGTAACAGAGATAATATTAACAGAATGACGACATTTATTTCATTATAATTACATTAATCACCATTTGCCAGTAACAAAATAGAACTGTTACGCATAGGTGCGCAGTTGTGCTATCTTTTAGGTATCATACAATAAATAAGTAAATAAATACCTATTCACATATTGTACAGGTCCCAATAATTTTTATTTCCATTACCATTTATCGTATTAGACTATTGTTAAGTTCCGAGAAGCGGAGTCCCTATCGTGCCGGTACAAATGCATATTTACGGTACGGTACGGTACGGTACGGTACGGTACGGTAACGCGACGCACACAAGGCTCGGCGCAGGGAGCCAGTGCTTCAACCGTGCGGTTCACGTCAATACTTCATATAAATTGTTCGAATATAATATTAGGCCACGATACTCACGAACATGTAAAGCGGTACAAACAGTGCCTGAACAAAACCTAATAGCTTCGTTTGAATAGTGGCCGAGTAGCTACAGCGCCAACACAAGCTGTAATTAACTGCTTTACATACGATTAGTTACAGCTTCCACCTTCACTGGTGGACGCTACTCTGTGCTTATTACAACACCTCACATAAAAAGGTATATCTGACCATTATCACCAACTTCCTCTAAACCATATCTTAACTAAAGTTCCTTAGCATGATGAGCACTAAAACTAACCCCTAATTTGTACTGATAGGTGTCACTTATAGGTTAATAAAATTCCGTATATTGTAGAAGAGATAGGTGAAATGATTTAAGTGTTTGATAGTCCTGGTAACGAAATGAGTCTCAGTACACGATACACTACTGGGAGGTACACAATATGAGTGATCCGTGAAGGTTTTATTGTGATTCAGTTTTACTCAAACTCAATTACGCAGAGCTCCCGTGATCGAAGTGGTTTAATCCGGTTATAGCTCCAACCTTGTTGCTGGATTATTATTAATACAGATTATACGATTATAGCATAGAACAGTTTATTGAGGGCTGATCTCTCATCAATAAAGACGAAATTGCTTGGATTAGATAAAGGCAAAGTGAGAGTTACCGACATATACGTGGCGAGACTGCCTATAAAGTCACAGCTAAATATCTACGGATCTAAATTTGATCTCTTTTGAGACAACACGACCGATGAGATTGTAGATTATTATGATTAATACATACCAATTATCAATCAAAAATCAATCACCCTGCTATTCATAATCTGAATCAGATTGCTTAATTCGAGTACAGGCAAAGAAGAGACAATCGCGCTTGGCGTTGTTATGAAAAGTTGACGAAGCTTTCAATGATATGGTATGTATAAGTTTATAATCATCGTTCCACAGCTCCGTGTGACGGCAAGCGACTGCTCGCTCGGCGCACTAATTGTCCATTAACTGGTTGCTATTAAGATGTACACTGGAGACTGTGCTCTTACCTCGTACGGAGTTACAAACATTGGACATTTCCAACAAATCATCTCATTTCCCAGATTGTTCCAAATTATATTGATTGACGACAATCGATACCTACAGGGAAGCTTTCATAAGAAATATTACTATTACTGGTGAAGTTCCACAGCTCTAAAGTGTATTAGTTTATTAAACAACCACGAGATGTGTATACGTCTGGAATAGTAATGAACTGTGATATAATAAGATTACACGGCAGAGCAGTTCGCTGCCCCGGCGGAAGTTCCGAACGAAAACATAACAAGCCGTCATGGCGTCATGTAAATCATTCAGTTCGGAATGCATTCCAGGAATTATGGAGCGAGCGCCCGCTACATGGCTATATCCGACCCATGTTTATACTAAGATAACGCGTTTTATAGACCACAGCTACTCCGCGTGGACGCCGACACAAATACTATATTGGATTGTGTCACTAGCGTACCAAATACAGGGGGAGATACTGGGCCACGAGTGTGTATAAACAGAACTCTCTTCGCTTCTACTTAAATCATTCATTTCTTGATTAATTTAGGTTTTGAACTATAATAGTAAGTGTATTTTTAAAATTAAAACTGAATAAAGCCACGTTCGTATACTTACTAGAACCAGTTTCATAAAATGACCATCTACAGAACACACATACATTACAATGTTAAGAAAATATTGACCACTTAAGGAGAACGGTTTTGTTCAACTGTTGAAGACTTCCATCAGGTAGACTTCAGAAAGAGATTTTATTTCTTATTAAATTTAGTTCATTAAATAAAAAGTCTACGCCAGTAGGTACCAGTACTGTTCCACACCACGCGGAAGTTTTGGCTCCTATCAAGTCATATTTAATGAAATATTCATAAAAATACAACTGCTAATGTTTTAAAACAAGTAGAAATATTTGAAAATGATAACAAGATATGACGTAACAGTAGTTTAAACTGTCAAACACCGCGAGGACACCGGTGTTTGACAGTTAATTAGATTTGAGAAGGAACGCCGTGATATTAACACAGCGGTATTAATTCAATTCAATATTTTATTGCACTCCATAAGTTTCATGAAGGTGTTACATTAGATATTTTGTTACATTATGGACACCGTAGGGCACGGCAACATACAAGAGAGTATTAATTACATCGCCAGTAATATCATGTTGCAGGGATGGAAACTCTTCATTAACTCATACTCACTGGCCACTGGCTACTGGTTACTATAACTGCTTTTACTGATATACATTAATGTACAATGTAAAATATTTATTCCCGCAAGTATTCTTATTCTTATTCTTAATCTAAAATCTTTGTACTGATGTAGAATTTTAAAGAATTTCTGTCACAACGTAGATCAGTTTTGTCGGTAATTAATTAACTGTTCCCTTCATCAGTGCAGCCAATACTATACAATTAATTTGTACTACTAAGTACAATGTTATAGTGATTCTTGGTCACAATCAATAGAACAAAAACAAAGCATAAATTACAACACAATCCTAGCAATTGATTGAAGGTGTTTTTCATTAAAATAATACTTGAGTGGCGGGAGTAGTGCGCCTGCGCCCGAGGCACACCCGACACTCCTCATAGTACCCACAGTCCCACACCCAGTGACTGCGTGTGCTAGTTCTAAGTATTATTATTATCTACTATTGTCTCTCTGCCCCGCATATTCGGCAATACGACTTATTAAAGACAGATGCATTTACTGAAAATAGTTATCAGAGTAAAGTTTTCCGCTAAAAGGAAATCGTTTCTTTCATTGTATTGCACATAGTGAATCACTGACGTGCTCGTCCATTTTTATTATTCCATTAAAATATTTTCAAAGTCCCAGGGACAACATCACAACATGGCTGTCAATTGCCATTTTTCCTGATTGCTTGGAGTGTTCTATTGGTAAATTAAGTTTGAATAACAGAATACCATTAAGGCTTCCTTAACTTTTATTCGTAAGTACCACAAACAGGGAGTGCCGGTGTCCTCATGCTCCACGGACTTATCTGAACTTTGTTAATTTAAAATAAAGACGGCGCGCCCTGCCATTGTGTGCCATTCGATACTGAAACTGAACCAATATTACGGATTTTACACTCAATGCCCATACGGCGTACCATACTTAGCTTCTACTCAATTCCGCTGAACATGTCACAGGTAGGTGTCTCGATGCTACATAGTCTACATGCTACTGAAAATGATGCGCCTGTCGATTACGACAAAGTAACGTGACGGTGTCGATACAGACTTGGTTACACCATCCTCATCGCATAATGTCTTGGTGCTGATGACAACAGAACTATCAATACAAGTCTGAAGAAGTAGTGGAGTACTCAGACTCACATACCACAAAGTGTACCTACTGACACCAGGTGAAAAGCAAGTGCTTGACAAGGAAGTACATTTACCGCGGCCGTCAGTTGTCGTGTACTTTGATTGATCACCGACTTTCTGAAACTACTGAAAGGTAACAATCGCATCAGACGTATATTAGCACCTACGTATGAATTCTTGACATCACCTTAAAAAGCTTCAAACGATATTAATTAGAAAGTATTAAATAAAAAATGTCTAGATAGAATTGTCCGTCAGTGAAGTCTTGACGACTCAGTATGAGGCACAATTGTCACATTCTATTTTACAACACTATTTCCCAATTTCCACGAGACGTGGCCGTCGTCGAGTGGTGGCACAGGTTCCCCAGGGTTCAGTGAACTTTTCTAAGAAAGGTATTATTTTATAAGTGACTGCTTTGCCCGCGTTATTCCACCCCTTCACGAATTCACCTGTATACCTTCTTCAGTAATAACTCTATAAACACTCCGAAAATTGTACGAGAAGCGTTCAGTAGATAGTAGTTTTAAGTTTATCGGGAATAAGCCAACAGAGATACACATTAAAAATGTGTCCATGTACCTAACAGGTATAGTAAAATACCCCTCACCTCTACACACTTCAACAACTAAAGAAGTGAACTGAATTTGAATTAGTAGAGCATACAACAAGGTCCATAAACACAAACAAGCAGATTGTATGAGAGTCCACAATAGGTCGCGGCGCGCGGCGCCGGCGCAGAACGATACTTGATGTTACCGCGCGCGCTCCTCCAATTATTTACTTGAGGACGCATTGTACGTAGTATGTAACTCAACAAATAATTGAACAGTACCGACGACATGCACTTGTTGTCCCACCATTACGTATTGTTGCTTCCTATTGAAAGTGGACTGTGTTCGCTGCCTCGCTGACTTCTTTATCTGTAGTGAGCACTTTAATAGCTTTACAGTTTCCCATGTCCATGTACAGTGTTGGGTTGTGTTGGGTGGAGGAATATTCCTGTGTTGCGTGTGAGAGATGTCGTCATAGAACTTGTATTCCTCTGTTAAATATACGAAGTCACTAGATAGTCCGTCGTTCTGTCAACTAATGTATGCAACACCGCACCCCGGGTCACACGCGCCGCGTCGCAGGCGTCACGTAATTACATCACGCCGAGGACCCGAGGACTGACTCCACAGCATTAACATTGTTTTGAAAGGCCAATATACTACAACATCGGTATCACCTCCGAGGTAGCAGCTATCTCTATCGGCGACCCAATTACAATTGGCAAGCCATGTGTTATTGTCAAGCTGTGAGATTATGGTAAACACCCTTTAAGAGGAGACTCTTGCTTGACAGTATGCATCTCCCAGTGATGATGATGATGGCGATGATGAAGTAACATGTCATAATACAATCTCATCAATTCAATATTACTTAAATCAGTTTGAAGAAACAACAAAATTTTAAAGTTTCACGTAATCAGTGAGACCGCGTTCTCGTATTGATATGCGATGTTAGCTAAGTGCAGGTTGTAAGTTGCACCCGCCGGCGCCGGGCGCGCGACATATTGACGGATCACCTGGCAAACTTGGTAGCGATGAGTTACGTCACCGCGTCACACCGCATCTAACGTACACGGAGCCGCGGAGGACTTCAGGCCACCGGGGCTGCAGCTCGAAGCGCAGGGGTAGGAACGGGGTTTAGTCAGCAAAAGTGTGACACTCACTGTCACGTGTATGTTAGACGTCATTGAATGATTTTCCCCTTTTAAATAAAAATGCATCTACAATACTATTTCTTTAAATGCTATTTTACCCAACATGACAGTTTATGAAACAAGTACATACACTATAGAGAACTCTCTAGCAGCTCTCTCAATAGCAGATATTATTCCAGGGACTTCCTAAGTTTAAGGAGTATGCACTGCAAGTAAGTGCAGTAACTGAGCGACGAGCTGCTGAGTTACGGCATAGTAAACTAAGCAAAGCATTTCCATGAAGGTCAGTGGGACTAGCAAAGCAAAGTATTGGTACTCTTGAAACGCTTTACTTTAGCAAAGTTGTCCGAGCACCTGTATGTAGCCGTAATGAAAATGACAACCAATGTTGTCATTTCTTCTACGATAAAGGAAAAGGTGCTCCATCGTAGACCGCATCATCGGTTACCATCAGGCGAGATAGCGCTCAAACGTCGGCCCATCAAATATATAAAAAACATGCGCACGCTACTCATGAACGAGGAAAAACCCCTCTGTGGTTCGAAACTAGTAGAGCTTTTCTTAGTATTTTCACGTGAGTAATCCGCGATTTTTAGTTGATAAAAAAACTTAAATTAATTAAAATATTTTATTTTAAGTGTTTGTTGAATGACTAATTTATTATTCAGTGAGATAATTTATAAATCTACATAACTAGCACCAGATGCAAACCAGACGCGGGCTGCTCCGTACTCAACATAAATCAAAACTCTCACACATTAACAAACGAGATCAAACATGTTTGGTACGAGCCAGCGATGCGTGGTCTAGCAAGGAACAATAGTCTGGATAATTTACTCAAACATACCATGCACTAGAAGAATACAACAACGTGTAACCATTTGTACTCCAAACCTACGTCAAAATCGGTCTATCCGTTCGGGTGCTATCACAGAACAGAAAGACATCCATGCACACATCCGCACCACTCTTATCGGCCCTTGTTTTTATTATGTCAAGGCTGCCTCACATGACACACGACTGTCATTCAGCTGCGCCTTCTTACAAAAGTTACAATACAATAATATTACCTCTATAATGTACTTTACAACCAGAGCACAACTACCTGTACCAACGTACACAGATAAAGAAGCCATTTTAATTAGTTTGACGAATGAAAGCTGAGTGGAAACTGACTGCTCCGCCAACTGCCAACGTGAAACTCGATTCAAGTAAGTCGGTAGACGACTAGGCGAGTGAAATTCCCAATACATTTAGTGAGCTAGAGTTTGAGGAGAAATAAATCAGGATCCTCGTAACGATGACAAAGTATACTGTGACAGCAGGCGGTGTCTACGCCAACGCTTGCCAACAAACTCCGCAAACTTCATCCGACTCCATCCATACGATGAACTGTGCGCCACTCGCTTGTCGGTACAATGTGTTGCTATGCGGACGTCGTGATGAGCTGCAGGCATGTCGTTTGTGATCATGAGATCGTCATTATTTTCATTGGTATCATATTGTTGGTGTAGGAATAGGCCGCGCCGTCGCGTCCGCAACACGGACCCACAGTAATGGCGTCACCTCTGTTAAATAATTCACAGAATGTGTCATTAACATCGGGAAACATGCGACTGTCTAAATGAGCTCATCATTTCGACATTCGCTTGTTAACAGAACATTGTGCTACTTTACGGATACGCTGCATTCACATACAATAACATCTGGGCAGTGGGTACAACAGATTACTATAGCCGAAGTCATCTGAATTTAGGAAAGATCTCCCATACATTGTAATCTGAAAATAATTTTCACAATAGCAAGCTATTAAGAACTAGTTTGTATCAGCTACGAGCAATAAACTATGCTACTACTCTATATTAGAAATCATTGAACGAGGCGCCACGAGGCGCTCTCTCATTGGAGTCTGAGTTTGAGGGGCTTGCGAGCACACAACGACTGTGATACAACAACCACTTTGTCACTAAACTGCGGCTTCTAGCAATTAGTCAACTCCCAGCGTTCGCATAGTTAGCGTCGCGACCGCGGCACGGCGACATTGTCCCGTCGTGCTCGATCTGTTTTGTTACCTATTTAACTGATTATGATTTATTTATGCCTGGCCAGACAACAAACGCTATGGCTGAAGTCATCTCTATTGTTATTGTATTGTACATACATTAAAGTGGACTTTATATAAAGCTACTTAGGTAGTCCTCAGTGCAAAGTCCAGAAGAAGATAATTAAATTAATAACTATGTATATATCTATAAATATGACTGTACGTCAACCAAATATTTGGTGTGCTGGTAAGAAAAAATGAAGATTGATTTAATTCAGAGAAGTCATACTTATCTTGTCCAATTATTGACCAGCTCAGTAGTCAAGCAATAGTGATTGTCTCTGTATTGAATCAATCTATTTTCTTACGTGCATACCAAATAACTTAGCTGCGCCTCGACATGACTTTGCATATGGGAGCTAGCAGAACTTTACAACAAAAATAAAATTACGTTTATAAAGTGTATGTGTGTGTGTCTCAAGTAACATGTACAGCAGGTGTCGATACAGAGATAGTTGTGAGTAAGACACGTATTACTGGTGAGCACGTTGTCAGCGGTGTCAGCGGTACCGGGGACCGGGCCACTCATTAGACTCGTTTGTCTGACGCCGCGGCGCCCGGCAGGCGGCACGCGGCACGGCGCTGACAAATGACCGCGACCCGACAACACCACACTGAACCTTTGACTATCCGTGACCGTGACGCACTGGACACTACATGCTTCTAAAGAAAACATTTTTTTTTAAACGTTGCCCCACACTAGGGTTTTCTCCTGTGTCGTGGGTGCGTTTACAAACATACAACTTCACATAAACATCACACCCAGACCCGAAACAACAATTTGTGAATCACACAAAGTGTTGTTCCGTGCGGGAATCGAACCCGCGACACGTTGCACGGCAGCCGGTTGCCCAGCCACCGCACCAACCGTGCAGTCAATATGTACTTCAATTTCAATATTTTGACATGTCTAAGTCTTTTTAGTTTGCCTTAATGCAGAAGAGTGATTATGATTCATCTATGTTCAAATCTCACCCAACTACTTAAACAAAATATCACGGGTTGTCTACCACTTATTACGACTTGCGTGGATAAACGAAAATACTAATGACGAGAGTAATAATTCGTATGTAATAAAGAATAGTGCCGCAGTACTTATCCCCCGCACGCAAACAATGTGTCACGTATGCTGAGCTCTGTGACATCCAAACATTTCAGTCGTGGCCACAACGTACAGCAACCACCAGCTACTGCAGTCTTGGCGTCGCAGGCCACACTGTCGTTACTAGTAAGATAATTACTTGATATTAGTGTTATTCGCACCTTAATAACAACTCAATTGTGTTGTGTTCATATTGACATACAACTGAGGAAAACCCTAGTTCCTATTTCTTATAAAACATCGCTTTCGTATTTTGTCACGTCATGATGCTATGTCCGCTATCTGCCATGTTTTGGCTCCACTATGCGTTCAAAGTCAAAGTCAAAGCATTTATACCAATTAAACCATAATTTGGCACTTTTGAAACGTCAACAAATACAAAATAAAGAATAGTGAAGCTAAGTAAAGCTAGGTGCTCATTCCAAAACGTAGATTCGAATGGAGAAGAACGAGCAAGAAACTCAATTCGTTACTCTTTTTAAAAAAGTATGTTCTGCAATGTCTCTGATACATATTCACAGGCAAGAGCCATTTGACTGAACGGTTAGTGCGGTGGCTGGGTAACTAACTAGTTGTTGCGCAACATGTCGCGGGTTCGATTCCTCCACGGAACAACTATTTGTATAATCCACAGATTGTTGTTCCGGGTCTGGGTGTGATGTATATGTGAACTTGTATGTTTGTAAACGCACACACGACACAGGAGATAATCCAAAGAGTGGGGAGACGTTTAAAAAAAATTGTCACATATTCTGAGTCAATATTTCAACTGAAGTTTTCTGATACGTATCTATTACAATAAGCACACTCTCGGTAGTACCACATGGAAGAAAAGTACCAAAAAATACTGAAGATAGATAATGTTACTTAAACAAACGTTAATTTATTTTTTAAACATTTCAAAGTGCACTCGTAGATTTTTAAGTAAGTGCCTGGCTGACTGCCTCGTTGGCCGAGTGGTCGCGAGTGCGATTGCCGGGCAAGGGGTCTCGAGTTCGATTCCCGGGTCGGGCAAAGTATTACTGGGATTTTAAAAAATTCTCAGTAGTAGCACGGAGTCTGGAAATGTGCCCGGTATATGGCAATAGGCTCACCCCCTATTACATGGGACTCATAACATAAATAGTGAAAAGTGGGTGTTACTTCTGTGTGCACCTCTGCCTACCCCTTCGGAGATAAAAGGCGTGATGATATGTTATGTTATGCCTGGCTATTCTGGGTATCATAATTTTTTAATAAATATGTTTTGGTTCGTTCACCATTCGACCTAAACCAATGACGGGCGCGTCTGACGTCGCTCCATGTCGTAAAACACACACAGTACAGGTCTGCAGCACCGGAGTCCGGCACAGAGCACCCAAAACATTTGCCCAACAGTCAAGCAGCGAGAGTCACCCTTCTGTGTTGACAGTTGTGGTGGCGTAATGTAGACTAACTTTGCTTTTAGCGCATCCCCCGAGGACGCGGTGAGAGGAGCCCAGACATTATACCCGCCATTATCTTATTCAAGCTAATATTGTTATTATAAATATCGATTGTACTTTACAGACAGTAGATATATATATATCGGTAAATGACTTATTTTGCTGTTAATTTGAAGGTAAACAATAACAATAAGGCTCGAGTACATCCTGTCTGTGAATCAATCTTTATTTCCGTACCTGCACTGCGCGCTGCGTAGCAAATAAGTGTGCAGACTGTACACGTGGTGGGTAGGAAGTAGAAATACATATATTCACATTTAGTGTGATGTTCATTTTTATTTAATGAATATATTGCATTAACTTGTCATGGTTTTAGGTGAATGAAATAGTTTACAATATAAATGAACCTTATCTAATACAACACCACTTCCAGAACCTTGTTGGGCGCCGGTTGTACAACTGCTATAACTAATCTGACAGGAATTACCAACTTCTTAATTCGACTACTTAGGTACTATAGAGACAAGTAGTAACCCTCAATTAAGAACCACTTAACTCCGTAGTCAATACTTGTAGGTACTTAAACTGAATAACAGGTAATTAATGCAAGGGGTAACAAGTTCTCTTTGTATGTGTATACGCGTGTGTTAGATCAGTGACTACCTATCTCAATGGACTCTGACCTGAGCCATGACGAGTGGCAGACGTGTCTTAAGTGCAACCTTATCTTGCTCGTATATATATATATATATATATATATACATAATACATGCACCTGTGTGTATGTGTATGAATACACATGTATTTGCAAAACAAATTATTTGATTGGAGTCCGAGCAAACCTAACTTGATCACATTCGTACTCCACAATGCATCTCCTCGTGGACTCACTACAGTTTACTAGGGTGACGAAATATTTCCGATGTGTGACCAAAGCTTTACGAAATGTTGACACTGTACGTAATAGGAATATATTATGTCCACAATGTCTTCTGTAAAACCGCGGGTGCGTGCGCCAATAATATACCCAAATATTTCGTTCAGAATTTGTAAATGTTATCACTCAATGACACGTGAGCGATACAATTACCTCTTTGAATGTCAAGTTAAGTGTTCTGTTTAGCAACCAGAACGGTGCTACTGGCATTTACTGCAAGGGTCCCAAGTCCCGGTGTACAGCATCGCTCTGACACCGCAGTGAATTCCCCCCTCCTTCTCTCCCGCCTCCCACCACGGCTCCCCTTTATTGGCAAAGTTTGGGAATATTACCATACTTACCACGACATTGACACACATGCCAGCAATATTGAGCGTTACTAAAAACTGTATTATGTGAACGCATCGAGCAGGACATCTTCAGCCAATATTGATGAGATTGATGAACAAACTTCACTTCATATTGTACTTTGTAATTGTAATGCAACGTTGTGTGGTTTAACTTTGTCCTAAGTACAAGTTGTCTTGTAGAGGTAAACGAGTCGCACACGGGGTACAGCAGTGTGTTTGGTGTTCGACTACAAATCAAATCAAATCAAATCATTTATTTGCATAAAATGTAGGTAATTACAAATAGGTTGTTACAGATATAATATACTAGCCGTATACATTTTGCCCGTTTATTGGCATGCAAAATATGGTGAAAAAGCTGTCAATTTCAATAATAGCAAGCAATAATTAAGGTTTCCAAATTCAATACAAACAATAATAACAATGTCAAGAAATACATAATGTTAAAATAATGTCAAGAAATACATAATGTTAAAATAATGTCAAGAAATACATAATGTTAAAATTTATCAATTAGAAAGTCTGTTGTTGAATAATAACATTTGTCAATGAGAACTTTCCGTACAGTCGCTTTAAATTGATTTAAATTCAGTGATTTTACATTGTCTGGTAACTCATTATATAACAGTTGTGCCATGCAAAGAAAACTTTTATTCATGAGGGCTGTTTTGCCATAACGAACCTCGAGTTTTAGTCTGTTTTTATCCCGTAATTTTCTATAGTAACTTTTGAAAGCAACTGTGTATAAATCTTTGTTGGTTCTGACATAAGTTAATGTTTCATATATATAGAGTGATGGAAGTGTCATTAGTTTGAGGCTCTTAAAATACGGTTTACAGCTTGTTGTGCAATCTATACTACATATTGCTCGAATACACTTTTTCTGTGCTCTAAACGCAGTATCTTTATTAACAGAGTTACCCCAGTATATTATTGCGTATCTCAATTTTGAAACGACGTATCCATGATAAGCATTCAATACGGCTTTACGAACTACGAAAAAGTTACAAATAGATAGGGTATTGAAACTGCTTGTTAGACGCTTCCAAAAGACTGCACGATTGGCGCCGTGGCCGGGCAACTAGCTGCCGTGCAACGTGCCGCGGGTTCGATTCCCACAAGGCACAACTCTTTGTGTGATCCACAAATTGTTGCTCCGGGTCTGGGTGTCGTCATGTATATGTGAACTTGTACGTATATGTATAAACGCACCTACGATCCAGGAGAAAAGCCAAGTGTGACGCAACGTTTTTAAAAAAAATGAAAGGCACTGAACATGTTTTTATAACATCTATCGTGAGACATGCTGAATTATCTAACAATTCTCTCTCTCTTTCTCTTTTAATAAAACGTTGCCCCACACTAGGATTTTCTCCTGTGTCGTGGGTGCGTTTACAAACATACAAGTTCACATACACAATGACACCCAGACCCGAAACAACAATTTGTGGATCACACAAAGTGTTGTCCCGTGCGGGAATCGAACCCGCGACACGTTGCACGGCAGCCGGTTGCCCAGCCACCGCACCAACCGTGCAGTCAAAGTTGTCAACAATGACAAGTTACTCACGTAAATATACTGAGAAAATCTCTACTAATTTCGAGTCAGTAGACTGCGCCAATTCGACAGGTATGGGAAACATGTTGTGGCTGAGTCAGAGACAACGAAACGATCCTGTAAGATTGCGGAACCTTAGAAAACATAATAATTATGTAAGTCTGCCAAAAGTCGATGCAGCTCTAGAGTTACAGTAAAGTTGTGCAAGGGTCGCGTCGGCGGTCGCTAGTGCAACTACAGTACATACAAAAATATAATTACAACATGGCGTGGCGAGCGGCGGCAAGCCTCGAGAAGTCACACAAGTGTGTGTGTAATCGTCCGCCGACCAGTCACCGAGGGTGCCACGCCGCACGGCTTCAGGAACTGATCTCATTACAACAGTGTTGTGTGCTTCCCTGGTCAGTTGACTACATCTGCAGTGTCGGAGTCACGTAACTTCATTTCTCAACCTCAACTTTTGTTAACCATTAAAGCTTATCTATGTAGAGGAGAGGTAATTTTGTCTTCCTACATTATCAACATCCGTATATTTTGTTGTATGTATTGCACATGACCCTCCGTGCTCGTTCGGTGGTCAACTGTCGAGCAGTAGTCGTACGACAGCCACAAATAGCCCACCCCTCACCAGCTGTAAATGTATGCGTCATGTATACAATACAAACACACGTCGCCTGCCACGCACACACATGCACCAGCTGCTTGCTCTTACAGACTCTTCAACGTGTGCATTGAATTAGTACTAGATAACATGGAGATGCAATACAATGTATGTACTGGAATATCAAATAAGCACCGAGGAATGTAAAAGTAACTATCCGCTAACCGCTTACTTGGCAGAGAAAGCATCAATGCGTATTATAAACGTATATTAATATTTATAACAACAAATAACTGCAAAACGGAACAAGATTGAGTAGCAAGCACCACAGCCCACTGCGAGCTATACTCTCAAGCTCAAGTGTCACTGGGAGGGTCGAAGACAACGTGTCTTTAAAACGTGACCCTGGCTAAGTACGCTTATTGTCGCTCGGACCTTGCTTTGAACAACTTATAACGAGAACAAAACTGTCTACTTATTTGGAGATTTATACATCACGCCAAGGCATCGTTTAAAATCTTTTGGCTTTTAAGCCACGACTGCTTTCAACCAAAGAAATTACGAACTGCAGTAGGCCTCGAACAGTTTCGAAAGAAATTTTACAACAACTAGGAAGTCGCTGCCTGAACTTTAGCGGGTAAGTGTTTTAATATCTTAAAGTGGCGGTTCCAACTGTAAATACATTCTCAAACATAAATTATTGTGGATACAGTGCGTTGTGTGTTCATCTGTTCATTATATGTATATCACTTAAATAAACATATATTGCTGTTGATTAAGAGCCGATCGTTTTTGCAATGGATTAATTCATAAGCAAGATAAATTACAAAATACAGCAATAGAAATAAAGTAAAGTAAGTTTTATACGACACCGCCCGCTGTGGAGCGGTATGGTCGGTGTGGTCGGTGTGATTGCCAGCACGCGAACTGCTCCTTTAAACTAATATTCTTTTAATATCCTCCAAGCAGGCTATGGCAGGACTTCGGCTATGATTCTACACTAGATTTTTTTTGAAATTTCTGTGAACTCACAACTATGTATTTGCTGAAATACGTTAATTTGTTTGTAATATTATGACGCTGACTTCGTGGACTACAGTTTATTGACACCTCAAACAACAACTGCAGGTGCTTGTATAGCACAGGTTGTCAGCACGCAATACAGTATTGTCAGTATGGGCAACAAGTCTTCTAAATCAGTAAATGAGTGCGCAACTACCTACGTCACAGATTCATGATTGATTTAAACCCATACAACGGCATCGCGGCGTTGCGACGGGGCGCGCCGCTGTGTGGTGATCCATCAAGATCAAAGCATACAATGACGTCATAAAGCGTGTTATTTACGAGCGGTGTCATTCATAACTGTTGCAGCTCAAAGCGCCGCCGCCGTCGAATTAGACCTACCCGACCGCCCGACCGCCCGACCGCCCGACCGCCCGACGCGACGGCCCGACCGAGCGACGCGGGTCGTCGGCCGCGCCCGCCACTACAACACAACACGTGCGTTTTTACACGATGTGCGTACCGAGTGGACTGTACTTATTTCAGAACACCTATAGTATACATGGTGTCTGGCAATAGCTTTACCCATTTACATGGAATTGCGTGTACAAGACCCCCGAAAAGTGTGCGTCAATTTAATTAATACTACGTCTTCATTGTAGACTTTCGTTTTTGTTTCTCCTTTTAAGAGTTAGAGTCGGTACTGAATGAGTTGAAAGCGACGAAATGAGGCCGAATGTCATGAACATGTCATTTACGGTTGATAGTAAGTTCTTGGTAAGACTCACTGACGTTATAATATGTGTGAAGCAGTTCTCTGTGTTATATCGATTTTAACATATCCACATATCTAACTAATCCTACTAATAATGCGAAAATGTGTGTGTGTGTGTGTGTGTGTGTGATTGTTGATCTTTCACATCAAAACGGCTGAATGGATCGAGATGAAATTTGGAACAGGGTAGATTATTGTCTGGAACAACACATCTTTTTATTCCACGAGAATACGGGCGAAGCCGCAGGCAGAAGCTAATAATAATAGAAGTAACAAACCTCATGCCCTATATCGCTAAGTAAATAAATCGCTCTGTATGTGTACATATATACATATTTTGTCGGTCGGTCACTGCGCCATTAGTCAACATAACCATTGTATATTTTCTAGAAATCTTATCAATTAATCGACAAGTTCTATAAACTGGCTGATAGATTAAGGAAGTCCTTATCTGAAATAAACATTTTTACGATATCTGAGTTCAAATACGGGGCGCTTGATAAGCTATTACGATGTTTGGACAAGCGCTAACACAGCAGGGCGCGGGGAGCGGCGTGTCACTCACCTGGACTACTTCTTATTTCTATTTGATATCCAGTCACTTGTACAGAACAAACAGACAATATTTGTCGAGCAATACAATGCTCGGTGGTGTGATGCGTGCACTATGACTACTGTGAGGGACAAGATGGGTGAATAGGTGTAATTTTGTCACCGCCACACCGCACGACGGCCGCACGACGCCGACACATACTGTGTAATGGTGACTTCATCTTCATAGTGTGGCAGTGTGGTACTCGCGGCGGTAGTGGACACTAGCTGCTTACTATCCTGTGCAGCTTGAATAGACTTACTCGATCGGTAAGTAGCTCTTGCAGAATATCAACATGATATACTTCATAATATTAGTGCGACTCGTCTGGTAAGTGAGAGCTCCTGGTGCCCAAGCGACATCGGTTTCATGGAGAAGTATGCACCAAAAACATGGTACTATGCTAAATTACTGCGAAGTACTGCTTCTTTAAAACCCTGTCACTAGCTCAGCCAGCGCTACTGTACTACTGGTTGGGCTCGCTGCCATCGCAGCGGTAAGTCCCCTCTTTGAGGAGTGGCTTGAGAGACGCTACGGCGTCCTCACCTACCGCCTGACGCAGGTCCTCACCGGACATGGAAGTTTCGGGAGGTACCTGTGTCTGATGGGGCGGGAGGAAACGCCCGGGTGTCATCACTGCGAGGACCGCCCTGAGGACACGGTGGAACACACGGTGGGAGAATGCCCTTCGTGGGCTGAGCACCGCCGTGTCCTCAGGGAAGTGATCGGCGATGGCGACCTCTCGCGTCCGGGCCTAGTGCAGGCCATGATGCGGAGCGAGGGGGACTGGGATGCCGTCTCCTCCTTTTGCGAAGCAGTCATGCTAGCTAAGGAGGAGGCGGGACGCGTGAGGCAGCGAAGCGCTGCCTCCTCGCAACCCAGCCATCGCGAAGGACACACCGGGCGTCGGGGATCGCGAGACGATCTCCGGCCACCGTAAGCGCGGGCCTGCGGACGGCGAGAATGGGTGGCTCCCCGTCCGACCAGAAACAGACCCGAGCGTACGGCGCGTCGCGTTCCGCGCGCGCCTCAAAGAGCCATCAGACCACCACAGATGGGGCCCAATACGGCCGATGCCGATTCGGAGTCGCGGAGAACCTAACGGGTAACCGGGGCTCCGGCTCGACGTGCAGGAGAAGGAACGGGGTGGTTTTTAGTCAGTAAGAGTCTGACACTCCCTCCCGCCTCACCCAGGCGGGAGAAGTCATTCGATGATTTTCCCCCCTTAAAAAAAAAAAAAAAAAAACTGTACTACTGGTACTACTGAACAGTAGATAGTTACGTTAGCTGCTATAGTACGTCCAGATGTGTGCTCCACTACTGGTGTTACAGTCGCGCCATTTCACTCGGCCACTTGCCGGATATCGTGAATCATTCAATACACTCACTGCTACTTACTTTAAATTCATCGCCACATTACAATTTACAGTTCATATGAAACTGAAAATAGTAAAAATAGTAGTGGCTGTGGCTACGTGATTCATTCATATTGTTGATGTGCAATAAACGAAATGATTGGTGAATGCGTCGACCATTTTATTTGTGAACCTATTGAAGACCTTGGAGTTACCAAATGAGAGAGAGAGATACCGGTCGACTGTTATTGCTTGAGACACTCCGTGAATAAGTGTGCTGTGCTGGTCTGTTGTTCCCTCTCACACCCATCATACTACATAATTATAATAAACGTGATTATTAGACAGTGTACACCTTGTTCCTGTTCTGTTCACCTTCGAGAATACCTGACACGATGGTATTTGAATTTGTGAAATTTCATCAGGAATGGAATTAAAAAACTTACCCTAACCAAGTGGCGTAACTTACTAGCTAGCACCCACACGACAATGTCTGTGACTGTATCTTTTATATTGCGACATAGAGGAACAGGTTTTATAATAATATTCGGCATTGTGTATAAACTATAATAGATATGCGCGTGACCAATAAGTAAACTTATTGTGTACGTTATTCTACTGATAATAATATAAGTCATGGATAAATGCTCCTAGGCAACGGTTGAAAGTAACTGATAGGTGGGCGCCGCGCAGCGCCGGTCACTATCTCGCGATGTAGTCTGCGGAAGTAACTGATAGGTCACTATCTCGCGATGTAGTCTGCGGAAGTAACTGATAGGTCACTATCTCGCGATGTAGTCTGCGGAAGTAACTGATAGGTCACTATCTCGCGATGTAGTCTGCGGAAGTAACTGATAATAGGTCACTATCTCGCGATGTAGTCTGCGGAAGTAACTGATAGGTCACTATCTCGCGATGTAGTCTGCGGAAGTAACTGATAGGTCACTATCTCGCGATGTAGTCTGCGGAAGTAACTGATAGGTCACTATCTCGCGATGTAGTCTGCGGAAGTAACTGATAGGTCACTATCTCGCGATGTAGTCTGCGGAAGTAACTGATAGGTCACTATCTCGCGATGTAGTCTGCGGAAGTAACTGATAGGTCACTATCTCGCGATGTAGTCTGCGGAAGTAACTGATAGGTCACTATCTCGCGATGTAGTCTGCGGAAGTAACTGATAGGTCACTATCTCGCGATGTAGTCTGCGGAAGTAACTGATTGGTCACTATCTCGCGATGTAGTCTGCGGAAGTAACTGATAGGTCACTATCTCGCGATGTAGTCTGCGGAAGTAACTGATAGGTCACTATCTCGCGATGTAGTCTGCGGAAGTAACTGATAGGTCACTATCTCGCGATGTAGTCTGCGGAAGTAACTGATAGGTCACTATCTCACGATGTAGTCTGCGGAAGTAACTGATAGGTCACTATCTCGCGATGTAGTCTGCGGAAGTAACTGATAGGTCACTATCTCGCGATGTAGTCTGCGGAAGTAACTGATAGGTCACTATCTCACGATGTAGTCTGCGGAAGTAACTGATAGGTCACTATCTCGCGATGTAGTCTGCGGAAGTCCGCGTACTTACTTATATTTGTGTATGTATTGTTGTTAATATAGAAGATGTACAACCTACTTACAAACTTACAAAAATAGAGATTGACAAATGAGAACCTCCTCCTTTTTTGGGAAGTTGGTATATACAGATTGTACACACACGGTGTATGTAGGGAAAGGTACAAATAGCCAAGGTCGCGGCATCAGTACGAGCACGGAACAACGTCGCATCGTAGCTAGGTACTGTTGACTATACTCGTGATGACAAAAGTTTCCACCGCGCGGCCGACGCGCCGGCGGCGGCGCGCTAACAACTCGCGGCCGACGCGCCGGCGGCGGCGCGCTAACAACTCGCGGCCGACGCGCCGGCGGCGGCGCGCTAACAACTCGCGGCCGACGCGCCGGCGGCGGCGCACTAACAACTCGCGGCCGACGCGCCGGCGGCGGCGCGCTAACAACTCGCGGCCGACGCACCGGCGGCGGCGCGCTGGCGGCTAGCAATAGGTAAATTCGAAACAACGCCGCCATGCCGGAGCCGTGCTCATTAGATGTGCTCACTTGCGCGGCGTCTGCGTGGCGCTTACGTTTATCGAACGCCTACACTGGATAAACGCTAGTGTAAAGGCGCTCTAACGTCTGTTGTCTTTCGAACTTTCGAAGTGATCTCGATCGCATTCTCGCCCGTTATTGATCGACAATATGTCGCAATCGAGTTTACTTCGATCTTTTGACTCGAAAATTACAGAATAGGCTAGCTGTGCTGTGACGGCGAATGATGCGATACTAATTATCGTATCATAATAAATTTTCCAATTACAGACACTCGTGTTCATACAGAGACATTCGATATATACACTGGGTGTATACTATATGGTAGTAGTACCTTAACATGCAATGTATGTCAGACATATAAAGGCAAGTTTCAATTTAAAAGCTACCACGTACACGTTGTTTCTTAGCATAATTACATTAACGGCGAGGTGAAGCGAGCTTTGATATGTAAATCACATCGTTCCGACCGCACCACGCCGCGCCGCCACACGACGCGCGGTCGAGTGGCTGCCGCCCGGCCGTCCGACCGTCCGACCGTCCGACCGACACGCGGCGGTGCGGTGACGAGGCGGCGACACCGGCAGCGGTATCGCGTAGGTAGGCTTGAGTGTACACCTCTGGTACAAATGTTACGACTTTAAATTAAGTAACCTAGACAAGAAGGCATTAAAACACAGCAACTCGTGTGACAATACTGAAAAAGACACGATTATATGTACATTATGTTGTTTTTCATTTAAAAATCTTTTTATATTTTATGTTTGGAAAAATTATCTGAGTTTTTCTTATCTTTGGATGATAATATGGCCATGGCCAAAATGCTGGCGGCCATGATATATAATATTTTTTTTTTTAAATAAAAAAAGAAAAAATATATTATTATAAATTGTCGCGTGACCGAGTGTTTAAGCGCGAATTACAAATTAACAAATAATTATTTTCTCCATAAAATAACTTTTCTGGTTAAAATAAAATTGTAAGGGGATTTAAATTGAAAGTAGGTAGGTACTTTAACTTTACAATAAATTATGTTCCCGGAAATTGTCAAGTAGCCAATTTTATCTATTACAATTTCACAACTCGAAGTTTGTCGTCCTTTTAATTTCCTAATTCCGATTGGCAATTTTCCAAAATTGAAAATTAATCAAAATTTAGTATGTATCTGAACTGTAAATATCTGTAGACTGGAGACCAAACTTATGTAATAGAACAAACACCAGATCCACACCAACAAAGGGACAACAGACAACAAATGCTCGAGTTGATTTGATCGTCGACCGCCACTTGCTTATGAAATAAAGAGCAAGTTGTAGTTCGAGCTTCGACTATACAAAAGTGTGTGTATGTGTAACAAATGCGTTCAGTTGGCAAGCGTCAACAAACCGTGACCTTGAACCGGCGGCGTGGCCGCGTGACACAGAGCCGCTCGTCGCCGGGCCGCTGGCGCCTCAGTTCCGACCCTGCGAGCTCATTAGACAGTGTGCGCGGAACTATGTAACTGTGACTACATCCTTATAATGACTACACCAGAGAGGATCTCGTTCACTCGTTGTGACAGCGAGCTCCGGCGGCGTGCAGCGTGCTGCGAGGCTGGGACAGGATGTACCGACACCACAAGCTGATCGAGGTGTGAACACACGCGCGGTGACCTTGTCGCGTCCCCTCCGTACCCACTGCTATTATAGTAATCACCTTTAACAAGGCACCACGAACCGAAATCTCCAAAAGGGACAATATTTCAATTATAAAATATACCATTCATAGATATAAAATGCATTTTTTTTTTTTTTTTTCCTCGTCCGCGTCAGTCCGCGTGTCAGTCAAATTGTCACAACTAGCAAACGTCACCATGAAAAACAAAGGGTTTCAGTCTCCAATTCCATTAATGAGAAAAATAAAAGGACAAATAATTATGATTTTCAAAACTGTTTTCAATGTGCACCTGTGTACTTAATGACACCGAGGAATAGAGACCGAAAGTGTAGGTAATAAAATGAGGGAAATCACTCGGAGAATCAAGCATCATTGTGGAGCTAAATTATTAGGTGTGACTTGCGACTAGTCCGTTGGTTTTTATTATACTTACAATAAGCTTTTATTTAGTTTTGTACATTAAATTGTTTGTTCATAATTATGTCTATTTGACTAAAACCTTGCAACTCAGTTTTAAAATAATTCATCTTCAATTCAACTGATTGCTGTAATGTTGTTACCTGTTTATATAAGTACTTATAAATACTGACACGTTTCGTTTGAACGACGAATGTCAAAATCCATGCTTAGTGTGATGTCATTCTAAATTTGATATGACAGCTACTATCAAGTCTCTGGTTCGATTCCCGGATCGGTACAAACAATTAAAATTAAGTACTTAAATCATTGAGTTACACCTGACTAGTTGTTCCCCGCGACTTCTTCCGCGTATAACAATGACTACTGCCGTTTGTATTTTCTAATTAATCTTATCCCAGGTGTGCAACAAATCTTATCAGAATAGATTGAGTTATACATATTTATTGTAAAATGTTGTTACTTTTCGTGGTTTCAAAAAACAAACAATGTCACAGGGATTTTACCCATTTAGTATCTATTCCCGTGAGATGCCAGTGATTAAAACTCCATTTGAATTGCAATCAAATAGGTACAGCGGTTGAAAACTCTCAGGCGTCATTTTCCGAGTCTTAAACTATCGTCGTACTGAATTCCACTCAAATAACTTAAATGGTTTAAAAGATAGAGAGATCCAAAAGTTTAACGCAGTTCCTGTCCCGTGGGGTTTCCGAGACAGACCAAGACCATTCATTCATACGTCCTTTCCAGTGCCTGTGTCTCAAACTTTAGATGAAAAAATAAATTGTCAATGATCCATTGGCATGAAACTCACTTGTCAAAAATATGTCAGATATTGAGATAACACAGAAATGTACCTCTATCTACATACTACATAGTATTATAAATTTGTGTGTGTCCGTTTGTTTTGAAATTGACGTGTTTGTTTATTGAGTGGAGATAGTTGAAAGTACCTATTAATAATATCTCCTCTAAAATTGTTTGAAATGGAACTGTTTTTAGAAAAAACTAAGTTTGACATAATTTGTTTATCATAACATTAGATGAAGGAGGATCAATTAATATCCTTAAACTTTGAAAATTACAATGTTATTAGTAATTTTAGTAGGAAGTGTATGTTACACGGTGGGTCTTTAATCAAAGGATAGGAAAGACATTGTAGCATTGTCAGTCGAACACACCATTGAGTTGTCCTGTGTTGAGCTGGATAGACATGTTGTAGTTTGTGTATATAGACCACCTAATTACCAGAATCTGGCATTATTGGATTCTGTCATGGAGGATGTTCTGTGGAAGATCTGTTCTGGCAATAAATCTGTACTTGTATGTGGCGATTTTAATATTAATTTATTAGAGAATAACACAAGTAGCATAGAGCTATTAAATTTATTTTATTCATTTAATTTGAAAAATGTGTTTCTGGAGCCAACCAGAATAACATCTTCCACAGCCACTTGTATCGATAATGTTTTCTGTAATTGTGATTATCTAGAAAAAAAAGTCATGAACAGCTTGCCTTCCGACCACTGTGGACTTATGGTTGCTTTTGGCTCTTCCTTCACTCTGCAAAAAATTCAAATAAGATTTAGACAAATTACTTTTAATAAATTAGAGAAACTCAAGAATTCTGTGGCTAATAAATTATGTACAAAAACACTTGGACAATACTCAAATGTAGTCAGTACCTAGTAGTAGTTTCTTGTGGTATCGAGCATTTATTTCTTTATTTAAACAAGAGTTTATTTATTAATTATTTTCTTGTATAGAAGCACTATTTTATATGGATTATCAGTGTACATCTGTGAGGACCATGTCAGACTAAAGATATTAATTTCTCTTGGTTTTGTTTTTTTATTTTAGTATGTTCTGTTATTTATATGATGCGTCAGGTATGTCTTTACATTATTGTCACTTGTGTGTACAATATTGGAATATGTATCAAAGCAGTGTAAAACAGACTTTTTTTTAACTCGTTGAGTACTGTCATTATAGACACAATTAAAGAACAATAGGTTGCGGTCACCGTTGAGTTTCTTGCTCGTTCTACTCCACTCGAATCGACATTTTGGAACAAGCGCCTAGCTTCACTAACGTACAGACTGACAGAATATTATTTATTTCATATTTGTTGACGTTTCAAAAGTACCAAATTATGGTTTACTTAATTGAAATAAATGCTTTTTAGATTGAGTTTGAGTTTGAATAGCGTAGGCTACATTTTGTTTCTTTCTAACCCCCAGAGATAAGTCGACGTACCTAATGAAATAAATGTTTTACATCGGAGTTAACGAAGTAACTTGTTTCATAATTTACATAATATCCCATTAATATGGGAAACCCAAAAAAATATTTTGTGGCAACACTGAGTGAATGTTTTTTTTTTTTTTTTGTTCGCCGATATCTCCGTCGATTATGAACCGATTTTAAAAATTCTTTTTTTGTTGGAAAGGAGATAGTTTCAGAATGGTCCCATGATAAGGAAATCAGGATCTGATGATGGAAGACCAGGGAAACCGAGGAGAACTTTTAAAAATTATAGGGGCGACTAGGGCATTTGGTAATTTTTTCATTAAGTATTGAAAACCACTACAATTTGGTAAAAGTCTGGAGCCGATCTGATGATGGAGCCGAGAGCCAGTCGAGGGAACTCCTCAACGGTTACCAGTAGCTACCTTGTGTTTGGATTTGATTAATTTGTATTGATAAGGACTTTATACTTGGGTGGGGTGTAATTGTCAATAAGGGTCTGATGATGAAGTAGTACGATAGTTGAGGGATCTCCTTAACGGTTAACAGTAGGTATCTCGTGTTTGGGTTTGATTAATTTGTATTGATGAGAACTTTACATCTAGGTGGGTTGTAATTGTCAATAAGGGTCTGATGATGAAGTAGTACGATAGTTGAGGGAACTCCTCAACGGTTACCAGTAGCTATGTTGTGTTTGGGTTTATTAATTTGTATTGATGAGGTCGTTACCTACACCTAGATGGGGGGGGGTGATGGTTATCAAAGGTCCAATGATGAAGTAGTATGATAGTTAAGGGACTCCTCAATGGTTAAAAGTACCCATCCGGTGTTTGAACTTGAATAATTTGTATTGATGAAAACTTTGCATACATGTGGGTTGTGTATATAATATATTATATCAAAGTACTAAACTAAAAAGTATAAAATAAAATTAAAAAACTGCGTTTAAAAAAACCGACTTCAAAAACGAATGACTAACAAAAAGGAAAAAAATAACTATTATTGGTCATACGTACTTATAGCTTACACACCCACTGATAGGTTAGAAGTCGGTGCCACAAACCCACAACAAAATAGTTAATGGACAAAGTTGGTATAATGCGTAATAAAATTTTGAACAGCTTAATAATGTTAGGTATCTATTAAGGTTTTAATGAATAATTTTGTTTAAAACTTGTGGCACCGACTTCTAACCTATCAGTGGGTGTGTAAGCTATAAGTACGTATGATGACCAATAATAGTTATTTTTTTTCCTTTTTAGTTTTTACTTTTTACTTATATTAATACGTAAACAAGAAATTTTGTTGTGAAAAGTAATTTCTTTCAATTTAATAATATCTCCTGTTCTAGAAAAAATTGCAATTTTTTTCTTTTTTTTTTTAAGGGGGAAATTTATCCTATGCCTTCTCCCGCCTTGGGTTCTGTCTCTAGGCAAGAGGGAGTGACAGACTCTTACTAACTAAAAACTACCCCGTTCCTACTTCCTGCTATTTGAGCCGGAGCCCCGGCAACCCGATAGGCCTTCCGCGGCTCCGTATAGGGCATCATGATGGTATGATGAATCTTTGAGGCGCGCGCCGAACACGTCGCGCCTCACGCACGATTCTGAGGCCTTAGTACGAGTTTGATTTACCGTTTAAAGTATTCGTAACGAGTACGCGTTCGGCACTCTGATTGGCCGGCGCCAATGAACCAACCAATCAGAGCGCCGAGCGCGTATTCGTTACGATTACTTTAAGCGTAAAACAAACTCGTACTATAAAGCCTCTGGTTGGGCGGCGAGCTATCCTTGTTCACCGTCCGCAGACCCGCACTTACGTACCGGTGGACGTAGTGTCTCCCGCGACGGCTGGGGCGTGAGGAGGTTCGTTCCGTCACGCCCCCCCCCCCTCCTTGGCTAGCATGACTGCTTCGTAGATTACACTGTTAAATAGATATTGCCGTATTTCAATGGCAACCTAACTCTGCCTAATATAACGAAGCTTGTAAGAAAAAGGTAGTCAAAACTTATTTTTTCAAGTTGTATTAAGAGCGCAGCACGGATGTGAAACGCAGGTAATTCGTGTAGAGAAGGGTGCTTGGGCATCGCGGCATCATTAAAATATTTAGACCGGCAAATAGGGGGAGGTATCGGGCTGGCGGGGGGCGCGGGGACTGCGCTTAAATATAAATAGAACACGTGTCTCACTTGACCTTGTGGCCTTGTGGCCCGCAGCCGCTCCACTGCGCCTTGTCCTAGGACTCCACTGCGCCTTGTCCTAGGACTCCACTGCGCCTTGTCCTAGGACTCCACTGCGCCTTGTCCTAGGACTCCACTGCGCCTTGTCCTAGGACTCCACTGCGCCTTGTCCTAGGACTCCACTGCGCCTTGTCCTAGGACTCACACCTTGTCCTAGCACATGTGAAACGCAGGTAATTCGTGTAGAGAAGGGTGCTTGGGCATCGCGGCATCATTAAAATATTTAGACCGGCAAATAGGGGGAGGTATCGGGCTGGCGGGGGGCGCGGGGACTGCGCTTAAATATAAATAGAACACGTGTCTCACTTGACCTTGTGGCCTTGTGGCCCGCAGCCGCTCCACTGCGCCTTGTCCTAGGACTCCACTGCGCCTTGTCCTAGGACTCCACTGCGCCTTGTCCTAGGACTCCACTGCGCCTTGTCCTAGGACTCCACTGCGCCTTGTCCTAGGACTCCACTGCGCCTTGTCCTAGGACTCCACTGCGCCTTGTCCTAGGACTCCACTGCGCCTTGTCCTAGGACTCCACTGCGCCTTGTCCTAGGACTCCACTGCGCCTTGTCCTAGGACTCTACTGCGCCTTGTCCTAGGACTCCACTGCGCCTTGTCCTAGGACTCCACTGCGCCTTGTCCTAGGACTCCACTGCGCCTTGTCCTAGGACTCCACTGCGCCTTGTCCTAGGACTCCACTGCGCCTTGTCCTAGGACTCTACTGCGCCTTGTCCTAGGACTCCACTGCGCCTTGTCCTAGGACTCCACTGCGCCTTGTCCTAAGACTCCACTGCGCCTTGTCCTAGGACTCCACTGCGCCTTGTCCTAGGACTCCACTGCGCCTTGTCCTAGGACTCCACTGCGCCTTGTCCTAGGACTCCACTGCGCCTTGTCCTAGGACTCCACTGGATTTATAAAAATCACCAATGGTAATAATAATAATACATATGATATTTGACTTCAACATTGTATGTCACAGTGACCAGTGACCCTGTGACACACAATGTTGAAGTGAAATATCTTAAATATTATTATTATTACCATTGGTTGTGTGATGTTTTATTCTCGAATTGCGGAACACAGGTAACATAGGATACCCACAACGTGTGTTTTACTAACAGTCCAAATGTACTTTCCAATAAGGCCTTTCGACGTATAACAGGTTCTACAGCTGTTAAGGCATAAAAATATCAAAGGCAGTGGACTGACTATGGCTGATATGACGAGTTCATTCCACAATCGGAGGGTCCGTGAGAGGAAATTCCTCTGAAACCAAACGGGACCATTTGTATTACAATGTGCAGGCGTGAACTGGATGTCGATGGCGAGCGGTGCGATAATATTTTACAGACAACAGCGACAACAACAATCACTTACGCGTCGCAATAGGAGGTCGGGGACAGTACGACACATGTCACGCGACACGCACGCTCGCCTCCACGCCTGCAGCGTGTATACGTGATATGATTTCTGAACCAATAAATTACTTGTATTACGAACTGTATGTATTGTACCTATCCATAAACGGTCCTTTTGTAACAACACGCATTTTGTGCACATTGTTATAAGTAAATCTATAATTATAATAGATCTGTAGAGACGTCAATTCTGTAAATGAAATATATATCCAAAATAAAAAAATCAGGGGTATATACTATAAATATATACCGTTATATACTTTCCGTTATTGAAACAAAAACTAATCGACCGATTGTAACGAAACTTGGAATAATTATTTTCCATACGCCCAACGCCAACAGGAGTAAAGCAGTGAAGGGAAACGTTGAGAAAATTGGAGGAGTTACTCTATTTTAAGCGTTTGCAACCTTAATGGTTAAAGCTACACAGAAATAATGTATAACAAAAATTTATCCTTAAAATTATTTAAAAGATATCCCACGACAGCATTATAAGGCTCGACCGGAGCGATACCACGGCCTCACAGTAAACTGACCTGACACAACGCTATTTTTTTTTTATGTGACGAGCCCGCCACAACCTCCCAAAACCGCTGCAACTCCTGTATGTCTACTCCTGTCATGGTTACTTGCCGAGCGAGATGATTCGGACAATAGTGGTATCTATTATTAAGAACAAAACGGGACACATCGCAGACACAGGTAATAGGCCCATATCATTGGCTACGGTAATATCAAAAGTATTTGACAGCTTGATTAATACACAATTGAACAAACGTTTTTTTTTTTTTTTTAAGGCGGGAAAATCATCGAATGACTGCTCCCGCCTGGGTGAGGCGGGAGGGAGTGTTAGACTCTTACTGACTAAAAACCACCCCGTTCCTTCTCCTGCACGTCGAGCCGGAGCCCCGGTTACCCGTTAGGTTCTCCGCGACTGAACAAATGTATAGAACTTCATGATAACCAGTTTGGGTTTAGACCTGGATTGTCAACTAAAAGCGCAATATTGTGTCTTAAGCAGGCTGTCACGTATTATACCCGGCGTGGTACACCTGTGTACGCTTGCTTTCTCGACCTGTCCAGGGCCTTCGATCTGGTTTCTTGAGGGGTTGTGGAAAATCAAAATTACCATTTTGAAATTTTGGTATGGAAATCAGAGCAACTATGTGCGAAGGGATATGGTCATTTTCCAGAACTGGGTCGGGCACATACTTGTAGTACGGTACCTCAGATTCAAGAAGTCGATAGTGTAAAGCAAGTTGCTGATGTATAATCTTGGCTACTTGATTATGCCTATGCAAATATTCACTGTTAGCCAAACGACCACAACCAGAAATAATATGTCTAATGGATTCACCAGGACTATGACATGCCCGACATATGTCAACCGTCACATCCTTAATTATATATTTCCGATAGTTATCCGTAAGGATAACTTCGTCCATTATTGCACAGACAAATCCTTCAGTTACTCCAAAGAGATTACTGAATCGTAGCCAAGATACGGACGCTAGAAAATCTACACTGGGTCCATGAACGGCCCGGAAGAAGCGTCCGTGGAGCTCCTTGCTATGCCATACCTCCTTGCGATCATTAACACTCAGTATCACAGGTTTGCGCCAGTTCTCTTTTGCCAGGGATAGTGGAGTGAATCCATTGTCCACTGCTGCTACTTCTCGATGCATACCCTCGTTGACTTTCAGGAAATATTCCCTGAGGCTGCACACCTCACGGTTGTGAAGGGTCTTAGCATTTAATAAGCCTCGACCACCACACTTCCGCGGGATGTGAACCTCATGACGAACGAGGGTGATGCATGCGATTTGCAGTCAGCAGGGTCCGGACTCACCTATCCAGGGTGTCAAGTTCAGTCTGAGTCCACTTGAGTATACCAAAAGAATATATTAGGACTGGTATGACCCAACCGTTAAAGGCTCGCACTTTGTTTCCGCCTGATAAGGAACTTTTCAGTAGCTTATTCAGGCGGCCAAAGAAGCGCTCCTGTAACGATTGCTTCATGTCCGGTCCATTAATGCCTAATCCTTCTGACATACCCAGGTACCCATTAATTGTGCAGCCGTCCGTCCCCGGTGATTTCCAATTCGGGACCGAACAGGCTGCACTGGCTACATCAGAGGAGGTAATGACTACCTCCTCCATATCTGGTATAGTCTCACACCTTCGCTTAACATTAAACATCCAGTCACCTTCTGTGTGGCTAACAGGCACCGACCAGATGTTGCGCCAAAATGTGTTAGTGGCATCATCATCCGGTCGCTGCCCGTCAGTCACATCTTGGTTGGATCGTTCCCAATCTCTGTATACCCACCTCTGATCTCTTTGGAACATGCGATTCTGAGTATAGTGCTCCACTCTTTTTCTGTACCGTCTAATACGGTTTGCCCATGTTTATATTTTCATGATATATATCTAATATCTATGTTTATATATTTATTTCAGTATTTACTTATCTCTATATATATCATATAAAAAATGGCTCCCAAATTAAAAATGACAAATAACTATAGTTAATAAAAGGTCTCTGATCACGTCAGAGGAGCACTTTGGCACAGCAGGAGGGGTTTTAGCCGGTAAGAGTCCGGCAGTACTCACACCTCCCTATTCGTGGGGAAGTGTGAGTCTCCATGAGGATTTCCCCTCCTGCTGTATAAAAAAAAAAAATACGATTTGCCCATGCATAAACTTTCTGCTTCAGGAAGTCGATGCGCTCTGTAACACGCGACAGGTATTCATGAGGACTGATTTCAGTCCCCACAAATGCACGTCTTACAAAGCGCATCACTCTAGGGAGAGTATTGCCCTCCCCGAAGCAGGATAGTTTGCCAATGAGTACCCTGGCCTCACTGATACGACGCTCTATCCTATACTGCCAGGCAGGCACTGCTGGTTTTGGTCGGACTGCTGCGTTAAGATTTGGGAATCTGACGTTAGCCACTCGACAAGCAGCTACCGCACCACAGTACAAGATTAAGTGTGTATCATAGAGGTTTTCGCTACCCTCAAAATATTTTTAAGTAGCGAATCCAAGGCGCTCACCAGCGCCCTATTTTTCTACACATGGGCAAACGTGGTAATTTCGGTCTTAAATTACTAGGAGCAAGTCTGTACTCACGAACCGCATCCTCCAAAGCACTCCTCAGTCGTTCATTGCACTGAGTACTCACTTGTTCAACCCTGTCGTCCTCCACTCTAACGATAGGGGTGGTTGGCGTCACACATTGTGAGACTACAGGTGTTTGTGCCACCGATTGTGGTGGTGTGGGGACACCACAAACTCCCAATACAACTGCATCTCCTGTAAGCCAGGACCAACAGTAAATACAACCATGAAAACTCTGGAACACTTAAATTCGACGCGTCCCAGCGACATGAACGAGCAACGAAATAATTCAGAAGATATTATAACTAAGAGGAGAAGAAAAAAACGTTAGTTTCCATTTCCATCGCTAAATTACTGCTGGAGACAGGATGAATTAAGCGAAGGTAGGTAGACTGGAGACAGGAACAAAAAGAGACTGCACAACTGGGAGAAAGCTCAGTCGACAAGCACCACGGAAATTTGATTAAAAACCTAAGTGTGAGCTGTTGTACTTGCTTCTCTACACCTGACGAAACAATTAAATTACCTAACATAGTGAGTGTTACATTCATATTGCCAGAGATCACACTCTCAGAGTATGGAATGGGCGGACTATTCGTATTGCAACTCCGCTGACAAACATTGGCACCATGGTGAATCAACAAGTTTAAATGAGAACAATTTGCTTTAGTATAAAAATTTAGCATAAAAAGGCCAGTACTCACCAGTTGTCCCTGTATTGCACCTGCAGAAGTATCATATAAAATTCAAAATTGTTGTTAAATCTACACTGCTGTACTGTTGCTGTTCGCACCACACTGCTCGCACCTCTGGCTTTACGTCACGCAACTGTCAAATCGAAGTTTTCTAGTCTAGATTAGTCTAGAAGTCTTATTTATCTGACAGAAAACAATATGTAGTAGTTAAGGGCTTTGAATCCAAAACATACACAGTTACTTCAGGGGTACCTCAGGGTTCTCACTTAGGCCCCTGGCTATTTAATATATTTATAAATGATATAATATCGAGTGTAAGGTACAGTAGTGCCTATCTCTTTCCTGGTGATCTAAAAATATGTAAAACCATAAAAAATTGTTCAGATTGCGACCTGCTTCAGATCGATCTTAATGCTTTAACGAATTGGTGTACTATTAATAAAATGACATTCAACACTGATAAATGCTACTCCATTACGTTTACCCGAAATCATGGCATTATTGAAACTCCATATCATATAAATAACATAGTCCTCCAAAAAAAACCGAAATGAGAGATTTAGGCGTAATACTTGACTCTAAATTAACATTCGTTCCCCATATAGACAATACTATAAATAAATCATCAAAAATGTTGGGTTTTATCATTCGAAACACTAAATCATTTCGCATGCCCACTACTAAAATAGCTCTTTAAAATAGTTATGTTCGTAGTAACCTTGAATATTGCAGTGTTGTATGGTCACCAGAATACAATGTTCACCAACTTCGAATCGAACGGATTCAGAAGAGATTTTTAAGACACCTCGCCTTCTCATTCGGCTTACACAAGCAGATAAGGGCATACGGGGACAAATTGAGGCATTTTAAGATGGAAAGTCTCTCAATTCGGAGACGCTTACTAGACTTGACATTTCTGTATAAGGTTTTGAGATACGGAATTCATTGTCCGCCACTTTTAGGAATAGTCGGTTTACGTGTGCCATCTCGTGTCCTTTAAAAGGCGACGCTCAGGGCTGGGTTATTGCATCGACCGCCTGCCAGAACCAACTTGAAGGACTTTTCTGCTCTGTCTCGACTGTCGAAGTCCTATAACGAAATTTCTGGTCAGGTGGATATTTTTGCTGACACGCTACCGAATTTTAAAAAGGCTGTAGTGGGATTATTGAGTGACCATAATAATACGTAGATTTTTAATATGTACTTAAATTTTTTATTTCAGTTTTTTATTTTATTTTTAATTTTAAGTATTTCTTAGTTTTTATTTTACTTTCCAATTATTACAAATACTGATAAAAGTGTCATCGTTAGACTACTGTGCATGCTGTGACACCTTAAAATGTTGTGCATTTAAAATTTATTGTAGTGCTTAGATATAAGACCTAATGTAGCAACTACTGGTTGTCCATATTATAAATAAATAAATAAATAAATAATAAATTGTACACGTCTCGTACGGACCTCCGAGAACCGAGCATCACTGTGTGTAGGCGACATTAGTTAATTGTTAGTAATAGTTTGATTGGTGTCGAGACGTGACGCACACATGCTACACGCCACCACGCCACGTCTCACTATGCTCATCAACAGCCAAGGTTATATATACGCGGCTGAGTCCAGACAACATTCAGCCTCTAATACTGTCACAGGCCACTACGATTCAGCTTTTAGACTAGGTATCATCGGTTAGCTAAAACAATGTCCTGCCGCTTTGGGATTAAAATTCGGGAAAAGACCGATACCAATGTTGCATCGTCATTAGAGACTATAATAATACGTGATAATACAAACAAATAGTACAATTAGTCAGGTAATAACTTCAGCAGCTTGTGCCCTGCCCGCCAGCCGGCAGGGGTGCGGGGCGGGTAGCGGCGCGGCGGCCCCTGAGGAAATCACCGCGACGACAATCTGCCGCGTCCGTCGCGCTATCTGATGTGAGGGCGGCACAGGATCAGATCACTAGTGTTGTCTACTAATAGCTGCCTCAACAGGGCTGAGGGACGAGTCCCGTACACTACAATGTCATCTAACACACAGACAAGCGACGTCATAAACGTGTCCATATATATAAAATATTTCTGTGTGTCGATCACGTAAAAACGTAAATCAAACTGATCTATCCCCTGACGACGGCGTGCAGAGCTGTAGCAAAGGTATTACTTTAATTATCACTGCATATTATAAAAACAAAGTCGCTGTCCGCCGTCTGTCTGTCCCTATGTATGCTATCTAGATCTTTAAAACTACGCAACGGATTTTGATGCGGTTTTCTTTAATAGATAGAGTGATTCTTAAGGAAAGTTTTTATATGTATAATACAAGCATATTGCATCCGTGCGAAACCGGGGATGGTCGCTAGGTTTTTATATTATAGTTGACGACACTACACTCGTTCAGCGACTCAGCGAACGCACCGCTCCGAATATGAGGAGTCAATGGCCGCACCGAATTAAACTAACGCTCTTCCGATTCCAAAATAAAGTGCACAACAAGTAATTAGGTGCAGCGTGCACCGCGCCCTGCGACACACATACACACACATGCACATATTAGTGTATCGTAAATTCGTAATATAATGTCATTATTTAACAATTTGTGTAGTACTTTATAATGTATAAAATAAAATAAATAAAAAAAAGACTGGGGAGGAGGTTCGTTTCCTCACGTGCCATACCTGCTTCCTCTTTAGCTAGCATTACTGCTTCGCAGAAAGAAGAGACAGCATCCCAGTCCCCCTGTCTCCGTAGCCGTACCGTAGTCTGAACTAGAGCCGGACGCGAAAGATGGAAAGATCCGTCACCGATCACATCCCTAAGGACGGGGCGGTGCTTAGCCCACACAGGGCACACCGCCACGGTATGCTCCACCGTGACCCCTGGGCGGTCCTCACAGTGATGACACCCGGGCGTTTCCTTCCGCTTAATGAGAACAGGAACCTACCGAAACTTCCGTGTCCAGTAAGCACCGTCGTCAGGCGGCAGGTGTGGACGCTGTAGTCTCTCAAACCACTCCTCAAAGAGAGAACTTACCGTTGCAAGTAGGTACCTACCTAAAAATTATTGCAAAGTGATGGACCCTAACCAACCAAGGAGAAGACAACATCATTAATCTAGAGCCATTAAAACTAGTAACACAAAACTTTTTATGTACTTAATAGATAACTATCGTGAGAGTGAGACATACTTTGGTTTCAGTTAGACATACATTTTTATGTACTTAATAGATAACTATCGTGAGAGTGAGACATACTTTGGTTTCAGTTAGACATACATTTTTTTTAGTATATTAATTAGTACCTAACACAAATGTTGAAAGCTACACTAGAACCTTACTAGACTAGTTTCTGCCAACGGTTTCGCCCGCGTCCGCTGGGGTAAAAAGTAGTCTATGTGTTACTTCCACAGTTACTCCATCCCAGACCATAATTTACCTGTTCCAAATGTCATCCCGGTTCCTTCAGCCGTTTTGATGTGACTTAGTAACATACACACAAACTCAAATTTTTTCACATTTGTAATATCGTTTTAAGCTAATTTCAACCATCGGCCCTCTCTGCCCTCTCATTACAGTGTAAAGTCCACTGCGCGCAACCTAACATTAGTAGTGTGCCCAGTGTTGTACCGGGGCTCCGGCTCGACGTGCAGGAGTAGGAACGAGGTGGTTTTTAGTCAGTAAGAGTCTGACACTCCCTCCCGCCTTACCCAGGCGGGAGCAGCCATTAGATGATTTTTCCCCTTAAAAAAAATCCAGTGTTGTGCCCATTGTTATTAGTAATTAAAGTATAATCATATAAATTTCATTGTAATGCGTGATGCACACAGACAGACAGACAAAATTCATATTCCGCGCGGTTTCACCCGCTCTGCTCGGCGCCTAGTGATCGTAGCGTAATGGTTTATAGCCTAGCCTTCCTCGATAATTATACAACACAAAATATTTGTTCAAATCGGACCAGTAGCTTCTGAGTTTTGTGCGTTCAGACAAACAAACTCTTCAGCTATAATAGATGATCATCTAGATGCAAAGTTCTCATCACAATACAAATTACTCAAGCCCTAACATAAGGTAGGTAAGTACTGTTAACGGTTGAGGAGTTCCCTCGACTGTCTGTCGGTGTCAGGCACTATTATGGACCAATAGGCTTTGTATTCAAGTAGATTTTTATTAACCTAATGCTTTTGATTCGGATAATAATTATAGCTCCCTATGTTTGGACGACTGCATTACTACCTAACTGTACTAAGTGTGCTGTTCATACCTACCTAATACTATCCACATTATGTTGTGTTTTGTGTGTAGGTAGCTATCGAAGTGCAGCCTCGGCAATGTGAATAATTTGCCTTTCACAAAACTGCATGAGAAACAAGTCAACCAGCCTACACACAATATGAGAGCAGGCAGAAAGCAAGTTTTATAGGGCAAGCTGCGTGCGGAGAGAGCGAGCGCCTGCCTGGCGCGGGGTGCGGGCGGCGCCCCGCGCGCCCGGCGCCCGGCCGCCAACCGGTCTCTCCAACTGCTCGCCGATGCAGTCCGGCCAGTCTGCCTACGGCTGTGCGGCGTCGTGCTCGTGTCGCCCGTTCCGTGCTTCCTCCCCGCACACCTCTACTCACAGTCGCACGACGCTCGCCGCGCTTCAACCACGGATATACTTGTGAAACTTGAAACAAATTAGTGTTAATGTGATAATCTAAGTGCTGTGAGCCACCTGATTTGGCCCAAAGTGCAGTGTGTTTGAAGTGCAACCGGTTCACCTCGTGTGCGAGGCCGGCACTTGGAGTGCTAAAAGTGTCTGTGTAAGCCGCACAGTGCTTTCTAAACGAGTCCCGACACACCGACCCGGGTGTGCGTTTTGTGCGTACATTCAACGCATACTGGAATTCTCATAAAACACTTGTAAGGTGAGCAAGCTGTAAACGTAAACCTCCTGAATACTGATTTGTAATAAGAATAACAAATACTTGAGGTCAGGCACAGAGTATCCTTAGAGAATTTAGAACAGTGAAAGCTAATTCTGTGCCTGGAACAATATTAATTATGAATGAGCCATTCCTAACTTTATTGAAATCACAATTATTCAACTAGCACCTAAGAGTCAGTGTGTATCCTCTAGGATATTTAAAATAATTAGGTACAAACACCTAGCCTTATGTACGTTCACCTATAAACCCATAGTAGGTACCTATTACATAGCGAAGTGCGTTTTCGAAAGCAAGCCTACAGGGTGTATAGATCTGTAAGTCAACAACATACACTGTTCATTTACATGAGTTTGTACTTTTGTACCTAGTGAAATTTTGTCTGCCTAGAAATGGAATTCTTTAAGTATAGTAGGTATTATTTAGTAGCTAGTCAGATGTAGTTAATTTAATTGAATCGAGAATGATAAAGATTCCCCAAATCCCCACAAATAACCACAGCAGGCAACCCCAGTCCAGCTCCAAGCACTCTGCCAGTAGGTAGACACACTGTCGTTATGAGTACACTTAGCGCGAGCAATGAACCACTCGTGTAACTCTGAACAGCATTGTTCCGAAGTTTGCCGGTAGATACCAACTATGTTAGGTACTCGGCCTCACAGAAAACCGATGTGAAGGCGGGAAGGCCCAATTATCCCCCCCCCCCATTCCACAATTTCTCCAATCCCTGTATCCCCAACAATCCTCAAATTCCTAATCCCCAATTGGCCGGTAACGCACTTGTTACACTTCTGGTGTTCCGGGTGTTACATTGTGCTGTACACGACTCCGATTGCTTTGCTTACCATCAGGTAATCCGTCTGCTCGTCTGCGCCGGTAGACGTTAAGCCGTCGTTAACCCATAAAAAAGAAATATACAGGGTGTCCGATAATTAATGGATAACCTTGAAATGTCTTACAGAACAACTGATGGCCGTCCTGAAAAAAAACAAACAAACAATTCAATTTATTTTTTTACCATATTACAAATTTTGTTATTCAATTAAATTTTCTCGTATCTACGTTAATAGCAATAACTCACTATTTATTTTATGACAGATATCTACTGTTATGAATTGTACCATTATATACCTAACCTACTTATTACAGAAATTATTGTAAAATTATTGGTCACCTTATATCCATACATTTTTTTATACCCAAGAGCTTTGCTTAAGAAATATATTCTGCATATTTTTTTAAATAAATTAGTTTGCGTAGGTGTATTTAAAAAACAATTGCTTTAGCTAGTCATACTTTACTTTCTATCTATCAGCAAAGTTAGTGTATTTTTATTTTTTAAATGCATCACACCCAGACCCACAACTAGAGGTACTGTGGATCACACAAAGAGTTGTTCTGTGCGGTAAACGAACCCGCGATACGTTGCGTGGCAGTAAGTTTTTATTACCCAGCCACCGCACCAACCGTGCGGTGGCTGGGTAATGCAACAATACACCAAAAAGTCAATACAAATGGTTCATTTTTAGTGATCAGTGTGATAATGATCAGGATATTACTATCCTAATAATAGTCGTAAAAAGATCAGTAATAGTAGTAGTAAAAAAATTAGACTTTCCTGTAAAGTAAAATATCAAAGGTACCACGTAGGTAATATATATTTTGTTTCGTATTTTTTTGAGGACTGCCATAAATTGTACCCACTCTAGGACATTTTAAGGTTATCCATTAATTACCGGATACCCTGTATACTATTCAAACCTTGGATAGGTACATGTACTTATTTCCTCGACTTGCTAAGTTTTTAGTTTTACTGCAACTAGGTACTTAGGTACTACGTACAACGGCACAAGTCGCAGAGGACATCTCGTTCAATAATATTGCATCTCCGTAGAGTAGTATGCCCCTACGTACTCACTAGGAACACGCTTTCAATCTCGGCACGGCCATGACACACGAATCTTATAAGCCTAAGAGACGTCGTTACTTGTAAATGAACACCACAACTTGGTTGGTATTGGTAATGATGGTAAAACGGACGTAGGTTCCTTTTAGCGCTGTAGAGTTCCGATGCCGTCGTGTGTATCTCACTGGTTGTGCTTGCGTTCATTGGCTGTCATAAATTACAAACGAGACCGGTAAACTTCCATAGTAAATCCGGCCTCACAGACACGAATGAAATACTGTGGGTTCTCAAGGACTAATATTAGTATTCATCCATGCGTGCCCGGTATATGGCAATAGGCTCACCCCCTATTACATGGGACTCATAACATAAATAGTGAAAAGTGGGTGTTACATTGTACAGTGGCATAATGTACACCTCTGCCTACCCCTTCGGGGATAAAAGGCGTGATGTTATGTATGTCATCCATGCGTAATTCGTTTTTTATAGAACTCAGGAGATTCCAAATATGTATTTCAGATAGTTGTCAAGAAATCCTCCTAACATCTGTTCCCGCTCTTATTACAGATTTGTTAAGAATGCTGTGGTTGACAGCATTCTTAACATACTTTTACATTCTTTGGATACTTTAATGAAAATATCATGTGAACAAAAAAAATAAATTCTATAAATTTGTTTGTCAAAAAACGTCAGATGACATATAAATCTGTATAGGAATATTATAAACATGAAAATGTACGAGTGTGTATGTTTGTTTGTCCATCTTTGACGGCCAAACGAAGCAAGGAATTGATGTGGTTTTTAAAGTAGAGGTAGTTGAAAGAATGGATGGATGTAAAAATAACGTAATAAGTAAACTTTTTATCTCTTTTTAACCCCCCATTTTCCCAAAATTCCAAAATTGGTTTGTCCCAATATTACGTACGACTATGCAAAGGCAAAGGCTACAATCTGACCACCGATTGTTGGTTAGTGACCAAACTGTAAGAAGAAGATTACATGAAGCTGGTCTTCATTCTCGCAGAGCACTTCGAGTTCCAGCTATGCGGCGTGGCAATCGCCGGCGGAGCTTATTGTGAGCTCGAGAACATTTCGCATGGAGTGACGAGCAATGGTCTGAATTTGCAATGATTTGAATTTCATCCGGATCCAGGAAGATTAAGGGTTTGTTGAGTTCCTGGTAGACGAAGCCGTCTCCAGCATCCACAAGAAGCCCATTCATATGAAGGCGGCACATGGTATGGGTTGGTATTCGTAGCGCTGCGCGAACCGATCTCGTTTGGATAACAGGGAACATGAATGCACTGAAATAAACCTAAAATTATCCCACACATGGTATAAATGGGTCAGGAGTTCCAACTCATACACGATAATGCCCGTGCCCATAGGGCTGAGCTGGTATAAATTGTGCTTAGGGAACATGAATTGAGGGTTATGGTCATATGGACTGGCCTGCTCAGTGCACCGACATGAATCCCATTGAACGCGCATGGCACATGTTACAACGAAGAGCTATGATAAATTTTTCTCCAACTTTAATAACAGAAGAACAACTTTTCCTTATACTTGAAAAGAATTTAGGGAACAGAGAGTATAGTTCCCTATGATCGGAAAAGGAGGATCCTCCGACCAGGCGAGGTGATCGTGCCTGGCGGGCTTTCTGTTCAACAGTTGTTCGTTGGGATTTTGTATCCGTGTTAATTTGTATGTAAACTTTGCATGTGCGATGTAGGATTTTTTTGACGTCATCCGTTGGCATGTACCATGTGTCGCCACAAGAACCTGGGACCTGATACTACAGCTTCATTTTGAGCATAAATAACCGATGCCGAACTCTAATGTTAGGGGAGGAAATAACTAGTTACTGATTATTAACTTTAATGAAATGTCTTTTTTGTTATTTTATGTATCAAAAAATTCAAAGCATTTATTTCAATTAAACCATAATTTGGTACTTTTGAAACGTCAACAAATACAAAATAAATAATAGTCTGTCAATCAGTCAGTGAAGCTAGGTGCTCATTCCAAAATGTAGATTCGAATGCAGAAGAACGGGCAAGAAACTCCATTCGTTACTCTTTTTAAAAAAGTATGTTCTTCCCCAGAGGCCCAATTACCTCCCCCCCCACCTTCCTCAATATCCCCAATCCCTAGATCCCAGCAATCCTCAAACTCCTAATCCTCAAAAGGCCGGTAACGCACTTATAAAGCCTCTGGTGTTCCACTACCACTTTCTAGACTCGCCTGGAGTAAAATTCGTAGTCGCTATGTTTTGGACGACTTCAAAAAACCAAAAACTAATAACAAACAAAAAGTCAAAACTATAAAGAAAAAAATAACTATCATTAGTACTGATAGGTTACCCACCCACTGAGGTTAGAAGTCGGCGCCATAATTTCTATACAAAATTATTCATTAAAACCTTAATAGATACCTAATTTACAATTTTGTGGCCATTAAGTTATATCATTATGATATGAGCTTATGGCACTGACTTCTGTACGACAACTGTCCTCATTAATCAAGCCTAAGCACAAGGTAGTTACTGTATACCTTTGAGGCAGACCCTTATCGTCAGTCCCACTCTATCACGGTGTAAAGTCCTCATCAATACAAATTAATCAAGCCTAAACACAGGGTAGTCAATATAAACCGCGGAGGAGTTCTCTCGACTGTCTGTCGGCTCCATCATCAGAGGGCTTAGTACAAGTTAGTTTTACGTTAAAAGTAATCGTAACGAGAACGCGTTCGGCGCTTTGATTGGTTGGTTCATTGACACCAGCCAATCACAGCGCCGAACGCGTACTCGTTTCGAATACTTTAAACGTAAATCAAACTCGTACTATGGCCTCGGGTCGACTCCAGACCATCATAAAATTGTAGTGTTTAAAAATCCTAACTGAAAAACATAATAGAGGCATTACTCGCCCCTAGATTTTTCGAAAGTTCCCCTCGGTTTCCATCATCAGATCCTGAACTCATGGAAATGGGATCATCTCGGGAGTATACCCTTTCAAACAAAACAAGACTTGGAAATAGGTTCACAAATGGCGGAGTACTGCGCGAACAAACAAAAAAAAACAATCAGCCGAACATAGTACATCCTCCTTTTTTGGGAGTCGGTAAAAATGAAACAATTGGTTGATTGACTTCTGTCCGGTGACAGTGTTCAACATGACCAGTCGTATTTCATAACAGCTTCATCAATTTCATCATAAAGGCATGATTGTCCATTTAGTGCTAATCATACAGAAACAAGTTCATCTTAAATCTACCTACTATATGTACATAGGTATTTAAAAAGTGAACCCATAGACTCTTTATCCACAGAAATATAAAAAATATGACATCTATGGATGGATAGATCCATAGATCGAGTCGTTACACGAGAACGAAACGGACGAGGTGCCGGCGTGCCGCCACTAGTTCCATGCTCGCACTCGCGCGTTGCAGCCGCCGCGACCCGCCTGTTTTACTGCCGTCTGACTACCTACTTGACCTCTCACCTAATTCCACGGAATGTCGCGTATCACACAGAACACTTCGCAACTTCCCACTATTTCACATTTTTATATTGTCGCTGCTGCCCTGCAAAGTGGTCAACTTCAGTTACAATGGTCAAATGAAGGCAAAAGTAGGTACTTTTACACGTCAATATAGTATTTACATTAGAAGCAAACAGCCACTTCATCACATCCACACTCGCCGGCCTGTACCTATTTGTTGAGAAGTCGGCGACGAATTACTTATTAAACGGAATAGCATACACACATAATAATATTGTATTAGGTTTAATAAATTATGGTTGCCAACCTTAGTTCAACTCTAAGAACATTTCAGCTTTGGGCAAGATTATAACCAATACTGTACAAAATACAGCGCGCCATAAATATGAAATAATACGTTCAGTATGCAAAAGTATTGATGTTACAAATCGATTGCACCGGTAATGAGTTACCGAATGGGTTTTATAATTACCTATTTTGCTTAAAAGATTAGCAAAAACTTCCCGTTGATCATATTTTTTCTTAACGCATTTAGGGGGCTCCTACTGCTACTAGTTACACTTGTGATACGAGTGTAGAGTGTAGCTGTGTATGTATTCAATGATTTCATTCTTTTTACAAGAAAAACATAGAGTAAATATTTTGTTTTAATGTCCGTCTCGTACAATATTATTTTAAAACATTAGACACGTATTTTTTTTTCTTGCAAAATTAAATACTTTCGACGATATTATATTTATTTGAAATATTGTGTGACATCATGATTTACTATATTTTAATATTTTATTTATAGGGTAGCGTGACGTAACGGCCTCCCCACTCCTAAACTCCGTTTTATCTAAGTATTGTTTTCTTATACTTACGACAAAATAGAAAAAAATAGGTGTGTCTAACATTTTATCATTATCTAACTGATGGACTAATTAAATTTTTAATTTTCATACACTGTCTAACTACTACCCTATTGGTTTAGTGTTTTAATGTCTATTCTAGTCTATGGTATACTTAAATGACAATAGAATTATTTCATATCTATGACGTCACACTTGTGTATATACTTACGTAAGTGTAATTAAAGTAGTAAATACCTAATACAAGTGGAACCTATATTGTTCTATTTCAGTACACCTGCAAACTTGCAGTTGACAGCAGTTGCTTAGTGCTTACAAGCTGAACAGTATGAAACTCAAGATCGGAACGACGCGGCGACGGCGGCGGCGCCGTCCTAGTTGCGTAAGATGCAACTTATCGCGTCAATGTGTGTGTTGCGCGGGAGTGCGTGTGCGTGCGTGCCGGAGACATGTTGATTTATGCTAAGTTCATCGGCCGCCTTGTAATAAACAAACGCGGACAGCGTCCGAGCGCCGCGCGCCGGCCTCGGCTCTCGCAGCACATGAGCTCTTTCATTACTCATCTAAATCCGAAAATCTAAATAAAAATACGTATTTTACACACCTTTGTTACCTGTTATCTGCCGAAGTGACTACCACCCAAACATAGTCCCTAATCGTACTTATGTTGGGGATCTGCGAAGAAAAATTAACGTGTATGTACTATGTATCAGGTATTATAAAATGAATAATGTCTGGGCCTCGCGGCTCTCGGGTACCCCTTTATAAGGAGGATAGGTGAATAATTAAGGTCTTTAACGTTACCCATCTACGAAATTGAAAGAAAGTGATCTGTGACGTAACTCGCCTTGCCTGCCATTGGTGGCCCGCATGCCCATACTTACTACCCCTACTAGTTATACGGATTTATTTTATCGGGAAACCCCAAGAGACCGGTACAACCTTGGAGGAGGGGTTAGAGATTGGAGGATTGAGTACAAGCACTACGCAAGCGTTGTTTCACGCCGGATTTTGTGAGGCCTATATATCACTTCGGTAGAGAGGGTGCCGCCAATCCTTCTTTAACTGTGCTATATATGACTGAGGAGTGCTGAAGACGTCCCTTCGTTCGTACCAAATTTTATGATTCTCAGTTCACGACAATCGCGAAGTAACTATCCTATAGCTTTTGATTCCCTTATTTTTGTTCTAGTTTGATGCAGTAAACTTAAAAAAAATCACAACCCCAATCTTCGAAACCGAATTGATCGTAATTGAGTTAAGTATAGTGTGAGAGAGAGGCCTAGAGGCACACACGTATGCTGTGTTGTTGGTATACACCATGTGTGGCAGTGTGCGTGAGCGCAGCTGCCGGGGCCCCGCGTCCCCGCGCCCCCCGCGCCCCGCCACAGCCGGCCCACCCGCCGAAGCTCAAAGTTGTTGCCTCCGGGATTTTATCACGTGTACTTGTAGGTTAGGTACAACCAGTGTTGGGCAAATCAACTAATTTATTCAATCAATTGATCAATCATGATTGATCTAATCATGATTAATTTAGTCATGACTAATTTAATCATAACTAACGAGAACAATCATTAGTCATGACTAAATTCGTTAATCGCAAATCACCAATCATTAGTTCTAATCATGAATGTATGACTAAGCTCGATGCACAGGTGTTGGTACACTACACATACAGGATATAAGGATCAGCTGACCGAAGTCTCAGACCATTATCTTGAGTAAAGTACTGAAGGAATTAGGTACGGAAATGAAAAAAAATTTTGACTCTGCATACAAAATATTAAAGTCGGCTGCTAATAGAATATAATGTATAGAAAGGCCAAAATTTTTTCTTTTCTGAGAAAAAATTCCTTCGGTCCGTTACTTAGGATGATGATCTGAGTCCATGGTTTTACTTTGGTAAGCCATCCTTTACACCCTATATTATATAGCTTTCTTAAATATATTATTTGTGTTTATAAAGTTCAATACAGTTACACTGAGATGATTAATAAATAAATAAAATAATACAAGTGTAATTTAGTTAGTCTCATAATCGTTAAAGCAATACGATGACATCATTTACTTTTCGAAAAACAAGTAATAAATTACATGATTACAGTCAGATGAGGTACGGGACCCTAAAAACTACTAAAGTTATAGAAGGTGTTACAAAAAACCCCATTATACTGAAAACCATTTCTCCGTATCATAAGATTTTACCAGGGCATCTATTTATCTGACCACCAAAAAATACTGAATTTTAAACTAAAACACTAAAGTCTAACCTAACCTACAGTAACGTTTTGTGTCCAATTCAGTATTTTTTTAAGAAGCAGAAAAAATATTTTACCTTACCTCGTATTAAAAAATATCAATCATAAATAAATAATCATGATTATTTGATTAAGATTAAAACTAATCAATCGTTAGTCATCACCTCGTGATTAAACTAAATAATCATTAGTCATCAATCATAACTAACACATTCAATCATTAGTCGTCAATCATTAGTTAACTAAATTTTGCCCAACACTGGGTACAACATAGGTATTTGACATTCCCTGAGTTCTGCTCTGTCCAAGGTGTTTTTGGCTGTATGGACCAAATCTAATCCTTATTGTATGTTTGTATACTAACTATGTATAGTACGAATGTATGTGTGTGAACTTGTGAAGTAGAATCTAGCAAGTGCAATTACATTTTAAAGTTGATAACTTCAATTCGTAGATCTTCAACTGATTGAGCTAAATTTTTTGTTTACACGTTTATTAAAACTTATATTTACCAAAGTTTTTAATTTTTTGTTGTAAGTATCCGTAACTCTATACTGGATACCTAATATCATAATATTGTAAATGGGATAGTGTGTGTTGGTTTATTTGTTCGTTTTTTATGACAACACAGAGCGACAGTTGATGTCTGTGTGTGTGTGTGTGTGTGTGTGTGTGTGTAAAATGTCTCAAATGGGATTGTGGAAATATTGTGTATGGAGTATTCCGCAATTTTCTATATAGAAACTTAAGAGTTGGTATGCGGACTATTTGCGGCTACCAAAAAAATCATGCGACATATTGTTTTTTTATATAATAATAATTTTATATAATAATATATAAAAACCGTGCAGCGGAAACGGCTAGTAATTTTATACAATAATGTAGACGTTTCATTATTAAGATTAAAAAACCCAATACATAACTAGTTGTAAAGGTCTTAGAACAAGAGCTGTAGGGTTTCCAATATTTTTAGTCTATGTTAATAGTTAGTATTTAACTTCATAAAAGTGATATACTTACGGTTGGTTACACAGACACTCAATATTTGAGTTAAATATAAATGAACAGCTCGGCTACGACAGCTCAGCTCTGTAAAGGACTAGTGGACGTCGCGAATTTGTTTCGCCTTGAAAAAATGTCTGCGTACCTTCCACGTGAACTTTCTAACAATAACAAAAAAATAATTTAGTATGTCTCACGATAGATATAAAAAGAAGAATTACCCAAATCGATTCAGTCTCAAGATTACATTCAAATCAAATCGTCTTTATTGTGGACTATAGGTATGCATCATAAATACAGGTCTTAAATAATTTGCCAATATATTAGTGACTAGTGGTTCTTAGATAAACATTCTCTTTCATAATCAAAGACATTTCAATAATCAATTGTTCAGGCCCCTATTTGAAAACCCTGGATAACTAGTATTAGGACTCAAAATATGGAAACCGGTATATTTCGGTACGTACCGGTACCTTAACCTTAATAATAAAGATATAAAAGAGATATTGACCACATTGGTTCATCTATCCTATCACAGGCGCGTAAACGGTGGCCGTTGTTTCGCACCCACAGAAATATTATAACTAGGTAGGTACGTAGGTACAAAATTAAAAACAGTTGTTATATCTTTGTTCGCATCACACTCCCCGCACCTCTCGCTTTACGTCCTGAAACGGTCAAATCTCAGCTTTTCGGCAGCTGTAGTCAAATGCCATTTAGCGTTTGTCTACATGTAGAATAGAAAACCAAATTATATGAAATTGACGTAAATTTTGACACTTGTCAGTGTCATCCCCATACATTTAGTTTTCTACTCTCTGTAGACAAACGCAAGTGGCGTTTAGCTAAAGGCCCAGGGTCTTTAGCCAAAAGGTTTAATAACGGTATAGCCTTACTTTCGGTAATACTTATTTTATACCAGTACCGGCTTATATTATACTGCGAAAGAGGTAGGTATGTAGAAATTGTTATGGAATGGCGTTATAGCCAGTCTCTGCCTACCCCCATGGGAGACAGGCGTGAAGTTATGTATGTATGGATATGTACCGGTACCGTAACGTTATATCTTAACCGCTTTCAGTCCCTGGCCACATGTGGATGTGATTTTATACATATTTATGGAGTGATATGTGGATCTTTTTTTTATTTTTTATTTTTATCTTTTATTTTTATTTTATTATGTGGATCTTACCTAACGTACACTAGGTCCAGCAAACGATAAATAATAATTAGGAACGCGATAATCAAGGCTAGGTCGTCGACTCTGATCGCTGCCGCTGCGGTGACATCATCTCAACTTTTGAGTGTCTCTTAATAACCGGAAACTTCGCTTAAATACTAGGTAGGTACCTAGGTAGATATCTAAATCGATTTGTTCACATATTATATACTCACTACCTACTTAAAGGTGGAATAGGAAGTTAAGAACTAAATAGTTGTTACGTCGGTACAAACATAGAATTGATGGAATTGTTAACACGTAGGTACGTTATTGTTATTATTGTATAGACTTTGACCTTGCCAGTTCAATAAGTAGCTGGGTTAAGGCATTGAAATTGTAAATTGGCGCAAGTTGTATGTGCCATCAATATGTAATAGTGTAAACAAAGGAAGGACCGCCGAGCAGATGTGCGGCGGTCGCTACCTGCTCGGCGGCGCGGCGCGGGCGCCGGCATGTTGCAGTGCGTGAGTCAGGCAGTCAGCGGACCGCACGGTGACGTCACGGCTCTCCACTCGCCCGTGACGCTCGCCCCACTCGCACACATTTTACTGCTGACATATCGCGCGGGCGCGGGGGCGGGGGCTCCGTCCGACCACGTGCTAGTGCCCTCTAGTCCTCTACAACATTGCAAGTGCAACCCCTCTACCGAACTCCTTTGCTTGTTCACTCGGTCTTCAATATTCATTTTCTTTAAAAAAATAAGCTTAAAACATCACTAGAACACAGGAAACGCATAATTAAATATGAAATGCAAACATCAAATGAACAGTAACTTTATTACCTAGCCCATTTTCATTACTCAGCAGAATGAACGAGAACGCTATCTGAGAAGAACAAGATAACAGTTGATTATTTTATGTATAAGTTCGTATGTACTTACGTACCTATACGCGTGGTACAGGGTAGTGATAAATACAAGTCGTTCACGACATGTATTTATCACTATGTACATAATATGTTGAAGTAGGCCAACGATGAATAATCTTCTTTGTAATGGTGACGTCACTCGTGCAGTGTATCGAGTTCACGATCGTTGATAAACATGAAGTTGAAGTAGGAAACTGTCCGTACGATGCCCCATTGCCCCACACCAGTCAGTAGTGCCGTTGTAGTAGCTAATTAAGACCCAGGACCAGGGCCCTATTTTATAATACTAGAGGGATAGATATTTTGCATTAAAAGTTAAAACCAATATGATTTTAGTACTATTTTAAAGTAATATTTCCCATTTCTTATATGAAGTGTGTATGTTCGTAAGTAAACATAAAGAGCTGTTCAAAACGTCAGAAGATGTATGTTCTAGAAGTCGACGCGACCATCACAGACTTAGTACTAGATGAGTTTCCTGAGCTAACAAAATACAATAAAAGCTGCCTCTCATGTGTGTCCGAATATTTAATAAATTGCTGAGAACATTAAAAATACTCAACCTCTAGACTATCTATTGAAAACATTGAGGAATTTTTTGAACATAAATAATATAGAACCTATAACTACGAGTATAGTTAAGTAAAAAAAATAATTTAGAAGTTGTTTGCATGCCTTATTTATGAACATAAACCTGCCTTTGTATTCTACGTTTTACGCAAATACATGTCTTTACCTCTATCTCCTGAATTCACAACTGAAAAGCAAAAAAAGAAACTAAATCTAAGTTAAACTAAACTCTGATAAATAATTATAACTAACTGTTGCCCGCGACTTCAGCCGCGTATAATAATGACTTCTGGCAAATTTTAGATTTTTTAATTAGTCCATTCTAAGGTTAATTCCAATGGTATTTTTTTTTTTTTTAAGGGGTAAAATCATCGAATGACTGCTCCCGCCTGGGTGAGGCGGGAGGGAGTGTCAGACTCTTACTGACTAAAAACCACTCCGTTCCTTCTCCTGCACGTCGAGCCGGAGCCCCGGTTACCCGTTAGGTTCTCCGCGACTCCGAATCGGCATCGGCCCTATTGGGCCCCATCTGTGGTGGTCTGATGGCTCTTTGAGGCGCGCGCGGAACGCGACGCGCCGTACGCTCGGGTCTGTTTCTGGTCGGACGGGGAGCCACCCAAGCTCGCCGTCCGCAGGCCCGCGCTTACGGTGGCCGGAGATCGTCCCGCGATCCCCGGTGTGTCCTTCGCGATGGCTGGGTTGCGAGGAGGCAGCGCTTCGCTGCCTCACGCGTCCCGCCTCCTCCTTAGCTAGCATGACTGCTTCGCAAAAGGAGGAGACGGCATCCCAGTCCCCCTCGCTCCGCATCATGGCCTGCACTAGGCCCGGACGCGAGAGGTCGCCATCGCCGATCACTTCCCTGAGGACACGGCGGTGCTCAGCCCACGAAGGGCATTCTCCCACCGTGTGTTCCACCGTGTCCTCAGGGCGGTCCTCGCAGTGATGACACCCGGGCGTTTCCTCCCGCCCCATCAGACACAGGTACCTCCCGAAACTTCCATGTCCGGTGAGGACCTGCGTCAGGCGGTAGGTGAGGACGCCGTAGCGTCTCTCAAGCCACTCCTCAAAGAGGGGACTTACCGCTGCGATGGCAGCGAGCCCAGCCCTCGGTTGCGACAGTCGTTGCTGCCATTCCGCCATGAGATCGCGCCGGAGCTCATCCCGCCACGCACCTATTTGGCGCGGCAGCGGGGTTTCGCCCCGGCGACGTGCCTCCGCGCGCATGCCGTACACGCGCGCGAGCACCTTCGCCTCCAGATCCCACGGCGGTAATCCGGCAAGGAGGTTCGCCGACTCCCCAGAGATCGTGCGGTATCCGCGGATCATTCGGATCGCCATGACCCTCTGTGCCATGAGCAGCGTCCGAGCGGGACGCCGCAACAGGTTTGGCGCCCAAACAGGGGCGCCGTAGAGGGCCATGGACCGCACGACCCCGGCGTATAACCTCCGGCAGGAGGCGTTTGGCCCCCCGAGGTTGGGGAGGATGCGTTTAAACGCAGCCCCCGTCCTCTCCAACTTTGGGGCCAAACGTCGGAAGTGTTCTATGAAGTTCCACCGACTGTCGAGGACGAGTCCTAGGTACTTCATCGTCGTCTCGACGTCGATGGTAACTCCTCCCGCCGTTATTTGGGACCCACCCGGAGGTGGCGCGTTCCCGCGGCCATGAAAACACATGGCCTCGGACTTGTGGAGCGCCACTTCGAGTCCCAACTGCATTCCAATGGTATGGACCAATCTCATCAGTTGTATTTATTGTGAAATGTTGTTCATTTTAATGATTTCAAAAAATAAACAATCCTACAGGTATATTATTAATTCCCATGATTAAATGTGGTTTCAGTGATTAAAACTCCATTTGAATTCCAATCAAATAGGTACTTACAACGGTGATAAATTCTCAGTCGTTGTTCAGAGCGGTAACGGGATCATAGCGCTATCAACATTAGAAATTAAAATAATTCATAATTAACACGAGTTGTCCCATCGCTTGATAGATGGCGTTGGGATCGAATTAGATGGCGCTATGGTTTCGTTACCGGGGTTTATATAGGGTACGGACAAATATTTTGTACGGTGTGAGCAGCAAGCATAGTAATTGATATATTATACGCGATTGGTTTTATACGTCTTTTCCAGTGCAAGTGTCTTAAACTCTCGTTGAACCGTATTTCAATCAAATAGGTTAATAATATTAGTATTCACTATTCAGCCTCTTTACATACCTTAGTGATGTTATATCATTACAATAAAAAAATTGTCTTTCATCCATTGGCATGATGGCATGAAACTTACTTGTCAAAATGTCAGATAACCTAGAACTGTGTACTCAATATTATGAATTTGTGCGTGTTTGTTTGTTTTGTTAGAAATTGATGTGATTTTTTTTATTGAGTGGATATATTTGAAGGGATTGAAAGTCGCATATAGGCTACATTTTGTTTCTTTCTATCCTACCACTTGCCTAAAAAGCAGCGGTAAGTGCCCTCTTTGAGGAGTGGCACGCACCTGACGCAGGTCCTCACCAGGACATGGGAGATTCGGGAGGTACCCGTATCTGATAGGGCGGGAGGAAACGCCCGGGTGTCAACACTGCGAGGACCGCCCTGAGGACACGGTGGAACACACAGTAGGGGAATGCCCTGCGTGGGCTGAGCACTGCCCTCAGTGACGAGGTCGGCGACGGCGACCTCTCGCGTCCGGCCCTAGTGCGGGCCATGATGCGGAGCGAGGGGGACTGGATGCCATCTCCTCCTTTTGCAAAGCAGTTATGCTAGCTTAGGAGGAGGCGGTGCGCATGAGGCAGCGAAGCGCTGCCTCCTCACACCCAGCCTTCGCGAAGGCCACTCCGGGGCTCCGGGCGTCGGAAATCGCGAGACGATCGCCGGCCACTGCAAGAGCGGGCCTGCGGACTGCGAGTATGGGTGGCTCGCCGCCTGACCAGTCAGGCGCGGCGCGTCGCTTTCCGCGCGCACCTCAAAGAGCCATCTGACCACAACGGATGGGGCCGTAATGGGATATAATAAAACGATTGACAGTAATGCAAAAGTTGACAGCGCCCGTTCACGAACATGACACGTACACCAGCACCGCCCAACTCAACCATATTGCAGGGAATCTAGCGATCCAAATCCAATGCACGTGCCATCGCCAATGAGATCTTTGAGTGAACATGACAACTCCAAGCTGACATAAATGCATTCTACTAGTCCAATTTAATATTTAGTTAATTACAGGGCTCTCACATTAACAATGATTATGCAAGTTAAACAATATACATTTTACAACTACGTTGTAATATTTAGGTTGGATTTCATTGACACATCAATGTTTTTCGTTATCCCGTGGAACTGGACCAGCGTGCATCCAAGCATTTTTATCTTCTACCTCTATATAATCATTAAGTTTGTAATATGCTTGTCTACATAAAGTTTTTTTATACATATTTTAAACTTCGTTTCATTTAGGTGTTGTATATCGCTTGGTACCATGTTATAACATTTAACACAGAATCCCATGAACGACTTACTTACTTTAGCTAATCTCAAAATTGGCTGACTTAATCTATCCTTATGTCTAGTTTGATAGTGGTGTTTGTATGACACTTTACCAAATAACTGAAGATTTTTCCTAACATACATGATGTTTTCATAGATAAATTGACATGGAACGGTCATAATGTTGATCTCCTTAAACCTCTCTCTGAGAGATTCGCGGCGACCTAGGTTGTAGATAGCTCTGACGGCGCGCTTTTGTAAGATAAAAATAGACTCAATGTCAGCAGCGTGTCCCCACAGCAGAATGCCATACGACATAATGCTATGAAAGTAACTGAAGTACACTAGTCTTGCCGTGCCTATGTCGGTCAACTGTCGGATCTTCCAGACAGCATAAGCTGCAGAGCTCAATCGTCCCGCTAAAGATGTAATATGAGGACCCCATTGCAGTTTGTCGTCTACAGTAATTCCCAGAAAAGTAGTCTCTTTTACAAATTCGAACTTCTTATCATTCAATAATATGTCACATTCGCTGCTTTTGACATTTGGCAAAACAAATCTAACTAAACTAACATTTTGTCTTTTTATCGTTTAATACTAAATTATTTAATGTAAACCAATTTCGAACCTTCATTAAGGCGTTATTTACGCCGTCATAATTATTTGACCGTCTATTTATTTGAAAAACCAATGAAGTGTCATCAGCAAATAAAACCATATGTGGTTCATTTTTAAATAAATGGGGTATGTCATTTATGTATGTTAAAAATAAGAATGGACCCAGCATCGAGCCCTGCGGTACACCCATAGATATGCTAGCACCCTGTGAGTTTATTTTGTTTATTTGTACTTTGAGTTGCCTATTCTGAAGGTATGATTTTAATAGATTTAGCAATACTCCCCGAATGCCATAGTGTTCCAGTTTCAGCAATAATGTCTCATGCTCAACACAGTCAAATGCCTTCGATAGATCACAAAATATGCCAATGGCATCATATGTCTCTTCCCACGAAGCGAAAATCCGCTTAATTGAAAATATTTACATTATTGTGTCCTTTAACGGCTATTTTGTACCTAAATTACGATTTAAAGTTTACGCTTGGAAAGAGACAATCATATACCGACCGGCTGACGACCAACATTCGTGATACAGACTGTCGAGTAACCTGACTCCGACCGACCCAAACTGACATTTTAAAATCAACTCTAATACTTAGCAGTAGAGTGGAAATTCGCAAAACAATGATCTTTATAAAACTATTCACGCATTTTTTGATGATTCGGCACCGAATTACATATATACATGACAATCACACGTACATATACAAGTATATGATAGTCCGCTTCAGACTCAGAATAGCGATCTCTGTTCATACTCTTGCTTTGATCCCAAACTGGACGTTGTGCAACTCGACCTGTGACGACTGTTCAGCAGACTATCAAGTACTTCCGCTGTTATGGTTGCGAGTGAGATGGGTCGATAGTTATTCATGCCAGACGTATCACCAGTCATAACTACCGTTCTCATAAGCGGTTCTGATAAGTACGAGTGACTGAATTTTTACACAAACTAAAAAAACATGGATAATACTCGCGGTAAATGAACCCTTGCATGTTTGAAGTGCTCAATACTGAGCCCTCCGTAACCAGGAGACTTAATTTCCACGCTGCATTCTACTAATAATTTTAGCGACACTCTTTGCAGATATTTTTATATTCTAATCCACTCTCAGACTACAGGACCGTAAACTACTCCCTAAAAGTCTCCGCTCTGTCTGTGAGATCAACAGAACCACCTACACCCATCGGATTGCTAGACCTAACATTCAATCTGTTGGTACAAGAACCAACAGATAGCATACCAAGGTATGATTTCAAAAACTTTTAAAATCCTTAGAAGAGTGGTCGACTACAAGGAGTTCCATCATAAAACGTTCTTGTCTATCCTGACACCATGTCAATTTTACCTTAAAATATCTCTTCGCCTCCGTCATCTCATTAAAGATTCGACCACCTGGACGCCCGGCCAAGTTCCACAATTGAAATCTACGCCACGCTTCCCAATGTGAGGCCGCTACGTACTTATTCCACCCAATGCCATGTTGCATGGCCGCGTGAGACAGCATGCTACTAATTTATTCATACAACTTATCAAGAATTGAGCGATGATCTTTGTTACTGCAAAAACCATGACACTTCACAATATCACCCGATCCCTAAAAAAGGTAATCGATCTAATCCGTCCAACTATAGACCGATAGCCATAACTTCCCTCTTCTCGAAGATAATGAAGTCCATTATTAACTGCCGGCTCCTGCGTTACTTAGAGGATCATCAGCTGCTCAGTGACCAACAATATGGCTTTCGTAAAGGTCGGTCTGCTGGTGATCTTCTAGTTTACCTAACGCACCGGTGAGGATAGACAATCGACTGTAAGGGGGAAGCGTTGGCAGTAAGTTTGGACGTGGCGAAGGCCTTCGATCGAGTTTGGCACAGGGCGCTTCTTTCGAAGCTTTCTTCCTACAGGCTTCCCGAGAAATTATGCGAATGGGTCTCTTGCTTCCTTACAGACAGAAGCATTAAGGTTGTTGTTGACGGTCAATGCTCTGACTTGCTGTCTGTAAACGCAGGCGATCCTTCATATCAATGACATACTGCAAATCAGCGGCATTCATTGTTATGCGGATAACAGCACAGGCGATGCCTACTACACCGGCCGCGGTAATATTTCTCGGGACAACTTTATAGAGAGCCGAAACAGACTCGGGTCTGAAATCGAGAACTCTTTAGGGAGAATCTCTGATTGGGGTGGACTTAATTTGACCTGGCTACACGTCATACCCGTGAACGGGTGCCTTCTGCTGGAGCAGGTCGGCTCGCTCATCGTGCTGGTGGGCTGATACAGTAGGGTTAGTGTAAGATAATAAGATTAGATTATAATAATTAGGTAACAACATCAAGTACTGTGTGTAGTGATATTAGTAGTCAGCGTCAGCGTAGCATGTAAGATCTTTATAACTGTAATATACACGGGCACAAGTCGGTGGAGAAATAAAATTTATTATTAAAAAAGGTATGTTCATTGATTTACAATCAAAACGTATTATAAGGTAGGTTCGCCAAAGATGGCTATATGATTATCCAAAACATTTGAAACTTCATAGGTTTATGCTACTACCGCCCTAAACAAAAGTGCGAGAGGTTTTCGTAACCGGCGCATCACCATTTTAAACTCAGACATTTTACTTGGACACGTTAAGATGATACCCGTTTTACTAAATCCACTATCACAATAAATATGTTTTAGAAAATTAACAAAAAAGCAAATCTCTTTGCTGTAAACAGTAAACATTCTTAATTCATCTGTTTACTGCAAATTACACAAAATAATAACTATGTTATTTCTCGTTTTGTATTTTAACGAGATTTTTTTTTTCAACCTAAGTGTATTCGCCTAAGATATCCCACGCCCACAGTATGGTTCTCTAAGATATCCCACGCCCACAGTATGGTTCTCTAAGATGAATGACTCAAATATTCATTTTTCACAAAAATCAACTGATGTATTTTTTTATGTTAAATTTTTAAAGTTATTCTAAAACTGAAATTTAGATTTATTTGTAGTTTCTTTTTATTTTATGGTTATTTTTTATTTTCATTGACTTATGATGGCTTTACATGTTTTAGATGACTATTTAACGTTGTATGTATAATATTATAAGGAGGAAGTCTTTTTAATACGAAGTTTTATGTTAACACTATTAAATTGTTTAAAATACTCCAATTTGCAATTCTTTTCTCGGGCTATCTTTGGCGACTATGTTCCTAAGATGACCCAATAGTTACCAAGTGTTTATATTTGTAGATATCAAAATAGCAAAAACTGTAATACTTTTTTGGATATCTTGATTGTCTAATAGATACAATAGAGGTTGTACCTCCAATATATTTTTTCTCTACATTATTTATCTGCGAGGTTATACGATGTCTGCGAGGTCTGCGAGGTTGTGAAATAAGGTGGGCCTCATTACTCATTACATTATAGGTGACTGTATCTTAGTCCGTTTTCGTCTACTGCTGAAATAGGTATTTGATTTAAAAGATAGACAGTTCTACAGGGTTCTTCCTCTACTGTTTCCATTCCAGTAAAATGAGCTGTATTTCTTCTGAATGTAGTCAGATAGCAAAAACTGGCCTCGTCCAGTACCTAATAATTGAAAGATTCACATGTGAAAGTGTTACTTTGTAACCCATTTGCAGAAATAAATACTTATCATTCGAATAGACGCCGAGTAACGTGACTCGGCACGGTTTCGAATTCGTGTGATATTTGTTATTTCCACATAAATTTATGTATTTCGTTTAAATTGATTCATTTCATGAGAATTGAGCACATTGACATTTTTAAGTCGTTAAACAGTTTTTCAATCATGCGTAAGAAGATGAGCACATATCTTTTTTTATCTTATAATGTAATGCGTCTGATTGCAGCCGAGCGGGGATGTGCCAGGCGCCCAGTGCAGTCGCGTGACCCGAGCAGCGCCCCGCCTCACGCGCACACACATACTTTATGAGGTGAGCACCCAGGAACTATCCAATTCTACTGTCTGTTTTCAGATGGTGAAGGAACATTTTTTATTTCTTGCTCTACGTTTGTAGTCTAAAATGTAGAATCCTTTACAAGATGTAGATAATCTTTGAGTATCAAGTGGGAAACTGCGGGACCGTGTAGCAAGAACGCACCGCCATTAACACACGTAAAGTTACGCCATCGAAAAATAAGAAAAGGACAGAGAAAACGTTTATGTTAGCTGTTCGGCAAAGAAATACCATCATCGTCAGGGTATTGTTGGTTGGAGCTAACACACCAAAATACTGGACAACAAAAAACCAAAAACTAATAACAAACAATAAGTAAAAAGCAAAAATAACTATTATTAGCACTGATGGGTTACCCACCCACTGATAAGTTACAAGTCGGTGCCATAAGCTCATATCATAATGATACAACTTAATGGCTAAAAAATTGTTAATTAGATAGGTATCTATAAAGTTCCATTGAAAAATTTTGTATAGAACTTATAACACCATCTTCTAACCTATCAATGGGTGGGTAACCTATCAGTACTAATAATAGGTATTTTTTGCTTTTTAGTTTTTATTTGTTGAAGTCGGTTTTTTGAACGCAGATTTTATTTTATCATTTTTAGTGTAAAGCTACATATAGATCCGTTCTGTCACTTATAATCTACATAATAGGTGCAAAGTTCTCATCAATACAATTAATCAAGCCCAAACAAGGTAGTTAATATAAACCATTAAGGCGTTCCCTCGACTGACTGTCGGCTCAATCATCAGGTTGACTCCAGACCCTTATCAAATTATAGTGTTTAAAAATCCTAATTGAAAAACATAATAGACGCATTACTCGCCCCTACAATTTTCGAAAATTCCGCCTCGGATCCCTAGGATTCCATCATCAGATCCTGACCTCATGGAAATGGGACCTATATCTCGGGAGTATACCCTTTCAAACAAAACAAGAATTTTGAAAATCGGTTCACATATGGCGGAGTAATTGGTGAACAAACAAAACAAAACAATCAGCTGAACATAGCACCGACTCAAAAAAGGAGGAATGGGTTTAGTATGATGTGTTGGACTAGACATTAGACTATGACATCATTTGACTGTCACTTACTAAATTGGGTATTTTCCTGTGTGAAAAATAATTTATTTTGATTTTTCAATCCAATTAAATAGGTATTCAAAAATAAATAGAATTTCATTCATATATTTGACGATATACTTAATTTTGGTAAATCCAAATTCTAGGATTATTTTCAGAAATAATTGTGTTATTTGAATCGAAAATATGATGACGTCATAAGTTAATTTTTGGTTTACAAAAATCATAGATCAATATCGTTTTTGACGTTTCGATAAAAGTATTGAATTTGATTACTTAGTTGTAAAATACCGTATTATGTTAATGTTATAAAGAAAGAAAGAAACCATTTATTTTGCTACGACACACAACAAGAATTTAGAAACACCGGAAAAAAGCCCATAGTGCGTCGCAGCGCAAGAGGCTGGAGCTCAGCTTAATACCGTGGACCGGGCACAGGGGCTCGAGCACACGGCGCTGATTTTCAGCACCAGCCCGTTATAGTACGTACTAATTAAACACCTACGGTAACGCTGTTCGGAGTGCAGCATGATGTATATAATAAAATTAATATAAAAGTGAAAACAAAATCAGCAAAAACGATTACTGCCAAAAATCTAAATAAATGGATACAAAATAAATAATTAAAATAATAAAAAGAACAAAATTACATTATACATACATATTAATGACAATAGCACATAGTGAAAATAAATATAATTAATTACATTCAAAAACAACAATTATACTGTGCCCCCTTGTTCCACTGACCCCCACTTGACTCTACTTGACTCTACTTGTTACGTAATTAAGGCATACGGTTATTTCTTCTGAGTTGTACGTCCTCTAGCAGACATCCTAGGTGAAGTGTTAATGAAGTAATGATGCGGTTGTGGTTTCAGGGAGCCGGCGCGTGGTGCAGCGCGATGCGTGGCGTGCGGGGCGTGCGCGCGTGGCTGGCGCTGGCGGCGCTCTGGGGACTCGTGTGGCGCGCCAGCGGCGGCCCCGGCCCGCCCGTCGAGCTGCGCTTCTCCAGCGCGCTTTACAACCTCTCCATCCCTGAGAACAGTCCGCCGCGCACCTACGCACTGCAACCGCCCGCCGACGACCCGCTGGGCGTGCGCTTGCCGGCGCCGGACGCTCGTGTACGGTTTCGCATCCGCCACGGGGACAAGGACAAATTCTTCAAGGCGGAGGAACGAACCATTGGTGACTTCTGTTTTTTATCAATAAGAACGCGCGCCGGCCATGCAGACGTGTTGAACCGCGAGCGCCGCGACTTATATCGACTCGACGTGCGTGCTACCGCGCAGCTAGCTAACGGACGCCAGCTCGAAGCTGATGCAGTGCTGGTCGTGTCCATCGCCGACGAGAACGACCTGAGCCCATTGTTTTATCCCACCGAATATGAAGCTGTGGTGCCAGAAGATGCCCCTTTACACTCCAGCATTGCTCGTGTTACCGCCGAGGATGCTGACCTCGGCCTTAACGGAGAGATCTACTACAGCTTAGCAGAACCTACAGATCGCTTCGCTATTCATCCGACCACCGGCGTCATCACCATCACTCGGCCCTTATCAGCAACCGAAAGCACACGTCATACATTTGCTGCCTTAGCTCGCGATCGTGCGTCACTGCTAGCACGAGGCGAGGAAGCCCCGGCCGCCCGCGCCACGGTCTCAGTACGAGTAAAACGCGTCAATCTCCATGCGCCAGTGCTTCATGTGAGACGTATGCCTGAACTTGTAGAAAATTCCACTGCCGAAATCTATGCAATCATAGCAGTGACCGACGAAGACGATGGAGAACACGGGCGAATAGCCAGCCTTGAAATTGTGGACGGGGATCCCGACGGACACTTCCGCGTACGACCGTCGGCGCAGGCCGGCGAGTACGACGTGTTGGTGCACGCGCTGCTGGACCGCGAGAGCGCGCCGGCCGGCTACAACCTCACGCTGCGCGCGCAGGACGCGGGCCGCCCACCGCGCGCCTCGTACCTCACGCTGCCGGTGACGCTGGTCGACGCCAACGACAACGCGCCCGTATTCAGCCGAGAGGTGTATGAGGCGAGTATTCCGGAAACCGTGCCGCCGAACACCCCCGTCATCAGGCTCAAAGTGAGCGATCGCGATGAAGGAAGAAATGCTAGAGTTTATATTGAAGTTGTTGGTGGAAACGAAGGCGAAGAATTCTATGTTAATCCGGACACGGGTGTATTATACACCGCCGTATCGCTCGATGCTGAAGACAAAGCCCTTTACACTTTGACAGTGTCAGCTATAGACCAAGGAAACGCCGGTACCCGTAAACAGTCTTCAGCCAAAGTTAAAATAACGATACTCGACTCGAACGACAACGATCCTATTTTCGAAAGAGAAGTGACCGAGGTAACTGTCCAAGAGAACGGACCTAGCGGCGCCGTTGTCGCTCGGGTTGTCGCTCGGGACGCCGATTCTGGAGATAACGCATATATTTCCTACAGCATTGCCAATTTGCAACCAGTACCATTCGACGTCGATCACTTCTCGGGCGCTGTGCGCACAACGCGTTTGTTAGATTATGAAAGTATGCGCCGCGAGTACACCCTGCGAATACGAGCTAGTGACTGGGGAGTACCGTATCGCAGACAAGCCGAAATGCGCCTCGTAGTGCGCCTCGAAGACGTCAACGACAACCGGCCGCAGTTCGAGCGCGTGGACTGTGTAGGCTACCTACCACGGAAACTCATCATCGGCTCTGAAATCGTCACACTTTCTGCGATCGACTTTGATGCGGGAGACGTAGTATCCTACCGCATCATTGGTGGAAACGAGGACAATTGTTTCGCTCTCGATGCAGGCACTGGTGTTATGAGTCTCTCCTGTGACTTAAGCGACGTACGTGCGGATTCTAGGCTTCTCAACGTCACGGCAACTGATGGTACACATTTTGCTGATGCCACATCACTGACACTGCACCTGGTAAGCAGCGGAGGCAGTGGCTCAGAGCTAAGCTCTTTGGAATGCCGCGACACGGGCGTGGCTCGTCGCCTCACCGAGCTGCTAGCGGCAGCCGAACGTAGTAATGCACCGCAAGACCTCTCTGACGAATTTTCTTTAGCACCTTCTCGATACGGAGAGAACCTCCATGCTCCGGAATTCCTTGATTTTCCAGTTGAAGTAAAAGTAAATGAGTCAGTTGCACTCGGCACATCTCTAGTAAAGCTACGCGCGCGTGACCGTGACTTAGGCTACAACGGACTACTGGTGTATGGTATTTCCGGAGGCGACGCCGACTCTGCGTTTCGTATCGATCCGGACTCTGGGGAACTCCAAGTCATCGGGTACTTGGATCGCGAACGGGAGAGTGAATATTATTTAAACATTACAGTATACGATCTGGGGACACCTCAGCATTCGGTATCCCGTCTATTGCCCGTCACTATTCTGGATGTTAACGATAACACTCCACGCTTCGAAAAGACTTTGGCAAGCTTTCGGGTGACCGAGAACGCTTTGAACGGTACAGCCATATTCCGCGCGAACGCCACTGACCGCGACGCCGGCGACTTCGCGCGCATCACGTACAGCCTGAGCGGCGCGGACGAGGGCGAGTTCTGCGTGGAGCGCGACACCGGCGTGCTCCGCGTGTGCGCGGCGCTGGACCGCGAGCGGCGCGCGCTGTACGAGCTGTCGCTGCGCGCCGCGGACGGCGGCGGCCTGCACGCCGAGGCGCTGGTGCGCGTGGCCGTGGACGACGTCAACGACAACGCGCCTCGCTTCGCGCTGGCCACGTACGGAGCGCGCGCGCGCGAGGACGTACCCGTGGGCACGCTGGTGGCCGTCGTGGAAGCGTTCGACCCCGACTTGGGCGCCGGCGGCACCGTAACTTACTCCTTGCCCGACCAAGCTGCCGACGATGTAGTTTTCACCATCGACACTACTTCGGGCACCTTACGTACCGCTAAATTATTAGACTTCGAAGAAAGACAGGTCAGTCAGTCTCCTACTTCATTTACAATTCTTTTTTTTTGGCCACACTATAAATAAAAAATCTTTTACTGACATCATCAAGAGGTAACCAACTTTTAGAACAATTTTGTTTTTCTTTATTCAGGAAACAAATGCCGGAATACTGAAACGTTACTCAATTTTAAGTCGTGCTTAAATATCGTGCCATCTCTGTCATTTTACAAAGAATTTGTAGAGATAGAACTAGAGGTACTTAAGCACGACTTAAAATTGAGTAACGTTTCAGTATTCCGACAAAAAAGTCTCTGACAAATAAATTATTACAATACTGTCTGATACATACAGACTGACTTCCATAAATCATCAACAATCAATGAATTACAAAAAAGACACTGTTTTTAGCGGTTCTTAATCAGATGTACATAAAAAATAGGTAAATGTATAAAGTGACCGTGATAGGTATGATTCCCTTCCTAGTGCTGAGTATATACTATTACTAACATAGGAAGTAAACAGAATACCGTGCCTGAAATAACAAAAACAACATTTAAAGCATTTGTTTCCAGTCCAGTTAATATTATACTTCTCTTTAGATTATTCACGAGAAATATTAATTAATTGTTTTCCGTTTTGTAACGCTCCTGACAAACGCCGACAGGTGATCGTGAGGCCACTCACAACACATTAGCGTCCAAATAGTTCGGTACATCATGTACGACCTTAACGCACAGGGAACGGAAAGGTACTTGCGTAGATAGACACCGTGTGTAGCGATGACCCTGCCATCTCGTGACTTATATTCGAAACTTTTACCTCAAGTGTCAAAAATGTATTGTTATCAAAATGTATTGTTGTATTGCTGGATGCTGTAATACATCCAAAAACAACTCCAAGGGTGTAAATTTTACTATTTCCCTACTAAAGTACTCACATGCCATTTACATTTTCTTTTTTTACTCGCACAGTGTCTCTACTGTCGGGATTATAACGCCATCTATAGTTTCCGCACGGTGCCCTAATATCAAAGGGGTGATATCCTTTATATACATATAACATCACTCCACGATATATAGGAACCGAGCTATGTAACAAAAACAGTATACCCATAGGCTACTGTACTCTTAATCTCCTTCTAACTCTCTACTTCACTAAAGTAGGGGTGGGGGTAGAAGTTTGTATGGAGTATTTCGCAATTTTCAAGGTAGAAGGTTAAAATTGATATGCAGGCTATTGGTGAGACTACAACAAAAGATTGTGCATTTTTTTAATTCTGCCCTAACCTTTAAACCTCTGGTAAATCGGAGCGTAGATCTACGCGAGACAATCTTTTTTATTGTGTGTCATATATCGACAGACAAGAGGTTAACGGGGTGGTAGGTAATTTTAGTATTTTAGTTTTATGGTGTGTGTATTGATAAATAATAATACTGACCCACTGGCCGAGTAGTCGCAAGTGCGACTGCCGGCCAAGGGGTCTCGAGTTCGATTCCCGCGTCGGGCAAAGTACAACTCGGTTTTTTAAAAAAAATCTCAGTAGTTGCACGGAGTCTGGAATTGTGCCCGGTATATGGCAATAGGCTCACCCCCTATTACATGGGACTAATAACATAAATAGTGAAAAGTGGGTGTTACATTGTACATTGGCATTAAGTGTCGTAAAATGCACCTTTAACTACCTCTTCGGGGATAAAAAGGCGTCATGTTATGTTAATAATACTGTTTGTTATGCTGTAGGTGTACGGAGTGACAGTGCGTGCTACGGACGGTGGCCAACCGGCGCTGTGGTCTGAGGCGACAGTCATCGTCGAGGTAAGCCGGCGTCACCCGTCACCCCCAGCGAGGAGGCTGAGCGAGGAGTGACGAGTGACGCGCGAGTGGTGCGCAGGTGGTGGACGTGGACGAGAACGCGCACGCGCCGCAGTTCAGCGACCACGCCGTGCTGGCCGGCGCCGTGCGCGAGGACGCCGCGCGCGCCGCCGTCGTGCTCACGGCCGCCGCCAGCGACGCCGACCCGCCCGGCCGCGACTCGCGCCTGGCCTACTACATCGTGGCCGGCTCGGGCCTGGCGCACTTCTCCGTCGACGACGCCGGTACTGCTGCGCTCGCTAGCTCACACCGCGACCCATGTCCGTGTTCCCTTACGTACCTACTCATTTTATGTATGACGTCATTCGCAGGCGTCATTCGCACGTTGACTCCGTTGGACCGGGAGTCCGTGCCTCACTACTGGCTGACTCTGTGCGCCCAAGACCACGGGCTGGTCCCGCGACACTCGTGCGTACAGGTGAGTGCAGACTGCAGGCCGGCGAGCCACGCGCGGGCCGCGGCGCTGACTGTGTCCCTGTCGCCAGGTGTACATCGAGGTGGAGGACGTCAACGACATGGCGCCGTGGCCGGAGCGGGCCGCGTACTGGGCCGCGGTGGCCGAGCACTGCCCGGCCGGCACGCGCGTGGCCACGGTGCGGGCCATCGACGCGGACGCCTCGCCCACCCCCGCCAACATCACCTACTCTATCGTCGCCGGCAACCCCGATGGATTATTTTCAATAGACGAACATACCGGTTCGTGAATTCCACATTTACATAATTTATGTATATATTTACTAGTCATGACTACCCATCCACGACTATTCTCGTGGGGGATTCTATCTGTTATTAATACTAATATTACGGTTACTAATATTTTACATAAATCGACTTTCGAAAAAGAAGGTTTTGTTTTTTCTTTGTATGTACGAACATTACTTCATCCATTTATGAACTGATTAAATCTTATATTTAAATTGAAGCAAACCCAAATACTTTGATTATGATCCCGTACAGTTCGATTTCAGAGGAATTTCCTCTCACGGACCCTCCGATTGTGGAATGAACACCCTGCCTAGGTTTTCCTGGTGGGCTACAACATGGGGTTCTTCAAGAAAGGAGTAAATAGGTTTATTTAGAGTCGGCAAGTCGCATGTAAAAGGAGATAGGCAAATCCCAGATCTGACTGACAAAAATTTTCAAGGACTGATAGTATTTAACCCTGTGTAATGCTTTTTGATAGAACTCCGGAGATTCTAAATATTTCAGTTAGTAGTCAAGAAATCCTCCTAACATTTGCATACCTTAAAGTATTTTTTTTTCTTGGCAACCGAGTCTCTCAATACGATGTTGTCGACTATACTGTCATGCCAGCGTCAAGTGGTGACGGCAGAGTTATGAACCGTCGAAGTAAACTTTGCGGTAGTTTTTAGTTGTTAGTACCTAGCTGAAAGCCGAAAGGATAAAACAATAATGGGTTACAAAAAATGTCCTGAGGTCTCTGGGGGCTTCCTCTTGAATCCAATTCCGATCGATCGACATTGGTATTGTGAAATTTCGTACTCTCGAGTTTCGACACTAGCGCCCATTGCATCCGTATTGCGTGGATACTTAAGGAACTAACTGGTATTAAGTTTGGCTTTATATTCCGTAGTCTGAATGCTATTTTAAGAGCTACGATAGGGGTTGTATAGTTTTGACATTAAATCATTATTGAGATTATATTAGATTGAAATTGCATTGACATTGGTTTCAAGAGTAAGCACCCTGGTCCGAAAGTGCATAGTTTCTGAGATATTCACCATGTTTGGGAGATATAAATTTGATGGAAAGATTTTCATTGTAGCTGGCATCATTTTTGAACCTTGTATAAACCACGAGCCGCATGCAAGAAGTTTTGTGACGCCATTTTTATTGTTATTGTATGGTGACGCAGGTAACGCTCCATCTAGACAGTACATAATCAACGTCAAAAAAGGAACTATTATTTATTGAGTACCTATCCACAACAAACACCCACTGCCTAAGTCGGATAATGATTGGATCATAATAATGATTGGAACATTATTATGATCCAATCATTGTGTTTCCTCCTTTTTGAAGTCGGCAATAATTTTTTTTCAAACCTATCTAAGTACCCATGTTGTACCTACATAATAAATTCAGTCTTGGAGTCTGAGTCTGAGTCGAAAAGTGGGTGTTACATACATTGTAAAGTGGCATTAAGTGCCGTAGTGTGCACCTCTATGTTATGTCTTGGAGTCTCTACCCGCCGCGACGCGCTTCAATACTCTTGAAGTCGTTGTTTTCATTTTGAAGTTGGTTTTTTATATCCCAGAGTAAATGTTGAATTCTATGTTGAAGTGTGTAACATAGGTGATGTAATGGTCGTGAAGTGTGCAATAATGCGTGCAGGAGAGGTCGTGACGACGGGGCGCACGCTGGACCGCGAGGCGGGCGCCGGCCACGCGCTCGAGGTGCGGGCCTCCGACGGCGCGCTCGCCTGCACCGCGCGCCTCGTCGTGCGCCTGCAGGACGTCAACGACCACGCGCCGGCCTTCGCGCAGCGCTTCTACGACATCCGCGTGCCCGCGCCGCGCCCCGACGCTCTGCCGCAGGTATCACTCGATATTATGTGCGGCAATACATTAACGCATGCGACCCGCTACAGGTCTGTGTGGTGTGCAGTGATTAAAATGTATTAACTTGGTTTTCTGCCCCGACGAAAATTCTGTACAAGAGCGAGATTTAGGTAACGTAACCTTGTGTGTGGCGTGGTAGCGTGCATCGGTGTGCTATGACTTGCAGGGTGACGAGGCCGACGGTGACGAAGCGTTACCCGTCGCCGACGAAAGCAGTACCGAGTGGGAGGCCGAAGACGACGAAGAAGGTTCGGGAGTGCGCGCGCCCTGGGACTTTTACGACGACCCCGTACCCGTCGGCCACTACGTCGCCACGGTGAGGCTTGCATGCCACGCATGGCGCCCGCGGCGGCCGCGACAGCGCGCTCACGTCCGCTCGTCCCCAGGTGGTGGCCTTCGACTCCGACGAGGGCGCCAACGGCACGGTGCGCTACTGGGCGCGGGCGCGCGGCGCGGCGCGCGGCCTGCTGCGCGTGCAGGGCGCCAGCGGCCGCCTGCTGCTGGCGCCGCGCCTGGCGCTGGCGCCCGGCGACTCGTACGACGTCACGCTGCGCGCGTGCGACGCCGCGCCGCGCCCGCGCTGCAGCGTGGCGCGCGCCGTGCTGCGCGGCGTGGCGCGGGGCGGGGGCGCGGCGCCCCGGCTGGCGCCCCCGGCGCCGCTGCAGGTGGCGGAGCTGGACGCGCCCGGCTTCTTGCTGGCCGTGCTGCAAGCCACGGATCCCGACGGAGATGCCTTATATTACAGCATCATAGGTAATGGTCCTTTGCTGGATATGGGAGGTCAACTTTTACCAATAAACTCTTCGCCCCAAATGTCACGGGCAAATCATATGCGACCAACATATGATTTTTTATCAAAATGACAAATTTACCAGAATGTTCTCTTTAACTCAAAATAAGTTTTTCGTTTGTTAGTATTTATAGTGGTCCAAAAATATTTTGTTGTAGAAGTTGAAGTTAAAAAATTTCCGACATGTGAATGAAAATTAAACTTGCTTGTAAGATTCTTTTTTAAAACAATTTGTAACTAATAAAGATATATTTGTAAGGTTACATAGTGTGTTGAGAGAGAAATGAAACGTGCGCTGTCACTTTAAAAGTATAATATATAATATAATAGTAAAACGCAGCTATTGACCTACCAAATCCCTGAAAAAACTGCGTGTGTCCAAGCACCATGTTGCTTGTATCGTTGTCACCTTTTAGATGATACTAGCGCATGCCCGGCCATTTCGGGAAAGAGAGCTCGATGAAAAATAAACGTCGAGCATTTAAGCGGTTTTAGTACACGGTTGGCGTTGTGTCTGGATGACCGGCTGCACAGTAACGTGTGGCGGGTTCGACTCCCGCACGGAACAACTTTTTTTTTCTTTTTTTTATAGCATAAGTCGGTAAACGAGCAGACGGAACACCTGATGGTAAGCAATCGGCGTCGCCCATGGACACTCGAAACACCGAGGCGTTACAAGTGCGTTACCGGCCTTTTGGGAATTGGGAATTTGAGGATTGTGGAGGATTCGGGAGACTAGGGAGGGGTAATTGGGTAACCTCTTGTGATTAATGATTTACAAATTGTGTGGTTTTACAAAGAAACTTTAATAGTTTATTTACATTGTCAGATGGCGATCCGCGACAAGAATTTTATATCGGCAGAGAAGATGGAAGTCTAGTGTTAGCGCGACGTCTGCTCTGGGAGCGCCAGCCGCAGTACTGTCTCAACGTCTCCGTCACCGACGGCCAGCACGTCGTCTACGCCCCGGTAACTACCGCCGTCTCTGTCCACGGCGCGTGGAGCCTTCCACTAGTCTGATCCGTTCGTGCGACGTCGCAGGTCAACATCACCGTCATCAACGACGCTAACGAAGGGGGCGTGGCGTTCACACAAGACGAGTACATCGTGGAGACTTCGGAAGCGACCCGCGTGGGCGAGGCGCTCGTCGCCCTGCGCGCCGTCGGCGCCGGCCGCCTCCTGTACGGCGTGCACGCCGCGCGCGCGCCCGCCTCCGCGCGACTGTTCCGCCTGCACGAGCTCAGCGGCGTGCTCGAGCTGGCGCACGCGCTCGACAGGTACGCGCGGCACGCGGCGAGCCACGCCATCCTTCGCAGCGTACTCACGTGTCGGCTCCGCAGGGAGAGCGCGGCCGTGCACGAGCTGACGGTGTGGGCGCGCGACCAGGCGCCGCGCGCCGCGCGGGCCTACGCGCGCGTCGTCGTGCGCGTGCACGACGCGGACGAGCACGCGCCCGAGTGGGGCCGGCGCCTGGCCGAGGCGCGCCTGCCGCGCGGGGCGCCGGCCGGCGCGCTGGTGGCCGCGCTGCGCGCCGCCGACCGCGACGCGGGCGACGCGGCGCGCGTGCAGTACTCGCTGGCGGGCGGCGACGCGGGCGGCACGTTCACGGTGGACGCGGCGCTGGGCGACGTGCGGCTGGCGCGCGCGCTGCCGGCGACGGGCCCGCGCGACTACACGCTGGCGGTGCGCGCCGCCAACCCGGCGCCGGCCGCGCGCTGGGCCACGCTGCCGCTGCACGTGGTGGTGGTGGACGCGGCGGACGCGGCGCCGCGGTTCGTGGCGGCGGACGTGTCGTGCGAGGTGTTCGAGAACGAGCCGGCCGGCACGGCGCTGACGGCGCTGGAGGTGCGCAGCGCGAGCGCGCCGTGGTTCTCGCTGGAGGGCGGCGAGGGTCTGTTCCGCCTCAACCCTGCCGCCGGCTTGCTGGCCACGGCCGCGCCGCTCGACTACGAGACCCAGAACTTTTACAACTTGACGGTGACGGCGATAAACATGGTGATTGCACTAATATATTCTATACGATCGATAATGACGTCACTTTGCTGCTTCCAAACGTATTCGCTTGTACCGCAATTATATTTATTAAGGAACTTTTTTGTTTGAGTATCACAGCCAGATCTACTACATCTACTTATAATAATTTGTGTACCGTATCGGTTGCGCCACTAATATTGCTATTTATTTATTTATTTATAATTCATGGAGGACTTACAGCATATAAAAATGGATAAAAATAACAATAGGCGTAGGTAACAATGAGCCAATAACAAGCCCTCACGTTTAACATTTGAAATAAATTAATTAATATGGTGTGAGTACTATACAATATTAAAAATACATACATTCTGCGTAAATGGAAAAAAATAAATATTGAAACAGCTATGCAAAAGTGTTTTGATTTTGGAAGTCCACTTCTGTGTTTGACCGTATATACGTCCATGGAGGTACGTCCATTACAAAGCCACACTATATACCAATTTTTGTATTAGAATATTCCTATTAACAAAAAATCGGTATCAATTATAAAAGTAAATTGTTACGTTAAATGAAATTGTTTTTAACAAGTGTAGGGAAAAAAAAGCAGGCGACGTCATCTCTTAATTATTTTATTCGTCGGTGGTGTACGTGCGTGGCACCCGTGTATGCACACAAACCGTCCATTGCCGCCGCGCCAGTAACGCTGTCGTCCGCAGGGCGGCGGGCGGGCCGCGGCGCGCGTGGCCGTGCGCGTGCTGGACCGCAACGAGTTCCCGCCCGCGCTGCGCCGCGCGCGCTACCGCGGCCGCGTGGCCGAGGACGCGGCGCCCGGCGCGCTCGTGGCCGACGCCGACGCCGGCGCCGCGCCGCTCGTGCTGCTCACGGACGACGCGGACTCGCCCGCCAACCGCCAGCGCGCCTACGAGATCCTGCAGCCGGCCGCCGCCGCGCAGTTCCGCGTCGACCCCACCACCGGCGCGCTGCATCTGCTGGCGCGCCTCGACTACGAGCGCGCGCAGAGGCACGAGTTCAGCGTCAGGGTATGTTTCGGCGTAACGTAACTTACTTTGCCACGGTGACAAACGTAACGTAATAATCTACGACGATCGTGCTCGCTCGCAGGTTATTGACATGGGGACTCCGAGGCTTCCGTCCGGGAGCGTCGCAAAGGTGGTCGTGGAAGTGACGGACGTGAACGACTGCCCGCCCGAGTTCTCGCAGGCGGAGTACTCGGCCACGGTGCTGCTGCCCACGGCGGACGGCGTGGCGGTGGCCAGGCTGGCGGCGCACGACCCCGACCTGGCGCCCGGCGCGCGGCTGAAGTACGACATCATCGAGGGCGACCCGGACGCGGTGTTCGCGCTGTCGGACGCGGGCGAGCTGCGCGTGGCGCGCGCGGCGGGGCTGCGGACGGCCGCGCGCCTGCGCGTACGCGCGTCGGACGGGCTGTACTCGGCCACGGCGCGCGTCGACGTGCGCGTGGCCGAGGCCGACAACTCGGGCCTGGCGTTCCAGAAGGCCGACTACTACGGCTCCGTGGTGGAGAACTCCACCAAGCCGACCACGGTGGCCGTGCTCAACGTGCTCGGGGCGGCGCTCAACGAACATATCGAATTCCGGATATTGAACCCGGTCGACGGATTTGAGGTCGGTCTCGTTCATCATTATCGCGATTAAGATTATAAATTGATCGAATGACCCTCTTCTGCAGAACAAAGATAGACTGAATGGCAGCAGCATTCTCCCATAGGAGAATACCATATAACATTACACTGAAAATAACTAAAGTATACTAGTCGCGCTATATCTACATCGGTTAAATTTGTGTTTTTTAACGGCATATGCTGCAGAACTAGGCCTTTTCGATAACTTATCTATATGTGGAGCCCACTGGCGCTTAGCATTTAGAGTAATATTATGTTATATCTAAAAAGACAGTAGAATCTACAGGGTTCAACTCCTCACCCTTAATTAGCACGCTGGTTTTCACATGTCTAACATTTGGTGTTGTAAATTTAATGCATTTAGTTTTAGTTCCACATAGTATCTGCAGAATTATTAATATTATTTTAAACCTTGAAATTAAATTCGTTTCTCTATAAATACTTATTACCTCAGTACTGAATCGATTCTGATGACATTTGTTACAACTGTAGACACAGCTTGGGAAATACTAATTCAAAAGCCCAATTTTTGCCAGAAGACATTATTTTACGCGGTCGAAGTAACGGGTAACAGCTAGCATTAGTATAAGTCTCGAATTGGCCGAGAGTACGAGCCGTGGCGTGGTCCAGGTGGGCGCCACGTCGGGCGCCGTCCGCAGCACCGGGCGCGCGCTGGACCGCGAGCGCCGCGACTCCTACACGCTGCTCCTGGAGGCGCGCTCGGCTCAGCGCGTGGCGCGCGCGCGCCTGCACGTGGCCGTCAGCGACGTCAACGACAACTGCCCCGTGTTCGTGGAGCGGCCCTACGCCGCCGCCGTGCTGGCCGGCGCGCCGCCCGGCACGCCCGTGCTGCGCGTGCGCGCCGTGGACCTGGACGCCAACGACAACGGCGAGGTGCGCTACGAGATGAAGCGCGGCCACGGCGAGCTGTTCCGCGTCGACCGCCGCAGCGGACAGATCTCGCTCAAGCAGACGCTGGACGCGCACAGCCAGCTGTACTGGCTCGACATCGCGGCCTTCGACGGCGGCGTGCCGGCCTGCGGCGCCGAGGCGCGCGTGGCCGTGCGCGTGTGGGCGGGCGGCGCGGCGCCGCGCTGGCCGCGCGCGCAGTACGCGCTGGCGGCGCGCGAGGACGCGGCGGCCGGGGCCCCGCTGGGCGCCGCGCTGCAGGCCACGTCCCCGCTGGGCCGCCAGCTCATCTACACGCTGCACGAGGACGCCGCCGGCCTCTTCGAGATCCACTTCGACACAGGTCATTGCACGCGCTGAGGACGTCTAATAATTACTGGTTTTATGCACGGGATCTTACTAACTGATTTACAAATATTTGCATGAAGGGAAATTATACTGACGATGGGTAAAAATTTATGAAAGTAGTCTATATCAGGAACTCGCATTGTGGCCTAAATTCTCAGAACAATGACCAACGTTAAACGTTATTAAACTAGGTTTTTGTTAAAGTTGTTGTAATGTGTTATTGTAGTCGGCTCACATATTAATTCATACAAGGTTGTTTTAATGAATTCTTCAGAGTAGGACTCGAAATTTTGGAACATAAGTCTTACTAGAACCTTTGAAACAAGCTTTTTGTGGGGAACTCAAATGTCTATCTGTCCACACGGTCGAAGTAAGTCACGTTTATCTGTGTTCTCAGTAGAAATTCCCCTCTCTGAGAATAGAAAAGTGCGCGGTGGTGGCGAACTGACTGCGTTACTAACATTTTGTTTTATCCGCAGCCCCCGACAGAAGCAATGGTCCATGTGAGTATATCTCCCCGCATGTCCGCTTCCAGTCGGTGTCGCCATCATGTCCTCGTCTCTGTACTTCGTCCCAGTCAGCTTATCATCCACATGTTTCGCCGTAACTGCATTAGGGAACGTGATGACTAGTGACGTGTTTCTGTTTCTGCATGAATTAACGAATATCATTATTAACATGCTTCCATCTACACTGTACTTACACGTCACCGCAAATACATTGCAACACGCATCTTTTGCAAACGTATTTTACATCTAGAGGGTGCTTTCAATTTAAAAACTAACCGATTAGGTCTGGCCAGGCTTAGCTGGCTAATCATTCGTGTATTTGTGAATATTGAAATTACAAATACGATACTTTTCTATGTTGTTTAATATATAACTTAATGTCGGAATAAATAACTTAATGTCGTCAAGATTGTAAATAAATTAAATTATAACAATCTTCTTCTTGCGTCGAAATAATAATTTAGATTGTCAAACATCTACAGATACCGACATATTCAGATTGTCAAATGTATTTACAGATACCGACATATTCAGATTGCCAAACGTATCTACAGATACCGACATATCCAGAGTGTCAAACGTATCTACAGATACCGACATATTCAGATTGTCAAATGTATCTACAGATACCGACATATTCAAATTGTCAAATGTATTTACAGATACCGACATATTCAGACAGTCTCTACGGATACCGACATATTCAGATTGTTAAACGTATCTACAGATATCGACATATTCGGATAATCAAAAATATTTTTACGTCAAACTAAATCTACGGATACCCATATAATTGGGAAGTCAAACCTACATTGACCTCAAAGAAAATAGACGGATACCCATATATTTAGTACCCACTTAGTTGTGAAAATGTAATGCAACAATGACACAAAGACAGTTAAAGTTAAATCAATAGACAATATGCAATTGGTGCAGCTTTAGTGAAGGGGGAGGACGATAACGAACACCCTGTCGAATACGCAAGTAGACTTCTCATATCTGCAGAATGCAATTACAGTGTAACAGACACTTTGTCCAGAGCACCATGCACACATGATGTTGAAGATTGTACTTCATCTATTATATAAAAATAAGTCGGGTTTTCCTTCCTGACGCTATAACTTCAGAACGCACGAACCGATTTACACGGTTTTGCATTCGTCGGAAAGGTCTTGGGCTCCATGAGGTCTAATAAATGATAAAACAAAAAAAACTTCATCTTTTAATCACCATCACCAAACGAAATATTACATAAACCGAAGCCATCTGGTGGCGAAACGAAGTTCGCCGGGTTTAGTTAGTGTTATATAGAAATCGAATTACCAAAGTACAATGAAAAATAAATTTGTGGAGCATCAACATATCGTACCTCCGGTCTCCGAAATACATAAGTGACACCGGATATCGTATATCCGGTGTCACTTATGTATTTCGGAGGCCCGCGCGCAACTGAAGAATGAAACGTTGTTTCTCCTAGTTCCGTCCAGATTAGGGCCAAAACCGTAACGACAGTAATGCTCTCATAATGTCAGTTTGCTTACTACACTAATTACAATAAATAACGCACCAAGTAAAGAGGTGAATTTGGAGTATTCTTTCATCAGTTAAGGTTTGACAAAAATTGCATAAGTGACGATATTGCACCGTAGGTGCGATATGAAGTCGCAAGCACAAAGGCACCAGAACATTCTATGGGGAAATATCATACTTCAGCAATATGTAAATTTCAACAAAAAGATGACAATGTGCCCAAACCGTTAAATCCTATCAAACAAAGAGGGAGACAAATACATGACTTGTCTTTGCATACATATTTTTGAACAACGTATCATAATTTTTAATAATTAAATCATATTTTATAAATTGCATGGTAGACGTAGTGTGTATCAGCTTTGTATCTCTTGCACATATGAAGAAAATAGCGAACGTGAACCGCCTCGGTTGCTAGTGAACCGCCTCGGTTGCTAGTGAACCGCCTCGGTTGCTAGTGAACCGCCTCGGTTGCTAGTGAACCGCCTCGGTTGCTAGTGCCACTAATGAGACGCCGCGTGCGAGCAGGGCGTGCAGTGCATGGTGCATGTTGCAGGCGTGCTGGCGGCGCGCGCGGCGCTGGACTACGAGACGGCGCGCAGCCACGAGCTCGTCGTGCGCGCCACGGACGGCGTCACTGGCGCCTTCGCCGACGCCGCGCTGACGCTGCGCGTGCTCGACGTCAACGACTGCGCGCCCGAGTTCCCGCGCGACGTCTACCGCGCCACCGTGTCCGAGGCCGCGCCGCGCGGCGAGCTCGTGCTCACGCTGCACGCGCGCGACAACGACACCGGTACGTGCTCGCTCGGCGCGCCCGACTCGCTCGCGTGTTTTATCTCATTTGATGCGTTCTTTTCTCGTCTAGGTGAAAACGGACAAGTGACATATTCACTATCCGAAATGGATACGGCCGCCGAGGGCGCCTTCACCATAGATGCCGCGACGGGCACGGTTCGGGTGGCGGCGCCGCTCGACCGAGAGACCAGAGCGCACTACCATCTGCTGGTGACGGCGACCGACGCCGGTCGGCCGCCGCTCGTCACCACCGCCCACCTGTTCATCTCCCGTGAGTCTCGGCCTCGGCGCGCTCGGCACAGGTAAGCCAGCGGACCGCGCGACTGACCGGCCGTGCTTGCAGTGGACGACGTCAACGACAGCCCGCCGAGCGTGGAGCGCGGCGTGGTGCCGGCGCTGGTGTCGGCCGAGGCGGCGCGCGGCACCGAGCTGGCGCGCGTGGCGGCCTGGGACCCGGACGAGCGCGACGCCACGCGCCTGCACTTCGCGCTGGAGGGCGCGGCGCCGCAGCGCGCCTTCGCCGTGGACGCGCGCACGGGCGTGGTGTCCCTGGCGGCGGGGCCCGGCTGGGCGGGCGGCGCGGGCGGCGCGCTGCGCTCGCTGAACGTGTCGGTGTCGGACGGGGCGCACGCGTCGTTCGCGCGCGTGAAGCTGTCGCTGGCGCCGGCCAACCGCAGTCCGCCGCACTTCCCCCACGTCGTGCACGAGGCGCGAGCTCTCGAGAATCAACCGCCGCCACTACTTTTGACTACGGTACGTAAACGACGAAAACATGACTAAATAATAGGTTCCTATGAAATTGCTATAGAAATAGTGCAAAAAATTTAGAGAAGTAGGGCACAATGGGTATGTAAACCCCTCTCGGGCATTGACTAAAATTGGTGCCTTTCTTTTTTCTGGCGGCAGTCGATGATTTATGGAAAATATTATCTAGAATGACATTACAAACGAAATTGTCTATGGGCTCATATATGGAAATCTCAGTCTGGACTGAGTTATTAGCGTTGAAAGGAGCTGGAGTCGAACATTTTTGATTTTTTATTCAAATTATCCATATTTTTGTCACAATCCCTATCTTCAAATTGCGCGCCACTGTACGCCGGGTACAGGAACACCATATTACACCACAGTATATCCATATTGCCGGGCACAAATTTTTAATACCTATTTTCTCTCAGTTGATAACTTGTAGGATGCTGCTAGGAGTTGGGCCATGAAGCTTCATGAGCGTCAGATGTGGTACCAGTGGTGAATTGAGTAGTGGTAGCCTTCCAAACATCTAATAAAGTATTCTTTTTTACCGTTGACTTCTGGTGAGACCCATCTACTTTATAGTCAACATAATCTTTTGAAGAAAGGAAACCGTCGACTTTGTAAAGTGATGGACTACACGTCAGATGGACTAAATAATGTGATCAGTCGAAATATAATCTATCACCATGTGACTGAATGACGATATCTTTGTACAGAATCTTATGCTAGCTGTCTTCTTCTTCTTCTTCTTATAGTGCCTCTTCAATGTTGAAGGTCGGCCGTCAGCTTCTTGTATTTCTCCTTGTCGGTAGCCATGCGGAACAATTGTTCGACAGATGTAATGCCGGTCCACTCCCGGATGTTTCGCAGCCACGATTTTCTTCTGCGCCCAGCACGTCTCTTCCCCTCCACTTTGCCCATCATGATCAGTTGAAGCAGTGAATATCTATCGTGTCTAAGCACGTGACCGAGATATTCGATTTTTCGCTTTTTGATGGTCAGCATAATTTTTCGGGTCATTTGGACGCGCTGTAGCACGGATTCGTTGCTAACCCTTTGTGTCCAGCTGATTCGGAGCATACGCTACGCTACGCATGCTAGCTGTAGATTAGAGTATTAATTGTAGTTAGATTAGTTACTAATCGGGACTACTTAAGTCGGGGGAAGGAGACAGAAAAATGACTTTTTCGTTTTTTGACGACTGCTGCTACTCAATCCGCTATTGACGCCGCAGCTGACAAACATAACATTTCATGATAGGGCTCAGTAAAGTATTTTGCGAGTTTTTGACTGAGAGGAAATTGATCATAAAAATCTATTATAAGCCATAAACCATATACATATAAAGTGAACGCGCAAGTCAATGAAGCAAAATGTTTTTTTTTTTGTGACTTCAGCAGTAGCCAGTTAATGGTTCATTCAATTCAAATTCCTTGGCTTTACTAAAAAAAAAAAAACAAGTAAAAAAAGCCCACAATAAGCTTGATTATATTCATTGAACGAATAACTATCAAGAGATGTGAGACTAAGCGGACGTGCTTATTGTTGTGATTATAATGAGTCGTTCTTAATTATAAATATTAATTAGTAAAAACTTTTGCACACTTGCAAAAATAAAGTGTGTCGCGTGAAGTAAAGTGTTTGCGAATAACTTTATGTTGCATCTCTGTACACTGTGCAATATGAACTAAGTACTTTTAAAAAGTTATAAATTGTGTTAGTATGTCTAACCCAGGACAAAGCCCTTTTGGGCGTAGCCAATTATTACGACGTAGTCCACCGCCGACGCCATCACCATCTTCTCTAGGAACAGCACCACCAGAAAGACCCAGAGCCGTCAGCGTCCACTGAGCCTGTAGTAGAATTGATTTCTACGCCGGAGATCCAGAAATGGCTGACTTTTATTGACGCTTTTATGTCGGAAGTTTGCGGTATTGTCGCAGAAGGAAAAATGAATAACGACCAGAAACTCCGTGTCACAAATTTATGCCGTAAAGTCTCTCATGGGACATCGCAGATAGCGGTACTTTACCAGTCCCTGAAGCAGAAAACAATCCAAGCCCATGTTACCATCCAGCAATTACAAGGACAACAGGAAATTGCAAATTCCCTCCAAGAACTAAAAAAAGTTGTAGAAGCTGAACGTAAGTCAAACTGCACTTCCTATGCCAACATGGTAAAAAAAGGAGAGGACAAGTTCATACGGCCAGCCAATCTCAGCTCCATTGCTATCTACCTGAATGATAAGACGCAGACCAGTGACGCAACCAAGAGCCTAGTGCAGAAAATTATCTCCCCTGAAGAGATGAAACTTCGTGTCCGCGGGTTGAAGAAAATTAGAAACGGAGGCGTTATTATCAGTGCGGATAGCAAAGGCGATATAGAGAAGCTGAAAACATCAGAAAAACTAGTTTCCTCAGGCCTCAAAGTCGAAGAACCTACTAAACGCCGACCACGTATTGCTGTCATTGGTGTCCCTGTAGCCCTCACTGAATCAGATGTCATGGAGTGCATCTATGAACAGAATCTCTCCGACAAATTGCCGAATACTACGCGTGCGTCCTTTTTAAATGATATTAGACTAAGCCACAAGTCTGGTAAGAAAGATCGTCCTACGTGTAATTATATTATAGAAGTTCCAGCTATAATCAGGAAATTACTGATTAATCAAGGCCGTATCTTTATAAATTGGACATCATGCCGTTTGATCATGCAGCAGTTTGGTCATGCAGCCAAGTTTTGCCGCGAAACAAGCCCTACGTGCAACCACTGTGGGGAGATGGGACATTCTTTTAAATAATGTAACAATAAATCTTCCCCTTCCCAATGTGCAACCTGCAGGCGGTTCAAGCGGAAGTGTGACCATCCAACTGGTGATGTGAACTGCCCGGCACGCAAATATGCAGAAGACAGTTATATTCACACAATAGACTATGAAGGCGCCTAAGAGCGCCACCTATTTTATTTGTAAGTAGCACATAAACAGTAGTCTTAATTTCTATTTTTATCTTAATTTAATTACATCCTAACGATATGACTAATAATCTCCTAAGCGATATTGATAATTTTTCCGTATCTGAATCGATTGTCTGTAATGTTGAAAACTGCAAAAATTTTATTCCTACTAGTGATAAGTTACTAACTTTCCTAACTCAAAATATTCGTAGTATAAGTCGGAATTTTAATGGGTTTGAAGTACTATTACAGAACCTTGATATAAGCTGTGACGTCATTGTACTTACAGAATGTTGGTTATGTAAACAAACAGATAATTTGCCAATGCTGAAGGGTTATACTTTGTATAAAACTGCAATCAATATCAACCAAAATGATGGTCTGGTTGTATACATTAAAAATACCCTTACAGTACTGTAAGGGTATTTTTAATATACAGCCTTGAAACAAGGGTTCGTGCACTGATGCACGAACCCTTGTTTCAAGGCTGTAATAGTCTTTTAATTAAAATTAACCAAGATACAATAGTTTTAGCTGTATAGAGGTATAGGCCACCATCTCAAAATGTAGATATATTTATAGAATCGCTTAGTACTATTTTAGAACAACTTTCATGAAAATTCAAAAAATTCAAAATTCAAAATTCTTTATTATCTTAAGAATTACAATATCTGTCTAACATTGAGGCAGTCCCAGTAAGTTATTATACAATACTTGTGTTGGGACTGACTCGATCCTTTCTTTATTTATTTAACACTCTTAAGAATAATAACCTCGAGATCTGCTAATTAAAGGAAAACAACAAAAATTAAAGTAGATATAGTAAAATAAGAAATAAAAAGTTACTAATATAAAAAAAAACTATGGTAGAACGGTACGACATGTTAAAAGCAATTGATTTGTATTTTTTTTTTGTGAGAGTAGATGTATGAATCGATGTGCGTGTGTGTGTGTGTGTGAGAAAGAGAGTGAGTGAGTGAGTGAGTGAGTGAGTGAGTGAGTGAGTGAGTGAGTTTATGTATGTATGTATGTATGTATGTATGTATGTGTGTATGTATCTGTTTGTATAGTGTTTGTATGTTTGTTATTGAATTCTAATCAAAATGTTCTCAGTGTCTTCGTACGACAAAGTTTTTAACCATTCCGTTAATAACCTCTTACATTCACTAAGAAGTCTGGGATAAATTTTGATTTTTGCGTTTATTTTATTGTAGATATAAGATGCCTGCGTCACATACTGTCTCTTAGCAAGAGTTGTTCGGACTTTAGAAGTGTGCACCACGATACCTCCTCGCCTTCTGTCTTGTTGGGGTTTACTGTATGGCAGAGCTTTATGCAGATTTAAAGTCACGTTCAGAATGTACAATTTCCTTACACTTAACAAACCACTAAGCTTATATAGATCTTCAGTTGCATATCTATAAGGTTTGAAATACATCACCTTTATAATTAACCTCTGAGCTCTTTCTAGTTCTATAAGTTTACTTTTAGTGGCACCTCCCCATACGGGTATACCATAAATAATTACTGATTGTGCTAAAGCATAATAAACATTATTCAGTACTTCAGAGGACATCACAAAACGTAATGTTTTAAATAACCAAACTAGTTTCCTCACTCGAGATATGATGCTATCTATATGCAAGTGCCATGACAAGCGCTCATCAAGAATTATCCCTAGATATTTACATTTACTTACATTTTTGAGTATTATGTAATTGGCATTTGTGAAGAGTGATTCGATAGCTGTGGTCCGGCTGTGTTCTTTTGCTGGGAGAAAAAGCGATGTATTTTGTTTTTGATGAGTTCAAGGTTAATAGGTTAGTTTTTAGCCAGTTTGCCACTACCAATAGGCCGTGTTCGGTATTTTGGTGAACCAGTTTCCAACTTTCGCCAGAGTATACAATAGCTGTGTCATCAGCGTATGAGAATATTTTCCCACCACAACTTTTTAGTTTGCACAGTTCGTTGATGTAAATGAGAAATAGAGTCGGTCCCAGTACACTTCCCTGTGGCACACCAAAAACTACTTCCTCCTCCATACTATGATAATTGTTTATTTTTACTCTCTGCTTCCTACCGCTTAGGTAGCTATCAAACAGAGAAAGAGCAACACCCCGAACACCGATATTCTCCAGCCTTTGGACGAGGATTGGAACGGACACAGTGTCGAATGCTTTTTTGAGATCGAGGAACACCGTAATACACTTACGGCCCGAATCCACCATACATGTAATTTCTGTCGTCAAAGCTTTTACAGCATCCAGTGTTGAAATTCCACGTCTAAACCCAAATTAAGAATCAGAAAGAATGTTATATTTATTTAAGTATCCAACTAGTCTCTTGTTCAATATTTTTTCTACAATTTTGGATATAGATGGCAAGACAGAAATAGGTCGATAGTTGTTAATATCATTTAGATCACCACTTTTATGTACTGGTGTTACTAGAGAGTGCTTTAGGGCATCGGGGAAGATTCCTTTGTTAAAACACAAATTCGTCAGTTTACTGATGAGAGGAACAATGATGTCTCTAGACAGCTTTAGATAGCTAATAGGAATTCCATCCCAACCCGAAGCACTGCCCGAGCCAAGTGCCATAAGTGTATCATTCACCTCCTTTGCATCCGTTTCAAGCAGGACAAAAGAATTTACACGGGAGTGAGAAGTGTTTAAAACCTCCTGGCTAGAAGAAACCATATTATTTTGAATCATAATCTCTTCAGCCAGGTCTTTACCAATAGTTACAAAAAACTGGTTGACTCTGTTAAGAGAGTTTACTGGATGAGGTGTGATTTGGAGTAAGTTTTCGTTGGGTGATTTAGGTTTTTTAAAGTTTGTTATGTCATTAATGCAGCGCCAAATTTTTTTAGGGTTTTTTATGGAACTAGTTATTTCCATCTTGTAGTGTTGCCTTTTTAGTTTTTTAATTAAGTTACAGCAAAAAGTTCGAAAGCGCTTGTAAGTAATTTTCATTATTACATTGTGAGGGTATTTTCTAGTTTTTAGCTGCATTTTGTTTCGTAGTCTTATACATCGCAACGCACCAACAGTTACCCATGGCTTCAGGGTCCGTCTTGAGCTGCGAACCATTTGGGTACTGGTGTTTAGAAGTAAAGATGTCTTAATTAGTTCAATTAATTTATTGGAAAAAGTATTTGGATCGTTATATATATTTAAATATGAAATATCGGCGTCTATCAGATAGTTGTAAGCATTTTCAAAATTTACTATTGTTTTCGATTTTATTTTATTGGTTTTCCGGTTTTCTTGTGTTATACTTAATACAACAGTTGCATGGTCAGTGATGGATGTGTTTACTACCGCCACAAACGCAGAGTTTTTGGTCATATCTAGTCTTAAAAGCATATGATCAATACAAATGCCCTCTCGAGTGGGTAGGTAATGCCCAGAAAGAAAACCATGGACAGATAACATATTCAAGTAAGAAAGTCTATTTGTTCTGGATTGTGAGGACTCAGTTGGTTTTTCGATAATGTTTATATTAATGTCACCCGTTATAATAACATTTTTATGTGATTGTAATATTACGAGATTTTGATCCAACGAATTTATAAATGTATCCGCTGAAGCATTTGATGGTGACCTGTAAATTCCAATAATAGTGAATCCAGACACATTCAGCTGCAGAGCAGAGGCGTGAGTTATATTTAGTTCGATTGCTTGAGATAAGTGGCAGTTTTTCACGTAAGCAACCACTCCATCATTCTGATTTAATTGCCTTGTGGTGTAGTACGAAGTATAGTTGTTAAGAACAGGTGTTGGTTTTGCAGTATCTAGACGGCACTCAGTAAGAATGATAACATCAATCTCACAATCCAGCTCTGACATTGTTATCTGAAAATCGTCAATATTGGAATAAACACTCCTTATGTTTTGCGTCAGTATATTTAATCTATTGCTGTATCGTTTTTTAATATATGCAGCCAATTGTTTCACGCTTACACTAGCACATTCTGCAGCTTCGGTGTTGTCCAATTCCAGTATAGTGCTACGTATACCACTATCCATTATGCTTCCAGTTGGTCACAGGATGCAACATGTTATGTGGCGCATGACTTCCCAATATCACTTCCTTATAATTCGCACGGCAGTTCCTACGCAAAAAGAATTCTAGTAGAAAGTTTATTCTGTGTGTATTAAGTGATTGTGTGTGTGTTGGATTCCTAAATTTACAAAGAAGTATGTTTATAGTGTGAGAAATGTATAGTTGTGAAGTGTAATTATTAGTCTGCCCATTATAATAACTAATATAATAGTTTACAAGTAATTGGTTGGCAACAACCCTGAGAACACCGAACCGCATGACAAACACAAATCGAAGTAAAGAGTTACATAACAGATGTCTATCAGAAGTCACAGTTTGTTCTAGTCACGGTGACTGTAGTAATTGATGGACTTGAGCTTCGCATGTTATCATGATACCTCGCGAATCCTCATCCTTCTTCACAAATATGCGGCCGTATGACGTCCAACAGAACTTGTATTGTTTGGTTTTAGCCAAGTCCCTGGCCAAAAAGAATATCCGCGCCGCTTTAGGTGTTAATTGCTCTGCCAGAAACACAGGCACTTCTGGGTTATTTGGTATTCCTAATTGTTTACATTGCAGCTTAGTTTTATTCCTAATGTTATATGCTTTTGCCCTCTTCAACAGATTAGACTTTAACATAGTGGATCCCAGTTCGACGACAATGGGGGTGTTTGTTGCTCCCTCCCTCTTCGCAGGGAGGCGATAAATATCTTTAATATCATCTCGCTTTAATTCCAGATTTATATTATTAGATAGGTCTAACAGCACGTTAGTTAAATCATCGGCGCTTTCTTTAGGTAATTTGGGAACGTTCCTCAGTTCAATAGTGGTCTTTCTCAAGGTCCGTTGCTGGTCTTCTATTTTATCCTCCAGTACGCAAATGTATTCCCGATCCTTTTTTCGCTGTAATTCAAGAAGTTCTATTTTCCTCTGCAAATCCTCGTTCTGTTTTGTTAAATTTACAATAGCGGTTTCTATATTGGTATTTGTTGATTGAATTTCCTTGAGGTTTGAAGTAATGACTTGCAATTCTTTCTGCTGTGACGTTATAAAGGATGTCAGTAAGGTTTTAATCTCAGACTTGAATTTGTCAAATTCAACAGGAAGGTCCTCATCTCTCTTCCTCTTTGAACGCGCAAACACATGCATCGTCGGGGAATAATCGTCCATCAGTTCATTGATATTAGAATCCGAGAGGGACTTATCCATTTTAAGTACCGAGTTATTTCAAATCTAAATAGATAAATTAAAGCATTTAAACAGGTCAAACATCCACAAAAAGTACCTGTTGATCGCAGGGTTCGAACGCGCAACTCACTCCACTTAAATCCGTAAGCGCTTCCGCCCTGCCACCGATGTTGTTAGTTACCTTGTTGAATTAGCTGGGCATGTTCATTATATGTTTATAAGAGAAAAATCGCTACACCGTCTTTTTCAATTATCAACCTGATTTGTTATAAGTCCAAAGTTCGTGTTTTTATTGTATTTTTATATTTTGTTACCGAGTATATTATTTAGTCCAATCACTTATAATTCATTCAACTGCAACACTTAACCGGTCTAAGTACACTTTAAAACACTTAATGTTTAACAGTCTTAAATATGTAGTTTGCAGGTATTGTCAACTCAATTATGTTTCCAGTTTTTATTTAATGCACAAAGTTCTTGCAAAACACTGCCTCTAAGATATCATATAACGTTTCATTTATTTGTTCACTCTTGTTTATATTCTACGCACTGTTTATATATTTAAAACATATTTATCTGCGGAACGTTTACATTTACGTTGACATAGGTGAAGCGCCACCTGGTGATCTCCATGATTCTCCATGCACACAGAAGTAACACCCACTTTTCACTATTTATGTTATGAGTTCCATGTAATAGGGGGTGAGCCTATTGCCATATACCGGGCACATTTCCAGACGGGAATCAAACCCGAGACCCCTTGCCCGGCAGTCGCACTCGCGACCACTCGGCCAACGAGGCAGTCATATCAATATTTTGTTGATATTGGTAAAAATCTAGTTGAAAAAGCTCTATACAGAAATTCCTTTTCGCAAAGTACAACTATGTCACTTACTACCTTAGTTCGTTTGTGTTACTCGACACTGACGTTAAAGAAATAGTTAGCATTATAGATGGATTAAAGGACTCTTGTGCTGTTGGGTGGGATGACATCCCTAATAATGTACTTAAAAGATTTAAGCACGTAATTGCACCTTCACTAACATATATATTTAACTTATGCTTATCGAACGATATATTTCCCAATCTTCTTAAAAAGGCCTTAGTAACTCCTGTTTCTAAAGCCGGAGACAAAACTAATATTACCAATTATAGACCTATTGCAGTACTATCAGGCCTTTCTAAGATTTTGGAGAGAATTATTAACGTTAGACTAATTAAATATCTTGAGAACAACAATTTACTCTCCAATCGTCAATTTGGATTCAGATCTAAAAGATCAACTAACCAAGCGGTTCATCAACTCACTTATTATATATGCACAAGTTTGGATAAAGGTATGTACACAATTGGGATCTTCTTAGACCTTGCGAAGGCATTTGACACCATTTCTTCCTCCTTGTTATTCCATAAACTTGAAAAAATTGGTATAAGAGGAGTACAGCTGAAATTATTCACGGACTATCTTAAAAAACGTCAGCAGTGCGTAAAAATTGGTCAATATAGAACTTCTGAACTAAAAAACAGTAGTTAAGGAATTCCTCAGGGTAGTATTTTAGGTCCTACCTTATTCCTAATATATATCAATGACCTATGTAGCTTGACCCTCCAAAATGGTGTTATTATGTCATATGCTGATGACAGCTCTGGTGTTCACAGGTAAATCAAATGATGAGGTCTATGAATTTGCCCAAAATGGTTTTAATATAGTGTCTAATTGGCTTCATAATAATCTCCTAACATTGAATTCAGATAAAACAAACTACATGTTATTTTCAATGAGAAATACTCACATATCGACTACTAACCTTAACATTTATGCACATAGTTGTCATACGAGCACGACTGCTGACACAGCATGCGCTTGCCCTACATTGGTAAAAACTGACTATACCTCTATAAAATATCTAGGTGTCACTATTGATGCTAATCCATTATGCACTAGAGTACGAAAATTAATATATGTCTTCAAATACTTGCGCAACATTGCGGACTTTGCCTTAATCCGCCAGGTATATATGGCATTATGTCAATCCATTCTTGCCTACTATATTAACTCATGGGATGGTGCTCTAAAAACTATTTTCCTGCCCCTAGAACGTGCCCAAAGAGCAATTCTGAAGGTCGCCACCTTTCGTCCTTTCAAGTTTCCTACTCAACAGCTATACAGGGAATGCAAAGTACTGACAGTACGCCAGTTATTCATCCTTAACGTAGTACTGCTGCAGCATACTGAAATTGGTTTTAGCCCGATATCTTCCGACAAGAGAAGAAAGGATTTAGTTTGCACTTACCCTCAGACGAAACATGCTTTTACTAACAGATTTTATTTGTTTTTAGGACCATATTTATATAACAAACTCAACAGGTTGTTAAAAGTTTATAGTGTAAGTTTATATAAGTGTAATCTAATACTTACAGAATATTTACAGACCCTCAATTACTCAGAAACGGAAAAATTACTAGAAGTGTTAAAATAAACTGCTTATTTTTAGTGATAAACCTACATATTAACTAGTATAGTGTTGTTTGTTTGATAATTTAGGACAGGTTGTCCTTGCTTGGTCTTTAAATAATTGAATATAGGTACGTGTTCTACTTTTATTGACTGTTTTGTTCTTTGCTACATTGACCATTGTTTCTGCATTCAAGGTTTATGTAAAATGATCAATTAAAAATCATTAATATTGTACGATATTATTAGTGTTTCTCTTTCTTAAGTAGGTACCGTGCGATGTCTCGCGTGGCCCCGCCCACTGACCTTCACGCTTTCTTGACCATTTTTTGTTACGTACACACATTGTCACGCACACACTGGCGAGTCTGTTTATTTTATTAACATTGCTGTTGTTTATTCTGAAATACTGTCGACTTAAACGATTTATTATAGCCGTATTTTTAACTAGTTGGCCGAAACTTTTTCTTACTTTGAACCTTTATGACTTCTGTGACATGCCTCCGGTGTCACAAGTCCGGTGTGACTTCTGTGCATGCCAAGTGTTACGGTTTCAAAACTACACCTTGTATAATATGAACATGGTATGAACTAATTCAACGAAGTAAGTCGATTACTTCAATTGGCTGTTTGACTGTTGAAAACATTATGTTGTTTATCATTTTAAAATCTTTTATTAAAGTGCAACATATGTTTAGAAATTCAAAAGTGTCAAATACCCACCCTATTGGACATGTCTTTTAATAATGCGTAATAAAAGTGTGTAAAACTTAGAGTCATTAATTTCGTAGGTAAAAGCGTATGACGACGATCCCGGAGAATACGGCACCGTGACGTATTCGATCCCGTCGGCTCGCCTGCGCGAGACGTTCGCAATAGACGCCAGTAGCGGCGCGCTGAGCACGCGCGTGGCGCTGGACCGCGAGGCGCGCGCCGACTGGGACGTGCCCGTCACGGCCAGCGACGGCGGCGGGCTCGTGCGCCACACCGTGGTGCGCGTGCGCGTGGCCGACCTCAACGACAACGCGCCCGAGTTCCCGCTGCGCGAGTACCGCGCCGCCGTGCGCTGCGACCGCGCGCCGCGCCTGCCCTTCCTCACGCTGGCCGCGCGCGACGCGGACGCGGGCGACCACGCGCGCCTGCACTACTCCGTCTACGAGGGCGACGCGCGCGCCGACACCGCCGGGCTCTTCGCGGTCGACGCGCACACCGGCGCGCTGTCCTTCGCGCGCGACGCCACGCCCTTCGGTGAGGCCTTCGAGTGCTTCGACGCTGGGGGCGTTGCTCTCGCGCGACTTCGATAATGACACTTTGACTTCGCAGCGTCTCGCAGCGTGCAGGTGTGGGTGCGCGCGCGCGACGGAGGCGGGCTGGCAGGCGAGGCGCCAGTGTCCGTGTTCGTGCTGGGCGCCAACGACGAGGCGCCACGCGTGCTGGCGCCCCCGGCCGACCTGTTCCTGCGCGAGGACGCGGCGCCCGGCACGCTGGTGGCGGAGCTGCGAGCGCCCGAGCCTGGCGCCCCGCCGCCGCGCTACCGGCTGGCGCCCGCGCTGTGGGCGCGGGACCTGTTCGCCATCGACGAGTCCGGCCGCCTGGTGCTGGCCGGCCAGCTGGACCGGGAGACCGCGGCGGAACATATCATAGGTGCGTACCTACTTGTTTACTAACGATTCTGGATTACACTCTTTTGTCGCGATAAGCTTTGTCTTATTTCTTCAAATATTATACAAATATTTATGTTTGAGTTAGTTTATTGCGAAATTAATTTACCGTTATAGTATCCGTTCCCAGCAAAAAAATAGGTAAAATTCTCAGGCATCCTTTTCCAGGGCTCAAACTAACTTTGTACCGAATTTTGAGCGTTTGATTTATTTTGTCCAGGTATCATCGCGGAGGGGTCTGGCAGCCCCGCGCCAGCGGTGATGGTGCAAACTCGACTGCACGTGCTCGACGTCAATGAACACGCGCCCTCGTTCCATTCGCAGCCTTATGTCGTCCATATTGCAGAAAACACTCCTCCGCATACCAGTATCGTACAACGTAAGGGCTGCACATTGTCTTAATAATTATGTAAACATTTCGATGTGACGAGTCGACTGAAATATACATATATATTCCAGTGATGGCGGACGACCCGGACGCCGGGACGAACGGCGAGGTTCGTTACTCGCTGGCACACGAGGGCGACGACGGCGACGTCGCCGACGGCGCGCTGTTCGCGGTGGACCCGTACACGGGCTGGGTGACGACGCTGGGCGGCCTGGACCGCGAGGCGCGGCCCGAGCACCGCCTGGCGCTGCTGGCGGCCGACGGCGGCAGCCCCCCCCGCGTGGCGCGCGGCACGCTGGTGCTGCGCCTGCTGGACTACAACGACTGCCCGCCCGCGCTGGCCGCGCCCGCGCGCGCCGCGCTGCGCGAGGACGCGCCGCCCGGCTCCGTGGTGCTGCGCCTGGCCGTGCACGACGCGGACGCGGCGGGCGCGCCGCTGGCCTTCTTCGTGGCGGCCGGCGACCCGCGCGCGCGCTTCCAGCTGCGAGCCTCGGGCGAGCTGTACGTGGCGCGCGCGCTGGACCGCGAGCTGGAGCCGCGCTACAGTCTGCGCGTCGCGGCCACCGACGGCAAGTTCACCGCGCACGCCGACGTGCTCATCGACGTCCTCGACGTCAACGGTCAGTCGCCCTGTCATACGGCTAATCAAATCTCATTTCATTGTTTTATACGTACAATGTTTTCCATCAGACAATCCACCGTACTGCCTCCGTCACCGGTACTACGCTCGCTTACCTGAAGACGCAGCGAACGGCACTCGAGTGATGACGTTGGAGACTGGCGACGCCGACGAACCTAGCGACGCCCAGCTTCGCTACTACCTCACCGGGGAAGCGGCGCATCACTTCGTCATCGACAAGGTGAGCGTCACGAGCCCGAGCCGGCCCGCGCCCCAGCCGGCCCGCGCCGGCCCGCGCCGGCCGCCCTGACGCGCGCGTGTTGCAGGAGTCGGGCGCCGTGCGCGTGGCGGCGCGCCTGGACCGCGAGGCGCGCGCCGAGTACCGCCTGCGCGCGCACGCCGCGGACCGCGAGCGGCCCGACTGGGAGTGCAGCTCGGAGCTGCGCGTGGCGCTGGACGACGTCAACGACAACGCGCCGCGCTTCTCCGCGCCCTCCTACAGCGTCACGCTGCCGGAGGACGCAGACATCGGGACTCTCGTGGCCAAGGTACTACCTGGCCTTCCTTACATTATATTTTATTTATTTAATAAATGGGGAATTAACAGCTACATTACACAGCAGAAAAATATAGTAACATTGAGCCACTTACAGAGTCACACGAATACTGACTTAATGGTAACAGCTATAAGACAAAATTAAAATTATAAATATATCAAAAACAGTAGGCACACAGCAAGAAAATGATTTCAAGAAAAAAAGGTGAATACATATCTAAAATAATAAAAAAAAAAATATCAGCTATTAAAAAGTCTTCACTTGTCATAGTCCTAGCTTTCCTCAGGCTTATATAAAAGATATCTACATCATGTCTGCTACTGATGTCGTAGTTACTATTTGCCACCGGAGCACAAAGATGTGCGTGCTTCCTAAAGGATTTCGACGGAACATTGAGGGACAACTTTTCAAGTAGTTCAGGGCAATCAACTCTACCATTCGCTATGGATAGGATATAAGTAACATTAGCTATCTCGCGACGTTTATAAAGTGGAAGAAAGTGAAATTGTTTGCAGAGTTTGATATAGTTATCATACCAAGCTTTATTAAGAATTCTCAAACGAAAGCACAAGAACTTAATGAACTTCCTTCGAATCCTTTAAATTCTTGCAATATACTTATCATATCGGGGATTCCATATTTGCGATCCGTATTCAAGTATGCTTCGTACATATAAACTTTGCAAAGTATACAATTTTACAAAGACCTCGGTGCTTTTGCAATTATTGTCTCAATGTGCTCGTCGAATAGGAGTTTGGAATCGTGTACAGCATCTAGATCACGAACCGAATACAGTCTAAGATCTAATTTGTTTTTTAAACAATACCCATCCAGTCTACCAAGATATTCCTGTCGAATTATTTATATTAGATTTTCATGTCGTCAGCAAAGCAAATCACTTTGCTATGGTGAAAGCAATCGACAATATCATTCACAAATATCAAAACAGCAACGGACCAATCACAGAGCCCTGTGGAACACCGCCAGGTATAGTAACCCAGCCAGAACGAAAATTCGAGTTGGACAGATTATTCTTCGGACGTTTAATGTCATTTCGACGAAACCAAAATAGTTATCGTTTGATTTTCGTTTGGGTTAAATTTTATTAAAAAATTAATGAAAGTAATAACAAGTCTTCGTTTTATCACGGTTTTTTCGTGTGGGCGGGCACCAAACAAACCACTTATATGACAATATAAAATCAATGTACAGTCAGCTCAAATAGTTTGTTAACACGAACCTATATATATATATATTATATGACTATGACAGTTAGTAACATAATTGTTACTAACTGTAGCCCTAATGGGTAATCAAATACTTATTTGAATACCTTATGTATTGTACATAAATGTTTCATGTGTAATGTTTGATTTTAAAACTAATAGTACCGCTAGAAAAATAAAGTACTATACAAGTACTAGTTCTATTGTACTAGTACTTTTGTAATTTAGTATACAAAGTGTAGTTTCGAAACCGTGTCATTTCTCGGGGACATGTCACAGAAGGCATAAATGTTCAATGTAAGTAAAAGTTTCAGGCCAGTAGTTTAAAATACGGCTATAATAAATCGTTTAAGTTCGACAGTGTTTCAGAATAAGCGACAGCAATGGTTCTTATTGGAGTTTTATGGAATTGGAATAATATCAATTACGTGTTTGAGTTTGTGTGTGCCAAGCCGCGTTATAAAACTAGTTACAAGCCGGCGGCGTGTAGTAAACTGTGATAAAATGAAGACTTGTAATTACTTTCATTCATTTTTTTTAATAAAAATTAAAGACGAAGACGACAAACGAATCCTCCAGTGTTTGTGATTCAATATTAGAGCACGACCGGCCTTGACAATTTGTGCATGCCAAAGAACAAGACAGTCCGACTTTTTTGCAACCACATTTAGCACTGCATCCCTTTTTGCCGTTGCAAAAAATAGTGTTCAGCAGTTTTTCCGGCGCAGGTGGAAGTAAAGTTTGAACTGGCTCTAATATATTGTTGACCAACTTCCAACCCCAGTCTGTAGGGTCTAGCTGATAATCAAGCCGCACTTGAACTTGGTAATATACTAGAAAAAGATGTTGGTGAGCAGCAACTGAGGTTGGAGGAAGACAAGCTAATTGAATTTGTTTTTTTTCCCTTTTTTTATTTTTCCAAATCTTTGATAATTTCCGTTATTTTGCAATAGTTTTACATTATACAGGATCGCAACTGACCCGTGGAGTAGTACTGGGGAAACCACGTTAAAAAATGCGCTAAGTACACTATCTCATAGGTGGCGTGGAAACGTATGCATATTATGACGATAACAACTTTTATATTTTTTTTAATCGTTATATCTCAGAAACGGTGGCTCGTATGAAAAAAGTATTGATACATTTATAAGGATAATTTTACGATTTACAATTTTTGTCTGTGGTACTTTTATGATAGAACTTACCGTTTTGCTGAAAATCGCGAAAAACTCATTTCTTTGACCTTTGACATTGAAATAAATTTTTTCCTTACAGGGGAATGATGGGGAACTTCTAGACATTGTTTATTAATATATTTTGAACAATTTCACAGAAATTCAGCTTGTTGGGACTTTATGTAACTTCACTCTCATTTTTTGGTCTAAATTGACCGGACTACATGCAATTTATTTTTTCTGAATAACTGTAGCGGGCCGCGGAAACTTTGGATTTACAAGGCAGCAAGCAAAATAAATGCGTGTACCCTGGTAGTCGCTTAGCGCGCAACATAGGACATTTCGCCGGAGACCTGTGCGTCGTTTAAGATCTTCATGAATATTGCAGGTGCACGCGACCGACGCTGATCTCGGTGAAAATCGTCTAGTGCGCTATTCTTTCGTGGAAGAAACGAGCGAGGTATTCGAACTGGCGGCCGACAGCGGCATTGTCACGCTGCGCGCGGCGCTGGACCGCGAGACGCAGGCCGAGCACCGCGTCCTGGTGCGCGCGCAGGACGCGGGCCGTCCGCCGCGGTCCGCCACCGCCACGCTGCGGCTCACCGTGGCCGACGTCAACGACAACCCGCCCGAGTTCGAGTTCCACCAGTACCGCGCCACCGTGCCCGAGCTGGACGCGCCCGGCACCGAGGTGCTGCGCGTGCGCGCCACGTCGCGCGACGCCGGCGTCAACGCGGACGTGTACTACTCGCTCGTGGGCGGCGACGACCGCGACGACTTCGCCGTGGACCGCGCGTCCGGCGTGCTCAGCGTGGCGCGGCCGCTGGACTACGAGCGGCGCCAGCAGTACTTGCTCACGGTGCAGGCCGTGGACGGCGGCACGCCCCCGCTCAGCGACCTGGCCACGCTCAACATCTCGGTGGCGGACGGCAACGACAACGCGCCGCAGTTCTCGCAGGCGCAGTACGGCGCGCGCGTGCGCGAGGACGCCGCCGTGGGCGCGCGCGTGCTGCAGGTGGTGGCGGACGACGCCGACGCGGGCGCCAACGCGCGCGTGACGTACTCCATCGCGCGCGGCGACCGCGACGCTCGGTTCGCCATCGACGCCGACACGGGCTACGTGTCGCTGGCGGCGGCGCTGGACCGCGAGACGGCGCCCGCGTACGTGCTGGAGGTCCGCGCGCGGGACCACGGCCTGCCCGCGCTCGAGGCGACGGCGCTGGTCAACATCGAGGTGGTCGATGCCAACGACAACCCGCCCCTGTTTGCCCAATCCAACTACAGCGCCGTGGTGCAGGAGGACCGGCCCCTGGGACATACGATCCTAAAATTCGTCGTAGAAGACGCCGATGCACCCCCGAATGCGGCCCCTTATACTTTCGATTTTCAATCCGGCAACGAAATGGGAGCTTTCCGTCTTGAACAAGATGGTTACTTGCGGTCGGCGACACGCTTCAATCACCGTATTAAAGACAGATACGTTTTACAAGTCCGCGTGTTCGATAACGGCACGCCCCCTCTGTACTCTGACGCCTGGGTGTACATCAGGGTCATTGAAGAGTCGCAGTACCCGCCCGTGGTCACTCCGCTCGAGGTCGTCGTCAACTCTTACTTGGACGAGTTCCCAGGTGGTATTATAGGAAGAGTGTACGCTTCAGATCGTGACGCTTACGATACTCTCACATATTCAATCGCTCCAGTCGACGGCGCACCTTATCCTCCGACAGATCTGTTCGAAATCGATCCGTCCGACGGCACATTGAAAGCGGCGCCCCGACTCGACGTGGGAGAATATAGGCTAAACGTAACGGTCGACGATGGGAAATTCCTCGGTTACGCTATTGTCAAAGTTACCGTCATATTAATTTCGGACGAGATGCTCGCGCAGGCGATCGTCGTTCGTTTCCGCGAAGTAACCGATCGAGACTTCATTCTGAGCCATCGCAAAGGCTTCATCCGGGCGATCGCCGAGGCCACCGACTGCGAGCCCGGCGACGTGGTCATAGTGAGCGTGCAGCCCTCCGGCGACGCCGACGACGACGCCGCGCGCGCGCGCCGCCAGGTGGCGCAGGACCTGGACGTGGCCTTCGCCGTGCGCGCCGCCGCCGCCTTCCTGCCCGCCGACGCGCTGCGCCGCCGCCTGCACGCGCACCTGGAGCGCCTGGAGGAGCGCGCGCGCCTCGTCGTCGAGGAGCTGCGGCGCGCCGCGTGCGGCGGCTGCGTGCACGGCGCCTGCGCGGAGCGCGTGCAGCTGCGCGCCGCGCCGCGCGCCACGGCCGCCGAGGTCTTCGCGCTCGTGGCGCCGCCGCACCGCCTGGCGGCGCGCTGCGCCTGCGCGCCCGGCTACGGCGGCGAGCGCTGCGACCGCGCGCCGGCCGCCTGCGCCGACTGCCGCGGCGTGGCGGCGCTGGCGGGCGACGGCTACCTGCAGTACCGCCTGGAGCGCGGCGCGCTGCAGGGCGCGCGGCTGCCGGACGACGAGCTGGCGCTGTCGCTGCGCTTCCGCACGCGGCGCGACCGCGGCACGCTGCTGTACGCGGCGGGCCGCGTGGACTACGCGGTGCTGGAGGTGGCGGAGGGCTACCTGCAGTTCCGCATGGAGCTGGGCGCGGGCCCGGCCGCGGTGCGCGCGGCGGTGCCGGTGGCGGACGGGCTGTGGCACGAGGCGCGCCTGGAGCGGCGCGGCGCCAGCATGCGCCTGACGGTGGACCGGCGCAGCGCGCTGGCGCAGACGCCGGGGCCGGCCGCCGTGCTGGACGTGCGCGCGGACCGGCTCCTGCTGGGCGCCGAGCTGACGCGACACGCTCACGCCTTCGCAGCGGAACAGGTCAGTGCTGCACGTACCTACTGCATCTTTACTTTTCATAATATGCAGCAAATCATTTACGAAATTAAAGATACACACTGCGTAACAAAATGTAACTTTAGGCGATCCCTATATTGAACAGATTACTTTATTTTACTAATATTACTGCCAATTTTATTCAACGCCATTTGTGTGTGAAATTTGCCCACGGCTAGGTAACGTACGGGTTCCACGGCTGCATATCGGACGTGAAGCTAGGCGGCGCGCTGCTCCCGCTGGAGGAGGGCGAGAGCTCCCCGGACGGGCGCGCGCAGCTCATGCGGCGCGTGCGCGTGCGCGTGGGCGCCGCCTGCCCCGCCCTGCCGCCGCCCACGCCCTGCGCGTCCTACCCCTGTCTCAACGGCGGCTCGTGCCGCGACCTGGCCGACCTGCTGGAGGCCGCCGAGCCCGACGAGGGCTACGCCTGCACGTGCCACGCGCGCTTCTCGGGCCGGCGCTGCGAGCTGGACGGCGACCCGTGCGCGTCGCAGCCGTGCCTGCACGGCGGCTCGTGCGCGGCGGCGGCGGGCGGCTTCCGCTGCGCCTGCGCGGCCGGCCTGGGCGGCGCGCGCTGCCAGCGCGGGCGGTGGTGCGCGGCCGGCGCATGCGCGCACGGCGGGGCCTGCGAGGAGGGCGACTGGGGCCCGTCGTGTCGCTGCCGCGGCTACTACGGCCCGCGCTGCCAGTACGACGTGGACGAGTGCGCGGGCGAGCCCTGCCTCAACGGCGCCACGTGCGTCAACGAGCCCGGCTCCTTCCGCTGCCTCTGTCCGCCCGATAAGACCGGTACGTATGGCGGACGTCCGCCCGGCTGTCGACTCGATTTTTTATTGAAGTCATGTTAAATGTAATATTGCTTCGCAAAATATAAAATGAAATAACAAAAGCTATTTTACTGGGTATTAAAAAAAATTGTCAGTATATCATTAATATTATAACAGGCATGAACTGCGGCAACCCGCTGTACTCGGACGCCGTCGTGGCGGGCGGCGCCGGCTCGGGCCCCGCGCTGGCGGCCGCGTGGCGCTGGGCGCTGCAGGCGCGCTGGCCGCTGGGCGCCGGCGCGGCGCTGCTGCTGCTGCTGGCGGCGCTGGCGGCGCTGCCGCTGCTGCTGCGGCGGCGCGCGCGGCCGGCGGCGGCGCTGGGCCCGGCCAAGCTGGCGCCGCGCTCCAAGCTGTCCAACCTGGAGGCGGTGCGGCGCGAGCGGCCCGCGTCGGCCGAGGCGCCGCCGCTCAACAACGTGGACACGCTGCGCAGCTACGGCTCGGCCGGCGACGAGCTGGAGGGCATCCCGCCCGACTACCGCCGCAACCTCAATATCGACGTCGGCGACCGCAAGCCCTGGTCCGAGCAGATGCACCTCCACACCTTCGTCGACAACAAGATATACAACGGTAACCACAGGCCCTGTCCTACCTCTACATCTGAATTGATGCAACGAAGGTTCTACGGAGTATTGCAACATCCAAACGGCTGATGTAATTTTAAGAGATGAAAACAGTGTTATTCCACCGTCGATCGCATAGTTAGATGCAATGTGGAGCAATGAGGGAGACGTGTTGTTCTTAGAAATATCTTTAATTGAGTGTCTTAAGAACTAACTTACATTACTTACTTATAGGGCGAGGTTTCACACACACTACATAGATTTTAAAAGATACCATGTAATTTTAATAAACTTAGTATAAATTTTACAGTTTCCATTTGCACTCTCCGTCGATGGCGGACACATAATTAGCCCGGACAACATGTTAACACATCTAAAAACTTATTTCATTTAGAAAAAAGTAACGCTCAAAGGATTGAGCGTGTAATGAATAGGAATTCATCATTGAGAAAATATGAGAACACTGATAAATAATGAAATATGTTGGACCTGTTATTAAGACAACTAATGTCGAGCACACGACCGCGTGTTACAGATCTCAAAGGATGCAAGAGCAGGATACGCGCGCGGTCCCCGGGCTGCGTGCGGCGCGTCGTGGGCGCCCCGGCCGGCCCGGGGGCCCCGGGGGCCCCGGGCGCCCCGGTCGGCCCGGGCCTCGGGCCCGAGCCGCACCTCCTGGGCGGCTACCACTGGGACTGCTCCGACTGGTGCGGCGGCGGGGGCGCGCTGCCCGGCATCAGCGAGGTGGCGGGCTCCGAGCGCCCCGACTCGTCGTCCGCCGCGTCGCCCGCCTCGCCCGCCGCCTCGCCCCCGCCGCGCCGCCGCGCGCGCCGCTTGCGCCCCGACACCGACTCGGCGCCCGACGACATGGACGCGCCGCGCCTCACCGACGGTACCTCTCTACTTCCGATTTGTTCCATTTGCAAAGCTTATCGAAACTTCGATTTCTGCAGGCCGGCGCGTATGTGTGAAACTGCGCATACATTTTTAAATAATAAACGCCTGTGGAAGTGGACACTGGTCGTCTAATTTGAATGAGACGAAATTCTGTCCTTACAGTTTCTTCGTACCTACTCCACACGGACGATTACTGCGCGCGCACCGCCAGTGACTCCGAGCAGCTGCGCGCGCGCACGCTGCGCGAGCCCGACGCGGCCAGCCTTATCACCATGCTCGGTATGTACTCGGTCCACGCGCCCCGCCCCGCCCCGCGGCCCGCTCTCACTGGCTGTGTTACAGAGGAGCGGAACTCCCTGCTCGGCGGCGACGACGACGGGTCGGGCAGCGAGCTGTCGGCCAACCTGTGCGAGATAGAAGAGTCCGACGCAGAGACGGAGCCAGCGCTGAGCGCGCCGCGGCACACGGACGTGTGACGGCGGCGCGCGGCCCACGAGCCGCCTCCCGCGGGGCCCCGGGCCCCGCCGCTGGGCCTCGCGCGGCGTTGGGCCCCGGCGCCGGGCCCCGCGCGCGGGCTCTAGCCCGCCCCTGCGACATGAACGCTTCTGTCGACTGTAGCTGTGTGAATGCTGACCTACCGACTATTGTAAAATATATAAGTTAATATTTGTAAGTGAGACTTTTGCCGAAGTATGGATGCTCGAGACTAGATTCTATGCGCCTCGTATTGAATGAAATCACTCATGGGTAAACATTGGTTGTGATTTGACCTTTTCGTGTGAAACTGTGTTGACAATTACTGAGGTCGTTGGATTTTGCAATTGCTACCCAGGAAACTTTAGTTTCAAGTTCAGGTTTTGTTGTATTTTGTATTTATGTTAAAGCATAATCATTCCAGAAATAATTACTTTTCCACAATTAGTTGTCCGTTGAACTGATATAATCTGAAAGAATGTCTGCGAATATAATGAAATAGAAAACGTCTGTAATGTACGATGTATGTGAATGTAAATTGTATATATAATTATAGTCTGATTCGCATGACGTTTTTTCCTCGAGAGGTGTGGACAAAGGAGGTATAAGACTTGTAAATAGTATTAGCACAGGTATTAGCATATAATTACGAACTAGATAGGTCACATTGTAAATAATGTTTATTATAGTAAGAAGTATACATATTTATCTTCCTTTTCCACGATGTTAGAGCCGAGGTACTGCCGGCGACTCTTCAATACTCGAGCCTACAAGACAACTGAGAACGTCACTACTGTACTGTACTGTACTGTACTGTACTGTACTGTACTGTACTGTACTGTACTGTACTGTACTGTACTGTATCTGTTACTGATTGGTCACTACCGGGTCTGTCATCGGCTCTTCATTTTATACAAATTGTATCGACGTGTTAGATAGGGACACATATTGGGAATAGTGAGTACGCGCGAGTGTGGACGAGACTGTCGCGAGAATATATTAATGAAATGGTGCTCCAATCGTAGTTTCATATCATACTTTAAAACTGTGCATTTAAAATGAGTAGCTGATGCGTTCTCCTCCTAGATTAGTTTTAAATAAGGGATCTATTTTTATATGTACAAAGAGACACGCGGCTGTACTCCGTCTGTGACGGGTGCCGCGCGCCGGCGGGCGGGCGCCAGGGGGCGCCAGCGCGCGCAAGGGGGCGCCAGCGGGCGCCAGCGGCCGCCGCCGGCTTCTCGCTGGCGCCCGCTCGCTGCTGGCCATCTGTATCTTTTTTTATAAAGAAATGTTTATAAAATAAAAATAAATTATTCAATCGTTGTGTAAATTTTGACACGACCAATAAAGACTAACTGAAACAACTAATACAACTGTTTTATTATTGAGTTATTAATTCCTGGCACATGAAATTTTAACCCTTCCATGCTTCCATTGTTTTAGGCTACATACTTTTGGTTTTGTCATCATGAAAGAATTCATTAAGGGTAGTTATAATTGCAGAAAAGGACATAGAGGAACTTACATTGAAGTAGTCGTTAATTGTAAGGGCCAGTTAGATCCTTACACTAGTTTTGTAGTTGTTGAAGGTGTAGAGATCTTTTCTGTGAGCTACAGAAAATAAAAATATTCATATAGGCGGTGTGTGTGTCGGTATACAATTTTACATTAAATAGTGTGTTTTATAGATTAGATTAGGTTGTTAAAGGTATGTACATGAAATCATAGCGTCAACAATACTCAACAATTAGCAAATAAATTGTATTGACGTTGTGTGTATTGGTATAGATGGCACTGTATGTCAATTAAAACAAACCAACGAATTACTTTGTAATTGTAAATCTCACACTTTAATCTATACAGTAGTGTTGGATTTATTAAATAGGCCGTATAGGCCGCGTCTTAGGGAGTGGCAGATTTTAGAGGACGGTCACACGATTTCAGACTAAAAGTAAAACACTTCTCATGTTTTTTACCCGAATTCAAAAAAAGGAGGAGGTTCTCAATTCGACCGTATTATATGCTTTTTTATGTTTGGTCGCCAATATCTCCGTTGTTTATGAACCGATTTTAATAATTCTATTTTTTTGTTGGAAAGGAGTGTACGAGTTGTAGTAGTTAACTCCGTATATTGATTTGTAGTGAAGATGAAGTTGATGTAGTGTAGAGAAACAAGTTTCACCCAGTTGCACTAAGTAGTTAGTTTATTGCAATCAAATTACAATATGAATGAAAGGCGATTATTTCTCTCAGTTGTTGATAGCTACCAAGTTATAAGTTGACTATATTTTAATTCGTTAATCACGTTGTTTTATTACGCTAAATTGTACGCGCGTCGTTAGCCTAAAGTAGGTTGCCGCGTAAACAAAAAAAAATGTGCGGTTGTGAAACCGTACATATTGGCAACCCCCAAAAGAAGCTGCAATGAGTTAAAAGGGAGAGAAAGAAACGCCTGTACAAAGTCAAAGTAAAAGTAAACATGTAATAAATTAAAATAAATATGAATTAAAGAACATAAAAGTCCACGAGAAAAAAATAAGGTAAATAAAGAGATTAATGTAAACTAATAACAGTTAATCAAAAGTAAAGGCAGGGTTGGCTCGGTGTCCTTGGGGCTGAACATGGTAGTCGTCCGAGGGCGCCTGCTGGATTACTTCTCTGGCAGTTTCCCGTCGAGATCCCATTGGTTGAAGTTCGATGTCCTCATGCGTTCGCGTTCTAGTTGTTTTCTTTGGAAATCGCTTCCTGAGCAGTGTGCAATATTTCCTTGTAATGATCCATAGGAAAGTGATGACAGCAATTGTTAGTAAAAAGTAACTAATTGCGTATTGGTGAACGTCATGATCCGAGATCGTTGATGGTAGTTTCGGCTCGTTCTCTTGTTGGAAGCGCAGCCTTTTGTCAATCTCCTCGAAGTCGTTTTTCTTAAGCTTGAAGAGTTCGTGTGGCGAGTTGTGGAGTGTAGTGTTAACTATTTTGTTAATCGGTGAATTTAGGTTCGGCATGTCATAGTTAACGTCGAGGTTGCTGTTGTATCGATTGTGCGAAGTGATGGTAAGTTCTTTTGACTGCAGTACGCATCCTTGACTTAAAGTTACAATAGCCGCTGATGTGATAGTTTGCGATATTACGTCGTTTTCACAAACAGTAGGCTACGTAATTCGCACCTTCCGCAAAAAACAACCAGCCAGCTGTTCAATTCTTGTAACTTGATCCAAGATTCCTCGCATGACACGCTATGGACGTCACAAGGTGACGTAGTTGTACGATGTCCCAGTAGTTTTGCTTCGCAAGGTGCTTTCTTGTTTTGTAAGTTGAAAACTGGCATATTTGCGCTACAAATAAAGTTGTTATTTTGTTTAGTGACGCATTGCTTAAAGTCTTTGTCTCTTAGTGAGATATAAGAGTTCTTTTCAAAGTTGACGGCAATGTATTCTGAAGATAACTGCATCAATTTGTAATTTGACTCCGCCTTGAATGGTATAGCGATAGCCCGATAGTAAGTGAAGTCATCATTCGAAGTTAATGGAATGTGAACTTCGAACATGAAGTAGTTCTTCATTATTCGTGCTTTCACATAGAGCAACTTGTAGCGTTCCTTGATATCTTCTCTGATATTTTCTGTTGGTAATGATAGAGTCTTGGGTAGTCTGCCAGATATGACTTCCAGTTGGTTTATAAGGCTGACCGGTGATATCAAGTGCACGTCCATATGTCCACTGTAAACATTAGTTAACGTGTTAAGGAGCATTGTTTGAATTTCCTTGAGATTCCGTAAAAGTAGTGATGCCGTGAGCGAAGCGGAGTTGAAATAACTTGTGGCCATCATTATTTGTATTTCAGTTTCAATATTGCCTAGATTCGCCTTGGTTTCTTCCATAAAGTGTTCAATCATCTTGCATTGGAGCTTAATGTTTTCGTCATTTTTCTTCAGTACATCATTTTGTAATTGCATGATGGATGTTTGGTTTTTTGCAAGTTCACGCAAGTAGTTTTCATTTTTTTTTATGGCGTTTATGTCATTGTGATATTTATCAGCAAACCTTTGGTCTAAGATACCGAATAAGCTGTTAGCTATCATGCCTACTCCGTCAATCAAGCCGCGTTTTTTGCGCATAGATAAATGCTTGTGTGGAGCCAGCAGCATTGTGTTGTAAAAGTTCAGCAGTTCCATCTCGTGAGCAAGTTGGTCGGTCGTAGCCTGGCAATAGCTTTGATGGATCTTTTAGCAAAGGTCATTTACACCGTTGATATAATTTTCAATGTGTTGAACGCCCTGCCAGTAGTTTGTCAAGTTGTAATACGTAAGCAAAGTCCATTCATCGTGAATGAGTTCTATTTTGCTTATGGTGTCATAATAAATCGGTCGCTCGTTTTCAAGGTAGGTAATTTGAGTGTTCGACCTTAGTTGGGAACCATATGATCCATTCACAAATATCAACATTGTAAATAGAAATATTAAAATGTTTGTAAGACATTTTCTTCCCCATTGTTTTGTTGTGGTAGGTCATGCTTTTGTTGGTCCGCTATACATGCTTCATAATTTTCATTGCAGTTTGCATCGATTGGTAGCGCCGATAGTTTTACTATAGGACGTTTAATGACACCGTTTTGGGTTTTCAGCGTGACCACTCGAACATATCCGTCTGTTCCAGGGTGAAGTTCTAGCACCCGTCCTATGGCCCATTTCCCTGGTGGTAAATTGTTGTCCCGTACTAGTACAATATCCACCTTGCTGAGGTTTTTCTTGGGATTGTTCCACTTGCCTTGTGCACACTTGTGGGTGTCACTTCTGTGTGCACCTCTGCCTACCCCTTCGGGGATAATAGGCGTGATGTTATGTTATGTTATGTTCCACTTGCTTCGCGTTTGTAATTGAGTAAGATAGTCGCTTGACCAATTCTTCCAAAATTGTTGGTACATGTGTTCAGTTAATTGCCATCGCCGTCGGAGGTCTATGTTGTTTTCATTAATGTGGTTACTCCGTGGCAAGGACATTGTTGGAACTCCCGTTAAAAAGTGACCTGGGGTCAGGTAGTTATAAAATTCTTCGGGATCTTCCGTCAGTTGGCAAAGTGGTCTGGAGTTCATGCACGCTTCTATCTTCGCAAGCAGGGTGGCAAATTCCTCGTACCAGTTTTTGATCTCCCAACACCCGACGAAGATGATATTTCATCGACTTTACTGCTGATTCCCATAGTCCACCAGCAGTTGGCCAGGCGGGTGCATTAAAATGCCATTGTACTCCCATGTCTGCGATGTTATTGTAGAAGCTTGGCGACAGGATTTGCTTGAAGTCTTCAAATTCCTTTTGAAGCAACTTTGCTGCGCCTACGAAATTCGTACCACAATCCGAGTAGACGTGACCTGGTGTACCGCGCCTGGAGCACATTCTTTGGAAGGCTTCGATGAAAGTTTCCGTACTCAAATCTGATGCAAGTTCGATGTGCACCGCCTTAGTCACCATGCATATGAATATGCATATGTACCTAACCCTTGGAAGTTCGAACTCCTCTCCCTTTGTTGAGTTTAACTTCGACGTGTCCTGTGAAGTCAACTCCCGTGTGGGTAAACGGACGTGAAGGTGTTACTCGTTGTGGAGGTACTTCTCCCATGAGTTGGTTTGACTCTGCTGGGTTGTAGCGATGACAGCGCACGCAGCGCCGTAGTTCAGCTTTCACCGCTCTATTACCGCCAACGATCCAGTATCGTTGCCGAATGTGCGCTAATGTTAGTCTGGCGCCTCCGTGTAACGTCGTTAAGTGGGCTTGACGGATCACCAATTCAGTTAGTCGTCCACCCTTAGGTAGAATGATTGGATTCTTCATCTCAAATGGTAAACTGGAATGATTTAGTCGGCCCCCTACTCGTATCAATCCGTTGTTGTCCATATAAGGTTTAAGTTTAAAAATGTTACTTTTGCTAGAAATCGTTTCTTTCTTCATGAGTTGTTTATATTCTTGCATAATTTCCGTTTGCTGCACATATTTTATTATTTGTTTATTAGTATTGTTTAATTCGCACAAAGTTAGGCATCCGGTGTCACGTATCGTGTTATTACGTGCGTTGCGAATACATCGTTGTACCCATGCTAATATTCTGTGATACAGGTCTCACCTACAACAGACACCAGTCTCAGGTTTAGTTGTAAAACGTTTGCTGTATTTTATTTTGTAAATGATGATGAGAGAATAAAGAAAATTATAAAGAAATTATTACCTTGGTCAATGAACTGTAATTAGTTAATAAGTTGTGAATACAATGATTGACCTCTTTGTTGTTACTGGAGTTCGATTTCGTCTGGCAAATGCTGCCTATATTTGTTGTAAAAGTGCATGTAAAATTTTCATCATGCTCTTTTTCTTGGAAGGTGTTCAGGAATGTGGGTCCTTCCCACCACAGACTGAATGTTTTTAGTTTAGTTGGTAGCAACCCTCTTGATGCACAAATCAAATCAAATCAAATCAAATCATGTTTATTTGCTCAAACACATGTGTACATACAATAAACAATAGCATGTAAGATAGCGGGTAGTATTGAAAAAAGTTCGAGACATGTTTGCCGTATACAATGGCGTGCAAATATAGTAGTCACTCATAATGATTGCGAACTAACCGACATCTTTCGAATGTGGAAACCTTATTCAATATTAGACATTGATGGAATATTGATAATAATATGTCAGAGTAACCAGCATTTTACATTTAAAACAATAGAATAATAATAATTAAAAAATGATGTCTACTTATTACTGTTACAAATACAACAGTAAAGGTATAATATACAATAATGTCAATCAGTAAAAACTAATAAAAAATAAATATGTCAAATCTGTTATGTCAAAATTATATAAATGAATTGCATTTTATTAATTTTTCATTATTCAAGTATATCTTTTAGAAAATCGTCGACATTATAATAGGCCTTTCCAACGAGAAATGATTTCACTTTCTTTTTGAATAATTAGATAGATACTTAAATAAATAGAATTGACGCTACTGTCATTATATTATATCAATATACGTACTTAACGCCAAAATATTCTGCCCTTCACTGGTTCCGCCGGGTCGAGGTCCGGTGTTCTCCGTCATCGTAGTGCCATTTTCACTCAAATGCTCCGCCATGTGTAACATGACTATTTGAGTCGTTTGCGTGGCCTGCCAGGACTTTTAACGAGATGGTCTGAGCTACCGGATCCTATGCTCACCGAGTGAAGAGCATCGTCTGCGTTCCCCTTTAATGTGTCTGCGATCACGTCTTTCATTGCCCGTTCTTTTTTGCAGGTGTCCATCAGCTGCGACGACTCCGCTCCGCGGTACCGTATTTTCAGCGCACAATAATCGGTAACCTCCAGAATGGACAACTTGCGGTAGTCGGACCAACGCGGCAAATTGGTTGGCCTATTCTCAAATTTGTACCTCTTCTCATGTGCACCCACACAATTTGTTCCCCTCGGCTTTATACCGCGGTGACCCGAGCCACAATGCCCCATATGTGGCACGTTTTCCGCTATGTGGTTTCTCGTCTTAACCGTACTAACATCCGCGACGAGCGCAGCGTTAACACCGCCTTTGGACACACATAGTTGTGCTCCGCTCTCCCTATAGGGGAAACTTTCCAATTGTGTGTCGGTGTCTGATCCAATTGTGCCTGCCTGTGGGACGCCAAACACCACCTTAGCAATAACTAACGGCCGCTCGAGCCAGGGCGTCCCACTTTCTACGGACAGGGCAGTCCTGGGCGAATATAGAGTGACCCGTGTTGGTTTCGCCATTTCTATTGCAGTTTATGCAGGTAGGACCACCCCCTTCAGCGGATCTAGGGCAATTCGCCTGGAGGTGGGGCCCCCCCGCAATAGTTACACAGGTCCACTTCCTCTGTGCAATTTTTCCGCCCATGTCCGTAGGCCAGACACCGACTGCACTGGACCAGCGGAGACTGGTCAAACACTTTCACGTGCTGCAGGTCGATGTATAATCTGCCAGCCGAGGTCAGCCTCTCCCACAGCCGTGGCGAGACCTGGAGGACTACGTGGTTTTCAAGAGAGTTCCGCGCCTTCCTCCGGTACTTTATTGTCACGGCTGACTCCTCGGCCGATAGACCCTCCAGCAGGCGCGCATTCTGCGTCTTAAGAGCGGCCTTTATGTCCTCGTCGGTGTTGTAGGCCAGAAGGTCCCGGACAATTACGAGTGGATTCCGCTGTCGTGCGTTTTCCACCCGCAACTGCCCGTCGGTCCTGAGCTGCGCCGTCATTCTCGCCAGCTCCTCTTTGCTGCCGCAGCTCAGCACCACCCTCTGGTCCTTGACTTTTCGGACTTTGTCAAGCTGAAGGCCGCTCACCTTCGCGTTCAGCGCCTGCCGGACCCGACCCACAACATCGGCGCTGGTCTCCATGGTGTCGCCGGAAGACACAACGACTGAGTGCTTTGGTCTCGAGACCGACAGGACCTCCGCGTAGGAGGGCACTTCTGCCCTCATCTCGGAGACCTGTCTCCCGATCTCCCGGGTCGCGGACTTGAGCTCCTGCACTTCTGCGAGAAGCTCCTGGCCGCTGTGTTCTTCGGCGACAGGCGCCGCGTTCATCCTCCGCTGGTCCTCCAATGCCAGTTTCAACTCCCCTATTTGCACGGCTGTTGCTTTGAGCAGCTCGCTGTGCTCTGCCATTTTTAAAGCGAGGTCGTTGTCTTGCGTGCCAATGTTTCCTGGTGCAGGGGCCACCAAACCCGCAACCTCTCCGACCTCAGGGAGCCGCTGGTGTTCGGACTCTTTAACCAGCTGGTAGAGGCGCTCAATGGCTAGTGTCGCCTGGGTCTTGATCTCTGTCTTCAGATTTCTCGCAAGACCCAGTTGACACTTGGCCTGTTTCATCCAGTGTCGCGCCTCCACCGTCCGGTTCTCAAATGTTCGAGCTGGCTGAGGGGACTTCGGAGAGGGTGCGAGCTCAGAGGGGGCACGCTCCCGCCGTTTGTCTTGGCTGCACCGGACACTGTGTATTGGCGCCGCATTGCGCTGCTTTTTCGGCTGTATTTCGGTGTCCGGAAACAGCCTCCGGACTGCATTAGGAGGGGCCGGCGACTCAGGAGTTGTGTCGTACATCTTGGCTGGGGGAGGGATCAGTGTAAAGGGAGCACCCGGCTCAAAAATATATGTATTGTATCCCTGTAAAGTGGGGATACAGTGTCAAAATTACAATTAAAATTTTCCCTGTATAGAAGGGTTGTCAATACACCAAAAATAATATTTAATAAGTAGTAGAATATAGTACCCTGTAAAGAGGGGTCGAGTAAAATTAAAATTGGTCAATAACTAATTATATAAAAATGATCAATAAATGACTAAAATTGGATATTCAATTAGGTCCTGTGCCTAATCTACAGGTCAGACGTAGCGGAAACCAAGATATATTTGGTGAGTTTAGTGCCGTCTGTCAGAAAAGCCAATAAAAATTTTTTAGGGTCCAGAAAAGGTTTCCCTGTCCTAAAAATTTGAAAATTTTTGTTATCCGATCGGGACGTGCGATACGTCGGGAGAAGCGTCTCGGCGCGGGCCGTCCAACAGAGCGAAAATCCCGGATCGGTTTCCTGAAAGAATTTAGAGTTTTGAATGAAAAACGAGTTTTGTCACCAAATTTTGGTCAATTGCGAGGATTTTTCGCGAAACGTCTGGAGTTATCGAGTCAAAAACCTATCCAAATCGTAGATTATAAGTTCCTAAACCGTTAATAAAAAATTTGTCGCCCTAGGTCAAATATGAAAAAAGTTAAAAATTTTCGAATGAAATATTTTGGTCCAAAGTAACTTTAGGGGTGGAAATTAGTACGAGGGTTGAGCCCTCGACTGTAAAAAGTGCCGAAATGGTTATTGGGAGCTTAGAGGAGATGGTAAAAACTGAAAACTGCTCCGAAATCGGTTGTTTGGTTTCCAAAATATTTCGGTTAGGTTAGGTTAGGTTAGGTTCCCTAGCGGAATCCAGGCGTGGTTTGCGGCGCTGGCGGAGCCGGGGACCCTTGAGGAGGAGGCGGTAGCCCTGCGAGGTGCGATGACGGGCATCTGCGATTCCGCGATGCCCCGCGTCAAGAGTCGTCCTACGAAACCTGCGGTATATTGGTGGTCGCAAGAGCTCGCAGGCCTTAGGCAAGCCTGCGTAGCTGCGCGACGAGCGCACACCAATTACCGCAGGCGGAGAGTGCAGGAGGCGGACGTGGCCCGGGAACTGTACGAGTCCTACCGCGAAGCGCGGAGGACTCTGCAGACGGCAATATCCCGGGCCAAGAAGACGGCGCGTGGGGAGATGCTCGCGCATCTCGATAGGGACCCGTGGGGGCGGCCCTACCACTCCGTGCGGGGCAAAATGCGGGGGCAAGGACCGCCGGTGGTTGAGTCCTTGCAGCCGGCGCTGCTGGAGGGGGTGGTGTCCGCTTTGTTCCCGACCAGAGCGGAACATGTACCACCCCCGATGGGCCCCGACTCCGACTCCGAGGAAGAGGAGGTACGGGAGGAGGAGGTCCCCCTAGTAACAGAGGGGGAACTTGGGGCCGCCGTACTCCGGATGCGGTCTAAAAAGACCGCTCCGGGACCGGACGGCATCCCAGGGCGAGTGTGGGATCTCGCCCTGGGCCCGCTGGAGGAGCGTCTGAGAGGACTCCTGAGCGCGTGTCTGCGCGCCGGGAGTTTCCCTCAGATTTGGAAGGAGGGCAGGCTTGTCCTCCTTCAGAAGCCGGGGCGCCCGGCAGAGTCTCCCTCTGCCTACCGCCCCATCGTGTTGCTGGATGAGGCGGGTAAGCTTTTTGAGCGCGTACTCGCTACCCGCATCATCCGGCACCTCGGCGTAGGCGGCCCGGACCTGGCCGCGTGCCAGTTCGGCTTTCGCGGGGGCCTTTCCACCATCGACGCGATCGGCAGTGTAAAGGCCTTCGCGCAGGAGAGCGTGGTCGAGGGCGGAGTTGCGTTGGCGGTGTCTCTTGACATCGCCAATGCGTTCAACACTCTGCCCTTTACGTGTATAGAGGCGGCGCTGCGATACCACCGCGTGCCCCTCTATATACGCCGGGTTATCGGGACGTACCTGCGGGGCAGATGCGTCCTGTATCAGGGCGGGGACGGTGTTGTCCGGCGGAGGGAGGCTCAGTGCGGTGTTCCACAGGGTTCGGTCTTAGGACCGCTCCTGTGGAACATCGGCTACGACTGGGCGCTGAGGGGGAGTCTGCCCCCGGGTGCGCGTGTCGTCTGCTATGCGGACGATACGCTTATTCTAGCGAAGGGGGCAGAATACCGGGAGGCGGCGCGGCTCGCCTCCGCCGGATCCTTGATGGTGGTGGCACGGGTCCGGCGGTTGGGCCTGAAGGTGGCGCTGGAGAAGACCGAGGCCCTGTGCTTCTACGGGCCTCGAAAAAGGCCTCCAGCGGGGGCCACCATTATGGTGGACGGAGCCGCGATCGAGGTCGGGTCCAGGATGAAGTATCTTGGACTCGTCCTCGACAGACGGTGGGACTTCCGGGAGCATTTTCGACTGCTCGCCCCGAAACTCATCGGTCGCGCGCGGTCGTCTACGCGAGGAAGGCGGAGACCAGGGCCCGCGGTCGGGCCGCCCCGTTCGAAGTGGTCGAGCGGTGGCGGCGTGAGGCGCGACGGGCACTCCTCGTGCGGTGGGAGTGGCGCCTCCAGGCGCCCACGGCGGGCGTCAGGCTCGTGGAGGCGGTCCGCCCGCATCTTCGGAAATGGGTGGACCGTAAACGGGGGGTGCTCACCTTCCGGCTGGTGCAGGTGCTGACCGGACATGGGTGTTTCGGTCAATACCTGTGCCGCATTGCCGGGAGGGAGCCGACGGCGGTCTGCCACGAGTGTGGCTGCGGCGAAGATACGGCGCAGCACACTCTGGCAGAGTGCCCCCAGTGGGCATCGGAGAGGGCGAGCCTGGTGGCTGTTGTCGGTGCCGACCTCTCGCTGCCTGCCGTAGTTAGTGCTATGGTCGGCGGCCAGAGGTCGTGGGAGGCGATGGTCTCCTTCTGCGACGCAGTCATGTCGCAGAAGGAGGCGTCGGAGCGCGAGAGGGAGGACGATCCCCTCTCGCATCCGACGCGAAGACGGCGAACGGGACGGAGGAGGCGCGGGTATGCCCGCCTCCTTCCTCCTCCCTAGTAGCTAGTGGGGCAGGGGGCGGCCGGTCGGAGCAACCGGTCGCCCACGTCGCAGCGCCCCGAGAGGGGGCGGCATCCGCGGTGTGCGCGGGCGCCGCCCGCAGGAGAAGGAGCCCGGCGTTTCGTTATGCCGGGCTGGCGCAGGGCGGGTCGCGAATGAAGTGCGAAAGAACAGTTCTTGTGGCCCGCCCTCATGCGTGAGTGGCACACCCCGGGGTTTTTAGTGGGTTCGAGCCCCACATAACCCGGCCTCGGCCCCGCGAGGCCGGGTATGCACGGCATTTTCCCCGGGCGAAAAAAAAAAAAAAAAAAAAAAAAAAAAAAAAGGTTGGGGATC